>OY728145.1:1919321172-1921821172 GCA_963277665.1 Viscum album | reverse complement strand
GATGATATATGGATATGTATTTTGGGATTGGGTACCTATTTGTGAGATTTTGTGTTAATGGATTGGATACCAAGATCTGTGTTTTAATAATTTCATGATTCGAACCAATTGGTGTCTGTTTTTATTAGAAAATTTATATTGTGGATTTCCTCCTTAGATGGGGTCAGAAACATTTAGTGGAGTCCTTTGTTAAATATTTCCATAAGATTGGAGGCATATTAAATATTTAAAATTTGGAATTGTATGATTAATGGTTTTGGTTGATCCCCATCTTAGTGTTGGGATATTGAGGATAAGGATTATTAAGAGATTGGTTCAGAACCATCTATGTTTCCGTCTTCCAGATTCCCACAATGTCATAGTGTGCTTATATATGCCATGGTTATGTTCTCTTATTTACTTATACAACATATAATTATGCTTGTTCCCTATTGAGTTCTATCCCAAATCCTTTGAAATCGATCTTATGTGTTTCTCCAGTACCATACCCAAGTAAGAATTTATTCTACCAATTATATTAAATTATTTACTCCAGAACCTTTAACATGATGGTTGAAAATTGCTTTTAGGAGTCTTTGGTTTGAGAGCATTCTCTGGTTGTGTTCCAATATGGTATTTTGATGAAACCATTAACAATACATGACATTTTCATCTAAAATAGAGATGTGGGAAGTTCATTTACTTCTAAGGATAGATTATTCATTATTACGTGGTATGATTGTTTTGTATTTATATTTTTATCCATACTTGGCATGTGGTCACAAGTGGGTGTGTGAATTCTATTAGTGTGTTTGTTGAGGTATCTATATTTTAAATTTTTATTTTTATTCACATGTTTGATATTTGAAGTTTATATATTCCATAGTTAGTTTTGTAGGGTTATTATCCTTATATTCCTTGTCATTGTTTTCTTTGGTGGATTGGTATGCTATATATATGATATGTGAATATTGTGGTATGATTACTCCTTGAGGGTTACATGTATGGTGTGTGATGATGATGAAATTGGTGCATGATAGCCTTGTATCCTCATATCTACTATAATTAATATGAATTTAATATTATATAAATGATACTCGATGCCATTTATATTCTGATTATTACTCGAGGCCTTGTGGATTCCGAGTAGGTTAAAGATACTCAATGCCTGGTGGATTCTAAGTATTACTTGATGCATTGTGTATTATTAGTATGGATGTAACTCAATTTCTTGTTGATTATAAGTGACGAACACAACTCCATATGATGGTTTATGATGCACAATGACATATTTAACTTTTTATCATTTGGAGGAAAACTTCTTATGACTATGGGATTATGGAAGCTTGGTAAATGCATGACTGCTAAGATTTGGATTGTTTGTCTATGATTATATTTAAAGGTTGGGGCCGAAGTGTCAATTTATTATTTAAACCAATGAACTCTTTATACTGGGTAGAGGGAGACCCATTACATAGCACGAATATCTAAGGACAAGTGTCCTGGATACAAGGCCTGAAAGCCCATTTTTTGGCCTAAAGGACCCCTCAGTGAACAGAACTACTACAGTACCTGCACTGCTACATTAACTACTATAGTAACTACACCGCTACAGTACCTACTACAGTACCTCCACCACTACAGTGTCATCGCTTCTATAGTACCCCATGAATTCTCCACTCCCCAGATGATACATGAGCATTCTAGGTTCCATTATTGGTTTGTTATCGAGCCTTTTACCCACACACTACTCGAGTGTTTCTGTGAACTTTTAGGCTTCATGAGGGATTCAGTGATGTTTATGGTACCTATGGTGATATGCTAGGATGAGTTCCATAGAGATGGTTGTAGAGTGGGATGGATGTTTGTGGGAACTATATTTAGTTATTTATTTAATTACTCTTATTATTATGGATGGATTTCCAATATGGGAGCCCATTTATTATTCAAAAAATACACCATATTATTTATTTCAAATGATTATTATGATAATTTATTGTTACGATTGTTTAATTATTTTTATTTTGTGAGTCTATATGGAAGGTATAGTATCCCTACTATCATACATATACCCTCACTACAACTAAGTGGGCTATTATGTATGAGGATGGAAACACGAGGTCATGTGGCATCAGACTCAGATAAGGTTGATTGAGTTGGGATGTTACAAAATATTATAAGATGACTGATTTTAATAAAATACATTTTTTGACATGATGGAAAAGAGTTTGGATGGATGTGACTCAGGAATAGATCTTTGACGGTTCGTAGATAGTACTGTATAGTGGACCTCCGAGATTACATAATAGTGGGAAATAATGTTTTTATGTTATAATTGACTAAATTCCCCATGAATGACACTCATAATATTGATATGTGATTTTTGATATTTTATATATATTCAAGAATAATTAGTATATATTGAGGTTCACATTCCACATATATACTTTCTATCATGGTACACAATATTTCATTAATTAGATGACTTGATTTTTTTCCTATCAATTAAATATAGTTTCTTATTGTGTGATATAACAATGTTTCTATATAGTTTGATATATCTTTACTAACTTTAATTCATTAAACTGATAATGATATTTATTTGTATATATATAACCACAATGACTAATGTGCATAGATATATAACAGGGGTTGTTATAGGAGGGTTATACCTTGGTTTGAGGGTAAACTCAGCAGATAAGCTAATGTGACCCCTTTTTCGAGCTAGGAAATTTAATGTTTATAATGATCGTTGTGTTACCAATATTCCACAATAAATCCAATTAGTGGGGCCACTAGATTAGGTATCCAGGGATTCTATAATTCTACCACCTGTACTAGAACTAGTAATTATGTATACAAAACCCATTTTGTTTGGAATCCTTAGTATTTTTCATATCCATGGTTTAGGACTCACTATAACTATGGTAGTGATTACCCAATACTTCTCACTATAACATCTCATGTATCACAATGAACTAGAGGTCACCCAGATTCTAAGGATTTTATGTTGATTATCAAAATTATTTTCGAACTATTGGAGACTCTAGAGGATAAGATTGTGCAGCTCGCAAACATTATGATGAAAGGATCTGCATGATATTAGTGGGATGTTTTGCTCTAGGTTGGGAGGAGAGAGGGTCTTGGACAGGTGAAATTTATGGAACTTTTTTTGAGAATTAATTTCCTATTACGATGATGATAAACTGACCACAAAATTTAATGGATGTTTAGTATAGAGTAATGATGTTGTCTTCTTACTAGACACACTTCCAATAACTTATTTATTTTTCACGTCTTTTGGCTAGATATGAGGTTCATAATGTTCAAAAGCTTGAGATTTGGATTTTAATGGATTTGAGATTTCATGTGTGGAATATTGATATAAAGAATAACACTAATGTTCTTTGTGAGGTCTTGGTGATAGATTAGGGTCTGGAATAGGAACAAATTTATTGTTTCCTCTCACATACCTAGAATAGTGAATCCCCTAAAACCATTATGAGTTTGTTTTTTCAGAAGAAGGAAGATGAAAGTTAGATACCTCCAATAGATTTCTTGATTTATAGTGGATTTGAGTTTCTATTCATCAAATTTTTATGAGGAGTTAAAAAATGATTCTACTATGTGAATGTGGGACATTATCTTAAGTTATATACTATTCCTTTAAATATGTGTCGAAAATGAGGAATTATAGTTAATTATTAGCATTTTCTCCTCATGAGTAAGTTATCAGGGACCCATGTAGGAGGAATAAATTCTAGATATTTGACCAGGGGATCTAATCAGGATTGTCAGCATCAGATAATTACTGGACATGTACCATTGGAAAATCCATTAATCTCATGTAGGCTCTATATACGCAGTGGAATCATTTCCACTGTGAGGTGGATATGATAAATTTAAGGTTCATGTTATGGTCTCTATCATTTCAACACTATCTACTACTTTTTTTGACCCTGGTGAATTTTATTAGTTTATAGATACACTATTAGTTTCTATATGTGACGTACTGATCATGTTTTCTTCTCAATTAACCTCACATGACACTCCATTGTAAATGATAGTTGACCATCTGCAACAATTGAATTTTTTTTATAGTTTTCCACAACTGTGTAAATATTTCGGAGTTCATGATTGTTGATCTGATGACAATATATGTGATTCATAGAAAGGACTAGATGACTATATTTTTAGCTAACATAGACCCCTATATGTGATTTTTTTTAAACACTTAACTAAAGGAAAACAAGTTTTAGATTAATGGAGTGTAGGATCTAGGAACATGTAGTGCTAGAGATGACTTGATTTAGCCCAGATTGATCGTACCACATACCATGGGTTTAGATTTTTTATAAGAATCAGTGGTTGCACCAACATATTATCATCTAGCCATGAATCTCTATTTGATCCTGCTTCCATATGAATAATCATGAATACCTCCTAATAGAGTTCTTTAATTTACATAATATTTCATACCGGGGGCACAAACTATTTATACATCTGTATCATATGAAAAAGATTGCGATGAAGGGTATCAAGATATAGTAATATGACTTAGAGTGGAAAATATTTATCAGGTTGAGTACATCACCTTATAATGAACCTGTGATATTCACTAAAAAGGTGGATAAAAGACTTAATTTCTACATTGATTAACCAAATCTAGACTTGGTGAAAGTTAAGAATTGATATCCTTTTCCCAAAATAAATGATCTTTTTGATCATTTATGGGTATATCAGCAGATCTACAAGAATTTTCGTTGACCGAACTATAATTAGTTGGGATTATGAGATGTAAAATTATAATGATGATGTTTTGGAGTAGGTATGGGATGCATGATTACTTTTTGATATTTCTCATGATAATAAACTTACTGAATGTGTTCATGTCCCTCATGAACAAGACATTCCTTCCGTAATTGTACTCGTTCAACATAATGTTCATCAAAAAAATACACATGTTCTCACCAGCATCAGGGAAAAATGTATTGGGCCTTGAGATAGCCATGTGTATGCAGTGAGAAAATTTTATTTATACTAAATTATTGAAGTTGTACTTCTCATTTTTTTGTGAAATTACTAGGATATATCGTATTTGAGGTGGGTATATGTGGACCTAGATAATGTTTAAGAATTCATGTACCAGAAACATCTTAAAAATGTGATTGAGATATATAAATTTATAGGATGAGAATGACGTTATTAATAGTTTACATAGTTCTTCACCTAAAATTGATCATAAATTCCAGAGATGATGAAGAATGGAGTAAAGTTAAAGTTTCTTAATCAGTGCGAAAAGGTATTCTTGGATATAAAGTGATGGATGGAAACCACTATAGTAATGACACTCCCTGGTCCTAGGATTATTTATGCTGTACACTGGGATGCATCAGGTGTTGTCTTGGGCAAGGTGCTAATATAAAGAGAGTGGATAATATCCAATGGGTCTTTTAGGTATGACCCCATGAAAAAAATTGACCTACAAATGACTTGTAGTCGATATCTATGTTTCATGCTTAGAAGTGTCGGTGTCACTATTTCATTGATAAGAGATTTATTGTTTATATAAGCCAAATGATCCTTAACAACATATTCACATTGAGGAAATTCAACATGAGATAGAGGAATTGGGTTAAATATCTATATTTGTTTTATTATGATAGGGAATATTCACTACTACAAATACCCCTTTTATCAGCGCTAAATATGGCCATTAACAGTGCTAGAAAAGCACTATTAAAGCCGATGTAGATAATGGGGGGGGGGATCCCCTTTATCAGTGCTGCAAAAGCGTTGATAAAGACCCCTTTTATCAGCGCTAAAAAAAAGCGCTGATAGAAGGGTCCTTTATCAATGCTTTTTTTGAGATGATAAAACACCCCTTTTATCAGATATTGTTTTTAGTGCTGATAAATGTTAAAATAATAATAATTTTTTAAAAAAAATCTTGGAAATCTCGAGGGGGAACTTTTTATAGCGCTTGAGCCCCCTTTATCAGTGCCTTCCCGCACCTCCAGTGCCACCACACACACCCCTCCACCCTTTAGCAGTGCTATCCCCTACCCATTTTCAGCGCTAGCTCCCATATTCCCCCATGCGAACGCGCCCCTGCCTCCACCACGTGTTGAACTCGAGACCACTCCCCTGCGCGCCTAATCCCTTACCACTCCTCTATTTTGAATTGTTTTATATTTTATGATATCTATATATATATAGTTATATTTATTCGTATAGTAATATATATTTATATTAATATATATATATATATAGTTATATTAATATATATATAATGTTATATTAATATATATTTTTATAGTGATATTAATATATATATTTATAGCTGTATTAATATATATATATATATGTAGTTATATTAATATATATAGTTAGATTAATATATAGGTATATAAATATTCATATATTTTTATTTTAAATAAAATGGACATTAGTTATTATTTAGATAATGATAATATATTTTATTATTTATATTTATAATTAATTTTTTATGTGTGAATATATAAAAAATATGTATATATTGTTATATATTTTTTTATAAATAGCAGTTCATTATAGAAAATGATAAAATTTAAAACACATAATATCAGTATGAATGTAATACCTTGGAATAAATTCACTCCCCACCAAAGAAATCCAATAATACCCCCTTAAACGAGGATGAAAATCCACAAAATGTTAAAAATCAGGATATCCTGACTAAATACTCAGTTTTGGAGGCCTTCTGGGCCTTTTTTGGCCTCTAAAAAACCTTGACTAGGGTCCATTCGTCTTGATATTGGTGTATATCCCATCGTTGGCTTTGATTTAATAAACCGTAGAGCTCAAACGGACACCCGGATCATAATTTATGGCCGTTTGAAATTCGAGTTGCATTTTCAACATATTTTGGATCTTTATTTATTTTTTTACTCTTCAAATTGTTATTAAATGACTATTAATCCATAATAATTATCAAATTATTAATTTCAAATATTTTTTTTAATTTTTTTATAAGCCATTTTCACTAAATATTTTATATATTATGTGTAACCATTTATTTATACTAATCTAAAATATATTTAAAATTATATTTAAAAAATATATATAATATTTATATAAATATAACTATATCTATATATTTAAATATTAATATGTTTTTTATGAGTTTTTTGTAAGTAGACCCTTTATCGGTGCTTTTAAAAGAAACGCTGATAAAGACCCCCCCCCCCTTTATCAACGCTACTAAAAAAAGTACTGATAAAGGGGTACACATTAACAACGCTAAAAATAAGCATTTTTAATGGTGGTAACATTATCATATCTAAAAAAGCGCTGATAAAGGTACCCTTTATCAGTGATTTTTTAGCACTGATAAAAGTACCCCCCTTTATCACCGCTTTTTCATTAGCGCTAATAAAGGGTGGCGCTGGCCTTGGCCCATTTTGTGGTAGTGATTCACATGGGATGGGTAACATCATTGCATATACTCCTAGCAATAAGACATAGGATGAGAACGATATTGTAAGAAAATCTAAGAGGAGTAGTGGTTCCAGAAGAGTCTATTAGATGACTAGAGTATAGATGACTTCAAAGATTCATGATCTATGACTGGTACACCATTGGTGATCATATCCTCTGTTTTGGACATGGTGAATACTAGATATGAGTTTGGCCTATAGTGTTTAATGATGAGATAATATTAGGCCATTGGTGATATGATGCCTCAATGGTCAATGATTGATGATTATTTGATCTTGATACATGGGAGAGTAGTATTCCATACATCAATCAAATAAGAGAGAATGAGAGATTACCATACCAATAGTTGGGTTGTACATCTCATTGTATGAATGATGCACAATGAATTTAGATAGCAGTAAGAATCTAAAGGATGGCGAGGGTTCGGGTCCGCTCTAATGGAGATTCGGGAGCCTCTAGTGTCGTGCAAGGTTAGAGATGGTTTCCCCCCATTTTAATGTCCCCATCCTTCTCACTGGAGGCGGGCTACCTGCAAGGGATCCTCTTGAGGCTTCTAATGACGATATCAGTCTACGGAGCTCCGTTAGAGTTTCTGTGGCCACTGAGAGGTATTTATCCTGTAGATCTTCATGCGATTTGAAGACAATAGCGGCGAGCGAAGCTGTTGATGATCGCCGACCCTCCGTGTGTGCCGAGTTGAAAGATTGGTGCTGGAATGCGGTGGTGAATGTCGAGAATGATAGATCCCATAGATCTGTGGGAGTTGACACAAATATGGTGGGACTGGGAGAAGTGGATGTTCATGGGATCCTGGTGGTGAACGCTGCACTCAATCGGTGACAGACTTCGGTTGTAGAAATGAATGGTGTTAAAGCGGTGATGGCTGATTTATAGGAGGACGACCGATCTGCAGGAAAGGAGACCGCGGTTTTCCCTTTGGATGAGTCAGATATGTCTTGACCTACAGTGGGGAGGGTGGGTAATCACCCTTTGGATAAGGTGGAGATGAGACCTCCATCTGGTAATTTGACAGATGCGGAGAAATCTAGTGGAGGCCTTAACAGAATTGAAATGATTGGGGTTTCCCATAGACATCTCAATTATGTGCATGATTGTGCTACTGAGCGAATCTTGAAAAAGGGTGACACTGCCCGTGTTGTTGCCAACAGGAAGGCTATTATTAGAAGATTTAAGCTTTGTGATCATTCAATAATCCCGAGACTTGTTCTTCCTATTGGAAAAAAAGTTTGGAAGATATATGATTTGATTCGAAAGTTATGTTCTATATCGGGGGTTTTTTATTGGAGATGTATACCTATGGGATGAGGATTTTTTCAAATTATTTTTCCATCGGAGGATCTGAACCGAAGAGCTTGGGGGATCAGATAAATTGCTCTAAAGCTAGGTATGATTTTCTTTCAGGAATGGGGTTTCCGTTTCAATCCATTCTCTTTAAAAAACACTCAAGTTCAAGTCTGGGTCAAAATTTTTGGTCTTAAATTGATCCTATGGCATCCTAAGATCCTTTTTTACATTTCTTCTGCTATGGGTATTCCAATTAAAATGGATAGGACCAGTGAAGCTGAAAAATTTGGTCATTATGCTAGAGTTCTGGTGGAAGTTGATCTAATTTCTTGTTTGATTCATAATATTGCTTTGTCTCCATTGGATGATGATATCTCCCTAAAGGTAGAATATGAGAGATTACCTGACTTTTGTAGTAACTGTCATGTTATTGGCCATGATAAAGAGAAGTGTTGTAAAAATGTTGTATGCGCTTTCTGTTCAGCAAAAGGGCATTTTGAGACTTCCTGTAGGAGGAAGATGAGGAGGCAAAAAACGCAGAATCAGTCTGTTGGCGGAAGACAATCCCCTACTGATAGAGGTAATGAGTACATGAGTACTAATGTAGTGGATGATGCCTCCCAAGAGCTTGCACAGGAGCCTCATGTGGCGAAGGATACTGAACAAGGTTTACTAGTGCACACAGAGGAATGTAGGCCTGAGACTGGATCTGGGACATGGGTGGCCTCAATTTTGGTGCCTGAGCTTGGTGTGAATGCCCAAACAGAGGGTAGCATGAAATCTGGAGTGATTTTGTGGAAGACACAGGCAGGTGTTGGTCTTGTGATCGAGGAGCAACAATCTCCAAGTGATAGTGCAAATCTTTCACAAACTCAAGAGGAAATTATTAAACTAAAGGAGATGCAGGGCATCCAAGGAAGGTGGGATTATGTAGAGGATGACTCTCCAAAAAAAACAACGTATAGTCAGGTTTTGTACAAAGGAAAAAACATTGTTGTGGATGCTGAAGATTTTCAACCTATTCCTCCTAAGAAAGCAGGACATAGGAAAGATTACTCATATCTAAAGCCAAATATGATTACCAGGTCTCATGGTCCTCTAGATTAAGATTTAGATTGGTATGGTGATTATGAATGTGACTTTGACATTTGAGTTTCATCTAGTTATGATTGGAACGAGGGCATGACTGCTTGTATGACCCCGCCCATCTCTCTTTGTTTTTTTCCCTTAATATAAAGGGCTATGCCCTAACCTTTCTGATAAAAAAATGAATTTAGATAGCAGTTTTAGTGGCTAGGGATTAAGAGAGACATTCCTTGTTTCATCTCATAGTTCCTTACCTATCATAGAGTTATGGATCGAAACACATAATATAGTGGATTGATCCATTCAGTTCTAGTATGCACGTTGAAGGTGCGAGATCCATAATTTACTTTGTTATTAGGTTACATATTTCCCTATAATGTCAGGACATAGTTTTGGGTGGTGGTCATTCTTTTGACAAAATTTCCCACTTTTTACCATTTGGAGAGACACTCCCAGTAGAGTAGATTAGAAATATATGTGTACTTGATATCACATGCCTACATGGAGATACATTTGACCTTGTATCATATAGAGACGATTTTTTACAATTTTTTTAGGGAATGCAGAAATCCATAAGGATATATCTATGATTGGGGAAGAAATACCATCCATAGATAGATATATGGTTTGAACTAACTAAAAACATATTAGATAATATGATTCAATATTGCCTCATGCACTTTAGTGAAGCATGGGATGATCACCTAGACTTAGTTGTTTTTGTGTATAACATTTGTTACTAGAATTTGATTCTGAGGGAACCATACAAGGATATTTATGTTGGGCCACGCCAATCAATTATCTATTTAAATGATGTAGGAAAGGAAGTGGTTAATGGCTTCAATATGGCTTAGGGGAACTCTAAAAGAGGGTAATATATTTAGATCGGGTTGATCACTTCGTAGAGAATAAAAATTTCATATACCAAACACAGTGTGAGAGCCTAAGAGTTCTCTATGGGAGGTGAGGCTATCATTAGAGTGACACCATAGTTTGAGCATAGATATCCGAGGAATTAGGAAAAAATTGATCCATTTTTTGTGTCCCTCTAATATTTCCAACCAGATTGAGTTAGGTTCACACTCTCTATATCATATTTCTCACTAATTTCATATGAACAACCTATTTCAGGTATCATATATGAAGAGATACATGGATTATCCTACACATGTTACTGATATCAAGGATATTGAGTTGGTTCCTAATGCATAATAAAAGGAGTGATGGATATATATTATAGTCCAATGTGGGTAAATATTTTGATGAAAGACGGTAACACTCATCTAGATTTAGTGGAAGTTTGGGTGTATCTAAGACGAGACATGTGAATGAGAGGCTGGAATTAATTCTTATTGGCCCAATAAGTTTCAGGTGGAAACCAAGAGATTCCTATAGAGGATGAGAAGTACTTATATGGGAGAATTATACATCCTTGCTATTATTATTTTTTAACAATTTTTTTATTTATCTCATTTTTCTTATATTAGACCATTTTTTTCGTTAAGGCCAAAAAAATATGGAATTATTGATATGTTTAAAGGTAGATTGGTATATATTTATTCCAAGATAAGGGTTTCTTCTCTGCAATATATTAGACCAAAAATCATGGGAGGTTGCTTCACTGTAATGGATGTTGTTGTGTTATAGTGTGTGTTTTTAGATGTGGCTAGGTATAAACATAATGGTATTCCCTATATTTTAAATTTTTTATTGAGGATGGCATACTTTATTCACAATGGAGGATTGGATTGAGGAGGTAGGCCAAATCACTTGAGACCATTCCATAGGGAGTTAACCACATTGGTTATAGATGAAAAAATAGGTTATCAGTCTTCAGTAGTTAATGCCACTTGTATTAATATAAATAATTGAATTAATGAAAAATATTATTAATTAAATAGTGGAATTTAATTGGTACATTATGGGATATTTTCAAAAATATGGGACCTCTGAGGATCCCTTATAAAAACCGGGGTTTTACTCGCATTTAGAGTCATTCCATGAAGTCTGGTGAACGCATGAAAATTAATGAAACAATGAAACCCTCCTATGTCATAATCCCTCTATCTGTATCATGGTGTCCTTCACCATATGTTGTAGTCCCTCATTTTTACTATGGTAGTTTTCATCCTATGAACAATTGTATTATGATGTCACTATGCTACAATGAGGGTCTTTTTCTACAATTTAACAACATCATAGTACACTATTTTGTTCCAGGGTGGTGTTATCTAGTGCATTTCTTTGTCATATCATTTTTCTTACATAGTGTATATCCTTCTACAAAAACCATTATGATAGATATTATGTGTTTCTTTATTTTCCCACCCAGGTTTCGAATTGATTCTACACCATGCATATTTCACTTTACTCTAGAATCCTTAATTTTATGATTTAAAATTAGTTCTAGGAGTTGTTAGAGAATGATCGTTCTTAATTTATGTGTGGATGTGGTATGATGATGAAACCACAATCATGCCTTGATTTTTACATAGAAAACCATTAGGTATGAAGTTAATTACCTTCTTGGTCTCTTGTAACACATGTTTCCAAGGAATGATTATCTAATTGACATATTTGTTTTCCATGATTTACTTGTGATCACAAATGGATGCGTGTAGCTATAACAACCAAGAATATGACCTTCCATATCTAGTTTTAGAAATATAAAAATTAAATTTATGGCTTTGATACAGATAATGGTAACCCATTTTTTTCCAATGTGTCTTACAATGTTGAGATTAAATATTGGATCTCAGACATAGCCAAGGGGTTTTTAGGTTTAGAGATTTATAAAATTCAGAAACACACTTAAAAACTTGGGATCACTAATAAATGGCCCATAATGATCCAAAATGTGTCCCACTATTCCCACCATTCATCATAGGTTATCAACATCAACCACGTGAAATCCTTTTAGAAACTGTTCATTTAACGTCATTCATCATATCTTTGGGAAAAAATATAAGAAGGGTGATCTGAGAAACTCAATATGGGTAGACTTGGGAGATATGTAATCATAACATGATAATAAGGGTATGAGACCATGATAATAAATTTTTAAATGAGTACCTATTATATAAAATATAATAATCCTTAATCCTAGAATGAATCATAAAAGTTCATAAAAAATGAATAAAAAAAGAATATATTCGCATAAAACATGAAGTTATGGAAAAAACATAATCATATAAAATCATTTCATTAGTATCCAAATATATTTCCTATGATTATCATATTGTAACAGTTTCATTACCCAAACCATCGAGGTAGTCTAGGTTCACTCCCAAGATAATTATGGTGGACAAAGTCCTTTACTGAACATGTTTCACTTCACATTATATTCTTATCTGAGCAAAGCTCAATCTCAATTATAGACTTTTTAATCTGATGTGATATAACATCATTAACTAATTCATTGGAGAGATATATTGGTCCCACCAATCATATAATGAAATCCATACATACATGTGAAAAAAGACCTAAATCATTCATTATATCAAAACCCACGAAATGAAATGGTTTACATAAATACTTATCCAACATAAACATAAACCAAACATAAAAATAATAATTATAGTATCATTAAATAATATACCAATTAATTCATAAGAATGATCAAATTTTGTAATCTTAGAAGGAAATTAAATTTTAATGATCACTTGAAATAAATCCCGAGGAAAATTTATTTTCTATTTTTAATTTTTTTTATATTTTACACAATTATAAAAGAGATAATTTCCTTTGAAAATAGCCATGTAGTCATGGAAATGAAACTTCAATTCCTAGTGGATTCATGATGGCATGAAGAGTCACTCATATCCTATAAGTTAAAAAAACATTTCTTCCGTATTTTTGCCTAAAAATTCGTAAAAAAGAGTAAAATTCAATTTAAAAATCATAATATAATACTAATCAAAATTTCAGAATTAATTTTTGAAAATTTTGGTATGGAAGAAAAAAATATCTTTATGGTAAATTTTAAAACATAATTTATTTATTAACATCCCTCAGAAATATCACATTGTTAAAGTGATAATAAGACTAATAAATTATTATTATTCAATTAAAATACATACAAAAAATGGCAATGCATAATAATATAGTCTAAAACCATCCAAAACATAATCAATGATTTAAATAATTTATGAAGTAGAAGGTTAACCAAAATATTTGAAATTAGGTTAAGAATAGACTTACCACTTTTTAAATTAGTTGAAACATATGATGTATAAAAGTAATTATTATAAAAATAAATTATGAATAAAATGAATATAATTTGATTTATTATACTATTATTCAAAGTTATATATATATAAACAACATATAAGACACAAGTGGCAAATAATGAATATTTCTCAAAGAATTAAAAGTGATATGTGTAATCCATACATCTTGCTTCCATATAGTTTTTCATAAATCATTGTCTTGTATAATTGTTTAATGAATATTATTAATTCAATACAAAATTATTTTCATATTTAAAATACCTTATATGAAATTTTTTGACATCGTTCCACAGATTAATTAATAATATTTCACCATTTTCACTGTTTTTGGTGAGTTTTTTTAATGATTTTCGGGATGAGTCTATTTGTTTATAATTAAGTATTTTTAGGTTGAATGTAAATAAAAATCCAGAAGTTAAATGAAATGATCTTCATTCATATAAAAAATCATAAATGGTCCCATTATTACTTTTTATTCCTTAAATGAGGATGATTTATTTTATAAAATAATAAAGATAAATGATTTATTTAGTTTTGTGATCTTTTACAATCAAAAAGTAGTTTTCTTTGATTTAATATTAATTATAAATATTATATCCAAAAAATAAAATAGGATTTAACATATTTAATTGAATATTATATATTTAGAATAATAGTATTATTGAAATCCATTAAGGATGTAATGGAAAACAAACAAAATCATTATTCATAGAAGCGATTAACCGACATAATTTGGAAAATAGTTTTGTTTATTTGAATAAGAGGAGGTAACAAAAGTGATGGATATAATATATTACATTAGAAATATAAAATTTCATTATGTAAATGACTATGGAATTATTATTACATGTTGGATTAAGGTGTAAAGGAAAAATTAGAAGAATTAAATTAAATATAATATGTGTTTTGGGAAAATAACCTATTGAATATCACCTCCTTTAAAAACCCATTTAAGACATTGGATTTATAATTTTGGTGAAACGAGAAGACATTTGACATGGAGAGAATAATAAAAAAAGGTTTAGGAATACTTTTTAGGTGATTCAAGTACTTTGAGTCGAAATTGGGTGGGGAGGGCTGATATTTATACATTAGGAGGGGTGGTTTGCAGTGATTAAATAATGATAATTTATATTTAAAGCCAATAAAATTAAAGTAATATTAATTTCAATGTATCAATTTATTAATTAAAATTTTTGTGTCTTTTTAAATTCATGAAATACCTCAAACAACTATTAATGGTTTTTATTTTTTTTAGGAATTTTCGTCTTTTACCTTTTAACTTTACCTCTTTCTATTTATTACCTATACGACTATAAATATGTTTGTCCATAGTTGATTTTTTATGCTTAAAAATAAAATTCAACTTAAAAACTAAAATAGGAATTATTATTTAAAATATTGACTAATGTTTAACAAATTACATTGATAGAATTTTCAAAATTATATTTAAAGTTAGCCACATAGACGCATTAGGACATTAGGTTTTTACTATTTTAAAGTTCAAAAATTTGAAATGTTGTTATCATTCATTAATGTAAAATTGATTACAATTACCTAAATTGGATTTAATTTTGTATAATTTAAATATTTATAGTATAAAAAAATTTAAAATATATTTTATCTATATAAATAATTTAGAAAAAATGTAGTTTTCAATTAAAATGTTGTAATTTTCAATATTCATAAAAAAATTAATTTATTAGAAAATAAAAATAATTCACAGCAAGATAATTTTGATATAAAAACATAAAAAATGATTTTTATTTTCTCAAATAAAAAATTTAAATGTGTAAAAATTTAGTTTTAAAATAGATGTTCTATTACAAGGAGGAAAAAAATATTTTAAAAAATATATTTTTTGTTCTTAAAATTGGATTCATTCATATCTTAAACCGATCAAACATATTGAATGAGTTCAAAACATTAAAATGAAAATATAAAATATATTTTTAATTTATATTTCTCACTAATTTTGATTATTTTAATTTATTAATTTAAAATTCCAATGTGGGAATAAGAAAATTCTTTTTTAAACTATTTATTTAAGTTCAATTGGTTTTTAATTTTATTCCTAATTATGTAGAAACCAATGAATAAAATTAATAATCATTTGTAAACTATTTTTTTGTGATTTCTTTAATCTCATTTAATGCCACCATTTAAATTTCTAGGGGATTACCCTAATTAAATAAATTATATTTTTGAGGCTCCTTCAAGCTCGGAGTTTGGTGCAAATTAAGATATCAAATATATTAAATTTATTTAAATTACACACACTACATTATTGAGTTGTTACATTGTACCCCACTTAAAATTAATTTGGACCTCAGAATTAATTTATCATGTATAAAAAAATGAGAATACCTATGCTTCAACAGATAATTAGGTTCCCACATAGACTCCAAAAATTGGTGTTTTCACCCCAAAACATTAACCAGGGGAGTGATCTTGTATCATAGAAAATTAGAATTAGACTGAAAAATACATACTGGAGGTTCCTTGTGAGAAATATCTTGATTTATTAGTATAACCACTAGTTTTAATACAAGTGAAGGATCATTTATGTACCTACTGAAGAGTGAAACATGTAAAACATCACGATTTTGAGAGAGGTTTAGTGGAAGAACCAATAAATAATCCACCATCCTAACATGATCAAAGTTTTTATGAAATTTGTTCCTCACAAATTTCAAATTCAACACTAAAAATCAAAGGTTCATATTTGAAAATTTATTCTTTGGAACAGAAAATTTCAAAAAGGGTCAATAAATCACCCACTTGAAAAGAGGGAAGTGAAGTTCGATGGTCACCTGAGATAACACATAATTGATTTCCATATAAGAGAAAATAATAATAGGATATAAAACTAATTGTAATCGAATAATAGAGAGCGATGATCATAGAAAAGTTATACATTATAAAACCATAAATATGTGATTGTTTAAAGGTCAAATGATAAAATTTAAATAGATAGTATTTTTGTTCCAAAATATTTTTACTAATTTTACTAATTATTTTAATGTATATACAAATAACATAAATAAAAATATTTAAATTAAAAGTAAACTTTCATTAGAATTTTTTATTTGAATAATGAGTATTTATGTTAAACTTTTAATTTATTCTCGAAGAAAGTTAATCATCATATATAGATAAAAATTACCACAAAATTATAAATGTTTATTTCTTATGTCGTTAGGTAGTAAAAAAAATGGTTAACACAAGAAGTAATAGTCCATAAATAATAAACTATTATATGATGAATAAATACTTTAATCTCAAAAAATCCGCATTAATACCCAATGTTAAACATAGATCATTTGATAAATTAGTTTCTCTAATACTTCTCAGAAGCTATTATAAACTAATATTGATACCAAAAAAATCAGAAGGATTTGATCACATAGTCTTCCAAGATAAATTTCAACATTTATCTCCTATTAACATGAATCAATCATAACATATCATGGAAAAAATATAATTTCATAAACCACATAATCTCATAGATATTATAACCATTCCATAAATAACCTATCTCACCATACAATAAAATCATATATGATTCAGAAATATAAAATAAAATTTATTCATTGAATAAAATTCAGTAGTATTATGTTTACCTTAATCATAACATTTTCCCATAATTTTGTTCATCTCCCAAAATAACATGAATCACTTAATAACCAACTCATTTCCAATGTCATGGTTATCTATAAAACATATTTTCCCAAAATTAACTGAAAAATTATCTATTAGATATTCTAAATAAATGAAAATGATTTTATACTAACCTAGAAATCACGTAGGCTACTATTAGGCAATGCACCCGTGTCTCCCTTCGATTTTGGGTTCGATTCCTATAGCGTTCCTAAATGCGATCAGTTTTCACCCATCCTTTGGGTTTTCCTTTTTACAAAACTTTATAATTTTAATCTTCATAGAATTCTATAAATGTTAGAAAAATTATCAAAAAATTACCTCAATTTGTTTCAACCTCAATGGATGTCAAATACCTTTCAATTTGTATCCCAAAATGTCATTATACATAATTACCCCAAAAATTAATGTTTCTAAAAATAATATTACTTACATTAAAATTTCATAACATAAATCTTCAAAAGGGGTTTCAAAGACACTGAACTTATGATCAACTAAATAATTATAAACCCAAGATGATATCCTTCACTCCTAAGAACTTCCAAAAAGAAAACATCATAATATCCAACGTTATCAAAGGCCATCTCTGATACTTACTAGAACAACCAAGAATCCAACATGAGAATAAGTGTATGTGAACACGAGCATATCTTTTTAAAATCCAATACTTCATATCAAAGGTTATAATATTGAATCATAAAATATATCATAGAAAATAATATGTCCTGAAAAATAAAATAATAACTTGGAATAAAAAGGAATTGCGGAAAAAAATCAAAATAGAAAATAATTTCATTAGTATTAAAGGATATTTTCCCATACTATAATAGTGAAATGGGTTCACTCCCTAAACAATCATGGTTTCCTAGGTTCACGATCAAGACTATCATTATGGAAGAAGTCCATTACTGAATTGGATTCACTACAAGTTATAGTCCTATATAAATAATGTTCAACCCCTATTATAGTCTTTTATATGTCAGGAGATGTAATATCATTACCCACTGCATTAGATGTATATATAGGTCACACCCATCCCAGAGATAAAACCATACATACGTGTTCCATAAGAACATAAATCTATCATCGTATTTGTAGATAATCAAGATTTACATACATGAAAATTACATTACTTTTGCGGAATACTTAATACATAACAAAAAATGACCCCCAAGGACCGTAATAGTTAAGTGTCTTTGGAAACTCAGAACATAATCTTCTAATCATGGTGAAAGATCATCAACATCTCCCATAAATATATTCCACTTTTGTTTTCTTACCTAAAACCTTTTTTTATATCCTAGGGAAAAGAAAAATTAAAAAGGGTGAGCTCAAATTCTCAATAAGGGTAAACATGGAAACATAAAACTATCCTTAAACATTTTATCGTAATAATTTGAACCTAAAACATAAAAATCATGAGTAATGGCATTAATATAGACAATGCATAAGCAATAGATCATAAAGGAACATTAATCATGATAAATAACATGGGAACAAAACATGGAATTGTGGAAAACCATTAAGCACATGATATGATTTCCATAGTAGCTAAGGCATTGTTTCCAAGACCATCATAGTGGACAAAGTCCCTTACTGAATCGAGTTCACTCCTCGTTCCAATCTTGTATCATTGAACCTGATTAACATGACTTTATAGCCATGTCTATCTCATGAGATATAAATCATTAACCAATGAATTTGAGGGAGATATCGCTCCCACCCATCTCATAATGAAATTATTCTTACTTGTGTCACAAAATAAACATAAACCATTCATCATAACCCATTGAATAAAATGGGTTTCATAAACATAATCCCATCATAACATAATCCATTTAAAACAAATGGATATCATTTCATCATAAGAAGAATCAAACCATGTAAATAACAGATACATTATAATTGAAACATAATCATACTAAATAATGTCATCTTAGATGGAAAATAGTTTTGACAAAACACTTGAAATTAATTCTTGAGGAAAATTTCCTTTCCTCTTCAAAATCCTTTTATTTTCACAAAATGTCATTCAATTTTAAAATAAAAGGATTTTGTTAAAAATAATCATGAAATATTTTAGAGGATTATTTATGAATATTAGGCGTTATGAAACCATAAAAATCCGTTCATACTATATAAGTTAAAAAAAACATTCTCCTCGTATTTTTTCCGAAAAAGTAAAAAAGTTCCTCGTATGGTAAAAAAAGAAAGATTCCTTCCATAACATATTGTAAAAGTCAGTGAGGGGTAAACGTGACTTTAAAAATACATGGAAGAATATTAAAAAAATTATGAAAAACATTTTTATGGTCATGGATGGAAAATATAACCCTAATAAATACTTACGAATAAACAATCTCGGATAAGAATGAGATTGGAATAGTTATCCCTTACCTTATGTCCAATTTCTTCCGTATGTGTCCGAGACTCCTGTATAGTGGGTTTAAACATATTATTTTCTTGTAACAGAATCATAAAACTATTTATGATATCATATATGATTCACTTTTTACTTTATATTAACCGTTCATTTTTCAAATCCATGTTAAAGCAGTGTTTTGGGTAAAATAGTTTCATTTATCGTATGTATTTGGACTTGTTGTTCTTGATATTATTATTACTTATATCATGATTTAATTACTTTTAGAATTTAAATCATGAATTATATATCATTTATATTCAGTATATATATATAATTTATAGACAAATGAAATTAAATACACCGTTTATGGAGACGGTAGGTCGTACGTACGCATGAACGCTAAATTCATTTAATCAAAGACTTGAATGGAAGTAATTAGATGAAATATTTATATATATAAATCTATTAGCTTTATAATGTCATATATTTCATTATTATTCATTATATATACTTTATAATCATTCTTTAATGGCTAACATGGAAAATGAATCTCATCGCGTCATGGAGACGGTAATCCGTGCGTACGCACGAGCGATGATATCATTCCCATAACTATTAAATGGAATTGGAGTGGATGATATAATATCTCCAAACGTGTATCAATTTATAATAATCATATATAGTTATTCTTTTCACCATTATACCCATACAAGTAAGGTGGTGGTAGAAAAACATATTACACCACGACGTGGAGACGGTATTCCGTGCGTATGCACACATGGTGATTTTGTTTTTCATAGGATGGATATAAGGTGAAATAGGATTGTTTCATATTTATAATAAAATAACAGTATATATGTAATACTGATGTTATTAATTTATAATGAAACAACTAAAGAGGAGGAAGTTGAAGAAGAATGAAACTTGAAAGAATCTGTAGAAGAGATTACCTCTTCTTCGACGTGCCTCTTTCAAACGTTCCCTTAGGGAACTAGAGATGGTCTTTTGAGAAGAACAAGAACCTCTATGATATAACTAGAGAGTTTTATAAAAGAAATTTGGGGGTTTGTCCAAGCTTGGAGGCTCAAAATTGTATAAAGTCGATAGGGAGGAGGTGCCATTTTATAAGAGGGGTGAGGGGAACCGTAAGAAAAACTTAAAATATTATTTTATAATAAACTCATATTCGGTTTATAATGGCTCCAAAGTGACTTATTTCGAGTATAGGGTGGGGACGGGTCGAAATCCTCTTAACCAATAGGTTTTAGACATGTTTTTTTACCATTTAACCATATCATTTAGATTTAACTCTATGTTAAATAATTTTACTTTTACCCTGTCTTGTACTATTCTTACATTATATGGTTAATAAACTAATATAAACTTCCAATCAAAACCAAATTGGTTCATTAATGTCATATATATTATTATATATATCTTTTTTCCAAGCCATATATTTTTTGGTCCATTATATCAATTAATAATATAATATTCATTTTAAAAACACTTTTATGTCAATTTTGACACTATTTGGTATTTGTTTTTTTCTAAATTCATAAAAGAATTATTACTTTGAAAAAAATTCATCTAACCAACCATAATATGATATATTAAACTATAAAATAAGTTTAATTCATAAAAATTATCGAATTAAATTTTTTTGGGTATTTATAATATCAATTATGTTAATATTTCATTAATAAGGTAATTATTGAATCATCATTCCATCATAAATAAAATAATTTATTTAATGTCTAAAAAATATAAAAAAATACAATTATGTAGGAAATATTTATATATTTCTAATTAATATTTATAGTATAATTTATCTTATTTTTTACCACATATTAAGAATGTTTTAGTTATTAAACATTGATTTAAACTCTTTTAACTCTTCTTTAAATAAAATAATAATAAATGTCCTAATCTAATAATAGTGGACCTAAAGGGTAATATTTTATTCCTAAGGTTGTTTCTGGTCTAATTATACTTATCCAATAGAATTAAGACATGTTTTAGGGTAATAATAATATCATTTTTACCCTTAATTACCCTATTTACTTTTAAACGTGGTAAATAAAAGTAAAAAGTTACTATTCAAAAAAAAATTATTTTTATCTTATTAAACCATGATTTACTTACTAATATCAACCATGACTCTTGGATTTTTTGAATTCCACTCACAGAAGTGGTAAAATTAAGTTTTATGTAAATTTCCAAATTATCCTAAGAGGTGGGTAAAAGACGGTAAAAAGTTCAATAAATTTTTTATATATCTATATTATTAAAAAATGACTCCAATGAATTACATTGAACTTATATCGGTATTATGTATCTATTTTTACCTACAAGAAATTTAAATAAAAACAAATGATTATTTAAATAAAAATTCAGTTTTAACCAATAACTCAGTGTTTTCACTCTTCATAAAAAATTTAATGTTTTCAAAAAAATAACAAAAATTCACCCTAGGCTAATTTCGATATTAAGAATCTAATAATGAAGTACATTTTGAAAGATAAAATTTATAAAATTCCAAAAATTGGGTATTACTATTCATAACGGCTAGTTTATATAATATTTTAATAACATATCGTTGTTTTGAAAAACTCGGTATTGCATACAACACACACTATTGAGGAAGGTCGTGATTGTGTGTAATAAAAGCCAAGTAAGGGTAGCGTGTAGTGAAAGATCCATTTGTTGTTTCCTATAACCTAATGAAAACTTATTTCATTTATAAATTAAACAAAATCTATACTTATTATTGCGTAGAATAATTTCCACAATACGAACTTGAAATTGTGTGTAACATGAGCCAAGAATAGTGGTGCGTATATTACAAGATAATATGGTGTTGAGTATAGTACAAGTTGATCATGGGGTAGTTTACAATAGAATACATTAAATAAATTAAAAAGAATATTTCTCATAAATTCTTGGGGTGTTACATTCTACCCCCCTTAAAATGAATTTCTCCCTCAAAATTCATTGAGGTTATAAATGGTTTGCTACATGAGGGTTTCATTCATAGAAACCTACCTTGTAAAAAGGAATACCAAAACATAATTTTAAAAACTAATGTATGAAACATAACGGTAACCCAAATTAACTCATCCCTAGGTTTCCACATTGGAGAAGATAGGTGAAAATATGGATATGGAAGAGAAATATATCCGTCATTTTCTGATTGAGTGTGGTAGTGGATATGGCTACGAAAAATCCAACAATCACAAATCCATAAATTTGTGATGATCTATGGTACCATCTGATTCATCGGATATGAGGGCACTGGGACAACATTTTTGGTTTTCAAGATCATTTCCCTAATGTTGAATAATTAAAATAAATACATACTTGATTTTGGTACAATCTCACCGTTGTTTATGCCTTGAACAATTTCCACATCGTCTCTAAAAGAAATGAATTTGAATTTGTCTTCTGTGAAGTGTTAGCAGATCATGCGATAGAATGATATGTCATTCAATCTATCTCAAACATAAGGGTAGAAAAAGTTATATACATAAGTCCATCTTATGGAGAGATTAATCGTATATGGTTCAAAAAATGGACTTATACTTAATCTATAATACCTCTTAATTAAATAAATCTAATTTCTACAAATTTGGGACTTCTTGTAAGAAAGTGGTAGGTTATAAAGGCCTGTAGCACTTCGATGGTGGGTTCGACTCCCGCATCCCTGTCTGACGCGATTGGTTGTCGCCCATCCCGTAAGTTGTACTTTTTCTAAAACTATACTATTATAATATTCCAGAAATAATATCCAAAAAATGTTTGAGCCTTAAAAATACTATTTGACGTCCAGCATAATCCATTCCAATCATTAGGCTTATCCAAAATACATCTATCCAATCTCATAAAGAAAAAAAACATTACTAGAGAGGTCATCTACCAAGCATGTGATTACCATCATTTATCCTCCATATATCAAAATATATATCTTGTTATAGGTCACATTCAAAACATGTGAATACTTTAATCTTGTATACCCTTGAAAAATGAATAACCATTGAACCTTAGTGAAAACATGTATGCTCTCAAAAGATATCTCTTTCCACATCCCATAATTTCTATACACTCAAACCATGATATCAATTTGTACTTATATCAGTCATGAGCTCATGAATACTATCAAAAATATTATTTTCTCCTTATCCCTTCATTATGAACATATCAACTAATTTCCATAAATATTTCAATCACTTTTAATGGTTACTGGTACCATATAATTATTGAAAACCACAATAAACCAATATATAGATATTCCAATATTCCTCAATACTATAAATGAGATTCCATAACATTATTTTGGAATCTCATTACAAAAACACATAATCATTCCCCTACATCGTTGTCATACTCAAAATCGCCAATAGTGATCTAATGTGACTTCCCTTTGTCCTTTTCCTTAAAATGTTGTTGAGGTCGATCATCATTAAACCTTAGATTAGGTCATTGGTTAGCATAATTACCCAATTCCTTGCACTTGAAGCATTAAAGTATTGGTGGTGTATTCTTTATAGTCTTTTCTCTATTCTCATCATTAGCTACCTTTTTCCCATTAATTCAACACTTAGCTACTCAATGACCTTGTTTTCCACACTTAAAAAATTTTCTAGTCCCTTTAAGACAATCTACACCATGATTCTTTCCAAACATTGATCATAATGAAACATTCATCTTTCTTTCACCATTTTTAGAGATTTTTCCTTGAACTCCATCTTTCATTTCATGTCAAAACCATGAGATGGGTATGTTACACCAACTACCAGTTCTACCTTGATAGCACAACGCAAAATTTCTTCATAGCTACTGAAGTTTCTTATAACTAATTCCCTTCAAAGACTTTGTTTTAATCCAGTGAATAATCAATCAACTTTACTTTCAGGTTGGATGATAAATCCAGATTCATACCTTGTATGCCTTGTAAAATTATCCTCATATATACCAACATATTCATCATACTTTTTCTTAAGCTTAAGGAACTCCTTTTCCATCTTTGTTCAAAGAATACGAGAGAAGTACTTATTGAAAAACAAGTTCTTGAACTCATCCCATTCCATGTATTCAATTTCATCTTGGGGCCTTGTATTCTTAATTAGAGTCCACCACTAGTCTGCTTCACCTTCTAAACGGTAAATAGCTAAAATTACTTTTTCATGATATGAATAGAAAAGTATAAAAAATATATTTTCAACATTACAAATCCATTGTTCAGTAACAAGTGGATCATAAGACCCACTAAAAGAAGGTGGACGTTGCCCCCTGAAGTACTCAATAGAATATTGTTCCTTTCTCTGCTCATTTGGAAGTACAGAATGATTCATAGCTTGTGTAAGTATATAAATAAGCTTTTTCACTCCATATCCTATAATATTTGTCTGATTCAGGAGGAAAATCATTGCATTATCTATTACATTGATCAAAACGGGTCCTTTGGGTTCCTTCCATCGTCTAAAACCCAAAAAGAATAGTGTGAGAGGCAAAAATCGTGTTAGGAAAACAACATAATAAAGCAGAGTACTTTCAATCTCTAACATCTTAGGATTAGTTCTATGATCATTACCATAATTCTAGGTATATAACATATACTTAATGTTATCCTTAAGGATATCCCTAGACATACATTAGAAATATTCCTAGGGATTTCACTAAAGATTTTGCATCCTAGTTTCCAAAGGTTAACTAAGCATTTCCTCTGATACCAATAGTAGTGACCCTAGCTTGACGTACATGGACATTACATTACATTTGTGGAATACTTAATACATAACAAAAAACGACACCTAAGGACCGTAATAGTTTAGTGTCTTCGGAAACTCGGAACATAATCTTCTAATCATGGTGAAAGATCTTCAACATCTCCCATAAAGATCTTCTACTTTTGTTTTCCTACCTAAAACCATTCTTTATATCCTGGGGAAAATAAAACATAAAAATGGTTAGCTCAAATTCTCAGTAAGGGTAAGCATGGAAACATAAAACACTCCGTAAACATTTGAACGTAAGAACATGAACATAAAACATAAAAATCGTGAGTAATGACATAAATCTTGACAATGCATATGGAATAGATCATAAAGGAACATTAATCATGATAAATAACATGGGATAAAAACATGGAATTATGGAAAACCATTAAGCACATGATATGATTTCCATAGTAGCCAAGGCATTTATTCCAAGACCATCACATTGGATAATGTCCCTTACTGAACCGAGTTCACTTCTCGTTCCAGTCCGGTATCACTGAACCAGATTAAATTTTCATTCCAGCCATGTCTATCTCATGAGATATAGATCTTTACCAAATTAATTGGAGGAATATATAGGTCCCACCTATCTCATAACAAAATCATTCTTACTTGTGCCAACAAGTAAACATAAATCATTCATCATAACCCAAATAATAAAATGGGTTTCATAAACATCATCCCATCATAACATAATCCATATAAAACAAATGGATATCATTTCATTATAAGAAGAATAAAACCATGTAAATAATAGAGACATTATACTTGAAACATAATTATACTAAATAATTTCATCTTAGCTGGAAAATAGTTTTGACAAAGCACACGAAATGAATTCTTGAGGAAAATATCCTTTCTTCTTCAAAATCATTTTCCTTTCACAAAATTCCCTTCAATTTTAAAAGAAATGGACTTTGTTAAAAATAATCACTAATTATTGTATAGGAAGATTCATGAAAATTATGCATTATGAAACCGTAAAAATCCGTTCATTCCGTATAAGTAAAAAAACATTCTCCATGTACTTTTTCCAGAAAAGTCAAAAAGTATCTCGTATGGTAAACAAAAGAATGTTTCCATCCATAACACAATGTAAAATACAAAGAGGGGTAAACGTGACATTAGTCACACATGGAAAAATATTAAAAAAATTATGAAAAACATTTTTATGGACATGGAAGAAAAATATAACCCCAGTAAATACTTACGAATAAACAATCTCGGATAAGAACGAGATTGTAATAGTTATCCCTTAACTTATGTGAAATTTATTCCTTATGTTTCATAGACTAATGTATAGTGGGTCTAGACATATTATTATCTTGTAACAGAATCATAATAATATTTATGATATCATATATTATTCACTTATGACTTTATATTAACCGTTCATTTGTCAATTCCATGTTAAAGCAGTGTTTTGGGTAGAATCGTTTCATTTATCGTACGTGTTTGGACTTGTTGTTCTTGATATTATGATTACTTATATCATGATTTAATTACTTAAAGAATGTAATTAATGGCTTATATATCATATATATTCAGTATTTATATATATAGTAGATAGATAAATGAAACGAAATACACCATTCATGGAGACGATTGGTCGTACGTAGGCATGAACGTTTTTTTCCTTTCCTTATTGACATGAATGGAAGTAAGTATATGACATATATATATATACATAAATCCAGTAGCTTCATTATGTCATATATTTCATTATTATTCATTATATATACATTATAATCATTTTTGAATGGATAACATGGAGAATGAATGTCATCGCCTCTTGGAGACAGTAATCCCTGCATACGCACGAGCGATTATATCATTCCCATAATTGTTGAATGGTATTGGAGTGGATGATATAATATATATAAACTTTTATCATGTTATAATAATCCTATATAGTTATTCTTTACATCATTATACCCATCCAAGTATGGCGGTGGTAGAAAAACATATTACACCACATCATGGAGACGATATTCCGTATGTACGCCTGCGCAGTTATTTTGTTTTTCGTAGGATGGATAGAAGGTGAAATAGGGTTGTTTCATATTTATAATAACATATCAGTATATAAGTAATACGGATGTTTTTACTTTATAATGAAACAACTAAGTAAGAGGAAATATAAGAAGAACGAAACTTGAAAGAATCGGTAGAAGAGATTACCTCTCCTTCGACGGGCCTCTTTTAAACTTCACTAAGGGAACTAGAGTTGGTATTTTGAAAAGAACAGAA
Source organism: Viscum album (assembly GCA_963277665.1). Classification (NCBI taxonomy): domain Eukaryota; kingdom Viridiplantae; phylum Streptophyta; class Magnoliopsida; order Santalales; family Viscaceae; genus Viscum; species Viscum album. The sequence continues at coordinate 1,921,793,045 of OY728145.1, read as the reverse complement.
CCTATATGATATAAATAAATGGGCTGAGAAGAGATATTTACAGGGTGTGGTCGAGCTTGATGGCTCAAAATTGTGTAAAGAGGAGAGGGAGGAGGTCCCCTTTTATAAGAGGGGTGAGGGGCACCTTAGGAAAAAAATTAAAATATTATTTTATAATAAATTAATATTCTATTTATAATGGAAACAAAGTGACTTATTTCAAGGATATGGTGGGGATGGGTAGAAATCATCTCAACCAATATTTTTTAGACAAGTTTAGGTTACCATTTTAACCATATCATTTAGATTTAACTCTATGTTAAATAATTTATCTTTTACCGTGTCTTCTTGTATTCCTACAATATATGGTTAATAAACATACTATAAACTGCCAATAGAAACCCAATTGTTTAATTAATGTCATATATATTATTATATAAGTCTTTTGGCCGATCCATATATTTTTAGGACCATTATATTAATTAATAATCTAATATGTTTTTAAAAACTCTTTTTTGTCAATTTTGACACTATTTGGTATTTTGTTTTTTTCTAAATTCATAACAGCATTATTACTTATAAAAAAATTCATATAACCAGCCATAATATGTTATATTAACCTAAAAAATTAGAGTAATTCATAAAAGTATCAAATTACATTTATTTGGGTATTTATAATATGAAATATGTTAATAATTCATTAATAAGGTAATTACTGCATCATCACTGTGTCATAAATAAATTAAATTATTTAATGTCTAAAAAATATAAATAAAATACCATTATGTGGGAAATATTTATATATTTCTAATGAATATTTATAGTCTAATTTATCTTATGTATAACCCTATATTAATTTTTTTAAATTTATTAAACTTTGATTTTAACTCTTTTAACTCTTCTTTAAATAAAATAATAATAAATGTCCTAATCTAATCCAAGTGAACCTAAAGGGTAATATTTTATTCATATTGTTGTTTTTGATTGAATTATACTTATCCAATATAATTAGGACATGTGTTAGGGTAATAATAATATCATTTTGACCCTTAATTACCCTATTAACTTTTAACCATTGTAAATACAAGTAAAATTTACTATTCACCAAAAAAATTATCTTATTGAACCAAATTTTACTTATTGATATCAACCGTATCTCTTGGATTTTGGAAGTTCCACTCAAAGAAGTGGTAAAATTATGTTTTATGTAAATTTTCAATTCTCCAAGGAGGTGGGTAAAAGACGGTAAAAAGTTCAATTAAATATTTATATATCTATATTATTATAAAATGACTCCAATGAATTACACTGAACATATATAGGTATTATGTATCTATTTTGACCTAAAATAAATTTGAACAAAATAAATGATTATTTAAATAAAAATTTGGTTTTAACCAATAATTCAGTGTTTACAATATTCATCAAAAATTGAATGTTTTCAAAAAAATACCAAAACTTCACCCTAGCGTAATTTCGATATTCTGAATCCAAAAATGAAGTCCATTTTGAATGATAAAATGTATAAAATTTCATAAAGTGGTTTTTAATATTCATAACAGCTAGTTTATATAATATTTTAATAACATATCATTGTTTAGTGAAACTCGGTATTGCGTACAAGACACGCTATTGGGGAAGGTCACGATTGCGTGAAATGCAAGCCAAGTCAGGGCTGCGTGTAGTGCAAGCTCCATTTGGTGTTTCATATAACAAAATAAAAACTTATTTCTTTTATACATTAAAAAATATATACTTCTTTTTGCGTAGAATAATTACCACAAAACGAACTTGAAATTGTGTGTTACACGATCCAAGAATATTGTTGAGTATACTAAAAGCCAATAGGGTGTTGTGTATAGTACATGATAATCTTGGTGTAGTGTACAATAGAAGACATCAAAGAAATTAAAATGAATAATTATCATAAAATCTTTGGGTGTTACAATATAAGATTCTTTTAAAAGAAATAGGTTTCATAAATATCAATCCATCATAAATGTAAACCAAACATATAAATAATAAGGATAGTATACTTGAATAATATACTCTTTAATGCACAATAAACATCAAATATTAATATCTCATAAGGAATCTAATTTTTAAATATAACATTAAATAATTCTTGATGAAAATAACATTTTTTTCAACATGGGAAAATTATTAATCAATTTTTTTTTGAAAACATCCTTTTAATATTGTAATTTAATATTCATGGAATTATGGTGTCATAATGGTAAGAAAAACAACTAATTATACATAAGTTAAAAAAACCCCTTTCATATTTTTCAAAAAACAGTTATAAAGAATTTCCTTAAAAATTGATAGAATGGATCATTTCAATTCATTAAGTAAAAGTTAAACATTCGTAAAAATGAATTTAAAAATAATTAGAAAATAGTGAAACTTTTTTGAATCAAATTTAAAGAAACTTGGATATTGTTGAAAAAGAATGTTTTAGGGGAAATTTTAATAATTTTTTAAAAGAAAATCCCTCATAAATATCATATCATTATAGTGAGACTAAAAATAAGAAATTATGTGTTTTCAACATAAAAAAATTAAAATGGTAATTCATCATAAGATAATCAAAATTCATCCCAAACATAATAAAAGCATGATATCATCGATGAAGTAGAAGGTCAACCAAATTATAGAAATTTGGTAAGGTATTGTTTTGTCACTTTGTAGTGTAGATGAATTGTAGGACCCATATAAGTAGTAATTATTAAAATAAAAAATTTAATATCATTAATATAAATATATTTTTGATATTATAAATCAAAGGGTAGTAAATACCACAGACTAAAAATTAATTTTTTTATTATGTGGCCACTATTGTTGAAAAAATGAGAAACCATATATGAATTCAAAGACTTAATAACATTCAAAGCACAACGATACAAAAATTTAAGAACAAAAAACTCATTCAATCGTACATAGAAGAGATCTTACCCAGAATCGTAAAAATTAAGCTACTTTATAATATTCATCACTTCACAGAAAGCAGTCCTGTGCATGACTACACGGGCATGGAACAGATGGAAAATACATACCCTCTCAAACAGTCAATCTGGAAGAAAAAACCAGGAGAAAACCAAAGCTCAAAACATCATTTAAGAAAATCCTATAATAGAATATTTACAATAACTCTCAATCCTCAAACTGAATGCCACCGAAAATCCAACATTGAACTAAAAAACTGCATCACCAAAAAAAATCATACCATAAAAATGATCACACCACATTTTCACTTCCAAAGAATCACATCAAGAAACTCTAATCATCAAATCCATCACCAAAGCAGTCGTCACCGCTCTCAATCCTCCACACAGAGACCATAGACAAGCCAACCAAGGTACCCATCCCGTACTCGATGCATACAATGGATCAATCCCTTTGTCACAGAACAAGAACCTGGCCATTTCACTATGATGACCCGATTACGATATCATACCACTAAAGAACAAGCTACCCTCACCGCCGCAGAAGAAGAAGGTTATGCCTGGAAGACCAGAGCACGACCTCGAATTCTCAGTAGATCGACTCAGCCCCACATAAACTGCTCACGACACTGTATCACAACCCTAGAAGAGCATAGAATCTCTCCCACAACCCCACAGAGAAACCAGAACTCAACCCCAATGAAATTGATCGAAACCCCAACGCTGGGTAGAATAGGAATGACTCTAACGTTGTAGCGGATCTCAACCACGACGAACCAGATCAAGACTCCATCACCACAGAGAAGAACTGTGACCCCGATGCCACAACGGAACTTGACTCCACACCATGGAGGATCTGGAATCTGACTCTAAACCCACTAAATCTATGACCATCCTCTCCACAGAAGAACGGATCCCAATCCCGAGAGTCCACCCTACACCGTTAAAGAAACTGCTACACCACAAACACTCCAGGGATAGAGAGGAAGAAACCTCAACCCAATGGAGAAGAGAAACAACGACAAGAAAACCCTAAAACACTATTGCACCCCTTAAGGGATCATCTGGGTAGTATATACCAAACATATAATAATTCTGTGTTGAAGAAGGCATATATCTCACCAAAGTAAAACTATGTTAAAAAACACTTTCCTCATGATTCCCTTTAGTTTTGTGTACAAAAACCTTATGTATAGTGGTTTAAAGAATGTTATTAATTCATTAAAAATCAATATTCACTTTTATAATACATTTTTATAATAGATTTCCACCAATTAATTAATAATATTTCATGATTTTTATAGTATTTTAAGAGTTTGTTTTCCAATTTTAATGATTGGTTCATTTGTGTATGACTATGGATTTTTTTAGAATGGAAATAAAACTCAAGAAGTGAAAAATTTTATTTATTCACATCAAAAGGTTTAAATTGTCCCATTCATAATTTTTTCTTTCTTTCATTAAGATGATTTATTTTATAAAATTTTAATTATAAATGTTTAGTTTATTTTGACTGGTTTCTTCCAACCATCACAAACTAGTTTTGTTTTATTTAATATTATATATATATGTTTTTTATATAACATGAAATATTATATAATATACTTTTTATACTCTGATATAACCATGTAAATAGTATTAGGAGCTTCCATGAAAGAAATTATTGAATAAAAATAAGATCATTATTCATAGAGGTGGTTGTCCAACATAATTTGGACAATGGTTTCGTTTCTTTGAATATGTGCAGGTAGTAAAAGATATAAATATAAGATATTCTATTTAAAACATAAAATTAATGTCTTTATAAAATTAATTAATTATTATTCCTTGATAAATGAAGGAGGTGAGAACAAATTAGAAGAATAGAATAAAATATTATAGGTGTTTTTAGAAAAGTACCTCTTAAATATCACCTCCTTTATAGACCCCTTGAGGGCATTGGATTTGGTATTTTAGGGTTACTTGAAGAACCAAGACTTGGGTAGAGTGAGTATTAGAGGTTTTATCAACTATTATAGTATCATTAATCCTTTCTTGTGTGAATGGGATGGTGAGGGGTGGTATTTATATTTGAGCAGGGGTGGTTTTGAGTGATTAAATAATGGTTACTTGATATATAAATTCAAACATATTGAGGTCAAATTAATTTCTAATAGTTATATTGTTAACTAATGTGTTTATAATATTTGGGGTCTATAAATTCCTCAAAAAAGCATTAAAATATATTTTTTTAGTTATTTTATGACATTACCTTTTAACTTTAACTTATTATATTTTGTACCCATATCACCGTTAATAATATTTTTCCACTGTGTGGTATTTACACCTAAAAAAACATTGTTCTTACTATAAAAAATTTTAACTTCTGCTTCCAAAAAATGGATGCAATTTTAGGACATTCAATTCAAATAATTTATCAATTATGTTTATGTTATTCCCCCAAATGCTACAGGAAAACATGTTTTGAAAGTTATAATGTACAAAAAATTGAAATGTTTTTATATCCAATTTAAATGTGAATTTTAATCCATTGAAACAAATTTGGTTGAATTATATATAATTTAAGTAATTATAATTCAAATACAATTTGGAATATAATTTAACTATATAAACAAATTAGACAAAATTTTATTTTTCAATTAAAATTTAGTTTTTTTCAATATTTATCAAAAAACAGTACTTATCAAAAAAATTCCGAAAATTCATCCTAATAAAATATAGATATCCAGGTCTCAAAAAGAAATTTAATTTTTATAAAAAATTTAAAAAATTAAATATTTAGTTTTAAAATAGTTGTGGCATTAAATGCCGAAAAAATTACCTTTACAAAAAAATATATATTTTTTTCATTAAAATTAGATTTATTCTTACATTATTCATATCAAACATATTGAATGAATTTAAAATTTGTATTGAATATATAAACTATAAATTTATTTATGATCTCTCACTAGTAGTGGTTAATTTAATTTATTAATATAAAATCTCATGGTGGGCAGAAACAAAATTTATAAAAAATCTAACTTTATATGGCATTTGTTATTTAAATTTATTTATAACTAATTAGTATCCAATTAATTCATTTTATAAATATGTGTAAAAAATGTTTATATAATTTTGTTAATCACACTTATTCCCACAATTTCAATAGCTAGGTGATAACCATGTTTAAAATAATAATATTTTTGGAGTTTGTTTAAGATCAATGTTTTTTGAAAAGTAAGATATCAAATATATTAATATATTTAAAAAAAATTTCATATAGTTAGTGGTTGATACAGTCGTGAGTGTAGTATAAATAATTGGATGGTTCTTGATATGGAAATTAGATACTAATATACAAATATATTTCTTGAAATTCCTTTCATAGAAAATACATATTTTTGATTTAGGTGTAGTGATAGATAGGGAATTAGTTTAAATAATAGGATTATGAATATTTTGGTGTGATTTTAGAGTAAGTTAGATTGGTGCTAATTTGGTGCCCATCAGTTCAACCAGATAGTTGGATGGGTCAGTTGAGGATCCGACTGTGGAAGACCTCCATGTTTTATGGATATCCAATTTTATAGGTGTTTACAAAATGCAGTGATGCATTTGAGTGTTGAGGGATCATGGAAATATGGTTATGTGTTTCAATAATTCATATGTAGGTAAGGCTAGGTGTTTTCAGAATAATTTAGATAGTGGTTGATCGATTGATATTTTTCCAGAATATAATGTGGTGGGGTCCAAACCACATCCGAAGCATTGTTCAAAACATGGATGATGCTGTTTTGGATAATATCATACCTTTTTGTAAAAATATATTATATTTAGACCTATATTTTGGTGTTCATAAAAGATGAATTGATTATATCTGGGGATGTAACAATGCAATATAATGGTGATATAACAATTGCGGTATTCCTGGTATGATGGTTAGAGGACTACTATGAATTCTCATGGATGAGTAGAGTAATAGTTGGGGGTTCATAATGAAATAAAATTATATGGGTTTTTATTTCTGCGAAAATTTATATTATTTTCTTAAATTAGGAGACATCTCATGAATTTGGAATCAAATCATGAATCCGAATGATAGACCATCTCATGTTTTTTCTTCTGAAAATGGAATGAGACTGAGTCAGTGTATAGGTTTCTTAGGCAGGAATCCGAGCTATTCTAAGAGGTGTAGAAAAAATTATGAAGAAATAATAGGGTGTGTCGTGGAGGCCTACTATAGTACATTGTCCCATGTTGACATGAGTCTCCACACCATGGTAGTGGGATTTTTACACTCTTCCCCTTCATATATGTTCTTTGCACCATGATATTACTATCCACGATATAGTGATGTTGGGATATGGCTTACCCTCTTCATAGAGTGGGGTTTCACTATGACCCCTATGGTTAATCTAGGACCTAGTGTTTTTTGACTTTTTAGGAGTCTTTTGGTAACATTCCAATGGTTCTTATTTAGAAATCCACTAATTTTTATGTCATTATATACATTTTAAAGTGGGGGACGAGAGATATTTGGATATCCTCCTCACTCTATTTTTCTCCAATCAATACGATGTATTTGAGAGTTTTTTTGGAGCACATTTGATGTACGTTCCTCTCCTTTATTTCATTTTTTATTCTATATTTTCATTTTATTTCAAATCACCTAGTTAGGGTTTTATTAGATAATTTCTCTAATGCATGGTAAAATAATCCCATAATATCCATCATTAAATTGAGTTTTGTAAATGAGGTCCTACAAGGATTTATTTAAGCTATCATTCACCATTCAACTTATGTTATACCACCTCATATATTTCTGTTTGATTTTTAGTAATTTTGGGTGATATTTGTAATTAATTTTAAAGTATAATTTTGTGTTTCTCATGTATTATGTTTTAGTGTCTGAATAGTGATCCTCACCCCATTTCTTGATTATTTGACATCATGTGTTCAACTAGTGAGTTTGGTGTCACTTCTTTTGAATACATATTTTTTAAATGGTTTATTTATTAATTTTATGGCATTTATTGATTTTTTAGGTTTCCACAAACCTAGATGAATTTATTATATTATTGGAATGCATTTTGGAATTTCCAATTGAGGTAGGTGTGCATGAATCTATTATGTCTCCTACTCAATTAGTTATTTTATGTTGGTATACCAATTTTTCATTTATTTTCTATAATTTCATTGAACTATTTGATATCAACCATTGATTTTGATAAGGTAGTGTTATCCTAAGATTAAACATGAAATACATAGCCTACTAAATTATTCAATAGCGTAACATTGGTTGAATGAGTGGTAGTTGACCTCTTTATGGATTTTTTCATTATATGAGTTGTATTTCAAGTAAAACTAATTTTCCTTTTTGAAATAATTTTAAAAAATGGGGTAACATATATTTTAATTTCAAGTGGAAATGGGTTATTTGAGAAATGTGGTCTGAAATGGGATTTTATAATTAAAGGGAGGTTTTCAAAATTTTATTTCCATAAAATTGTTCCAAGGTCCATTTTTCAGTAAGATGAAATGTGTTTCCATTTCTAAATTGTTTTTATAGCTGATTTTGACTGTGTTTACAATGGAAAACCAAAAGTTTTTAGTCGATCTGTTTTGGTTTGATTAACCTCTAGAGGTTTATTCTATATTTACCCAACTATATGTTCCAGTTGTGATACCCATTTCAGATCCCCTATTGACTATGTTGTTACAAGATAATGCATAGTGTGTGTATTATCTAGTGATGTTTCTTTTGACATGAAATTGGTGGGTTGGTCTATGTGGATAAAACATACCTCTTATGGGTTGAGATGGTTGTTAGGATATGTTCAAGATATTAGAATAGGTCTTAAGGGACTTGAACCCGAGCAATGAGATGGTGAGATTTGGGGAAAGTTATGTTCCTTATTTTATATTATATGTGTGTTCCAACAACATGCTTGTGATTAGTGATAGGTTCCAATGTGGGTTATATAGATCCCATGGTATAGCCTCACCTCGAGTGAGAAATCTCCTATAGGACCACTATGGAAATATGTGATCTTAGTTGTGTATGATGTTTGAGATAATTTTGAATGATAATCTGGGTCTTTATTTGAAACATGAAACCTCCCTTCAATGAGAAGGGTTAGCTGGTGCTCTTCTTTTCCACAATTCCTTAAGTGAGAGTGGATGACTAGGACCCTTGGCACATTACCTTCCATGAGTGAGAATCGATGTGTCCAGACACTTAGACACCCTAACCTTTAACTTTGGTTTGTTTTTTGGATTGACAAGACACTATACCATACATATTTGGGTATGTTTCATGATTGGTATGTCACTATGTAACCAAACCACCTAGGTAAACCCATACTTTCACCTGGAATAACCCTCTACAAGGCTTGAATATTATTTTCAATCACCATGGGATATTTAAAATTAGTGGGGTATCATACATAAAAAAGTGGTAATTATTTAACCCTCAATAGACATTTGATTTGGTATAAAAAATTAGAGTATATGAGTATATATCAAAAAATACATATTATTTCAAACAAAGAAAAATTAAATGTAAGATTTTACAATTGGATACCAGGTTCTAGATGAACAAGATGAAATAAAAACAAAACAAAACCAAATGTATCCCTTGGGTCTATCTCTATATGAAAAATGACACCACACACCCACCCTGCTAATAAGAAACATGAAATTGTAAATCCATCATCTACATGACCTTATTCACCTTACCTGTATACTTAAAAACCAAGGCTACAAACACCCAAATAAAAAATTAGCATAATAGATCTAAATAATAGTTAGATTCCGTGAAGAATATATATAATTTCAATCCACATTAATATATTAGTTCTTATATAAAAAAATTTCTAAAAAATTTCCAGAAAAAATCATTTTTTATATAAAATAATCCTTTGGTTTTCTTTTAAAAAACTTTTCATATTTTAATAACAAAACAATATGACTTAACTTATTTTCATGACTCATAAATAGAAGTATAAAAAATATTTCAAGCATTTATAACCATATTAAGAGGGTAAATATGCATGTAAATTAAACATCCATGTAATGTTTCAAAAAATCACCAAGGAGTAACCCATGAAACGTGGTTCTACATAACTCAAACAAAAAAAATCATAAGATTAAATAAGTGAGCTATAACTTTGTAAACCTCAGTTCCTGTATAAAGGATACCAACTAGCGCCAAGGAATTATGAACTGCAGCCCTAGTAATAGTTTAGTCTATTAGGGATCACATATATCTAGTTTTCCCCATAACCTAATATATCCAATTATACAAATACATCTGCATTACATTTATGGAAATTGAAATTTTAATATTATTTTTCTATATTTATGACATAATAATACTCTTAATACAACCCCATTAGATTATGAGGCCTAGTGTATTTGGGTACTTAGGTACCTAATATAAAAACTTGCAACACAAAAATTTCAAAAATATTTAAAAACTCTATAACACAGACTTATATTCCATAAATATTGTAAATATATATGGTAGAACTGGGTAAGGTAAATAAGAAAGGGGTGATCTATAAATCCCAGAAAAAGGATAATCAAAGAATATCTTATGGTAAATAAGTAAATATGTTTCAATAGTTATATCGACATAACATATGAGGAGTGCGAACCATGAAATGGAACATCAAATCAAGATATAGGATGATAATATAAATGAAACATGGGAATGTAGAAACAACATAAAACAAGTCATCATAAACATAAGTTCGAGATAAATATCAAGAAATTGTTTTTTCCTATATAATTAGGGATGACCTTGTTTGTTTATGGTTAACATTTTCCAATCGGTTTCAAATGGGTTTAGAGATTCTTAGTCAATAGTATCATTCAATACATTATACAGAAATATTTTGGTCATTATGATGACCATACTGGGTTTAAAGCCACTCAGTGGGGCACTTGATGTTTATTGTTATTCAGAATGATAAGGATTGTTTTAGAGTTAGGATCGTACCTGAAGATGGGCTACCTACGTATCCTTGTTAAAAAGGAATCAGAACCCAGATTGTTCGATAATAAGGATATAGTTTAACATCATATGGGATAGAAAATAATTAATTAATGATGGGGTTGAAATATAGAAAGGCTTCCTACATACTGTACTTTTAAGTCAGAGATCAAAGTCCACATAGTTAGGGTGATGAAATATGGGTCTTACGCATGGTTAACATCCCAAAAAGAGATTTGATGATTACTTTTACACTCTATGCCCATGTGAGTCATGCTCAGTGTGATAAATAAGATGTATCAGAAAACCTGTCGATTGTGCCACAAAATATGCAGTCACAAGAAATGATGTGGGGCTTACATATATATGAATACCCAATTAGATGAAGATGAGGACTTACTTCAGGAAATAATCCTAGGAGGAGGGTCCATAAAGGTGTTTGTACATTATGGAGATTTGGATTTTTAACCCGGAGCTTACTCCTAAGAAGGATTCCCAATTTAAAGGGGACTTATAACATGGGGATTACTCCTGGGAAGGTGGTCCAAAATAGAAGGGACATATGATTGGGGCTTATTCTTGAGAAGGAGGCCCAAATCAAAATGAAATTATGACTCGGACTTACTCCAATGAAGGAGGCCTAGGTTAAAGGGACTTTTGGGCTTACTCCAGAGAAGGAGGCCTAGATTAAAGGATCTTCTCATCTTAAAGGATGAGGTTGTTTGGAAAACCTCTAGCTGTAGTGACATAAATCTTGTATTTCATGAGGTTTTGGGAGAGTTTCTCACAGAATTCCTTTTAGATAAAGAATCCAATAATGGTACCATACCATAAATGGATTTGAAATGGGGTTCGATGGCTAATATCCTGAAGAGGAGAGGTGAACGGGAGAGAGGCACAAAAATGGAGTTGGTGCATAAGTGTAGTTCATGTAAGTCATTTGGCACACATTTCTTGGCTTCTCAAGTGTACTTTCTTGACATCGGTTAACCTGGGTTACGAGGAATCTATAGGGTAATACTTGGGTGATACATAACTCAAGCCTTTAGTATTATCCTAATATGTTTCCAAAAGGGAAAAGCACAAGTTTCATAGGAATGGTAGGGAGGTGCGCAAGTGTTTCCATATTTATGTGGGTATGGACACTTAGGCACAAAAGAGATGATGAATTATAAACACTTAGGCTTTATTATACTCCTTCAAGTCTTCCATTCTAGGTAAAAAATTACCTTAGAAGCATTCAGAAGATTTGAGTTGTAGACTTGCGAGACCAGAGCTTGAATTTGACTTTTGGAAAAATCCAACCTTGAAATGAGGGCCCACATGGGATATTTAGAGGACAAATTTCACCTTGGGAGAAAAATTAGATAGGTCATGAATGTGAGATGTGTGACCCATAGTTGGTGCACATGTGACTTGCGCACCTCACTCCAAAGGGGATCCTAGTTCATGCCTTTGTCAATTTTTTATATGTTCTTCAAAGGGATACTGTATTTGTGATTATGGTATTCTAAAGGCCCAAAAATTTCAAGGAAAAGTTTCTTCATAAATTCTTTGGAATTTTACGAGTCCGCAGTTTCTGACGGCGCCTAATTCCGAGGCTTGATGTGCTCGGAATCAATTTTTGATGTTTTGTTCGAGTACGTTCAGTAAACGTATGTGCAGGTTTTTCTATATTTTGAACTGGTGCTAAGAATTGAAATCTGAGTACACTGATGATATCGTAGAGCCAGTATTCGCTTAAGAGGACCTTTACCACAGTTGCGTTTTATACGAGTTGAAAGTTAATTTTTTTGAGGTTTAATAAAAAAGTAATATAAAATTGTTGTGAACAATTGTAAATATCTTTGAAATTTTAATCATACATGGTGAAGTTATTGTTGGGGCCCACACCCACATAACATCCTATGTGTGGATATTTGTGAGGTAGGTCCCACATGAGCCCCAACCTTTCATCTCCCTATATCTCCCCTCAAAATCCCTTAAACTCCTTGTTTAATTCTTAAAACCTCCCATCATTAAGGTTAAACCTTCCACATTCCCCTCTCTACCTTTTAATATTCCAACACTTCTAATTAATGAGTTGAGCTCCCCAATTAATTAATTATATGTGGTGTCAAGAATTTATTTTGAATTTGAAAGGAATCATTATATTTTTAGAGTGCTTATTAGTTCTTTTGGGTTTGGCTATTATTTTTGTACAGAAAGTCTTGGGAGAATTCACCTTCTCCAATGAAGAACACGGGGAACAATGTCCTCTTCGACGAAGGACACTGATTCCACCAAAGAACGACGACACATCTTCTCTTACATTCTTCAGCTGGGGTAAAAAAATGAGGCGACGCCTCAGGGAACACCATCATATTTCCTCTTCCTCCACGTCAAGGGATAAGACGCCGCATTCACCAACATCAACGTCCTTTTCTCCAACATTGACGGAACGACGTCCGACTTCTGTGACGCCGTCTTCCGTGACTTCGACAACACCCTTGAATCGACATAGGGGTTTTTGATTAATTTTCGTGGAATAAAATTACCTCATTATTCGTTGTTTTATGTGGTTCGTCATCAACCAAATGATATCATCCAATTCAGAGGACGCGTGCCGAACCAACACTGCCCGACATTCCTCCGTAGCTTGTTGGTTTATTTGACGACAGAGGCAGAGTCGAAAGGGTGTGGTGCCGTCACACCACACCGGAGAAAGAGACCAAGGCTGTAAAGAGGCAATGACTGAATGCCACGGTCATGCCGGGCCGTGGTAGATTGGGACTGGCACCATTGCATAGACCGAGTGATGGAACCTACGGCCCGCGTAGCGGGCCGCTCGGACAAAGAAAACCGGCCGACCGAAGCCGGCCAGGAAGAAGAAACCACATCGACTCCTTGGAACTGCACTGCGGGAAGACCGGGGCCCGCTATGCGGGCCGCTTGCTGGATGATCCAGCCTGATAAAGCCGGCTGGATAGGTGGACCACGGCCCGCACTGGGCGGGCTTCTTCGGCGGGCGAACCAACCAGCTCACCAACCAGCCGGCCGGAAGAATCCGCGGTGCCGCTTGGCGCTGCGTGGGAGATCAGCGTCCTGCCCTTACGGGTCGCTCGCCCTGGACAGAACCAGATGGCTTCGGCCGACCGGTAGGGAGAGGCGCTGCTAGCTGGCACCGCCGGTTTTAATTAATGGGTGGTTGTGCCCCCTCTGCTCCGCGCAACGCACTCGGTCACAAGGCAGAGCCGCGTCTGGCCACTGGGCCGGGCCTCCAGCCGCGCGGGTCGGGCCATCCATGTGTGGGCAGGGCCATAGCCACCGAGCTGGGCCGCGCCCTACCGAGCTGACCCAGGGTGGGTTGGGCCTGGTTGGACCGGGCCCAGACCCCCCCTTTTGTGACCTTTTTTCGGTTAATCACCCATAAAGTGAGCTACAGACCTCCGATCGATGCACTGTCAGTTTCGTAGGAATTCTTGAATCGAGATAGTCGTTTTGGTATATTACACTCAAGGTTTTTGCGATGTTTGGAAATGGATGGGTTGGTTTGAACCCGAAACCAACCGGCCCCACGAAGAGAAAACACTTATAACTCAAGGACCGGATGTCCGATTGATGTGCCATCAAATTCGTTGGATTCATTTTGATGAGATGGTACTTTTAGAATACTCTACTTGAGGATTGGATGTAGTTGGAATATGGTGGGGTTGGTTTTAGATTCAAATCCAACCGGGCCCCTGTAACGGAAAAGCCAATAACTCTCAGACCGAACGTTCATTTTTCGAACCGTCAACGGAAATGGTAATCTCGTTGAGAAATGGTTATTTTGAGAATACCCCATGCGAGTTTGGGGTAGAGTTGAGATACAGTCATGTTGGTTCGTACACGAAACCAACCGGGCCCCCAGGACAAAAAGGCTAATAACTCACAGACTGGGCGTCAGATTGATGCGCCGTCTGTTGCGTTGAGACCCATTTTATGTGACGCTACTTTTTGATAATTATACGTGATACTTAGAGACACATGTAGTATCGACCAATATCTCATGGAGCGGATCCTCCCAGAGAAGAGCATACATAGTATGGTGACCTAGTAGCTATAGGCCTGACAACTGCTTGATCGATTCGACTCGGAGTGATTCGACTAGCCCAGTGGACGGAGGGCCCAGTTTGGTGGCAGAGCCACGACATACAGAGTGCCTGGTTTGGTAGCAGACCCGCAATACTCAACAGGAGGAGTACCTTGACGACTATTAGGGGGAGCGCCTGGTTTGGCGGCAAACCAACAACGGAGGAGCGCCCGGTTAGGTAGTAGACCCACTGTACTTGATAGGAGGAGTACCTCAGTAGTTTAAGGTTAGTGAGTAGCACCTCAGAGTCACGACATGGCCACTATACTCGACAGAGGAAGAGTTATCCAACAGTTGTGGTTTCGATAATAAAAATCCTAGTTTGAGCTGAGTCAATGACCTTTGTGTATTCATCATGATTGAGATGGGTTACTTGATAACTTAGGTATGTGTATGGGAAGATACCTATGTAAAGGTTATCTGTTGAGATCATTAATTGTGGTTTATCCTTGTTGGATTTAGTGAGACCTTGAGGGTCTCAGGGTCCATACAGAGTATCGTTATACTCACCCCTACACGGGCTATGCCCACACCTCATTGTGTTGGATGCAGAAGACAGAGAGTACTGACCGGGACAGAGTGTATGAAAACTGGACGGTACCCAGAGGTGGACACTCGGTGTGACGGTACCCAGAGGTGGACCTCATGACGAGTCAATACCCAGAGAAGATGGACAGATGTGGAGTGCTGAGGAGGACATCTATACCTACCCTTCAGGTAGGAACCCGGAGGACAATCCAAGAGCTGCTTCCATATTCCAGCTGGTTTTCTTTTCAGTTGTACTTTCTTTCAGTTGTAGCTGTACCATTCTGTTGGGTTTGTATTTCTAGCCCCTTTGTATTTTCAGTACACTTGATAAACTCCTTTACATAGTGTTTCCTTCTTCTTGTTCTCTGGTTGAGTGTGTTTACATTTTATATAGGCAATGCCATCCCAGTTCTACGGAATTACGCCTTTGGTGCTAGTCACTGGCCCCTGGCCTATGGAAGGCGGGCTTGGGGTTGTCACGATGCGGGCCCCGGGGGACGTGTTTTGACAAATTGGTATCATAGGAGTCAATTCTACTACAAAACATAGGAATCAGATTTTTTCCTTTCTGTGAAGAAATAGTGTTAAGCGTACTGAGTGTGGTTTTTAGTTCGGGGAGTCCAGTGTTTGCGTGGAGGCCGACGTAACCTTACACCAGGACCCTGACTTCTGATTTCTAACTCAGTGCACGAAAACACTGATTGCGTGTGTGTTTTCAAATGTTTTTTTTAAGTCATCTCAAACCAGGTCAGCTCAAAGGTATAGTCTTTTGACCGTTTCACACCTGTTTCTTTTCCATAATTCTTCATCTAGTCGATCAGCGTGGGTTCTGAGTGGAGAGCGTGATGGTATCCCACTGAGAAGAAAGTCCATGATGCGTGGACCCAATACAATAGAGGCACTAGTAGTACCATTACCCGCTGGGCTACCGTTACCACTAGACCCAGTTGCAGAGGGTGAACACCACTTGAATGCGTTGCAAGGGTTCCTGCAATAGAGTCCTTCATGGTTTCGAGGCAAGATAGATTTACAGTCAGTTGGGTACTGGCTGGGGTTTGTAGCACATGTTTTCCACACAGTTGGGACACCCGTAGACTTGATGGTGTACCTAGCTGTTAGAATATTTCAGGGAGTAGCTGAGAGGTGGTGGAGCCTGATGCTCCAGTTTTACGATGAGGCGACCCTCACCAGGGTAAATTTCGAGGGTCTTTTTAGGGTGGAGTTTATACCAGCGACTCTACAATCTGTGCGTGCTCAAGAGCTGCTGGACTTGCCACATGGCTTTCCGTCAGTAGTCGAGTCATCTGATGTAGGCAGTAGATAGATGACACAGGGGATCAAGAGGGTTAGACCTACTAACAAACAACCCCAAGATGTGGCAATGGGGGTGTGGGGCACCCGACACTGAGGGAGACCTGAACGGAGAAGAGTCTGTTATTACTATAGGGAATGGGGTCATAGAGCGCGTGACTGTCCATCTTCCCACACAGTTGATCAGCTTGCGATGGATGAGAAAGTGAGATAGAGGCAGTGGTGGGAGCTTGAGCATCAACCAAGTAGTTGATAGGGTAGTTGAGAAGGTCCTTCATCGGATGGTGGTCAGAGCCATCAAGCACTACTACTCCCACACCGAGGTGGTTCACCTCAAGCTCCAGAAGTAGGTGGACATGAGTGGGACTAGTTCCAGGCATAGAGGCCTTTGTTCATGATGCTTATAGCTTCGTTTATGTTGTTGTTGTGGTTTCTTTGTGTCTTTGTACTTTGAGCTACAATAATAAAAGACACTTGTCCATGTGATGTTTTCTTCCCTTCCTTTATGTGTGGTTAATACAAAGAGGTTCTGGTTTAAACTGTTTACTTGACCCTCACTTTCGATATTTCTACTGGAGGAGACCCAATAACCACACACTGATGCTGAAAGTGTGACTTAACCCTTGGAGGCAAGAGTAACGGTTGAATCTCTTGGTAGTAGCGTCGAGGCCTTAAGACGTCGTCCGTGGTATGAATTAGTATCATTAATGTCAGTATTGTCTGTATTAGGAAAATGACGTGGTTTATCCAAGGGATGAGACCTGATTTCTCTTTTCGGCAAAGGAGAAATCATATCAGCCTTTATAGATCGTAGGCAAAGAAGGGTGAATGTCGAATAAATTACCAAGTCGGCCAACTTACTACCTAACAAAGATGGTAAGATCTTCGACATAGAAGGTGCAGATCATCTAGGAGCGGATGAAGACTGAACAGAGTAGGAAAATTTTTTAAGATGATAAGAGACGGAGACCTCTAAAGTTTGAGGATGGTGACCACGACTTCTTACGGGACTCACATCGACGAGGTCTACAGAGATTTAGCCAAGGCGGAAGGTAATCTCTTAGGTTCATCAAAACTTTCCATGTCCTCAGCAGGATAGGTGAGGTGGCTTACCGCTTGGCTCTTCCACCTCAATTGCACCGGGTGCATGATGTCTTTCACCTATCTCAAATGAGGAGATACATGCTCGACCCTTCAGACATCATCGACCACGGGAAGCTAGATATCGATGACAGAGTGACTGTCACGGAGGTTCCAGTTTATTTTGAGTATCGACAGGAGTGGGTCCTACATGGACGGTCGATTCCTCTGGTGCGCATTCACTTGCATCACGGGAACCTCCAAGAGAGTACATAGGAGCAGGAGGCTCAGATGCATTCTCAGTACCCCTATTTTTTCCTAGTATGTGTTGTATCTTTACGGGGATGTAAATCCCTGAGGTGGGAGTAATTTAAACACCCAGAAATTTCAAGGGAATTTTTTTTTCGTAAATTCTTTGGAACTTTACGAGTCCGCAGTTTCTGACGGCGCTTGATTCCAAGTCCCGGTGTGTCAGAAATCAATTTCTGAAGTTTTGTTCGGGTACATTCAGAAAACATACGTTCGGGTATTTATATCTTTTGAACCAGTGATCAGAATTGAAATATGAGGACACCAATGAACTCTTAGCGCCAGTATTCACTTAAGGGGACCTTTACCGCAGTTGTGTTTTATGCGGGTTGAGAGTTATTTTTTTGAGGTTTAATAAAAAAGTTAAATAAAATTATTGTGACCAATTTTAAATATATTTGGTAGTTTAATCCAACATCGGCATGGTATTGGTGGGCCCACACCCACATAACTTCCCATGTGTGGATATTTGTGTGCTGGGTCCCACACGATCCCCAACCTCTCATCTCCCCATAACTCCCCTTAAAATCCCTTAAACCCCTTGCTTAATTGTTACCACCTCCCCTCCTTAAGGTTAAACCTACCACCTTCCTCTCTCTCTCTTTTAATATGACAACACTTCTAATTAACGAGTTGAGCTCCTCAATTAATTAATTATATGTGGTGTCATGAATTCATTTTGAATTTGCATGTCTTAAATTTATTTTTAGAGAGACTATTATTTCTTTTGGGGTTGACTATTATTTTTTTGGAGAAAGGATTGGGAGAATTCACTTTCTCCAACGAAGAACATGAGGAACAATGTCCTCTTCGATGAAGGACGCTGATTCCACCGAAGAACGAAAACACGCCTTCTCCTACCTTCTTCAACCGGGGCACGAACGTGAGGTTACATTTCAAGGAACACCGTCATATTTCCTCTTCCACCACATCATGGGAGAAGATGCCTCCATCGCCAACGAAAACGTCTTTTTCTCCAACGTTGACGGAACGATGGCCGACTTCTGCAAAGATGTCTTCCGCGACTTCGACAACACCCAATCAAGGTAGGGGTTTTTGATTAATTTTAGTGGAATAAAATTACCTTGTTCTTCATTGATTTCTGTGGTTCATCATCGGCCAAATGATTTCATCCAATTTGGAGGACGCAAGCCAAACCAACACGGCCCGACGTTCCCCTGTAGCTTGTTGGTTTATTTGACGACAGAGGGGGAGTCATAAGGGTGTGGTGGTGTCGCACCTCACCAGGGAAAGAGACCACGGTTGTAAGGCAGCGGGGACTGAAGGCCGCGGCCAAGATGGGCCACGGTAAAAGAGGACCGAAACAGTCGCATCGACCGTGTGAAGGAAACCACGACCTGCGGTGCAGGCCCCTCGGATGAAGCAAACCGGCCGGCCGGGCAGGAGAAACCACAACACCTCCTTAGTTCAGCACAATGGGAAGACCGCAACCCGCTATGTGGGCCTCTTGCTAGACGATCCGGCCAGCTAAAGCTGACTGGACAGGAGGACCATAGTGCCTTGAGGCACCGCGCTATAGAGGACTATGGCCCACGCTGGGCGGGCTGCTTCGGCGGGCGAACCGGCGGGCTCGCAAGCCGGCCAGACGGAAGAAGCCGCGGCGCTGTGTGGGAGATTAGCGGGCCGCTCGCATCGGATGAAACTAGCTGGCTTCGGCCTGCTGGCGGGGAGGGGCGGCGCCAGCTGGCGCCGCCAGTTTCAATTAACGAGGGGCTGCCCCCCCCCCCCCCCCCGCCCGTTAAGCAAAACTCGCTCGGCCACATGGACGAGCCGCGTCTTGCCACCATGCCGGGCCGCCTTCACGCAGGATGGGCTGCCATCCGCACAGGCCGAGCCACAGCCGCCGGGCTGGGCTGCGCCGTACCGGGCCGGACCCAGACACAGGTCGGGCCGACCGAGGGTGGGGTGCGCCGGGCCCAGACCCCCCTTTTGGGACCTTTTTCAGTAAATTGCCCATAACATGAGCTACAGACCTCCAATCGATGCACCGTCAGTTGCGTAGGAATCCTTTAATCGAGGTGGTCATTTTGGTATATTACACTCATGGTTTTGGAAACGTTTTTGTATTTCCGGGTTGGTTCGAACATTAAACCGACCGGGCCCATGAAGCGAAAACGCTTATAACATAAAGACCAGACGTCCGACTGACGTTCGGTCATATTAGTTGGATTAATTTTTTTTATAAAGTTATTTTGGCATACCCCACTTGAGGTTTTGACACAGTTGGAGTATGATCAGGTTGGTTTTAGCTTAAAAACAATCCGGGCCCCTGGAACGGAAAAGCCAATAACTCTCAGACCAGATGTTTGTTTCTCGAACCGTCAGCGACATTGGTAATATCATTGAGAAATAGTTCCTTTGAGTATACCCCAGGGGAGTTCATGGTATAGTTGAGATACGGTCGGGTTGGTTCGTACACGAAACAAACCGGGCCCCCGGGAGAAAAAGGCTAATTACTCACAGACCGGGCGTCCGATTGATGCACCATCTGTTGTGTTGAGAACCATTTGACGTGGCGGTTCTTTGTGATACTTCTAAGTGAGACTTAGAGACACTTTTAGTATCGACCAGTAGCATGTGGAGTGGATCCTCTCAGAGACGAGGATACAGAGTACAAATACCTAGTCGCTGTAGACCTGATGGCTTCTTGACTGATTCAACTCGAAGTGATTCGACTAGCCCAATGGATGGAGCGCCCAGTTTGGCGGTAGACCCATGATGGACGGAGCGCCTGGTTTGGCAGCAGACCCACGGTACTCGACAGGAGGAGTACCTCTGACGACTATTAGGGGGAGCGCCCGGTTTGGCGGCAGACCCACAACGGAGGAGCGCCCGGTTTGCCAGCAGACCCGTGGTACTCGAAAGGAGGAGTACCTCAGTAGTCTAAGGTTAGTGAGTAGCCCCTAGAAGTCACAATAGGGCCGCTGTACTCAATAGAGGAGGAGTTCTCTAGCAGTTGTGGTTTGGATAATGAAAATCCTGGTTTGAGCTGAGTCAGTGACCTTTGTCTCTTCCTCATGATTGAGATGGGTTACTTGATAACTTAGGTATATGTATGGGAATATACCTAAGTAAAGGTTATTTTTTGAGATCTTTCTTTGTGGATTATCCTTGTTGGATTTAGTGAGACTTTGAGGGTCTCTGGGTCACTACTGAGTATCTTTATACTCACCCCTACAAGGGCTATGCCTGCACCTCGTTGTGTTGGATGCAGACGACATACAACACTGACCGAGGCTGAGTGTACTGGACATGACGGTACCCAGAGGTGGACACTCAGCGTAACAGTACCCGAAGGTGGACCTCATGACGAGTCGGTACGCCAAGGAGACGGACGGATGCAGAGTGCTAAGGAGGACATCTTTACCTACCCTTCAGGTAGGAACCTGGAGAATGATCCAGGAGCTGCTTCCATCGTCTAGTTGTTTGTCTTTTCAGATGTACTTTCTTTCAGTTGTAGCTGTACCTTTCTATTGGGATTGTATTTCTTCCCCCTTTTTATTTTTAGTACACTTGTTATACTACTTTACTTTGTGTTTGCTTCCGCTTTTTCTCTGGTTGGGTGTGTTTATGTTTTATAAAGTCAATGCCATCCCAGTTCTAGGGAATTACGCCTTTGGTGCTAGTTGCCAGCCCCTGGCCTATGGAAGGCGGGCGTGGGGTAGTCACGATGCGGGCCTTATGGGATGGGTCATGACATGTATTCCCCTTTACCATTTTTTGGACTCGGTGATGGAAATGAGTGTCAAAAAAATTCCCCCCTCAGAGTTGGATCTAGAAAAGAAAGAGGATCCAGCTCTGAGGTAAATCCAGAGAAATAAAGGGTCTGTGGCACGCAAGTTTGGCGCACAGATGCTGTTACTAGGGAGTTTGACCTGCTTTATAATTCATTGGAAGATGTTCAAGAGGATGGTATAAAAGCCACCAAATATACCATAGAAGCACTTCGTCGTGCTGAAAAGAGTAAATAAGGTTGAGTAAATGAACATCAAGTGGTAGCTAATGAAGCTCGAGATGTTCTAAAACAGATGAGAAATCAAGTTGAATAGCTTTTTTAATTTCTGAAAAAAATGTAAGAGACTCCAGTCTATGAATTTTCTTCTAATATTTTTCATCAATGAAAAATAGTTCATCTTCAATAATCTGTACCATCATTTTCATGATAATTTATCTAATTTTTACCTATACCAGTGGTTCTAGTAAACATAGTTTGATTTTTACTAGGGTAATATAAACAACCCCAAAAACATTGCATCTTTAATTTCTCAATATTTCCTTAATAATTCAAAATGTACATTTAGCGAGTCGGGACTCGACGTTGGTTCAGAGTACCCTATACAGGTTTCCATTTAATGAGTACCATGTCTTTTTTTATTGGTAGTTTATAGGCCTTCATGATGGACTATAAAAAGGCTAATATTTAAGGTTGAATAACTTTGACTTAATGGGTGATATTGACTCAATTCATAACAATTTGTTTTGAAACATTTTACCATATTCATGTATGAAGGGGGGATATTGAAAACTGTGACATGAGAAATTATGAATCTGGGGAATGACATGGGAAAAAATCAAAAATTAATTAGATGATGTCTTTTCTAATAATAAAGTTACCACTACTCGACAAACCCATTACGAGGGATGTATTATTTAGGGCCAACTATGGTATATGCTGCATTGTCAAATAGTAGTATCTTTTGGATGACATGTCTGTTAGGTATACAACTTATGGAAGGCCACCTAAGGGAACGTGCTACATAGTTGGGGAAAAGAACTATTAGAAATTTGACTTTTTATTTCTAAAAGTTGAAGAATGTTTTATTGAGATTCAAATTTTCCAAAGCATAGAGTTTTCTTTATTTAAAATGGTACTTGAATATGGAGATGATATTTCCAATCAAAATTGTGAAAGAATTGGAGGAATGTGACTTCTACGAAGGTCTCACCCAAACGTAGGAAAAAAGGTATCTGTGGTTTTAAATCACATGACTAAAAATGGAGATAGAAACATTATAAAAAATATGGTGTAGTGGTCCAAGGTTATTTCATATTTCTCTAAACATACGGAAAACTTAAACCATTGACATGAATACATTCAGATCATGAAATAGAGTATGGAACAAATATGTTAAGAATGGTAGTTTTTTTGCAGATCCCTACATATCATCGTTAAAACCAATAGGGGCAAAAGAGGCTTCTCTTAAGAATGAAGTTACCATTACTTGAAAAACCCATTATGGAGGCTGAATTATGCAGGGCCAACTGGGGCATAAACTGCATAGTCAAATAGTAGCATCTTTTGGCTGATAGGTCCGTTATGTAGATAACTGATGAATGTCCACATAAGGGCCCGTGCTGCATAGTTGGGAAAACGAACTCTCAGGTATCATACATTTTGTTACCAAAAGTAAAGAAAATGGTTATGGAGACCATGAATATTGTTTGTATAATGTTTCAATTGATTCCTTAATTGCGATTCTGGATGTCAATACATATCTCATTAGGATGAGAATCAAGCCACACGTAGTTCTTGAAATACAGTTTAATGTCATGCAGGACGAGAGCATGGAAGATCTCAGTTTAGGTTTGCAGAGGTCGGACCATAGTGAGGGAGACACATCATGCACTTTTATAAACCTGCTGTGAATAAAGACCAGAGTGTTCCATATCACACCATGTGCTCCCATGGGGAATTTTCATCCAATGGACCGAATGTGGAGTTTGGGGTTAGGTCTAAAGGCTCGGGGATGGACTCGTGGAATTATTGAGTGTTCCTACGTATCCCATGAGTATGAGAATCATGCCGCTCGTAGTTCTTGAAATACCCATTGAACAAATTTGGGTTCATACATATGAGGGATAAATATGACTTTATTACAATTATTGTAGGACACAAGATTAATGAATTGGTTGTCATTATTTATCTCATAAGGATGATAATCAAGACATACATAGTTCTTGAAATATTAAATGGTTGGAGACCATGACGATGATGGTTCCTCTCAAGTGAGGGTATTAGAGATTGTTGCAGTTTATTTTCTTACAGGACAAAAGTTCAAATAGTGTAAGGTTATATATATGGACCAGTGCTATGCAGTTTAATTTCTTACAGCATGGAAAATGGGCGACTGTATAGTTTAACCTCATATAGCTAGGACGATGGTAATACATAGTTTAATGTCAGGTATGACGAAAGTGAACCGATATGAATAAGATGGTTGATGGGGGATTCATGGATCAACATCTTATGGGATGGAGGTGAATCGATGTGAAGAAAGTGGTTTCGGTCTTGAACCATTAGTGGTTGCATACATACCCGGCTTAAGAGGCAAGGATCAAAGTCTGCATAGTTCAATTGAGAGGGATTCGATGATCGGGTTGTACTTGAGGACAACGACATGAAGATGATGTTGGGACTTAAGCGTAGTTAGTATCCCATTTAATATGTCATGATTGAAGCTTACTCTATGCTCATGTGAGTCATGATTAGTGTGATAAACAAGAGCCGACAACAAACCTGATGATCGTGTCACGAAATATGCAACCACGAACGATGGGGTGGGGCTTATGCATGGTTGGATACCCAGGGCATGCACGGAAATAGAGTTTAGAAGACAATTTCCCAGGCGGTGATCACAGTTTAATGTCATGTGTCACAGACATGGGGTGCTTCACAGTTTAACTTCCGGCAGCTCGGATGATGCACAGTTTAACGTCATGTTGGACGATATAGGGGACACAATTTAATGACACGTTGGATGATAGAGGGGACTATGTAGTTTAATGTACTGCATCAAGCACAATGGGTGTATTTGTGTTAAGCAAGATACTTATTCATGAATCTTGAATTGTTTGGAGTTGTAATGAGTTCCCCATCCATTGAGATTAAAGAATAAGCTCCATTAGAGTAGACCTTATGTATTGAGTAAGGTCCATACAACTTTGGATCAAGCTTTGGAGATTTCTTTCCCTGTATCATTGGGATTATGAGGACCAATACTAATTCTCCTTGAATGAATGAACGAAGACAATTTTTTTATATTAAAAGATCGTGTGATTCAACTATGACAGACTTCTAAATGGTGTAGTGTGCCCAATCTCTTTTTCATCTAGTCATTCCAATTCATCCAATCACTTTTGAGATTGATCATCTGTAGATAACCGATCAAAATTGGGGACTCTAGGCAATGGTAATTATACTTAAATTGGAAATACTACTTCCATTACATATACCAATGAATATAGAGTTGATCGTGTAATAGTGCGGGTGGTAGTCCGATAATCCCATAGAGCATGAAAAAGTTTATCAGGACATGAATTCTTATCTTTATCCACCATCTTTTGAAGTATGTTACAAAGAGTCTTATTGAAATCCTCCACTTAACCATTGGATTCTACATGATATCGAGATGAATGGTTGGATCTGATATTGTATTCTTGATACACTTTCCATTCCTCGAATGAACAAAATTTGGTTCCATTATCCATCAATATGGTATGAGGAACACCAAATCTTGTAATGTTGTTGGACTTGAAAAAGCTATCAATGCTTTTTGCAACGATTTCATAGAGAGGTATTGCCTCTTCCCATTTGAAAAATAAGTAAGTAGCAGTAAGAATATACTTAAACTGCTTAGTTGTAGCTGGAGGATATGGTCTGACTCCATACATTCCCCATGTAGCAAATAGCCATGAGTATTTAGCCGTATGGAGAAACTATGTGGGTTGATGAATGATGTTGGAACATACATGGAAAGAATGACACTTATTAGTGAAATCAACACATTCTTGAATCATTGAATGCCAGAATTATCCAAGCCTTTGAATTTGACCAGAACGCCTATGTCCAGAATGGTGGGCACCACAAACTCCTGCATGTACCTCATTCATGACATCCATTGTATCTTCACCATCAATACATATGAATAGAATTCCATCAAAAACTAGCTTTTAGAGAATTTGTTGGTGATCTGGGATATGATAAAGAGTAAAATAGACCACATGTTTCCAGACTTGTTCTTTCCTGGATCTTTCAGGTGGGAGTGTTCCATTTGGAAGGCATTCCCTGATCGGTGTAATCCATCATATAGTATAACCATATGGTTTAGAAATGGGACTGATTTCATTGATTTCCTCTATTCTGATTTGAAAAAAAGGGGAAACTATATGACGGTGGGTAATAATGATGATTGTTTCATCCCAATTTGGATCTGCCAGGGCTGTGGCTACATTATCCAGTGCACCATCTTGGGAATTTCTTGATCGTGGGATGTAAGAAAATGTCAGTTCTGAAGGAAATTCCTGCATTAACTCTCTAATGTAATCTCACAAAGGGATTAACTCGTCCTTTCTGATGGCATAATCCCCATTTATTTGTTTGATTACCAAAACCAAGTCACCTTTTACCTTCTAGTGATTCACCTGTTCATGACGCGCCAATTCCAAGACTGTGATGTTAGCTTTATATTCCATTTCATTGTTTGTACTACCTTCCAACAATAAGATGGAATAGGGTAGCACTGCCTTTTTTGGGGAAATAAGAACAATTCCTAACCCAAATTTTTTGAATTCAGTATCTTCCATTTTCATCCCAGTTGGAATTTTAGAAGCACCATCAATGTACATTTCCCATGTTTGAGGATTCTCTTGAATAGAGAAGACTTCATCATCAGGAAGTTCAATATTTAAATATGTATCTTATACATATGGGTGTGCCGCAAGGAAATCAGCCAGATTGTGGCCCTTTATTTGTTTTTATGACACATACTGAATATCAAACTACTACAAAATAACAGCCCACCTTGCAAGATGTCTTAAAAGCAATGGATGACTAAGGATAAATTTGAGCGGGTTATTGTGAGATACCAATTGGACCACATGATGTTGTAGGTAGTGTGTCAATTTCTAAACTGCAATGATTAATGCTAGGAAGCACTATTCAATACATGAATATCATGTTTCTACCTCAAGAATAGTCCCACTGAGATAGTAAATGTTGTTTTCATTCTCAGCATCATTATTTTTGGCAAGGAAGGAACCCAATGGTCGCCATAAAGCTGTCACATAGAAAATAAGTGGTCTTCCTTCAACAGGTGGCATTAATACCTATGGACTCAAGATATATTTCTTGAAAATATCGAATGCTTCTTGACATTCTGCAATCCACTATTGGGTGACTCCCTTCTACTTTAATCGGGTGAAGGGTAAACACATGCCCACCAAATTGGGAATGAAACGCAGAATATAGGCCAAGTGTCCTTGAAGTCCCCATAATTCCTTCAAATTTCTAGGAGGTGACATGTTAAAGATTGATTTTTTCTTCTCATGATCAACTTCGATACCACGATGGCAATCAAAAAAGACTTTAAGTTTTCATAAGGTTAACTTGAAAGAACATTTCAACGGGTTCTTCTTCAAATTATGTTGTCGAAGTTTGTTGAATATGATTTCTAGATCGGCCATGTGATCAGAACGTTGTTTCGATTTAGCCACATAATAATCCAAATAATATTCAATAAATTTCCCTAATAAGGGTTTTAAGATATGGTGCTAGGTACGTTGATATGGTGCACCTGCATTCTATAGGGCAAAGGGAATTACCTGATATAAAAACACACCTTGGTGATATCTGAAGGCTATGTACTCCTCATCTTCTAGTTCCATTGATATTTTATTGTACCCAGAGTAACCATCCATGAAGGAAATACATTCGTATCCAACTGTTGCATCAATTAAGAGTTATGTGATCAGAACTAGAAAATCATCATTGGGACAATGCCAATTAAGATCTCTGAAGTCAATACAATCTCTAATTTGCCCATTAATCTTTTTCAAAGGGGAAATACTATCCATCCACTTGGTATATTGAACTTCATTGATGAAGTTGTCCTTGATAAGCTTATCAACTTCAACTTCAATTTTGGAGGCATAAGTTGGGTGTGTTCTTCTGGCTGCTTTTTTGAAACATCAATGTTCTTTTGGAAAACCCAAATGATGAGTGGAAAAATCAGGATCAAGACCTTGAAATTCTATATAATTCCAAGAAAATTCCTCTCGAGTTTTCTTTATAAATTAATTATAAATTTCTTGCACTTCATGAGTCATGGCTATACTAATTGAAGTGGGGTGTGGATCTTCTTTTGTACCCAGATTTATTTCTCTGAGTTCATCCACTATAGTAGAGATAACCTCTTCAAAAACTGGAGGATAATCCCTAAAATCTTTCTATACCTCTTCATTATGTGTCACTTCTTCTATTTCTAATTGCATAGTAGATAACGAAGCTGAATTTCCATGGTCAGGGGAGAAGTTAAAATTTGAACATCTTAAAGAAGAGGCTGCCACTTCTGACCCTATTGATGATGAAGGGTCTTCCTGGGGTGATAAAGAGGAGATAATGGATTGAAAATTGACATCATTGTTTTCCTTTGGTATTGCTATAAATTCTTCTATCCTGGTTGATGAAGTATAGAATTTCTAGATTTCAGTGGTTGAAATGAAGAAATTTCCATTTAAGCTTTCATCAATGCTTGGAAAATCAAAAATTTCTCCGTTGCTGTCTGGAATGGTTGTCATCATTGAAATTATGGAAGATTCCATAAGACTGTTTGAATTTAGGTCTATCCAATCAATTTTACTGACAAGAAACACATAATCTGTACTCACATGAATGAATGGGTTTACTGGAATCTTTTCCAAACCATTTAGAGCATTAATTTTGGTGACCTTCTTTTCTGTGGAATTTTCCTTTTCCTCCATGTGATAAAATTATGCCTCAATGTATTGGAATCCACATGTTTTGAATGGGGCCTTGTCACCATAAAATTTCCCAATTTGACAACTGAAACAATATTTGAGTCATTGATGGTATGACGAAGGTACACCCTCATGTTGATGTAGCCAAGGTCTTCCCTGAAAAATGTTGAAGGATATTTCCTAATGAAAAACAATGAAATCTGAATTAGACATAAGGTCTCCAAACTGAATTCTGAGTGTAATCTCACCCAGAGGTTCTTGTTCATTCTTATCATATCCTTGCAACATCGATGTTGAATGAGATAAATCAGATTCGGTGAGGCCCAATTGATGAAGTGTACGAATAGGAATGAGGCCGACTCCGGAGCCATTATCAATGAAAGCTCATCGGATGTCTATGTTATTGATCTTCCTTGATAGATACAATGGTGTGATATGTCCATGTACAACATCATATTCATCTTCATCTGTAAAATATATCACTTCCTGGAATTCTACAGGATCATTTTCTATATGGTAGTCCTCACCCGCAAAAATTTCAGTTTCAAATTCTTGTGGACTTGAAAAAGCCTCAATAAGCACCTCCCAAATATATTTTGATCGATTCAAGGAATCCCGAATTGATAACATGGCCAGTAATTTGGCCAACTATTTCAAGACATCATACTTTTGGTCCAAAGGTCTGCATTTCCCTGGTCGAAAATGTGGTTTTGCAGGTGCCTTGGAAGTTGATTCTTTAGAGTAGATGCATCCTATATCTGAGCAGGAATTGGAAACACTCCTAGATTCAGTATATTAGACAGACTAGGTATATCTTTTAGCTGAGAGGTTGAAGGGGTAACCTCTAACCTGTACTCCAAAATAACTATGTCACGCCCGAATCTTCTATGTGCGGAAGATCTTTCTTGTTCTTGTTTAGCCCGCTGAAGGTCTTTTCCATGAGGTTCTTCCGCATATACAGTTCTAGCAGGGGTAGGATTGAAATAATGGATTTTTGAATATACATGGCTTCCTATGCATCCTATACCTCCGTCTCTTCCTCTAATCTCTCTATTAGATATATGGAACTTAGGCTCATCATGATCAAAATTATCATTGGCATAAGGATCCATTTAATGAATCATTTTAACAAAACCAAAGATCAATTCTTCATCTGATGAAGATTCTACATGATGAACCAGTTCAGGCTGTGCCATTTGGTGGGGCGGTGCCCATGGTTTTGAAGTAGATGGCATAAAATCTTCTAGAGTCAAAGACAACTTAGGCTTTGACCCGAGCTTGTCTTCTTCTGACTGCTCTTATTTCTTCAAATTAAGACACTTCTTTGAGTATTTTCAGTCTGATGAAGGGGATTTTCTTGTGGCAGGAATAAAAAAAGACACAATTGGTTGATTCAATTGTGTTCATAAAATGTCATGAGTTTGGTTGATTGTTTTCCTGACCATCCAATCATCATATTTCTGCCCATTTTTACTCTTGACTTTGTTCCACTAGCCTTCGTCCTCTGTATCAGTAGCAGTAACACATGATACTTGGGAAGAAGAACCTTTTATTTTTAGTTGTCTAGATTCAACCATATTTTTCAGAAGGTCATTGAAGAAAAAAAACTCATGAATGGTATGACACAACATCTGATGAAACATGCAATAGTTGGGGAGGTCTTCATCTCCTTCATTGTTCGGCCTTTTGGGTCTTGGAAACAAAACCAGATTTTTTTCCAGAGCTGGGATGAAGTAACCAAGAACTTTTTTATTCCGATAAGAATAAACATCATTATTTAAATCCTAAAACTATTTCCGTGTTTGATCTATTTTATCATACTAACGAGGAAAACATTTTCATTGATGCTCAGGAGATGGAGCCCTTCGATATGATGAAGGTTTTGAAGTGGAAGTAGATACAAGTACTTGTTTTAGTGTAACTGTAGTAGTCTCTACTTTCCATATCCTCCTTCCCTGAGCTAAGGGAATTACTTGAGTTTTATCCCTAGTCTGTATAAGATATTCTTCTATCTTCTAAGCAATTTATGTAAGGCCTTGAATCCCACCTATGTAATTCATATTGATAAATGTTGTGCATAATTCATTATTAAGATTTTCCACACAAATTGGCATCAAATTTTCCTGAGGGAGTGTTAAACCTAAAGAACATGTTAATCTCTTCCAGCGAGCAATGAAATAAGAAACTCATTCATTTTCCCTTTTCTCACTATTGGTAAATAAAAAAATGTAGTCTTTGGTATTTTTGAGCTAAATTGAAGATGGAATTTTTGAAGGAGATCTTCCCACCCAGTAATTGACCATGATTGCAAACTTGTATACCAGACAAAAGCAGGTCCTTGTAATGACTGCACAAAACACTTGATCTTAACAGCTTGCTGTCGTTGAGGAGTTCCCATCATAGGATCACAACGATATACAAAATGTGTTAAGTGTTGTTCTGGATCTCTCAAACCATTAATAAATAGGAATGTGGTATTTTCAAAATTTGATGGGGGAAGAATTTTATCCAAACGTTCAGGGTAAGCTCTTGTTTCTGATTGAACTGGTGCACGTCTTTCCTCCATAGCTTCCAACCGAGCTGTAAATGCCTCAATTGTAGTAATTAATGTCTGAGAAACATATAGTGATCTTGGACTAGAGAAGGTGTAATAACTTGAGTTTGGCGGGGTGTGGCGACTGGTACTGCCTCTGATGGTAGTATTAACGGTTGTTGTCACATATGACCCATAGGATTGGATCTGTGCGGGTGTACTAGTAAAGTGGGATATTCTTGATCCATCCCAATAGCAACAACCAATTCCCTTGATTGATTAACTCCAAAATTCTTAGGAGGAAGACTAACATGAAGTCATTTTTCATTTAACCTCCTTAACACCTTCATCTATTCTTCTGTCTATGTGAAACATTACTCTAATAAGAGTGATTGTCCCTCTCTAGAGGTAGGGTTGAATGTAAGGTGACTTTTTTCCTTTCCCCTTATTGGATTCCTTTCAGATTGTGGGGGGGGGGGTTGGTTATTAGAAGGCATACCTAGATTATGTGTAAGCCTTTGATTTTGGGTACACACACCTTTATCATTTGTTTCTGTGTATATAACCTCTTGAATATGAAATTATTCATCTGATTCCTCTGAGTGAGCCTCATATTATGGGGGATCACTGAAAAGGGCATTGATGACATTTATTGATGCATAATGCATTTCAACCCTTATGTTAGTGTTTCTACGATACTGTCTTCTTCCATATCTTTTATGAGACATTGACTTTTGTTTGGATGATCCCACAAGAACTTGTTGAAGAACCATAATTTGGAGGGCATTTTCTAATAATATGGATCTACGTTCCTCCATTGGTTTCTTCCCTAATCGAGATACAACTGACTTTTGCTGAGGAAGAGATTGAGAATTTGACGAAGTCTCCAGTCCGGTGGACTGGGGATGTTCCTGTTTTTCTTTCTCTTTTCATTGAATCTTGTCTGTTGATCTCGAGGGTTGGATTAAACAAATCCCCATCCTGCCAAGCTATGGTGGTTCTTGAGCTACTAAATCTGAAACTTTCTTAAAATCTCTCATGATTTTGGGGAATTTAGTCCGAAAATTGGCCAGATGCATCATCCGACATCCAGTCAAATCGCCTGGCTCAGATGACCATTGTATTATTTTTGACACCTCTTTCACCTGATGATGCACATTCTACAAACAAAAATCCTATTCATTATTATCATCTGCCTGATACTAGAGTAATTCAACAATTTGTTCTTTATATGCCTGACATTGGAAAGAACTATTTGAGGAATGTTCTTGAGAAAGCCTTTGATTACACACAAAACTAGTTATATGTGGCCTGCCATGGGAAATAGCATAACATGAGGCCACTTTTGGTGGGATTTGTTGACTGGAGAGAACATAAAAATGAAATTCTCCATGAACACCCCATCCCTTGATATGAATACCAGATGGGGAATTGGTAATTAACTGGAACATCCTTTTTAATACGCCAAGGCTTGTACGCTGAAGGGATCTCTGTAGCATTTCAACATTTGGATGTCAGGAAACTAAGAGAGATGCCAAGACAATTTGGCATTTCAACCCTTTTATTACCTTAACATGATTTTGATATTCATCATAAGGTAATATTTGCACTTTTAATTGAAAAAGTGTTTTCTATATGTTGAGATGAATATCATGAATACAATCTTCTATCAACGTTTCTCGAATATCATACTATGAGTCCACCAAAGGCCAAAACATGAATGGTTTTTCAGCTTTCTTCAATTTTTTTCTCATATTCAACACTTCCTCTTTGTTATTTGATGAATATTCTTCAACCTAATTGAACCAAAGCTAGTGATTAATTGTTTCTTCATCAGATTCATAAATATTGGTAGAGAATTCATATGTCAAATTAGAAAATGAATGAACCAAGGGTGGTTTGGAGAATGACCTAAACCCCAGGATATCTTCTAATTGAGAAAGTATTTCACCTGCTAGCGGTAATGCATTAGGAATGACTAGTTTCACATTTTCAAGTGCCTCAAGATAAGAGGGATTTCTCGTTA
Source organism: Viscum album (assembly GCA_963277665.1). Classification (NCBI taxonomy): domain Eukaryota; kingdom Viridiplantae; phylum Streptophyta; class Magnoliopsida; order Santalales; family Viscaceae; genus Viscum; species Viscum album. Next base: position 1,921,759,466 of record OY728145.1, on the reverse strand, counting down.
CTACATTTTCCATTGAAGAATTTTCTAGGAAAGGTGAATTACTATTGTGGAGAAGACTTTCATAGCTAAATACATCATCATGGGGAGGAGCACCCTAGTGGGTTACAACAAAAGGTGAAACCTTTTAATCCTTGGTCTTCTGGCCACAAAGGAGGGTTATCGTGGATATCATCTGAAAATGACGATTCATGATTGAACAAATTGTCATGAAGAAAGACTTGATGAGGAAGTTTCTAATGATGAAATTTAGAATTATTGTTGTTATTTCCAGAATTTGGAAATTAGAGAGTAGAATCTTGAGTTGCAATAGATAATTGTCAGAGGGCTTCAAGAACTCCAACATTTAGCAAGGCCTTATTTCAAATTGGCACTTTTTTTAACTGTAATGGATGGGTCTTGTTCTTGGATGCCTTCTTACTTAGGTTGAAAACCACTTGTTGAAAAAAGTGGTTATTATGAGTAGGTGTGTAGGCCTGCTCATGATAAATGGTCAGGTTAGGCTGACTATCTCCATTTAAATCATGTGTATGTACCCTACTAGATTTCCTATATGACATGGGGGAGTATTCCCCATGACCCTTCTGGACTAGAACATAGGTGTTTATCTGCTCTTGGGTGACATGTTGATGAGTTACTCCACTAATAGGGACATATTTATGTTTCATTCCCTGGGATTTCGCTGAATTTTGTATAATATTCTAACAGGTATCCAGAATATGAGTAGGGATTTTCTTATGATCTTTCACCATTTTCAAAATGTAATTGGTGACTTCATCTATTAGAATGGGAATATACAACCATCCTGAGTCTGGAGTATGTGTGTTTTCTTGCTCTTGTCCTCCTTTTCCTGTTAGTGAATTCTGACAATACTCATCTGTAAGGGAAGAAAGTTCTGTCTGCCTCATGTTTTTCATTAGATCTTTCCAATTGAAATCTCTGGGTGCTACCAGACGAGACTGTTAGTATAATAGAGGAGTGTAAGTAGGGGTATGTGCCTGTTTATAGGTGGTCACCACATTTGGTTGGTGGGATTCTTTGCATGCAGTATGACGAGCTTGCTGCCTGGTGGATGATTTATAAACAGCTGTGTGTGCCTACAAATAGTACAACGCTGGAATTGCCTGGCGGAATTGGTTTGTTACTTCCAGACGAGTCTCCTAGGCAGTGAAATTAGGTCGTACAAGTGTATATGCCCGGTCGTTGTTTTCTATCAAGTTAGGATTATCGGCTTCTCCAGAGGAGGAAGAGGTAAGAACCTACTCCCAGTTGGCAGAATTTCACCTCTAATAGTTCCTCTTACATGCTTGGGTCTAAGGAACCTAAGCTGAACACCTAGAGGCGATACCCTCATTATGTTGAGGGTGCACTACTACACGAGTCTGGGGGCGATTGTTGATGGGATTCTTCAAGAGGGACTGCTGTCTTCTTGAACTGAGGCCTTGAGTGACCTCTTGATCCACCTCCCTATAATATGGGAGGAACTAGTTGTTGCGTTCCAGGGATAAAGACCCAAAATGGTTGGAGATAGTGGTTTGAACTGCCTATTTCATGACCACTATTTTTCACTGTCCGGACAACCAGGGTGAGTTATTAACTTGGAGGATTGTCGAGCGGCCACTAGAGTTGGGATGGTACCTTGTTGATGGTATTCCCTCACGAATGCATTTGAGACCCAGTGTTGAAGATGTTGAGTAGGGGATATCGTCCTCAGAGTGGATGAGGATCCAGTAGGAGTAGCGGCCGAGGCATTCACAGGTTTGATCCTTAAAGAAGCCATTTTTGTGTTGCAGAAAGATCATGGAAAATAGTTCATGTTTGATATAGCAGACATAATCAAGATAAGTCTGGCCAGACAACATCTTTTGAATGAGCTCATACATTATTTATTGCTTTGCTGGCCCTCATATTGAGTATAATTGGGGCCTAACACATAAATAAAACATCATTTAACTTGTTTAAGGATTCACGTTAGGTTCACCATTTTTTGTTTCCTCTAGAAATGGGGATGACATTGTTTTATTATGGTTCGAATTTTCCAATCAGTTTCTAATGGATTTATTCGTTGAACCGTAAACACCCAATGATTCTTTATTCATTTGGACCTACTTTCTAATGGAAGGTGCTCATTTGTTGTGGACCTATGAGGCTTAATAATTTTCATTGGTCGAGAGGATGGGAGGTCAGGCTCATCGCACCTTTTTGGGGTGAATTATTTCCTACTCCGGGACTCTCTTTTAGATTTATTTTTTTTTCAAAGAGGCGACATGGATTGGTTACCCAATCCATGCCAAAAGAAATTTATTAAATAAAAAGGATACAAGAAAATCTCGAGGTGTAAAATGCATACACCATCTTGAAAATATAAAAGACCAACAAAGATACAACTTTAAAAAAACCGGGTAAAAACATCAAAAGATTCCAGAAGTTATCAAAGAAATCCAAAGGGCGGGCTTCCTAAAGCTCCAGAATAAGATCTGCACTAACTGCCAAAAGAGAGAGGTCAGACCCAACATGTCTTCAGCATTCTGCTACCTCAAATTCCAGAACAAATCAGCTCTTCATCAAGGCAAAGTCTCAGCTCTTTATGTTATGTTCACAAATCCTTTTTAATTCAACAAAAATGTAAATTATTTTTCTTTTATATTTGGAAATAGATGATTGATATAAATGAGATTTAGATAATCTTTTATATGTATTTGAGGTTCATCATCAGTAGAAAATCATCTATAGGTATTAGAGATTCTTAGTTAATGGTATCCTTGAATACATTATAGAAAAATCTCTTGGTCATTATGATGACCATACTAGTTTTAAAGCCACTCAGTGGGGCACTTGAAGTTTATTTTCATTACGAAAGAGGGATATTTTCAGAGTTGGGATCGTACCTGCAGATGTTCTACCGACGTATCCTCTTTAAAAAGGAGCCAGAACCCACGTAGTTCTATAAGAAGGATATAGTTTACTGTCATATGGGATGCCAAAGAATTAATGAATGATGGTCTTGAAACCTTAGAGAGGCTTCCTATGTACTCTACTTTTAAGGAAGAGATCAAAGTGCACATAGTTTGGGTGAAAATATATGGTACATATTCATGGTTAACATCCCAAAAAGATATGTTCTAATTACTTTTACACTCTAGGATCACTTGAGTCATGCTCGGTCTGACAATCAAGAGGTATCAGTAAACTAGACGATTTTTCCAAAAAAAAATGCAGTCATAAGAAATGATGTGGGGATTATATATGTATGACTTCCCAAGTAGATGGAGACCATGACTTACTTCAGTAATGAAGCCCAAGTGTAGGGTCCATAAAGGTATTTATACTTTATGGTGATTTGGAGTTTTAAACTGGGGATCACTCCTAAGAAGGATGCCCAAATTAAAGGGGACTTATAACTTGGGGCTTACTCTTGATAAGGAGGCCCAAATTAACAGCGACTTATGATTAGGGATTATTCCTAAGAAGGAGGCCCAAATCAAAAACAAATTATGAATGTGGATCACTCCTGAGAAGGAGGCTGATGTTAATGGGACTTTGGGGCTTCATCCTGAGAAGGAGGGATAGATAAAGGATCTTATCATCTTAAAAGATGAGGTTGTATGGAAAAACTCTAACTGTAGTAACATAAACCTTTTACATAACGTGGTTTTGGGATAGGCTCTCACAGAATTCCTATCAGATAAGGAATCCAACAAAGGAACCATGCCTTAAATGGCTTTGAAAAGTGGTTCGAGGGATAATATCTTGAAGAAGAGAGGTGAACGGCAGAGAGGCACACAAATGAAGTTGGTGCATAAGTGTAGGTCAGGTAAGTCATTTGTCACACAAGTAATGGCCACAAAAGTGTACTTGCACGACATGGGTTTACCTAGGATATGATGAATCCATGGGGTAATACTTGTGTGAGACTTAAATTAAGCCTTTAGTATTATCCTAATATGTTTCCAAAAGGGCGTCACACAAGTTTCATCAAAAGGGTAGAGTGGCTGCTGAGTGTTTCTATTTTTAAGGAGGTATGTACACTTTGGAATGCAAGTGTTGATGGATTATATATAGTTAGGCCTTATTCTACCCCTTCAACTCTTCTATTATAGGTTAAAATTACCTTAGAAGCTTTTGGAAGAGTTGAGTTGAAGACTTGGACGACCAGAGCTTGAATTTAACTTTTGAAAAAATATGTCCTTGAAATGGGGGCCCACAGGGGCTATTTATAGGCCACATTGCACCTTGGGTGAAAAATTAAATAGGGCCTTCTAGTGAGCTGCGCGACCCATAGGTGGCGCGCAAGTGACGTCTGCAGTGCTCAAGTTACATGCGCGCCTCACTCAAAATGGGCTGCTAGTCTATGCGTTCGTCAATTTTTTTGATGTTCTTCAAAGGGTGACCCTCTTTGTGCTCAATGTATTATCATTTTCCATTTTTTAGACTCTGTGATGGAAAGGAGTGTCAACAATCACAATATAGGGTTCTTATTATATCTTCTCGGTCCCCATACATGGTAACTCATGAGACAAAAATTTTACCCTATACATTGGATGACAATATATTTATAGGCCCACCCATCATATTCATAACATGTACATGTATAAGTGTTCCACATAGACTATTAAATATAAGGGTACTTTCATCACTTTTAATACAATGAAAAAGGATTGCAGGTTATAAAAATAAGGTTCCCCTATTTATTAACTATATGAATATTTAGGTAATTACCTTTGAGTGGAAATGGAGATGGGTATTCAATATTCCTTGGATTGTATGGAAAACCACATCATAGAAATATAGAATATAAAGGGGGTACATGTACATTCATTAAATGGTTATATGATAGAGAATGAGCTCTCTTAACTCTTATAATTATTAATTATTGTAATATGGTATCAAAAGAGTTTTACTAATGCTAATTATTTGAAATCAGGGGCACAACATAATTATGGATCTTGAATAAATAAGAGAAGATGAAGATCCTTTACATTGAGAGGGAACTCATAAGTTCATGGGAGGAACTTATTATGAGGTTTGGTGATGTAAAATTCCAAACTGTGTTCCACTTAACCCATGCCCCATACTGGTGGGTCACATGGTTACGTGGATCCAAATTTGGTATGTACAAAGGTGTATCCAAGGGTAATTTCTTTCCTTTACATTGATGTTTTTGTATTTTAAAGGAGAATAGGAGTGAAAGGAATTTTGAAATGACATTGTTCCTTTATGTAGCAAACCCATGTATAGGGGGAACCCATTTTACATGGGATTCGAAATTTTTGTTAACAATTAAGATGTTTATATTTGATATGACATCACCATTGGGTGACACACATGTCTTATGATGTAATCATTATTAATATGTTTGAAATGGGATATCATTATTATTTCCTAATGAAATAAGTGCATTACATTTGGTCAAGAAACATCATTAGGCACACTAGGATTAATATGCAATGAATTTTTCCATGTTACATTTATTTTCAACTATAATTTTTCTATTTCATATTGATAGTTCCTTGATACTTTATTGAGTTATGATGACGCTTAAGGTAGGGATTGGAAAACAAAATGGATAATTAATGTTCTTACCTTAACATAATTTTTTATTTAATAGATTAATGTAGAATACTTATTAAGTCAATTATGGTTCATTGATCCATGGACTAATTGTCTCATGGGATAGAATAAGTTATAGTGTGGGTCAAGTGGATGCCATATTTTAGTTCATAGAGTATGGTCCCTTATGAATTAGAAATGGTAATACATATAATTAAACTATCTTAAACTAATTTAATTATTTGTAAAATAACTAAATTAAAGGAAACATGACTTATAAAGTGAACTTAGTAATATAATACATGTAAAATTTATAGGTATACTTGATCATGGCATTAGTTGTGGGTAGTGGGGTGTCTCTGAACTTCTTATGAACCTTTTTGTCTCTTACATCTTTAATACGAGGATATTAGAACCAGTAGTGTTGATTTATTTTTCATATAGGAAGGATACATTCCTGTACTAGTTTCTATATGTAATATACTATATTATTAAATCACTTCCAAGAAGTTAATTAGATATTTTAGTATCATGCCTCTACAAAAACCTCATGTCATGAACCCTGGAGGCGGTTACACCCTGCTATTGATTTTGTGTACCCAGAGCCGCCAATTATTCAACATCTAGTTCCACATGTGTTCCATATTCCTATACCTAATAGGGTCAATGATGCCCAGTTTTAAGAAATATTCCTATATATAATACATAATATAAAAGTATTCATTTGTCCATCCCCATGTATGGCAGATTTGACTAAGGAATTCTAACACCATCATCCTTGCACCTTCTCGAGGGATTCTAGACCACATATAGATGAGTCATGGCTAGAATCTTACCTTTCAATATTTGAGCATTTGAAGATTCCTCCAAAATGCAGGGACAACATTAAACCAAACATGCTTAATGATTCATCCATGTAGTGGTGGGATTTTTTCACCTCAGTGGATCAATAACATAACATGGTCTGAGCTGATTTACAGAAAATCTTCTATCATTATTCCTTTCCCAAGACTTTGAGGGCTGACCAAGCAAGTTAATTAGTAAAACTATACAAGATAAATATGTTTTTTATTTAATAATCTACTCATATCACGAGATTCAATGTGTCTATACGACATTGGTGGGTGATGATATTATGACCACTAGGAAATTCATGGATCAATGGTTTACACCATTTGATCACAGGTCAATATATTCAGTTTGACTTCTATTCATGAAATCATCAACCCAGACCTTTATTTCAGAGTGAAATTTGTGGGAATATGATAGTTTAATTCAGGTTTTTTAAGCAATTAGATATATTAGTTATTCTTCATGTTGGATAAGGAGACATTTTGAGGCTACTCATGGAGGTAGTAGTAGTTAAACCCCACAATCAAATAGTCTCTTAACAAGTCACCATGATTGGAGGCTAAGGCATACAAAACCATAATGCCTATATGATCTAATGGAATGAAAGGGATCTAAAAAGATGGGGAATATCCATTTCTCTTATAGAACATTCCCATAGGTTACTAGTGAGTGGGAATATGTTCCCTCTTCACATTCAGGAGTGGGTCCTGTAGTATCACGGTAGAAAGGAAATAAGAATGCCACCTACAGATCATACTAATTTGGTGATTGATACATTGGTAGTCAATGTTAGGATTCTCAATGCCAGAAGAGTGGAATTTCATAGGTATATTTGGTAGTGACTCAGGGTTTTGGAAAATTCCGATTACATTAATTCTAGAATATTCTAGAGGAGCACAACACCAAACCTTTTACAGCCCAATGTAGTATTATATTAGCCACCACTTTAGTGTGGGATTTATATGAAAGAGACATGTCTCAGTCTTTCATATTTGAGACAGGTTTTGGATTTTTATTCCCCTTTATTGATAATTTATAAGGTGTTATGATTATAGATACCATGTTAGAAATCCGTTCAGAGGGTGTACACCCTTATAAAGAGAGACCCCTGGAGAAATGATGTTAACTTTTTATAAGGAATCTATTAATCCTCATTATGATGGAATTTGATGTAATAATTAGAATGGACAGGTTATTTTCCTAGAGATACCATATTCATTACTATAACTAGAGTGTGATGTTTACATCAACAATGGGCGTTAGATAGGTGGATAAGGGAAAATGGGATGTCATTGCAACAAAATAAGGACTCGAGCAACATTGACTGGGTAGTGTGATATCTTAGATCACTAGTATGTTCCTAGAAAAACTTTGATTATAACACATTGTTTTTACATGGTTTTGGGTTACTTTAATGAAATATTTCTTAATGAATTATCAGGTCCAAATTTGGTGAGAGAGGTAGAATTCACTGTTTATCTTCTATCAGGAGTAGCATTGGAGACCATTCATCCTTATAGGATGTCACATAAGGATCCTTTGGATCTAAAGAAGTTGTTGGAGGATCTAAAGGATAAATAATTTATATAGCCTACCACTTATCATTGGAGTTCACCTGACCTCTTTTCAAAAAGGAATATTTAACCCTCATGTTATGTGTGGATTACTATCAATTGAACTACCTCACAATAAAGAATATGTATCCAATACCTATAATAGAAAACATTATTGATCAACTATGAAGAGAGATTTTGTTTTAAAAGATATATATGAAGTTGGTTTATCACCATGTACATTTGCAGACTTTGGACATACATCACACAACTTTCAAGAGTAGGCATGGTCTCTATGAGTACATAGTTATGCGGTTGGGACCCATGAACAGACCTACTGTATTTTTAGATCTTTTGAATTATCTTTTCCACATTTATTTAGATTCATTTATGGTAGTATTTGTAGATGATATATTTTTACATACTTGTTCTATACCTAATCTTGCATCTTGTCCTAGGATCATGCTAAATACAATAAGAGATCGTCAACTCTATTCTATGCTTAGTAAATTCCTTTTCTAGATAAAAAAAGTCCACATCAAAGGTCACATCATCTCATTGTCAGGAGTTTCAGAACACCCATTTGAAGTGAGGGTAGTATTTTCCTGGGAGAATCCAATGAACTTAATTGAATGTATATGTTCCTTGTGGATTTTTAGATATTAATGTTGATTCATCTAGATTTTTTCATGTATAGTACTGACCCTTACAATCTTGACATAGAATGGTTTGATATTCATTTGGTTGTAATCTTGTGAATAAACCTTTGAAGAGTTGAGTAAATATTGACTATAGTGTTGATACATATTATACTAGAGCCAGAACATCAGTGTATGAAACATATTTTATAGAAATCGTGCATTCTTGATTATAAATGGGATAATGTTTCGACGGGATTTATAACTATTTTACACAGATCATCTCACAAAACTAATACGGTATGGGTTTTTGTTGATCGTTTGATGATGGACACACACTTCATACCTATATGAGAGAACTTCTTGGTACAAAAATTTGGAATATTGTTCATTTTAATGTTTTATGTCTTGATGGGACAAGTCATTCAATCATTTTTTGGATGATATACTCATTCCAAATCATGGTTATAGTAGGGGTTGTGGAAGGACATAAGTATATAGGTACTTCTGAGCATAGCCTATCACCCATATATAGGAGGACAAACCAATTGCACGATTCAGGTGATAGAGGACTTGCTTCATGCATGTGTACTTGACATTGGAGGTACTGAAAAGAAAAAAATTCCTACTATTGAGTTTTCTTATTATAAGAGATTTTGTGAAACCTTTGAGATGAATCCTTTTGAAGCATTATATGGATGTACATTCCACTCGACTTTATATTGGCTAGATATAGGGGAGTTAACTATACATAGACCACATCTCCTATAGGAGACTACAAAGTTGGTCCAACCGATTAGAAATCGCATGATGATAACTTAGTCCATACATGATTCGTATGCCAATAGACAATGAAGACCTCTTGAGTTTGAGGTCTGAGACTATGTTGTCTTCTGAGACACTCCCAGGCTCTCCAATAGACGTATTTAGAAGTAGGGTAAGCTCTCATTGAGGTTATTTGGACCCCTAATGGGTTTTTAATGGATTGGGACATTGGATTACCAGTTCACTCTTCCTTAGAAATACTAGTCAACTCATGATATCATTCATGTATCCCAACTTCCCTGATATCATCCAGACCCATCACATTTCTAATAGCCTGATGAGGTTTAATTGGATTCATATGATTCCTTTGTGGAGTATCTAGTTTGTATTTCATATAGGAGAATGAAGACACTTTGTGGAAGGTCTTCCACTTTAGTATAGTTTCTTTGGAAGAATGACTAGGTATAGGAAATGGACTGGGAATGGGAAGTTAATATATGAGATCAATTGTCTAATATCATTTCTAGTGATGCTTGTTTACCCTTGGAAAGCCAACTTTGGTATGAGTTTCTTTAAAAAGTATATATTTTAATGAGTAGACTTATCATGATGGTAAGAACCATTTTCACACTATTTTAAAACACCTTAAATGCCAATATTTATGGTTCCTAATCAAGTCAAGGTGTTCTTAGGTCAATATGGGGCTCATTCGAATCCCGGATCACGGAAATGGGAAAATAGATTATGCTGTATGGTTTGAAGAAACCTTTCCATGATTCCCTAACGTTTCTTTCTTATCATGTAGTTGTAGACATTGGAGACCTATAGCCCGCACGGTATTTTGGAAACCATACAACCATAGGCTCATTACTATGTAATGATTCATTGTTTTGGGACATATCCTTTTTTAATGGTTTGTAAATTGTTTGATAAATCATTCACCTAACTATGCGGAGTGACCCTCTATTGTAGCAAACAATGCATGATTGGAAAAAGGTTTGGCCAACCATACATGCAAACCATGCTCCCTTATATTTTACGGAGGAAATTAATTTTTTCATTAATAAAACAATTATCCTATTTTTATTTCTTATCTTGATCATGGAAGTGACTGAGGATGTTCTTTTCCCATAGAAAACCTCCTCCTCAATATTGGATTATTGAATTTTTTCTTCATATTATGTCTGATTCAAGATCCATCAAAGGAATTGGATTCCTTATAGTGAGCTCTCAAGTCCTCTCCATTCCTATTCATTATTATCTATATATCCCTCATGCTATTTAGGTTTTAACTCATTTTCCATATTTTTTGGGTGTTGAAATGTTTAATCTATTTCTTCCAATCTACTCAAAATATGAGTTAAATATCAAGGGAGGAGTCTTATATGATCTTTAGGTAGGTGGTATCATAATTTTACCCTTGTTTTTTTTTATTATTCATGGTTATGAAATTATGAGGTGCACTATATTTTCCATGAATCACCTGTTAATTGATTTCTTCATATCAAATTTATAATCACACCTTGATAAACTCTATGTTATTCTTTTTAGTATTTTATAGGTTTAACACCCCTTATATGGTCACACATTTGTTGTGACAATTGGAATTCGATATTAGGGTTAATTGGTTTAAATTCCAATAAAGCCTATGTAGATTCCATCTTGGTTTATTAATGGGGTTCCCTTGTTATATGAGTTGTTTATAGAACCCATGTCACCTTTTAGGTTTTTGTCCCATCCATCCTTGGATTTTCCCATACAAGATATTACCTTCATGACTATATCATCTTCTTGAAATTCCACTGCACATTATAAATGGAATTTCCATGTGTTAGAAAATGAAATGGGTTTATTACATGGGAATCTATATTCATGTGGGTTTCTCTTCATTAATTAAATTGAATTTATTAAATGTGATGATTTAAAAGGGTGGTATAGACACATATATTAATCCATGATTAAACAAATTTCATAATTGAATTATAAGGCCACATTTTTATTGAGTTTGATAAATGAGATGTGTGGGAGGTAATACACCATGATTATATTTACAAACAATAATATGCATTATATATATATAGGTTCGGTGAACATGACACATGAGAGGTATAGCCTCATGCTTAATATTGTAAACATGTTTGTGTTTTTTTATGGATATGGTATCATGGAAAGGGTTATTTTGAGCATTATGCTATCATTATCCCTTACATTATATGCTAAACATGATGTCTCTTACCATTGACAATATTTGGATATTGGGATTTTCATGCCAAACCCCCTGCTTGAGTGTTGGCATGATGGGACCCTCACTATGTCAAGTGAATAGATTGGAATCTACCACTCATTTAGATATATAGGGAATGTACCATATTTCATGAGCTTATAGGATTGTTAGATCATTAGTGGATTTCTGAGTCATGCACCGGTCATACCAGCAATAGTATTATTAATATATGGCCACCTTCACCCCCAGGTAATTGGATCATATAGGTGGATGATATACATATATATATATATATATATTATTACTACATATATAGTGACTGATTAGAAATTCCTCATGGATATGATCGTAAAATGGTAGACCTACCAGGTGTCTTATAGGATCCTGAAAGGGCTGGTTATTTATTTTATCATTTTTTTCCTATTCTCTCTATTCCCACACACTATTATTTTATATGTTCTTCTTGGATTATGTGTAGACACTGTCCGTGGGGGCCTATTGAAATTTTTATCTCACAACATACTCAAGCATCATTTGGTATTTGATAATATATCTTTCTAGGTTTGGATAAGGGAAAGCACCATTTTACAGGTCTTTGGTATTCTTACTAATAGATAGAGCTTAGGAGAAGAGGATTGGGAATTCTATTGAGATTCTAGGGGAGAACAATTATTTCTTTTTTTAGTTTTTATTCCATGTTTTTATGAGCTTGGTATTTTCCCCCCCTTTTGTATATCTGCTTTCCATGAATCCATGTATATGACACTTCCTAGTGGATTTTTACTTTCATACTATTGATCAGTTATTTATTGTTCCACTATTTATTTATTCTGTTTGTTCATATGTTTTTTCTATTGAATGTCTATTTTTGTAACATTTGTGATACTCGAATAAAAGGGTATATTCTCCCCACCATACCTCTTTCACACCCTTACTACTATTCATTAGCCTCTCGCGTATAAGGAGGTGTGCTTGAGGCCATGTGACCCACCATCTTAGGGAACAAGTTAAGTGGATATTGAGTTAGAATTTTATTAGGGGAACCTTGGGTGGGATCCAAAGAGGAATATAAAATTTAACATCATTATCCAAGGATATTTAGTGAAGAGGAATGGGAGATCATGTGGGTTTATATAAAAAAATAAAGGGAAATTCTTTATCAGTTTCAAAAATTGGGTTTTAGAATCTATATTAAATATTAATATAAAAAATAAAAAATATCATGGTTTTTCCCAAGTGTTCTTCCCAAGATGATTGGATTTAATTTTTTAATACTTTGAACTCAAATAATTAAAATAATACCCTTGTTTATGTGTTAGTGAGTCATGTTTATAATGAATATATTTTATAACCATAAAATATAATATAGGGAATAGAGGATCCATTAAGGGTTTCTAAAATTATAAAAATAACTTTAAAATAAGATTAAATTAATATAAAAACACAATTTTGTACTTATATACTATTTATAATATATATTTCATCACTTTTGGTATTTTATAATGTTAGAATACATACAGTATAATTATACATTATTTAATTGTTACCAAAAAATTTAACTACCTCAAAAAATTAAAAAAAATCAACCATTAAATAATTTCGATACATTGATTTAAAAAATTACATTTATTTTTTCAATGTAATTATATTAATATCTGAATTTACACTTTTAATTCAAAAATACAAATATATTAAAAAAACGAAAATGTAAAATTAATAGTTTTTTGACCCTTAGAAAAATTAAATATTACGTCATAAAATTATATTATCATATGATTTTAAGAAATATTATTCATTAAAAGTATTTTATTAAAAATATTTTTTTAAATTGTTTTTGAATTAATCAAATAGAGTGACTTGACTGAAATTATATATTTTACAAAAATATAATTTATCTTTTGTTGTATCAAAATCAAATTCATTTCAAATGTATTATAAAATAACTATAAAGTAAATAAAAATATATATAATAATTTTTTTAAATATCAATATATAATGATTCATACATGTTGGGTGTAGACACATAGTAATTTATTACACTAATTAATACCGTAATAGTAAGGTTTGCGATGATGATATTTTTTTGGGGGGTTTTAGTTAACACAGATTGGACCATTATCTCAATAATCTATACTTCTATTATAAACGGTCTCGCTCAAGATTTAATTGTTTAATCTCGGTTTTGGATTTCCCTGGGTGGAAGAATTGGGCTGCTACCTCCCTCTTAAGCTATAATTGATAGGATTCTTATGGTATGATCATAATTTATTAGGTTGTTATTTCCGATTCATATGCCAGTTGGACTTTACTATAACCCTTATCACATAATAATCAAATGACCACTATATAATGGATATAAAATCAATATTTATGATTATTAATGTTATTTTAAAAACAATATGATATGACTTATAATGTTATAAAATAAACAAATTAGTTCTTATGTTTTCTATAATTTCATTATTTAATAAGGAACATATTAATTTGAAAATGGAATTTCATTTATAAAATATTAGTTTATAAAATGATACACATTTAGAAATTTCTATAATTTCAATTTCATAACATCTTACGGTTTTCATGTAGCTTCCTTAAGCTTTTGGTTCCCCCACAACACATTGACTAGATGAGTGGTCATGTTTCGTTGAACCATGACTCTATAATCAAAGATATTAAATGGATTCTCCTCATAGTACCAATCCTTCTCTAATGGTATCACATATGGATTGAATACATGTGAGGTGTCTTGTAGGTACTTCCTAAATATGGTTACATGTAAAACATCAGGTATTGGAAATGGGTTGTTTGTGAGGTATATTGGATAGAAAATAGTTTTGATCCGATTGAGGATCTCAAAGGGGTCTACTTATCTTGTAATTTGTTTTTAATTCTTCCAAAACCTCAAGATGTTCATCCTTGATGATATATAAATGAACACTTTATCTTTTTCATCAACCTCCATGTTACATCAATGTTTGTTTGTAAAGATTTTCTATCAACATTAAATGGATTTCATATTATACTAAATGGTTTGGACTTTCTCATTAATTTATTTTGAAAGACTAGGTCCCATCTTCTTCTTCTCACCAACATCATCCCAGCATATTAGAGTCTGAAAAACCTTTTCATAGAGAGCCTTATAAGGTTATATTTGAATTCGAGAATGGAATCAATTTTTTATGTGTATCCCAATAGTGGAATTTTTTTATCCCAACGTCCTTGGAAATCCATTGAACATGATCTTAATATATCCGCCAACATTTTAAATGTTCTTTTAAAATGACCAATAATATTATGGAGAAAATTTGTTCTAAATCACAACTCCATAAGAAATTATTGATAATGGATTTGCAAAAACTCCTGTAAAACCTTAGATATTGATTATATAAAATAGAGAGTATAAATATATGAAATTGTACAAATTTTCTTATATATTTATATGATTGTGATTTAGTCAAGAGATAAATCTTTTTTGATAACAATGAAATGTATTTTCTTGGTAAGGAGATTTACTAGTACCCAAATAGGGTTATTTCCTTTATGTGTCCTGGGGGAAAATAGTTTTTTCATACCATTATAATTCAATCGTAGATCCTTGAATTGTTATCACCTCAATAATCTTGATAAAAGATATATAATCAATATCTTAATGTTGTCCCAATATATGTTTCTATTCAAATATTTATACATCTTTGTGCTTAATGGGTGAATAGATAATGATGATCTATGAAAATCATCCAAAAATACCATATTTAGATAGGGTTTTGATGGGACACATATTTGGGTTCGAAACCCTATTACTCAATATTTTGAAAATTTGAACTCAAGAACATTCTATACCTTATTATATAGCACCTAGTCATCATTATATGCCTCCTTGATCTTCTCAAGATTTGATGGATGAGATGTTATTTTATAAATTTTAGAAGAAGAACATTTTATTATCCTAATTTTCAACATTTTCCTATCCAATATTATTGGATCCCTTTCAATCCTCATCATGGATAGAGTTCTAATATCCTTTATACTGAGATCTTATAAATTATTTTTTTACTTTCCCATGATGGTAATTGATTAAACAATCATAATTAATGATCATCTCTAACCAACTATATTGAAACATATTGGGATACTTTTGTGAGAATATATAATTGAGGCTTTTGTGGACTATATATATGTCACACTTCTTCTTATAGAGAAAATTTATTGAAATATTTATTTTGGGGATTAAATCATCTAATTATATATCATGCATTGGTTAGTTATTCTCATGTATCATTAATCAGTGGACGTAATTGGCTGTCACTTTTTCATCTTTCTTTGGTATCCAATCTATGATCTTTTTGGACACATCATTGGAGATAAAAATATTTTCCCCACTATTAGGTCATGTGAGAACATGTGTGGTGATTATCCTCTAATTCAACTATTCAATTATATCTACACTTTAATAATAATATTCAATCATGAAACCCATCCAATTTTTCTTAGTTAATGGGATTGAAAATCATGAGATGATTCTAACAAATCAATGATAGTACACAAATAATCCAAGGGAACTATGGATTTCCATCACAAAAGTTATTTTGAATTATTCATAAGTTTTCTATATTTTCAAAATATTTTCCTATATCCCTATTCTAATTATAAAAAACCTCATAAAGGATACTTTCTCTATAGAAAATGTACATTTATTATACATCACAAATAAAATTTACTTTAAAAAATCCTTATTTTGATATTCAATTCATATTCATATTCCTCCATGATTTTGGAGTAGAAAAGAATATTATCTATAAATAATAACCTTAATATATATCGGTAACCCCTAAAGGATATATTCATATAGTACATAAATATTTTTGGATCATTATTGAGTACAAATGGTATCACTATGAACTTATAGTCCCTATAACTTTTACAAAAATCAATATTGTGTGTATCCTATGTTTCCAAATTTTAATGGTACTAACATGACTGAATATCCACCTCAGAGAAGTATTGGGATCCACATAGATGATTAACCAATTCACCAATATGTGGCTGACTATACTTTTTGATTATCATGATCTTGTTGAGCCAACAGTTATCATTACCGATGCACATTTTCCAATCCTTTTTATTGAAGAAAACAACTGGTGTAGCCCAAAGTGAAGCACTTGGGAAAATAAATCCTTTATCAATATTCCCCAATCATTATTTATTTAACTCCTCAATTTTAAAAATGAAAATTATATATGTAGTGTTGGATGGTCCTTCCAAATGTGACCAAAATACAGGACACAACCACCAAGCATGTCCTACAAGGTCTATATAGTCCACGCTGTCTAACCATCTGTCTGAAGTTAAACACTATGGTCAAGCATTATAGAACTTGATGCTCAGTTTTCACTTACTAACATGTGCAGAATCTTGAAACAAAACTATGCCATCGCTTTTTTTATCCCATGAAACTAGTACTAACATTGGAAGTTCTAGTATATATTCACCACAATAGGATGTATCACCAAATAGAATGTAGGGAGTTCCCTCAACACCTCCTCCCATAACATCACCCATACCATGGTGCGTCCTATGGAAGTGATAAAATAATCCCCACCCATAAAAAATCCATTAGGATCTGGTCATGAGAATATCTAGGCAAGTCAGTCCTCCCAGTCAACATCCACTATCTATGTCTCCCTAACTCACTGAATGATTGGGGGAGTGACAACCATTGACTATAGGTAAGCCGCTCCATCATCATTTATGAGGGATATCAGAATCACTAATATATTCTCTTTAGCCTCACTCAGTAGATGTAAACTAGATATCTTGTTGAGTGTGTCATCCACAATGCCCCCCTTCCCAGAAATATATACTATCTTAGGGTCATAGTCTTTGAGGAACTCCAACCATCACTGCTATCCCAACTACTGAAATTCATAGATGAACCATTCCATCCAAGTGAAAGGATACCCCCGTTAACTGATTGATGTGTTCATCGACACTTTTCACATCGTTACTTGCTCTCCACAACCACTTAGATAATGTGATTGTAGTCCATACATAACCTCAAACACTAGGTATTAATAAGTCCTTCATCAAAAAGTCCTCCTCCTACGCCCCTTTCTTGATAAGCTCTACAAAAGTCATCTGATATAATGATACTGATATCAGTTCCATCCAGAGGTGTAGAATGATACATAAGACCCTATCTCTATTGGGAGGTAATCCTGGAAACAACTTTATGAAGTATGTTCCCGTACTCTTCCACTAATATTGGAAACTGAAAACTCAAAACACCTACTACCACAAGGGTAGGGTTGGCTGACTCTAGTGTGATATGTTGCACTATCTTATGCATGAGTTTTTCCCATGCTTCCTAGGCTTCATTTTTCACCAAATATGGAAAACCCCATTCCCACACTATAGATATACCAAATCCTTTTGCCTAAAATGGTAAATCCGAACATAAACTGTGGAAGACTATTCCATACCCAAACTAACATCGCAAGGCCTCGATGCTTCCACTAAGAGGTTCCAACTGAAACTCTAACATCAAGGGTCATATCACAACGTCGACATACATGTGATGATCACATATCCCCCATAGGTATCTCCAAATGTAAGAATCAATGCAACGGTTTAACCATAAATCAAGGTCTTAAATGAGATTCATGACAATAAGGATGATTAATACCTATTTCTATTAATACGATAGTTAGTAGTAGGCACAAACCATACCTAGAATCATTCCTGGATCCCTTGGGTCACACTCCTTGTCTACATGCAGCTACTCCCTTCCACTATCCTCCATCACCCTTAGCCTGGTGGGGATCACATTGGGGTGGTGGATGTAACATGTCAAAAATGTATACCATCTCTTGATACTCTCATAGGACTCTTTACACGTCTGCTACCCGACAAATTCATCTCTGCCTATCAATTCCTCTTCCCTAAATATTTTACATGTCCAAGTATTTGAGACTAATTCCAGTTTATTTATTTTTTACTTGCTACAGTCATTGGATTTATCTACTCATCCAAAGAACATTCAACAAAACAAATGTTCCCTCTAGCACCGTAACATAAGTAGGAATGCACGTAGGAATAATTCCAGCTTAGATGTCCCTAAACAGAACTCTCTCGGTGGTCCGTGACCTGAGGAACTAGTTGTATCATATTCATCAAGTTCCTGGAATGGTTTGTAATCCTCAGAAAATAAATAACTACTAACATGTCATCCTCTAGAAGCTGTAGAAGATCTTAGGGACACATACCCATATCTTTTTATGGAAAGAGACCCCTTATCCATGGAAGGTTCTCATGATTTATCTAAGGAAAAGTCACTTGATCATAAGATCAGGGTAATATAAACCCTGTCCCCTCCCTACTAAGCCATGAAGAAGTCTCGCTACTTGGACAACCATCTAATTTAATGGTGCCCCGACTAGATGGAAACTCAGTCACCACATCAAGCCAGTTATTTGTTATCTGTGAGTTGGTCTTTCCACAGAACATGAGGGGTATCATTCACTGAAACCCATGTAAGGCACTGGTCCTACGTGTGACCATGATTGGTAGTGCCAGTAGTAACTACTGACCAACATTTAGTGGTATTTCTAGGACACCACCTGAATGCACCATCTCAGGAAACGATCCATATACTGGTGCCTTAAAACATTATAGACCATCCTCATGGTTTGATAATAGAATCCTATATAGCTATCTACATGGAGGCATCATTAATGAGAAAAAATACAAACCAACATCATTAAGTTATACCTGGTGATCTGACATAAAATAGATCAAGAGGATAACATTTTTAAAACACATGAAACTAATGTTTCTGTGTACTATGATGTAAAAAAAGTTAAGGGTCTTGGTGTATGGATACATTGGCTTCTGCACCATCACCGAACTCCCTCGACTTAAATCTGAACTCAATACACTGAAATATATTCCCCCCATTTAAAATATAGACTCTTAGTTCTTCTGGTAGAATCGAACACTTTGATACGAATTTGCCACTCCCCGTCCCCCAGGACCCGTGCTGTGACTACCCCAGGCCTTCCTTCCATAGGCCATGGGTTGGGGACTAGGACCTGAAAGGAATATCCAAAAAAGGGAAGGCATTTCATTGAGACCTGTACACACACAGACTAGGTAGACAAGAAAACCACACCACAAAGTAGAAATGTTGATGGTAAAAGTGTGAACTGAAAGTAAAAAGGACCAAAATACCGACACAACTGAAAATAAAGTAAAACATTAAGAAAAAAACATTCTCTGAAGGTATTCTATGAAGGATCCTATCTGAAGGGTAGGTTCAGCTCACCATCTGTCATCAATTCTGGTCCTCACATCTATCAATCACCTCTGAGCACCATGTATCCCTGGCTCCCCAAGTCCCAGTGAAGTTATCTGTTGTCTGAAAAAGACACAATAAGGTTCTAGTGAAGCCCATGCATGGGGTGAGTAAAGCAATACAAAGTAGGAACCCAAGACCCCCAATGGTATCATAGAATTCCACAATTGTAAAACCACAAAGAAAGATCTCAATAAAAAAGAATTAATTAAAACACAACTAACACCAAGTATACAATATAGAGATCAGGATTAACTATGATTAGTCTTAAGATATATTATTTTATTCTATTGGGTAGCTCGACTACATATTCCAAATATAATTTCTCTACTGTCGATCCACAAAGGGTCGCTCTACTGTTGATCCACAAAAGGTCTCACTACAGCTAATCCATAGAGGGTCGCACTATTCACAATCCACAGAGGATTTCACTACTACTGATCAACAGAGGGTCACTATCTTGTTGATCCAGGCATGGGTTTATCTTCACTATAGATCCATGGACGCTCGCACTGCAGCCGATCTACGAAGGGTCACTCTCATCATAATCCATGAAGGGTCCCTCTTCAATGTATAGCCAACGACTGGATTGCTGCACATGGTGTGCTTGAGTTACAGAGGTTACACTACTCAAAATTATAGTTGTACATGAACCGCCACAATGTCCTAAGAAAAATTAACCCAATGGACCATCTTGTATTAAGGGTTCCAATTTGACCAACAACACATCAATCAGACACCCGGTCTGTAAGTAATATGCAAAATATTAAAAAATGCCAAGTTGGATTTGAGTCCAATCCAACCCAACTGTATTACAACATCTGCAAAAAATAGAGGTGGAGTATCTAAAAATGACTTCCTCATACAAAGGGTCCTAAATTCACATAAATTTGTTCAACTGGACACCTGGTTTTGGAGATAGTCAAGTTTTATGGAAACAAGAATAGTCGAGTTTGGGTCCAGTAGCTGTCCAGCCCGACTCACGTGTCCGACCTGATTTGCTGGTCAGGCCCAGTTGGTGGATACTACTTTGGTGGTGAGTCTTACCCACCTAGAATACTCGACCAGATTCTGGGCCAGTTCTCCCAATAGGTGGCGCAAACGAGGCACCACCCCTCTTTCTGGAACGACTGGTTGGAGCCGGCCACTGGTGTTCAACCAACTGGCCTGAGTGACCGCGAACTGGTTGTTTGCAACTCTTGCTCAGGAGGAACATATGGCACCACCTTCTCCATGTTGCCCGTTCAGGTGCCACGGTCTCCACGGGGTGCCTGAGGGTGCCGCCATCTCTATGCGATTGGCTATAACTGGTCGCCGCCACACAGATGGGGTCGCGCCATCGACTGCTTCCACAGGCCACCACAAAAGCTCTTGTGGTCCTTTTTCCTTCCCATTTTCTCTTATAGGATTCCTATGATGCCACCTACATAGGGAATCCTGTAGAGTTTTCTTGATGCCACATTTCCTGGTCTCATAGGAAGAACACACCAAACCAAAGAGCAGCAGTGGGTATGGGCCTTATTATTATTATCCCGCGCCCTCTACGTCAATGTATTATCAAATGGGTGGAATAATAGTCAATAAAAGTTTAATAATATCCCAATAACAAAACACCACAACAACCTCCCACAAGAAGAATAAAGCTCATATCAACCTGTTGGTTTCTTGATCCGCATTTTTCATATTATTCATGAATGGAAAAGGATAAATATAAAACACATAAATCCCCTACCGAGATTCGGTGTTGCAGATGATGAATAAGATATGTATTCATTGTGATTCGATGTTCATTGTCGCATGTCTAGCACGAGATTGGTTCCTCCAATGATCATCATTTATACACTATTTTTCATTGATGAGGAAAGTCGACAACGCTTCATTAGAGCTTTCCCTGAGATTGCCAATCCGTTCGCCAAAAGATTGATTATATAAATAAAAACCACTTCACATTGTGTTCATTAATGTGGTTTATTAAAAAACCTTAATTAATGAACCGATTAAAGAACACAATTGATGCTATTACAAAACCAAATAAATGAGTCATTAATATTTATTCATCTAATGATTGTCGTTACATCGTGGTTCTACCAACTGTCGCTCAACTGTATATAAAAAGAACAAAATAACTTATAATATTTTTTTATGAATGTCCAAAAATTCACTTTTTCATCCAACCCTTTCCGATCGATGTTAAGCTTTTATTAAGAGAATATCGGTGTTATGAATTCAACGGTGCCATTAAAATTTCAATCCATTCACTAGTTTAAAAGATAGAAAACCCCACTTTCATGTTTTCTGACATATACCATAAAAAGTTTAAATAATAATTAACAGTCACCCTAGGCCAGTGCTGGTCATGGTTAGGATCTGACTAAGGGGAACACAACCACCCAAACTCAGTGGTAATCTCTGATTTTCAATCTGAGTTACCATTTAGATTTTATAAGGATTGAGAAATAAAATAATTTTTACTTAATTATTTTATTTAAGTTAAAAAACTAACTTCCTCTATTGGGCCATGCATGCCCATGTTAGGATCTGCCTAATGATGCAAACCCTCACAAGCTTAATGGTTGTCTCAGATTTCTAATCCAAGTAACTGTTCATGATTATAAGCATTTGAAAAATAAAATAATTTTATTTAATAATTTTATTCACTGTTTTTTCATTTTTCATTTTTTATCACCAGAGGCCTATACCGAATAAACTTAAGTTTCTCCTAGGGTATACCTACCATCATGAATGCAGAAATTCTCTCAAGTTTCATATTTGGTAAACTGTTTTATAGTTATTCCACTTTTTTAGAAAAATAACACACACGCATTATTTAAAACATAACATTTTTGATTGATCATTCCGGGAACTCAGGGCCTCATAATCATCTGCCATCAAATTTCACGGTCTCGAAATAATTCCATATAATTGGAAAAATTATATGGAAATTTCAGGGCATTACAGACTTTCCCTATAATGAAATGATAGAAACATCATAATATAAACATCTCCATGAATATAATTTAAATATATATTATCAACACACCATCTTGAAACTCCATAATGTATTATACATTAAAAACAACCATTCCCATTATTATAAAACAATATTCTTGAATAATTCAAACACTCATTTCTTAAATTAAACATACATCAAATGATGAAAAACAATAATATGTACGTTAAAAATACATTAAATTATGTGAAATTTCATGAGAAGATTTACAAGACACCTGTTACTTAAAAAATCATTCCTAAAATGAAACACTGGTTATATAATCATTCATAAAAATTAGGGATAACTTATTTTTCCAAAAAATCATTATAAAAAATTCAATCAAAGAATCATCATACTAAACATAACTTAAGGACTCATTTATTAGTAAATCAACATGACTTATAACACCCATTCATAAAATAATCATACAAGAGAACCACTTGTACAAAATGATTTTTCAATTAAAATAGACCTTGGATGTGTGAAAAAATAAAAACTATGCTTAAAAACCATGTTTAAGTATCAAAGAGAATATATGTTAGATGTTTGAGAGAAATGGGTAGTTGATGACAATGGTGGTGATGCTGACTCCGATAATGATATAAATGAAAATATCCATGAGTGATGGTGGTGATAATAATGGTAACAAACATGAAAAATGAAACAGACCAATCACAACTAGAGTTATGGGGGAAGACAAGTATGGATTTTCATGGATGAGAACACCATAATAAAAAAACCACAAAACCCAAAAAATCAATCAATGAGTGGGGAGGAGGAGAAGGTAACATAGCTTGGATTCTAACCTTGATTAATTTGAGAGAACATAGGGGAGGGTCATCGACAACATGCTAGTACCCCAAAAGCATTAGAATCATGACTAAATCTGTCAAAGTTAGGGATGTTTTTAACTTAATGGGTAGTCTATCATCATTATTTCCAAAAAATTTCTGATAAATAAACCTTGTATCATCACTAAAATAAGATGTTCCAATAGAAGATATATTTTTCCGCACTAGTCTAGTGATGATAAATATGGAGTATTAGTAGTGCTAAAAAATCACGGATTAAAGACATCTTTTTCAGCTCAAAAGGTTCAATGCCGATAAAGATCCCTTCTATCAACCCATTTTTTGGACTGATAAAGCTCTAACTTATTTGTCCTAACAAGCATTATAAAAGGTATTTTTATCATTGCTACAACTTTAGCACTGATGAAGGATTTACAATAATAATTATAAATACAAAACATTTAAATATATTTATATAATTATATTTTTAAATATTATAATTTTATAATTATTTAAATATTTTTTTATTTATATGTATATTATTTTTTTAAATGTAATTTTAATTATTTATAATTTTAAATATATAATTTTATAAATACAATAAATATGTATTTACAAATTTATTTATAATTAAATATATCTATAAATATATTTATATAATTATATGTATTTATTCAACTATATATATATATGTAATAAATAGATATAAATATAAATATAGTATATATATTCATTATTTATTTTTTTATAATTTATTAAATATATAATTATTTATTTATAAATAAATAAATACTATTTTATAAACATATTATTTATTTATTTATTTGAAAAATTATATACCTTTTTATAATTTAGTATATAATAAATAAATATAAATATGAATATGAAAAATAAAATAATAAATATATTCATTATTTAAATAAATTTATTATAAACATATAATTATTTAAATATATATAATTATTTATTTATAATTATGTGAATACTTTTTTAAAAATAATGTTGATATATTTATAATTACAAAAAAAAAAATTTAATAATGTTGTAAATATAAATTTATTAATATTTATAAGAAAATATATTTTTAAAATTATTAATGAATACATTTTCTTAAATTCAATCATCTTAAATATTAGTGAAATCAAATAATTAAAAATGAGTGCACTTTAAATACATTGAAAAAATGGATGATTTATTAGTTAAATATATTTTTTTATAATCATGGATATATATTGTGGTTAAGATGAATATATATTGAAAATACTAACACATAGTATATATATAAATTAAAAAAATAATAAAATTAAAAAAAATAGGAAAATTTTAAAATAAAAATTATTTAAATTTAATAAATAATGCCAAATTATAATAATATTAAAGATATATAAAACATTTTACTGATTAAAATATAATATATTAAATGTATCTTGTTATAATGATATTTTAAAATGAATACTAATATTTGAATAAATTACATATATATTAGGTGCACATGTTTCTATATAGAATTTCATTAATTGCGCAAATAGTTATGTGTGTGCATTGTTTATGAAAATGCTTTAATTACGTTTTTGTATTCAAAATCAATGTAACATAGTTTTGATATATGTTAAATTGAAAAATAAAACAACAGCCAATTATTCCTATTACTCGATGCAATTAGTCAGTAATTTTAATTAAACATAAATTTTAGTTATAAATCATTTTCACTACATATGTTACTTTTTTAATGAAACCATAAATATTTTGAATTATATAAATCATATTTTTTGAAATATTACATACATTGACATGTATCTATATAGAAACATATATGAATAAATTTCTATATTAAATGTATAAATGAACAACTTTTAATAAAAAGCATTAACAAATAAATATGAAATTAATTTGTTTTTAATTATTACTTTTAATTCACTTTTCATATTTACATTTAAGATAAATTATTTATTATTATTTATAATAAATATATATATATAGAAATTATTATTTTTTTAATAATTAATTAATTAATAAATTTTGTAATAGTTTTCCAATTTATTAATTTTTATTAATTTGTTTAATTTTTACAATTTATTTAATTTTAGTTTTTTTGTTTAATTATTAGAATTTATTAATTTTATATATCTATACTTAATATATACTATTTATCAATATTTTTAATTTTTATATGTATATTAAATTTATTTATTTTTATCAATAATTATTTAATTAATGAAATAGGGAACATCTTTCTTAATTTACCCATTTTTTTATTTGTACAATTATTTCATTTTATTCATTTTACATATCTATATATTTAATATATACTATTCTTTAATATTGATAATTTATTTACATGTTTTTTAAATATATTCATTTTTAACTATAAATATTTAATTAATATAATTGTATTTTTCACTCATTTTTATATTTTATTTTATTAATTAATTCATTTTATTCAGACCATTTATAATCTCTAAAAAAACTCATAATGGATACCCTTTATAACCGTTAAAAATAATGCACAGATAAAGGGTACCCTTTATTAGGGATGATAAAGGGTATCGTTTATCAACACTATTGAAAAGAACAGATATATTTTACCCTTTATCAATGATAAAATAATCATTGTTAAAGAGTTCCTTTTATCAATGCGTTTTCAACACTGTAAAGGACGCCCTTCATCAATTTTTTTTGCACTAATAAGGGTCATCCATATTAAAGCGCTATTTTGTAGTACTATTATCATCTAAAGAGAAATTGTAAGATAAACAAATTCTAATTTTAAAAAATATTTCAATAAAAAATACACATGTCAAACAACCACTCCGTAAGGGAAGCATCCATCAACTAGATACGAATGTCTAGATGAACAAATAGAAAGTCCTGTAAAAAGGTGTTTGAAGAAACCCCTGGCTCCATCTTCCACATGATCATATTTCACCCCATTCTAAACCATGAATAATCAACACAAACAAGAAGAGACACCTTCTATATAACACTCTTCTCTTTACATATATCACTTAAAACAATGTCTATAAATTCCCAATAGAAAAAGTAGGGTGTTAGTACTATGAATTAGTAGAATTACAATAAGAATCTATAAAACTTTTATCAATATACATGAACTAGTTATTTTATAAAATATATTTCTAATAAATTTTTAAAAGAGATGATTTTCTTATGTAAATTCGTCCCTTATTTTTCATTTAGAAATCATACCAAATTCAAATAAATAAAATAATATGACTTCACTTATCGATAAGGTATAAAATCAGTATAAAAGTGGTTCCATGTTTCAATATCTGTAACTAGTGGGAAAATAATAACATCAATTAAACATGAATGTAGTGTATCCATAGAGAAGTAAAAAGAAATCCAAGACACAAGGGTATACACAACTCATACATATAAGAAACACTAACAGATATAAGAAAACACTAACTTCTTGAATCATGGTCCCGCAGTAATAGAATAACCACTATCTCCATGGAATCTTGAGAACCTATCCCAGTGATAGAAAAATAAACTATAGATCATATATGTCTTATTTTACCAACAATCCATGGTCACCCAATGTGATAATACATCATCATTACAGTCATGTAAAAAATTCACATTTCAAAAGTAATGTATAAGAAAAATAAATTCCATTTCCTGAAACCACTTTTATAAAATCATTTATTATTGTGATGTGAGACTACTTCCATTCTTGAAAATAAATTACCATTGTAGAGCCATACTTCAGGAATTTTACAAAACACATATTGTGTGCCAACAAGTTTAGAAAAAATCCATTTTGAAAAATCATTTCCATTATCAATAAAGATAACATTCTCCTCTCAAGGATTTCAAATAATTAAGATCATAAAAAAAATATGTAATCTTAAGAATATAATGTATCCTATGGGATATAATATAGGATTGAGACACCTAAATCGAGAGAAAAGAAAGCACTATTTCCTCCCAGACTGGCGATGGGAACCATAGAGATGTGGTCTTAGTTGTTCCAGATCTATAAATATCAACCCAATGAATAATGGAATCACCCCAATATAATAATTAATGTGATAGAAAGGCTTAAAATACCATCATAAGACAAGATTTATCTTGAATCTAAGCCAATGGGTGGGAGAAATCAATTTAATAGAACAATGAAAAGTCAATGAACATAATAAAACCCCTCTTTATAGTCTTCCATGTTTATAGTGACCAACCTTGGAATACTAGGCCCTATTCGTGAGTTTTCCAAAATTAAAACTATTACCATGATTCACTAATGCATCCACCATGACCCTGGTGGATTCACCTTAGAGAAAACCCATAGTAACTGACCCAAACCATTTATAGGAAATTAATTGTTTGACAGACCAAGTCCACCACAATGATGCAGTGAGGTTTGTGATTTCTTGGTCGACATGAGGACTTCGAACAAACTCTAACATTGGCTACAAAAAGATTTTATTCTTCTCAGCCTCATCAGTTTCATAAAATAAACATGCATGTACACCATCGAGTCTATAAAAATTATTTCCATGACTGTGTTGTATATATAAAATATAGAAAAACAATTTTAGGTGAAAACTAACTCTAAATAATTATCTAGACTCATTAAAAACCGTATAGATGAAATGAAAATCCAAAATAGGCTCCATACATAATTCCATATACCGGGGTGTGACACACCCTGGCCTCTGTCTTCTTGTATTGTCTCTGCTTGGTTAGACACTCTAACCAATATATTCAAGCCTGGGTTATGTCTTTTTGTGACACCATACATTGAGTCTATTGTCATGGGATCGATTATGGGTTTGATAGATTTAAGTGTCTCTATTTTATAATACATATACTTGAAAGAGTGTTCGCCAAGTGTCCAATAGTGTCCTATTTATCCCACTATGACCTAACTTGTATTCTAGAATTTCCATTTTATGTTATGTTATCCGGTTCATGTTTTGAATGGTCATGACTACTCAATTTTTATATGTACTTCATATATATCTACCTTATGAGAATTATAGTCAATATCACTAGAATCTTATGTATTCTTACTATGATTTTATACTTGCATACAGAACATGACATTGATAATATGTTTGTTGACTTCCATCTATTCTCTCAGGGAATTTGTATCATTTAACAAATTGAATTACATTCAACTAATTGTTTTTTAAGATACAGATTGGACATGTTGGATAATGTGTATTGATTAAGAAGATCATTTGTTTTATTTCCATTTATTATTCATCATAAAACAACCATAGTTTCAATTTTGTTATATGAGTATTGATTTTTTTGTTTATTTACTACATCTTAACTATTATGTTTTAATTCATTATATAAATATATTCCATATTTTTTGTAATGGATTTAGGGGATCCATCATCTCTCAATTTTATGTTTATAATTTTTATTGATGTCTATTACAAAAATGGGTAATCATAAATTTTCTATATTTTTGGGAATTACACACATGTTTTATTTTAGATATAATAGTCTCTCAAGGATTGGGTTTTTTCATTTCTTATAGGTAATGAACTCTATATCATATAGAGTTATGCCTGAGGTTAGGTGATGACACCCACTTGGTTTCCATTAAAAAAATACAAGACGGGTCATTACACAATCCATACATGAATAGATGAAAATAATTTTTTGTATTATATCATGATGACTTAGAAATTATGTAAATAATGATTTAAAAAAAAATATTGAACTCAATAAAAAATAATTTCTTGTAGTTTTTATTAGGAAAACCATGTTATAGTGATTGGTGACACATTAAGATTTAGTTTATAACATTATAAATGCATATTTCACTTTATTTTCTATTTATGGTCCACTAATAGAATTATTTTTTAGTAATATCTTGAATTTAATGGATGATGTTAATTTTTTAATATATATAGATCACACTTGGAATGATCATAGAAGATCATTGACATATTTAAATATCCAATTTATTTATTTTTAAGAGTTAATGAAATATATATATATACATATATATTTATATGAATGTTTCATATATATTAAAAAAGTATATATTTGTAAAAAAACAAATTTTTTTTGATATATCTTTAATGATAAAATGGACAAGTCTAGCTATTGAAAATCATTTAAATATTTTGAAAAGTTAATTGATATGGATAAATTAAAGATGAATATTATTAATGAAATTTATCTTAACCTGGAATTTAACATACCAAGATCATTGTGAAGAAGGATTTATGATTTTATAGATATAAATGTCAATTATTATAGAGGAAAATTGATTAACTCTACAGTGTAATTTGTGTAATTTCTTTGTGGTCATATATTGTATGTTTCTTCTCAGTGTAGTGTATTAAGTGATAAATAAATGGGACATCCAATGTACTCATGAGCAATGTGGTTCTAAGTATACAATGAAAAATTATTCATTTAGTGATCAATGTATATTAGTGTTTTTATATTTATGTGTTGTTGATTAAAATAAATATATTATTGGGTTATCATCGATTTATTTTCTTGTTTATGAAGACTATTTTTGAGGGATACAAAGTAATCATATTCCTTCAATCGAGGGATTAAAATATGTATAAATTATTTTATTTAAATGGAATGAAATAAACATTGGTCACTTAGATTCCTCCCCTCATCGAGTTTATTCAACTATTAGATACTTGTTCCCAACAAAAAATATATATTAATATATTTATAAATATTAAAATAAAATATCAATTACTTATAAATAAGTTATAATTTATTTGAAATAAGGTAAAAATATATATTGTGTAATGTGTTATAACTCCAATTAGTAATATTATTTAAATTAATATCATTAACCATATACATTATATTAAAACAATTATGTTATTAATATTTTTATATAAAAATAATTTATCTAATAAAAAATATTTTAAGACATTTAATAAATGCATATTATGATTTTAATATATGTTAAATTATATAATGGAATTGAATAAAAAAATCAATTATTAATTATTTCATGTTTGTAAAAAATATAATAATGATAAAGACTTAAAATTAAAAATTATAAAATTAGGTAAAGTAATAAGTATTTTGAAAAATAATCATGGCTATATATGAAATTAAAAAATGATAAAATCTCAATATTTAAGAATAAATATAATCTTTAATATATATAAAAAATAAAATCCAAATCATAAATGATGATACATACATAAGTGATTACCAATACTATATTTGAACTCTCAAATGAAATGTTTATATACACTAGTCCACTTTTAATATTCAATAGATAGATTAACTAGAAGAGTACATAAGAAATCCTTTATATTTTGTATTATATATTCAATATAACAAAAATTTCATGATAATAGTGATAAAAATTACATATTTAATGTTAATAGAATAGTGATTAATGAATTATCACTTGGGATCTTCCATTTAGTGTCATAAACTAATGAAAGAAACAGTAATTTCAATACATGAGGTACTGTGTATCTCAACGATTTTGAAATATGAAAATTTATGACCTAGTTTGGGTTTAAGAATACCTGGCCTAGAAAAATAAAAAATTTACTATAGAATAATACTATCTACTGA
Organism: Viscum album; assembly: GCA_963277665.1. Lineage (NCBI taxonomy): Eukaryota > Viridiplantae > Streptophyta > Magnoliopsida > Santalales > Viscaceae > Viscum > Viscum album. The sequence goes on along the minus strand of OY728145.1, from coordinate 1,921,728,203 downwards.
GAAGAAAGGTACCCAAAATACACCATGGGTAAAGACATTTTTATATTTGAATTATCTCACTAACCAAGAAACTATAACTCAAAAATTAAAATAATAATAATAAAAAAATACAAAATAATAAAATCATTATTGAAAAATCCTAAAAATAGAATTTCATAATAGTATATACATCCTTAAAAAATATAAAATAATATAAAAAACAAATTCTCTATGGAATTTAATTTCTTGAAAAAACTATATGTTTTTCATGTCATTGAAATTCATATACAAAATAAATAAATAAATAAATTATGTCAATCATACATGAAACATATTAACTGGCATGTGTCTATATGAACATCCCCAGGGAACCTATTCATATCTTTGAGCATTATCCTCTCTATAAATTTAACTATCCGGTTTATCTCAATTATATTCCCATGAGATCAACTTTTCACTAAAATTAGAATTCAAAATTAAGAGACGGAGACCCAATAAAAATGAATATACAACAAGTTTGTACGAATTATATAGTATAATATACCAATATGAAACCTTGAGCCCCTATGTGGTGAAAAAGAGTATGAATTTTGTAAATTCATGATTAGAATCTGTAAAAAATACATAGGTTGCCCCAAATAAATAAGAGAATATACCAGATATAAAATATATATAATTATCCCATCCCTCAACTATATGTGGGTGAAAAATAAATAAAACCCATAGTATAATTATATTTTTAATATAATAGTTCCCATTATAAAAATTTAAAGGCAATACCATTACTATATCATAAACGATAAACGTGACACATTTGGTGTGAGGACCCAACATTAAGCATTACATATTCTAGTTATTTTAAACAAGAATCCAAATTATAACATTTCGAATTTTTTTTAGTTTAGGATTTTAGAAAATTAGGCCATGAATAACATATAACTATTCAAATATTTAAATGTATATACTTGATTTTTATATCCATTTTTTCGCAATACAAAACATTTTATAATTCATCGTGGTTATTTTCAGGAAAAGTATCCATAAATTTTCCCTTTATCTCATAATTTTCTCTATTATATATTAAATATTTTTTTTTAAAACATGGGGTGAGAAAAAAAAATACTAGAGAGGGACATAAAGGAATGAAAAATGATAGTATAGTGTAAATCAATATGACATTATTCAAAAAACATATGTTTTTATTCGACAAAGGAATAATAGTTTGATCAATAACAATATATTTTCTTATGAAAATGAATAAATTTTCTTAAAAAATTATTATAAATAAAATAAAATATATGTAGTTAACTTGGGAAATATGTTTTAATATCATTGTTACAAATATTTCTGTGGTCTTGGCTATAGTTGGAGAAACCATCACAGTTTCATTTGGCATAATCACTATAACACTATTCCTTTAATATCATTGAAGAAACCTTACTAGTTAACTCTGTCCCATTAATCAACACATTGGAGATTTATAATGAGATAAAAGTCCCTCAAATTATCATAGAACCAACTATTCTCTATAAAAATTCCTAGGAGCCATAATATATATAGACTTGATGAAATAAATATTATTGAGTAAATAACCATTCCATTTTAAAATCAAATATCATTTTCCACAAAGATGCCCACTAATAAATGAAATATAAATAATAAAATTTTAAAATTGAAAATGAATATTCAAGACATTAATGTTTCATGATATTTTTAAATACCACTCATTTCATATAAGATAAAAAAATCCCTTCTATTTTATTGTTATAAAAATAAAAAAGAATATTCTTTAAAAAACACAAAAATACTTCAATTAATTTTTTATAAAAATTTATACATGAGTAGAAATTACATTAACACATAATATAGAGAGTAGTAATAATATTTTAGAACATAATTTTAGAAAACATGGAAATGGAAGAAAAAGTGAGATTTTAGGGAACCATTAAAATGATCGTTTTAAAAGAAAGTCCCTTATAATTATCATATCATTGAAGAGAAAATTAATAAAATGAATTAAATATTGGTACCAAAGGAAAATAATCATAAAAAATTGATTATTATAAGGAATATATTAAAAATTTCTTTCAAACATATGATTAAAATGGCATGATAAAGAATTATAAGTTTATCCCAAATAATGAAAATTGGGTTTAGAAATCCCTTACCTCACGTTTGAATTACTTCAAACGTGTTCAAAATCCTATATAACCGATAATGGTATGTTATTAACTCATTCTAGAATAATATTTTTCTTGTAATAAATTATGTGATAATATTATGACATATAATGACCCATTAATTAATAATTTTTCATTATTTTCATGGTTTTGTATGTTTTCATTTCATCATATCATGGTCCGTTGAACTTGTACAAAATTATGAATGTCCCTATAAAATATAATTAAAATAAAATAAGTGGAATTAAATTGATTTAATGATCTTATGATTGTAAAAATTGTACAATATATCATTTTTATTTTTTAATGAGTATGTTTTGTTAGATGAAATGTCACTTATAAATGTTTAGTTTATTTTGGTAGTTTTTCAAAACCTCATACACTAATTTTTTATTATTTAATTTTATGAGCGTGTTTATGTTATATAACATGTAAAAGGTTATAATTTACCAATTTCAATATTATTTAACAATAATGACTCATTTATGGATAGTCATGGAGGTGGTAAAGGAAAAAAAACATTTTTTGCAGAGATGGTAAACAAAAAACATTTGGGCAAAAGTTTTGTTTCTTTGAGTTAGAAGAGATGAGAAATGAATTGGATTCAAGATATTAAATTATAAAGATAAAAATATATTATCTACTTGATCCTATTGTTATCATTCATTTATAGGTGAATGAGGTTTTGATAAAATATAATAAGAAAAGAAATTAAGAGACGTACTTTGAGAAAATTACAACTTGGATATAACTTCATTGGAAGACCCTTGTGGAAAATGGATTTGGATTTTTTGGGAGTGAAAAGTAGATAGTACATGTGTAGGGTGAGGAGGAGATGTTTTGGAAGATATTTTATGATATACAGGTCTTGTGAGTTAAAATTGGGTTATGAGGAGCGGTATTTGTACTTGAGGAAACGTGGGTTAAAATGATTAAAATAATGGTTATTTTATATTTAAATCCAACCACATTGGGGGGTTGTTAATTTCCATGATGTTGGATTATAATTATTATTTAATATTATGTTTAGTGTTTATAAACAACTCAAACAACAAATAAATGATATAATCGTTAGTTATGCTATGCTTTTACCTTTTAACATTAACCCTTATCATTATTTTACCTATAATAAAGTAAATATTTTTTTACTATGTTGAATTTTTATATAACTAATAATAAAATAAACATTAAAAACTAATTTGGACCTTATGATTCCAAATATATAATCCATTTTTTCTATTACAATTCACATAATTGGGAAAATTATATTTAAAATTAATTTCGCAGAAAAAAAGTATTTTTAAAGAGAAATATTCAAAATTTTGAAATGTTTTTCTATTAAATTTCAATGTGAAAATGATTCAAATAATGAAAATTTGATTTATTTATGTATAATTCATTTAATAATAGTTTCAAAACAATTTAAAAAATAATTTAATAATATTAATAAATCATATGAAAAAGCAGTTTTGAAATACAATTCAGTATTTTTAACTATTCCTCAAATATGAAACTTATCAAAAAATACCAAATATTAATCCTAATTTATTTATGATATTACCACATTAATAATTAAGATTATTTTTCCAAAATTAATTTACAAATGGGGAAAAATTTATATTTTAAAAAGGTGCACCATTATAAGATTTCAAAATTGTCTTTTATGAAAATATAGCATTTTTATACTTGAAATAAGATTTATTATTATCTGATGCCTTAAAAAAATTTGGTAAAATATGAAACATTAAAAATATATTTAATGTATAAAATTTAATTATAATTAATATATTTTAATAATATAGATTCATTTATTTTATTAAGATAAAATAACATTATATTCATAAAAATCGGTTTTACTTATAAAAGAACGTCCTTTATATTCATTTTGTTATTATTTTCATTTATAATTAATTAGACACCAATGAATTCATTTTATATATTTGAGTAAAAAATATTTTCAAAATTCATTTAATATCATTCAATATCTCCATTGTAATAGCTAGGTGATAATAATTACATTTATATAATAATATTTAGTCATTTATTTTGCTCGACGTGAAGTATATTATTTGATATTGTGTATAGTGTTTCATTTTAAAATATTACTGTGTTACAATATCACCCGTTTAATGAATTTTATCCTCTCAATTTGAACATGGGAATGAATAATTTGGTGTTTCGAATTTTTCAATGTACCTTTGTTGAATCCCCACATCTTAAAATGGTCCAATAATACATCCACTTGAAAAGGGAGAAAGGAATGTATGAAGGTCACTTCAGATAACACATACTTTATTTCCATATAGGAAAAAATGGGAAGGAAATTTAATTATAACAATCAATTACTAATGGAGTGTGATATATAAAATTATCATTATGATGTTAAATATTACAAAACTGTAAATCTTTAATCAGTTAGAAGTTAATTGGGATCCCCTTATGAAAAGAAATCTCAAAACGTTTTTTTTCAATATACTAATTTTCTATAGTTGATGAATTAAATTATCAGTTAAACTAAGAACATAAATAAGTGGACATAAATGAATAATAGTGTTCCACCAACATATTTTTAACCATGTATGAGTATTCAAGATGAAGTTTCATTCATAAAGCTTCAGATTCGTCTTCTACAAATCACAAAATCCATAAAGGTATAATTATCTACTCCTGCATTATTTTGGAATTAAATAAAATAAAAATGGTTTGTACAATATATTTTAATTCCCAAAGTATAATAAATCATTATATGAGGAAAATAATTTAAATCGCAAAAATTCAAAAGTAGTACCTATTGTTCAACATAGATCATTTTCCAAATAACCTACCCTTAAACTCCTCAAAATTTTCCATTATAAATTAGAAACCTAGGAAATGGAAGGATTTTATCAAATATCCTTCAAAGATAAATTTAATATTTATCTATAAATAATATCCATCTCTAATAAAATTTGAATCTATAAATGTAATTTCTCTAATATCATAATCTCTAAGACATTAAAAGTATTCATGAGTCACCATATATTCAATATTAGATTATCTTATCTATTAAATCCAACCAAATATTTTTATATTAAAATAAAATAACTTATTATTCTTTTTTTTACCTTAATCATATAAGGTTTCTAAAATAGTGAACATCCTCTTAAATAACATTGATCACATAATCCAAAAATAGAATTCCAATCCAATATTAATTAATATGATACAACGTATGATTTTAAAATGATATTAACCATTATACATCAGATAGATCAATAAGCAAATTTCATGTTTACCATGACATCAATTAGGAATGTTGAAGGTGATTTACTTTTTTAACCCTTTGGTTGTGGGTCTGATCTCCGCAATAGTTCCAAACCTGAGAAGTTGTCACAAGTATTTTGGGTATCTTTTTTCAAAAACTATATAACATTTATAAAATTTTCAAAAACTCCTTAAAAGAAACCATAATATATCTTAACATAAAATGTAATCTAATTCCATATAAATTTTATCCAAAAAATAAAAACCCATAATTTCCTAAAATTCAGAAATCATATAAACCTAAAATACATCTTATAACTTCAATCCTTTGTCCACAAAAATTAATGACAATGTTCCTAAAATAATTTTTTTCACATTATTGGATTGTGTGTTATATGTACCATAAAAATAATAAATAACTAACCAATTTTCCATGGTATCAAGATCAACTATCATATGATTCAAAATTTAAGAAAAAAACCTACTCTAGAGAAATCATTACTCATTCATTGATGCCCATAGTATTTTTAATATAACACTATATCATTAACATTGAAATAGAATACATAATCACTTCATTCATTAAACTTCATTCCAAAACAATTTACTATGATTTTTCATTAAACTCCATCATACATTATTATTAAAATCAATGAAATGAATTATATCCTTATCATTCATCAATATAATCCCAAATGGTTATCCATAACAATAAAAATATCTCCACAAAAATTAAAGGATAATTATTTGTTAAATATAAATTTCACATTATAAACATAAGGGTTACATTTAAACTGATATAAATAAAAGTTACCAAAATTAGTCCCATCATCGAATGTGTATTAATACATTTAGATATTTCATCATCCTAAAATTTACTAAAAATTATTAATCCATTATATATGTATATATTAATTATTCACCATTTTTATTAATCCAATAACCATTCATTAATATCTTATTCCTTAATAATTCCTTTATACTATAAAATAGGAATCAAGTACTAATATGAAACAATGTCAAAGCATGATCCAAGATATAATACATACCAAACAAAGGATTCCACTTGATTTCATAGTAATTTTATTCATATAGATATTGGGTCAATGCATTGAAACAATGATTCAGAACTTCTTTAACACCCCTTATATCATTTGTCTAAATGCACTTTTTACAAATTTTCCTGTATGAATATTAGAATATAAATTGTTTTGAAAAATCTTTTTGTATTATATATAACTTCAAAACATATGATAAAACCATATTTTTATAAAACATTTGGATTTATTTTGTTTTGAATGTTTAATTAAGGGTCTTTATAAAAAACCATAAGTACAAAAAATAATATTATTTGATAAAACCGTATAAAATTATGAAACATGTTGATATCCATTTTCAATGGATATATAAAAATGATAATATTATTAGATGACCTATGGTAGAGTGACATATTTGAAAATAATTTGATATTATGAACATTTTTTTGAAAAATATTAGAAAATTGGGAAATTATTATTTGATTAAAAATAATACCCAATCCTCTATGGTGCTGAGGTATATATGATGTGTCTCATATTTCATGAAATTATTTTCAATAGAGTTCTATGTTAGAAAAAGATTAAAAATTATAAGGATATAAATTGTAATAATTATTTTAAGAAAGTCACTAGGAAGAGATTGAAAAGTCATTTTTAATCATCCTCCTACCATTTGTAACCAATTTTCATTGATTAGTAAAAGTTCCAAAACATTGATTTTATCAAAATAATATAAATAGAAACTTAACTTGATTTTAACTAAAATCTATAATCTCTAAATCCGTCTAAATCCAACTCTGATATTAGCTTTAAGGACCTAACCTTAATCATTACATATGGTTGTTATTTTAAACCATAATACACATTATAACATTCCCAGAAATACTTTTAGTTTAGAGTTTTTCAGAATTAGTCAATTAATCACACATAACAACTCATATATTTCAAAATTGACACTTCTACATAGTATAAATTTTTTAAAAAACCAAATATTTTTAAAATAAATCATGGTATAGTCTCACGATCAATATTCACAATATTATTCTTTATGTCATCCTTTTCTATAATTTTCATTAAATCCAATGATTTATTTAAACCAATATTGAGATCAATGTACTCAATAACGATCATATAATAAGGGAAAATGCTATTCTAATGAAAATTGATAATGAAGTTTCATTAAAATATACATTTATTTATAAAACAAATGTTCTGTTCATAAATAACAATATATTACCTTTAAAAAATCAGGGGATTTTCAAGAATACACATTAGAAAACATATAAAATATAATTTGGTAACTTGGAACATCATTTTCCAAATCACACTTACTAATATTGAATCTATCTCTCCTACAAAGGTAGTAACCATCATAATTACATTTGGAATCATCATTGTAACACAATTAAAAAATCTATTTAAAGAAACCTAAATAGTTGATTTTGTATGATACCCAATAAATTAGAGAGCTATAACTAGATCACCCTCACTCGGTTTATTAGGAAACCAAATTTCCTCATAATAAATTCCAATGAACTATAACATATAAATAATGTATAAATTAATCATTTTTGACAAATATAACTTTTTCATTTAGAATTAACATTTACTTTTTTACCAATATGATCACCCCAAAATAAAAAAATATTATTTGAAAATAAAAATATAAAATTGTAAAGTAATCCTAAAAACATTAAATTTACATGATTTTGGTAAAAACCCATCATCAAATTTTTTTTAGAAAACATCCTTCACTATTATTTTTGGAAAAGTCAGAAAAAACTTCTTTTAGAAAAAAAAAGAAAAAATAATTTTTTTTCTAAAAATAAAAAATTCATATAAATGTCCTGGAAAATAATTAGATTATAGTATAAAATTATATATAATTTTATAACACATGTATATATACAAAAAACATATTCTTATGGGTTTCTTTAAAAAGATATGTTTTAATTAAATTCCTTTATAATTATCATATCGTTGAAGTGGGAATTAATAAAATGAATAATGTATATGTTTCTACTATAAATCCATATAAAACAATTTGAAATAAAACATAAGATTTTTATAAATAATTTCACATATAATCATATAATGAAATGATCATGAAGTATATGTTTACCCAAATAATGGAAATTGGGTTAAGAAATCATTTACCTCTCATTCCAATTTATTCAAATATGTTACAAACTCTTGTATAGTGGTTTAATGAATGTTGTTAAATTAATAAAAAAAATATGTTCATATTTATAAAACCTTATGTGTTGATTTTTTAATATCTTATGACCCATTCATTAATAATATTTCATTTTTTCATGGTTTCGGGTGTTTTCATTTCATGATTTTAGGGTCAGTTGTACTTGTATACAATTGTCCTTGTTCCTATAAAATGGAATTAAAACTCTAGAAGTGAAATGAAATTTTATTAATGATATTACATAAGTGTTAGTGTTTTTATATACCATTTTATTTCATACATGAGAATGATTCATTATATAAAATGTTAATGATAGTTGATTTGATTATTTTAGTAGTTTTTTTGAACATCACTGATTTGCTTCATATTATTTAACATTATTTGTGTATATTAGTTCTAGAAAATGAAATCGGTTATAATATAAATATTTAAATATTATTTAACCAGAATGACACTTTTATGATGATCTATGATTGTGGTCAAGAGAAACTAAAAATGATTATTCAAAGAGACTCTAAAATAAAAAAATTGGATAATAGTTTTGGTTCTTTGAATAAGTGGAGATGGGTAATCAAAATATATGATATATTCTATAAAGAAAATAAAAATAAATTACGTAAATTATTTTGGAGTTATCATGTCTTTATGTGTGAAGGATGTGGGGGTAAAATAGAAGATGAAAAGAAATTTAGAGAAGTACTTTTATAAAATTACCTTATGAACATCACTTCCTTGAGATACCTTTAAAGAGCATAGATTTGAAATTTTGGTGAAACATGCTTCCATTGTATGTGGGTATAGTGAAGAATAAATTTTTGGGAATAAATTTATGGAGATTCAATAATTTTGAGTTGAGGTGGGGTGGTGAGGGGAGATATATATAGATGAGGGGTGGTGGGTTTTTGTTATAAAAATAATTATTATTTTATATCTAAATCCGACCACATTGAAGTGGAATTAATCTAAAAGACATTGGATGATAATTAATATTTTATATACTTTTTTTCCCTTTAAATAACTTATCTAACCATTAAATGTTATAATTTTTAGGTATATTTATCTATTACCATTTAACATTAAGATTTTCCATTATTTTATCTATACTACAGTAAATATATTTTTCACCATAGAAAATTTATTTTTACCTAAAAATATAACAATCCATAAAAAAATAATTTGTAAATTTTGATTAAAAATAGGGAATAAATTATTCCTAATTTAATTCACATAATATGAAAGATTATATTTAAAATTAATCCCACAGGAAAAACAAAAAATTGGGGGTTCAATGTAGAAAAGTTCAAGAGTTTGAAATGGTTTTCTATCTAAAATCATTACGAAATTTATTAAAAATAACTATATTTGATTTATTGATTTATAATTTAACTAATTATACTTAATTCTATTTAAAATATCATTTGAAAATATAAACATATTATTTGACAAAGATGTTTTGAAATAAAATACATTATTTTTCACTATTCATAAAAATTTAAACATAACCAGAAATACAAAAAAATTAACTGTAATGTAGTCTAGAAATTTTTATTAGAAGAAATTTACTTATTTTTTTTAAAATAAATTTATAAAAACGAAAAAAAATATACTTAAAATATTTTCACCATCCAACTAATATGGTTAATTCAATAACTTTTTATTATAAATGATTAATTGTTATCTTAAGCCTATAAAACATTATGGGTAAATTAAAAAACATTTTCTTGAAAATATAAAATTTAAATATCATTAATATATTTTTATAAATAGTGATTAATTTATTTTATTACGATAAAATGTCATTATTTTCCTAAAAACAGTGTTTCTATGAAACAAATTTTTCATAATAATTTTGTTGTTATATTCGTTTATAATTAATTGGTAACCAATGAATTAATTTTATAAAAATGGGTAAAATATATTTCGATAATTTTTTAATGATACATTATCACCATTATAATTACTAGGTGATAACTATCACATTTAAATAATTATATTTAGTAATATTTATGTACAATGTCACGTATGTTGTATGATACTCTGCACAATGATTCTTCATAAAATATTGGGGTGTTACATTTGGTTGAGAAACTTTTTTAGGGATTAGTATCATCTAGAACATAGTGAAATACATCTAAAAAACACATAAAATTTAGAATATAATCTTTATGTTCATAATGAATAATAAAATCATAATAAATGAAATACCTATTATATATTGACCCAAATTATCAAAATGAGTTTAATAGAGATCAAAAAGAAAATGTTAAATTATAATTCCTCGTAGGGTTTTGTAGATTTCATGAATCTCCGATGTTTTATGAATAGTCCATCTCCTCACCATGGTTGACTACAACCATTTTTAAAATATGGAGAGATCTAGAGCCAATTATTTTAAGATCATAAAAGTTATAATGTTGAATAATGAGTCTCATGATGCTAAAGGGAATAAAATTATGTTTATATATTACATTTAGAATATAAACGGTTTTCCAATATTCATAAGATTTTGTATATATATCACCTAATGCTACAATTATTGTAACACTTCTTAAATAAAAAACGAATTTCTTAGTGAATAAATCATTCACGTATACAGTTATAACTCTTAAATATCATTATATCATGAATAATATTTCAATTGTGATTATGTAGTTTTGGATAAGGTATCCAAAAAAATTACTTTATAATATCCAAGGTACCTAGAATAATTTAATGACATAATAAATTTTAAATACCTTTTTCTAAACATTAGTGAATAAAAAAACCATAAAAAATCAACAAAACATAATGATTATGAATATTTAATGGTCTAACCATTAGCTCACATTTGTCCATAAACCTCCATATTATATGATATTATTATATACTTAGAACTATTTTAATACATGTGACATTATAACAAACAACTTCTACAACCATATAAAATATTCCATTTAAATATTCAAAAAATGTCATTTTATAAATATATCATAATTTGGGACAATAAGTGACATCATATATAAAAATTTATGAAAATAAAATTAGCAATTCTTATAAGTACTCTTGAAAATACTTTTGTTGTAGATTTTAATGTTTCATGAACATGATCATTATTTTGATACTATTATGGGTAGCCCTATAGGACATTGTAGCATAGAGAATAATTTCGAATTCTGGACCCATAAATGTAAACCAAGATAGAATTTTAGAAAAGCATTATTTAGATTCTACCTAAAAAAATGATATTGTGAGATATCTATTTAAAACATGTGTCCCTATACCAATATCCACCAATGGTGTTATCTATGGTAAGCATAATCATATAAACCATTTTTCTATGATATCAAGTTACATTGGGATATAAAACATGTCATTCTCATATATCCACTTTAAACATTATCAAATATTTCTGTATATATTGAATAAATTATTGAAAAATCACATCTCATTCATCTAGGAAGATGATAATATCATATTCCTCTTATCCAAATTTATAATCATAACACATGTAATTTAACTAGGAATGACCATAAAATTACGTTGTCTTCCTTAATTACGGTCTAAAATGTCGTATTTGTCATATGAGTGGGAAAATCCCATATTCTTTAACCATGAATTATTTACAAATAATTTTCACGCACAACCATTAATTGATTAGCTAAACCTGAAGGATTATTTAAAAATTTTATGAATGTATAAAGGTTCTCAAGCTATATATTTTTCCACATTTTCTAAGATGATTAAATATGAAACTTTCACCTATATCATTCCAAAGACTATGTGCATGACACTCTTTGTGGTTTAAATTATAGGCCGTCCTTCATAAAGGGAACATTTTCTAAATATATTTTAACCTTAAATACTCTATGATAAACACCAGTTTGAGATAACTCGTGGTCATTATCTCCAATGGATAATTTTCATTTAACTGAACTCATTAAATGCATCCAATATAAAATAATTGTGGAATAGAAAATTTTTATTCTATAAAATTGAAATGTATATATTCAAAAAAGTTTTTAATAATAATTTTTTAACCATAAAAAACACTAATCATATCATATCCCAAATTATAGACTGCTAGGGAGGGCGTTATATTTCTACACGTTGATGAATTTTTTTAATCCAATTATTTCTCTACGTAATTACTACCACAACACTATGTCATCATCTGAAAAAACACACCCAATATACTATTTTAGTGAGTAACATCTATTAATAATTTCCACTTGAATAAGGGTATGATTAATAATGATTTTTCTTATTTTCCACTCATTGATCATAGTATCCAAACTCCATTAATTCACATCAATGAATTTTATTATGTTTTAATATTACATTGTCTAAATATATCTATTTATATGGTTGTCATCATAATATTGGAACATTTCTATTCTCAAAATTATTTGAGACAATTTTATTACTATTGGAAATGTTTAAATTTTTCTTTACCAACACAATAAAAATTATCGAGGATGTAAACTCGAATTCATAATGAATTGTAACATGCACAATTATTTTTTATAAGCTTTAAAACATATAAAATTCTTAATATACTCTATCTAGACATGAAGAAACAATATTTTAAACAAAATAACATGATATGATCAAAGACTTTTATATTTCATTAAATAACACTTATTTCCATTCATGAGAATTTTTTTAAAATAAATTTTTACCAAACATATCTTATAGGACAATCTATATATTTGAAGAAATGTAACAAAAGGAAGACCATATTATTTAAAATATTCTGTTGTAGGTTGGGGGATTTAGATTCTTTACATTTTTACATATAACATGAATAAAACACTTTTCAATTTTATAAAGTTACTTTTAACATTTTTTTTCATTTCAAAACATGTTATAGGGATTGATAGATCATAAATCATTTGTAAAAACTCGTTTATTACCCCAAAAACATTGTTATAAAATATCATATCTTACCACATAATAAAAATGAGATAATTATAGAAATACTTCTTTAGATCCATATCGTCTTGAAATTATCTTTTTAATTCAAAATTTAAAAAGTAAAAACATTTTACAATATATTTTTAGGAATGAAATATACACCATTAATTTCATCCACTTTAAATATTTTTTCAATTCTAAATTTTTAATGTAGAAAACATTTATACAATATTTAAATTAAATTTATACCCACCGTGAATTCATACCTTGATTTCAAAAACCTGTATATGTTTTTTTATAAAACATGAATTTGGTATAATATTATCTTTAAAAATTAATAATTGAGTCTATAACACAATTACCCAACATTGAATTTAGATGGAGTTTATTAGTCCTCGTTCAGTTTTCAGGGTGAAATCCATCATATGGGACAATTTTCATTTCTTCTTGATAACTATTTTTATTGATTTCTAACTATATAATTTGATAAAAATTATTTAACCTTCCAATTATCTTTTATTAGTTTTTATTTTACCCAATTATACGTTGAATACTACACCATGTACCTAAAATTTTATTCAATGATCAACAGATTTAAATACTTTGAGAGTATATGGTGAATTTCTATTTAACACATTTAATTTTTTGGAACATTTTAACTGATGATTATAGAATGAATTCCATTAAAATAATATGACTTTAAATAATAATTTAGTCTCCCCTAGGCATAACAACTCTTAAAAATTGAGTATATGAGTAGATATTGATTTATATTTTGATCACATTTCTTATAATACCTTTAAATCTTGAAGAGAATCCATTAATGCTTTTTATTGGAATCATGATTCCATTATTGACTAGTATTTATATTTGGTTATATAAAAATGCCTTTCTCAAAAACATATATTTTTTTCCTAATTCTTATCAATGATTATTATGATTTTTTATGTGTAACAATTTTCTTTCATTAGGATTGTCATTTTTTATTTTTGATCTCAAATTAATGTTTTATGATGATGATGCCATTTATCTAAATCATAAACTTTTATCATACAAGTATCATATTTTTGATATATTTACAAATAAAATTTACTTAATATTATACAACAAATATATGACCCCTTTCAAATAAATTATATCCATTACTGAGAGAATATCTTTATTTAACTATTAAATGAGTAGTCTTTGGTATTTATCTCACTATATAATTATTCTGGTAATCCATTATGCTAGTCAAGTCATAAATAAATCTTGAATGGTTGAACAAGAATCTCCTTTTCAAATCTAACATGTGTATAAAAAATATCATTCCTTTATTATACTTCTAATGGGTTCCTAGATATGTGCAACCTAATGTAAATGCTAAATATGGGCTACTAACTCATAGAGTCACATATAACTATATTTTCATAACTAAATATTTATATTTTAATGATCAAAGTTTTAATTTTTTTGAATGGAATGAAATATGACACTTACTATTTTTAAGGGGATTTAATCTCACCATCATTTCTCTTATTATTCCTATTATGTTATAATAAATATAACTATTTATTTTTTAATCTATATTTATATAACCAAAACCTATAATTCAAACCATATTGACGTTTAAATATTTAAAAGACGAATAAATATTATTATTTACCAATATCCTAACCCATCTAAATTTATACATATAAAAAAATGTATCCCATGCATAAGGTACATAGATCTATTTCATGTAAAATCATATAAATGAACGAAACCAATAATCCCCACAAGAGTAAGCATTATAAGCATGGAATCCAACACCTAAATTTCATGATAGTACCTAATATCCCTATATAATGAGAAATTCCACCCGAATCCCCATTATCCATGGGGTATTTTATAAAAAAATATTTAATTCCATTATAAATTTGACACATAATATGAATAAACTAATATTGAATTCAATATTTAATATTTTAGCCCAATATAATCGAAATTTGTGGTAAATTAAGAGTATATCAAATACTATACATAGTATGTAACTATATAAATACACATATGATAATTTAAGGATAAAATTTAAACCACTATAACTAAATAGTACATTTAGATTAAAAATATAACATTTATATTAATTAATATCAATGTTGGGAATAAAATAAATAAATAAACAATTCATAAGTTTATGTATTTGATATGCATTTATTATTAATTCATAAATAAAGTTATAATAATCATATTATTATTGAATAATTAATAAATAATATAATTCAATTTTATTCAAAATAATCTTTTCATATTATCATATAATTTATATTAACGTGATGTTTTTAAAATTATAGAATATTTGATATTTTATGATAAATTTTATAATGAAATAGTAAATATTTAAGATTTTAGGATATTTTTTTCCCTTAATTAAATATAAAATATTTTTCATAATAAAAAAACTAGTATAACTATTTGATTTAAATATTTACTATCCAATTACTAATAAATTTTAAAAAAATTATATTATATTATATTTTAAACATTTATTTGATTTTGAAACATAGATCACATAAAATAAACATTTCTTGGTATGGTCCCTCATCAAGGAAAGTTTTTGATAATTTTGAAAAAATTAATTTTCTATTAAATTCTACCCACCACATTATAGAGCACAAAATTTTAGTCATATGAAGATGAAAAAAACCATGACTATTTTGAAACTATTTTTTGTTTTCGACACCATTTTGAGGATTTCAATATAAGTAGATGTGTTTTTTTAAGGTTAGATATTTTGATTATTAAATTTCAAGTAGATTATGGAATGGCGAGACCAAAGTTTTTGTGGTGGTCTTTTGGAATATATTTCTATACAAACCATGATTTTTGTTCTAGAAAACTCTTGAGTGTTTATACTATGTCATGGTCTATCATTAATTTGGAGGTCTCTATGATATTGTAATTACTAGACCGTTACATAGATTTGTGAAATATGTTTCTCTATATTAATAAAACTAAATAACTATTGTTTCACTAGAACTATGAGATGATCCTAAAATAATAGTCCATTTTTTGAGATGTTTATGGCACATTTTTCATGAGAAATAACTAAAATTATTTTTCGGAAATGTGGTATGTCATGGAACCTTGAAAACTCAATTTTTTCCTTTATCCTTTAAAAAATTAATCCAAACATTTAATTATTATCCTTTACAACACCAAATATTTTCAAAATATCTATTCTCATCAAATATAAAATGGAAAATAACATCATAACCACTAAAACCTATAATCTATTTATATATTTAGAATTAATAAAAAACAATGATAAATAATATATAAAGTCTCTATTTAAACTTATCATTACAATGATTTCAATAGTCATATTGATAATAATCCTAGATAATCATTCATCCTATAATGATAATGAATTTCATAAATCTCCCAAAAATATAGAATGATTTCACCTTTTTCCATTGTTTTTTTAAAACTTTTTTAAATGTACAATATAATTAGAGCTAAATAGTTTTGTTGTTGAGGAGTTTTAATAGGGTTCAAGGGGTTTAACACTCAGAAAAACCCCATGGAAATATAATTATATTTTTATAATCTTTAAATTATATAAACGATATCTGAACATTCAAGAGATATTTCATGAAAATAACTTGATGCTTCATTATTTTTAAATACTTTTGAATTTTAATAATGCATTATTTAATAATTTATGCATAATTCTATAAATAAGAAATATCATTATCTCATGATGAATAAATCATGAATGATTAGGTGGATAATTCATAAGTGTTCTCGGGTTATTTTCCAATTTATTCTAATGGAAATGAATTCCTTCCACTCGTTAGAATCCTCTCATCTCTATAATATGCTCCACTACATTCTCAATGGAATTAAAAATATAATAACAAAAAGCACACAAAATTCATTACAAATATCAACATTAGATTGAGATCTTACTCATTATTTTATCTATTTTTCATACTAGCCATATTGTTTTTACACTATATCTAAACAACTCATTATAGTGGGAAGGGAAAGGGTGTGTCCCTTGTGGGGGGGATGTCAGCCTTCTTGGATGGAGCTCTCACTCTAGGCATATAGGGTTTTCCCTCCCATTACCCTTTTATTCTCTTTATCTGATGCCTCCACTACCCATTTTTTCTATTCTCTTGTCACTTTTTAGGTCTACTTCTTCTCGCTATTCCATTTTTCGTTATCTGACATGATATTTAATTTCCTCTTTATTTATCTATCACACCATTTATTTTCCTTACTTAGTTTCACTAGTTCGGTGTCAGAATAATTTTCCCCCCATTTTCTTGGCCCTAAACCCTTTTACCACCACTGTTATAACCTAAATCATTAGGTTAAAACCCTAAACTGGTTTTTGAAAAGGAATCATTAGTGGGTTGGGTATTTAGTTTTTTCTTTGCATGGTGTCATTTCCTCATCGAATCATTAAAAAAACTTTTCTCTTATTAACCATTTCATTTTTTGACCTCTTATTATGTAGGTGTGATGGATTTTTTGGTGGATTTGGATGGTGTTCAGGGATTAACATTTTGTTGGTGGTTTTTTGATGCTGTTCCATCCTTCAATTTGGTCGCCAGTGGAATCGAATAGTCTGTTGGTGCTTTTGTGTTTCATACATGTCAGAATTTTATTCTAGTTTGTTATCTTTATTTATGGTTCTTATATAATTTTCCCATGTGGTTTCTTTTACATTACAATGGCCTCTATCATCTTGTTAATGGTTTCAAGGAAAGTGATTTGTGGTTTAGTGTAAATTTACAACTACATTTTTAGGCCTGCCCTCTCCAAGCATTTCACTTCCTAACATTCTTTATCACCAAGCCAGAGTGGGACAATATGTCAGTTCATTCTGAGGTTTCTTAATGGTTTTATTTACTTGTGATTGTATTTTCCTAGGGAGAAGCCTCATATACGGTGTTCATGTTGCTATTGTTTTATATAACATGGTTCTTTCCCATGTTACCTCAATAAGATCATTTTTTATTGTTCAATGCCTTATCATGGTGATCCAAGATGAATAGGGTGTTATGTTCCATGCCTTTTCTCTCTAAAGGGTGATGGTGGTTTTTTATGGATGTTTTTTTCAATATTTTAATGACTCTTTAAATTAGTTCTATAAATATTTTTACGGGAATCACTTATGATGGGGTAGTGATAATGATGATAGTGACTGTTGCATAGGGTGTGGTTCTCGAGGGTCTTGAAATCTATGATGAAGTTGACATGTTCTATTTTTTTTAAATTTTAATGATTTAATGTGAGTGTTGTGCACTATAATTTTTGGAACCTTTTCATTTCAGTATATTGTAATTGTTTTTGGTATGGTTGAATTCGTGAGGTTCCCACTAAACTATAATAGTGGTTTTATTATTAAAATGAAAAAATATATTTTGAGTGGGAAGGGAAGCTTTATCATGGACATAAAATAATTAAAATTATACTATTTAGATGTTATTTATACTCAATCCTCTAATTTATTGATAAAAACCCACAAAATTAAATGAGAAAGTTCTCTTGTAGAGTTAGGTTACTTTAGAAACAAATGAAATATCCTCATCTTCAGTCATGGTGATATATTATAAAAGATACAAATAATCTATTTAAGACACTAGAAACCTTATGATATATGTAGAGTGACAAAAAAACATTAATTTGTTTTTCTTACCACATACAAGTCTATGAAGGAAATATTCACTTGATCATAGAATGACTAGGCTTATTAGGTTTTTAAAAATCTTCAAACATTCCACATTAGTGTCATTTTTATCATGCTACTTAATAGAACTTATCACCTAGAAAAATTTATATCTATTGAATTCCATTTTTACCTTGTATTTATGATAAATATTCAAAATGTTAGAAACTTTTTTTATATGGTTAACTATTTTATTTTTCATGATTTTAAATATAATATAAATGTTGACATAATTTTTATCAATAATCATAATAGGTCATAAAATGTTCATATTAACATTTTTGTCACCACAAACTTTCATAAATCACTCAACAAACATCATCATGTGGATCAATCACCCATATGAACTAATTAAAATACCAAAAATTCAATTTTCTTCTCCCAAAATTGATAAATACAAATATTCTCTTAGGAATATTGAAATTTCAATATAAATTTGAATATAATAAACAAATTTTAAATGTAAACTCTAAAAACTCCAAATAGTAGTTCCGTTTTTAATTCATTGCTTCCCCCTTGATTCTTGGTTTCTTGAATCTACCTGGATCATTATAGGAAATTCACAGCACAGTTTTTAAAGATATCCCATCATCTTGAAATAAAAGAAAATTTTTAACAGTATTGTCTTTATAGCGTGATTTTTATCAAAATATATAAAATAGGATGAAAAAATAATCACAAGTTTCATATCAAAATTACTCTTGAAAATAAACAAAATTAATTTGAATTATTATCATCTAGTTGTTCTAATGATTTTTTCTATTCTTCATGATATTTGGATTAATGATTATTAATTGTGAAAATAGAATTCATTTTCACTGTTTTTACAATTGAAATCATTGAAATAATGCCATTGTATTTTCTCCACAAAATTAAAAATCATGAAACTCTTAGAAATTTATCTAAATATGAGTTGTTAGTGTTCCTTATGCAGTAATGTTTAAACCTTACACATCCTTGTATCAACATTTCAAACTCACATGATCAACCATAATCCGACATTAGCAATCATAATAAGTATATGTATCAACCTTACAAGCTTATTTTTTCAACCATATAGAGACCCACAACCATCCATATAATGATTAGGGAACATTGAAAAGAATGAAGAAGTATTTAAAGAAGGAAATTTACAAAGATATTCATTTAAACTATATAAAGATTCCTAACCTTACAAAGTAATATGGATTGAACTGTAAGATGAAAAATATAGATGTTGGGATGATATATATATGGTTCATGACCTAGTAAGATTCTCAGAACTCTACTCATCTTGATGATCATTCTAGGATATATAGAATGAACTATTTAAACACATAAATTCCAGAATAAAATCAAACAATCAAAAAAAATCTTTCTAATATTTCGGGACAAATCAAGGAATCTAAAAAACATTTTTAATAACTCTTAATACATCTCATAATCTTTAAAATATTCATTACTCAATTTTGAAAACAAATAAATCATTAAAAATAATAAAATGTAAGTTTAATACCCCCTTTTTATTTCTTTGTAGACATCTTAAAACACTAATGGATCTAATCAATTATTTAAAAAATTCTAATTTCTGATGAGGATCATCATACCAGAGAATTTCTCAAATAGGATAATTTCTGATCCAAACTTTTAGACAAGGTAATGTTTTTGAGAGAATTATGTACATTAATTATATGATTGTTTTTTCAATTTAACATATATGAACTCACCCTACATTTACACTTCTATTAATTTTCACCTTCTAATATTTAAAATTTGTTTTTCAAACTTTTTTCAATAACCACTACTCTATATTAATGATGGAGTTAGTCCGGAGATATTACTGTCACCCAATTTTAAAATTATCTAAAAACATGGGGGGGGGGATTTATCTAATTTAAAAGTGAGAGGGTAAGGGTAAACATGGAATTTGATCCTTAATATATTGAACCTATAATTTGTAAAAGGTTTCATATAGATGTTTATAATTTTTATTAGTTCCAATAATCTCAAAATTCACATCAAATTATACCAAATAATATTTGTTGGAATGGTATCTATGATCAATTTTCAATGATATATATTCATAAAATATATTTGTAAAAATATCTATAACACTTTTATTTTCACTAGAAATGCAGAGTGTCTTATCAACTTCATCACTCAAGTTAGCAGGTAGACCTAAATCCTTTTAATTTGTTTACAAGCATGAGTGAATGCTATGTACTTGACATTAATTGAGCTAAATGGAACTATGATTTTATTTTTTCTAATACATTTAATAAATAATTAACAAATAATGAATGATCCACAAGAAGTAGTCAAACTTTAAACACAATATCAATCAATCATAGTGTCATTAAATCATTGGAATGAAAAATAAAAATGGTACCATATAAAAAAAATAAAATTTAGTATACTTTTATTTTAGATAAGGATTATCCAAGACACTATAGTGTGAGAATCCATTAGTACTATTTAAAATCAATCACATCGTGTAACAAAATCTTTAGTGTTGATTGTATCATTTAGAAAACAATATGAGTATGTTTTATGTATTCCATTTTTATTATCACAATTTATCGCCTCATTTTGGGTCAGTTTAGTGCTAATAGACCCATGAATTGAAATCACATTTTCCATCTATTCCAAAACACTTTATCGATTACCAGAAGTATTTCGGTTGTGATAATAAAATATTATCGTCCCTTTATATGACTGGAAACCATATAAAACATTATTGTTTCAGCAAATATAGATATAAAAAAATACCACATTAACTAGTCAGAAATTGTTTCACAATGATTTTTTATTCTCCTATATAAATGATTCCATCAACTTATACAATGAAAATAAGGGTCCACATGAAAATCATCTTCTAGTAGAGAGTACTATCAAGTTTGATTTATATAAAATCCAAGATTCTCAAAAACACATTAAACATAGTGCACGAGGCTCAAGCTGACTACATTAAAACATTTACAGAATTCTTAAGATTATAATAAATGATTTAATATTTAATAATGTAAAAAAAGATTATTTTTTCAAAAAATAATAATTTTAAAGATCAATATTTTGGAAGGTTGTTTTCACATTGATCTAATACATTTTATAGTTTTTGTGTAATGACATTATAAAGAAAATAATTTTGGTCTTAGGTATTTCTATTGTTGAAAATGATTCTTAAAATTTAACCAATCCCATATGAGAATATAACTTATAGACCAAACATTCATTATTCATTATAAATCTACCTTCCTTATTCAATTTATTTTCAAAATCACAGATGATGAGAATTATGTTTTTGTTTTTAATTACATGAATAAACTATCATGTGGTGTCATTCGGAATTTTATTGTGTTCATAATTCATAGTAGTTTTCCATTTTGGATGATAAACTTCTTCAATAATTTTTGGGGGTTCAACTTGAGTGATAATATTATTTTGGTTTTCAGGTCATAACATTCTTTTATATGGACTTGTTCATTTATTCGACCAATAATATTATCAAACTCAACTTTATTCTTAAAAATTTGGTAATTCTACATCTTATTTTTTGTACCTTCTTCTTTACTTATATTTTGTAAGTCAGTATTAAGCATAACCTTCTCATTTCCTTATTTCTATATATTGTTTTTTAGAAAATTGTATGTTTTTATCTCCACCAGTTTCATCTTGAGGATAAATAATCACATATATTTTGTGTTTATTTTAAATAAATTTTAAATTTGAATATTCTAATTACTTTTAATTTTCTATTATTTTTTTCTATTAATATTATAATGATATCCCATTAATATCTATTTTTATGATTTTTTATCAAACTTATTTGGATTTTGATTTTTTATCATTATGTAGAAATTGTGATTAAAGACATTAATGGATGTTACAATAGAATATATACTATAAAATATCAAAAATGTTGTCATATGAGAGTTAAGTCTAAAAAAATCTGGTTTTAATGTGTACTATAGTGTTAAAATATTTTCCATATGTATATTGAATGTATAGGTCTACAATTACTCGTCCTTCCCAACTAAACAGTACTCATTTTTTCTCTTATGACTAATATATTTTTCTGGAGAAAGGAGGTGTGTGGTTCACTATATTTGTCCCCTATCATATGATTTTGTAGAAAAGTATCAATAGAATTACAAGTATATTTCTTTCCATTTCATTATATCACTATATTTACGTATAAATCAAGAATATTTTTAAATTCCCATTAATATATTTAACTCACAGCCATTTCCCCATATTTATTCTTTATAAAAAAAACAGTTATTGTTTGGGTGTAATAATTAATGAATGTGATTAAATAGAGACATATCTTGGAAAAATTGTGTCTCATTAATAAGTGTATATATGAACAAATAATATTTAAGGGTCAATTTGGATTAATTTATACTATTTTGTAGGTTTTTTCTCCTTGTCACTTATGTAACTAGAATCAGATGGATCACCAATTTGAGATAACCACCCTCTTGTTTTTTTATATATTATAATAATTCATCTATTTTGAGAATTTTATTTATTTATTATATTTTTAGAAAAATAAATTAATTTAATTTAGAATAATTTTTTATCATCATAAAAATTATATTTCCTCCCCTCTAAATATAACATATTATTTTATTTGAGTCTCCTTGACTCAGTCTCAGATGTTCCAACACCATTCATACTAAAGGGTCTATAACTTCTTAATGTAACACCTCCTCCATACTTATCTTAAATATTTTAATATATTCTTATGTTTTAAATTTTAAATCCAATATATTTTATTATATGTTTCTCTTTAAATAAATTTTACATATTTATATAGTTCATTTCATGCGACACTAAGTTAAAAAAACCAATGATATACTACTAAAAATTTATAATTAAATGTGTTAGTTTTCACCTAGTAGTTGGATTTTTTTGTTTGAGTTGGACAATTTAAACTATTAAAATTTATTTTTACACATGGGAAAAATGGATTAATTGGTTAATAATGGGATATAAATGTAGATAATAACTTTTGGATGTAAAAAGGAGTTGTTTTTTTTTCGGGAAATTTATTTTATACATGGAGTTTTTATATAAATGAATTAAAATAAGAACCATTGATAAATGTTTCTATTAATATATATAGATAATATATTCAATAAAATATTTTATTATTAATTTATTTTTTATTACTAAAATATATATTAGAATGAATTCAATTTTTATAAAATACATTTTTCTTCAAATAGATATAATTGCATTTTGAATGCTTCTTTTAATTTGAATTTATTACAATTATTGGAATTTAATTTTATAAAATGTCTTCTACATATATTTTCTCATAATTTACACACTTGTTCAATTGGGAAATTTTATTTTCTCATTATGAATTTTAACTGAGGTAAAAACATATTACTTTGGTAAAGGGAAAAGGGTGAACAAGTGGTTTAGTTGAATAGAGGAGGGTTAAAATGACATTAAACTATGTCTAAATCATAGTTGATGAATCTATTTAGATTTTATATAATCCACTATCTTAACCTTACATTATTTGGAGTCACATTTTAATGGAGTGACTTTATTATATTTTAATTTTATTAATAATTACCATTGTACTAGTCATATCACTTATAAAATAGATCTTATTCTTATATCTTATACACAAATCAAGAGCCCATTATCTCATTAATTAACTATTGAAATAATCTTAAAAATTACATATAAATGTTCTTGATGTCTCAGTCTTTGAAAAATACCCATCCAAGAATCCTTAAATTCTTTTTCAAGGTGGGATCCCTAAAGAATATATATATATATGTTCTTAAAGATATTTCTGTGTTTAATTCATAATCCTTATATAAATGTAATAAAACCTATTAAAATGAATAAATTATAATATTTACTGCAGTTATAGGTGTTTTTGATAGTTTTATATCCACTTTCCATCTCTAATTACCATCTGTTAGAAAATGATTACGTTACTTGTGCGTAAAAGTGGACAACCACCTCCAGGAAGAAATGTGATTTATTATTCCTTTCACATTTTGATGGATTTTAATAAGGATATATTTAAGGAATATATATGATCACAATGATATATTTTTCATTCTTTAAACATGAAGTGTTATTTTTTATTCTATTTTTCTTTCTATCGAAAATTGGAAGCCTCATTCACTTGTACGTACAGACTATCATATCCACAATGTGATGAAATTAATTTTTCATCACTAATTTATATTAATGATTATAAAACTGTTTATAATGAATAAATATGATACATAATACATTATTATAATTTTATAGATTATAAAACCTTATCCTGGGTGAAATGACCAAAATTATTGAACTAAAACATAAATGAAAAGTATACTTTTTTTCACATGAATGTTAATTTTAATAAGGAATTATGATTAAAGGATAAATAAAAATTATAATGGTATGATATATATATTTATTTACATATTAATTTGGTTCTATATTATATTTATAATAATTTTATATTTATTATATAGGGTTTTAGAATGAAAATGAAGCTAGATGAATCTTGATGTACGGGTTTAGGATAAAATCAAATTTATTTTTAGAATTGCCTATATTAAATTTCCATTCGGGGAAATTATTTTATATATATCCTTCAAATTCAATCTATTTAATCCACCTATTATTTTTAAGGGTTTTTCATATTTTACAATAATTATCCCTTTTGTTGAATATAAAATCATTGATAATGTTTTTATGAAATATAGACTTTATTTCTAATTAGTTCGATGAAGAATTTCTTAAAAGTACAAGTTATTTAAAATTTTATTAAGAATTTTATTTTGTATGATAAAATTACTAAATATTTTTTTTAAAACAATTTATGACATTATTTTCAATGTATTGAATAGATTTTCTTTTGAGTTATGTACTTTTTGGGATATTTTCTAAATGCATGAAAGAAATATTTGTTTTAATGTTATTGGAATAAATGATTTTTTTTGATCTTATAATGGTTATTTTATTTGAGAATAACTTTATATCTGTTAATATTTATTTTCACAGAAATTATTTTTGTTAATACTATATAAATTTGATGTTATAATAAAAGAAAAATATAATTTTCCCCAACTTTCAGAGAAATGTTCAAATACACCTTAAAAATTATTTTTCGTCTTTGTCAAAATCATTTTTTGTTTGTTTTAATACAATGGGGGTATGATATAGTTATACCATAAATGTTATTTTTGTTGAATACATATAATTATGTGGTGACAAAATGTTTTTGAAACCCTTTTGTTTTTCCCATGATAGGCGTTGATGAATTGATGGAAGTTTTTATGATCTTATATGACATATATGTATAATTTTCATCCTTTGAAGGGTGGATCAGTTAAATACCAAAAATTAATTAGCTAATGATTAGTATATATTGAGATAATACATACAATAATGAGGTGTAAAACAAATTTGGCAACAGACTCTGTCTACTATGACAGTGTTGGTAGTGATCCTTTGGTTAGGAAATGATGGAAGAGGTAGTGGACCCAATCCACTCTAGGAATTTTTCCACTATGATAGTCTTGGTAGTCGGACATGAATAATAATTTTTTTATTTTGATTTTATAAAAAAATTCCTATGAAATATTCTTATCTTAATTATATTCTCCCATGGATCAAGATTATATAAATTATTACTCCACCCTCTTATGACTCATATCTTTTTAAATACAAATGAATTACGATGTGAATATTTATATATGATATATGACTTATCATGTATGATCATTATGAAATATAATCATAATATTGTACCCTAATTAATATAATATGATTTAGTTTTGTCATATATTAATGTCTCCTATATTAAACCTCACCGAGAATCTAATCCCATAATATTTTATATTCATATTTTTCAATGTTGTGAAGAATTATTTTAAGTAATAAATGTCTTAGAAGGATACTATGATAGAATAATGTTCTAAAGATGTTAAAAATATTCTATAAAATAATTTGACTTAGTACCTTGACTCCAAATACTCAAATCCTTTGTGGTCCTCAAAAATTTATTATTATTAAATGTATTGAATGTTCATGTGAAATGATTCAATATTTTTGAATGTTTTTTCAAATTCACCATAGTTGGAATAAGTGGATATGTTAGTTATTTTTTTCGATTATGTTATGAATAATATAATGATATAACATTATAAAACCCATGAAGTATTGAAAGTGATATATAGTGAATATAAATGTGTCATAGGTTGAAAATATGGTGTCATAAATTTGGACATAATATGAACAGATTTCAATAATTTGTGATTTATCACTATAAATAATATACATTTATGAATAAACTATGATTTATGGATTTATTCAATGGTTGTAACCAAGAGGAATAACGTTAAAAATGAATATGGTGGAAAATGAAACAATTAATGTTTTGAGAAAATGAAAAATATGGGGGTTGGAATGAGAAATTATGTTTCTATGCTCACACAAATATCTCAATCCATCAGTCATGTAGAGATTTTTAAAATGAAATGTATGGACTAACCAAACATTGGGTCTTTCATAATGAAGCTTCTACAATCATTTAGTGGGTCTCCTAATTCACTAGTTTTTGAGAAATGATATGTACCACTGATAAAATATTTTTTTATCTATTGTGATTAGGGATTGAATGTTTTTTACTGGTAGTGCATATTTTGTACAGAGAAGTATTCCAATGGTAGAATATTATTGAGAATATAATGCATGAGGAAGAAATTGAATTCAAGGAGTTGGATATGTTCAGGATTGTATTGTTCTTTAAATAAAGTACACAATTTGTTTGATTGAAGAAATAAATGTAATTGTATGAGATTATATTGAATTTTGATGAACCTAATCATATCTATAAGGAAAAATTGACAATAATTATAATGTATACTTATGGTTTTATCATCTAGCCTAAAAGAAAAATTAATTAGTTCATTAGTGTCCTAAAACAAATTATCATAAATTCAATATTTATAAGGTACTCTAATAACAACAAATAAAGATTAATAATTAATGGGTGGATATTTCTATCATTACCATTGTTTAGATAAATAACAAAAGATACATATTCAAGGAAATTATATGAATGAAATCCTAGTTGGAAAGAAATTGAATCTTACTTTATGCCAGATGTGTGAAAGGAATCCTTGGGTATTTTTTCCCTATGAGATTAGTAAAATTCACAATTTTTGTATGGAATTACATCAAACAATTTAATGTAAAAGTGAATTAAGGATTCATGACAATAAAAACAATATGGAATTCCACTTAAAATGATGATAATTAGTAGAAAAAACAAGGTAATCTAAGGGATAAAGGGAAAGATCATGTTATTACAACCTTCCAAGACTATCAAAAAAATTAAATAGTGAATAATACCCTAATAATCTACAATAAAAATGAAAATGTGTTATATGATTCTTTTTCTACCACTCATTTATATCAAAATAATTTTATAAGGGCATCATATCACAAACTCAAATATTAGATATCAAATTATTCGCCAAATATCTTAATTGTATGAGGATTACATATCTGGTGTATATAACCTCTATAACAAATGTTTGTGGGAATGTGATTGCTGAAAATCATGTGATTATCCCTCTTTTGGAATTTTATGTTATTTTGGTCATGTATGTGATTTCCAAATTTATAAATCATATCGATTTTAAAGGAATTGTAGTCAAATTTGATATTATAAATCAATCTATCATCTTATAGTGAATTGATGAATATTAAATTATAATGAAAATTAATATTATTGTATGGGTCTTTGAAAATATTCATGAGTTATATTTATCGTAATGTGATTGGGTGAAACTAAATGTTGAGTATATGTGTAATATTTGGAAATTTGATGATGTATTTCTTAAAGTATTTCTCTATATTCCCCCAAATCAAATTTTTTTGTTATTAATATAAATCATACTTGATGAAACACATTTTTCAAATATTTAATCTAGAATGGACTCAATTGAGATGGATCAATTGAGGAAGAAACTCTAAGATAATCTTTAAAGGGATTTATATGCTTTACTGTTTTAGTATGGGATGTACATATTATTTTTTTATAAGAAGGATGTATCGATGCATGTTTACGTCCATTGTCGAGAAATTATTATGATCGGTATCAAGAAAGAGCAACATATACCCCATATTAATTACATTTTGGATCAACTAAATGTATTTCTATAATTTTACAAGGCTGAAAATAATTTTATATATAATTGATTTAGGTTTAAGGATGAGGATATACAAAAAAAAAACATTTCATATGAGGCATGGTCATTAATAATTTATATTTACTCCCCTTAGAATTCTAACTCCCCTATTATATTCCTAGATATAATGAATTATGTAATTAAATATTACCCTGATCAGTTTTTGGAAGTGTTTATAGCTGAAATTGTTCAATATTACAAAAGAAATGAATAGCTTGGAGATAATTTGATGATTTTGTTGAAAACATGGGGAATGATAAGTTGTATTCCAAATTTAAGAAGTTTGAATTTTGGCTATATGAAGTCACATTCTGGGGAGATATAATATAAATATAGGGTAAATAAGTGGATCCTTCAACACTAAAAGTAATTAAGTAGTGGCCCATTCCAACCATAATGAATGAGATCCATAGTTTTCTTAGATTTCTTTGAATCCATTTCCTCATTTTAAAATATTTATCCTTGAAATATTTTACCACGACCATGTTTACTCAAAAGGGATCTAAATTAAATTTGATAGTTGAATATGAGGAAAATTTCAAGGAAGTGATGAGAATTACAGTTTGTTCACTTATTCTCACAATACGATATTGTGTTGAAGGATATGAGATCAACAATGCATCATCCAAGAAGGGAATGTGATTAATACTCATTTACAATGATATAGAAATATCTCATGCGCCATTATAATAGAAAATTCATGATAAATGTTACCCAAATATTGATATGGATTTAATAGAGGTAATATGTTCATTAAAAATATAGTGTAATTTCCATTACGGTGTAAAATCTGATATAACTAATGATAAAAAAATCCTGACATATATATGAAAACAAATTGAATTATATATGTTCCAAAAGATATGGTTGGAGCTGAATAATTATTTTAAATTCATAATACATTTTTGTAATTTGAATAGAAATATGGTGGTTAATGCCACTAGTCTGATAAACATTGATATTTTGTCCATGATGAGTATTTAAAGGGATCCGAAACTAATGTATTTGAAGAAGATAGATCTTTATAACATTATGGATTGGGTAATATCATATAATTCATAGATTTGTGTTCAAATATCCATCTTTGTGAGGACTAAATAGGCATATAAAGAAGATATTGAACAACAAAAAAAGAGGATCAATGTTCTTGAGTTTAGATATGATTAAGATGGAATTATAAGGCTAAATAATAGATTATATATTATATTAATATAGAAATTAAATAAGTAACTATTAAATAATGCTCTTAGTTAATTATTATCTATATATTTTGGAATTTTGGAGATGTGTAGAGATGTGAAAGATTGTTTTTGGTGGGTCTAGATGAATAGGTTGTAGTGTATGTATCTTTATACCTCATATGGAAATAATTCAAGGATGAGATAGGGAATTATTAGTGTAATTTCTATCCACCACTCCTAAAATAATTGAAATGGGAATACATCAACATGTATTCCAATATGCTACTACCCAAGGAATAGAAAAGGAACAATGTGATATTAATTTTAGTTAACATCTTTAGAAAATAATCACATTTCATTATAAATAAATAATATTTCCCTATTTATAATCTCACTAGGTTATACATTATTGAATTGTTAATGTTACGAAGATTAATACTCTCAATCTAATATGATCGAGATCCAATGTTTAAATCAGTGTTCTGGAGAAGTCACCATCAAGCTTTGGATACATACTTGGACATTAAAATTCTATGTCATCCTAATATAGATATTCAATTTAAGAGGACAATTAAAAACATAGGATATATTTTGAGATACTATTCTATTGATTTTTTAGGTTGTTGCGGTAAAAACATTTCTATGGATGTGTTATACAATAAAAATATCATTTTTTCATTCATACAAATAGATCCTTATAAATTCTTCTATGGAATGATGTGTATAAAACCAATATGGTATGATAATTTTTGTAAAAAAAATATATTTGGACATGGTATTGTTAATGAAATGGAAGAGATGTCTATTTTTATTTATAAGAACATTATGGATGTTCAGAGTCAGCATAAAATTTATTCTCCCAATCATCAATAAGATAATGATTTTTTAGTTGGAAAAAATGAATTCATATAAATATATCCATGTAATATATTTATGATATTTGGGAAAAAGTGAAAGTAGATCCATAGATTTACAAATACCTTTGATAGTCTTGAACATATCTTTACGGTGTCTTATCAATTAGTTCATCCACAAAACCTCTCCCAAGAACATGATGTATTCCATGCATCTCTCCTAAGGATTCACAAACACGATCCACCACACAAACCTAACAGAAAGGAAATAACAATATTGAGTGATCATCCTTTTTAAAAATAATGAGTGTATATTATAGATCAATGATATATTGTGTTGTGGAATAATACAACTAATATGGTCAATGTTTTTTAAAGAAACCAAATCCTTATGGAAGATATCTAAGATCTTGAGAATGTGATGAAAAAGAAGAATCTTGATTTGTTTGTATCGTAGTATTAGAACTAAAAGTGATAAATTTTAAAAATAACATATAACGAAACACCTATATATTTTATGATATATTTGTTTTCAATTAATTTTAATGTACTTGATAGTTTTCTTTAAACGTAATATTGATTTTACAGGAACAATAATATACTGTTGACATATTATTATTAATTGTGTCAATTACTAACTTGAAATTGGATTATTTGGTATGAATAAGAACAACTAAATTACATATTTTTTTGACACATTTATCAAATTAAATCATTTCTTATCAATTGTTTATAAATTGGAATAAAATTATTTAAAAGTTAAAAGTGTTTAAAAAAACAGTTTTTAAGCTATTAGTATATTTTTATACATATAAATTAAATTTAAAACTATTCACGATGTCCTTTAATAATTTTCTCATAATATATTCATTGAAATAATTTATTATTTATTTATTGATTTTAACTAGGTATGTTATGACAATAAAATCAATTTTATTCTAAAAAACTGAATTTAAAAAGAAAATGAGTTTCATTATGTTTATAAGTTTAGTTTGAAATGAAATTCTACCACTTATAATAATTTTAGGTAAAACATGTTATTATATTTTTTGAATCATAATGTTAGATTTTGGAAAACATGGCAGTTTAACTTTTTTTTTCATTATGAATATTAACCAATTGACATATTCGTTATTATAGTAATGGTTAGAAGAGTTAAATTGGCATTAAGTTGATGAGATCAGGGTTAAAATTAACAAAAAACCTATCTATATTCTATACTATGAACGAATTTGAATCCTATTTCATAAAATCATAAAATTTGAGACAATTGAGTGCCACTTTATCACAAGTGTGACGTTATTATATTTTACTACTAATGATTATAAGACCGAGACTTCCTTCACTTATAAAAGGTAACACACAGTCCTCTTTTATCCAAACTACCTGAGCATTGTATCTCACCCAATATCTATCCAAGAACTCTAAAAAATTCCTTTACTCAATATTGAGGTTATATTATTCCCAAATCATCCATCCTATAATCCTTATGGTTTTTCTAAATGAGTATACCTAAAGAATCCAAATATGTTCTTAACGATCATATTTTGGTTTCATTATTATGAAGTCAAATAAAAGTATTTTATAAAAATATTAACATGATATAATTATTATATTTAATATAATTTTATTTATTTTATATACCTTTTACATCAGTTTGAAAATCATATCGACACTCTTGCATATATCTGAACTACCACCTCCAAGAAGTTATGTCATTCATTTTTCATTTTATATATACACGATTGGTAACAAGGACAAAGAGAACAAATATATATAATATTAATGATTTTATTTTGATTCTATAATAGTGAATTATTTTTTATCTCTCTCTTATTCCATCCATTGGAATATTTAAATTCCATTCGTGTGTATGTACAAATTATCATCTCCAAAAAAAAGATGTAATAAGTTTTTCATTACCTATTTATATGAATGGTTATAAAATTTTATATAATATATAATTATTAGAACATTTAAATTATTAATATTCATGATATTATAAATCAATGATCAATATTTATGTGTCAGAACCATCAATAGAAAATAGATATGAAAAACATATCATGGTTCAACTGAATGTCCATTTTAATGAGGAACTGTTAATAAAATGATAAATGGAAATGATAATGTGGTGAAAATATTTAAATTATGTATGAATTTATTTAGGTAATAGAAGAATAATAAATAAATATTTATTATACAATAATTTAGATTGAATATGAATCCATAAGGAATAAGAGGTAATGGTTTATGGTACTGTATTGTTTCTTCACAGAATGTTCTATGTGAAATTTATATTTAAGGAAATTTTATGATAAATATGTCTTAAAAATAATATATCAAATTATAATCTTGTAATTTGGGTGATTCCATGTTTTTCTTTTTTTATGCTTTCTATGGTGTATGCAATTATTGAGAAAATGTTTTCAACAAACATCGACATTATTTCTTCTTTGGCTGAAACAATTAATCATCCATGCCCATGTTTTTGATATGTTTTTAATAATATTATTTTATATAATTATGTGACAATATAAAGTCATCTTCAATCATATTTGAAATTATTTTAAATTATTTAAAAGTAATATTATATTTATCTAAATGAGGTTTTGTTTTCCTTTTTAACAAATGTTTGAAAGGAATAATGTTTTAATGTTTGCACAAAAATGGATTTACAAAAGTCACAATAATTATTTACATTGAATATTACATTAAAATACTCGATTTATATTTTTAGGGAAACTATATTTCTCAATATTTTGGATTTTGTTCTTAAATGGTTTTGAATGAAAAGTATACTTCCCCTTTTTAGAAGGAAATGTTCATGTAATCATTAAATATATTTTACATCTATGTTAATGGGATTTGATGGTCATTATTTATCATTAGGGAAATAATCTAATTACACAACAAATTTTATTTATCTATATAGATTATGATTAATTGCTGATAAAATGTTTGTTAAAACACTTTTTTAATGGTTTATTATATGATGAATTGATGGATGTTTTTAATAACTAATAAGACACATATATGCAATTTTCATTATGTAATGGGTGGTTCTATTAAAACCATTAATTAAATTTGGTTATGATTCACACTTAATGAGATAATATTGAACATAATAGTGAGTGAACCTATTATTATAAAGGAAACTATCTATAATGATAGTCATGGGAGTGGACATTTACTATGTAAATGATTTATTGGGGATTGAACCCAAGATAATATTGTATTTCCAACTATAACACTCTTAGTAGAAAGACATGAATAATGAATTTATTGTTTTTTACTATGATTATTCAAACAACAGAATAAGACCTATTCTTATATTTATGATATGATCTCATGGATCATGACTGATTAATGATTACTCTCAATATTATAACTCATGTCTTTTGAAATGGTATGACATTATATAACGACTCATGACTTATGATATATTCCTAAATTTGTATAAACATTGTATGTTATAATCATGATACCACACCCCTATGCATATCATATTCGTTAATATTATCATTGATTGATATCGTACATGTTTACCATTAATGTAAAAAAGATCAAACTTTATTATTTTTCAAAATTCTATAGGATAAGAAGAAATGTTTTATGTATGAAATTTCTATGAAGGATTCTATGATAGAAGAACATTGTCGGTTAGATTGAATTTCATTTAAGAAATAAGGTGATTATATATCACGTATCTGAATACACTAATACTTTATGGTCATTAGGAATATATTTTTGTATGTATACTAAATATTCATCTAATTTGATATAATATTTATGTATGTTTTTCTTGGATTTCATCCCTTTTCAAGAGTGAATAAAAACCAATGTTGAAGAACCTTGGTATTTCTATCATTATTAGCTTTAATGAAACATCTAATATGAATGAATTTCCTCAAATATATTTATTTTGTAATTCATACCCCTTTATATATAATAGAACACTTCTATGATATTGTTCATATAATCCTCTATATGATGCAATAATTACTTACATATTCCAAAAAATTCATTTATTAATTTAAACCTTTTTGGGTCTTCATCCCTAAGATAATTATATTCTTAAGCTTTACCATATTTATAGATTAATTATTTTATATCTTAGTGGCATCCCCCCTTGATTCATGACAATTTCATTATATAGACATGTTTTATTAAAAAATTTAGTCTTTGTGGAGTAATATTACAAAACAGAAATATTATCCACTAAATATATATATATTTATTAGCATTATGTATATCAATTAGGCTAAAGTCAATATTCTTTTCCTTGTTTTAAAATTTTTATTGTGAAATATTATTCATAGAAATGTTGTTTTCATGTATTATTCTATATTTAGTATATGTTGAAGGATATTTATTAGTATATATAATAGAACAAACATGGATGATATTTGTATCAACACCGTTTATATCAAGATATTGTAAATAATTTTAATTTAAATTTTTAGAAAATCATCCTTAACTCTATATGCCAATAAAGGTTTTTCATTTTTTAATATCCTTCATCATCATGGTATTTTTAATAAGACATGCTTCTAATTTTGATCAGAGTGTATTAACAGTTTAAGTTTCTTCACATTATTTCTCATCACTACTAGAGGAACTGTTATTCCTCTCTACAAACTCTATGATGTCAGTGACTTTCTCTGGTTATTCACCTATAATTTAATTCTTGATAAAGGATATTATTCTTCTTCTTTACTCCCCATAATTATTATTTTCTACATTGGGAATTTTATTTTACTATCAAAAAATTTAAATTCATTTTTCAGAATTTTCCCCATTTATTTGGGTTAGAATTTTCAACTTGATCATCAAAATCAATCTCATAGTTTTTCTTCATTGGATAGTTTACCACAATGATTATAATTTATCCACATTTCAAATACATTAAAGGGATTTACCCTTATATTTATCCTTTTCATTTCTAATTTTTTTTCATATTTGAGGCATTATTATCTTGATATCCTCATGTATTTCATTATTATAATCATAAAATTAACATGAAGCATCATGTTTAAATTAATTTAACATAAACTCCCACATGGGAAAAAATTTGTCTCAACATTCATAGTATTTTTTAAATAGGTTTCTTTCTCCATTTTTTAATATGATAATATTATGATGCTCATATGGGGAATGATACAATATATCTTCTAATAATTATATCTTTTTACCTAATTAATGATATACATTTCTCATATGATTCTTCATAATAGTGGAATCATAAATAATTTCTCTATATACATTAATTTCACTCCAAATATTAATAGTATTGGTGGAATAAACACCAATGGTTTCCTCTTTAACCAATTTAATGTACATGATACAACTTCCTTGGTTTTTATAGGTGGTTATTTGGAATTCACCTTGACTTCATAAATTCTTATATGTTTTTTCCATTATTATTTTACAACAAAAGGTCCCATAATTTTTTGGATATTATTTCAGAAAGAGATATGAAGAAGGAATTTATTTCTTCTAAATCATCCTCGAGGTTTAGTTTATCAATAAATTTCATAACATCACCCCTTTAAATAAGTTGATAACCCAGAGAAGTTATATCTATAATTTCAATACCATGAGAGAAAGTATATGCCAACATCATATTTTCCCAACGCATAATATCTTTCAATTAAAGATATAACAACCCATGCCATTACATTGAATTAATAATATATATATTATAGATATAGTGGGTCTGAAAAATAGAACAGAGAGATCTACTACCACTTGAGGGAATCCATGGTAAGGGTTGAACAACTGAACAGGGGTAGGGTGATAAATCAATTGTTCTTCTAAAATTATTTTTTAGTTTATCCAATTAGAAATACACCCATATGACTGGAATGAATATGATCCAATATATTATAAACTCACAAATATACTTGACGAAAATAGAAAATATATAACACTAGGAAAATAATAATTTTTACAAGGTTTTCGCCCTGTGTGAGTGCATACACCTTGATAGAAATTGTTGTTATTACAGTAAATAGATAATTCCCATAAAAATTTAAAACATAACTATAGTGGGGAGATTATTTTCATACATATTCTATAGTTCACAAAATTTTAATGGTTACAGGTTATTTATAATTTCTCTCAAATATTATCATGAAAACACCACAAAAAGAGACAATGATAAAATAGTATCAAATGGTTGATCCTCCTCTTTGAGTCATTTGAGAAATCAAAGAACATAAATATAAACTATTTAAGAATATTGAAACATTAAAATAATAAATGTGGAAAATTTATAATAATTGATCACCTCTTGATCGCTGAATCTAAATCCTTACACGTCTTCTCTTCTTTATCACTGAATACATGGAATTACAAATATTCCAAATATATCCCTAATATTAGCATTAAGATCAGGTTATTCTCATCCTACTTAATTGAGTATATTATGCACACATGTCTCCACAGCACTAAAATAATTTTCTCCCTTCATTTCAGTCTCCACATTATCTCTCTGGGATCTTTTTTTTTTGTATTTGTGCTACACTAATTTTGATGATATTAAAAATAATAGAAATGGTTTTTATCACGTATCATGAATTCAACATAAACCCCCTTGATCGTATTCCCATTTTCTACACCACAATATTTTTTTCAACTCTCATTTAATACTCTCATATAGAAGAGTCCTCTATATCCACTTGTGCTAATACCATAATTTCCCTTTTATTCTTCCCAGCTAGATAAAAAAATATATCTCTTAGGGGAAAAAATATTTGATATATATTTTAAAATATTCAAAAAATGTGATTGGAAACTCTATATATACCCAAAATTAATTTAGTTCTTCACTTCAATCATAGATCCTCAATTTTTTTGTTTCATCGAAGAAAAATAGAAATAAATGTAAATTCACTATACAACTACAAAAGATATCATGTCCTCCTGAAAAACACAATATTTTGAAAACTCTGGTTGATTAAAAAAATATTTTCTTGTGGTTTTATTAATAATAATAATTATATTACTACCACATTTATATACATTATTATAGGAAATATATTAAATTTATTTGAATTATTATTATCTATTTGTTCTCATGATTGATGTGTTCTTTATGGTGAGAGGACACATGATTTTTCATAATATGAGAATAATTTTTTTTTAAAAATATTGTTTCTTTTTAGAAATTTCCCATTTTATTTTATCCTAAAAAAAATTCATGAAGATATAAAAAAATTTATAAAATATGACTCATTTGTGTACCTTAAAAAGATCTGTCTGAAACTACACAACATTATCTAAAAATTATGAAGTTATAAGATCATTATTATGATTACAAATCCATGAGGAAATATCTCAACCCCATGGACATATAGTCCCAACCTTATGAGGAATCAAATCCAAGGTTATAATGATAATAGAATATTACTAAGAATAAAGAATAATCTTATGATGGTACTATAATAACATGATATATCAAATCCATTAAATTACATAGTACATTATAAAACATATTTTACATGATAATCCAAATCCAAAAAAACCTCAAAATACAAAGAATAAATTATTAATAAATAAACAATAAATCAAAAGATCACAAATTATTAATTGTTTTTACAATTATAATTTAAAAATTAGTATGTGTGGATAAAAAAAATGAAATTTTCAATAAAATCCAGTTTCTTTATTTTATATGTTTTCTTTCAGAAAGATAAATGTAAAAAATTTTATAATTTAAATTAATTAAATTTTTATTTTTTAATTCCTCACAACCAAATTAGTTTTCAGATTATTGATGAGATTTTTTAATGAAGTTTATTTTTAGGTGAATCAATACCAATTTTATAAATGA
Organism: Viscum album; assembly: GCA_963277665.1. Taxonomy (NCBI): domain Eukaryota; kingdom Viridiplantae; phylum Streptophyta; class Magnoliopsida; order Santalales; family Viscaceae; genus Viscum; species Viscum album. Next base: position 1,921,688,899 of record OY728145.1, on the reverse strand, counting down.
CATCAATTTAGGATATTAATTTATCATATGGATAAATTGATTTTTTTAAAAAAAATTACTAAAAAATTGAAAATTATAAATATAATTGATAATTTAAAATGTTATATTAGAGTTTATTAATCCATTTTTATCATTTGGTAATTTTTTTAGGATTTTAATGTAAGATATTTTTTTCTATTTTGTATAATTATTTATAACATCTTGAAAAGATATTTATGATTTAATTCACATCAAAATAAATACAACATTAATAATAAAAATTATTTTATATATATTATAGTCAATTATATATATAAATATATTATAATCATGAATTTTTTTTCAAAAAAATAAAAATATAAAAGTAGGGCTCTATATGTTAAGTGACCTAACATTAAGAATAGTTTTCTGGAAAATAGATTAATTGTTTTTCTAAAAATATTCTTATAATTCAAGGAATTATTTTAATATTATTATAAATTTAAAATTTTTATTTTAGTTTAAAAACTATGATAATTAGTATTAATGTTAAATATTAGTAAACTGTTGAAACAGTTTATTTAAAATATTATTTTATTAAAGTCATAGAATTTCTATCAAATAAATTAAATTGAAATAGATTAATTAATGATTCTAATATTATTTATAAACATAAAAATTAATTTATTTATACTCATTTCATTGGTAATAAAATCTAGGAATTATTGACATCCCAACATATTATAACATTATTGTAGAAGTACTATAAAAATATTGAACTATTGACATGGTAGTCCAATAGTAGTGAAAGGTTACGTAGTATTTACTATAGTGGAAAATATTTATGTAGGCACTATAGAAACTAAGGTACTATAGCTTGAATTTTCATTGAAGGGCCTTATGGAAATATTAATTGGGTTTGAATCCTAGAATTACTGATTTCAAGTACAATGGGCATCCAACAATGTTTATGGGCCACTTAGTGTTAGATACTGGTGCTATACAATGGGTTTTCCTCTATGAAAAAATGAAGAGATCTTTGCTTTCATAAAAATGAATGAACTCTTATACACATTTTATATTTAATTTAAAAGTTACATTTATAATTATTGAATTTGAACTTGATTAAATATTTTAAATTTTTATTTCCAAGGCACCCTAATTTGGTTATATTATTTATTTTTTATGTTTAATAAAACATATAATCAATTAAATAAAAAAAGTTTCCTTATTTAAATAAAAAGGAGAGAAATGTGAAATAATAACGGTAAAAGACTTATAACATGTTTAATAAATGGGACGAGAGAATAATTTGGGTATTTATCAAAATAATGACACTCCAAACTCAATAATATACAAAATATTTGAACTATTGACCTCGGAATAGTGTCAGGAAATTATTTAAATATTAGGGGTGTTCCCAAAAGTGTATAATTCCTCTCTTATAGAAGGTTATCAGTGGTACATATTGAAACACACACATTATTTTCTAATTTCACCATGAACATATTCCCATTTTCTCTAAATATATACCGATAAGATAATTTTTTTATGAAACTAATATTATCCTAACGCCATAAATTTCAAGGGAACATCGGAGTAAAAAAATCAATTCCATAACCCAATTATAATCATGTTTTAATATTTTCCTCTTAATATTCGTATTTAAAATATATTTTGACTATAACAATAAGATTAATTCAGTATCATTATTATAGATAAATTCTATTACTATAGTTATAAAACCCATTTTAATTGATTTTCATCCACTAAGAGTAATGGATGAACATCATTAGGGAACTGGGCAAACAACATTCTCCATGAAGAGACATAAGTTTTGTTTCATTACCTTCATTCATAGAAGGACTTAGTATTTATATTGAAAAATAAATGTAATATATCTCATATAATTATGAATATCTAATTTGAATTTAATAACGACCTTCACTCCTAGTAACACGTTTCTAAACATGGAACACTAATCAGGCTTACATGAAAATTACTATATCCAAGGTGAAACATTTTTATTATTTCATTTACATTTTTATATATTATAAAAGAATCATAACATATTTTTATATATAATAAGTAATAAAAAATACAAATTATGCTTATGTTCTAATTATATAATTTCAAATGAAACATTAATAAAATAATTATTAATGTATTTTTATATAAATATTATACTAATTATTTAAATTATTAATAATACAATATATTCATTCGCAAAATTTACAGAAATAAGACATTGTCTATTTCAGTTTTCATATAATGTGACCAAAACACATATTGAATAAAATAAGAACATTATAAATACATATATATTATAGATTAAGTAATATTGAACTATATATAAATAAATAAAAGGGTATTAATCTTTGGGTAATGAAATCATAATTACTAAATATTAACAAAACTATTAATGTTATTAACACTATATGTTCATAATGAGTTGTTCTAATTAAATTACTCATGAAAAAGAATTATAATATGGCCAATAAATGGTTTTATTTATGATAAATGTTATTAAAAGGGATATTAATTAATATATTTTTATTTTAGGAATGGGTTTCATCAACCATGAAAGGAAAAAAGGTAAGGGTTTATGGTCTCAAGTTCACTTTTATCGAGGAATGATTCTATGTTTTTCACATACTACTATTTGATATGGTATATATTCTATCAAAATGAATTATTTAATCATAAATAATAAATTCCTATCTGTTACAAAATTTCACCTCAAAATTTATCCCAAATTATCTTTTAATGTATTCAATTTTAATGTTGTAAGGATTTCGTGTAAAACATTATTTATTTGAGACAACCTTTCTTTTATTATTCAAATTTAATGTAAATAGAATGTACTTTTTTTGGTTTTAAAATATAGTGAAATATATTTAACATGGTATTTGAACAGTAATTTCATTATCACCCTTTCCAATGAGTTTTTTTAACATTCTTTAATTCGTAAGGGTATTTTGTGCAAACCACTCTTTATTGGGACACATATTATTATTATGAACCAACAACCATTTCATGTGCCATATATTATTCCCACTAATGTATTTTCGGAAAATAAATTACTCATGGTGTTTATATAACCATATTATTTCCAATATTCCAATGAATTCTTATATATAAGTCACTATATCTTTAAGGGGTTTTCATGATTAACATTTCTTCCAGGGGTTATATTCACTCTTATTTATATATTATGTTTCATGATAGATATTTTATATAATATAATGATTTTAGGATATATTCTTCCTTATTTTATACTAGAATTCTATATCACAAAAAATTATCCATCCTTTATGATTTTAATGTTTTGTTAAAATTACTTTCTGGAATAAATAATTAAAATTACTTTTAATATATTTTTCCTCCATGTTCATATTTTTACTTCCAAATAATTTTATACATTCCCCAGTGGAAATTATTATTTTTAAATCAAATGACCACTTTCATTTTGATTATTTATTTATAAAGATAAATTGTTTATCCTTTTAAACTACATGGTTTTTAATATATTTTTCTCAAATTTTTCAAAATGTTTTTCAATCCTATAAATTTTTTTATCATCCAATCCATTTTTTAACTGAGAACCATTTATATATTGTTAAGGGTTAAATTGTTAAAGACTTTTTATTGTAATTAAATATTTTTAATGTGTTTTCACTATCCATTTTGATAAATTATGTCTCTTTGAATTCATAATTATTAATTATTTTTTTAAGGTAAGAGTTTTCAAAAAATTTCACTCTCCATTTTGGAAAAAATTTATATTCATCAATCCCCTAATAATAAATTTTATTTAAAATATAATTTTTTTAATATATATTCATTTCAATTTTTCTATATAATATGTAATTTTTAGTTCTAATTTATGAAATAATGTTTTTAATAGTATAAGATTTTAATGTATTTACTAAACTTTTATTGAAAATATTATGCATATTTCATGTTATGTTACTAAATATTGCGTATAAAGGTAAATGTTTTAAATGTATTTAAAATTATATTTTTGAGAATTTATATCTTTTTCATGTTTCCATTATAAAATAAACATATTAGAAGTAAATATTTTCAATGTATTTTAACATATTTTATTAGAAACATTATATCTTTTCAAGATAACATTATTAATTCTTATATTACAATATAAAATGACTTTTTAAAAACCTTTATTCCTCATAAAGAAATTTTACTAGTAAATCTTTCTAATATGGTGTTTCAAATTCCACTAATTATATTAAAAAATGTTTTAAATGTAATTTTCAACTTAATATTTTAAAATCGTTTTGTGATTTTTTTATTTTCACCTAAATTTACCCTCCAAGGACTATTTTTTAGGAATTTGTATTTTGAAAAAACTTTATATGTGATCCAGTTGTGACTTATTTTAAAAAATTTAGTTATAATATTCTCTTATTTATCTAATACATGTTAGGTTAATTTTTTAAATTTTTCATGAAAACCATTATTTTTTCATGGGTTCTATACAAGATGAATAACATTTCATTTGCATGTGGTATAAAAATGTAATAATTATGAGATTTGTGGGACCTATTCCGTTACATAATGAATTGGTTAAAGTATTATATATCATGACATATAAATGTTAAGTGAATATGTTATAATGTAGTTATGTTCAAAAAGGGTTACTGTAATATCATTAATCTCTACGCCAGATCATACTTATGAATAGGTTAATAAGAATTTTCGTTCAGAAAGGGTGGGTGTGAAGGAATTCCTCTCTAACCACAATTTTAAATGTTAGTATTCTGGTTATAAAGGATAATAAATGTAATGTTTATTATTGTGACGCCCTATAAAATTAATTGTTTTATCATTCTACATTTTCATGATTATGAATAATTGCTAAATTATTCCACACTTTTTTATCATTCTCTAATACTTGCTAATTACTGATAATTTGTTTTTCATGTAACGCCTTCATTTATTATTCCTTAATGTTCTTCTTAAAATTTTTTATTTTTCTATAAAAAATAATTCTTTTTAATCCCAATTATTATGATATTTTGATATATTATTTACATATATACATTAAATTGTGATTCATTATTATGATCCAATTCATTATTTTATGTAGTTTCCCTTGTTGAGAATTTGAGATATCTACTTTATTATGATTCCAATACTTAATATAGGAATATTATTATGACATGTGAGATGTATATAAATTGGTTTGAGGAATATAAATATTTACAAAAGTTTCCAATTGTTTTAAAATGATTAAACTTATGTAGAAAATATCTATGAAACAAAAACATTTGGTCCTTGGGTTGTGTGAATATATGTGGGATGTATTATTTACATCATGATATTAATGAATTATTTATTTCATGTTAAGGTTACGAAACTTCATTTGGTATCAAATTAGGGTTTAGTTATTTTGAAGAATAGATTAGATATTTTTGGAGATCAGTTTAGCTACATTTGGTATTAGGGATATAGAACCACAGTGAAAACCCTACAATTGAGCCTAAGTATATGATTATTTTGTATTAAACTATCAAATTATTGATTAGATGGTTTCCTATTACAATACATCCATATCCAAATTCGAGAATGTGGATTATAAAGTGGAATAGAAGAACCTTGGGATAATATCCCTGAAAAGGGTTGGTTGAGAAATGACTCAATCATTAACCAAAATATCATATGAGTTGTCCCAAGACTAAAAACATGGCTACACAATAATGGGGGTTATAAATTTTTATTATTTCATAATAATTATGAAACATTTTGAAGGAATGTTTTCTATTTACATTATGAAATTTGGTTCAGAAGTATGAGACATTATAACATAATTTTACCATGGTAGAATTAAAATAATTATTGTATTAAAAAGAATGACACAGTTAAAATGAAAGTACCATATATTTAAATGGCAATGTCACTTGAGAATAAATCTTAATATTGATAATTTATATTCATATACTTGGATTCATTATGATATTATAAATAAATATTTATTTGGTAGTATTTTGTTGAAACAAGATCATGAGGTTGAAGCTAATAATGGTATGCATAAAAAAACTATGTGGTATAACCAAATGAGGGAGTAGAATAAAATATATGAATCTTTTTGTATATATGTTATGAAGTGAAATTGAGTTTTATAGTCTTACCTATGTTATTTAGAATGATATCACAATATAAATTAAATATAGATACTCTAAGATATTTTAATTGGTTAACTGATATGGATTGATGATATTTTGATATACATGGAATGTTATTGGGGATTATGTAAAACATTTAAGGATTATTATTAAATATATTATCATTAGTGGATTGAAATAATATATTAAATAGTATTAATAAATTTGATAAATGATTAAATGGTGATGAAATATTTTGTAAAAAACTATTGAAGAACACACATTTATGGGATTGATATGTTTTAGGTTTAATATGTTCTTGATGTTCATATTATAATGTGCTAGTTGATTTTAAAAATTTATGTTATTTAGTATCTATAACAATGGGATTCAAGGCAATTAATGATATTGTTTTTGATGTTTGTTACATTTTTTGGATTATTGGATATATTTTTATAGTGTTTAATTTGATGAAAATGTGGAAATTACCAATTTTGCATAAAATTATGGATTATATTTTTAGATTATATATGATTTAACTATATTTTTATGACCTGGGGACATGGGTAGTTTTTTAAAAGATATACTCTGGAGAATATATGACTTGGGTATAAACATTTAATGTTTTTTAGAAATGATAATTATAAAAATCTAGCATAATATAGAAATATATATTCCATATTGGTTATTATTTATTCAATAATGAGTATGTTAATAATACCCAACCCTAAATTAATATTTGAGAAATTATTAAAATATAGAGACATAACATATTAAGGGGGTATATTGAAATGACATGAGATCTTGGATCAAATGAAAAAATATTATTTATTATAAATTATCTCAAAGAATATACTCAACATAAAAAATAACAAGATATTATGAAGAAATTACAAATAAATGTATAATAAAAATTAAAAAATTAAATCATTATTAATTATAAAGTTTAAAAGGTAAATTATTATTATGGGATAATATTGAAAGTTTTATTTCCCAAAAATAATTTGTATTATATTATATATAATTTTTAAATTGATAAATTTTAAAAAGAATAGAATTGAATTTTGATAAAGTAAACATAAATTATAATACTTCACTAAAAAATAGTGTTATGTTATATTTTGTATTTTTATAAAATTTTTCTTTAGGTGAATATTAAAAAAATCATTTTATTAATGTCATCACTTTTAATAATGTATTTAATTATATAAGTAATGTTATTTTCATTGAAATATTTTCCCTAAAAAATTCAATGTTATAAATTACTATAATTAATTTATAATTCTACTTTGAAATTATAAACACATACTCCACGTATTGAAATTTATGTTTATTTAATTAAAGTTTCTTTCAAATATTTTGTTTCATTAATTAAATCATGATGAAATAAAGGTTTTGATTTATTTGTTTTTAAAATATAAACTCATTTATAAATTGTAATTAGTATAAATTCATTTAACGAAAGGATATTTATAACTCTATCCTAATCATAAATCTTATGTGATTAAAAATATCTTTTTTAATGAACATGGATTTATATGTTAAATGCAATAATGGTAAGATTGACATCCCTACCCCAAAATTTTTAATTTCACATAATTTTTATTATATTTGAAAAAATAATTTCCACATAATTTAATTTGGAATATTTCTTCATTAGGTTAAAATTTTAGATTATTAGGAATAATTCTAATTTGCATGATAATGGAGAGACAATTATTTTAAAAATATTGTTTTATTAATATCAAGATTTTCAAAAAAACAAATTAAATATAAATACATTAAATAATGATTCTAATTTTATGCATATACAAATAAATAAATATATTCACCATCATTTATTAATAATAATTCTAAATATAATGAAGAATCTATAATTGTTAAAATAAAAGTTTTATAATACCACGGTTTTTCTACAAATGATCTATTTTGTTTTAAAAGTAAAATTTTTATTATGTATAACTTAAATAAGATTAATTAGTTTTAACTTTTCTTTGATCAGAAACAAATTTATCTATATAAGTTATTCAAATTTTATAATAAAAAAATTATTTATTTAAAATAGGCTTACATATTTCAGTTGTAAAAGTGTAAAATATAAAAACATAATAGTAAAATCATTATAATAGGTTTAAAAATGTGTGGAAAGAAATTTTTGAGTCTCTATAGACCCAAATAAACAAAAAAAATATTTTTTTGAATCATTTTATCCATTTACCTTTGAATAGTGTATTGATGTTATTAAAATATAAGGGGTGTTTCCAAAAGATCCCATTTACTATTTTATAAAAGGGAACCACTTACACCCATTCAAACACACACCTAAATTTTTAATTACTCTAGTAAATTCTACAATTTTACTGTAATTATAAGAATATCTAGCAAACAAAATCCCAAATTCTCTTTTAGTTACCATATTCTCATTAATTTCATGGGAACATCCAAGGGAACTATTATGTTCCAAACATAAGTGTTATCTCATCTATAAATTTTCTTCTTTATATTACACATACAAACATCATATCATCATAATTTTGTTTTGAATTATGTATCATTGTCATACATATATGTTGTTATATTAGTTTCATAACCCATATTTTTTCATTTTTAGACAATAAAAAAATAAAAGGACATTGTTTATATATTTAGTGGACTACCTTATCTAGGAAGAGACAATTATTGTTATTAATTAACTATATTAACGTATTTTATTTATTTTGGTAATGATAAATTAAAATAATATATCTAAAATAATTATTATTCTGTAAATAAAATTAAATATCAACCCTCACCCCTTTCATGAGTAGTAAAATGGGAACACTAAACATTTGTGTGCACGTACTACCACCTCCATGACAAGATGTATTTGGTTTTTCATTGATATATTCAAATATTTTTTATTAATAATAATAAATATTTTTTAGTGTCCTGGAATTTATGTATTTTTTTTAATTATATGAAATTTCTTGGGGACTGCAAAATTTGACGACTCATGATTCCGGAGCCCAGAGTTCCCATAATGATACATCGAAAAATGTTATGTTAAAAATAGCAGGCATGAGAATATTTCCAAAAAAAGTGTAATAACAATAAAAATGTGTCCATATCATATATCTGATGGCACCGTTGCATTCAGGATAGCATGTTCACTCTAGGAAGGACTTAAGTTTGGTCAGTGTAGGCCACCGGTGAGAAAACATGAAAATGTCATAACAATAAATAAATTAATTGAATAATGATATTTTATTTTTCAAATGTTTATAACTCATGAATGGTGACTCATATTAAAAATCTGAGACGACCACTAATCCCAGGACACTATTCATTATTTAGGTAGATACTAACATAGGATGGCGCATTCCAACAATGGATATTAGTTTTTGGCTGTAAATAAAATAATTAAGTAAGAATTATTTTACTATTAAAATATTTAACATCTAAACGGGTATTCAGATTCAAAATCAGAGAGTACCGTTGAGTTTGTTGGGGCATGTTTCCCTTAGGCGGAGCCTAACCTCAACCTTTATGGGTCAAAGGGTAATGATAATAATTTATTGATCTTTTTAAGGTACGTTCAGTAAACGGATGAGAGATGTTTTCTATATTTTGAACTGTTTCTTGAATTAAAAATCTAAGGGCACCGCAGAATTCATAACGCCGAGATTCTCTTAAGTGAGGCTTCTGTTCGACCGAAGTAGGTCCTATGAAAATATTAATTTTGAATAATTTTAAAATATTAATAAAATAACATGTTATATTATTGTAATTGTTTTTTCTCCAAGAGACGAGTGGTGGCGGAAAGAGAAATGATATGTCAAGCCATTAATGAGTTAACTATATATTGTTTGTAATCTTAGTGTCGGGAATTTGGGAGGTTCATTAATTAAATGAACCTCATTAATTCTTTGTGTGAGAACCACTCGTTCTCCTCTCTTATTAATATAGAGCTAGGGGAGGGTTGTTTGAATGACTTCAACAAGTGAAGAAGCTTTTGAAAAGTAACACAGCACTAACCACAAGAAGTAAGAGGCTGGATTTTGCAAACAGTGACAAGCGCCACCGAATCGAGAACCGACGAAAATGACGAAGGGGGTTCTATCAGTTGTTTTCAGTGGACATATTATCCAGATTTTGGGATTGTTTTTAAGTTCATCTATGAGGATTTCCTTAATCTCGCCTGCTATCATTTTAATGTGAAAGGCATGTTCCAAACAAACAAGTCCTGGACCCTCTGCCGCTTCGTTCATGTTTTGTTCTTTGTGGATGGTTTCCCCATGTTGACGATAACACGAATTAGAAGGTCCTATTTTGACAAAGACACCCGATGGGGGGTAGGCACCGAAAACACCAAGAACGGACCACCAGAGCATGTCTGGTGCCCGCGGAAGAAACTTCCGGTGCACTATGTCGGCTATGGTCGGCAGTGGCCAGAGGAGACCAATGGAAACTGGCCATGGGAAGTTGAAGGTGGTATGCGATAGTGTACCACGATGGCGGAAGGGGGCCTTGCTGAGCTAGTAGTATGGTACAGAAAGGGGGGGGGTGCCCACTAGCACTTGTGGCAGGCTGTAGTCAGAAAATTCAGCACATCCCCACACCGTGCTGTGTTAGCGAAAGTTGATCAGCTGAACGAACGACCATTGAATCTTGGTGGGAATCACCTCACCAGGTGGAAAATAACCCCACAAGAACAGGTCCAGTGGGACTCAATGGTCCCCTTTGAGAAGACCGAGTCGGATGTGGTCAGACCGAACGGGCCAGAACCTCCCTGTTTTCCAGACCCGTGGCCTAGTGGGCCTACACCACCAAGCGTGCGGAAAAAGCCATCCGAACGGGCTAGACTCATGACCCAATGGGGTGGCATGGATGGGCCGATGCCCACCTAACGGGGTGGGCCAACTACAGTCTGGTCCCATGAACAAACTGGCCCAACCTCGACGGGAAAGACCAAGTGAACCGAGACGACCCCAGTTGGCTAGACCTGAGCGAGGATAGGTTGACCTTGGGACCCATTGCATCGGGCTGGTCTGAAGGAGACAAACCACACCCATATCTAACCGGTAACCGAATAAAGAAACACCCATAACTGATGAATTGAGTATTGTTTTGAAACGTCATCGGTGGAGTTGGGACCCCTTTGTGGTATTCTTACCTCATAGATCAGTTTTGAAAATGGATTAAAATTTTAATCCTTATGATTCATTCTGTATGAGATTAGTATATTTTTATAACATAGGTATATATATGGTAATATACCTAATTAGAGTTGATTATTGTTTCATACGTTGTGATGGAGGTCTTTCTTTGTGGTTTTTCCTTTGTGGAGCACTCGGAAATCTTCAGGGGTCTCATGGTCATTATCGAGTATTGTTATACTCACTCCTACATAGGCTACACCTACACCTTGTTGTGTCTTGTGTTGATGATGAACGTTGTTGATGTAGGCTGAGGGAGCCAGGATGGACTGGGCTCAGAGGTTGACCATTTGGCGTGATTTGATGCGGTGACAACTGATTGGGAGCTGTACATACCCTTTAGGTAGGATCCTTGGTGAACGTTCCAAGATATGTTTTTCTCTTTCATTAATACTTGTGCTTTCCCATTGGGATTGTACTCTGACCCCTTTATATTCAGTACACTTTTACTACAGTATTTTACTAAGTGATTGCTTATTGTTGTTTTCTTGGATTGTGTGTTTGTATAGGTTTAAAGCAAATGTCTTCCCATTATAGTGATATGCCTTTCCGGTGCATGTTGCGAGCCCCTGTCCGATGGAAGGTAGGCTTGGGGTAGCCATAGCATGAGCCCCTAGGGATGAGTCACGACAATGTGGTATCTAAGGAGTCTGTTCTACCAAAGAACTAGTACTTTGATACTTTCAATGGAGAGATAGTGTTTTGTGTATTAAGTGTGGTTTTCAGTTTGGGTAGTTTAGTGTTGGTGCGTAGGCTGAAGTATCCATACACTAAGACCTTGAATTCTAATTTCTGACTCGATGCACGAAAACCCATATTGCATTTGTTTTGGAAATGTATTTCCTAGGATTCATTGGAGTAATCTCACCAGGTATAAATTAATGCTCATGGAACACATTTTCCTTATCAGGATGCCACCACATACACAACAAGTTAGGATTCTCGAGAGAGTACATGATGAAAACCCACAGAGAGACCCTGTCTAGATTAGCAGCGCGTGACCTGATGAGGAACATCCTTAGAGTTTCCCATCACAGATAAGTGACATTGCAATCCTGTGTGGGTCAGATCCTATGTGGGTCTTTCTGGGGGTTAATACCTACTGATCCTCTATGGATCTACACCGAGTGATCCTATGTGTATTAGCATTGTGATATCATGTGGGAATATGAAATAGATGATACCAGTGGACCGTGAATGCCAACTGAGCATGTTTCATGAGTTCTTGTGGATGAGGCCTCTGAGATTTCAAAACGAGACAGATCACCAGGGTAGCTGAGGATTGTATGGAGGATGTGGCTAGAGTTTTCTTCCTAGTTTGGACACTAGAATATCATATTGTGATCCTAGATACTAGTCTTTATTAGTGTGTGACCATGAGGATGGTCCACATGGTGATGAGGTTTCGGTACCTAGACTGTTGCTCGAATGGGTCCCTTATGGTAGTGTGCCAGCTATACCCCTTCCCATTGGTCAACAGTTACAAATGGCAGTACCAGTATTAGACAAATGTAGGCTTAGCTCCTTAAATGTGTTTCAACATCAGACACCCATCAGGTTCTAAGGTTATGTCGTCTCCCAGGCAGCTAATGACTAGCTTGAGGAGGGGACCAAGTTTCTATTTAGCCAGGGCACCATTCGATCAGATGGTAGTCCTGGTAGAGATCCTTCTACGTTGCTCAGTAGGATGATGAAAGGGTTTATATTACCCTAATCTTGTAAATAGGTGACTTTTATGTGGAAAATCATGAGAACCTTCCTTACATAAGGGGGTATCTTGCACTAAAATGCTAAGGGGTGAGTTTTCCTTAGAGCTTATAAAACTTCAGTTGGATGACACTTTGGTAGATAATTAATCATCAAGGCTTATTGACCACCCAATGTACTCGATGTATATAGTATGTTTAGTTCTTCAGGGCTCTAACCTCTGAGCGATGTGTCCTTAGGGACATCTGAGCTAGAACTTCTCCTATTTTCATTCCTACTTTTGTAAGGGAATTAGAGAGAACCATTGTGGTTGAATGTTCTTTGGTTGAGCAGATACAAACAATGAATGGTTTCAATGGGAAAGCAGGAAATTGATTCCAGTGTAAGAGACATCGGCATGTAAAATGTTTCAGGAAGAGGAAGTGGTAGAGACAAGTTAATATTTATGGCCGCAAATGTTGAATTCAAGCTAGGGGAGCTGCATGATGGGGAATATATTTCAACATGTAACAACCATCACCCTAATGTGGTCCCAACCAATCTCATAGAGCTAGAAAATACGGGAAGAGAGTAGCTGCATGAAGTCAAGGAGTGTGACACAAGGGCTACAAGAATTATTCAAGGTATGATCTATGTCTACTACTAGCAGTCATACTAAAAGACATATGTACCGATCATTCCTTCTTACCAAGAATCTTGTTCAAGAACTAGAGTTTCCGGTAAAATTGATGACTTGACCCTTACTTCTAGAGATTCCTTTTGGAGGAAACTCAAATGTCACATTTATGTCAATGGCATGATCTGAACCCTGATGTAAGAGTTTAAGTTGAAACCTCTTGGTGGAAGCATTGAGGCATTATGAAATTACTTTGGGTATAGACTAGACATCCATAGTTCTTATTCAGGTTGACTATTTTAGGAAAAAGGGATGTAGTATATCTACTGCATTGGAATGAGTTTTTCTGGTAGGTGAGAATGGAAATCCAGGCAACACATGATAAACTCTTCCATAAGAGGGTGCATCTGATCACTCATGAGTCATCCGACCTTACCCTTGTGGGAGCATGAGTTTTGAGTTTTGAGTTCCCAACAGTAGTGGCAGAGTATGGGGACATATTATAAAAATATGTTTCCAGGATTACCTTCCTAAAGGAGAGAGACATCTTCTTTGGCTGGGTACTACCATAGACATGTACCTTACTTCTCTAGGGTAGCGACACCCATGTCGTATTTGATGAAGAAGGGGAGCCTTTCCTATAGACGTAGAAGTGTTAGTAGAGATTTCAAGAGCTGAGAAAGATACTAACGAGTTCCCCCAACTTGAGGCTACTAGAGGATGAAATTGTCATGACCTGTCCTCGGGGCCCGGGCCTTGACTACCCCAAGCCCGCATTTCATAGGCCAGGGGCTGGCGACTAGCACCAATGGAAAATCCATGATAAAAAGGGAAGGCATTGCCTTTAAACCTGTAACACACACAGTTTGAACACAAGCAGTAGAGGCAACAAGTTCTAAAATTGAATTGAAAAGTGTGCTGAAAGTAAGTGGGCAAGTATACAAACCCAACTGAACAACAAGTACAAGTAAAAGTAAAAAGGAAAAATAGATCCTGGATCATCCACTGGAAAATCCTACAACAACGGTAGGTAAACAACTCGAACACTCGTCTCTGAGGTACGTCCCGTCTTGTCCCGTCTTGTCCAGCTCCGAGAAGGCTTCCATACGTCACCCTCAGCCTCGATCACTACTGACCGTTGTCTTCATAGAACACAATAAGGTGCGGGTGAAGCCCGTTCCGAGGTGAGTATAACAATAGTCAATAGGGGGCCCCAAGACCCCCTAAGGTCTCCAAGAATCCACTAAGGATAAAACACATATGTAAGATACAATCACAAAGTATCAACCAAACTTACTTTGGTATATTCCCATACACATACCTATGTTATCAATCAAAGTCCGACTCCAACTCTCGAGACCAAGCACAACCCATTACACAAAGAAAGTAAAGTCAGTCACCATGATGAAAATGGTTGAAATACATGACCTAGCTTACATAGGTATACAACACATGAAGAGGGGTAGAGATGATTAGCTGTTTTTCCCTTGAATCATTTCCTCTATCAAACCGACGTAAGATCCTAGAACAATATCATCGCTGTCGAACCCGCATAGGATCCTAGTACAGAAGTCATCATTATCGAACCCACAGAGGATCCTGGTACAGATGCCACCTATGTCGATCCCAAGGAGGATCCCAGTATAGAAGTCATCACTTTTGAACCCACATAGGATCCTCGTACCGTATCATTGTTGTCGAACCCACATAGGATCCTATCTTCTCAGTCACAACCAGCCCTAGGGTTCCCACACACAACTCGCACGATTCTAGGAGGGTCTGCACCTCGATCCATGTTTTGATACATCAACTACCATGAAGTATCTAGTTTATGAATCCTTGAGTTCAATCTCATCTTATAGAACCCAACGCGATAAATGGCGCGTCAATCAGATGTCAGGTTAGTGAGTTATTGGCATTTCAGTTCTAGGATCCAGGTTAGTTTTTAGGCAAAAACCAACCTGACCATAACCCAAATACGTCAAAAACTCGAGCGGGGTATGCCAAAAGGACCATCTCACTCCACGAATTCCATCACCGTAGACGGTTCTTCGTTCGGACACCCTTAGCCCAAGATGCGGGCTAAAAGCGTAAATGGCCGTAGTGGGTCTGGGTCTAGTCCGACCCAGTCAGACTGACCTGGCCCAACCCAGTCCGAACCGAGGTCTAACCCAGTCCGTGGGTGCAGCCCAACCTAGGTGGACGCCCGACCCAAAGGGGCTTCCCGGCTGGTGCGGCCCGACCGAGGGGCGTCCCGGCCAGTGCGGCCCGGCTGTGGGGCTTCCTCGGCATGGCGTGAGGACACCGTGCCATCGTTTATTTCCAAAAACCACATGGTCGCATCCCCCTTCATCCAGCGCGGTACGACAAAACCATGCATCTTTTATCTGTCGTGACATACATGGTCAGGGCCTCCTTCCTCCGGTGAGGAGCGACGACACCACACTATTCCAACTCTTCCTCTATCGTCAACCAATCAAGAACAAACTGAGGGGCTGTCCGACCGTGTTTGTTTGGCCCTCACCCTCTTCATTAGGTGATAACAAATGGAAATCATTGAACCAAAAATAAACGATGAGGAATGGGGGTTTAATTTACTCAAAACAAACCCCTACCTCGTATTTGTCGTTCATTGACGCTCTTAGAAAAAGGGAAGATGTTGATTAATCGATTTTCACATTTGTCACACACTCCCAATTCTCATGCTCATGTTTCAGAAAGGAATAAGGGTACTCGTCATTGGCGTACGAGCATTCAGAGCTAATTTCGTAGTTGATGATGTTCTTCTTGGGCGACGTCTTCTCCATTGACGTGGATAAATGTCGTTGGATATGTCGTGGGAGTCTCTTCCTATTCCATGCCTCGGTTGAAGAATGGTGAATAAGGAACAAGATGGCGTTGTCATGCTATGGTGGAGACAGGCGTTCTTCGTTGAGAGGATATCATTCTTCATTGAAGAGGAAAGGCTCCACCAAGTCACCAACCAAAACTAATAGAGGAGGAGTCTATTATTTGTTGTCACAACAACACACAAGAGTTGTGTTTAATTAAGTTAAACAACTCGTTAAATTAAATGGGGTGAAAATGATTCATCATTTTTCAAAAAGATAATTAATTGAGGAAATAATGATCTTTTAGGTGTGTTGGCACTATTAAAGGGGGGTAGTTCAAATGTTTCCCCCATTAATGTTGAACTCAAGGGGATAAAGTGGGTTTAAGGGGGATTGAGATCACGTGGGCCCCACCACATAATATCCTCCCAAGGGAGGTTATGCTCGGGTGTGACCCACCTCCGACCACACCTTATAGGATTAAACCACCACTAAAATAAAAATATGCTACACATATTTTTATTTAATTTATTTACAAACCCTAAAAAATAAATTACAATATCGATATAACGCAACTATAGTAAAGGTCTCGTTAAGCGATTACTGGCGCTACGAGTTCAATGGTGCCCTCATATTTCAATACCAAAGCACCGATTTGAATGATATGAAATCCTTCATGTATGTTTATTGAACCTACCCGAACAAAACTTATGAAATTGATTTTGGGAACATCGGGACTCGGAATCAGGCACCGTCAGAAACAACGGATTCGTAAAATTCCGATGAATTTATCAAAAAACATATTCACGGAATTTCCTGGTCTTTATAGATATTGGGTATGTATTCCATTGGGAACATCAGGGACTGTAATAGGTTGTTTCTTGATATAGGAGTAGGCAATGATCCCCTATGACTCATGATAGTTGAGACATCACGATCAGAACTATGCTACTAATTACATGTAGACAGATACAATGGTCTTGGTGCTGAAGATGTTGTGGAGCTACTTGATGGGTGAAAATTTTACTGTTTAGTCTAATCAAAATAGTCTCATGTATATCATCACAAATAAGGATCTGAACTTGAGACAATGACAGTGGATAGAGTTCCTCTAGGACTATGAGTTGTAGATAGTCCATACTCCTGGGAAGGGGAATGTGGTAGCAGACACACTATGTAAGAGCTCTATTCTATAACTGTTGATTGAGGGGTCAGAGCTGCTAGTCACACTTCGAATACCCTTCATGGATAATGATGGAGCCGCTTACAGCCAGTCCATGACTGTCAGTCCCCAACTTCTTCAGCGAGATGGGGAGGCACAAATTGGGGATGTATACTGTGAGTCCTGACGTGCTTAGATATCCTCTGGAAGGTCCCATGAAGGATTTTATGAAGGCGGGGGGCACATCGTTTTCTTCAAAAGATGCAATATGGTACTAGTTATGCTTTAGGAGGAGATGTTGAGAGAGTTCCAAACATCCCCATTAACGGTATATCCTAGAGTGGCAAAGATTTGCCATGACCCCCAACATCAGTGCTGGTGGCCAAGGATGTATGAAGCAGTGGTAGAGTTTGTGTCCCGATACCTCACTTTTTGAGCATTGAAGAATGCAAAAATCCAACATAAGTATTATGCCAACAGGTGATGAATAAATATTGAGTCAGAGGAGAGAGACCATGTATTCTAACATGTCTCACCCCGACAAGGATTGCAGAGGCTTGGCAGGGGAGACAAGCTCTGTATGAGGTCCATCAGACCATTTTAGATTCTTAGCGTAGTGGTAATACTTTTATACCATCTATATCATTCCACACAGATGCTCCAGGTGGATAATGTTCTCTATGGGTCGCAGTGGAGGTGATGCGTGAAAGATCCATCACATGTTACCAACTAGGGATATTTCTAAATTGATGATGGGGTGAATTTTATAGAGTTCTCAGTGGATATAGAACATCCAAAAGACTGAGTACTTTTGGGACATTCTATCCCTCTAGTGCGAGATTGGTGGAAGCACGAGAACTTCTAGGAGATCACATGCGAGCGAGAGGCTTAGATTCATGCTTATTACCCTAATTTGTTTGAGTTTCCTTTGTTTTGGATTTTTGGGACGTAAATCCCTATGGTGGAGAGAATTTAATATCTATAAATTTACCTAAAACATTTTTTTAATTATATGGAATTATTTCAAGACTGTGAAATATTTCGGTGCATGATTCTGAGGCCTGGAGTGCCTGAAATGATCCGTCAAAAAATGTAATGTTTAAAATTTCACACGTGAGCAGTTTTCCTGAAAGAGTTGAATAACTCTTAAATAGGTTCCCATATTAGATATATGAGGGTACCATTGCATTCAGGATTGCAGGATTACCCTAGGAACAACTTATTTTTATTCAGAAAAGGTCTCCGGTTAAAAAACATGAAAAATGGAATAACCTTAAATAAAAAAACAAATAAGGTCATTTTATTTTTCAAATACTTATAACTGATGAACGGTGACTCAGATTAAAAATCAGAGGCTACCACTAAGCTGGTGAGGGTAAGCATTCTTTAGGTAGATATTATTATTGGCCGATGTGGGCTCACTATGGATGTTAGTTTTTGGCCATAAATAAAATAAATAATTAACAATTATTTTATTGTCAAAATCCATAACTTCAAAATGGTTACTCATATTGAAAATCCAAGAGTACTGTTGTTTTTTTTGGGGTGTTTTCCCCTTAGGAAGATCCTAACCTCAACCGATGCTATTCAATGGTTAATTTTAATAATTTATTAAGCATTTTTAAGGAATGTTCAGTAAATGTAAGAGAATTATTTTCTATCGTTTGAACCAGTGATCAGATTAAAAATCTGAATGCACTATTGAATTCTTAGCACCAAGACTCTCTTAAGGGAGGGTTCACATTGACCAAAATAGGTTGGGTGAAATAGTTAATTTTCTGGACTTGTCAATGATTAATAAAATAACATGTCATGTTATTTTAATTGTTTTTCTTTTCTCCAAAGGACGAGCAGTTGTTGTGGGACCGACCACATGTCAAGCCATTACTGACTTAACTCTCCCTTTTTTGTAACTGCATCGTCGGGAATTTGGGAGGTTCATTAATTAAATGAACCTCAATAATTAATCATGCGGGAGACACTCTTTCTCCTCTCCTATTTATATAGAGCTCAGGGAGGCTGTTGGCAGGACCTCACCAAGCAACGAAGCTCTGGAAAAGCACCACGATGCTAAAAACCTGGAAGATGTTGCTGGATTTAGTGAGTGGGGACAAGTGCCACTAAATCATGAACCGATGACAGTGACTAAGGAGGACCCATTAATCGTCATCTATGGACGCATTATCTAGGAAGGGGTTTTGTTTTTATGATCATTTATGAAGATTTCTTTTATCCCACCTGATATCAATTTAACGTGGAAGGAATGGGCCAAACAAACAATGTACGAGCCCTATGTCACTTCACTCATGTTTCATTATTCATGGATAGTATACTCAAGTTTATAGAAATTAGAATTAGTAGGCCACGTTTTGGCGATGAAACACTGAGGGTGTTGTAGGCACAAACAACACAAAAAACGTACCACCGGAGCACGTCCGGTGGTCCGTGGTAGAAACTACTGGCACACCATGTCGGCGGTGGCCGTCTGGGGTTGAGGGAGACCTGAAAGAACCAGACGCATGCTGTTGAAGGTGACGTGAAATGGCGCACCACGGTGGCCGACCTGATACGGTCATCCGGGACAAAAATGGCGGCGCTCACAAGCCTCGCTGGTAGTAGTTGATGTGGCTAGAGGGCCGCATCAGGAAGGGCCAGAGTGGCCCTACACCAGGCCACGTTGGAAGATGTCAGTTGGCTGAATGACTAACCATTGAATCGTAGTGGGAAGTGCCCCACTGGATGGTGAACGAACCCACAAGCGTGGGGCCAGTGGGATTCAATGGTCCGCATTTGGGCAGACTGAGCTGAACGCTTTCCAGTCCCGCCCAGAAGTCCAGGCTGTCCCCACACTGTGG
This sequence comes from Viscum album, assembly GCA_963277665.1. Classification (NCBI taxonomy): domain Eukaryota; kingdom Viridiplantae; phylum Streptophyta; class Magnoliopsida; order Santalales; family Viscaceae; genus Viscum; species Viscum album. Next base: position 1,921,668,447 of record OY728145.1, on the reverse strand, counting down.
GCTAGAACAGCCATCAGAACTGGTTAGACCCACGGCCAAAAAGGACAGCTTGGTTGGGCCGAACCCAACCAGATGCGCCATGACAACTGCGACCGGGCCCAACGAACAGGTCGGGATGTCCCCGAAAGGCCAGACCAAGTGAATCAGGCTAATCCCTATGGGCCGGATCTGACCAAGGTCAGGTTGACCCCAGGACTGGTTGCGTCGGGCCAGTCTGACCAAGTCGGACAGGCGCAAACCCAACCGGTAATCAAATAAAGATACGACTGTAACTGAAGAACTAGATGTCAGTTTTACATTCCATCAGTGGTGTTGAGACCCATTTTGGGAAGCTATCCTTTTTGCATATTTCTACAGGCCTGACTGAGTCGGGGCGTACTACAGTGCGATCAGCCCTGCTTCACATCAAGGGGTGTAACTAACAGATTGGGCATCCAATTGACACACCATCTATGGAATAAGAAACATCATATAAAGGTGATCCTTTTGAGATAGTATATGTTAATTTTGATAGATTTTGAGGTGTGACTTGTGTTGGATTAGACTTGAATCTAATCAGGCCCTTTTTTCAAATGTGCCCATATCTCACACATTGGGCATCCGATCAACGTGCCATCTCCCATGTTCGGACCCCTATGATGGGGTCATCTCTTGGATATGATTATTCATGTAAATTCTTGGATGTTGAGGTACAAAATATGAATTTAGGAGTGGATCCTCCTAGAATGAAGCATTCTTAGTGAGGGAATCTAGTGGATGGCTGTAATGTGAAGAAGGAACGACAATCCTATATTGTTCAGCATCTATAAATCTAGTTTGGGTCAGCTCATAGTAATCCTATGTGGGTCATGATCTATCGATACATTAAGTTTCAACGCCTAGAAATCATGTGTGGGTCAACATCTATCAATCCTGTGTGGGTAAGCGCCGAGTGATCCAGTGTGGGTCAGTAACTATTGAACCTATGTGGGTCAGCCCTAGAGCCACCAGACAGAATAAGATGACATAGATTTATGACTAATCATTTTTTACTTCTCTTCTTATGTCATATACCTTGTGTGATATGAGTCTTTACATTCATGGTGTTACCTTTTTTGTACATTAATCTTCATAGTGTTACCTTCATGGTGTTACCTATGTGGTACATTTACATTATTGGTGTACCTTGGTGGTGAAACCTTTATGTTACTTTTACCTTCGTGGTGTTACCTTCAATTTTTTTCCTTTGTGTAACTTTAACCTTTGTAGTGTGACATTTTTGGTAGTTTTACCTTCGTCGTGTAACCTTTGTGGTATTATTACATCATGGATCAGTTGTGAAAATATATTAAAATATGGATCGTTATGATTCTTGATGTATAAGATGAGTATATTTTGATAACATTGATATATGTATGGGAATATACCTAAGTAGAGTTAATGGTTGCTTCGTACATTGTGATTGTGGTATTTCATGGTGGTTTTTCCTTTGTGGAAATCTAAGAGACCTTTAGGTGTCTCGGGGTCCCTGCTGAGTATTGTTATACTCACCCCTGTAGAGGCTATGCCCACATCTTGTTGTGTCTTGTGAAGATGACAGACAACAATGACTATGGCTGAGGGAGCCAGGTTGGACTGTGCTAAGAGGTTCACCAGTTGTCATGACATGACATAGTGACTACTGATCATGAGATGTACCTACCCTTCTGGTGGGATCTTCATTGGATGTTCCAAGAGCAGTTTTTATATTTTAGTCGTACTTGTACTTTCTAGTTGGGCTTGTACTCTGACCCCTTTACTTTCAGGAAACTTTTAATAAATTAGTTTACTATGTGATTACTTATTATTTCATTCTTTGATTGTGTGTGGGTATATGTTTAAAAGCAATTCCTTCCTTTTATAGGGATTCACATTTCTGGTGCTGGTCACCTGCCCCTAGCCTATGGAAGGTAGGCTTGGGGTAGTCACGACACAGACCGAGGGTGACATCTCGTAACAAAGTGGTATAGAAGGTGGTGGTTCTACAAATGACCTAATTCTATGATCCTTTCAATGGAGCAATTGTGTTTTGTATTTTGAGTGCGGTTTTTAGTTCATGTATTCCAGTATTGGTGCGGCAGACAACATATCCATACAGTTGGACCTTGAATTCTGATTTCCTACTCGATGCATGAAATCCATAATTGCGTGTGTTTTGGAAATGTTTTCCCAAGGTTTCATTTCATTTATCTCACCAGGAATAACATAATGACCATGGCACACCATTTCCTTATCATGATACATCCGCGTAGACATTCGGCAAGGATTCTCGAGAGAGTACACGATGATAGACCACATAGCGACTCTGTGTGGATCATCAGTGTGCGAAACAATGAGGACCAACCTTAGAGAGGCCTGTCATGGATCATTGACATACCAATCCTGTGTGGGTCTTGCGGGGGGTTAGTACCAACTGATCATGTCTGGATTTGCACCGAGCATTACTATGTGGATTAGCACTGAGCAATCCACTTTGAATTAGCAATAGATGATACTAATGGATCATTTATGTTAGTTGAGCGTGTTACATGAGTTCCAGCATCATAGGCCTCTGATGTTTCTAGGTGAGATAGATCCCTAGGTAGCTGAGGATGGGCTAAAGGTTGTGGCTAGAGTTTTCCTCCAAGTTGGATTACCCGTAGATCAAATGGTGATCCTATCTACAAGTATTTATCAGTGCATGACCATGAAGATACTTCACATAGTTCTGACGCATGAGTACATGGACCGATGCCCAAGACTTTACCTTCAGGTAGTATGCTAGAAATATCATTGTCCATTGGTTAGTAGTTACAAAGGGTGGTACTGGTATAGGACACATGTTGGCTTAGTGCCTTACACGTGTTTCAGTATCTGATACCCCTCAAGTTCTGAGGTGATCCTGAATAACTGGAAGATAAGGAATAGCTTGAGGAGGTGGCCGAGTTTTCAACTGGACAAGGGACCATTCAATCAGATGGCAGTCTTGGTAGAGTGCCCTATATGTGGATCATCAGGATGATGACAGAGTTTAGATTACCCTGATCATGCAAAGAGGGGAATTTTCTGTGGCATGCTTGAGAGCCTTCCTTATAGAAGGGTGTCTCTTTCCATAAAAATATAATGGGTGAGTCTTTCTTATATATTATACAACTTTGGAAGGATGACAAGTTAGTATCTAAGTGTTCATTGAGGCGTAATAACCATCCCAGGTACTCGGTGAATATAGTACGGTTAGTGCTTCAGAGCTCGAACCTCTGAGTGAGGTGTGCTTAGGGACATATGAGCCAACAATATTCATCTATACATTCCTAATTATGTTAGTGTTCTGGGGATATGATTTTTGGTTTAATTTTCTTTGGCTAAGTAGACACAAGCAGTGAATGTTAGCAATAGGAAAGTGAGAAACTGACGACAGTCTCAGAGTCTTGGGCATGTAAAATGTTTTGAGAATAGGGTGTGGTAGAGACAGATGAATTCGTAGGGAAGTAGACATAGAAGTGGAGAAAGGAGAGCAGAATGAGGTGTTAAAATTTCTACATGTTATAACCATCAGCCCAATGTGGTCCCGACTAGGCTCATGGAGTAGGAGGACAGGGGAAGGGAGTAGCTGGATGCGGTCAAGGAGTGTGAACCAAGGTCACTAGGAATGATTCAAGGTATAGTCTTTGTCTACTACTAGATTCCATATTAATTGACAGAGGTATTAAACATTCATTCTTACCGACCTTGAGTTAACGGTTAAATCGATGACTTGAACCTTATGTCTGGAGATAGTTTTGGGAGGACACTCGATAATCACTCTTATGCAGACTGTGTGATCTGACCCTTGAGGCGAGAGTTTTGTTTTAACCTTATGGTGGTAGTGTTGAGGCCTTACTATGTTAGTTTGGGTAAAGACTGGACATCCATAGTTCATACTCAGGATGACTATTTTAGGAAAAAATGATGTAGTATATCTATAGTGTTAAAATGGATTTTCATTGGACTGTGAGAAAGGAAACCCAGGATACCCATGATAAACTCATTCATTGGAGTGTACAGTCGATCACTCATGATTCATCCATCCTTACCCTCGTGGAAGATGTAGTTTTGAGTTTTCAATTCCCAACATTAGTGGTAGAGTGTGGGGACGTCTTTTCAAAATATCTTTCCAGTATTACCACCACGAAGGGAGAGGTAATACTAATTTGGATGGGTACTGCTAGAGATTTTTACATGACTTCTCTAGGGTAGCAGAAGCCTTGTCTGCTTTGATGAAGATGCTAGACCTTTCCTGTAGATGGAGAAGTGTTAGCAGAGCTTTCAGAATATGCGATAGAGACTGAGGAGTGTCCCTATCATGAGGCAACCAGAAGAGGGAATAGGGTATGTAGTCTAATGTGTCACATTATGAACCATAATAGGTTGTATCTTGATGCAGGAGTGGGCACTGATCGCCTAAGGATCACGAAAGTTGAGACAACATGATCGGAACAATGCTACGCCTGACCTAGAGTTAGCAGTAGTGGTATTTGTGCTGAAGATGTGGTGTCACAACTTGATGGGTGAATAGTTTACTCTTTAATCTATTTACATGATTCTCAGGTACATCTTCCAAAAGAAGGACATGATCATGAAACCGTGATAGTGGCTAGAGTTCCTCAAAGACTATGACTTTGAGATAGTCTATACTCTTGGGAAGGGGAATGTGGTAGCTGGCTTACTCAGCAGGAGGTCTGGTCTATAATTGTTGAGTGAGGCATCAGATCATTTAGTCGCATTTCAGATATCATTAGTGGATAAATAGGGAGTATCTTACCTCCAGTCAATGAATGTCACTCCCCCACATTTTCTACAAGTTCGGGAGGCATAGCTTGGGGACGATGACATTGAGGCCCGACGTGGTTAGATATCCTTAGGATAGTCTCATGAAGGATTTTCTAAAGGTGGGGAACACATCATTATTTTCAGAAGATACACCTTGGTGCCAGTGATACTTTGGGGGGAGGGGTTGGGGGAGTTACATACATCCCCATTAATAGTACATCATGGATTGGCATAGACGTTATAGGACCTCCAACATCAGTACTGGTGGCCAACGACACCGGTACTAGTGGTAGATTTTTTTATCACTATGACTCACTTGTTAGAAAGAGATTAGTACATAGAGCCGGAAAAATTCTTATGCCGATATGAGAGAGAGACCCTTGGATTCAGAGGAGGGAGACCAAGTCTTTTTATGGGTCTCACCCCGATGTGGAATACTAAGGTCCAGCCATGACAACAAGCTATCTCCAAGGTCCATCATACATTTCTATATTCCTAGATAAGTGAGTGAGGTGACATACCATCTATCTCTTTCCCCACATATACACAGGTGGCATAATGTTTTTCCCATGTCATAGCTGAGGAGATGCAAGCATGATCCATCGCCTATCATCGACTTGGGCGAGTTCAAATTTAACGATGGGGAGACATCTACAGAGTTCCAGGTGGATATAGAGGATCAATAATACCGAGTCCTTAATGGACAGTCTATCCATATAGTGCTTGTTTGGTGGCATCATAGGGACTTTCGTGAGATCACATGGGAGTGGGAGGCTCAAATTCTTTCTCAGTACCCTCATTTGTATGATTTGACTTTGTTTTGGATTTCGGAGAAGTAAAGCCCTTATATAGAATGAATGTAATGTATCTAAATTTCCATATAATTTTTTTATTTATATGGAATTATTTTGAGACCACAAAATTTGATGGCGCTTAATTCTGACGCCCAGAGTGCCCAGAATGATCCATCGTAAAATGTTAAGTTTAAAATAGCATGCATGAGAAGTTTTTTTGGAAGAGTGGAATTACACTTTAATGGGTGCCCAGATTGGAAATCCTATAGTACCATTGCATTTAGGATAGCAGTTTTACCCTTGGTGCGACTTAAGATTAGTCAGCGTAGACCTCCTGTGAGAAAACCCAAAAATGTCATAACCGTAAATAAAATAATAAAATAAGGTTATTTTTTTCAAATTCTTACAACTCAAAAATGGTGACTCAGATTAAAAATTCGATACAACTGGTGATCTCATGAGGGTACGATTTCTTTATGATGATACTAACATTGGATGGTACATGCCAAATATAGAAGTTATTTTTTTCCATAAATAATATAATTAAGAAACTCTTTTCTTATTGTTAAAATCCGATCTTCTAAATGGTAACTCAGATTGAAAATATGAGAGTACTGTTGAGTTCTTGGTAGAGTGTTCCACTTAGTGGGAGCCTATCCTTGACCGGCACGAGTCAAGGGTGAATGTTAACAATTTATTGATCATTGTTAAGGCACATTAAGTAAATGTATGGGCGGCATTTTCTTCTTTTTAATTGGTGCTCAGATTAAAAATATGAGGAAATTGTTGAATTCACAATGCCGCGATTCTTCTAAAGGAGTCTCAGTTCAAGTATAATAGTTCTGGTGAAAAAGTTAAATTTGATGACTTTTTGAAAGATCAGTAATATAAGGTATTACTTTATTTTAGTTATTTTTATTTTCTCCAACATATATGCGGTGTTGGTGAGACCGAGGACATTTTAGTCCACTGATGACTTAACACTCCCATGTTTGTAAAGACAACATCCGGAATTTGGGAAATTCATTAATTAAATGAATGTCATTAATTCATTGTGCGGTACATACTCTTTCTCCTATGAAATTTATTTGGAGCATAGGGAGGGGTGTTGGAATGTCTTCAACATGTGATGATGCACTGGAAAAGTACTATGATGTTAACCACCTGAAGGATGAGGCCGGATTCAATGAGTGGTGATGAGCTCCAGCGAATAGCAAACTGACGACAATGAAGTAGGATGTTCCATCGATCACCATCAGAAAACATCTTATCTATGTATGGGGTTTGTTTTTAAATACATCTATGATGATTTCTTTTCTCCTGCATGATATAATTTTAATGCGTAGGGAACGTGACAAAAAAAATGACCAGAAGCACCACTGTATCGCTCATATTGCATTCTTTGAGGACGGTTTCCTTATGCTGACGAAAATGATAATTAGCGGGTCACGTTTTGACGATGACACCCGAGGGGAGCCAGAGGCATAGATGACACCATGAACAGACCACCAGAGCACGACTGGTTGCCCGTAACGGAAATCGTCAGTGCGCCATGTCGGCGGCGGCAGGATGTGGCTCGAGGAGACCCGCAAAAACCAGACAGGGGCGATGGAAGGTGGGGCACGATGGCGCGTTGTTGTGGTTGAAGGCGTCTGCCCATGCCAATCATGCTAGACAAAAATGGAAGAACCTAGAGGAGGTGGTGGTGACAGCTATAGTGGATAGCATGTCCTGGTAAGAAGGCATGACGCAGCCCCGCGCCATGCCCTATTGTAGGAAGCCAGTCATCCAAATGATTGACTGTTGAATCGCGGTGGGGCGCTGCCCCATCGGCAGTCGAACGAACCCACAAGCACGGGGCCAGAAGCACTCAACGGTCTGCCTTCGAGCCGACCGAGCCAGACATGAGTCAGCCACGCAAGATGAACATGCCCAGCGGGATGCTCCCACCTAGCAGTCTGGGCTAGTCCCACGGCCCAGCAGGATGACCATACATAGTCGGCCAGAACTACAAGCAGATAGGGCTGGACCTGTGGCCCAATGAGCCAGTGAGGGTGGGCCGGGCCAACCGTGGTCCGAGCCTACGAACAGGATGGGATAACCCTGAAAGGCCGAACCCAGTGAACCGGGCCGACCCCCAGTGGGCCGGTCTTGAGCAAGGTTAGGTGGACCCCGCGACCCATTGTGTCTGGCCGATCTCACCAAGTCAGATAGAGCCCAGACCCAACCAGTACACAAACAAAAAAACACATGTAACTAATGAAAGAGGTGTCTTTTTGAAATGCCCATCAGTGGAATTGAGATCCCAATTGGGATTTGGTCCCTTTGACATATTTCGGTGCATCTGAATGAGCTGGGCCAGATCGAGGTGCAATCACACATCTTTCACGGAAAGAGGTGTAACTAATAGACCGAGTATTTGATCGACGCACTGTCTGTGGCAGAAAGACCCTTGTGACAAGACCGTACATTGGAGGTACTCTATGTGAGTTTTTATGGAGTTTTAAATGCGACCTGGGTTGGATCAGACATGAATCCAACCTGGCCCTTTTTACAAAAGTGCCCATATCTCACAGATCGGGTGTTTCATCGACGCTTCGTTTTCACGTTGGGACCCCTATGATGGGGAAATCCCATGGGTATTCTTCTTCATGGAAAATAGTGGATGCTAAGGTTTTATTGATGGATTGAGAAACATATACTTCCAGAATCAAGCTTGCTTAGTGCAAGAATCTAGTTGTTGGCTGTAACGTGAAGAATGAACATTTTTCCAAGGTGGGTCAACTTCAAGCGATCCTATGTTGGTCAGTGCATAGCCATCCTGTCTGGGTCAATATATATTGATCCTATGTGGTTCAGTGCCTAGATATCCTGTGTGGGTCAGGAGCATAACCACCCGAAAAAATAAGATGATCTAGATTTATGACTAATCAACTGTACTTATGTACTTAGGTTATATAACTGGTTGAGCTGAGTCATTAAATTCATTGTGTTACCTTTACAATACTTTTACCTTCGTGGTGTTACCATCATGGTGTTACCATTGTGTTACATTTACCATCATGGTGTACCTTTGGGGTTTTAACTTTGTGGTACTTTTACCTTAATAGTGTTACCATCATCTTGTATCCTCTGTTGTAATTTTATCTTTATGGTGTTACCTTTGTGGTAATTTTACCTTTTTTATCTTTGTGGTGTTACCTTTGTGGTATTTTTCCATCATGGATCAGTTGTGAAAATGGTTTAAAAGTTGGAACGTTATTATTCCTCTTGTACGAGATGAGTATATTTTGATAACATAGGTATAAGTCTGGGAATATAACTATGTAGAGTCGATGACTACTTAGTACATTGTGATTGAGGTCTTTATTCTTGGTTTTTTCTTTTGTGGAACTCTAGGATACCTTCGAGGGTCTCAGGGTCCCTTCTGAGTACTGTTATACTCACCCCTACACAGGATATGACTGCACCTTGTTGTGTCTTGTGCAGATGACAAACAATATTGATCGAGGTTAAGGGAGCTAGGATCGATGGTGATCATTGGTGGACCATTTGACGTGACGTGAATTAGTGACTACTAATCATGAGTCATACCTACCCATCCGGTAGGATCATAAGTGGAAATACCAAGAGTTGTTTTTCTCTTCCAGTTGTACTTGGACTTTCCAGTTGGGCTTGTACTCCATCCCCTTTACATGTAGTTCATTTTTACTACAACATTTTTTTACGTGATTGCTTCTTATTTTGTTCTTGGATTTTGTGTTGGTACAAGTTTAAAGGTAATGCGTTCCTGTTATAGGGATATACGTTTCTGGTGCTAGTCGCCCGCCTCTGGCCTATAGAAGGCGGACATGGGGTAGTCAGGGCAGGGCCCCCCAGGGATGGGTCTTGAAATATTTGACCATCCTAAAAAATGAAAAATTATATAATCAATTTCCATGGAAATGATGTTATGTTAAAATAAACACCTTGTTATTCAGACTCGACCAATCAAGTCAAAACATATTCACGTTTGGGTCGGTTTGACAACCTATGTGAACCATAAATTAATTTATTATTAATAGTGACAATGGGAACTTAGAAAGTTATATTATTAAAATATATTAACAAATACTGATTCATTTATGATTTCATAAAGAAGAAATTATGTATTTAACATAATATTAAAGTTGTTTTTTTCCATCACTAAAATTACCTAAATAAGCTTTTATCAATTTAGGTTTCACATAATATTACCAAAAAACATATGTAATGAAGTAAAAACATTTAAAATAAAAATATATTATATATTATAGATTATTAAATGATATATAAGTAACTAAATGTTATTAAATGTTGGGAAATTATATAGAAATTATTGAACATGTGAAAAAATGAAAAATGTATTAACACCCGATTGTCATCATATACAAAAATAACTAAAGTAATCTTGATAAAGTTTTTAATAAGGATTATAAAAGGGATATAAAAAATATTATGGTTAATGAAATTGTATATTAGATTATATATTTTCATTTTATAGGTATTTAGAGTGTCATCAACTAGAATACAAAACAAATTAAGGGGTTGTTGTCTCTAGTTCATCTTCATTGAGGCATAATTACATGTTTTGAATATATTTATGTTTGATGTGGTATATATACATCCCAAATAAATTATTTATTCATAATTTACCCTAGATTATGATATATAAATATTTATTTTATAATCCCACTTACATTATCTTTAAATCAATTCACTTATCATGTTATAAGTGTTTTGTCTAAAATTTTACTTCTTTGAGACACACTTTATACAATGAACCTAATTTCATCCAAATATGTTTTATATTACTTATTGGATTTATAAAATTATGAATCATCATTATCATTTTATTTAAACAACAATCTCTTTCACTTTATATTTTAGTTGATGTTTAAGAATTTCTCATAAGTCATACATGGTTTTTTATCTCGTTTTCTCTTCAATGATTTGTGTTTTATTACTATTTTCCAATTACTTATTTGTTTAGTGTATATTGTTCTAATTAAATTAATATGGAATACATCATGATATTATTATTATGTTTTATATAAAAATATCATTTTTATGCTTCTAATGATTTTTGATTTATAAATTACTAAACCTATAAGAGGTTTTCGTGACTAAAATTGCTTCCTTGGGTCATGTTCACTCTTCAATATCCATTATATTACTAGATTAATATATTAAAAAAAATTATGATGTAAGGATGTATTTTACTATATTATTTTGTTATATAATTCTTTAGGAAAAATTATTCTTCATTAATGATATTATTATTTCATTAAAAGATTTTTTTAATAATAATTCATATTTCTTTTAATTGAGTTTTCTTCCATAAAAATATTTAAAACAACCCAATAATATTATCCTTTACGAAGTTTAAAAGAAAGTTTTATATTCAATGGAAAAAAATTCACCTTATTTTTTTAATGATATGATTTATTTATCCTTTTTAATAATTTGGGTTTTCAATAATGTTATTTCAAACTATTCAAGATGATTTTTCATTATTTCAAAATAAATATTTTATCATCCAATCCTAATTTTTTTATAATAACATTAATGTATTCAACAAGGTCATATTATTAAATATATTTTTTAAAATGTAAAAAATATCAATTTATTTTCAATATCAATTTTGATAACATTATGTCTTTTTCAATTCGTAATAATTAAAAATTATTTTAAAAGTTTTACTGTCCTTTTTGAAAACATTATTTCACTTTCAATTCATCAATTTTTTATATTTCTTAAACGTAAAAGTTTTAAATTTATTTTTACATCCCTTCTTTGGATGACTCGATGTATTTTTCAACTCTACCTTATAAAATATTCTTTTTGAATGAATGTTTTTCAATGTTTTTTCAATTCTTCAATGGAATGCATTATTTCTATTTCAAGCGTTAGTTATTAAAAAGTATTTATAAATAAAAATTTATTTAATGTGTTTCCAATTATTTTGATAAAAAATTTATGCCTTTTTAATGTTTCCAATACTAAATATTTTTTTATGTTAATGTTTCCACATTTGTTTCATTATGTTTATAGAAAACTTAATACCTTTTCAAGATTACAATATAAAATTTCATTTTAAATGTTAATATTATCAAATTATTTTCTCTTTTCCATTTGTCTAATTTATATATTTTCAAGTTATTCTTATTAATAATTAATTATATTATGTTTTTCAAAAGGCTTCTCCTTCTTTTTAAAAAGTTTTTAAAAAAATTAATATCCAGTTTACAGTTTTAAAACTGTTTTTCAAGATACTTTTATTTTCACATATATTCACTCTCCAAGATTTATTTTTCATGAAATAATGTTATTATCACCCATTATATGTCATTATTATTTTATTTTTTTTTTGGAAAATTAGAGTAATAATATTATAAAAGTTCTTTAGTTCATTTCATGTGATGATTTTTAACAACCCTATTCTTTATTAAACATTAATTCATTATTTTTTATGTATTAATAACTCTTAATATAAAGAAAAATGTCAATAATTATAGTGAAATTCGGTATTAGGTACATAAAATAACATTATGAACATGGGATGCGTGAAAATTATTAGAAATATCCTTAACATGCTTCAAAAATTCCCTGTATTTTTAAAATTTCATTGGATAACCTAGGAAAAAACATAAGAAAAGTGTGAGTTATATATACCTGTATGTGAATAAACAAGAAATAAGGTGATAAATGTTAGTAAATCGACATATCAATGAGGAATAAAAAGAACATTAATAATAAGGCATGATATATCATTATAATCATATCATGGGAAATGTGGAAATAACTAAAAATAATGAATCATAAACGTTGGTCAAATCCAAATAGCCAAAGCATCGAGGTTGAAGAGGTACCGTAAAGAAATAATATTAACTCTCTGTCCCAACATGATGTATCATGATACTAAACATTACCCAATGCATTAGAGTTATATATAATTATAATTTTACCTATCACATTCATTTAATTCTCATTCATAAGTTTGGAACATACATCATATAACAAGGATTCATTCACCATCATAATTCATTCCCAGATTAATGAGTTTGTAATTAAAATACGTAAGAACCTAATTAAAAGTTACATGTTCATATATGTGAAAAACCTTGATTGTAAATTGGTATGGTATTCAATACATAATTGATTTTGTATGGAAAAAGCGCATGGAAATTTAAGCAGCATAACGAAATCACTTATAAATCATAAAAATTGGTTGATGAGAGAGTAGGGGGTATATCAACTCATAGATATCAAATATAGGGTAATATGGAAATAAAATAACATATCCCAATATTAAATATTGAAAATTCAAGACATAAGTTAATGAAGAAAGATGAATAAAGAAAAGAATCATAAATATATTTCAGTATCGTAATAAGTGTACATAAATGATCATGAGAGGCTTGATGAGCATGAAAGGGGGATATAATAATTTATAAATTAAATTTATAGTAATTTAATATTTAATAACATATCCCAACATATGAAAAATGAATTTATGATACATAACATAAATGAGGTGCCGGATAAAAAGTGGAGAGTGGAAGATCCCATACAGAATTTCAATATAGTAACAACATAGGTATGGGATAAATTGAGAAAGTATTAATGATATATCCTTCATATAAAATAAATTGTACAATAAGTAAATTATTATAATTTAACGATAATATAACAAATTGAATGTAATAATACTTATTTTAAAGAATGTAATGGAATGAAATAGAGAAAAGTGATGATCCCTTAGTTGAGAGTGTGAATAAAAATGCTTTGATGGGATTATTGATATATTGAGAGATATTTTGTAAGACTCTAGATAATGGAGGGAAATGTTTTCACAGTATATAAAGAGTTTCCATGAAGAGAAATGAGATCTTTGGTGGGTTTATATAAGAAATGTGGGGGATTTTTTATTATTAAGGTTTCATACACTATATAATAAAATATCCAAAACCAAAAATCATAACATGGGATTTCCCATGGTTTCTACCAAATGGGAGTGTTTCTTATTATTTTATATGGAAAAGGGATGAAATTATGAAAATAATTCTCTTTCTTATTTGTAGGTGAGTCACACTCTTAAAGAAATTCTTTTAATACCATAAAATATATTATATGTTTTTGAGGATTCAAAATGGATTTGCAAAATGAATCCAATAAACATAATATCTAATTATTTTAAAGAAAATTTATTTATTTGTGTATCCCATTTATTGTAATTATTATGTCACATTTTGGTCATTATGATGTCATAAAACACAATGTACATTTATAAAATATTTAATTTTTACTTGAAAATTTGACAGTATAAGCACAATAATGAAAAATTCATTAATGGATAAATATTATAATATTATAATAAAAAATAATTTCATTTTATATAAATAATTTTCTAAATAAATGAATTCTCACTTTTATAATAAAATCAAAATTTAGTAAGAAATGGAGTTTTTTTACAATAACAATTTTTATCCCTTATAAAAATTACATTCAACATCATAAAATTTATATTTTCATATATTATTCATAATAATTATTTAATAATATTAAAATATTATTAATTCTAGAAATAGATTAATTCATGAATTCATTAATATAATGTTAATATTTTCCAAAAATATATCATTTTCATTATTTTGTCAACTTAAAATTCATTTACAATGTAATAGTAATATATTTATTATTATATAAAAAATAATGTATGTATTCATATTTCTAGGGCCTTGATACACATCTCTTAAATACAACTAAAACGTTCCAAAGAGTATGGTGCAGTATAGTGGGACTTTCTTGGGGTGGATTTACTAACACTGTTTTGGCCATGATCTTGATGATCTTGGACTTCTCTCATTATGTTTCACTCATGATTAAGTTGTCGGATTTCATATTTTTAATATTGAAGTTTAATTTCCAAAAATACTATCTCCTGTGGAATATTTGATAAATGGGATTCACAGGGAATGATCCTATTGGTTGATGCCATCACATCCTTTTTCTATGTCAAATGGATTTGCTAAAAATCTATATTTTTTACAATCACGTGATTAATATTCAATGGATACATTATCAATTGTAATGATACAAAAGTGTCTTCAAAATCCAATTAAATAAACCAAATAGGTGCATGTGTTTCTTATATCCATTTTACTTAATAAATGATTTAACTAAAACCAAAAGTGAAATATCATTTATAAAATTTTGAGTCATTATAATATTTCCCCCTTAATAAATTACTCTCTAAAAATTTTATTCTCCTATAATAAAATAAAAGAGGGTTAATTTTCTTCTTCATATCCCCCACTTCCCACATTGCTTTATCGAACTTGTGCTTCCTTCATAATACTTTTAAAAAGTTATACTGTCTTTTTTCATAGAAGTTTT
Organism: Viscum album; assembly: GCA_963277665.1. Classification (NCBI taxonomy): domain Eukaryota; kingdom Viridiplantae; phylum Streptophyta; class Magnoliopsida; order Santalales; family Viscaceae; genus Viscum; species Viscum album. Next base: position 1,921,653,430 of record OY728145.1, on the reverse strand, counting down.
TCTCAATGATTTAGGACCATCAATGAGTGATCTTAAAATGATTTCATTATCTAATGTAACTACCTATAGATTAACTACATGTGAGGGGTTTGGTATTTAGATTCTATGGATGGAAACATGAAATACTTCATGTACTTGAGTTAAGTTTGGTAGGAGTTCTAGTTTGTAGGCCATTGCTCTGATGCCATCATGGATCTAAAATGGTATGATTAATATTAATCTAAGATTTCACATCTTCTTAAATCTCATTACATTTTTTCGTAGAGCTATATGGATGATACCAAGTCCCAATCATCGAAATCCAGGTCTCATCTATGATTATCATCATAGCTCTTCTGTCAACTCTCAGAAGCCATGATGTTATGCGTAACAGTGTTAAATTTTTTCACAAGTTCCTCATTCATTTCTAGGCCTGGTAGTTTTCGTTCCCCAAATTCATCCCAACATTTTGGTGTCCTGCACCACTTCCCATAAAGGGATTCATAGGGATCTATTGAATGCTCAAAGAAAAAATATTTTTGAAATAGAACACAACAAAATGATGATATTGCTCACATCCTGCTTTGATGTATATTGAAAATTCCCAAATAATTAATTCTAGTGAATTAATAATCCACTTAGAGTGGAAATTATTTTGAGGATGATAGACCATCATGATGTTCAACTTAGTGTTTAGACCATGTTGGATTCTTTCCCAAAACATGGAGAAGAATATTGGATCTCTATTTGATTTAATAGATAGTTTTACTCCATGAATCCTTACCAATTATATGATGTAAATCCATGTCAGCTAATATAGTGTGATTTCCACACAAATTTCGATATAGTGACATGTCTATTAATGATGATCCACAATAACCCATATAGCATTATTCCCCAAAGATGTCTTGTGATGTATGGTGAAAAATTACATGGTGATGTTCTCCTACTTCCATGTTGGTATGTATAATGGTTGAATCATACCCTTAGACTTATTTATTTCAAATTTCACTTGCTGGCATATGAGGAACTTTGATTTATATATATTGATATCCTTCTTTATATTGTCCCAAAAATAGTTTTCATGGAGATGTTGATATATCTTCATTCTTCCTTGGTGAATGGATAAAGTTGAACTATGTGAACCTTCTAACAATTACTTCATTTCTTTGGATTTTATAGAACACAGAGTCTTGACCCAAATCTCACAAGTCCTTCATCAATTTTACACTCTGAGTATTTACCCTTTCTCATAACTTCCACCATATTCTAATTTTCTATATCATTTCATTAAGAATCCATTATTTTATTCATGAGGGATTATTGAGTGATCTTTTGGGAAATGATTTGTGATGTTACTTCTATAATGATTCCCGTTCCATAATTTTATGATATATTAATATTTTATCATTTTGAATTGGCATCATTGATAATGATGTTGAATCTTTTCAACTTAGAAAATCTTCCACCTTATTTTATTTGCAAGAATGGTAGTGGGTTGACTAATCATAATCTGTGATGATATATAACCCTATTCTATGGTTAATATTAATCTATTTCTATGTTAATATATATTTTAGGATCATGTGATCAATATATATCTCACACTTCTCCACATAGAAAGAATACTGCTATATTTTCAATGTAAAAATCACAAATGCCATTAACAGATCATGGATGGGATAGTTTTTCTCATGAATTTTCATCTTCCCTGAGTGATAGGATATCAATTTATTAATTTTTAATAATACATATCCTAATACATTCTTTGAATAATCACTATATATGATAAAGACATCCCTACTTATCGGTATTGTGAGCATTGTTGTAGTGATAAGTCTATTTTTGAGATCTTTAGTTCATTCCTCACAATATTACATTTAGATAATCATCAATCCAATCTGAGTTATTTAGGTAAGAGGGTTTGAAAATCATGATAAAATTCTCAAAAACTAATGATAATACCCTTCTAACCATGAGAAACTTTGTATATATGCTAACGATCTTGGCCTCGACCGTCCTTCAATTTATTAGTTATTTGAAGGGTCCTCAGATATCCCATTTTTTGTGATTATATTACTCGTGAATGAGTCTTCCTTCAACAAGAACACAAATTTATTGTACATGGCATAAATAATCTCTTTTCATAGTGTATTTAGCATTGTTATTAGATGTTCCTCCTTCCCTTCCTTTCTTTTGGAGTATATTAGAAAATCATTTATATAGGCTACCAATTTTTTTCAAGGTAATCTCTAAAGACTCTATTCATAAAGTCCCTGAATATTTTTGGAGAACTGGTTAGTTTTAATTGAATCATTGTAAACTCATAGTAACCATACCTTTTATGAAAAGTTTCCTTGGGGATATCATCCTTCTTCCCCATTACTTGATAATATCCCGACAGATGATCTAGTTTACAGAAGTATTATGATCAACATATCTAATATAACGAGTCAAAATTTGAGGGAGACTATACTAGTTCTTTATCAAGATATTTTTGAGCTCATGATAGTCACTAAAATGGAACATTGACCCATCCTTTTTATTAAAAAATAGGGCTGGTGCACCCCTGGTGAAGCACTTGCATATGAAACCTTTATTGAGATTCTCTTGTATGTGTTTCCTCAGCTTCTCAATTTCAACAAAAACCATTATATATAGATTCCTAGATATTGTTAATTACCTACATATAATAGTTATTGATAATTTAACCTCAGGACTAGGTAGAAGACCATAAAATTCCCCAAGAAACATATTAGCATATTGGTCAAAGTAAGCTTGTCTTCATGGATGATTAATTCCTTAGATTCAAACAATTTATCTAAATATACATTCAAATAAAAAATAATAATAATTAATGGGATGTTTCTTCTAAATAAGATTCATCCTCCACCTTTAAATTATAAAAAATAAAAGGATGATTCTAGATGCATAAAGTGATTTCCTTCTCTCAAAATTTTATATTGGCTCTATATAATAGAATCAAATCCATTACCACAATAGCATAAAATTCCACTGAAGAAATCATTTATAGGGTCAATGATAAGTTTATTCCACAAAATTTGACGTTGGAGATGTTATATATATGGGATTCTTTAAATTCACTATTTAATATTTTCACTGATAAATCTAATTTTATGATTTTTGGTGGTATTTATATATATTTACTAATCTTTCTTGATATGAAAAAATGTATAGAAAAAAAATAAAAAGTTAGTTCTCTATTCTTGAACTAATAACTATTATACTTGTCACCACTTCATAGACAACCTCCCCCTCGATGATTTTGATGGAAAAATCTCACCCTTGCTACCTTATAGGTTGTTGGTTATCTCCGAACACCATAGGCATAGTGTATTGGTCTTAAAAGTGCCTATATTCTTAGTAGTTGAACCAATGAAAAATTCATTGATGGTTGACTGGATAATTCCTTTCCTTCATTGCATTAGTGGGTTTCTCTGTTCAGTAATTGTTAGCTAGGTTCCATTCCAACCCATGCCCAATGGATTTATTGACCCCTTAAAAATTTTCTTAGGTTCTTAAATCCACACCATTGAAAAGTGGGATGATAAAATTTATTAGAAAAATTATATTTTTCCATTATCCCACAAAAATTAAACATATGTTTCCACTTCTTATCCCCATGATACCCTTGGTATTCACTTACCTTCATTACGACTTTTATTTCACACTGGAAAATTTCCTCATAGTTATCAAATTCACATATCTCTGGGGAATTAATATGCTACAGCTTTTCCCCTAAATAAGGATTAAAAATTTCATTCAAGGATAAAAACAATGTTGGAGGGGTATCCTGAAAGTCATATAAAGTATTCTTCATATTCCTATATAGATTTGGATTATTTTGGTAGAAGGTGATGATATCCCTTACCATTTTAAGTTAAAGAGTGTGAGAAAACTATTTGTTGAATTTTTTTCCAGATTTCAAACCACTCCGTCTCTACAGTATTTCCCTCAGAGTTTACTTTTTTGATCAATTTACACCAAAGATCAGATTCTCATTCTATATAATAAATATTTATTATAACATTCTCTTTCTCAGAACCTTGAAGGATGGAGAAGAAATTCTCAATGGAGTTCATCCATTTTTCCACAATTAAGGGAACATGTGATCCATTAAAAGTAGGCGGATTTTATCTCATAAAGATATTGATTATGTATTTTTATCTCTTAGAGATCTTGTGTACTATAATTGATCTAGGTTTCTATTCATAACTACAGTCAGTAGAGAGAGTATCATTGTAAAGATCATGATTACTGTTCCCTTTGGGTTGGACATGTCATTGGGGAAATCATCATATTTCCCATCCCATTGATTTTTGACACTATTATTCCTATTTATAGTTATTATATAGAATAAAAGTAAAACTAATATATATTATTTTATAATATTATACACATAAAGGGGAATCCAATGAAATTAAAATGAGAAACATATAAATTACATTTATTTATTTACCTTATGAATTTATAGGCTTCATTCTATGTGAACTATGATCTATTTACTAAAATATATTCCTATAATCATGTTTTTCATTAATAATGGGTTATAATTAGATTATGAAATTACTAAATAATATCCCTAATGATTGTAAAAATAGTTAAGTTGTAAGGCCCATTGACGTGTACCAAGATACACTAATTTATGCCTGGGAAACCTTATCAAAGTCGTTACCCCTAGTTACATCTGAATTAGAACCACATCCACATGTAGTATGTAGAAATGGATGTATTTTCTTGATAAACCACTTAAACAATAATTACCCAAATTTGGGTATTTTTAAAAATACTTAGTATTATTCCAAACATTTGATGTAATTTTTTTGTAATCCTAATATAAAAAATAAATAAACATTGTCTTTGATTCCATCTATAACAACCATTATCTTTATTACACATTAATTCATTGTTTATCACAAAAAATACAGTTAATACAACATAAAATATAGATAAGTGTAGTTTTTTTGGAATTAGGTACATGTCATCAAATTTTTAATATGGTATACAATAATATTATTGATAAAAAATCCATAACATGCTTATAAACAACAATGAATTTTTAAAACTGAATGGGATAACTTGGGGGAAAATATAATAAAGGGGTGAGATACAAAGCATAGTAAGGGAATAGACATGAATAAGGTGACATGTGTTAGAAAATTGGAATATCATTGGGGAATAAATGGAACATGAAAAATAAGTCATGGTATATCATGATAATCATAACATGGAAAATGTGAAATAAAATTAAAAAATCTCATCATAAACATAGGTTAATAGTAAATTACCAAGGCATTATGGTCAAAAATTCCCTATAAAGGATTAATTTTGAACACCTATCCCATCATGACATATAATTATACTAATCATTTCCCATTTCATTGGATTTCCATATAATTCTGGGCCCACCCCTCAGATTAATTTCCTTTTCATGCTTAAGTGTGCCTCATAAATTGTACAAAATGAATTAAATCATCATCATAATTAATTGCTTTATACATGAGTGTGGAATAAACATATGTCAGTCATCAATTAAAAAGTACATGAGCATAATTTTTAACACCCTTGATAGGAAATATATATGGTTTTCATTAAATAGTTTTTTTGGTCTGAAAACATCATTTTGAAATTTTATGCACCTAACAACATCAGTTAATGATTCATAAAAATTGGTTTATGAAAGAGAACAAGGTCCCTAATCACTTTGAAATAAAATGGTAAGTAACATAGACATCGAATAAAATATACCAACTTTATAAATCATACATTGATGAATAAAATTTAATAATGAAACATTAATAAAGAACATAATCATAACAATGTTTCATCATGGTAATGGGTTTACAGAAAGGATCTTGGGAAGATTAATAAAATTTAATGGGGGATCCAATCATTCATACATTAAATTGACACTATGTTAATATTTAATAATATATACCAACATATGAAAATATAATATAAGAGACATAATATAAAATAACAGCTTGATTAAAATACGGGAGTGGATGATCCCTCATTGAATTTCGGCATAGTAATGACTATGGTGAGGGTCAAAATGAGGGAGGAGAATTGATTTAAAATTCATATGAAATCAATTAGATAGTAAGGGAATTATTTTAAATGAATTAAAATATAAAATTTAAATTAGGGATAATTGTTTCAATGAATGTGCTTATGTTTAAAGGAGGGGAGGAAGGCGAGGACCCCTTACTTGTGTGTGTGAATCTAAAAGTTGTGGTGGGGATCACTAAGATACTAGGGTGCATTATGAGTTCTATATAGTGTTTATTGAAAAGTATTTATGTGATAAAATGTGTTTGTGTAAAGATAAACAGGTTCATAAGTTGTCTTATATATGAAATGAGGGGGATTTTATTATTATTTAGGTTTTGGACTCTACACAACAAAATATCCAAAACCACAGTGCATGCCATGGTTGTTTCCCATGGTTTCTTCCAAATGGTAGAATTTATTATTATTTTATAAGTATAGGGGACATAAATATTAAAATAAATACCATTCATATGTTGAGGGGAGTCATACTTTTAAAGAAATGATTTCAAAAATAAAATAAAATATATTATATGTTTTGGAGGATTCATAATGGATTTAAAAAATGAATAAAATAAATGGAAAATCACATTATATTAAAGGGAAAACATTTATTTGGTCATGGTTACCATTTATAACAATTATCACATAAATTTTGGGTTATTATGATGTCATAAAACATATTGTATATTAATTATGATATTTACTTTTATGTGAAAATTTAATAGTCATTGAAAATTATGAAAAAATAACCCTTGGATAATTTATAATTTGGATTCCATAAAAAATATTTGTTTTAGATAAATAATATATTAAATATGTGTATTTTCATTTTTAAAATAAAATTTCTATTCGTTATGAAATGAAGGTTTTTTTGATAATAACAATTTTTGAACCCTTATAAAAATTTATTTTGACTTCATAAAAATTAAATGAAAATTTATATTTGATAAAACATATTTAATAATATGAAAATATTATTAATTTCTATAATAGAAAAAATTTAAAAATTCATTAATTGAATTTTTTTTCTTACCAAAAATATAATTTGTTCTTTATTGTGTTAACATAAAAACCATTTAGAAGTAATAATAATTTATTCATTATCATATAAAAAATAATGTACATATTAATATTTCTAGGGCATGAAAAATATCCCTTTAATAAATAAGAAAACACCCTATGATTATGGTTCGTGATGGTATGACTTCCATAGGGTGGTCTAGTGAACATGTTTTTGGACGTGATATCAATGAGGATGAACATTTCAGAAAAAAAGTTATGATCATGATTAAGATTTTGGATACAAGCATGGGATTGTTTAAGGGAAAATACCTGAAATTATATCTCACTTGGAAGATCTGATAAATGGGATTTATAGGGTATGATCCTAAAGGATTATTCACTCACATTCGTTTTCTTTTCCAATTGGATTTGATAAAACCCTATATTTATTATAATCATGTGATCACTGTTTAGTGGCCATATTATAAACGATATCCATAAATAAATATATTTTAAATCCAATCGAATAAAGTAATAGAAGTTCCTATATATTGTATAACCTCATTACACAATAATATATTTAATTAAAATAAAAAATAAGAATTTTATTTGTAATAGTTTGGGTCATTACAGTTTTAAATGTTTTAAGAAAATCATTATATATTCTCTAGGTTCATTATGAGAAGTTGAATGTTTTATTTTCAAATATAAAAAATATATATATGGGTTATGGGAAAGGTATGACTTATTTATAAATTCAATGCATTGGATAAAGGATAATATCTGATGAGTTTTAAATGTTATTTGAATATATTTACACATAACTAGGTACAAAAAAGGGTTGTGTGAAGCATTTATTATATCCTCACAATTATACATGTGAAATGGTTAAGGATCCTAAATTTTCCCAAATGGTTAGTGTAAAGTAATTAAGATCAACAAAAAATTTAATGTGTGAATAGTTTGAAAAGATTTATGGTTCACAAGGATAAAAAATCATATGTTTATTATTGTACCACCATTTCATGCTAATTTTTAGGTTATGAGACTTTCATGATTATGGATTATTTTTTAATTATTCCACACATTCCTATAATTATAAAATGATGTAGAATTATTCTTATTTTTTAATGTTATCTCATTTCAATTATGCTTTTATTGTTATCATATTACGATCTTATGTTCCTTCATCATGTTTTATGATAATTAATCATAGTATTTTGGAATTTTAGTATTATATTTATTTATTTTCCAATTATACATCACAATTATAATATATACCTTTATATATTTATTTCCCCTTATGGAGAATCTAATATCACTTTTTTCCTATGTTTCCATTCCTCATGTTTAGAAGAAGATTGCATCAACAGAGATATTTACAAAGGGCATATATGAGAAAAGTTATTGATTTTTTTGGATGTGTCGTAAAATTAGTTAAATATGATAGATAATCATGAAGACAATACATATTTAGGTCCATGGTTTATGTGGATATTTGGAAGATGTATTATTTAAATTTTAAAATTAATTAAATATTTAATTCATGTGAAATTTTTGTCACATCAGGCACTTTATGAACACCTAAAGACCGTTCATGTGATTTACTATAACAATAAGATGTCTTTTTAATTGAACCTTATAATGGAAATAATTAACCTTATGAATATATAGGTTGGTTTAATGAAATTTATATTTTCTCAGAACTCTATTCTCATGGACATCTTTGTGAGGATCGACTAAATAAAAAAACACCCATCTCCTCCCCTATAAATATCACATTCAACACCTCTTATTCTCAAACCATAAAAACCTATAATATTGTCCAATTTATTCCCAATAAACTTCCCTATCACTTACCGTATTTTCATGAGACCGTTTTCGAAAATAAGTAAAATTCTAATTTCCCTATGGCGGTTCTCAATGAGGAGAAGTTCAAGAGGTAAAATCATATTTCATTTCATTTATTCTTATTTTCAAGTAGCTCTATTTTATTATTAACTGTTAATATCCCCTTATCATAGTGGAATGATAACTCTAGTATATTATATATACTAGATAGTTATTATGTTAATATAATACTCCATTATCAAATGTCCTATCATCTCTCTTCTATTCTAAAAATGAATGCATCATCTGTGATGTGTTGATTTACTACCATTTTTCATGATACACATTAATTTTAAAATACCTTCTCAATGTGTGGTCATAAAATCATTATAATTTTTGAAAAATATTGTAAAATTTAATTTATAACCATTTTTATATTTTGTAAATAACATAATTATATAATATTAAATAATATAATCAAACTAGTTCGTGATGATTGTAAACTTTCAAATTAATCTAAATGATCATAATTAATGTTTTGAATAATGAATCATACTCATATCATGAAAAAATAACATTATATATGAGCATTTAATCTTATTTACATTAATTAATAATATATGATTTAAATTTTGGGGAATTATTCTAATGTTACATGAACTTCAATATGTATATACTAGTGAAATGATTATGAAAACCTAGAAAAGAAAACACTCCCATATGATGAAAATTAACTACATAACTCATCATAATGATAATAAAAGAACATAATATAATTATAATATATCAAATAATATTATAAGGGGTTTCTTATTTTTTTAATTAATGGATATTTTTTATCCATGATATCATTGTGATGAATGAATTCCAATATAGGGTAAGGGGATTCTCGAATCCAATTTCCTTTCATTGGTTTATTCTAGTTTTGTGCAAAATTTTAGTAATGATGGTCTATTAACTTTACAATAATATAATTTCATTGTCAATCCATTTTAATTTCTAGGATATAAATGGTACCAATATGATTTTATGATAAATTATTTTTTTTAAATAACACTTCCTTACAAAACTACATGTTTAACCTCTCTTGAGATAAATTTTTCTTCACTCAGGATTGATGAATCTTATACACAATATGTTATTCCATTAATATTTTTTTAACTAAAATGTTTTTTCATGAATGTATGATTTTTGAATTGAAACCCATTCTTTTCCATGGGTTAGTTTATATTGTAGATTGATATATGTTCTATGTATAATGCAGGATTATGTAAATGTTATGATATAGTGGGTGAACCTATAATTAAATAACTTTCCATTTCATTGGTTAATATGATGTATCTCATGAGAAAATGTGAAATATGTAAAACATGAATATATATTTGTTCATAATTATGATGCTGTGATTATGCACGCATGTTATGCATTAACATGATGCAATTTTTGTTCACAACTATGTGGGGTATTTGAACAATAATATATGTCTTTCATTTTTATCCATCGTCACATTCAGAGACTTTTTCCTATGATTTGTCTAATAATTATGATGATGATCATATAAATATGTTATGATGATTATTATTATGTTCACCCCATGTTATATTGATCTATTTTCTTATCTATCCTCTTACTAGGCTTTAATATCACACAATTGGAATATAATTCTATACTGATAGTTTTCAAAAAAATATGCCTATAGGTCATCGATATATCAAGGGGAAAACAAATTTCACAGGAAGGACCTATACCAAGGGTTTCCCAAATACCAGAGGTATAGGGGTTGTTGTAACCTTGGTTTTTTGTAAACTGTGGAAATATATTTCTCAGGTTTGGGGAAATTTTTTCTTTCTTGGGAATAACCTATACCCATGATTCTCTAAAAACCATCTGTATTGGTCACCCCTATTGACATATTTTTTTTATAAACCATGTCAATATATTATTCAAGATAAATAAGTAACACAAGAATACCTATACCCATGTTTTTACCAAACCATGTGTATTGGTGGGCCCATTATTATTCCATTATAATAATAATGAATAATTGTTTCGGGTTGGTTTCAAAACGACCAATGGTTCCGTATCCAATGGAACGCAGACCTGCTTTCCAAAGGCTGACGTTCACTCGGTGGCTTGGCCAGTGATTCTTAAGAACTGACATTGGTCGAGAGGATGGGAAGTTGGGCTCATCGCACCTTTTTGTGGGGAATTATTGCATGTTCTGGGACTCTCTTATAGATTTAATACGTATTCATATGTTCGCGAATCATTGTTTTATACCCAAGCATAGTATCCACGGACTTCTCCTGGTGGGCAATGGTCAGATCGATGAAGGGGTTCAGAATCATTTATGCCCAAGGATTACCATCCCTCGTTGGATTAATGACCCCCATGAGTGGGAACTCATTGAGACGGTACCGGGAGTGGCACGGTGAACCGATGTGAAGATAGTCGGATCTGTCAGTTGCTGAGCATGAACCTCAGATGGGCTTCCTACATACCCTTAGTGAGAGACTGGTATCAATGTCCACATAGTTTGAATTGTGGTGTTGGTGAACCGACGTGAAGGTTGACCCAGGGGTCCGATGCTGATCGGGCTTGAACCTCTTGGTGGCTTCCTACGTATCCCCGTGATGGGGAATCAAAGTCCTCGTAGTTCGCATGAGTTTAGGGGTTACGCTCTGAGGCAGCCCAGAGTAATGGATTGGGGCTTACATTCTGAGGAGGCCCATAAGAGGATGTCTTGGTCGATGCTTACTCTAAGCCCACGTGAGTCATGCTCGGTGTGAGAAACAAGAGGCAGTAGGGACCAGATGATCACATCGTGAAAGGTGTGTCCTTGGGAAGTGGAGTGGGGCTTACGCATGGTGCAGCCCATAAGGTCGGGGCTTGCTCTGGGATGGATGCCAAGGGTGAAAAAGCATAGAGGGAGAGAGAAAGAGGTGCTCCTGTGCCTGTCACCTCTCTTATTCCCGGGGGAAGTACATAAGTACATGGGGGCTTCCTTCGGATGGGTATTTTACTACCCCATGAAGAAGGGAGAAGTTCCACTACCCCAACAAGTAGAGGGGCAGAAAGGGGACTCTCGAGCTCAGACTCCGCATTATCGTGGGAATGTGAACCTAGGAATGCTTCAGAAATCCGTTCAAGGGTCAGAGAAACCCCTTTACCCTTTCTTATCATGGGTATGTGAACTCAAAACGGTGCACTGATGGGCCTGAAGGTTACAACACAGTGCTCTGGTGGCTCTAGTGGGGGCCTCGGCTCGGGGCCGATGATTAGGGAAATGAGGGAGTCATGGAGGATCAGGCTGGATTGGAAGGTTTTTATATGGCTTAGGGAATGGGAACTCCGAAGGAATCAGCTGGACACACGGGGGTATGGGTGGTGGCGCCCTTCGCGTAGGGAAGTGTTACGCGGTTGGAGAAGCCGTTCGCAAACCAGGGTTGTCCGCAGACTGATGGGAATCCCGTGAACCAGGGTGGTCCATGGAACAGTGAGCAACCCGCGAACCAAGGTGGTTCGCGGCTTCGGGTTCAATCTGCGTACCAGGGTGGTTCGTGAAGGGTTCCATGCGAGCAGCGGTGGCCAAGGGTAGTGTCGGTCGAGGCTTTTCCCGCATAGGAGGATGCTACGCGATGCGATGGATTGGAAAAGGGGCATAAACTCCCTAGTTTATGGTGATTGCATCCACGGAGGGGCCATGGTTCATGGTCTTTTTTTCTTTGATATTTTAATTTCGTGGTTCACCAAGTTATTATGCATCCTCAGGTTCCTTATTAATTCGTTCCCAAGCTCATACCTATTCTGGTTCTCGAACTGGAACTTCACTGTGACATCCTAAACCTTCCATCGAAATCATTCCACTCGAATCTGATTGATATCCTTCGAATTTCTTCTTCTCTTACCCTTGATCTCCTTTTATTGATTGGGGAAAAGGATGTATCTCTAGTCATGAGGCACCTTTTGCAGAGGCCCAAGACCGAAAACCCGATTCATGGATGACCCAGTAAATCTGCAACTCGTGGGGGGGAATCGAGCGCATCTCCCCTGCGAACAAAACGAACTTGGGGAGTGCTTCACGGCCGTGGAGGGTTCTTCCTCCATTCCGAGAATGACAGCGGATGCGGACTAGTCCGGTTGAGGAGGTCCGCTGCTAGGGGAGGTTCCTGATGATGGACCGGTCCATTGATCGTCCTGCTTTGCGCCCGTGGAGGCTCTCCGCCCACATTCTGCGAATGAAAATATCCCACAGAGGGGGAGGTTGATGGAACTGGCCGTGTGGAATCATCCTTTGGACCGGTCTGCGGACCGGTTCGGCATTGTGCATCCTCTATGTTTTCTCCCTTCTTCCCCCCAATTCTTTGGGGGGAACTGGGTAGCTTCTCCTTTGATAATTTTTAGGACCCTACAAATTCCCCCATCAGAATGGGTTGCGATCAGAACGAAGGGGAGGCCATTCCAATGCAGAGTGGTACTGAAACTTGGATGTTTTGCAGGAGATGGGTGGACCTAGTAGGGGACCATGCCTATAAATATGGGGGGCCCTTCCTTTTTCTTTTACCGGATTATTCGCGAGACCAGAGCCCTCTCGCTTTTTGTCTCCGCGTGCTCATTCCTTTGCGAAACACCTCATCCACGAACCAGTATGCCAATTTCCGCAATTCATTCCTCTTTCTCCGTCGCCTTCACCCGCGGACCAATTTCCCAACCACGAACCATTTATTTTAATTAATTAAAAATTAAGTCACGACGGGTCGCATAGGAATTTGCTTCATGGATTCGATGTTTCGTAGACATAGGTCTTGCTGACTTTAAAAATTTCCCATGTCCTCCGAACATAATTACATAAATCTGGGATTAGTATCCCATGGACCAACCTGGTTCGCGGTTCTCAGGCCAATGCTCTTCGGGCTAGAATTCCACGAACCCCTTCCATGTAGGGTTGGTTCGCGGGATACCGTCATCACGAACCACATTATGAGGCTTGATTGTGGACCTTATCAAGAAGGACCCTCGACTCCTTTGCCATGCAGTTGGCATTTTTGTCCATATTTTACTACCCCAGACTAACCATTTGCTGATCTTCATTCTGCAGGGAGAAAACATGGTTCCTCCTCACAATGTAACCTGACCTGCTGCTGAGCCTTTCCCAACTGGTTCAGGGAGATGTCTAGCCATGATTCGTATAGAGGAGAGCATCGAAGAGGACCCTAGTCAGTCCATCAATCCTGACGATGGTGTCTTGAAGGACTTACTCTCTCCTGAGATCCTGAGTTATCCATTATCTAATCGACTTCCGATTTACAGCTTCAGTCTTCAAAATGATGTCCCTATCCCTCCTACTTTCTCAGGTCTTCCATCACCTTGCTTGGAAGCGTCACCAAAGTGTATTCTGACGAACCTCGCCCAATAGGGGTAAATAATCTCTGATCCTGACCCGAAAGATACCTTCATTTTGAGAGGTTCTGTTTGGACCCAAAGCGATCTGTACACACACGACTTCTCTCAAAAAGCTATCCTCAAGAGTTACCCATCCATAATCAAACTTGATCGAGTGGATCCTAACACATGGTGGATTTCTTGGTGGGATATTCGGTTGGGTGGGATTTTCTCAAATGATTGGTCTTGGGCCTTATGGGTCCATCAACATTGCCGGGAATCTCCTAAGTCACTGGATGCAGCCAATTTGTACTCTGCAGTGTGCGCCTCCCAGTTTGTTGTTTACCCCCCAACTTTGATCCTGCATGACTTGCTCAGTCGCTGGTGTTCAAGCACTAACACCTTTCACCTATCCAATGGTGAAGTTGGCATTAGTCTGTGGGACATCTATAAATTTGGAGGGCTCCCAATAATCAGAGAGGTGTACGACAAGTTTATACCCACTCATGGTGAGTGGGAAGACGTCGAACAAGTGCCTTCATTGGTGAGGGATCTTCTGGTTATGGCGAAGCAATCACTAGGTCATGCCTTGCGTGCCCGCTCTCTTATTCTCGATAGCACCTGGATATGGTTATTTTGGAACACCACTGGTCCTATGCCGAAGATCAAGCTCCCCAGGACTCATCCTTCTGAACAATCAAGAACAACCCCAGGTTCCAACTGGGTGGTTCTGGAGGCAAGAGATTACCTTTAATGGGGTTATGAGGAGCACCCTGGTGGGCCGCCTATGCTCCGGTGGGCAGGTCTTTTTGCTATGTTTTTGAGCAGGTGGCTATTCCCTTCTCAGGATATCAACCCAGGTGTCATGGCTTGCACCTTGATGATGGCAGTTGAGTTGGAAGACGACCGCCTGGTGAATTTGGTCGTGCCCACTTTGGCACATATTTATTAACTACTGAGCCACATTTAAAAGGGAGGGTCACCCTACCATCTGAGTGGGCCATTTAAGTTCTTATGTGTATGGATAGAAAATCACTACCCCTGTTATGAGTATTGCCATAACACAGTCATCCCGCTTTCTACCTTTCAGCCCACCCTGCTGGATATAGCCGACGTTCATTTAAAGCCCTTAAGTTTTGATGAAGTTATCGAGCTTCTAAGTGATGTCTCCCTATTTGCGTTCACCCCCTACACTTCACCTTCTGGTGTTGTGGTTGATAACCGCCGAGGAAGCCTTTTGGAGCGCTCTTACGTGATTTCACTATGGGACGGGTTCTTGTCCGCATGAATTGATAAGGTTTCTTTGTGTGAGTTGTATGCCCCCCATCGTTTCTCTCACCAATTTTGATTTGTCCAACTCCAAGATTCCCTGCCCCCTCCTCGGGCTTGAGGACTGCACCCATCCACTCTCTATCAGTGGTGGTTGATGCTGATGTGAGAGGGATCTGACACAAGCATTCTCTTTCCTGGTATGGGAGCGGCTGCCAGACTATCCTTGAAGAACGAAAGGATGTGGGTAAATCATTACCCCAATGGGATCCTGGGGAAGGCTGTCTAGCAGGTTCCCATGTTAGGAGTAATTGTGGCTGTTGTGCCTACCGCACCTTCCTCATCAGCTCTGAGGGTGGACCGACTGATGGCTCATCGGTCAAAGTGACTCAAGGGATTCTCCTCTCACAGACCCTCTATGGTCGAAGTTCAGATGAACCCAACCTTCTTGGATGTTGATGAGGATGACCCGGTGGCTTTGGGCCCTAACAAGACAATTCCTAAAGTTTTACCGACCGATTCCGGACTCAGCAACTTGATTCCTAGCCCGAACTGGGGTTAGAAGCTTTAGACCCTCTAGCTTTGGAACCGTCTTTTGGCGTGCATATGCCTATGCTGATTGCAATGCCATACTTTTCTCCCATGCTATCCAGCGAGGATACCAAAGATCCTCGTGTCATGGTGGACCACCGAGCAGTGTGCAGGTGGGCCTGGCAACGAATTTGTTCGATTATCTCCGAAACTCCTCTAGCTAAGATGGAAACTAAAAATGAAGCTCTCTGACAAATCTTCTTGGGTTTGGGGTCAGGTGGCTTTGAATATCTGCAGTTCCATTCCCATTCGTTCCAGGTTGTCACGACCCCTGAGGAGGTTTCTACTAATGAAGGAAAACTTTATCACCTCGCTGCCTCTTATTGTGGGACCCGAGCCCTGTAGGAAGCCATGGAAAAGCTCAATCAGCTGATAGCACAGGAGTTGAGCTCTCGATATCAGGTAGCTGTCCTATCCTCCGAGTTGCATGAATGTGAAGTACGGGCAGTGATGTTGAGGGATCAATTGTAGACTACTACTGATCGTCTTGAAGTCATTCGAAAAGAAATCAACGATCTATATATAACAGTGGAGAATACTCATACAATGGTCATGGTTGAGGCCCCAGAGCAGGCCGTGCTGGAATTGACTTACAACAGCCTTCGTCGTACAGTTGTTGATCTGGTGGAAAGAGTGATCCGGGCTCTTTTATGACTGTAAAAGCCATTCTTGTGCACTCTATTTTTCATACCCCTCTTTTTTTTTTGTGTGGGAGAGACCCCATCTTGTGGACACCCTCCCTTTTTTATTCAAACGGAATAAAATCTCTGTCAATCTTTTGTCGCTGTAAAATTTGGTCGTTACTAGAACAATTTTTGTGTAAATAAAAACTCACTGAATCAAAATTAATCATAACTCAAGAAAACAAACTCTATATTTTTCCTGCATCATGAGATCCAGTGAGTTTAGTTTCATTATTTCTAGGGATTTGTATAAAATCACCACAAATTTTTTGCCTTTTCTTTTAATGCCATAATTTTGCATGGGTCCATTTAGTGTGGACCCAGTAGGTGTGGCCCGACTTTTTCTTAGGTCTCCCATTTTGGGTTTTCGGCCTAATGGTATTTGTTCCTCTTTTTTTTTGTGTAAGCGGTTTAAAGTCCCGCCGTCAAGACTATCATTAATGATGTTTAAGGTCGACCAGATTTGTCCATGTATTGTTGGTCATGGGCCCCAATGAGGTTTGGTCGATTAAAAGATGTCTCAATGTCCTTCAGACACATGTGGAGGGAGTGTGTTTATATTTGAATGACATGCAGGGAATGTCTCAAGAAATGGAAGTCGTATCAACGTAGAGATGTGGAAAGTGAAAGGCCTAAGTAAATCTCGCATTTGGTAGACGAGCCGTGGGCGATCAATATGCAGATCCGCTGAGGGTATGGTATGCATAGTCATATAAAGGTTTCCTTAAGTCAACGACTCTCCATTTCTGATAGCCATAGGACTTCATGAAAGTTTGACTTATGAAAACCACCATGGGTGGCTTGGAGAATCATGAAAACAACTGGGGATGGATTGGAAAATGTATGTGACGTCTGAAAGGTTGTGAGGACATCTGTATTAATCAAGAGTTTGGATGAAAAGTTCATGTCCTACACATTTATCTAGAGTAATGTACGGTTAGAGCTTGACACAGTTTAAAGTCGTGCAGCTGGCACATTATCTAGAATGGAACGGCTTCTCCTGGTCCCCGGTAATTTTGTCAAAGACGTTCCACCATATTTAGGAAGGGTTGTGAAAGAGGATGGTAAATTGTACCTCATACGGTTTTCGAATCCCGGGTTGAACATAGTGGCTCAGGGGCTATGATGTGTACAGAGAAAAGCATTGCCTAAGGAAATCTTGCCTTTGGTAGACAGGCCACAGGCTATCAATATGCAGAGCCACTGAGGGCATGGTATTCATAGTCATTCAAAGGTGTCCTTGGGTCAAGGATTTTATTCTCCCAATGGCCGAGAAACTTCAAGAAGTTGAGATTAGTTCCACTAGGGGTGGATTATGAGAGTTCGGCTTTTTTCTGAGTACAAACTATGGTTTATGAGGAGAGGGTGCCTAGATACAGGAGAAGCACCTAGGATAAATATCCCGATAGTGGGTGAAGTCATTCCTTCTCACGCTGGTGTGAGATGGTGTTTCGTATAGGTCTGACCCATGCACTAGGGGGCAGGGAAAAGCCTTCATCCCTTACCGAACCCATGACAGGTTTGACCGTGGAGTTTAATGTCATGCGGTAAGGATAGGCTCCGTGCTGTTTAATATCATGCGGTAAGGACGAGGGGTATTTTTAAAGAATTATGCGTATTTTAACGTCATTCAGTGAGGACGAGGGAATTTTTAAACCAGTGAAAATGCTTGTGGTTAGAGGCATTTCCTTCGATGTTTAATGCTAGGTCTTTGTAGCTTTACACCAAGCGACCAAGATACTCTGTGCAGTTTAATGTCATGCGGTAAGGACGTAGTTGAAAAGGCCACACTTGATTAGAATGTAACTGGGAGTGAGAATATCGGCATGCCTAAGATGTGGAAAGGGGTTGATTGGTGTAAATCGTGGCTTCAGGGCTTCTTGAGTTAGGAGAAATGCTATGAGGGCCCTGAGGCCGGCAAGCGTATGGGGCTAGGAAGAGTGTCGCCTGTGGAAATCTTTCCTTTGGTAGACGGGAAATGGGCTATCAATATGTAGATCCACTGAGGTAATGGTATGCATAGTCCTGAAAAGGTTTCCACAGGTCGATAAATTTCCACTTCCGATGGCCGTGAGTAGTTATGAGGATCCACAATTGTCCAGGCCACAAAGTCTTTCATTTGGTAAGAAAATTTCTAGACATGTCGGGCATACACGTCCCTGGTTGCTGTTAAATCTTAGAGAGCTCCATGCGCTGATTTATTTTGTGCACAGGGGTGTACCTTTACCCTATGCAGTTTAACAACGTGCGGTAAGGGAGAAGTACTCCTAGTGTAACGGTCATAGTGCTCAGACCATTGGGTGACTATTGCTGTATTCACTCGAGGGATAACTGAGTTTACATGCTCTAATATACTTTGAACAGGGGGGGGAATGAAGGTTGTAAACTGCAACTCTATGATTTCCCGGATCAAGAGATAGGGTGTGGGGGATCTAAGACCTATAAGTGTACGGGGCTAAGAAGAGTGTCACCCGGGGAAATCCTACTTTGGTAGACGGGCCAGGGGCTATCAATATGCAGAGCCACCGAGAGAAAGGTATGAATAGTCATGTAATGGTGTCCCCAGTTCGATAACATTCTGCTTCCGATGGCCATGAATGATTATAAAAATCCAGAATTTCTCATAGTAAAAAGTTCAACATATGGGGATAAAGGTGTCCGAGCATACAAGAAACATCTTCACTGCAATTGTCCATTGAATCAAAGTAGCCCAGCCTTGGCATGATGTTTTTAGATGTACTTCATCATGTGAACCACAAGTGGATACATAGGCTAACTGGGTAAGGATACCCTGGCGATGTTTGGATGTGAAAAGGGGACGTACTTATAAACCACTATGCCATAAATTTCTGGATCCGGAGATATGATATGGGGGCTCTAAGGCCCGTAATAATACAGAGCTAGGAAGAGTGTCGTCTGTGGAAATCTTGCCTTTGGTAGACGGGCCAGGGGCTATCAATATGCAAAGCCGTTGAGGGCATGGTATGCATAGTCATGCAAAGGTGTCCACAGGTCAATAACTTTCCACTTCCGATGGCCATGAATGGTTATGAAGATCCATAATTTTCCGGTTCGTGGAGTCTGATGTATGGGAAGGATGCACCAAAATGCGCAAGGAGTATTTCCATCTCGTCTCCTCATACATCTTAGGTGGTTTGTGACGAAATCCGTGAAGTTTAACATCATGCAGTGAGGACGCGGTCCGTGCAGTTTAATGTCATGCACTGAGGACACAAAATACACCCCGTGTAGTTCTAGTCCATACATGGGGGAAAGGCAAATTTTTAACTCTCATTACCCATGGAGTTTAACATCATCCGGTAAGGATGAAAAAATAAACCCCGTGCAGGTCTAGTCCATAAACGGGGGAAATGGGGCATTTTTAAGTCTTATTATCTGTGAAGTTTAATGTCGTGCGATGAGGACGATGAGTACACCCCATGCTGGTATAGTCTGTATACGGGGGAAAGGGAATTTTTTTGAATATATAGGCCAGGATAAAGTGTCCATGCGTCACTACATATCCTGTGAGGGCAGGAATCAAGCCTTACGTAGTTCTCTGCTAAATACTCCCTATGTAGGTCTGGTCCTTTTATGGGGGGAAGGGGAATTTTTAACTTTTATTCGGGCATGGATGGGCCAGGATGGATAACCCTGGCATCACTACATATCCTTTGATGGTGGGAATCAAGCTGTACGTAGTTCTCTTAAATAAAATACACCCCATACAGGTCTAATCCATACAAGGGGGGAGAGGGAATTTTTAAAACCTTTTGTCCATCCAGTTTAACGTCGTGTGGTGAGGATGAAATACTCTTAGTTTAAGGTCATAGAATTTGGACTGTTGGGAGCTTGGCAGTTTAACGTCCTGTAGCTCGGATAAAGAATACACCTCGTGCAGGTCTGGTCAATACACGGGGGGAGGGAGCATTTTATTATTATTATTATTATTATTATATTATTATTATTATTATTAGGTGGTGGCTGTGCCAGGATAGTGGGTCCTTGCGTTGCTACGTATCATGCGAGGGAAGGAATCAATCCATATGTAGTTCAGTGAAATCAATGTAGTTTAACATCATGCGGTGAGGACGAGCACTACACACCATGCAGGTCTAGCCCGTACAGGGGGGAAGGGGGCACTTTTATGTTTAATCTAGACATGGATGGGCCAGGATGGGGATCTCTGACGTCACTACGTATCCTGCGAAGGTAGGAATCAATCCTCACATAGTTATGTGAAATCCAGGCAGTTTAATGTCATGCAGTAAGGACGAAGAATACTTTTGGTTTCTATACGAAATACTTCTTCAAGAATCTCACTTTGTTAGGAGCCACGATGAATTTCCCATCCATGGAGATCAGGGCATATGCTCAGTTGGAGTAGACCTTGTGTATAACGTATGGTCCCTCCCACTTGGGCTCCATCTTTGGAGGTTTCCTTCCAGGTATCATTGAGGTCTAGAGGACCAAAACCAATTATCCTTCAAAGAAAGTCCAAAGATGGACATTTTAATTGAAGGCTCGTGCAATCCGATTATGGTAGACTTCCATATGGTTCAAAGTGTGCAGCTGCTTCTTGTCTAGCTATTCCAATTCACCTAGCCACCTTTTAGATTGATCATTGTTGGATAATTGATCACAAATGGAAACACAGAGTGAGGTAAGTTTGAGTTCAATGGGAAGGACCGCCTCTGTTCCATATTTCAGTGAGTACGGGGTGGACCGAGTAGATGTGCAGATTGTGGTTCCACAAGCCCACAATGCATGGAGGTGTTTATCCATCCATGACTTCTTGTCTTTATCCACCATTTTTTGGAGAATATTGGACATATTCTTATTGAATGCCTCTATCTGTATGCTGGCCGCTGCATGGTAGCGGGATGAGTGGTTAGCCTTGATACCATATTCTTGGTACAGTTTCTCCAATTCAGCAGAGCAGAAGTTGGTGTCCTTATCCTTCAATATGATATTTGGGACACCAAATCTAGTGATGATATTGGTTTTCACAAATATGATAACGTTTCTTGCCCCAACTTCTTTAAGGGGTACAACTTCTGCCCATTTGGAAAAGAAGTCGGTTTCCATGAGGTTATACTTTACCTGTTTGGCTATGGCAGGGGGATATGGTCCCACGACGTCCATTCCCCAGAGGGAAAATGTCCCGGAGTACTTGGACTCAGGATGTAACTCTGGGGTTTGGTGTATGAAGTTGGCATGAATTTGGCATTAGTGGAAGTTTGTGGTAAAGCGCTCACAATCTCGTGCCATTATGGGCCAATAGTATCCAAGTCTTCAAACCCAAGGGGAAAGCTTGGACCCTGGCTGGTGTGCCCCACATACTCCGGCATGTACATCAGTCATGACGACAACAGTTTCCTCTCCATCAATGCATCTGAGGAGGACTCTATCGAGACCTCATTTGTAGAGGACCTCTTGCTGACCCGCACCGTCATATAGGACAAATTTGATTTCCCTTCTCCATATTTGCTCTCGTTCAGCCATGTATGATGAAAGTTCTCCCAGTTTAAGGTTGTTATCAATGGAGGTCATCCAACCAGTAGCAAGATCATATGGCTTAGGGACAGGACTGACTTCGTTGATTTCTTCCGTCATGGTCTAAATAAATGGAAAGACCATTCAGCGGTGAGCAATGTTGATAACAGTTTCATCCCGGTCTGGGTTTTCCAGGGTTGTTTCCCCGTTGGCTAATGTATCGGTCTGGGAATTCTGAGACCGGAGGATATACGTCAATATTGGTTCTATGGAAAATTCTGCCATTAACCATCAGACATGGTCAAACAGGGGAATCAACTCCTCCTTTTTAATAGCATACCCACTATTTACTTGCTTAATGACAAGTTCCGAGTCACCTTTTACCTTAAGGTGTTTTACTTGTGCCTGGAGTGCGAGTTCTAGGCCTACAACGAGGGCTTCATATTCCGCATCATTATTTATAAAAACCTTTGACAGGAGGAAGGAATATGGCAAGACAGCCTTTTTCGGGGACATGCATTTTATTACAAAGCCCACCTTGTTAAATTTTGGGTCTTCCATCATCTTCCCAATTGTGCTTCGGGATGCACCGTTGTAGTACATTTCCCAGGTTGGGATCTCCTCTTGAACCGTGAAGATGACTTCATCCGGTATCTCGATGTCCAGTGTGGTAGTCCCTGTTGAGGGGTGCTCTACCCGAAAATCTGCTAATTCATGGCCCTTGATGGCTTTCTGAGGCACAAACTGGATGTCAAACTGTTGCAGGATGACTGCCCATCGAGATAGACGCCCAGTGTGCTTTGGGCTGCTAAGGATGTACTTTAGCGGGTTGTTACGTGAGACCAAATGGACTTCATGATGCTTCAGATAATGTCGTAACTTTTGAACTGTGAAGACCAAGGCCGAAAATCTCTTCTCGTTTTTTGAGTATCGAGTCCCATCATTAATCCTGGTCCGGCTGAGGTAAGAGAGGCTTTTTTTTTTCTGTCGGTGCCATTCTTCTACGCAAAGAAGGCTCCTAGTGACCGCTCTAGGGTCGTCATGTATAAGATGAGTCATCTTGCTTCAACCGGAGGCATGATCACTGGTGGGATTAAAAGGTACCTCTTTAGGCTATCAAATGCCTTTTGGCAGTCACCTTTCCATTGGTACATGAATCCCTTTTTCATTAACCTAGTGAAGGGAAAACATTTTCCTGCCATGTAGGTTACGAACCGCCTGATATAGGCTAGGTGTACTTGGAATCCCCTCAAATTGGTGAGATTTCGGGGAGGCAGCAGGTCAAGGATAGCCTTTTTCTTTTCAGGGTCAACTTCGATGTCGTGATGGAATACGACGAAGCCAAGGAATTTCCCTAAGGTAACCCCGAAGGCGCCCATCAAGGGGTTCATCTTCAGGCTATGCCGTCAGAGTTTTTTTGAAGATGGTCTTAAGGTCTGACAGGTGATCTAAGCGCGGTCTTGATTTGACCACCAAGTCATCTACGTAACATTAGACGAATTTCCCCTAGAATAGTTTAAATATATTATGAATGGTGCATTGATATGTGGCGCCAGTGTTCTTGAGACCAAAGGGAATGACCCTGTAACAAAATATTCCTTGAGGGGCCCTGAAGTCAGTAGCTTCTTCGTCTTCCTGGGCCATCTTGATTTTATTATACCCAGAATATCCTTCCATGAAGGATAGAGCCTCGAACTCAGCCGTTGCATCGATTAATAACTTGGTGATCGGGACCGGGAAATCATCTTTTGGGAAATGCCAATTGATGTCTCTGAAGTCAATACAGACGTGGATTTTCCCATTATTTTTCTTAACGGGGATGATGTTGGCCAACCACATGCGGTATTGGACCTCCTGAATGAATCATGATTTAATGAACTTATCAAATTCAGCCTCTATTTTGGCAGCATGTGAGGGGTGTGTCCTTTTGGAGGCCTATTTATAGCCACGGTGGCCTTTCTGCAGACCTAGGCGGTGCATTGCCACTTCGGGATCGAGTCCTAGAATTTTCGTGTAATTCCAGGAAAAGACATCCCGATGTTTCTTAAAGAAAGAAATATATACCTCATGCTCCTTGGGGGAAATGGATGCACTAATGAGGGTAGGACTCAGATCTTCCTCGGTACACTGGTTTATTTCCCTAAGCTCATCCATAGTGGTAGAGATACCTTCCTCAAATGCAGGAGGTGCATCCATGTGATCTTCATCATCTTCTTCTCCCAAATCCACATCTTCTTGATGTAATTGGGGGGGGGGGGGAGTTTCCGGCCCGGTATCTCGGGGGATTGAGGGCGAGGCATCGTGGGCATTCTCGCTCGAGTATTCTCCCCCAAATTGAGGGTTGGCGGACGTTCCCACTTTGTCACGCTCGACTGTTATGGATGAAGTCATGAAGACAACTGAGTTTGTGTCCGAACATGAATCCCTACTCTCAACGTGGTTGATGGGAAATACATAGTCTCTGCCAAGCTGTCTGATGGGGTCGTCAGGAACCATTTCTAGACCATTTGGAGTGAGGATCTAGTCGGTACCATTGGTCAAATGTTTCTTCCTCTTTCTCTAATAAAACCCAGCATTAATTTAGTGTGACTCAGAGAGATCAAAAGGGTCCTTGTCAGTATGCAATGTCCCACTTTTCCCATTGACATAGTACTTAATACACCGGTGGTAGAAGGAAGGAACGACCATGTGATTATGGAGCCATGGCCTTCCAAGTAGGGCATTGAATGTTGTGTTCTGTCGGACCACCAGAAATTCCGAGTAGGCCACGAGGTCGCAAAAATGGGTCTTTTGATTAATTTTTCCCATTGGCATCTGCTCGCTCTTGTCATAACCCAATAAAGTGGTCGCTGAGGGTATTAAATCATCCTCACTGTTTCCCAGATTACAGAGTGTCCGTAGGGGAAGGAGGATAACTCAAGAGCCGTTTTCAATAAAGACTTTGTAGATCTCAACATCATATAGTGTTCCAAACACATATAGTGGTTTGATGTGTCCCTGCACGATGGAATTAGATCGGTGAAGGAAATCACATCATTGCATTTAGATGATCTAGTCTCCATCTGGTAAATCTCAGTGGCTGCTACCTTGTTTCGAAACTCCTCGGGGCTGAGCAACGCTTCAATACGCACCTCCCTGAGGTCCGCTGACAATCCCAGGGCCTCTAGGATGGATAGATTGGTTGGTACTAACTCCAAGTAGTTAAGGAAGTTGTACTTTTTCTTCAATGACCGTCGCTTCTCCGTCGGCGGGAGAGTTCTAGCATGCAGCTTGGGAGATGGAGTGCGTGAGGAGGAGGGACCGGTCACGGGGTCAGGTGTTGACGATGTTCCCACATTCTGGGGACTCGGCACGACAGGTCTGTTTGTGCGCACTAAGCGAATAGGCACTTGATCTTCCTTTGATTGGTACCGTATAATGACGGGGGTAGAGTGGCCGCTTGTGGAGGTGGAGGGATGTTATTTTTACTACTGAGTCCGTTGAAGGTATCTCCCACGAGTTTCCACAATATTGATGGCTTGGGTCGAGTTCCAACCGTAGGGTTGGTTTCAGCCGCGACTGCGTCTTCCCTGATATCCCATGCCTATGCGATTCCTCATCCCGGCTCCTCGTATTAGGAACATTGGTTCATAACCATACCCTTCATCAGGGAATGATTCCATAAGATGGATGATGTTTATGGAACTGAAGATTGGCTCCTCATCCTCTGACAGTTCAACCTTTTCAGTTGTCCCTGATGGTGCCATTTGGTGGGTCGGTGACCGTGGCCCTAAATTCGAGGGCATGAAATCTGACAGCATCAGGGATAACTTTTTCCTCGTTGTGGACGGCTCCTCTTGTTCTTGTCTCCTTCCTTCTCTATTACGCATGGATCATCGGCTCAAGGAATGTTGTGAGGCCAATACGTTTGGTTTGCGGCATCTGGTGCTATTGGCGGCAACACTGGCTTCCATTTCTGAGCTCGGAGTATACCCTAGGCTTAGTTGACAGTCTTCCGAGTCATCTACTTATCAAAATTCTACCCCTTTTTCCTGTTGACATCCTTCCACCCCTCCCCTTTGTCGCAGTCAGTAGTATAAATATATGTCACATGTTCTGGGGGTGGTCCTAGCTCGACCTGCCCGGAGTCTACCATCCTTTGCAGGAGGTCATAAAGATGAAGCATTCTCGAATATTGTGCCCCAACATTGGATGGTAATGAAGTAGTCTAGACTGTCATCACAGATGACTTCTTCGGGTTTCCTCAGCTCTTGGAGGCGGAGCAAGTTGCAATTCATAGCGGCGATGAAGAGGCCACAGACTTGGTCCTCTTGGAAGGAGTATGATTTATGTCTTTGTTATTAATACTAGTTCTACTTCGATCCTCTCTGATCATCCTGCCTAGGCAGTGGTGGCCGCTGATGTTCAGGGGGCCCTTGACGATTTGGTGGAGGCCTGAGTGGTGGAGCAAGCAGAAGGGTACACTTGAGGGTGACAAAAAACGCTTTAGCTATGACTGCTCTCTTTGTGGGAGCCTGTGAGGCTATTCGGGACTTCAAATTGGTCCGCAGCATGGAGTCCTCAATTCTATGGGCAATGGTCGAGAGACGGAGGAAGCCAGTGGTGCAGTCCACTGGTATGAGTGGTGTTTTTAGCTCATTTCAATGATTGTCGATGCATATGGAAAGCATCTCATCATGAGGCATTGGCTTGTTCTGAGAGTATGTCATACCTTTCCATCTACGATGAAATCTATGACCCTCTCATTTTCCCTCTTCTTGCAGTTCATGAGGGCACTGACCGTTGTCTAAGGCAACGTTGAGCTGATGTGGAACTGAAACTACTGCCGAAGGTCTTCCCAACTTTTTATCGACTGGGTTGGCAGAATCATATTCCAGACAAAGGTGGATCCTTGCAAGGTCTGTACGAGGCATTTGAGTTACACTGCTTCTTTTTGTTTTGGAGTCCCCATCATAGGGTTGCAAATAGAACTCATAGTGCATCAAATGTTGTTTCGGATCGCCTGATCCATTGAAGTTAGGGAATTCAGGGCTCCCAAAATTTGGTCGAGGTGATGTGTTGCTCACCCAATCTAGGTAGGGCTTCCGATATACCTGTATTGGAGCGCGCCGACCTTCCATTGCTTTCAATTGAGCCCTTAGTGCCTCGATGGTGTTGTTGAGGCCCTGGTTTACATCCTGTTGGACCCGGTCCTGTGTAGGTGTAGCCAGAGGCATTCCTGGAGGATCCAGCTCGGTTGGCACTAGGAGTTCATGTGCCGTTTGTGACACCTTCAGAGGGTTCAGACGTACTTGATCCATTTCTTCCTGAGTGGAGGGAAGTCTTGGTATTTATCTGGATCCATACTTAGGTAGATGGACGGGTTGTGCGCCTAGTTGGATGGGAGCCCAAACCGTGCTTCTTTTGCCGAGGCAAACCTTGGTCTTTGAGGGGAACTTACCGGGAGTGCATGATGTGGATCCCCTCAGTACGCGCATTCAATAAGATGGTACCTCTAGAGTATTTCAGTGGTAAGCCGCCTCAATTATTTCAACTCTCTTCCTGTCGAGCGAACCTCTCTTCGAGCCTAAGTGGCTCGTCTTTATCAAGGGAAGGAGGTGGGTTAAGGGTAACTGTTCCTTTGTTCTTATTCTTGTTGGATGCTCATTTGGTGAGAAGAGGAAGGTTGGATGAAGGGGTGACCATGTTTAGAGGGGGCCTCTTGTTTCGGGTGTGAACACCTAGTGGTTCGTTGTGAGTCACAGCCTGACCAAAACCATCGTCTCCCGATCCATCCAGATTTTCATCATCGTTTGTGCTACCCATGGGGTTAGCCTCTATGAAATTGATGAATTCATACTATGGGGTAGGGAAGAAGTCATCTACCGAATAGGAAGAGGATCTCCCATGTCTATTACGAGACTTCCTTTTCAAGTCCTGTGATGGCATTTGGACCCCTTGACGAAGGGTGATGCAGAGAGGTCTTTGATGTGCCCTTACGGTACGCCTTCCTCTTGGAGGGGATGATTATTCAAACACCAGGATAGGGTAGGAACCCCCTCTTCTGACAGCCCTCCCTAGATGAGAGAATACTGATTCTCGTGGGGGGGGGGGGGTTGTTGAGGAAGTAATAATGCCCACAGCCCTGAGGGCTGGGGTTGGATCCGTTTATTGGATGTTGAGTCTCATCCCATTTTAATTCGTCTTAAAGAGGAATTTGTTGTTAATAATACTCCCAACCCAGTAGGCTGGGGTTGACTCTGGATTGCAGTGGTGGCTGCTGCTATCACGACCTGCCTGATATCTCGTGCCCCCATTCGGGGGTGAACTGGGTTTAGTGCCGAGTTCTTCTGTGAATCAATCCCTTATGGGTAGACAGACAAAGATCATTGATTGGACTTTCTTAGGTGAGATGCCTGTTGTATGCTCTCGGTGGCCTGATTCAGGAGTTCTTGAATGGCTTGTTCCCGCCGGGCCTGACGCTAATGGGACTTACTCAAGGCCTAACTCTACTGGGTGTGTTGCCTTTCACGAACAAGGATACCACTCGATTGTCATCTTAATGTGATGACGTTGAAAGAAACCATGCTGAACGGGTTATTCTGGTCGGGGAGAGGAGTAAAATGAAAAGCTCCATGTTCCCCCCAACCCCTGATATGGACTCCCGTTGGAGCGTCACCGATGAGGAGGTGCAGCTGGTGTAGCGCACGGAGGCAGGGTATCTCCACGTTTCCTTTACGCCTCTCAGGTCACTGTTGTCACGCCGAAAGAAGATCTTCGAGGTCGACGTGCCGCAGGAGGACTACTATTGTCTTGACATGGTCTACATACCCGTCATAGGGCATGAATCTTGATTTCAGTCACGGGAGGGTTGTCAATATAATGTAGCGGATGCCGTTCACACATTCTTCCGAAAAATTTCTGGGTATGTCAAACTGAGAGGTGGCCGTGGGCTAAAACATAACTGGTATATCATCCCAGGCCAGTCGTTTCCTCAGCTACCATATGTCAGCATTCTCCTCTGCTAGTGATACCTCTACCAGGTCATCCCAACTCAGACGCTCACTATCAGTGTGGTCAGAGGCAGTGGGACCCGTAGGTATTGAATTATCAAGAGGCTGATTCTGGGGCAGTTCCGAAGATGAACGTGGCCCTGGAACATCTCCCGATTGACGAAGGGTGTTGTTAGTAATGGACGTTGAATCTGACATTCTTGATCAATTCCTTCTGAGTGCCTTGGTATATGAGGCCTTTTCTATGCTTGATTTTACAGAGGGAGGAACTTCCTGTCGATAAGATATGTCATTGCAGGGAAGACCTTTGCAATGGAGGATGCAATGGCGAGGACTACCATCACAGCATGACGCCTCACTACATAGAAGTCATTTGTAGTGCATACCCTGGGAAGGGCCTCTAAGGCATGTCGCAACAAGGGGAGGACCTTCTGGCTACATAGCATTGTTACAGGGAGGGCCTTCGCAACAACTACCATTATGGTGAGGATGACCATCATGGTTTGAAATTCGATGTGTATCCTAGGGAGGGCCTTCAAGACACACTGCGACAAGGGGAGGACCTTCTTGTTTCTTGTGGCCACTGTAGGGAGGACCTTCGCAATGGAAGCCGTGTTGGTGAGGACTACCCTCACAGCTTCTGTAATGGCGAGGACTACCATTACAGCTACCGTAGGGAGAATATCTGCAAGGTACACCCTAGGGAGGGCCTTCAGAATGTACCACAACAAGGGATGGGCCTTCTCGTTGCTTGGAATATCTACAGGGAGGACCTCCATTATCAGGGGGGCGAGGAATACCACCGTGATTTGATGCCTGGCTGCATGGAGTATCATTACAATGTAAACCATGTGGAGGACCTTCAGGGTAGGCCCCGAAAGGGGAGGGCCTTCTTGTCATGATGAGACATCACTTCTGGGGGGCCTCCATAGTTGCGACTATGATAGCAAGGACTACTATCATAATCTATGGTCCCACTGCATAGAGAGTGTTTGCAGCGTATACCATGGGGAGGACCTTCAGGGTGGACCACATCAAGTGGAGGACCTTCTTTCTTATCGATCTTCTTGTTAGGTGGAGGGTTTATATGAATCACATCAAAATAGGAGCTCATGTGATCGATCGTGATATGCCCATGGGGGAGGACCCCACGGGTGCTCTGGGGAGGACCTTCAGAACTGCTGGTAGTGACATTGCGGGGAGGACCTTCGCAAATTCTACTTCCACTCCCATAATATGGTAATGATTGGGCAGGGATCTTAGCCTTCGATATGCGCTTAGCAGCATCGAGAACCCCCACATTTAGTAGAGCGGAGTCATGAACCCACTCTTTATTTTCCGACTGCCTTCGGCGTGTTCAGGGCGCCTTCTTGCGGGCAGGGGGACCGTCTGCTGTTGACAATGACCTTAACCAATGGGTCCCTATCTAATTGGGTCCCGTGATGTTGCTGGGATACGCCAACGAACATATTGACATTTAGTAGAGATATATGCCTACTTTGGAGCATCCACCATGATGGACGAGTGTCCCCCTATTGGAAAGAGGGAAGATGCTCGATCCGGTTTCCCTTGCGTCGCGGAATATAGCCAGTGACCCTCCTAGACGGAAGAAGGGATACAGATTTGTTTCGAGGTGGCTATCTCAACTATTAGATGAGTCACCTTAATTGGTGAGACGGGCTCACGGGCCCATGTACTTGATGTTTCCACTGATGCAATTACATTCTGGAAAGTCTGCCAGATATGATCTGGGATCGATACCTACTCCTCCATCATTTCTAGGATATGCAGAGAGGCATCTTTGGCTAGAATGGTTATGAAGGACCATTCCGGTATCAGAGGAGGACTATCCTGCTCTGGTCCTCCGGTAGTCAGTGGGTGCTGTCAATTCTCCTGTGTCGTGGCAGGTGAACGAATCTGCCGCTAGGCCGGGATATGCCGGTTTATCTATCTGTTTTCCACCACATCAAGATAGCGGAATTTTCTTACATCTACAGGGAGATGGCTATGAATATGTTTGTTTTCCAGCGTATTGAGTCGGTGGCCATTATTGGTGGGGAGACGTGCCCACCTATTAATTTCCGACACATATGGATGGCCCGCTTTGTTGATTTCCACCACATCGCGATGGTAGGCGTCAAGAGAATCTTCTAGAAGCTGGTCCTTCAGGCGCTGGGTCGCCACCACGTTGGGTTGGAGGGCTTCATGACCCTGGGCTGGGAGAGGTGCCTGCAGGGTAGGTGTTGTGCTGTGTGAGCGACGGGCTTGATGGAGCACAACAGGGATGCGTGCCTTCTCGTATGATGCCGCCATATCTAGATGGAAGGATTTGGAGGAGCGAACGGATATATGTGCATGTTTGTGATGTGTCTCCGTGACTGGGCAACGAAGCTCCTCCTCAGGGACAAGGGTGATGACCGTTCGCCTGTTGTAAGTTTTCTGCCCTCATCGGGCGGTCCAAGGGGTCGGAGCTCGGGGATCCTGGGCTTGGATCCTTGGGGCTACATCCTCCTGAGCGTGGGGATGTTGAGTTGCGGCATGACCGTGATGATGTCTTCCAGCGGGGGCCTTGGAACGGAACCCCTGTTCAGTGGGGATGAGGTCCTCAACATCGAACTCATCCGCCTCCCTAAGATAAGGGAGGTACATGTTTCCTCGTTCTAAGGATAGACTCCCAAAAGGTTGGAGACAACAACATCTTCTGTCTGGATCTGCCTTTGTGGCCATTGCTGGGCCAGCGAATGGCGAGTTCTGGTGGAATGGAGGGTGTGCATGGCTGCATCCACTATCAGCAGAGTACCGTTCACACGGTACTCTCAGATTAACACATCTGAGACCCAACGTTATAGACGCTGGGTAGGTTAAGGGGTCCTCCATTGGTGAGGACATCCGGTCATTGCCTTGTTGGAATCACACACATGTGACTTCCTTCGGGGTGCCATTTGATCAAAGGGGGTTCTGCGTGGTACATGTAAAACATTTTAACAAATACAAACAACAAGCCCGTCAAAGTAGCATCTCATGATCCCATGCGTAATTAACAACCTTGCTTTTCCCTCCTTATGAATAAAAGGGGGAACACAATGGAATTAGGTTAAATCTGTCATGCCTGGTTAAATATAATCGTCGGGTTCACCATTTTTAGTTTCAGGTAAGTTTAGAAACACCGAACGATTCTGTATCCGATGGCATGCGGTCCTACTTTCCAAAGGCTGGCGTTTGCTGGGTGGCTTTTCCAGTGATGCTTAAAAACTCACATTGGTCGAGAGGATGGGAATTCGGGCTCATCGCACCTTTTAGGGGGGGAATTATTTCCTGTTCTGGGACTCTCTTATAAATTTATGACGTATCCATGTGTTCTCAAATCATTGGTTTATACCCAAAAATAATATCCACAAACTTCTCCTGGTGGGCAATAGTCAGCTGGATGCAGGAGTTCGGAATCATTTAGGCCTGAGGTTTACCATCCCTTGTTGGATTAATGTCCCCGAGGAGTCGGGAATCATTGAGGTGGTACTAGGAGTGGTGCAGTGAAGTGATTTGAAGATAGTCAGATCAGCCGGTTGCTGGGGTTGAACCTCAGGGAGGCGTCCTACATACCCTTCCTGGGAGACATGGATCAAATTCCACATAGTTCGAATTAGGGTGTTGGAGACCCGACGTGAAGGTGCACCCATGGGTCTGATGGTGATCAGTCTTGAACCTCTTGGAGGCTTCCTACGTATCCCCGTGTTGTGGAAGCATAGTCCTCGTTGTTCGCATGAGGTTGGGGCTTACGCTCTGAGGTAGCCCAAAGTAATGGATTGGGGCTTACATTCTGAGGAGGCCCATAAGAGGATGTCATGGCCGATGCTTACTCTAATCCCACATGAGTCATGCTCGGTGTGAGAAACAAGATGTAGTAGGGACTAGACGATCACATCACGAAAGGTGAGTCTGTGAGAAGTGGAGTGGGGCTTACGCATGGAGAGGCCCATAAGGTCGGGGCTTGCTCTCGGATGGATGCCGAGGGCGACAAAGTGGTGCGGGAGAGGGAAAGAGGAGCTCATGTGCCCGCCACCTCCCTTGTTCCCGGGGGAAGCACATAAGTGCATGGAGGCTTCCTTATGATAGGTATTTCACTACCCCCCGAAGAAGGGAGAAGGGCCCCGGCCCCAACAAGTGGAGGGGGGGAGATTGGACTGCCGAGCTCAGACTCTGCATTACCGTGGGAATGTGAACCCAATAATTCATCATAAATCCGCTCAAGGGTCGGAGAAACCCCTTTACCACTGCTTACGATGGGTATGTGAACTCAAAATGGCACGCTGTTTCACATGAAGGATACACCACACAGGTCTGGTGGCTCTGGTGGGGTCCTCGGCTCGGGGCTGATTAGTAGGACAATGAGGGAGTCACGGAGGATCAGGCTGGATTGGAAGGTTTTTATATGGCTCGTGGAATGGGAACTCTGAAGGATTTGGCTGGCCAGACAGGGGTATGGGTAGTGGCGCCCTTCATGTAGGGAAGTGTTTTGTGGCTAGAGAAGCCATCCACGAACCAGGGTGGTCTATGGACTAATGGGCATCCTGCAAACCAGGGTGGTCCGTGGAATAGTGAGCATCTTGCGAACCAAGGTGGTTCATGGATTTGGGTTCAATCCACGTACCAGGGTGGTTCACATAGTGTTCTATGTGAGAAGCAGTGGCCAAGGGTGGCGCCGGTCAGGGCTTCACTTGCGTAGGAGGTTTCTACGAGGTGCGACGAATTGGAAAAGGGGCATAAAGTCCCTAGTCCACAGGGAGTGCATCCGCGGAGGGCCCATGGTTCGCAGTCGTCTTTTATTTGATATTTTAAGTTCGCAGTTCACCAAGTTATTATGCATTCTACAGTTACTTATTATTTTGTTCCCAGGCTAATACCTGCTCTGGTTCATGATCTGGAACTTCACTGTGAAATCCTAATCCTTCCATCGAAATCCTTCCACCTGAATCTGATCGATCTCCTTCGAATCCCCTCTTCTCTTCCACTGGATCTCCTACTATAGAGTCGGGAAAATGATGTATCTATGGTCATGAGACACCTTTTTCGGTGGCCCATGACCAAAAAACCTATTCACAGATGACCCAGTCCATCTGCAACTCATGGGGGGCATCGAGCACATCTCCCCCACGAACCAAACGAACTCGGGGAGTGCTTTGCGGCCACAGAGGGTTCCGCCTCCATTCTGTAAACGACAGCGAATGCGGACTGGGCCAGTTGAGGTGGTCCGCGGCTTGGGGTGGTTCGTGACGGTGGACCAGTCCAGCGCTCATCCTACTTCGCGCCCGTAGTGGCTCTCCGCCCCCAATACATGAACGACATTAGCCCGCGGAGGGGGTGCTTCACAGAACCAGCCGCGTGGCATCATCATTTGGACCGGTCTGCGGACTGGTATGACTTTTTGAATCCTTTTTTTCCAGTATTCCCCCTAATTCTTTGGGGGGAATTGGTTACCATATCCTTTGCAAATTTTTCAGGACCCTACAATAATTTAATATAATTTTGTTATACATATAATTATCTATATATTCATATAATAACAAAAAAAAATTCGCCAAACAATTGTAATGTCATTCTTCTATAATTGGATGGTTATGGGATTAAATATAAATGGAGGATTTATTTATTTTTAATAAGGATATATACACCTAGTTTGACCAAACTGTGGATATCGACCTCTACCCATAGTATATCTCAAACCAAAGGAATTTCAATTTCCACTGAAATTTCACGATCCGAAGGTTTACAAACTATGAGAATAGGTGGAATACACCCACGGTTTGGTAATACCTTGTGTATAGGTCTATACCAATTCCTTGAACTCTCAAGAGACACAAAACCATGGGCATATCCTATAAACATGGTTTTATGGGATATACCCACTGTTTTGAAAAATGGGTAAAGCCTTACATTCTAGAAGTTTCACCCTTTAATTTATGTATTTCCACTATGGACTACTTATGAAATAGAGTACATGAGGTCCTCTCAGAATCTATTGAATAAAGAATTAAATATTTTTTACATTTCATTATGTCAATGTTATGTACGTTCGTACTTTTACCAAGACACTAAACATTGGGATCCTGGTTTTGTAACACTAACATTTTGTTCATATTTAAAATTATGTAATAGTTATATAAAAAAGGGATGGTTAATTTAGTAGATATCATAATGACATCTCCAAATACATTGGAGGTGGAGTTCATGATTTTATGGTGATGCCATCCTAGATATATTAGGCTGTGAAAAATTACCTGAATGTTGTGGAATGTACACCTTCACCTTAGATGAATAAATTGGTTATTGAGTAATTTATGTGGAAATAACAACTGGGATTTAGTGGATTTTTCAATCCACTCATCACAGAAATGTTGGTAAAATTAACGGAGAACATATTTTTTGTGCTTCAATGTTTTGTGATAAAGAATGTAACTCTTGTAAGTTATCATTTTGTTGAAGTGGCTTACTAATGGCGTGCATTGGTTAATATCACAAATCCCAAGAATAAAATTGAAGATATGGAGCAGTAAGACATTAATAAAATTTTATTTTACATGTATTTCCCTCAAACACATTATATGAATATAGTGAGATAATTTATATATCAAAAGGAAAAAGAAGGTGAATATGTCACGAATTATGAAGAAAATTTCAAAAGGATAGAAAGGTAATCCAGTGGATTTGTTATGAAAAATACGTGAAAAAATAGATTAATTATTTAGTGGATGAAAAGCACACATTTTTAAGGTTAAATAAATTCTTGAGTTTGGGATTTATGAAACTTTTTTCATTGTTCTCGCAAAGTAGAGATGGAGTTTAGAGAATAGTCCAATGGATATGGTTTTTTTGAAATGGAAAATGTATTTTTAAAATAGTGGATCTAATGAAAATTTTTAACGAATTCTCATCCACTCACATGCTAGTAATTTAGGATGAAATGAAGTGGGAATTCCGTCAATAGGGTCAGCAAGTGATTCACGTGTAAGTGAGAAGTCCACCATGGTCATGAATGTCGAAGATAAATTTGGAAGATAAACTATGTGGTGGAAGAATGTAGTGAACCACTAGTTTTTCAATGTATCTATTTCAGGTAACAAGGGCACTATGCATGCTAGTTTACTAAACCATGATTTCTCAAAGGTAATCAGTGTTAGAATCCAAAAAAGTCTATTGTAAAATTTAAAGCTTATAACATCCCTACCACTAAGGTGGAGCCCAAAAAATTATTTGGTGAAAGTTACTCTAGTATTTCATTCAATAATAACAAATTTACTATTTCATTCTATTTCTACACATTCTTCGAATATTGAAATTTTCGTAGAAGTGTCCAAAAACCACTTCAAAATATGGATGTTGAGTTATTAGTGAGAAAAAAGCGGGGAAGTCATTAATTCCAAATTATATAACTCCACCCAATTTAATGTTTAACATCCAAACCTCCATGAAAATATGATATTACTTCATTTTGTGTAGTTTGATTTTATATTGGGCATGAAATGACTGTCTTTATACAAATCCAAAAATCAATTTTAGGGAAATAGAAATCACTCTTCACATCCTCAGTTATCCCCCAAATCTATATAACTTTAAGGATGGGGATGAATATCCTTAAGAATAATCATCTCCAGTGCGGTTATTATTGAATTATAAGAAATAATATCAACCTCAAATTATTTCTAAAAATAATAGAATCGTCCAATAGAACATCCCATTTTGAGTAGTTTCATTGATGTATTCCCTAAAAAATTTAATGGTCTTCCTCCAGACAGATATGTTGAGTTATAAAATGAACATATTTAGAGATCCCTTTTTATATAAACGAAAACTTATAGAATAGACACCATTAAGTTGGATGAACTAGAGAATAATTTACAAGAGTATCTGAAAAAAGGTTTTATATGCCCAAGTGTTCCATCGTGGGGTGGACCACTCCTCTTTGTCAAGAAGATGGATGGATCAATGCAGCTCTGTATTGATTATCATGAGCTCAAAAAAACATGATAAGGGACATGTATCCCCTACCACTAACATATGAAATATTTGATAGACTATGTGGGGCCACAAATTTATCTATAGTGGACCTTCAATTGGGATGTCAATAATAAAATTTTGGGAAGGGTGATACTCTAATAACTACATTTTGAATGAGGGTTAGAAACTATGAGTTCATTGTGAGGCATTTTAGACAAACTAATTATCAAAAAATATCATGAACAAAATGAATAGAGTCATTACAGATTACCAAAACAATTTTTTTACTCTTTATTGATGATATTATATATACTCCAAGAGTAAGGGGGACATGAAGAACATTTGAATACTATACTAGGGACATTGCAAAAAGGGAAACATCTTGAATAGTATATAAAATTTGAGTTTGGGATGGAGGAAGTATCATTCTTGGGGAATGTTATCACCAGAAATGGAATATTTTTTGACCCCTCTAAGGCAAATGAAATCAAGGAGTGACATTGGACAACATCTATAAGGGGGATCTTTTGTTTTCCTGGTCTAGCTTAGTATTACTAGATATTTGTGGTGAAATTTTAATGATTGTAAAACCCACTAACCAAGCTAATTCAGAATGTATTAAATGTTTTCTAGACCAGTGAATTTGAATACTACTTTAAATATTTTAAAACGTGGATTATCACCATGCCCATACTCACACTACATACACGTAAGAACTCTTTTTGGTGTAAAATGATTCTTAAATTATGGGATTAGGATATTTACTATTGGAAAATGATAACGTGATATACTAAACATCAAGGTAGTTGAAAACGGAAAAGAAAAACTGTCCCACACATGATCTGGAGACATCAGTTGGGATCTTCATGTTGAAAATACGATGACATTATTGTAGGATCGAAATAATGATGTAGATGCTAAATTTACAAGGGGGGGGGGGTGAATTGTAAACTTTAAAAATTCCTTTGGAACCTTTAAAGTTAGTTATGAATAACAATTTTTTCCTTAAGAAAAGGAAAAGTCAAAGTTTAACAAAATTAAACTTAAGAAAATTCACAACACCTCTAATACCAAATGAAAACCTGGAATGAGATTCCGAACGTGGGTTCCGGAAATATGGTTCCTGAAATTGAAACTTAACAAAAGATTACAATATGAGATTCTACCTTAAAGAGTATAGAATATAAATGAAACAGAGTGCAAGTAAGGAAGTATAAGAAAGTTATACTATCCTTATAATACAAAATGCAACGGAAATAAACAAGTAGTAAAACTACAGGTAACAAGATATAAGTCTTTTAACCCAAAGAGAAGGGTATCCAACAAACTTGGATAAAGGTCCCTTGATTTATACTTTCAAGCAAGTCTGTCTTACCCACACCAGGGTAAGCCCTCGATACAAAGATCGGAGTGTCTCTGTCTTGCTATCCCCGCAAGCCCTCAACTTCAAGGTAGTTGGCAACCTCTGTCTTCCTCAGCAAGGAAGTCCTCAAACTTCAAGGTAGTCGGCACCTCTGTCTTCCTATCCCCGGAAGCCCTGAAATGTAATCACCAACATTCGGAGTCGCACGAAGCATTGATAGTTAATAAGAGCCTCTCTCTCTAGAAATCACATCAACAACATGTATGCACAATAACCAAGTTGTTCATCCATCATTTCTGAGCACTTTCAAATGATCTCCTATTTATAGGTAAGGTCGGCCTCCTTTCCAATGGTCATATTTTCCTTAAAAATTGGAGGGACCTGTACACATGTAACTTAACCAACGGTTAGTTCATAACAGAATACATGACATAATTTTATAACAAAACAAGTGTAACAAAATATACGACACCGTTTTTAATATTAACTAAAAATATTCGGAGTGAAGGTTCGGAGTTAAAGTTCGGAGTGTAAGGAAAATAATAAAGAGTAGTCAAAATATAAAGGCATAAGTAAAATAAAATTTCGGAGTGGAAATTCGGATTCTGAATAAATTCAGAGTGTACAAAATAGAGATGATCGTATTCTGTTTAATAGATGAATTCAGAATGAGAATTCGGAATGAGAATTCGTCATCAGAATTCGTAGTGAGGATTCCTCATCAGAATTCGTAATGGGAATTCATCATCAGAATTCGTAATGAGATTTCATCTTAAGAATTCTTAATGAGAATTCGTATCAAAAATTCGGAATGAGAATTCATCATCAAAATTCGTAATGAGAATTTGTCATTAGAATTCGTAATGAGAATTCAATGTCGAACTTCATAAGGATTCATATCCTGAATCTGGAATATAACATAGTCAGAGTTCGTATCCGGAATTCGGAATGATACTATATTACAGTTCTCATCTGGAATTCGGAGTGAAACTTCTTTACAGTTCTTATCAAGAATTCGGATCCTAAAATAGAATACTTTATATCAATGTTTAAAACAAATCCGAGAAAACATAAATGAATCCGAATTTTATACTTAGGAAAAATATGAATGAAAATATGATAAGAAAAAAAAAATTCTTACAAAAGTGATTTTCCTTACAAAAGCGATTTTCCTTATAAAATCAATTTTCCTTATAAAAGAAATTTTCCTTATAAAAGCAATTTTCCTTATAAAAGCAATTTTCTTAAAGATAAGGTGTTTTTGATTTTCAAAACAAGAAGGAATGGAAATGTCATAAGGAAAAACTTATTGACTCAACAATCTCCTCCTTTTGGAAAGCACAAGCATCCTTGAAAAAGAAAATCTAAGAAGAAAGAAAAACATTAAGGTTTATCTCCCTTTATTTTAAGGATATTGATG
Source organism: Viscum album (assembly GCA_963277665.1). Taxonomy (NCBI): domain Eukaryota; kingdom Viridiplantae; phylum Streptophyta; class Magnoliopsida; order Santalales; family Viscaceae; genus Viscum; species Viscum album. Next base: position 1,921,613,356 of record OY728145.1, on the reverse strand, counting down.
AATATGAATAACTCCCCCTTAGGCTTTGAAAATCTAAGGATCGTATTCTAGATTTCCGGAGTGACATTTCATTACGAATAAGAAAGTCTTCTTTAATGAAAAACTCCCCCTTAGATAAACTCTTATTAGAGTTTGTTTTCTTTCTCACCCTTTGTTAGGATTATTTTTCCATTTTATTAGAATTCTTTTCCTTATCCCCCTTTGTGATTTTAAAAATGAATATAAGGGAATGGAAAATATAACAAAGTACCTGAAAGATTAGTAGTAACAACAAAAAGAAACTAGCAAGCACAAATTTTTTTATTAAGATTGAAAATTTCAACAACAAAAGAGTTAAATTACAACAAAAGATCCGATCTGTCTATTTGGGATCCTTTTCCTTTGCCGTGAGACCCTTTAGAATAGTCTTAACCTTCTTTAAGTCTTTATGATCTTCTTCAGCTTGCTTCTCTAAGACCACTATTCTTGCATATTGGACTTCAATCTTTTCTACCTGGGCTTGAATATTTTCTTCTTGAGCTTTGATCTTTTCTTCCTGAGCCTTCATCTTTTCTTGAAACTCAATCCGATGATTGTTTTCAAATTTCTAGTTGTGAGAGACAGAATTTAGCTTCCCATTCAGATCTCTGACTTCTTGAATCCAAATGTTGTTTTCATCTGTCAGCTTCTCTTCAAAGGAAGAAGTCAGATCATTTATCTTCCTGTCCTCAGTCTCAAAAGCATCTTTAACATTGTCTTGAAATTCGTCGAATAGCCTCATCTCTTCTATATTATTCGTCGAACAGATTGTCATCCTCTTGCAAGATTTTCTACGAGCTTCATAGCCAACAAAAAAGGTTTTGAACTGAGCCTCAATCTCAACACAATTGTCCTTAACCATAGACACGGAGTCTGTTTTCTGATTCAAAGCATGTTGGAGCATTTGGCATCTTGAATCAACACTTGAGAAGGTCGGAATGGTTCCCACCAACATTTTTAAAGACTGAACAAAAAAGTCATGCCCCACCGAAGATGACTCCGAATCCGAAACTTTGGTTGGAGAATTTTCTTCTTCAACAAGGTCAAGCTTTCTCTTTGAAGAACTCACAACTTCTTTTCTCTTCACCACTACTGAACTCGGAGTATCAGCAAGAATTTGCTTTCCCTTGTCTTTTTTCGGAATAGAATCTTGTTCCGGAGTTTTCTTTTCACTATTAGAGACTTGGACAACATTATCTTCTTCATCAGCAACTTCCTAAACACCAACTTCTATGTTTTCCATCTGAGCAATATCATGTAAAAGTTATTCTTCTTCTCCATGATAAGCTACTTCTTCTTCTACTTTCTATTCTTCCATTTCTGGAGTAACTAGCTTCGAAGATTCAACTTCTGGAGTTCAGAGCGATAAGTGTTCCGAAGGTGTCCCCTTATAATCATCTACTTGTTTCAACACATCTCCGGTATCACCACTTCCTTCAGCAACAACTTCTTCTTCTTCCAATTGCTCAACTTGCTCACCTTGTTTAACTGGCTTAGCCACTGCCTCTTCCGGAGCAACAAAATCTCTTCCTGGATTCTCAGGTAGAGATTCCAACGAAAAGGATCTCGGAACAGGAATGTTCGCAGAGACCATCTCATTGAATTTTAACAAAGCCTGAGCTACCTCAGCCTAAGACATCTTCTTCTTGAGCTTCTTTTCATTTTCTTGTTTTTCTAGCTCATCTGCAGTTTTTTCCTTCAAGGCCTTAGCCTCTGCAGGGTCCAAGCCAAACTGAGGCTCCCCTCGCACTCTCTTTTCTTTCATCTTCCTGAAGAAAAGAAACGGTCTCATAGAATTCAACAAGTAAATCTGAATACACTTCATCTTTGTTCCCGGGTTTTGACATTGCAACATCTTCCCAACCATTAAGCTTGATATTCTTGGAAATAAGAGAATCGTACTTGTTGAAGAAATCCGGATGGACCAGCCTCTCTCTGTATACTAACCACTTCAAAATCGGCTTGGAGGAAGACATGTCTTGCGAAGCTACTTCCACAGACATTTGGATCTGAAGACCTCTGAGAAGTTCAGAACTGAGAAAACTGAAGTTCGGAACGACCTTAAAACAGAGAGGCAGAGCTTCGAGATGCTGGATCTTGAAAACCAATGTGGGACAACGTTTGTGGTCCCCTTTATATAGGCAACAAAAAAACGGTTCAACTTCAACAGTTGATCAAACGATTGTGATAAGCTGAGATCAGATCTGACGGTCAAAAACCAATTCTCTTGAATCCGATCTTTTGAGGATTTTATTAAAACATAGAATTAAGAAAATTATAATCCGAAAACAAAATACAAGAGAATGCCAACAAGTAAAATATGATTACGAAAACATGGGTAAGGAAATCATACCTTTCGGATTGGCTTAGGAGGATTATTCGTAATGGGTAATATTCTTATGAAAACTAAAAAAAATTATTATGAAAAGACAAAATTCGAAAAACTCATTACGAAAAACAAACTCAGTAAGAAAAACTCAGTACGAAAATTTCATTATAAAATTATGAAAACAAAAAACTTATTATGAAAGATTAGGTATGAAAATCCCGTTATGAAAATTCCAGTACGAAATTTTTCATTCCATATGTTTTCAATACGAACACTTCCATTTCATAAGTACTATGTACGACAATATCCATTATGGAAAGTTTTAGTTCCGGAAATTACATTCCGGAATTTTAGTTCTGAAGAGTTTGAAAACAAATTTTGGAAAATTTTGTTAATCTAACTATCAAATGTACCCCCCTATGAAAAGGATTTTATTGATGTAAGGAGAATTTTTCAACAGAAAGTTAATTAAGGAGGATTACCTTACGGTTATCATTCCTAACTTCTGTTTTATATATTCAAATCTATCAGAAGGAAATGATTTTGTGAAAATATCAGCAAGTTGATCTTGCGTTTTGATAAACTGAAGAATAATATCTCTTTTAAGTGTGTGATCACTAAGAAAGTGATGCCTAATATCTATGTGTTTTTCACGGGAGTGATGTGCATGGTTCTTACAAAGAGAAATGGCACTTGTGTTATCACACAAAATTTGAGTTTTAGTAAAACTCAAGCCATAATCTGTGAGTGTGTGTTGCATCCACAAAACTTGAGCACATCAACTTCCAGCTGCAACATATTCAGCTTCAGCAGTGGAGAGTGCTACAGAATGTTGCTTCTTACAGGACCAAGAAACTAATGAATCTCCTAAGAAATGACAAGTTCTGGATGTACTTTTTCTATCCATTCTACATCCACCAAAGTCAGAATTAGAAAATATTTTTAAGATAAAATCATTTCCAGACGTATAAAATAATCCTAGATCCATGGTTCCCTTAAGCTAGCGAATTTTTTTTACTGCTTTTAAGTGCGATTCCTTAGGATTGGATTGATATCTTGCACATAAACATACTGAAAACATTAAGTCTGGTCGACTAGCTGTTAAGTATAGTAGACTTCCTATCATACCTCAAAAAGATGTTTGATCTACTGGTTTCCCAGCTTCATCAAGATCTAAAGAGTTTGAGGTACCAATAAGAGTACTTATACTCTTAGTATTATCATAACCATACATTTTAATAAGATCTTTAATATACATATGTTGAGATATGTAGGTTCCTTCTGGTTTTTGAGAAATTTGAAAACCAATGAAAAATGTTAATCACCCATCATACTCATTTCAAACTCAGATTTAATTAGACTTGAAAAAGAGTCGGTCAAAGATTGCTGAGTTGAACCAAATATGATGTCATCAACATAAATTTGAACAATCAAAACAATTTTCTTATCTTTCTTTATAAAAAGGGTTGGATCTGCATTTCCCTTAACCTAGTTATTTTGAAGCAAAAATCCAGTGAGTCTATCATACCATGCTCGTGGAGCTTGTTTAAGGCCATACAGAGCTTTGGTAAGTCTAAAAACATAATCAGGATGATTTGTATCTTCAAAGACCGGAGGTTGTTCAATAAAAACATCCTCTTGAACATAACCATTAAGAAAAGAACATTTCACATCCATTTGGAAATGTTTGAAATTAAAGAATGCTGCAAAGGCAAGTAGAATACGAATAGATTCAAATCTAGCTACTGGAGCATAAGTTTCTTCATAGTCTATTCCCTCTTCTTGATTATAGCCTTTAGCAACAAGTCTAGCTTTATTTCTTACTATGACTCCATTTTCATCACATTTATTTCTGAAAACCCATTTGACTCCAATAACAGAAGTTTCCTTAGGTCTTTCAACCAAGGTCCAGACTTTATTCCTTTCGAATTCATTTAGTTCATCTTGCATGGATTTAATCCAATCATCATCACCTAAAGCTTCATCAGTGCTTTTAGGTTCTAATTGGGAAAGAAATGCTAGATGTTCTACTTCATTTATTAAGGATCTTCTAGTCCTTACAGGTTGATTTACATCACCAATGATACTATCACTGGGATGATTCTTAAGAAACGCCTGATTTGGGTTTTGAAAAGCCTGTTCATCAACATAGGTTAGAAAATCTTCTGGGGTAAATATTTCAGGAATATCTTCTTGAACAATATCTTTATCAGAAGGTTATTCTATCAAAGGTTGATAATCAGTTTTTGAAAACACATCTGAGGATGTAGGCTGAGATATTTTAAAAACCAAAGGATCTGACTCATCAAATTTTCATGTACTGTTTCTTCAATAGTACAAGTGTTTTTATTAAAAACTCTATAAGCCTTAGATGTTGTGGAATAACCTAAGAAAATTACTTTATCAGATTTTGGTGCAAATTTATGTAAGTTATCTTTAGTATTCAGAATGAATACTTTGAAACCAAAAACCTTGAAGTAGGATAGTCTTGGTTTTCTACCATTCCATAACTCATAAAGAGTTTTATTAAGAAAAGGTCTAATCAAAACTCGATTTATAGTATAACAAGCAGTACTTACAGCTTCAGCCCAGAAATGTCTAGCTATAGAATATTCACACAACATGGTTCTAGTTATCTCTTGAAGAATTATATTTCTTCTTTCAACTACACCATTTTGTTGAGGAGTTCTAGGTGCCTAAAAATTGTGAGTAATACCTTTTTTACTATAAAAAGTTTCAAAATCAGAATTTTGAAATTCTCCACCATGATCACTATGAATGGTTTTCAATGGAAGGTTTTTCTCATTTTTAACTTGAGCTCTAAAACTTTTGAAATAAGAAAATGCTTCAGTTTTCTTTTCTAGAAAATAAACCCAAGTAAATCTAGTGTAATCATCCACTAGAACAAACACATAGTATTTGCCTCCAATACTTCCAGTTTGTGTTGGACCAAAAAGATCCATGTGCACTAACTGTAATGCATCAGTTGTTGAGACTTAACCAATTGATTTAAAACTAGATTTATGTTTCTTGCCATATTGACAAGGATCACAAACTTTTAAAGAATCAAATCTAAGCTCCGGTAGATCCTTAACTAGTTTCTTCTTAGAGATTTTATATAGGTTCCTAAGGTTACAGTGACCTAGTATTCTATCCCATAACCAGGAATGATCTTCCATTGCACTAAGGCAAGGTAAATCTTGGCTTCTATGATCTTCTAAGTTTAAGGTGGAAACATTCTCTTGCCTATTGGCTGAGAGAATAAATTCTTCCTTGGAATTGAGAACTAAGCACTTATCATTCCTAAAATTCACAAGGTAACCTTCATCACATAACAGACTTATGCAAATAAGGTTGTGCTTAAGACCCTTAACAAAAAGAAAATTTGAAATCAACGTTTTACTAAGAAAAACAATTTTACTAATACCAACAATCTCACACTTAGCATTATCTCCGAAAGTTAATTTTCCACCTTTCGTTTTGATAATCTTTTTAAAAATAGCTTTTGTTACCAGTCATGTGTCGGGAACATCCACTATCCATGTACCATGTATTGTTGCTGGTACTCTCTTTATTTTCGTGAAATCAAGAAGAAAATTAGACTTTCGGAATCCAAATTTGTTTGGATCCGAGATTTCTAGACAACAAAATTTTAGGTGCCCACATTTTCTTAGAAAAGTAAGATTTGTGAAATCCTAAAGATTGGGTTTTGATTAAGGAATAATACTTTGCCCAGTGACCACCACATTGACACTTGGTACAAAATGGGGCACTTTGAGGAACACAATAATTGTTACGGAAAATTGGTTTTTCATGGGTATAACCAAATCCGGATTTATTTCTTAAAGGTCGTATTTGGGAATACATTTATCAAAATTTTCTTTCCCATGGGTAAAGTTTGAGAAACACTTATTTATGGAAAAAATTTCAGACTTGAGTTTTATAACCAAGTTTTTATCCTCAAAATCATTAGTTTTAGAACTAGAGCTAGGCTCGAAAACATTTTTATTAGAAATTAATTTTTCTAATTCTTTAGAAAGTTTGTTCTTCTCAGAACTTACTTCCTCAAGATTTTTTGAAATAATTTCAAAATCATCATTTTTCTTATCAAGATCTTTAGAAAGATCTCATATCTCTTTTGTAAGAATAGAATTCCTAGAGTTTTCCTTTTCAAGTTTTTTATTGAGTTTAGAATTCTAAATCTCAAGAAGTTCAGAAAACCTAGAGACTTCTTCATAAGTAGGTAATGTATTTTATTCATTAGAAGAAGATGCTTCATCAGAAGAGTCATAATACTTACTATCATTAAAATTTAAAGAAACATTGGTCAATGATTCAGCATTTCGTACCTTAGCCATAAAACAATGATTATCAATAGGTAATCTGGATATAATACCAAGATTCTTCTATCCTGAAAATTCATAATCAGAAGATTAATCTGAAGAGTCACCACCACTGGCACTCCAGGTGTCATTATCTTTCAAAACATTCTTAGCTTTTTCTTTATAATACTTCTTTCTGTTCCTGTCTGAATGTCTTTCTTTCCTTTCATTCTTTTTGAGCATATGGAAATCTGGTCTTAAATGTCCTGCTCTCTTGCATTCATAACAAGTAACTTCTCCATCCTTCTTATCTTTCCTATCCTTTTTCTTATATTTGGATTGGAAATTTCTCTGGACAGCTATCTTGTTCATCATTCGAGCAAGATTTTCTAATTCATTTTCAGAGATTTCACTCTCACTAGAATCTGATTGAATTATCATCTTCTTAGACTTGGATCTGCTTACTCTCTCAGGAGTCTTAGCTTTCATATGATTTGATGTAGTTGTAAAAGAAACAGTACCATTTCCATTTTTCTTTTTGATGTTGTTAATATCTCTCTTCATTCTGGTTTCATGTTGGAGAAGAGTTCCAAAAAGCTCATCAAGAGAAATCTGAGTCACTTTCCTGTTCTAATCTATAACTGTTCTTTTGGATTCCCACTCATTGGGCATGATATCAATTATCTTTTCCAAAAGAGCTTCATCATCTAAAAATTTCTCCCCCATAGATTGTAGGCTGTTTATGATAGTCATAAATCTCTATTGAACTTTACAGATTGGTTCTCCATAAGGAATGTTGAAGCCATGATATTCAATTCTAATCATAGCTCTCCTAGTCTCAATAACCTTAGAAGTTCCAAAGTGTGTAACCTCTAACTTCTTCTAGATACAGTTAGCTACTTCACAAGAAGAAATTTGGCTATATACATTTCTAGTCATTGAACACAGTAGAGTATTGCGTACCTTATTGTTGAGTTGATATTCTTGCTTTTCCTGGTTAGTAAAAGTTCTAACTTCCTTGTCAGGAATTTTATAATCACCAGTAAGCATAACAAAATTGTCCACTCAAGTATTGATAACAAAATTCTTCATTCGATCTCTCCAGTACTCATAGTCATTACCATTAAAGATTGGTGGTCTTGTAGGATTTATATTATCAATTGAACGAACATTAATTCCTGCCATACTAAAAATAACCTTCGGCACACAAACTTGTTAGTAGAAAAGATTCGTAATAACAATGTTTGGAATATAAAAGTTCGGAATGGAAAAGTGAGCAAGAAAAACTTATATGTGAGTACAAGTATTTTAGAGACCTCCTCTGATACCAATTTTAGGATTGAAATAATGATGTAGATGCTCAATTTACAAGAGGGGGGGGGGGTGAATTGTAAACTTTAAAAATTCCTTTGGAACCTTTAAAGTTAGTTATGAATAAATATGTTTTCCTTAAGCAAAGGAAAAGGCTAAGTTTAACAAAATTAAACTTAAGCAAATTCACAACACCTCTAATACCAAATGAAAACCTGGAAAGAGATTCCGAACGTGGGTTCCAGAAATATGGTTCTGGAAATTGAAACTTAACAAAAGATTATAATATGAGATTCTACCTTAAAGCATATAGAATCTAAATGAAATAGAGTACAAGTAAGGAAGTATAAGAAAGTTATACTTTCCTTATAATTCAAAATGCAGCGTAAATAAACAAGTAGTAAAACTACAAGTAACAAGATATAAGTCTTTTAACCCAAAGAGAAGGGTATCCAACAACCTTGGATAAAGGTCCCTTGATTTATACTTTCAATCAAGTCTGTCTTACCCACACCAGGGTAAGCCCTCGATACGAAGATCGGAGTGTCTCTGTCTTGCTATCCCCGCAAGCCCTCAACTTCAAGGTAGTTGGCAACCTCTTTCTTCCTCATCAAGGAATCCCTCTAACTTCAAGGTAGTCGGCACCTCTGTCATCCTATCCCCGGAAGCCCTCGAATGTAATCACCAACATTCGGAGTCGCCCGAAGCTTTGAGAGTTAATAAGAGAATCTCTCTCTAGAAATCACATCAACAACATGTATGCACAATAACCAAGTTGTTCATCCATTAGTTCTGAGAACATTCAAATGAGCTCCTATTTATAGGTAAGGTCGGCCTCCTTTCCAACGTTCATATTTTCCTTAAAAATCGGAGGGACCTGTACAGGTGTAACTTAACCAACGGTTAGTTCATAACAGAATACATGACATCGTTTTATAACAAAACAAGTGTAACAAAATATACGACACCGTTTTAAATTTTAACTAAAAATATTCGGAGTGAAGGTTCGGAGTTAAAGTTCAGAGTGTAAGGAAAATAATAAAGAGTAGTCAAAATATAAAGGCATAAGTAAAATGAATGTTCGGAGTGGAAATTCGGAGTCTGAAAAAATTTAGAGTGTACAAAACAGAGATGATCAGAATTTGTTTAATAGATGAATTCCGAATGAGAATTCGGAATGAGAATTCGTCATCAGAATTCGTAGTGAGGATTCCTCATCAGAATTCGTAATGGTAATTCATCATCAGAATTTGTAATGAGATTTCATCTTAAGAATTCGTAATGAGAATTCGAATCCAAAATTCGGAATGAGAATTCATCATCAGAATTCGTAATGAGAATATGTCATTAGAATTCGTAATGAGAATTCAATGTCAAACTTAATAAGGATTCGTTTCCTGAATCTGGAATAGAACTTAGTCAGAGTTCGTATCTGGAATTCGGAATGATACTTTATTACAATTCTCATCCAGAATTTGGAGTGAAACTTCCTTACAGTTCTTATCCAGAATTCGGATCCTATAACAGAATACTTTATATCAAAGTTTCAAACAAATCCGAGAAAGCCGAAATGAATCCTAATTTTATACTTAGGAAAAATATGAATGAAAATATGATAAGAAAAAAAATTTCTTACAAAAGTGATTTTCCTTATAAAAGCGATTTTCCTTATAAAAGCAATTTTCCTTATAAAAGAAATTTTCCTTATAAAAGCAGTTTTCCTTATAAATGAAATTTTCTTAAAGATAAGGTGTTTGTGATTTTAAAAAGAAGAAGGAATGGAAAAGTCATATGGAAAACCTTATTGACTCAACAATTATCTCTATGGGGAGAAGTGTTAAATATATATGAATCATAAGAGCCTAAAATTTATATTCACATAGAAGAAGATTAGCATGCACTAAAATAAATGGTTAGATCTTAGCAATGATTATAAATCCCCAATCCACTATCATCCAGATGAAGAAAATAATGTTTAAAATGATTTAATTAGAAAAGATACAACATTATTATCAGTGATGTGAAGTGAGAGGGATCCAATATTCAATGATTTGTATAGGATGGATGATGGAATCATTATGAAAGGAACATCATCAATCCTTTATCAAATGATTTCTCAACCATACCTCATGATGAATATAATGGATGCTCAATGAAATAATGTGGATATTAATAAAAAGGTGGAAGCTTTTATAAATGTGGAATTCATAGAGTGTGTATTGGATAAAGAAGGGTTAATTATATTTTGGTCATGAATTTGTGTTAAAAAAATCAATACATAAAGAAAGTGTATTTAAATTATGAACATAGCTCAAACTTGTATATTCACCCAGGGAGTAAAATGATGTTTCAGGATATTGGAGAGTAATATTAGTGGGAAAATATTAATAATAAGAACACTAAATATACATCAAAGGGCCTCGTATGTCAGAAATTGATGGCTGAAACACAAAAATCTAAGGGAATGATAAAACCATTACGCATACGAACAAGGAAATGGGAAAACATCACCACATAATTTGTCAATAGACTTCTAAATACATTCAGATTAAAAATTATATATTGGTTATTATGGATCATCTTACAAATACATCTCATTTTGTTGATATTAGAGATGATTTAACACTGAATCAAGTTTCATGAACACACATTAGAGAAGTAAAATATTTTATATAGTAACACTATTGTTTATATCCCATCAAGATACATGATTCTTTTCAATGTTCTGGAAACATATCCAACAGACTCTAAAGAATAAGATGAACTATATTATGACTTATTATCCTCAAATTAGTTTCCAATATAAAAAAACAATTTAGAAACTGGATGAAATATTGATAGCATGTCATATGGATTTCAAAGGACTATGGGACTAATATATTCCACTTTTTGAGTTCTCTTACAACAACCATTTCCAGTTGAGCATCTAAATGGTCCATATGAATCACTTTATAGTAAAACTATAGAACATTGGTGTTTTAAGATGGAATCATTGAATGTATCATTCTAGGACCAGAAATAGTCGAAGAAATGGTGGAAAAGGGGAAAACTATTCAACAAGACATAGAGGAAGCACAATGTTGAAACAAGAAATATGAAAACAATCATCGAGGTGACTTGGAGTTTAAGGCTGTAGACATGGTATTCCTTATCATATTTTTATGGAATTTGATCATGTGATTTTGGAATTATAGAATGACAATACCTAAGTATATCATCCCCTTATAGATTTTTGATAGTGTTGGAGATGTGTCCTATTTAATGGTACTTCCACCTTCCAATCCTGAAGTACACGATGTATTCTATGTTTCGCAATTGAGGTAGTACATAATAGATCTCTAACATGTACTAAATCTGAAGGTGGTATAGTTGGAAATTCATCTCTCTTATAAGGGGAAGCTTATGAAGATCTTAGATCATAGGGATAAAGATCTATGAAATAAGACTAATGATCTGGTTAAATTTCAATATAATAACCATAAGCATGTAAATGATACATGGGAACTAGAGGACGTAATTAATGATTTTTACACACACTTTTATTCACCATAGTATGTATAATGAAATTTGGAGTGTAGAATTTCATAAGGGGTAATAATATAACAATCTATTATTTTATCAATGGGAACTCCGTTATTATAATTTTTATATGTATTATAAATAATGTAAAACCTCAAAAAGAACATAATGTTATGTTTATAAATGAATAATTAATGGAATAAGTGTTATTTAACGATTTTAAGGAACTAATACTGCTGAAATTGTAACTTGACTCTTAGAATAGTAACATAAAAATTTGGAATAGTAACCTATCTAACAGAAGAGTAATATCACCTATAAAATTATAAATAATATTTAGACAACATATAAAGGAAAATTTGATATAATTAGATCATTGTATAAGTAAATAATTTTCTTATGAATGATAAAAAAAATTTGTTGTTTTTTAAGTAATATATATTCAATTTCAATTTTATAATGAATGCAATGATTTAAAATAAACTGTGTTTTGAAAAAAATTATTTTTAAATTAATATTTTTTCTTTTGATTATAATATTATTTTATGAGACATTAATAAATTTTGTTAATATGTTACAAAATCAGTTATAATTATAAAATTTTAGTTTTTACAATAAATGATTATTTTTGTCAAAAATTAAATTTCAAAATTTTCAAAAATTATTTTCATAAAATGGGGTCCATATTTAAATTCTATAGGTAAAAAAATGTTTAGGGTATGTTTTTGGTATTTTTCTATAACATCTTACTATTTGGAGATTAGGGAAATGTGGTAATTTATGGTATAAGATAAATACATGAATACAGGGATCAGATATGATGTATGGATGATGTGAGCTAATAATATGAAAATATCCTTCATTATTTTAATATATATTTTGATAAGGTTAAATTTCATTATTTTATTGATCCAAAATAACAGAATAATGAATAATATTGTGAAAAACACCCCTCTCCCCCATATAAATACCACCATTCACCCCCACTTCTCCCAAAACCATTAAAGCCTTTAAGCTGGTCCAATTTTTGACTAAAAATCTACCCATGATCGTCCCTCACATACAAGATCATTTGTTATTAAAAGAAGAAAAAACCCAATTTCTTTAAGGTGGCTATCAAGGAATATATTTTCAATAGATAAAATCATATTTAGTTTCTTTTAATTTCTATTAATGTTATTCTATTTTCATATTATATGCACACCTCTACTATTCTAAGTGGTATGATTACTATAATATCTTATATATAATGTATTTTTATTATGTTAATGTAATAATACCTCATTAAAACCCTTCTCCGATTCCTTTTATTCTTAAAATAAATACATCGTCTGTGATCTATCAATTTACTGGCATTGTTGATGATGTGGTTTTATTTTCCTGTACAGCTTTCAAGTCTGGTCATAAAATTATTATAATGTTAAAAATGATTTTAAAATTTATCTTATATCCAATTTTTCATTAGAGAAAAAACATATATTCATAATACTAAATAAGAAATGATTGTTTTTTTGACGATCGTAAAATGACCAAATTTATCTAAATTATTATTATTAACATTTTATCAAATGAATCATCCTCATATCAAGAAAAAAAATTGTGTATAAGAACATTTAAAATTTTATAAGATCATTAATAAAATATAATTTCAATTTTGTAGAATTATTCTAAAATTACTTGAACTTCTATACATGTATACAAGTGAACCGATCATGAAAACAATGAAAATGAACACTCTCATATGATGAAATTGTACTCTATAACTAATCAAATGGTCATAAATAAACTAAATAAAATTAAAATAAATAGAATATATATATATTGTGACCTTTATTTATTTAATATTGAGTCTAAATTTATTATACATGATATTAATGGGAAGAAATCATTTTGAAATAAGGTAAGGGGATTCTTGAACCCATTTTTTTTGGGTTAATCGCATTTCAGGAAAAATTCCTGTATGGATGTTCTTTTAATTATCTATAAATATAATTTAATTTTCCAAAAATTTTCATTTATGGGATATACATGATTCCCATATGATTTTATGAAAAATGAAAATATTTTTTTCAAAAGAAATATTCCATTTAAAACACATGTTTTACCTCTCTTGACATTGTTTCATCTTCACTCAAGATTGATGAATCATATACCAAGTTTGCTATTCCCTTTTTTTGGAACAATAAGGTTTACTCCTGAATGTACGATTTATGAACTAAAACCCATTACTTTAAATTTATTATTTTATGCTGAAGATCGATATAAGTTATATGTGGAATTAATGGTTATGTAAATGTTTGTATTTGATGGGTGCACCCAAATTTATATAGTTCTCCTATGAAATGGGTTTTGTGATGGATCTCATTAAACAATGTGAAATATTTGTGAACATGATTCCATCTTTATTCACAATGATGATGTTATGATTGTATACATTTGTTATGAATGAACAAGATGCAATCATTGTTCACAAATATCTATTGTATTTGACCACTAATACAAGATACCTTATATTTATAAATTTCCATATTTCAATAATTTTTATAATTATTCCTCTCAAGGTTATTATGTTGTTACTAATGTTATGTTGCTATGATGATTATAATTCTCACCCCAGGTTATTTTGATTCATGTTCTTATCTATCAACTTACTGCATTTGATATCACCCCTTTCATTCATGTATATCCTCTTATGACTAGTTGTATTACTGAGTACATGGAGGCCTATAAGAATCTAGGGAATATGGAATTAAATTGTAATCATATTTTATTATGTAGTTATTATGTATAGTCCTAATATTCTAAAGGCCTTAATCATTTAGATCATATTTTTGTAACACTATTCTGTTTTTATCATTAAAATGATATAACTGTTATGCTAGAAAAGATTGGGTCACTATAGTTTTTATGAAAGAAATGTTTAATTAATTTGGGAATTATAATTAGAGAAAATTATTGAAATGAATTGTTATGAGACTATGTAAATGTAATCACCCTTGTTTTTTTTAAAAATTCATGACCTAGGGATCCCACAAGATATAACTCTAGATATAATTTCAAACAATAAACCAATTATTAATTCCTATCATTATGACTTATGTTATGTTCAAAAAATTTCTATTTTAGGAAATGGTGGGAGCTAGAAGAAACCAGACCAATAATCCTAACGATCAATAGTGCAGAAAATCCTTGAATGAGGACCCTAATTCCTTGAGATATGGAATTCAAAATTTTATGTAGATAATAACCCATCGATCTTGTGAAATGAACAATAACCTGAATATTGTGTAATTCTATCCATCACCTAATAAAGAGATAAAACATATTGATACTTTTATATGAAAATGAAAAGTTAAATTTATTGGATCTTCTAATGCACTAGTCCTAGAACATTGGGTCAAATCAAAAAGGAAGATCATTTCTATGCTTCAATTTTTTGATATATAGAATATGACTCTGTTCATTTATCATTTAGATAGATTGGTTGATCAATATTTGGAATTTCATCAGACATCCAAGCCGAAAGGGGAAATTGAGGGGATGGAGTGGGTAGACATTAAAAATATATTAATAAGTATTTACCTCAAACGCTTTATATGATGGTAGAGAGAGAATTTATAGATCTTATGAAAAATAAAGGGGAATCTATCATGTATTATGAAGAATATTTCATAAGGTGCTGAAGGTACTCCGCATGTTTTTCCAAAAAAAATTGATATCAAAATAGATATGTTATCTAGGGGTTTAAAACATTAACCTAGAAAGACTCTAGATATTTGAGACATTGGGAGTTATAAAGAAGTTGTTCAATGTGATCTCAAAGTGGATACAATGTTTGTATAATGGTCTCATGGAAATGGTTATAATTAATGAAATATAATGTTTCAAGTTTGAAAATCTTATGAAAACGGTTGAATGAAAACTCAACCTCTAAAATTTCAAAAAATATGGAAGAAGCATCTTGGGAATTGACACAAAGGGATTAGAAAAATTCGTCTAGTGTTGGAGAGAAGTACACTAAGCTCTTGAATTTTAAAGATTCATGTGGAAAGTAAAAAATTAAGTAGAAGAGAGTGAAGAACAACTTATGATTTAATGATTTAATTCTATGGAGCTAGGGAAATATGCATGAAAATGAACTAAACATCGTGTTTTCAAATGTAATGAGTGTTCATTGACACTATAGACAAAGGACAATGGAAATGATTATTCCATCACTACCAATAACGAGGAACCTAAAACTTATTTGGTGAATGATACACAGGTTAGTCATTCATGAATAGTGTATCTATTGTTTGATTTTGTTTATTTGAATAATTTTATATCAGTCATCCTTAGAATAACTTTTCAAACACCACATAAAAATATGGTGGATGGGTTATCTATGAGAATTTCTAATGGGGAAATTATTTCATCTAAGGGATATAACTCATCCACTAATAATTTGTATTGAAAAGGCCTAATATAAATGTTGGCCTTACTTCCTATGGTGGAGTTTGATTCTATATTCTGTATGTATTGGATATCTATATACAAAGATAATACCAACTATCGGGAAAGCGAGATCAATCATCACATCCCAAGGAGTCCTCCAATTCTGTATAAGAGTAGGGACGAAGATGAATGTACATTAGAATCATTATCTAATTTGTGGATAATGATTTTTTTAGTAATCATATCTAGATCAAATGACTGAGACAAAGGAGAAAATAACACAAGAGGAAAATCCCATTTTATGGACTTTATATATTTTTCTCGAAGATTTATCCTATCTTCCCCTGAATGAAGAGGCTGAATTCCCAGTTTAAATTTTCCCAGGATCTCTATCTATATCAAGGACACAATATAGAATGGTCACTATAGAGATGGAAGCACTAAAGAAGCACTTATAATAGAATATACAAGGGAATTTTATACACCCGAGTGCTTCACGATGGGGTTCACTAATCATCTTCATTAGGAATATGGATGGATAAATGTTCATATGCGTTGATAATTGTGAGATAAAAACACACAATAAATAAAAATTATACCCATACACGGATAGATAAATTTCTTGATCTAGTACATTAGGCCATGTATTTATCTAATGTGAACCTTCTATTGGGATATCAACAATTTTATGTAAGGGATATATTCCAAGTAATTCCATTCAAATGCGGTATAGACACTATGATTTCATAGTGATTCACTTCGAACTCAATAATTCTCTAATAATAATCATGAAAATAATGAATAGTGTTTTTATAAATTACCTTGAAAATTTTATAACAGTCATAATTGACGATATTCTAATATCGTCCTTGAGAAAGGGAGAACATGAGGAGAATTTTAATACTTTTATAATGACATTTTCAAGGGAGAAAAATTATTAAAAATATAGTATATATATGTTGTAGGTGGAGAACGTATCATTTATGGGGTATGTTACCAAAAAAAAGGAATATTATTGGACCCTTTCAAGAAAAAGGAAATAGAAGAGTGGCCTATAACAACATCTATAAGAGAGATCCTAATTTCCAAGGTTTGTTTGATATTTAAGGTCATTAGTGAAGAATATTTCATGTCTGTCAAACCCACTAAACATGATGACATGGGTTCATGAAATGTTTCCATCGACTAGTGAATACGAATAATGTATCAATGAGTTACAAAAGAGGCTTGTCATTGTGCCAATACTTATACAACCAATTATTGGTGAGCTCATTGTGGTGTAAAATTAAGTTTTAGAGAAGTTAAAATACTATTTATTGGTGAAAATGTATAATGTGGGAGCCTAGTACCCTTGGAAATTAAAAATCCATGATCAATCCTTTCTCATGCATGATCTAGAGTTAGCAAAATGATCCTCATGTTGAATATATAGGGGAACTATTTCTATGATTATAGGTGTGAAATATTTACAGATTATAATACTCTGAAATATATTTTTACACATAAGGAGCTTAATATGTGGCATAAAATATTGTTTGATCTCATCAAGTATTACAGCTGGTCAATCTACTACCATCATGGTAAAGCAAATATGGCGTTGAATGATCTTAGTAGAAAGGATCTTGAATCCTTATCAATAATGTGAATTGATAGGGATTAAATAATTTTAGATTTTAATTGGATCGACATTAGAATCATTAAATAAAGAACATAATATATCATTTCCCAAATGATTGCACGACTATCCCTTATGGAAAAAATATAGTATTTTCAAGTAATTTATGTGGAGATTCAAAGATAAAACAGAAATCTATCAGAAATGGGAAATCCTAAGAGTAAATAATGGATGAGGAAGGAATCATGAGATTTTGGTGACCACTATGAGTACCATATAATATTAATATAAAGGATTAGCTTCTAAATTACACACATAGCTCATCCTTCTCCATTCACCCATAGAAAAAAATGTATCATGATATCCGAGATAACTATTGGAGAGAAAATATGATGAAAGAGTTAACAAGCTATACATGAAACTAAATAGTATGTCTACATGTAAAGGATAAAAGGAAAACTTATTAGGGGATGATGCAATGATTACCCATAAAACCATGGAAATTGGACAACATCACCATGGAATTTGTCCCCATAATTCCAATGATATTTAGAGGAAACAGTATTATATGAGTTGTGGAATATTTTTGTACAAATAAAACTCACTTTATCTAATTTGGAGAGAAATTATCATTAGATCAACTTTCACAGAAATAAATTAGGGAAGTGATATGGTTGCATGGATCACCATTATCAGTTACATCTAATCGAGATCCATCATGCACTAGTATGTTTTGGAAAAGTCCCTAACTAGAACTAAACATTAAGCTGACATTCAATACAGATTATCATCATCAAATTGATGTTGAAATCTAAACATACAATTCAAAAAACCGGAGGATATTTTTTGATCATGTATTATGGATTTCAAAGGAGGAAGGGACCAACATCAACCTCTGTTTGATCATTATTCTAACAATAATTTATTTTTGAGCATCCAAATGGCTCCATATAATGGAATTTAAGGTAAAATTGCATAACAAAATCTTGTTGGGATGATGTCTCTGATCATAAATTTTTAGGACATGAAATGTTTATAGAAATGGTTAAATTGGTGAAGAACCGTCAACATCACATCAACAAATCCCATTGTTGAAAAAAGAGATATGAAGACCAACCTAAATAAGAACTGGAGATTATGTCTAGAGATATGGCATTCCTCAGCATATCTCCGTGGAATAGGATCATGTGATTTGGGAAGAAAGTAAGCTGATTCCTTGGTACATTGGACATTTTGGGGTTCTGGATCATGTCAAATCTATGGACTGTCAACAACACTTCCACCTTTCATGTCTCAAGCACACGATGTATTCCATGTATCCCTATTGAGGAAGTACGTACTAGATACCTTATATGTAATGAATCCAGAGGTGGTATAGTCAGAAAATGATATCTCTCTTGAGGAGAAGCTGGTGAAGATCGTGGATTATAGATATTAATTTCTAAGAAACAATACTACTCCCCTGGTAAATGTACTATTATAGAAACATAAGTATGACGAGGAAATATTTTAACCATAGGAAGCGATGAAGGGAAATTACAATCACTAATTTTACCCATAATATATAAAATGAAATTTTGAGGGAGAAATTTCATTCGGGAGGGGGGGGGGGAGAATGTAACAACACAAAAATTTATCAATGTAAATTCCCTTTTTATAATTGTTGACCCCACCTGTTTTGATAATCCCAATCTTGTATTCATATGTTTTGACAATCCCAATTATGTGTTCATATATTATGATATTCACAATTACTGTTGATCTACACTTTAATTCTTTCAAATCGATGATCATGTTAATAATAATGTTAAAATAATTTCTGATTTATGTTAATCTCGATTATCCATGTTTATATAAGTTTTGACATGATTCTAAGTGAATTAGATGTGTTTTGCATAAGACAGTCAAGTGTAAGTATCACTGAACTGAACATAGAGCTACCGATATGCATAATATCAAGAGCTACCGATGCACAGAGCTACCGATGCGCAGAGCTACCAATGGACAGAGAGCTACCGATGGACAGAGAGATACCGATGCAGAGAGCTACCGATGCACATAGCTACCGATGCACAGAGCTACCGATGCACAGAGCTACCGATGGACAGAGAGCTACCGATGCACAGAGCTACCGATGGACAGAGATCTACCGATGCACAGAGCTACCGATGCACAGAGCTACCGATGGACCGAGAGATACCGATGCATAGAGCTACCGATAAGAGCCACCGATAAGAGTTTGAAGAGCTACCGATTGAAGATCCTGCACAGAGTCAACCGTACACGTCTACAAACAAACGACTACCTATAATGAACTGCGGAGTCAAATCCTATATCATCAACCCTATTTGTTTATTACACTAACGGCTACATTTGTTACTTTTGAGGAATTTAATTTTATTAAATGATTTATGTTGCCATTTCAGGAAACCGTACCAAGTACGATTAAAAAGCATAATCATTCCTTATTCTCAGTATAATAAAGGCATACAAGACAACGTAGAAAATGAAGTGAATTGAGACTAGATACTAAAAGAGATTGAGCACATAGGAACACACTTGCGATCAAGCTGAAACGTGCCAAGAAAAACTGGAGAACTTGCACTCACAAGACTACTACTACTACCAGTCTCCAGAACACAGAGCATACATCGAGCAATCTATGCTAAAGAAGAACTACACAGAACACTTCATTTTCTGAGCTGATAACCAAGCTGAACCTGGAAGCGCTGAAAGAAGAAACAATACTCTGTTTTTCAGTCAAATACCAGAGAGGGACTCAGAACCGTTTCTGATCAAATCCAAAGGAGTCCAGAGCTGCACTGCAATCACTAGAGCCTTCCTAAACTCTATATCTTGCTCTAAGTGATTTAGAAATTGCATTACGAATAGTGTGTGTAGCCTGTTAATTATTACACACACACAGTCTCCTGAACCTTAACTGGGGGAGTTGTAAATCCTCACTCACAATCTTTACATCCTTTATTTCCCACTGTGGATAGTGGTAGAGGTCGAGTGTGACCTGGACAGCTTTGAGCTATTGTTTGTTATCCCATGTCTAACTGTGGTAGAGGTATCTTGACCTGAACAGTGTGATCACTGTTGTTAACCCAGATCCCGGGTGCTGATCAATTTATATAAATTTTGAGAGGACTAAGTCTCGTCTTGAGACTGAACCTCTTGGTTAACTCTTGTGTTTTCAGTTAAAACCTATATCCATACTATAAACATTTATTTCATATTCCACTGCTATTACTTTGAAATATAATTTATTTTCAATGCTACTTTGATAGTTAAACTCGCAAGTGTTTATATTTATTATAAACCAGTAGGTTAGTTTCAAAAGTTAATTTAATAATAAGAATAAGTTAACTAAGAATTAATCAATCTTTGACAAACTAATTGAACCTTTATAATCTGTATAAATTCACTACAGTTTAATTTTTTTTTGAAATTGGGGGATTTTAATAGAAATTGTTTTTAGCATAAATTTTAATTGGAACTCAATTCACCCCCCTCTTGAGTGTCCACTCTGACCAACATTTGGTATCAGAGGTTGTGTGTTTTGAAAATTTTTTATTTTCTCTCTGCTTTTCAACTGTGATTTTAGTTGTATTTTAAAGTTCTTAAAATTTATGTTATTGCTAAATTTTTATCTCTTTAAATTGTGTTTATAATGGATAATAGACTTGAGGGTGCTGCTACTAACCGACCACCTTTCTTTAATGGAAATAACTATGCTTAGTGGAAACTTAAAATGAAAATTCATCTAGAAAGCACGAGTTTTGATATTTGGACTACTATTGAATCTGAATAAAAAATTCCCACTACTGGTATATCTACTTGGGATGAACATACAAAGACTTCTTACAATAATAATTGTAAAGCTATGAATGCTCTGTACTGTGCTGTAGGAGATGAAAAATTCAACAGAATTTCTGCATGCAAAACTACTTTTGAAATTTGGGATACCTTGGATGTTTCTCATGAAGGAATAAATAATGTTAAAGAAATGAGATTGAACACTTATACTATTATGTATGGTAATTTTAAAATGAAGTCTGATGAACCTATTTCTGACATGTATCTCAGGTTTAATGAGATAGCCAACACGATGAATTCACTCGGAAAAGCCGTTCCACCAAAGGAACAAATTATGAGAATCTTGAGATGTCTACCGGACCGATGGAGAGGCACATCTATCTAAATCAGTGAATCATGTGACATTGATGCTCTACCTGTCAAAGAACTTATTGGAAAATTGATGACGTATGAAGAAGAGTTCAAGGTAAACAAATAAGAAGATGATGAACTGAAAAGAAAATCTGTAGCTTTCAATTCTAATGCTTTGAAGAGTAAGGAGAAGGAAAAAATACAGATGGAGGACGAGAGTTCAACAAGTGAAAACTCAGAGTATGACAGTGATGCAGTAATGGCTCAGATAGCCAGGAGATTCAAAAAGTTTTATAGGAAAAAGAAATTCTTTAGGAAAAGAAATTAGAAAGGAAAGTATGATCAACCAGGAAAATGGTAAAAGGATTGGAAGAAAGATGACAGGACTGATGAAGTTATCTGCTACGAATGCAAGGGAAAAGGACATATCAAAGCAGGATTTCCAAAGTTAAAATTCAAAAAGAAATATTATTACAAAGACAAGAAGTACAAGAAAGCCATGAAGGCTACCTGGAGTGATTCAGAAGACAACACAAGTGAAGCTGAATCTTCAGAATCTGAAAGGACTCGAGCCAACATGTGTTTCATGACAAATACTTCTTAGGTAACATCTGACACTCCTATTTTAAATTCATATTACTCTGGAGATGATTCTGATTCGGAAAACATGTCAAAATCTAAACTATTTGAATACCGTGATATGTTAGAAGAAACTTGTAATGAGATTAAAGACAAATACAAAGGTTTAAAGAAACAATATGCCTTAATTGTTAAGCATAAATCTGATCTTGATATAGAAAAGGAAAAGAATGCTCAACTATTAAAGGAAAATACAGAACTGAAACAGTCCAATGAGCAACTTAGAAATGACTTAGAAAAATTCACAAATGGAAAGAATGCTCTAACTGAAATGCTAGGAATGCAAGTTGCACCTAGTTATGTTACTGGTTTAGGATACCAACCTGGACAGAGACAGTTCACCAGAACCCGATTTATTCCTATGTCTGAAAAAAATATTGCTAGTTCCAGTTTTGGAAATTCATATGCTTCAACAGGATATTCATATGGTTATAGACCAAATAACATTTGTCTTTCAAAATATGTTACTTCTGTTAATTGTATGAAACCAATAAAACAAATCTGGGTACCTAAAGCCATGATTTCTAACCTATATGGACCCAAGAAAATCTGGGTACCAAAGTCATTTCCTGTTTAAATCTGTTTTATATGAGACCTACTTGAAGAGCTGTCACAAGAAGATATGGTATTTAGACAGTGGGTGCTCAAGACACATGACTGGAGATTATTCTTTCTTCAAGAGCGTAATAAAGGTTGATGGAGGTCATGTCACCTTTGGTGACAACTCTAAAGGAAAAATCATCGGCCTAGGCCAGTTTTGTAACAATGACTCCGTATTAATTTCTAAAGTTTTATTCGTTGATGGACTTAAATATAACTTGCTTAGTATATCTCAATTATGTGATGATGGTTTCAATGTCAAGTTTGAAAATGATTCCTATGATGTTTTTAACTCCAAAAATGCTTTAGTATTTTCTGATCTAAGGAATGAAAATGTTCATGCTGTTGATTTAAACTCTTTATCCAAACAAAATATTCCCTGTTTGAATGCTTTTCATAAAGAATCTTGGCTATGGCACAGAAGATTAGTACACTGCAACATTCACTCACTTAGAAAACTGGCTTGGAAAAACTTAGTTAGAGACTTACCTAAATTATAATTCCCAAATTACAAAGTGTGTAATCCCTGTCAAAAGGGAAAACAACATAAAGTTTCTTTTAAATCAAAGAAATAAGTCTCAACTTCTCAACCACTTGAGTTGGTTCACATGGAATTTTTTAGACCATCAAGAGTTTCTAGTTTAAATGGGAAGCACTATGTCTATGTTCTAGTAGATGACTTCTCTAGATAGACTTGGTTATATTTCATAGATCACAAAAGTGAAGCTTATTCTTCCTTTGTTAAATACTCCAAGTCTGCAGAAAATCTTAGTGGACTCAAAATTAAGACCCTGAGAAGTGATCATGGCCGTGAGTTTGAAAATCAAGACTTTGAATCTTACTGCTTACATAATGGCTACACTCATAACTTTTCATCTCCTAGGACACCTCAGCAGAATGGCGTAGTAGAAAGGAGAAACCGAACCCTTCATGAAATAGCTAGAACCATGCTCAATGAATATGAACTGCCTATTTACTTTTGGGCTGAAGCTGTAAATATAGCTTGTTATGTTATCAATAGAGTCTGGATCAGAACTGTTCTTAAGAAAACCCCATATGAGTTGTGGAACAATAGGAAGCCTAAGGTTAATTACTTCAGAGTTTTTGGTTGCAAAGTCTTTATTCTTAACACAAAGGATAATCTGGACTAGTTTGCTTCTAATAGTGATGAAAGAATTTTTCTGGGTTACTCTACTTCAGGTAAAGCTTATAGAGTGTTTAATAAGAAATCTAAATGTGTGGAAGAATCTATTCACATAAAATTCGATGAAACCGATCCACATGAGCCAAAAATCTATCTTGATAATCTTGAAGAAGATTTGTCTATTCTGGACCTTAATGATAAATCCAAAGAACCTGTTTTAAAAACATCCAGTTCTGTACTTTTTCCAGAATCTGTTTTGGTCGAACCCTAACCTACTGATGAAACTGAAGTGTCTAGTCCTACCTTTACTAGATCAACAAGAATTCAAAAGAATCACCCTTTGGATGCTGTTTTTGGTAATCTTCATAGAGGAACACAGACTAGAGCTTCTCTAAGAAATCTGGTTGAACATCAAGCTTTTCTCTCCCAGATAGAACCCAAAAATATTAATGATGCTATCGTTGATGAATTCTGGGTAATGGATATGCAAGAAGAGTTAAATCAATTTGAATGAAAAAAGTATGGGAATTAGTTGACAGACCTAAGAGCACACTAACAATAGGCACTAAATGGGTTTTTAGAAATAAAGTTGATGAATCAGGAAACATAGTTAGAAACAAAGCTTGGCTAGTTGCACAAGGATATAGTCAAGAAGAAGGCATAGACTATTAGGAGACCTTTCCACCTGTAGCCAGACTAGAAGCCATTCGGATTTTACTTGCATATTATGCACATCTAAATTTCAAGTTATATCAAATGGATGTCAAAAGTGCATTTCTAAATGGTTTTATAATTGAAGATGTTTTTGTAGAACAACCTCCTGGATTTACAAACCCCCATTTTCCAAATCAAGATTTTAAACTTTCTAAAGCTTTATATGGCTTAAAACAAGCTCCAAGAGCTTGGTATGATAGACTCAGCAATTTTCTTATTTCAAAAGGTTTTACTAAAGGGATTGCTGATCCAACTCTTTTTATTAAAAGAATTTCTAAAGATGTTTTAGTTGTACAAATCTATGTTGATGATATTATTTTTGGATCTTCTAAATATTCTTTATGTACTGATTTTTCAAAAAATATGCAAAATGAATTTGAAATGAGTTTAATGGGAGAACGTAAATACTTTCTTGGATTTCAAGTATTTCAAAATGAAAATGGTATTATTTTGAATCAATGTAAATTTACAAAGGATCTCTTAAAACGTTTTGGTTTGGATAGTATTAAAGAGAGTGAAACTCCTATGAGTACAATCTATAAATTGGATACAGATGAAACTTGGAAACCAGTGGATCAAACCAATTATAGGGGTATGATTGGTAGTTTACTTTATCTTACTGCTAGTCGACCAAATATTTTGTTCAGTGTGTGTATGTGTGGAAGATTTCAAGCTAACCTGAAAGAATCTCATTTGCTTGCTGTTAAAAGAATTTTCAAGTATCTCAAACATACTGTTAACCTTGGTTTATTTTATCCAAAAGGACAATCCTTTGAGTTAATGAGTTATTCAGATACTGACTTTTCTGGTTGCAAATTAGACAAAAAAAGAACATCAGGAACATGTCATTTATTAGGAAAATCCTTAGTATCTTGGTGTAGTAAAAAGCAGAATTCTGTAGCTCTATCCACTGCCGAAGCAGAGTATATAGCTACTGGTAGTTGCTGTGCACATATTATGTGGATGAAACACACTCTCTTGGACTATGGATATGATTTTAAGCATGTTTCGATTAACTATGACAACACTAGTGCAATAAACATCTCGAAGAACCCTGTATCTCACTCAAGAGCCAAACACATTGATGTAAGGCATCATTTTATGAGAGATCATTATCCAAACGGTGATATTTCTCTTGAATTTATCGGCACTGAACTTCAATTAGCCGACATTTTCACAAAACCCTTAAGTGTGGATAGGTTATGTTACATTAGGCATGATCTGGGGATGTTTAATCTTCACTGATAGAAATCCTCACCGATAGAAATCCTCACTGATAGAAATCCTCACCAATAGAAATCCTCACCGATAGAAATCCTCACCGATAGAAATTCTCACCGATAGAAATCCTCACCGATAGAAATCCTAACCGATAGAAATCCTCACCGACAAAAATCATCACCGATAAAGTGCTGTTTTAAATCTTTTTTCCTGCCATCAAGAATCTGAACCGTTTTCTCTTTTCTTTTATTTTATTTTATTTTATTTAACTTATGATTTCTAAATGATAAAACTAAGTCTAAGCCGCTTCTCACTCCACCGAACCCCAAACCTTTTACCCTCGATCCTTAGAACCCGAACCCTCTGCAAACCTGAGATCCCTCAAACCAGTGATGGAAAAAACCAAAAATCTTGTCATCTGAGACGACTGTGTTGAGCCTAAAGAAAAAAGGAATAAGTCCAAGCCAGAAGCGAGTAGTTCTGTTAGAATTAGGTCAGGAAGGAGACCAGTAAATCCCCATCTGCAAAATAGAGCTATTGTTATCGAAAAAGAGCTGTGTGTATACTGGTTGCTGCCCAGCAAGTCCTTGGTGCTCAAAGTTCTGGAAGCTCAGAGATGGTTAGACTTCTTTTCAAATAACAACGGTCCCTACTACCCAAAGTTGGTAAAACAATTTTACAAATTCGTATGGTTCAAGAAGCTAGAGAAGGAGAACCGAGTATCTTCGTTTGTAAATGGTAAAGTGATATCATTTTCATCAGTAGAATGGGCTGATTTCTTGAAAGTTCCTCATGAAGGTGTGTCTGGATATGTATCAAGAGCAATGCCACCTAGCAGTGACATTTTTTATCATGAGACTGCATTGAAAGAACTGACTGGTGATGGAACTCCAAGGAAAGTGGTTGCAGCAGAAATGGATGGAGAGAGCAGAGTACTGTTCAAGTTTGTTCAACATGTGTTGATACCAAGGAGAGGAGACTTTGCTAATTTGAGATATCATGATATCTATCTCCTACATATTTTGAGACATGATGTCAAAGTCAATTTGTGCAGATCGTTGATGAATCAAATGGAAGATAAGACAAGGACGAAATCAAAGACTAACACCCTATTCTTTGCTATGCTGATTTCTGTAATGATCAAAATGATAGGGATAGCTGAGTCTCAAGATGAGATAGTTTTAGTGAAGAGAAACTTTTGTATCACTACTACAGTTTTCAAAAATATGAAGATTAATTGGAATCCTTGGAGAGGAGAATGGGTCAATGATGACCAAAAGGTATATAATAAGTTCAATCCTGTGGATTATCCTTCAAGACCAAAGGATAAAAGAGATCCAGGTCTAGGACCTGATGAAGAGGAACCTGAGTACAGTGATGAGTCAGAAGAAGAAGAATAAGAGGAAGAAACTCCTATGGATGAGGGAGGAGATCCTGACATGCCTCCAAGCCCTGTTGCTGAAGTTATGTCTTTAGAAAAGGAAGTGCTAGCAGAAGTCGAGACACCTGCTAATGAGGAAGACCAGTCGGTCTCTGAGCATGTAGAGGAAGAAAAGAATGTCTCTGAATTATCTGATTCTGCTGATTTGAGTCTGAGTCCAGTTATTGGAAGCTCAGTTGTACCTTCTATCGATGAAGAAATAGAAAGAGGAGAAGCTGTACTTATTCCAGAAAATCATCTTGTTGCTGCAGAGATGGAAGTTGTTGTGGAAGATTCTGATGAAGAAAGACCAGCAGAGAATGTAGTTGCTATATGTGAGAATGCACCCATTGAGGGGGAGCATCACACCAAGTTTGGAAATGTTACAGTGACTATCGAGTCTGAAGACTGGGTAGAAGACCCAGGTTTTATAGTCTTTGGTTTGGATTATCCTGATTCGGATAATGAAGTATCTCTGAATAGACCAGCGATCAGCTATGACATCAATTCTGAGTTTTTACCTATTGATGTGATCCGAGTACATGATTTAGATGTTCTGAAAGAAAATATCAAAGTAAGTTTTGTAGAATAAGTAAAGACAATGGAATCTTTTTTAGTATCCTTGATTCAATCAGTCATGGCTGACTCTGTAGTCAGTTTAGCTTCTGAAAGAGTATCTACTACAGTTGCTCCCACTAATTTTGTTACAAAGTCTGGCCTCGAATCCCTAAAGCATGAGATGAAGGAATCCTTCAGTGCCTCTATTGCTGAGATAAAACACTGTTTTTGTGAAGAAATGAAGATGTTAGAAAGGTATTTTGAGCTTTCTCTTGGTTGCAATCTGTCAACTTTTGTGGGTGAGCTAATGGAAGAAGTCAAGGAGTGCCACACTCAAACTTCTAGGCTAGAAGCAGATCTTGAAGCTCTACGGATATCTGTTGTTGCCTCAGACTCTTTCATGAATTCAAAATCTCAAGCTGACAAGGATTTAGCTTATGTGAACAGTGTTGTAAGTCAGCTGGTCTCCATGTTTGAAGATTTCAAAGCATCTGTGAAGGATTATGTGAAAAATCAGGACTCTAAAATGGAAAATCTGATTAGTGGGTTGACCAAAAGCTTCAAAGAAACTGTATCCTTCTCTGTTGGTCCTCTTGTTCCAAAACCTGCAATTGATCTGAATCAATTTCGTGCTCTGATGAAGGAGGAGCTTGGTTTTATTTCAACCAGTGGCTCTGTGGACTCATCAGATTTAAGTAGAGTTGTGCTGTCTACCTGGGATTTAGCCAGAGAAATAATGAAAATCGTCCAGGACTACATGAGAGAGGCCTCTGCTTCTCAAGAGGAAATCAATAATAAGGTGGATACTTATTTTGAAAAGGTTTATACCAAGAAACAACTGACCAACCATTTCAAACTTCTGCTTGAGAATCTAAAGTTACCTCCAGTGACTCAGGTTTTCAGAGAGCAGGTTAGTAAGCTCAGGGAGCTTACTCCTGCTTTGGATAAATTCATTGAAAGTAGAGATGATTTTGTGTCTGCAATGGAGAGAGGAGGAAGCATTATAATGGTTTTCAGAAACCTGTTGCTTCCCTTCCTGCATGTGGATGCCAGACCGGTCATTGTACCTCCTGATTTGCCTACCTCTGCCTCTACTGCGTCTCCAGTTCAGATTACTCCTGCTCAAGCAATAAGAAGTCTCACAACTTTGATCACTCAAAGGAATTCCCATCACAGGCCCGACACTGTATCAGTTTCTCGGCCTCCTCTGATCATTTCTGGAATTCCAAAGTCCTCCCCAGTATCCTCAACACCTGAATTCTCTTCTGATCCCAAGGGAAAGGCTCCCATTGAGGATTCAAATTGATAAAGTGGCAAGGATGTTTGATAGGAATCAGTTTGTTTTTTCTATTCTGTTTATGTAATTTGTGTCTGATCTAACACAAATTCATTTCTTTCCACTGTCTTAGTTTGTCAGGTTTATATGTTTGGTTTCCCAGTTTTTGATTATCACAAAGGGGGAGAAAAGGGGAGAAATATAAAAGGAGAAATATAAAAGGGGAAATATAAAAGGGGAGAAATATGATCAAAGGAGGAGCCTTTGATACTATTTCATACATTTCCATCTTTGGTACCAATTCATTCAAAACCTTATATATGATACTATTGTATTTAATTCTACCTATGATACTTTTTGATATATATCTTTCTATTACTATTTCCTCTTTCCTCCGATACTGTTTTCTTTGAGAAAATTGAATATTAATGTCGTACTATCTAATACTATATTCTCATTATTTTAAAATTTCCGTATCATAAGTTGTGATTTTCAAAAAGGGGGAGATTGTTGACCTCACCTGTTTTGATAATCCCAATATTGTATTCATATGTTTTGACAATCCCAATTATGTGTTCATATATTATGATATTCACAATTACTGTTGATCTACAATTTAATTCTTTCAAATCGATGATCAAGTTAATAATAATGTTAAAATAATTTCTGATTTATGTTAATCTCGATTATCCATGTTTATATAAGTTTTGACATGATTCTAATTGAATTAGATGTGTTTTTCATAAGACAGTCAAGTGTAAGTATCACTAACCTGAATAGAGAGCTACCGATATTCATAATAGCCAGAGCTACCGATGCACAGAGGTACCAATGGACAGAGAGCTACCGATGGACAGAGAGCTTCCGATGCATAGAGCTACCGATGCACAGAGCTACCGATGCACAGAGCTACCGATGCACAGAGCTACCGATGGACAGAGAGCTACCGATGCACAGAGCTACCGATGCACAGAGCTACCGCTGCACAGAGCTACCGATGGACAGAGAGCTACCGATGCATACAGCTACCGATAAAAGCCACCGATAAGAGTTTGAAGAGCTACCGATGGAAGATCTTTTACAGAGTCAACCGTACATGTCTACAAACAAATAACTACCTATAATGAACTGCAGAGTCAAATCCTATAACCTCGACCCTATTTGTTTATTAAAATAACGGCTATATTTGTTACTTTTGATGCATTTAATGTTATTAAATGATTAATGTTGCCATTTCAGGAAACCGTACCAAGTACGATTAAAAAGCATAATCATTCCTTATTCTCAGTATAATAAAGGCATACAAGACAACGTAGAAAATGAAGTGAATTGAGACAAGAGACTAAAAGAGATTGAGCACACAGGAACACACTTGCGATCAAGCTTAAACGTGCCAAGAACAACTAGAGAACTTGCACTCACAAGACTACTACTACTACCAGACTCCAGAACACAGAGCATACATCGAGCAATCTATGCTAAAGAAGAACTACACAGAACACTTCATTTTCTGAGCCGATAACCAAGATGAACCTGGAAGTGATGAAAGAAGAAACAATACTCTATTTTTCAGTCAAATACCCGAGAGGGACTCATAACCGTTTCTGATCAAATCCAAAGGAGTCCAGAGCTGCACTGCAATCACTAGAGCCTTCCTAAACTCTATATCTTGCTCTAAGTGATTAAGAAATTTCATTACGAACAGTGTGTGTAGCCTGTTAATTATTACACAGACACACTGTCTCCTGAACCTTAACTGGAGGAGTTGTAAATCCTCACTCACAATCTTTACATCCTTTATTTCCCACTATGGATAGTGGTAGAGGTCGAGTGTGACCTGGACAACTTTGATCTGTTGTTTGTTATCCCACGTCTAACTGTGGTAGAGGTCTCTTGACCTAAACAGTGTGATCACTGTTGTTAACCCAGATCCAGGGTGTGGATCAATTTATATAAATTTTGAGAGGACTAAGTCTCGGCTTGAGACTGAACCTCTTGGTTAAGTCTTGTGTTTTTAGTTAAAACCTATATCCATACTATAAACATTTATTTCATATTCCGCTGCTATTACTTTGAAATATAATTTATTTTCCAAGCCTCTTTGATAGTTAAACTCGCAAGTGTTTATATTTATTATAAACCAGTATGTTAGTTTCAAAAGTTAATTTAATCATAAGAATAAGTTAACTGAGAATTAATAAATCTTTGAGAAACTAATTGAACCTTTATAATCTGTATAAATTAACTACAATTTAATTTGTTTTTGAAATTGGGGGATTTTAATAGAAATTGTTTTTAGCAGAAATTTTAATTGGAACTCAATTCACCGCCCTCTTGATTGTCCACTCCAACCAACAATAATAATTCTATATCGTATAAATCCCTTAAAATAACCTAGATAAAAAATACATACTTTATAAATGAAAAATGAATGAAATAAGAAGTATTTCTAGACGTTAAGAAACTAATACCAATGAAATAATAACATAACCCTTAGAATAGTAATATGACCATTATGATTGGTAATCTAAACAATAAAATATTAAAATCATCCATGAAAGTATAAACAAAATTTTAGAATATTATAAAATAATGTATGATATAATTATATCACAGTATAACTAAATAATTTTCTTAGTAAGGATAAT
This sequence comes from Viscum album, assembly GCA_963277665.1. Taxonomy (NCBI): domain Eukaryota; kingdom Viridiplantae; phylum Streptophyta; class Magnoliopsida; order Santalales; family Viscaceae; genus Viscum; species Viscum album. The sequence continues at coordinate 1,921,581,415 of OY728145.1, read as the reverse complement.
GTATGTTATAGTATTTTTTAAGTAATAAATATTGAAATAAAATTCATAAGTAATATAATCTTAGGAAAGAGAATTTATTTTGATAATATTTATTCCTAAATTATTATTTTTTGTCTTATTGTTATAGGACAATTTTGTGATTCCTTAATTAATTTATCAATGTGTTTTAAAATCATTTATAATTTTAAAATTCGTATTTTTAAAATAAATGATTATTTTAAATAAAAATTAAATTTTTCATATTTAAAAAATGATTTTCATAAAATGGAATCCATTTTCAACCCTACACATTAAAAAATGGGTCAGGTGAATGTCTTGGATTTTTATAAAATAGTTAAATTATTTATTGAATTGTGAAATATGATAATTTATAGTATAAGATAAATACTTGAATTATGTTTCATAGATCATGTATGGATTTTGCAAGAAAATAATATTCAAATATAATTTCTTATTTTCATATATTTAGTGTTATGGTCCAATTTTTTTTGTCTTTATCCAAAACAGTAAAATAATGAATTAAATAATATATTCACACCCATATCATCCCCTATAAATACCCCTCCTTACCACCTTTTATCCTCACACCATATAAGCCTTGAAGCTTATTAACATTCTACCTAATACCCACCCAATCCCCTCCCCAACTTCCATGTGCTTTTGGGTCTGGAAAAAGTCCATATCGCATTTCCCTACGGAGGTTTGAAAGGATACAAATATCAAGTGGTAACATCCTCTTATGTTTATCTTAGTTTGTTTTCACATTTTTTGTTTTATTATTTTGTACCCATATCCCGTTATCCATGTGGCATGATTACTATAATATCTTATATATATTTTAATTTTATTTTCTTAATTTAATAATCCATCTCAATCACATTCTTTTCTCCCTTTTATTCTAGAAATGAAATTATCATCTGTGATGTGTGGATTTACCACCATCATGGATGATGCACTTTAATTTTACTATACCAACTTCATGGATGGTCATAAAATTATAATTATGGTAGAAAAGAATTATAAAATATATGTTATAAATTTTTTATGTTCCCGAGAAAACTTATATAAATAATATTAAATAATAATATGATATTATTTCGTGAGGATTAAAAAACAACACAATTAATAAAAATGAATATCATTAATGTTTTTTCTAATAAATCATCCTTAAAAATGGAATAATAATAATAATATATAAGGCCATTTAAAAAAAATAATGTTAACTAAGAACATATAAATTCAATTATTGTTAATTACTCTCATCTTAAATGAACATAATAACTTTTTTAAGTGAACCAATCCTGAAAACCAAGAAAAAACAGTATTGAATGATGAAATTGAACTCAATAACCCATCATAGAGGTCAAAAATGAACTTAACAAAATTATTTTAAATAAAATACATGTATAAGGGGTTTTTGAGTATTTAATAAATGAATATATTGTTATAATATAGGATCTTAAGGTGAATAAATCATTTAAACAAAAGGTAAGGCGACTATTGAAAGAGATTTACTTTATTTGAGTGATTCCTCTTTAATTTCAAATTTAAATATGGATATTATATTAATTTTACTCCTATATAATTTCATTTTCCTTAAATTTTTATTTTTGGGGTATATAAGATTCCAATAATATTTTATGAAAAATGAAAATGTTTTTTTCTAAAATAACTCTTATTTATAAAAACAAATGTTTTAATTCTTTTGAGATTAATTATTCTTAAATAATGATTGATGAGCCTTATAACAAGTATGGTATTAACTTTTTATTATGGGAACCACAATGATTATTCATGAATGTATTATTTCAGAAATTAAACATATTCCATTCCATAGTTTATTTTATGTCGAAGTTTGATAAACATTCTCTATGACATGCATGATTTTGTAAATGTTATGATGTGATGGGTGAACCAAGAATTATATAGTGCTCTAATGCACTGGGTAAGGTGACCTAACTCATAATATAATGTTAAATTTTCACTAACATGATTATATATTTGACAACATTGATAATGTTATGATTATTCATATATGTTATGCATGAACCTAAATTTATTTTTGTTCACATCAATGATGGTATCATTATTTTATATGTTAACATGAATCTATCAATATTCCCAACTATGTGTTGTTTTGGATAACTAAGACATGATATGTCTTTTTTAATTATTTCCACATTCCGAGCCCTTATCTTATTATTCATCTCATGATTACGATGTTGATTCTATGAGTATCATATTATTAAGATGATTATGGAAACCCGATGTTATATTTTTCAGGGTCCATATCTATCCTCTTACTGGTTTTTTAGCTCACCCTTTCTATTCATGTATATCATATGTGGTCTAGTTATACTAAATAATAAATGAGGGACACTAAGAAGCTGGAGAGGAATAAATTTAATACTTTATATGTTTTATTATGTAAATGTTATGTATGATCCTAATTTTCCCATGACACTAATCCTTTGGATCCTAGTTCTTTAACACTTTTATGTTTGTTTATCATTAAAATTATGTAGTAGTTATTTAATAATATAGAGGGATAAAATAGTTGGTAGCATAGAACATTTAAGTTAATTTGGGAATTAAGTTAGAGAACATTAGTTAAAACAATTAATATGAGATTGAGTATATGTAAGCACCCTAGAATATTTTTTTTAGAAAAAATATAAACAAAGGGACCCCACATGATATGAAGTTATATCTAGTTTTAAAAATAAATAAATTATTTATTCAGGAGTTGTTGACTTATTTTTTGTAAAATATTTTTTTATTTTAAATAATAGTGGGGTCTTGAAAAATCCATGCCCATAATCCATGTTATTGAAAATAAAGTAATTTCCCCTACGACATCCCCATTGCCATGGGATGTAGAGCTAAAAATTTCATAGTGATGATTACGTAGTTGTATCAGGATATGAACAATAACCTGAATAGTGTTGAATTTACACATTAAAATAATTGGGAGAAATAACATATCACGTATTTTATATGTCAACGACCACCAAAATTTAATATATCTTTACATACACTAGTCGTAAACAATGGGTCAACTAAGTGGTGGAGCATGTTTTTTTCTTCACTATTCTTAAGTTGGGAAGGGGACTCTGGTCGATTATCTTTTTTATAGTTTTGTTAATCAAATGTGGGAGTTTATTAAGAACACCTAGCCAAATTATAAAATTGAATAAAAATTGTGGGAAGACAAGAAGAAAATATTTCATAATAATTATTTCTGTCAGAATCATCATATGAACATGTTGATATAATTTATAGGGCTAAAGAAAAAGGAAGGTGAATTTCTTATGACATATGAAGGAAATTTCATGTAGATTTAAATTAATTCCTTAATTTTATTATAGAAAAATATATAAAAATAGATATACTATTTAGTTTTTTAAAACCAAACCTTTAAAAGGATCTATAAATTTAAGAACTTGGGAGTTAAGATGATGTTTTTTATGTGACCTCAAGATGAAGATGGAGTTTGGGGAATGATCCCATTTTTATGGTGATATGAAATAAATGGAGGAGTATTAATATGGAGTATTTAATGAAAACGGTGGAAATAAATTCCCAAAACATACATGTAAAAATTGGGGGATGAAGCACCTTTAGAATTGCCTTAAAGGGGAAGGAAAAGGATTAAAGTTTGGTAGAGAAGGCCACTGATTTCATGAATTTTGAAGAGACTTGAGGAAGATGGACCATGAGGTGGATGAAAGGAGATAACCCCAATGGTTAATTGCTTTAATTAGTGGAAGCATCGGAACTAGGTAAGATAGTGTACTAGAACTCATGTTCTTGAGGGTAATCAGTGTCAGAAGCTACCAAATACAAAGGAGAAAGGGAAGGGTTATTCCATAACTACCACTGGGGTGGAGTCCAAAAATTATATGGTGATAATTATTATGGTTTTATAATCAATAATAGAGAACATACTATTTCATTCTGGTTCTACACATACTTGTATTTAATTAATTATTATTATTACTATTGAAACACCACCTAAAAATAGAAAGGTTGAGTAATCATTTATAAAAAAGAATGTTGAATTAATTTCATACCAAGTATATAAATCCTCCCAAGTTAATTCTTGTAGACTAAATATCTTGTAAAATATTTTCATAAAAACTTTGGTAGAGGTTGATTGCTTATTACTCAAGGATTGAACTACTTATTTAAAGAAAAAATCAACTTTAAGGAATGGTAGATCACTCTTTATATCCCAAGGCATCCTAAAATTCAATATAACTATATGGATGAGGATAAATATCCTCCAAAATCATCATATAATGTGTGGATATTACTTCTTTATGTGAAATCATATCTACATCAAATGATTATGAGAATAGATAAAATCTTTCTACAAGAAATTCCATTTGTGAGAGAATACACTAATGTGTTACCTAATGAATTTTCTAGTATTCTTCTTCAATGAGAGGTTTATTTCCAAATTGAAAATATTCCATAATCTATAACTTTTTAAAGGACACCTTATATAATGGCCACTATTGATTTGGAATAACTAAAGAAGAAGTTACAAGAGAGTATAATAAAGGGTTTTATGTTGCCAAGTGATACACCATTGGGTGCACTAGTACTCTTTTGAAAGAGGAAGGAAGGATTAATGCACATCAACATTGATTATAGTGAGCTCAATAAAATCCTGATAATGAAAAAGTAACCCCTACCATTGATATATGACTTGTTTGATCACATAAATGAGGCCATGAATTTCTCTTAGGTAGACCTTTGATTGGGATATAGAAAATTAAATGAATGGAAATAATATATTCAAAATACTACCTTTGAAAAGAGTTATATACACTATGAGTTCATAATTATTTAGTTCAGACACACCAATTCTCCAACAATATTCACATACATGATGAATATAGTCACTAGATATTACCCTGACAAATTTTTTTCGTTTTTTATTTATGATATTATGATATATTCTTAGTGAAATTGGGAATATGAGTATAATTGAAGTACTATTATAAAGACAATGAAAATGGAGAATGTTTATGAAATGTAATGTTAATGTGTGTTCTGGATTGGGGATGTATCATTCTAAGCGAATGATATCACTAATAAAGGAATTTTTTTTGGATTCTTCCAACAAAAAGGTAATCAAAGAGTGGCCCAAGAAGACATATATAATGAAGATCTGTAGTTTTCATATTATTGATGGGTATTTTAGTTGATTGTGATGATATTTTCATAGTTGTCGAAGACACTAACTAAGAAGGCTCAGAAAGGAGGAATGTTTGTCTGGACTAGTGATTCTAAAGAATGCTTCAAAGAGTTAAAAAGTATTCTTATCACTGAACCAATACGGACACTACACATAACTAGGGAAATATTTTGGGGGTATGTTGATGTTTAAAAGAAGATATTTGGATATGCAATGATGAAACATTATTTAGTGATATCCTATGCCTCAAGGAAGTTGAAAATCCATGAGATAAACTATCTCATGCATGATCTAGAGTTAGCAGTTGTGATCTTCATGTTGAAAATAGGGCACTAGTATATATATGGGGATAAGTGTGAAATATATACAAATAAATATAGATAAAAAAATATCTTCAAATAGATAGATATTAATATATAACAATGAACATGGTTAGAGATCATCATGGATTATTCTTTCTCAATCCACTACCATTATGTTAAATGAAATAATTTGGATGATGCTTTATGTTAATAGGATCATACATCTTTAATAATAATGAGAATTGAGAGGGATCCAATATTTATATATTTAAAAATAATTCAAATGGAAATCAATAATGAATGAACATCATAAACCCCGTATAAAATGATTTACAAACCATCCCTCATGGAGAATATAATGGTTACTCAGAGAAATGATATGGATATTAACAAAATATAGAAGACATCAGAAATGGGAAATCCTTAATTTTCAAAATGGATGAGGAAGGAATCGTGGGATATGTTCCATGACTCTATGTATCAATAAATACAAGGAAAAACCTAGATCCCGTGAATGATTCACATAGCTCAATATTCTCTATTCACTACGGGATAACAAATATGTATCAAGATATATTAGAGAACTATTAGTGGGAAAATATGAATAGGAAGATCAATGAATATAAATCAAATTGACTTGTATGTCAGAAAGTGAATTTTGGATGGAAAATTTATAAGGGGACGATGAAACCACTACCCATACCAACATGGAAAAGAAAAACATCAATATGGACCTTTTAAACTAACTTCCAAAGACATCTATAGAAAAAAATGATATATGGGTTATAATGGGTAATCTTGAAAAAAAATGATTTTTAATAATTTAATTGGGCTTCTCACTTGAACAGCATACATAAATATACATTTGATAAGTGGTAAGGATGCAAGGATTACAACTACCAATTATATTCAATCTAGATTTACGATTAAATTAAAATTCATTAAAATTATTCTTTATGATCTAATCACTGATATGAACATAATTAAGTCTTATCCTCATCAAACTAAAGGCCAATATGAATGGACTATTAGGAAAATCCAATACATGGTGAGAAAAAATTCTATGGGTTTAAAAGGGGGATGCGACCAACATCTATCTCATGTTGAGTTCTCTTACAAAAAAACTTTTTCAATCATGAATTAAAATGGATCTATATGAATCCCTTAATGGAAAAAACATCACCAAGATGAGATGAATATGGTAAAAATATGTTTATAGGTCCTGAAGTGGTTGAAGAAATAGTGGAAAATGTGAAAACCATTCAGTGGCATGCCATAGTATCATAGAGTCTCCAAAAAATCTATGCATACCATCATCGATGAGACCTAATGTTTATTGTTGTAGACATAGTACTAATCTATATATCACTCTAGAAGAGGATCATGTGATTTGGGAATAAATGAAATAAAATTCACATGTACAAAGGCACCATAGAAATTATTCATCTTGTTAGAGCCGTGCTTTATTGATGGAAACTTACATTTTCCCTATCATAAGTACATGATGAATTCGATGTTTCCCTCTAGATTAATTGTATAAAAAGTTACTCACATGTACTGAATCAATAGGTGGAATAATTGGAAGATAATATCTCTTATGATGAGAATCAATGTAAGATAATTGAATGTGGAGATAAAGTATGGTGCAAAAAGACTACTCGCATAGTCAAATATCTATGGAGGTACCACAAGCACCAAGAGGCAATACAGGAACTGGAGGATGTGATGAAATAAAATTACCCTCACTTTTTTCGTCATATTATGTAAAACATAATTTCAAGGGAAAATTTCATACGTCGGGTTGAATGAAAAAATATAAAATTTTATCAATGAAAAATCACTTATAATTATTACTTCATAAATTATAAATCAAATAAAATCACATAGTGAACACAATATAAAATTGTTTAATGAGGAGTGAATGAAATAAGAGGTATTTATAGAAGTTAAGGAACCAATATCATTGTGATAGTGACATGACCCTTGGAAAAGTAATGTGGTCATTAAGAAGAGTAATCCGTCCAAAAGAATAGTAAATTATCCTATTAAGGTATAAAATTTATTAAGAATCTTATACTGTAAAATTTGATATAATTATATCATTATGTATATAAATAATTTTCATATAAATGATAAATTTTGTTTTTGAATTTTTGTAATTCATAAATATTTAATTAAAAATTTTAATTAATGTAAACATTTAAAAGAAAATTTTTTTCCTCAAAATTTATTCATAATTTTATATTTTATACCATAATTATTGTAGTATAATTATATAATACATTAGTTAATTTTTCAATGTGTTATAAAATCAGTTAAAATTTTAAAATTGGTATTAATTGAATAAATTCTTATATTATTTAAAAAATTAATTTCTCATATATATAAAATTATATTTATAAAATGGAGTAAATTTTTAAATTCTACATGTCATAAATGGTTAGGGTAATGTTTTGGGATTTTTTTGGAATATTTATGTTTTTTGTGAATATTGAAATATAGTAATTTATGGTATAAGCTGAATTCATGAATTATTGATTCATCAATGATTTTTGAATGATGGTAAATAATAATCTTGAACAATCGATTATTATTTTAATATATTTAGTGATATGTTTTAATCCATTGAAACTAATTATCCATAATAATGAAATAATGAATAAAATAATAAAAAATGCCGCTCTCCCCTATAAATAGAATTCCTCACCACCTCATACCCTCACACTTTACAAACAATTAAGCTTGTCTAATTTTTCACAATTCATATTTCCAATCCATTACCCTATGTCTATGATACTTTGGCCTAGATGAATAAAAAATCCAATTTCCTTAAATGGGTTCTCAAGGATAATAAGTTCATGAGGTAAAATCCACGTCTGTTTCATTCAATTTCTTTTCAAGTTTGTCAATTTTTTTATCACTCTCCATCTCCCCTTATCCTAGTGTAATGAATAAAATATTAAATTATATATACTTTAAATTTCTATGTTAATGGAATAAATCCATCATCAATCCCCTTCTCCCCTTATTATTATTCTTAAAATGAAAACATTCTCCATGATGTCTTGATTTACCGTCATCATAGGCAATGATCATTCATTTTACTATATTTTCTTCAAATATGATCAAATAACCATTACAATAGTTTAAATAAATTTTAAAACCTATAATTTAATTTTTTTATGTTATGTAACTAACATATATACATAATATTAAATCATTAAATGAAACAAGTTCATGCTAATCGATAAACTGCCAAATTAAACTAAGTGATAATCATTAATGTTTTATATAATGAATCACCATCATATATTGATAATTATAATAATATATAGGACCATATAATTTTTTTATATTCATTAAAATCATATAATTTTTCTTTTTGAAAATTAATCTCATCATTCACAATCTTTTATACTTGTATAGAAGTGAACCGATCTTGAGAACATTGAAAATAAATACCCCCAATGATGAAATTGAACTCTATAACTCATTATAATAGTCAAAATAAAATTAAAAAATTATAATAATTCAAATACGTGTATAATGTTTAATTTATTTATTAAATAATGAATCTAATTTTATTATCCATTATATTTAAGTGAAGAAATCATTCAGACATAAGGTAAGGGGTTTGTGAAGCCTAATTTCCTTTTTTGGGATATTCCTTTTTGTGAAATTTTTTTATATAGATACTCCTTTAATTTTACTCAGTTATAATTTAATTTTACATCCCTTTACATTTTTAGGATATAAAATCTTCTGATAAACTTTTATTACAAAATAAAATATTTTTTTTGGAAAATTACTCTTCTTTTTTAAAATACATTTTTTTACTTCTTTCGAGATTGATATATGTTTTATGTGGCATTAATTTTTATAAAAATGTTATAATGCGACAAGTGAACCTAAAACTATATAGAAATCAAATTAATTTAGATAATGTGATGAATCTCATGACATAATTTGTAATATCTGTGAACTTGATGCTATTTTTTTACAATGTGGATTTTACGATTATACATATATGTTATGCATAAACATGGACCTAGATTTGTTTACAAATATGTATGGTATTTTAACACTAAGAAATAATGTTTCATATTTATTAATATCCAAATTCTATGAAATTATCTAATGTTATATATAATTATTAAGTTGTTGTTATGAATCTTATTCTATGTTGATTATTTTTATCCCTATCCCAGGTTATATTGATTCATTTTCTTATCAATCCCCCTAATTGGATTTGAGCACAACCCTTTCATTGTTTTATATCCTCAGGTGACTACTTATACTAAGGAGTACATGAGAGACACTAAGAAACTATATAAGGTAGAATTAAATAACATTTATTTTTAATTTTCTAAATGACTAATATGGTAACCATTTTCCAAAGACACTAAACCACTAGATCATTGTTATTGAACATATTATTTTTTTCATGTTAAAATTTATGATATTTTTATATATGAAAAATGAGGGTTGTTATAAAAATTATCTTGATAAAATTCACCACTCCATCCCAAATAATCTTATCTAACTATTGAATATGATCCTAAAAATATCTATATTAAACTATTAAGAATGAAACTAAGATAATCTATATTACAACACCATAAAAGTATATTTTTGAAACATTATGCAGTATATCCCCTTTACATTCTAGAACAAATATGAAAATTACAAGAAACATAAACATATCATGTCATCCCTACGTTCCAATAATGATTCCCGGGTAACACCTCCTTCTATAAAGGTCTATGAGCCTGAACATAAATATTAACATTTATTATACATAAATCTAAATAAAATAGATTATCAATAATAATAAAAACAAAAATTTCGCGCCCAATTTAATTTTAAGGATGGAATTTACTACATTCTTGTGCCATCCCGGGAGACAACTTGAGATCCAACCCTAGTTATCTTTTTAGAATATGTGAGCAATATTTAATAAGTCTCTTGTTACCATAACAGAAATAAAAAAATCATTTTTTATATCTTTATAACTAGAGTTATATTATATGACCTCGTAGTATTATTACATGAATCACTATAATGTTATCAAATAAGAGCTCTACATAACAACATTCATGCCTCCCCATATGAAAAATGATGTCGACTAATAGTGCATGACAATGGGTGAGAGTAGGGAGATGATTCTAACTAAAGACACAAAAATAAAAAAAAAATCAATGGAAAACATAAATAATAAAGAAAACATGTTAATATATATATAAATATGATACGAAATGTTTCTAAAAGAATCCATTCCAGCCATATATGTGTCAAAATTATCTCTCATGGGGAGATCATATATGCACATGCACGAAGTAACCAAATTAAACAACATGACACAGAGGAACCACCCAACCAACAGGAATGCCATATCCTAAATCATGTAAACCATTTTATCATTTTCCCCTATAATATCTAGATTATATAACATTCCCTTAAATATTTGAAAAATCATATGGTTCAACTACATCATGAAGAGCCCATGTTGGGTGTGTTTATGAACTCTATAGGACAACACCAATGGTGTCCCCAGCTAATTTCAATATTTATACCTGTGTATGAAAACTAAAATACAAGATAATAAATATATAACAAAAATTACTCAAACCATGATCAATCAACCCTAAGTTATCCATTATCTTCCTCAACTAGTGTTGATGGGGATTGATACATCTAATGGTCGGCATTCTAGAAGAACCATCCACCATTCAACCAATTTTATATCACATGAAATTGGCATTTTCAAATCAACCTGGACAACCCCATTGAATTATACATATAATATGACAAAATAACCATGTTCATATAAACCTCAATGTCTACTATCAACTCAATATATCAATAAATCCCAAGGCATAAACACACCCATCATGCTCATCCATCCAATTTTATCAAACATACATGGGAAACATCAAAATCATATACAGTAATCTCAAGAACCTCTAATATTAACAATACATGGAGTATCCTACTATATCCTGATGAACCCCATCATAATCCACCATCTTACAGTCAAATTTTATGGATATTTTCATTTAATGGGTGGTTAAAACCACATCATGGGACTTATCCTGTGTTCACATGACGTTAACTACATTTTCCCCCAGAGTGAGAGGAGTGTCCAACATCTTGTAGCTACACAAATGTAAACATATTCCACTACCATCAATAATGTTCACAATCATTCACATTATATTGGAAATACACCGTCTCTCCATTTATAGTGTCAAAAAACTCTTAAAAAAATATATGTTACACATCTCACATTTTCTAAGGAACCACATCCACCAACACATCTCATAGGTCACCACTATAGACCATATAAAATTATCCCCATCAAAATTCCACAAATTTGAACAAATAAAATTAATATATACATATAAAAACCCTTCATTATTTATGAATCACTACCTATATGTATCTATGATGAATAAAAAAACCACAACAGTTTCTGTTCATAGTTGCACACACACAACTTTATGAACACACTTATTACAAAATGTATACACAAAAATCAAACAAAAGGAACATCTAAAAATAATTGATATGGAATTATTAGCACTCTAAAGTTTAGTAAAATCTATATAATACATCTCTAATGGAATGAAAATTTACTATTCTAACAAAAATACTTAATTTCTGTCAGAAAAATTGAATAAATGAAAATGGGTAGAAAAAACAAATAATATACTCCCTATAATAGCTGAACAAAACCATATATACCCCTGAGAAAATGTATGTTATGAACAAAGAGTGAATGATAAATATTATTTAGAAATAAAGGAGTAATGAATGAGAAGAAAACATTTGGACACAACAATTATATTCAGGTCAGAATATCCTAATTTTCCTTTTAAAATTTTAATAATATTTTAAATTTTTTTTGGAATAATATGGAAAAAATTAAATTTATCTTTTAAAAAACACATGGATATTTATGTATCACCCTGAAGACCAAAACATATATCCCCTTAGAGATAATTATATTTCATCCTTTAAAATTTAAAAAAAATCACGGAGGCCTATATATCAACTTTTAATATTAGAAATGACTAAATTAATTCATATTTTCTAATTTCTCCTTCTAGAAACAAACCTTGTGATGTCACTCATTCACAATCATTTGAAACATTTTATCATTCACCAATTCCATAAATTTTATTCCAGTAAAGTTATACACATCATCTATAGATACTCTAAGTATTTATCCAAAAATTTTCATGATGAACATTAGGCATCATCCACCAATAGAATTTACCAATTCTAGGATCCTTTTGTAGCATAGGGTATGTATTTTCCCTCAATTAATATAACATTATGTTTCATAGGACCTATCAATATTTTTCTATTTTTAGAATAAAACCACTCTTATAAATAATATTTTTTACTCTTATGTATCATAGAGTTTTTCAACAGATATCTAATATCACAAAACCTCATTAAAAAATAATCTTACAATGGAATTTCTTCTGATATATTTTATATTATTAAATAAACTTCTGGTCGATCAAATTCCAATAGATCAATTCTTATATTTTCATACATTTGTTATGAAACTATGATGGAATCATACAAAATTAAAAGTTAACTTCTTGATTCTCTCTATACAATAGTTCTCACAGTTAATCAGACAAGAATTTCTACATGGATAGATAGTACATGAATTACAACTCTAGAAACCTATGATTTTTAATCCCTAGACCAGTCATTGAAAATAACATACCCTAGTCATATACAATGAGTAAGAACAAAAACTTTTTATAAATCTTCCTCAAATTTAAAATTCTTATATAATCATCATAAAATCACACATAATTACAATATTGTTTTTGAATACACCTTAAAATACCATCCATCCATTGAACATCTAACAAAATAAATCATTAAAAAAATAATAACTATTAAATCCATGATACTTGACCAAATATTGAGACTGAATACCTACCCAATAATGGTACCCCTTAAAATTTTATAGTTTATAAATTCCAGCATTTTTTAATGATCCATCAAGAATTATCATTGCAGAATACATGACATTATAAAACATTCCTTAACTCTAATTATTTTCAACATTATAACATTAGGGTGAAATAAATATCACCATATTCCCATTAATGGTGTGAATTAATCTAACCAACCTATAATACATAATAATATTTAAGGAAAATTTTATTATATCAACAATATATAGATACAAACAACCTCTATGATCCCCATAAAATGGTTTGGGGTATATAACTCACCCAAAAAACCATGTTCAATGACGATATTTTAAAAATACATCCCCTGGGACCTATATGTTTTTTTTCAATACAACAATTTTGAGTCCAAAATTCTATGATTAGATATCATCTTAGGAGATAATGATATATTTGGATCTAGGAAGTATCATATTAGGATAAAAATTGAAAAATTATTAGTAATAATTTCCTCTTAGAATAAACAACCTTTTATCTAGGTGGTTATATTCAAGACCTTGCATCTTGAGTTACTGTATAAGTATAAGTATTGGACTTATGGAATTAAATTTAAGAAAATAGTCCAATATCCCCCATCGAAACCCATATAGTTAACATTATCTAATTATATAGAAAAAATCACATAATAATTTCATAGATGATAAAAAACTAAACAGTCACATATATATAACATGGTCATTTAATAATCATAATAAATTACCATAATGATGTCATCATCTTAAAAATATAATCACATAAAATCATTCAACATTGAATGTAACCGTAATAATTATTCATTAATTGTATGAAATAAAATATTACAAAAAAATATTTCATTTCAAAATTAAAATTTATCACAATATATTTTGTGTATATATAAGCATTATCCCCGTAGAACCCTTCATATCTAAGACAGAATTTAATAATTTTCAAACACTAATGATTTTTACAGTTTAAAATTTTTTTATCCTGTAAAACTAATATCAATTACATTATAATATTTACTATGTAAATATTATTTATGTTATAGGCATAGTTAACTAATTTGTTTCATAAAATCATCACAAAAAGTTGTCAATAAAATAAACTACAATGAATAGATAAATATATTAATGTTTAATATTTTTACTAATATATTTTTTAACAGTCTAGGAACCATGGACATCCCTATTTAATGATTTATTTTTTTTCAAAATAATAAAATATAGTTTAATTTTTTTTAAAATGATGTTGTAAACAACATGGTTTGGGACACAAAAACATAGACATCATTTACGGGGCCTATTGTAAAAATTTAATTGTAAGAATGGTTTAATTTCACTTACCCTTTATAAATATTACATTTTTTAGTCAGCCTATTTTTTAAATTAAGTCAAAGGATTCTATGTTAAGAGGAAAATAATTTTTTGGATCACCTTATACATTAATTCATGGCCTCTAAACTATAGATAAAACCAAATATGTCATTGGATAATTTTTATGCAATGGATTAACTTGGGGAAGATTAGGGGGAATTGTTTATTTTCACAAAATAATATAGAATTTAGTTTAATAAATATAATATTAATATCTATAGATGATATAAAAAATACCGCATTTAAAATGAAATTTCAGACACCCTACAAAAACATATTAACCCTAACTAGATCTTTAGGGGAAAAATAAAACTATGTTTAATTTACTTTAAATATCAGATGACAAAAATATACACTTGAGAAAAATTATTTTTAGATTTTATTTTTTCTTAGAGAATTTATGATTTTCTGGATCGCTTCTATATAAATGATTCAACGAGTTGGTTGTAAACACAACAAACATATTTAAAAAATTATATTATTTTGAATAAAGATAAATTTTTATATATAAATATAAACACTAAGATTCACTGGAAGAAAATATATGTTATATACTCCCCACCATCCTTATATTTTTTATTGAAAAGATTCTTTTAATATTCTATCATTAAACTAAAAAATTTAATATTTTATCAATTTCTTAGAAATAATAATCTTAATATGGTATATATATATATTTTATTCTATTTTTTGTGTTTCCATATGTAAATAATGTGTTTATGAAACACTTTATCCAATAAATGATATTTGATAGTGTTTTTTCAAACAACAATCGCACCATTAATGTTGAAAAAATTCATGTAGTAGCTGGAAAAAAAATTTAAGCATAGTTTTTAAACTATTTCTCAAATTATTTATATGTCAGAATGTCATTTAGAGGGTCAAAGATATTTTTTTTAAATTTTAAATGTTTTATAAAATATTGGAAATAGATTTTATGTCTATGTCAAAACTTTTTACTATTTTATTTACTCCATTACACAAAATGAGTTACTAAAAATTATTTGGAACTAGTTTAAAAATTACTTATATTGATAATAGGTAAATACACCACCATTAAATGTATTTAAATTATTTTCTTGTTGATTCAAATATTGATCTATGTTTAATTTTCCAAGATCTACAGACATTATCTTCTCTCTAATCTCACTCTTTCCTATTTAATATTATAGAATCTCTACTAATCGGATTCAATAATGATGAAATTTTGACATGAATCTTGATAAATTATCTTTTATTATTTTAGTATTATGATCCAATAATGAAAAAGATAAGTTATTCTAGATATGTTTATTACCATAAATTTTCCATCTAAGTTATGTGTTTTTCCTTCCTTAATTGATTATGAAACTTTTGTTTATGTTTCAAAATTCTCATTGAATAGCTTATATTTCTATGTAATCTAACAAACTATTAATTATTTAAAATTCATTTAATAATTCTTTATATTTTCCAATTTAGGAAATTAAAATTTTATTTTATAAAAAATTATTATCATTGGATTTTTCGAATCAGGGGATATGATTTTATAAAGGAATTTATAGAAAACTCAGATTTATAATCAATTTTGTTCAATTCTAGGATATTATGTTTTTATATTTTATTAAAGTAACTTATTATGTTTTTTTTTGAAATATCTATATTACTATGGGTAATAAAAATGTTAGAAGTTATAATTTAATTAACTATAAGGAATTCTAATTAAAAAATCATAATAAATTAGCAAGAATGGTAAATACAATTTTATTATATGGATATAGGGATAAATAAATCTTAAATATTAACATGCCTATAGGTGACTCAATTATAAACATTTTTGTTGGAATAAAATTGATTTTTATATTTTCATTTGTTTCTAATTTGATAATGATATTGTTTAGTTTTTTAAATTAGTTATATTGTGTACGGTTACATATATATTTTGTTAAATATATTGGGAGAATAATTTTGATATGAGGGTTTAGTGTCATATTTAATTGTCTTGTAAATGATTATTTTGGTAAAAATGTTTAGTATTTATATATGAAATTTATTTATATTTTATTTGATATATAATACATGAGAATTCATGAGACTAATCTAGGAAATACAAATGAGTATAGTTTTACTCGCTCCTATATAGATACCTTAGTTCTCATTTAAAATTATATGTTATCCTGAATGAAAAACGAATGAATCTTTTATATATTGAAGGTAAAAAAATTTAGCTACTTGGAAGAGGTTCATATTGAAATTTTATTATAAATCGATGGAGGAGTTGATGAATCTATAGAGGAATGATTTTTTTCATAATTGAAATACCCTGATTATAGTCTCAAAACCCAAAATATGAAATAATATTCCACTAGGACTTGAGCACACTCCAAAATCTCTTGAGGTAGATTAATTTTTTCAATTAATAAAATAAACCATATTTAGATAATTGTTAATTAAATAAAATTACCAAAAAAGGTTAATAAATACAACTTATTTTAAAAAAACTATATTTTTTTATCAAAACAAAATTTCTTTTCTGAATATTTTTATCATTAGAAAACGAACAATATATAAATAAAAAATGTCCAAAATTCAGAATAAAAAAATTTACTTGAATCCAATGCAAAAACATGCTCTACCACATGACCATTATTTATCATTTAATAATAAATAACAATTGACATAGTCTACCCTCAACAAGATTCTTGACCAGTAAATTAAATTTATATAAACCAAGGTTAAAAAGAAGTTGGTTTATATAAACACTATAGGATTTTTCATATAACTCATATATGGGTACATATATTAACAAAAATAATAGATAACATGTAATCAATAATGATAAATCAAATTCATTATTATTATAAATTAGTTATTTATCAAAACCTTTCGAAAAACATGGATATCGAATATAAACATATTCGATAATTTTTACAAAAATATTTTTTAGGAAAATGAAATATCAAGTAATTTATTTATAAATCATGTCTTTACTAAAAATATTAATTTTATACTAAATATTCATATTTTTTTTCAAATATTTGTACTCTTATTATTTCCCAAAATAATATTTGGAACTCCCTTTCAACGAATATAAATTAATTTTATGGGTTATATAGGGAAAATCATATAAAAAAAGACTTATTAGCTATATTTCATGGAAAAAAATTCACATGACTAGAATCAAATTGTTAGTCATCCATTTACCATGTGTGAACTAGGTTTTATCATGGTCATATTAGTTCCCCGTACCATATATTTTTTCATGTTAGAGAGTATGGTAACTATCTGACCTCGGTTAACCAAACCATTTAATTATTTAAAAGATGCATTATAAGTATCAAATTACTTAAGATGATGCACTATTGTTCTAATATAATTTACAATAGAGAAATCATTTTCATGTGAACTCATAAGAAATATAATAATTTTTCAATAAATTAGAATAAAAAAAATATCCAAATCCAATTAACCCCATTTTTATTTTCCTAAAAACTACTTTTAAAAGAAATATTAAATTGTAAATTGAAATAATTATTTCTCAAAAAATCATAAATAACATAATATATTAGATTATATTAAATAAAAACAATATTGGATTATAAATCCTCATATAGATTAATAATATCCACCTTCTATGATTATATTATGAGAGTTCACTTTGTTCACAAAATTTTTATCTTTATAAGACGAGTCACCAATTCATACAATAAAAATAATCAATAAATGAAAACATGTAATACAAATGAATTTTAACAACATTAAAAGTATTTAATAATAGTATATTAACATTTGGAAAAACAAAATTCAATTTTGACAAGTCACAAGTGTAACCTGCTAGAAAAGATTAATCAACGCCGAGTGAGTGGAAGGGTCGACATTTCGTATAACATGAAAATCAGGTGACTAATTGTTTTTATGTTTGAAAGGATAAATTAAAAATATTGAAGACCCAATATGTGGAATGATCATCATGAAATTTTTAGGCATTCATTTTATAAGACACAAGATTTATGAATAAAACATGAAAAATAATGGACAAGCATTCTTTGGTATATGAATTTGGAAAATCATCAAGAACACTAAATGGATTTTGTAAAATTCATCAAATTCTATTTTAAAATTCATTAATAATTTAACAAATTATCACTTTAAATTAAGAAATAAACATCTTCATTAATTATAGAGATATATCCAGGGTGTGTAAAAGAAAATATAGATGGTTTATGTCACTCCCCCTGTACACAAAAAATTCAATCAATTCATTTTTTCAATTTTATATTTAAATTCAAATATTTAATGGATATACCTTCTATATACATCCTTTTAACATTAATTTAATTGTGGTATAAAATTTAATCGTGACCAAACATTTCTATTAATTAAAATAAGATATAATTATATCCCTGAGTAAAAAATTTCATTAAAAATTCCATAATTAAATCCTATATGATTTACAAGGGTAATTTTATTCCTCTACAACATATGAAAAAATTAAAACCTTTATTTTTATGAAATAAAATATATTATAATTAAATATTAATGGGAATCCAAATTTTCCAAGAGAGATTAGAGAACAATATTACCAATAAATTTACAATTAAGGTACATTAAATAACCTTAAAAATGTATATTTTATAATTTTTTACACAATTGAACTATTAATTAGTTATAATTTTGAACTAAAAACATTGGAAATAAATCTTATTTTTCATGTTTCTTCCAAAATAATACAATTTTTATGTTTCAAAATAACTAAGGATAAATTTCATTATCAAGAAATAATTTGACTATTTCCATAATTTATACGAGTGTTTTCGTAGAAGACGCATTAGTTTCTTACCAAAACATATTATTATTTAAATTTTTATTTAAATCTATTTGATTATTTCTCAATTGAGAAACTGAGAAGATTTTACTTAATATTTTTATTACAGCATGAGAATGAAAAACATCATGTCATATCAAAACATTGTATTGTGATTTCCAAAGAGATCACATATGTTGGAATCCATATTCATTAATTTTTTTATTATCTTGTGTCCTAACCAAAGACATACTTTTAAAAATAAATCATCCCCATCATTAAATAAACACGGTCACCATAAAATATCAACATAATAATTTTACCAAATTTGAGCAGAAACCATGGCTTTGTTTTATCAATTTTACTAGACCTTCTATATTTTAATCAAAAGTAGTTCCTTTAAGATTTTATAATTTGTCTTGATCCATAAAAATGATTAGTGAAATGGTCAACCATGTAATGATTAATAAATATATATATATATATATATATTATTAATTTATAGTGGTTATATTTAATCTCCACTAATGATATATGGTTTTCCCATGAATTCTAAAATTTGAGAATTAAATCAAATAATATATTCAAATATTTGAATAAATCATTATTTATATCCATATATCTCGATCAGGTATGTCATACTCCTCGTTAATAGTATTCTCATTTTATTGGGAAGTCCCTAAGTGATTCCTTATAAAATCTAGGGATCTAATTTTTATATAATGGATATAAAAACTCTGTGAAGTCTAAAAAAATAATTTATATAAATCATACCATGTAAATAAATAATAATTTTTTTGAAGTTATTCCAGAAAATTATATGTTGATTAAATGAACCCCTTGCCAAATAATATCATTCTTACAACTTCATAACCCATATTTTATTGTTTATTTTTATTTTATAATTTTCATATGAATTTTATTTTAAAAATAGTTTAAACATAAAATTAAAATCATAAATGAATAATGATTTATATCATGAAGGTATTTTATTACAACAATAAATGAAATGAATGTGAATTTTATAAATAATACAACTAGAATATAAGGATAAAAAATATAAAATTATATTGAATAAATGAAAAAAAGAAAAATAATTAAATATTCTTAATAATAATAATAATATATATAAATTAATTTTTTAAAATAAAATTAATAATTAATGAATGATAATGAATAAAAATATATTTATTCATGGCCAAAGAAGTAATTTTTATTCTAATATTTTATACTATATATTTTATTTAAGATTTGAATATAACATATTTAGAGATTTAATATATTAAAATGTATTAAACATTTGTAATTAGTAGATCTATATTATGTAATAAGTTCAATGAGATTTTTTAAAAGGTAAATGACATTATAATGTCAATATTGAATGATGTTGATAAATTGTAAAATTGGTAAATAATATAAAGATGATTTAAAAATATATTAAAAACATCATAGAACATCATGATAAATTTGTGGTGAATAAAAATTTAGGAAACACATTCTATTTTTATATTCAAAATCCACCATTATAAAAAAATTGATTCATTATGCCTAAATGATTGAGTAATTATAAAAATTTTATAAAATATTATCTATAAAAAAATCTTCCTCAGACATTTATAAACCATTTTTAAAGGTTGTGTGTATCAGAAACGTATACCCAAATTACCCCTATATCTATTTGTTTTGTCTTTTATCCATTATTTGAATGAAGTCCAAAATCAATGAAAACAATGAATATCCTAAAGGGAAGACATTATTGATGAAGGTATCATATTTTATACTCATCTATTCAATATTGATAATCATATTTAAAAATAATAAATCTAATTATTAACATAAAAACATAAAAACAATATTTTATTTTATTAGTTATTTATAATAATGAATTATGTATGGATTCAAACTTATTTTTCATTATAGTATAATGATGTTTTGGTTTCCCTACCACAAATATTTATGGTTCTACTAAAATATAATAATTAAAATTTTGGGGATAAAATATTAATAAAAAATTAATATTATATATTTGGATTGAATGTTTGTTATTTTCATAGTTTTATAATGGAAATATGAAAAAAAATATTAATTCTTAACTCCATATATTTTGAAACTATCCCCAAAACGTGAGATTAACTGATTTATATTTGTGAACCGTTATTTTAACCACTATAAAATGAAAATTAGATTATATAAATTATTAAAATATTCTGATTCCATTAAATTTACCATTTTATAGACTAAGAACACATGAATAATGAAGGATTTCTTTGGCAGCCGTACTAATAAAATGATCAAATAATTCTAACTACTGAAATATAATGATCAATATAAATTATGAATTAATAATAAATAATAAAAAAATAATTATGTTAGATATCACAAAAATCGGTAAATACTAATAATATTTTCAATTATACAGGTAATATACATAATTTTTTACATATGGAGAGAGATAATATTTGGGAAAATAAAGAGTTAAGGAACGGATGACTTTTCATTAATTCCATTTTTTATTGGATATTTATCTTACATATCAATATTATTTTTAATATATATATATATATATAAATAATTCCATTTATATATCATATTTCTATCCATTTTATTAAATGTATTCTCCATGTGTGTTTCCCTTAATTGTGTTTTATGTATGAAATTGGTTATGAAATTATTCTCTTTTTCTTTACATTCCTCAAATGACCTAATTTCAAAAGATGTTTAATTTATTTTATTTTTATAGATTTATTGGGATGTTTTTATTCTATTTTTACTACATTTCAATTTTATATAATTTATTTGGAAAACATTTATTCTGAATTTTTTATAAAAAATTTCATAAAGTCAAAGATAAATTTTAATAAATTTTTCATCACATTTTCTCTTTCTATAATCTACATTTAAATTTTTTTACATTTACACCCATTAAATCTCATATTTATATAATTTCACCTCTTTATTAGTAGTTTCAAACACTTTATTTTTTACACTTTTTTGTTTTGGATTATTTTTATGCCTCATGATAAATGTTATATAATCTATTTTAGGGGAAAATCATGCTATTATTCTTGATATATATTTGATTGTCTTCATTTTCATATGATATTCATATTATTGTATTTTTTTTGAATTTGGTGGGATTTTAGTTATATATCCATCAAATGTATTTGTTAAATATTTATATCTCATGAGATTATTATGTATGGGAATTAGGTAGTTATCCAACTAAATTATATTTTTATTATCTTAGAGGTTAGACTTAATATATGTGTATGGTATCAAATGATTATGTATAAAAAATAACACAATGTAATTCAAATGATTCTATTTTTCATGATCATAAAATTATAATTTTTTTCACATAATGCATTTATCATTGTCATTTATTTCTATTTCAACTTGGTAATAATATTTTGTTTATTTTAAATAATAACTTATAATCATTCATGTAACTATTATTTGTAATTATTTTGTGATTTCAAATTATTTGGATACTGTATCAACCATTAAAATACTTATTTATTCAATATATATTTCACATTCATTGATATATCATGAAGGTATTCATTTTTAGAGATTTTTTGGAAGAAAATTTATATTATTTTTGTGAAAAGGTCAATCCTACAGCTAATACTAAAATATGATAAACTACATAGTTGTGGGTACATATTTAATCATGGGGGATAATATATAATAGTTTAAAATGATTTAATACACACACACACACATATATATATATATATCATGTATGGGTTTCCATATTTGTTATCAAAATAGGGTTTTGATAATTATAAGTTTTAGGATTTCTAAAATAATATTACAAAACATAAAATAACCTTGTTAAAACTAAGGATGTTTTCATAATGTAAATAATATTATCATGTTTTCATATTCATATAAATGTTTATTATATTTTTATTGGATATTATTTTTTTTATTTACATAAACCATTTAGGTTCTAGTAAATGGCTGGAAAAAGAGGTTTTGTGTAAATAACAAATGTAATGTAAAATTCAATAATTTCCAAAATGTGAAGAAAATGAATAACATTTAGGGTGAAAATTTTCAATGACATGTTTAACTATATATATAGTATAATAATAATAAGCTAAATCATTTAAAAATACAATATTATCCACACATTTTTTGACTAGTTATTATACCCTTCACATGATAATGACTACATTCTTTAGTTGATCTTCAGGTCGATCACTTTTTTAAATGTTATAAAATTGAAATTAACGTAATTTTTTATTATTTAATTTTTTTACATTAATATAGGCATTTGGAGTTTTATCATTTGTATGGTGAAGTTGATATATAGTGTAATTTAATCAAGAAAAAATTGTAAAATAAAAAAATCAACTCTTTAAAATTGGAATAGTTGGTTAAAATATTTTTTTATAAAATTATTCCTTTCACTCTTAAAATAATAATAGATAGATAATTCCCTGAGAATAATAAATAGTTTTATAATTTTACTGGTTCACATAATGTGAAATTAAGAAGGATTAATTCTACCCCTCCATATTTGTGGTTGATATTGAATATAAAATCTATAGATTCTTTAGTACCTTAAAATTATGTCTTCAATGTTATTGGGTATAATATACTTTAATATATTGGAAGAGAATGTTCAATGTTCACAAAATATAAGAATGAAATTATAGAATCTTGATAGGCCCACTAATTTAGTGAAAATATAATCAAAAATAAGTTTCATTCATGAGTATGTGATAAATATCATAGTGGAATGAATATTCTAATACATACCAATGAAAAATATATAAATAAACTGAAGTGCACTGTGTTGCATTTGTTGTCAATGAGGCATGATGTTGTCATGGAATGAATGGATGTCAAGGAATGTCAAGATGTGAATGAAAAAGGATGTGATGGTGATGGTGATGAAGGAGAATGGCCATGGTACTAAGATGCATGTCACTTAGGAGATTCTCTAAGTGACATAGGATGTTGTGGTTAAAACATTCTCTATGAATATCAGACGATTGTAGAACTGATCCTAATGTTTCAATACTTGTATCAAGATGATACTAAGTTACAACACTTGAACAATGAATGATGATGGAGTATCATTAAATCAGACGATTGTTGAGCTGTTCTTTAAGTTCAAAGAACTTGTATCCTGATTATACAATGTCACAACAATGTTTGAAGACCATGCATTGTATTGACAATGCATGAGGAGATGAAGTGAACCATCCATAAGTTCTAAGTGGATGAAGTGGTTTTAATGAAGTCCATGCACTAACTCTTAGTGCATGTGAATGTGAAGAATATCCAATTGATCTCTGATTAGATCAATGAAGCACTTTGAAGAATTTAAGTGATTCAGGAGTTCGGTTGATGAAGATGAACCTTTTGAATTCCATATCCTAAGTGAAGATCATATGAGGAGAAGTAATGGAATTCTTAAAAAGAAGAAGATGAATGGAGAAGAGGAATAATGGCTTGGAAGAAGTGGCCTGGCATTTGGCATTTGGTACTTAGTAACTTTGTTTTTATACAAAGTCTAGGTTCTACACTTAAGCAAAAAATATGGCCAGCCAAGGCACCTTGAGGGTTCAACCCCAAGGCATGGGCACTAGGGCACGACGCCCATGGGGGAACCCGTGGGGCGAGCCAGGGCGGCAGGGCGCACACCCAAGACACCGCATGGGCGCCTGGGGCACGCCCGAAGGAGCGCGACAGGGGCGTAGGAGCGTGCCCCCAAGAGTGTCAGCGCGCATAGAGGGCGCATAGCACGCGCCCGAGTGGCAGGGGTGGGCGCAAGAGCGCGCCCGCAGAGAGAACCCGGTGCGGGGCGGCACCGGGAGGGGAGAAGTGCAACTGAAGGGAGGCCGGAAGCGCTTGGGTGATAAGCCGCGGAAAAATCGCGGCCCGTTTCGATGTGGGACGTGGAATTTTCACCCGGGAGAAAATCTCAGCCGTCCAGGCGATCTCGCGGCTGATCTCGGCCGCCCGATGCATCCGCGGAGCCCTGTTCCAATCTTGGCCATTGATGCTCATTTGATCACCGCATCCAACAGCCCAGCATCCGTCTTCTTCCCCGAGCTCGCACGAGGCCACCCAGGAGTCCACCTTCGAACCAGGCACCTCCCGACGCTGGATTTCGAGTTCTCGGCCACCTCCGATCAAGCTAAAGCCACCATTGTGATCGTCTGGCCATAACGAACATAATCATGCAATAAAATATGCATGCACACATTGAATGGAGAAAATTGGAGTTCGGCCGAGGCAAACAAATGAAGTGCCGAGGCCTCGGGGTGTTCGTGTTTTCCATGGGATGTCCAAAACAGAGGCCGTGCATGCGTTCTAAATCGCATGCACGAGGAGTAATGAAAGAGCGAAAAATAAATGATCCTGCGTGAAACAGAGAGTAAATTCAATATTTGGAAAGATTTTAAAGAACCGAAATCTTCGGGAATTTAAGTTGCAATCACGCGGATCATGTGAGGCATCTCTTTCCTATAAAAGGAGCATCCGAGGCTCTCAAAAAGCTTGCTGAAACATTTTTGAAAATATGCTGTCCCGTGAGCGCATCTCTCTGCCTCGCGAAGAAGAAGCCCCGCACAAGTTTACTTGCGTGGCTGATGTCCCTTGCGTGCTAACTCCTTACGTGAAAAGAAGAAGAGGCTGGGCTGTGCCAACTTGCGCCCCCACGTTGAAGCCCGCGGTGCCTTTCACTTACGGAACCCAAGGCTGCATCACCTGCGTGCCTTCGTGGTTCGTTGAGGCTTGCGCGACAGAAGCGCCCGCGGTAGTGTTGCACCCTTGCACACTTGAGCCTACGCGGCATTTGAAGACAAGAAGAGGGCCACACCCCCTTGCGCGCCTTGTTTGAGTTCGGGTATATTGAGACAAATACACTTAGTGTGTGTGTGCAAATTGAAGAGGAAGAACCCGAGGCTAGGTTGTGTGTGTGAAGTGAAGAAGTGAAGGCCGAGACTTGCATGCCTTGTGTGAAAATTGAAGACCCTACGGTATTGCGTGTGCAAGGAGAACCCGAGGCCATATCTTGTGTGTGTGCCAAGTGAAGACACCCTACGGGTGGTTTATGTGCAAAGCAACAAAAGGCCGTAGCCTTGTTTGTGCACCCTTTGAAGAACAAACTAAAAGAACACTAAAGTGTGTGTGTGCAACAAGAAGAGGAGGAGGCCAACTCATGTGTGTGCAAAAGTGAAACAAGTGTGTGCAAAGAGACACGAAGGACGAACCTAGTGTGTGCACTAAAAGTGTATACACTTAGAAGAAGTGGAAGACTCTCACACTAAAGTATAACACACTTTTAAGTGTGTAATCTAAAGAAAAAAAGTGTGTGAAGTTCAGAGAAGGTGTGTGCTTAAAGGATTATACCCTTTGTTGGTTTACTGCACCAAGAAGAAAAGAAGGGGAGTGCATGCTTACATGCATGTACATGCACACGTGAACAAAGCTAAATCAGGCTGTGTGCAATTGAGAAGTCCAAGACCAGAAGATCTTGAAGAATCAGAGTTTCCATGCATTCAGTGCATGATGTTGAATTGCACTGGGACTGGACCAGACTGAAGTTAAAGACATCATTTGTCTGAGTATTCAGTAGTTGGAGAGAAGCCAGGTCATCCTTAGAAGAAGGAGATAAATCCTGAGCAATACGAGAAGACCTGTTCATCACAAGTGAGCAGAGGTACAGATCAAGGCCAGCAGTCTTTATCCCAGACTGTTGAAGATACTTGAAGAAGCTTAAAGAGAAGAAGAGCTGCTCGTGCGACTCGAGGAGCCAAGAGAAGACCCTGTGGGACTCAGGGAGAAGAAGTCTTCAGTGGGATTCTGGAGCAGGCCAGTGGGACTCTGGTAACACTGTGGGACGCAGTATAAAGACCCTCCTGTGGGACTCAGGAAAGATACAGTGGGAATCTGTATCGACCATTGTAATACTAACAGATTATAATGGAAGAAACCATGTTGGGGCGTATAACCAACATGGAAAGGACGTAGGCCTTTGGTGCCGAACCTTGTAAATCCTTGTGTCCTGTGCCTTTACATTTACTGCATCATTCGAGGAAAGGTGAGAGATACAAGTAGAGTGGATCGAGGCTTTAACCAGCCATAGAGGTTTAATTGATAAGAATCAATTAGTAAAAAGTTTTAAGGGATCACTGATTCACCCCCTCCCCCTCTCAGTGATTCACACTGATCTGGGAACTTCAATTGGTATCAGAGCGAAGGTTACCTCTAAAAGATCCAAGGGAGTCTTTATGGAGTGCAGATTTGAGGAAATGAGTAACCAACCTCAAATGGAGATATCTGCCAAGACTCAGAAAAATAGAAAGAAGAAACAGGCCAAGAAGATGAAGAAAGCCTGTCCTAGCTGTGATGAAGTTGGAACAATGAAAGATCTTCAAAGTGAAATCGAATATCTTCAGAAGACAGTCCCTAAGGAAGTGGCAATGTGTATAGCTACAGGCATCCTTAATCTTCAAGAAGAAAAATTACAGCTAGAAGAAGAAGAAGCCAATACAATGGAAGATCAGTTGGCTAAAAGGGTTGGCATAACCAACACTCTCAGAAAGCTGGTGAAGGCTAAAGATGAAACCGTTTCTCTTTGCAATGAAAGATATGAAGACACTGCTGAAGAATTGCAAAGAAGTATTTCTGAGAAAGAAATATTTAAGACAATGGTCAAAGAAGTTTTCCATTCACTGGAAAAATTGCACAAAGTTTCAATGAATGTCAGAGATGCTCAACTTGAAGACAAAGTAAATAGGGTGAAGGAGGTGGACAATTCGTTGCTAGAAACAAAAAAGGTGCATGAAGACCAGATAAAGCAGCTGGAAGAGAAATGGGAAGGAAGGCTAAGAACTATTGAGGATTAGAAGAACTCCCTCAATATGAAATGCTTAGAACTGGAGGTGATATTGAAAAATCAGCAATCACCCAAAGCCAAAGCCTCCCAGACACCTGGAAGAAGAAATGTTGCCACTCAAGTGAGCTTTGAGAAGGATGATTCTAAGAGAAAGACATCCTCTAATAAAAGGGCAACAACTTCTAAAAAGAAGGTACCATCCATCCCATCTTGTACTCATGTTTCTAAATGTGTTTCTACTAAAAGTGCAGGATGGAAGAATGAATCCAAACAAGTATGGATGAAGACAGTGAAGAAAGAATGCTCTCCTGAAACAACACAGCAATTCAAGACAAGTACCATACAATCAGAAAGAATCAATAAGTCAAGATTTGTGGGTCAATGTTGGTGTTGTAACAAGTATGGGCATTGTGCAAAGGATTGTTGGTACAATCCACTGAATGCCAAAGCACAGAGGAATCCCATGCCTAGGGGGAGCAAGCCAGAAGGAAAGAAGAAA
The DNA here is from genome assembly GCA_963277665.1 of Viscum album. NCBI lineage: Eukaryota > Viridiplantae > Streptophyta > Magnoliopsida > Santalales > Viscaceae > Viscum > Viscum album. Next base: position 1,921,552,428 of record OY728145.1, on the reverse strand, counting down.
CATCCATAGGTCCAGAGACATCTGTTTACTGCAAACAGATTTGGATTACTTGACAACATCTGGGATGATTGCAAAAGTGGTCAAATAGATACATGTCAATCTCCAACTGTATCCAGAGCTCAAAAGAAGAGAATATCATTGAACCTGGCTAAAATGGAATCCTTGGGAAGCAAGAAGAAAGTTGAAGATGCTCCCAAGAAGGTTTTGAAAAAGGAAAAGAATTCCTTGGAGTCTAAATCCAAGAAGGGTGATGCATCCAGAAGGACCACCAAGAAGAAATTCTTCTACTTTGGAAAGAAATGAAATATCATGGATCTTTGTAAAGAAGCCATGAAATTCAATAGAGGCAGACTGGACTCAAACAAACAATCAATCCAAAAGAAGCAGAAGGGATTGATTTAAAACAAGTTGCCTAAGAGAGGTAGCTTGACATCATCAAAGGAACCGTGTGAAACTTCCAAAACTGAGGCCTCACTTCCAAATGACTTGTTAGTCATACGGCATAATCAGTTGAAACTTTCCAAAGATCTGCAGAGAGCTGAAGATGAAGTTCTGGAAATTGCTAAGGCAAAAGGAAAGAAAAAGATTTCACATGAAGCTCAAGTTCTGTGTGTGATGTGCAATCAAGCTGGACATACTAGTGATAAATGAATGATATTCATTCCAGCTCAGAAGGGATTCTTCAAAAGAATGAAGATTGCACCAGGAGACTCTAGTGCTCAGAAGGCACCTAGAAATACAGGAGACACACACAAAGAAGTTAAAGAGGTGTTGAGATCCACACCAGCACAAACATCATTGAAGATCAAATGTGCAAGTGTGAAGAATGGTGAAAATGAGACATCTCGGTTGAGAGAATCTTCTCAACCTTGTTGTTCACATTGATGAACCATGGAGGTTCCATCTTATTCCCTAACAACTTGTATTTACATGTGCTAACATTTCAGGGAATTGAAGATGATGATCATTCTCATCTAAAGAGTGGTTTGGACAGAATGGAGTGCACCCCTTGAGGGGGAGCCAATCTGAAGAAGATGGGATTCTTAGATTAATACCATCTTGAGAAAAGTGAAGGTATTCCAATCATACTTTCATCCCTTGTTTCTTAATTTTATTCATCATGACAATTAAGGGGGAGTATTTATTGAAGACAAAGGAATGAAAGGGGGAGCTTTATCTTTGCACTTGAACTTTCTAATGTGTTTGGTGAAGTATGTGCAGGATTTAGAAATTCATTGATATATCTGAAAGATTTCAAACCCTTGAAGCATGATCTCACATGTGTAGAGAATTATGGACAACTTTGAATTCCATGGTCATATCACTCTTGTTTTCTACACCGGGTTAGCCCAAGTAGACTTAGATCTGATTTACTAAAGGTTCTTTGCTAAAGAGAACATGTGGCATCATCCCTCTTTCAGTGTTGTTCAAGAAAATACTTTTCAAAGGGAGGAAGAGATTTTTGAAGAGAACCACACCACACCTTTGCATTTGATTGCCAATAAGGGGGAGAAATATTGGTACACATATTGACCCAATCATATGTGCTCTAGTGTATTGCCAACAAATACAAAGGGGGAGATTGAAGTGCACTGTGTTTCATTTGTTGTCAATGAGGCATGATGTTGTCATGGAATTAATGGATGTCAAGGAATGTCAAGATGTGAATGACAAAGGATGTGATGGTGATGGTGATTAAGGAGAATGGCCATGGTACTAAGATGCATGTCACTTAGAAGATTCACTAAGTGACATAGGATGTTGTGGTTAAAACATTCTCTATGAATATCAGACGATTGTAGAACTGATCCTAATGTTTCAATACATGTATCAAGATGATACTAAGTTACAACACTTGAACAATGAATGATGATGGAGCATCATTAAATCAGACAATTGTTGAGCTGTTCTTTAAGTTCAAAGAACTTGTATCCTGATGATACAATGTCACAACAATGTTTGAAGACCATGCATTGTATTGAAAATGCATGAGGAGCTGAAGTGAACCATCCATAAGTTCTAAGTGGATGAAGTGGTTTTAATGAAGTCCATGCACTAACTCTTAGTGCATGTGAATGTGTAGAAGATCCAATTGATCTCTGATTAGATCAATGAAGCAATTTGAAGAATTTAAGTGATTCAGGAGTTCGGTTGATGAAGATGAACCTTTTGAATTCCATATCCTAAGTGAAGATCATATGAGGAGAAGTAATGGAATTCTTAAAAAGAAGAAGACGAATGGAGAAGAGGAAGAATGGCTTGGAGGAAGTGGCTTGGAATTTGGAATTTGGTACTTAGTAACTTTGTTTTTATACAAAGTCTAGGTTCTACACTTAAGCAAAAAATATGGCCAGCCAAGGAACCTTGAGGGTTCAACCCCAAGGCATGGGCACTAGGGCACCACGCCCATGGGGGAACCCGTGGGGCGAGCCAGGGCGGCAGGGCGCACACCCAAGACACCGCATGGGCGCCTGGGGCACGCCCGAAGGAGCGCGGCAGGGGCGTAGGAGCGCGCCCCCAAGAGTATCAGCACGCATAGAGGGCGCATAGCGCGCGCCCGAGTGGCAGGGGTGGGCGCAAGAGCGCGCCCGCAGAGAGAACCCGGTGCGAGGCGGCATCGGGAGGGGAGAAGTGCAACTGAAGGGAGGCCGGCAGCGCTTGGGTGATAAGACGCGGAAAAATCGCAGCCCGTTTCGATGTGGGACGCAGAATTTTCACCCGGGAGCAAATCTCAGCTGTCCAGGCGATCTCGCGGCTGATCTCGGCCGCCCGATGCATCCGCGGAGCCCTGTTCCAATCCTGGCCATTGATGATAATTTGATCACCGCATCCAACGGCCCAGCATCCGTCTTCTTCCCCGAGATCACACGAGGCCACCCGCGAGTCCACCTTCGAACCAGGCACCTCTCGACGCCGGATTTCGAGTTCCCGGCCACCTCCGATCAAGCTAAATCCACCATTGTGATCGTCTGGCCATAACGAACATAATCATGCAATAAAATATGCGTGCACACGTTGAATGGAGAAAATTGGAGTTCGGCCGAGGCAAACTAATGAAGTGCCGAGGCCTCGGGGTGTTCGTGTTTTGCATGGGATGTCCAAAACAGAGGCCGTGCATGCGTTCTAAATCGCATGCACGAGGAGGAATGAAAGAGCAAAAAATAAATGATCCCGCGTGAAACAGAGAGTAAATTCAAGATTTGGAAAGATTTTAAAGAACCGAAATCTTCGGGAATTTAAGTTGCAATCACGCGGATCATGTGAGGCATCTCTTGCCTATAAAAAGAGCATCTGAGGCTCTCAAAAATCTTGCTGAAACATTGTTGAAAATCTGCTGTCCCGTGAGCGCATCTCTCTGCCTCGCGAAGAAGAAGCCCCACACAAGTTTACTTGCGCGACTGAAGTCCCTTGCGTGCTAACTCCTTGCGTGACAAGAAGAAGAGGCTGGGCTGTGCCAACTTGCGCCCCCACGTTGAAGCCCGTGGTGCCTTGCACTTACGGAACCCAAGGTCGCATCACCTGCACGCCTTCGTGGTTCGTTGAGGCTTGCGCGACAGAAGCGCCCGCGGTTGTGTTGCACCCTTGCACACTTGAGCCTGTGCGGCATTTGAAGACAAGAAGAGGGCCACACCCCCTTGCGCGCCTTGTTTGAGTTCGGGTATATTGAGACAAATACACTTAGTGTGTGGGTGCAAATTGAAGAGGAAGAACCCGAGGCTTGGTTGTGTGTGTGAAGTGAAGAAGTGAAGGCCGAGACTTGCATGCCTTGTGTGTAAATTGAAGATCCTACGGTATTGTGTGTGCAAGGAGAACCTGAGGCCATATCTTGTGTGTGTGCCAAGGGAAGACACCCTACGGGTGGTTTATGTGCAAAGCAACAAAAGGCCGTAGCCTTGTTTGTGCACACTTTGAAGAACAAACTAAATGAACACTAAAGTGTGTGTGTGCAACAAGAAGAGGAGGAGGCCAACTCATGTGTGTGCAAAAGTGAAACAAGTGTATGCAAAGAGACACGAAGGCTGAACCTAGTGTGTTCACTAAAAGTGTATACACTTAGAAGAAGTGGAAGACTCTCACACTAAAGTATAACACACTTTTAAGTGTGTAATCTAAAGAAATAAAGTGTGTGAAGTTCAGAGAAGGTGTGTGCTTAAAGGATTATACCCTTTGTTGGTTTACTGCACCAAGAAGAAAAGAAGGGGAGTGCATGCTTACATGCATGTACATGCACACGTGAACAAATCTAAATCAGGCTGTGTGCAATTGAGAAGTCCAAGACCAGAAGATCTTGGAGAATCAGAGTTTCCATGAATTCAGTGCATGAAGTTGAATTGCACTGAGACTGGACCAAACTGAAGTTAAAGACATCATTTGTCTAAGTATTCAGTAGTTGGAGAGAAGCCAGGTCATCCTTAGAAGAAGGAGATAAATCATGAGCAATACGAGAAGACTTGTTCATCACAAGTGAGCAGAGGTACAGAGCAAGGCCAGAAGTCTTTATCCCAGACTGCTGAAGATACTTGAAGAATCTTAAAGAGAAGAAGAGCTGCTCGTGCGACTCGAGGAGCCAAGAGAAGACCCTGTGGGACTCAGGGAGAAGAAGTCTTCAGTGGGATTCTGGAGCAGGCCAGTGGGACTCTAGTTACACTGTGGGACGCAGTATAAAGACCCTCCTGTGGGACTCAGGAGATATACAGTGGGAATCTGTATCGACCATTGTAATACTAACAGATTATAATGGAAGAAACCATGTTGGGGCGTATAACCAACATGGCAAGGACGTAGGCCATTGGTGCCGAACCTTGTAAATCCAAGTGTCCTGTGCCTTTACATTTATTGCATCATTCGAGGAAAGGTGAGAGATACAGGAAGAGTGGATCGAGGCTTTAACCAGCCATAGAGGTTTAATTGATAAGAATCAATTAGTAAAAAGTTTTAAGGGATCTCTGAATCACCCCCTCCCCCTCTCAGTGATTCACACTGATCTGGGCACTTCAATTGGTATCAGAGCGAAGGTTACCTCTAAAAGATCCAAGGGAGTCTTTATGGAGTGCAGATTTGAGGAAATGAGTAACCAGCCTCAAATGGAGATATCTGCCAAGACTCAGAAAAATAGAAAGAAGAAACAGGCCAAGAAGATGAAGAAAGCCTGTCCTAGCTGTGATGAAGTTGGAACAATGAAAGATCTTCAAAGTGCAATCGAATTTCTTCAGAAGACAGTCCCTAAGGAAGTGGCAATGTGTATAGCTACAGGCATCCTTGATCTTCAAGAAGAAAAATTAAAGCTAGAAGAAGAAGCCAATACAATGGAAGATCAGTTGGCTAAAAGGGTTGGCATAACCAACACTCTCAGAAAGCTGGTGAAGGCTAAAGATGAAACCGTTTCTCTTTGCAATGAAAGATATGAAGACACTGCTGAAGAATTGCAAAGAAGTCTTTCTGAGAAAGAAATCTTTAAGACAATGGTCAAAGAAGTTTTCCATGCACTGGAAAAATTGCACAAAGTTTCAATGAATGTCAGAGATGCTCATCTTGAAGACAAAGTAAACAGGGTGAAGGAGCTGGACAATTCATTGCTAGAAACAAAAAAGGTGCATGAAGACCAGATAAAGAAGCTGGAAGAGAAATGGGAAGGAAGGCTAAGAACTATTGAGGATGAGAAGAACTCCCTCAATATGAAATGCTTAGAACTGGAGGTGATATTGAAAAATCAGCAATCACCCAAAGCCAAAGCCTCCCAGACACCTGGATGAAGAAATGTTTCCACTCAAGTGAGCTTTGAGAAGGATGATTCTAAGAGAAAGACATCCTCTAATAAAAGGGCAAAAATTATAAAAAGAAGGTACCATCCATCCCATCTTGTACTCATGTTTCTAAATGTGTTTCTACTAATAGTGCAGGATGGAAGAATTAATCCAAACAAGTATGGATGAAGACAGTGAAGAAAGAATGCTCTCCTGAAACAACACAGCAATTCAAGACAAGTACCCTACAATCAGAAAGAATCAAAAAGTCAAGATTTGTGGGTCAATGTTGGTGTTGTAACAAGTATGGGCATTGTGCAAAGGATTGTTCGTACAATCCACTGAATGCCAAAGCACAGAGGAAGCCCATGCCTAGGGGGAGCAAGCCAGAAGGAAAGAAGCAACATCCACAGGTCCAGAGACATCTGTTTACTGCAAACAGATTTGGATTACTTGAAAACATCTGGGATGATTGCAAAAGTGGTCAAATAGATACATATCAATCTCCAACTGTATCCAGAGCTCAAAAGAAGAGAAGATCACTGAACCTGGCTAAAATGGAATCCTTGGGAAGCAAGAAGAAAGTTGAAGATGCTCCCAAGAAGGTTTTGAAAAAGGAAAAGAATTCCTTGGAGTCTAAATCCAAGAAGGGTGATGCAACCAGAAGGACCACCAAGAAGAAATGCTTCTACTGTGGAAAGAAAGGACATATCATGGATCTTTGTAAAGAAGCCATGAAATTCAATAGAGGCAGACTGGACTCAAACAGACAATCAATCCAAAAGAAGCAGAAGGGATTGATTGAAAACAAGTTGCCTAAGAGAGGTATCTTGACAGCATCAAAGGAACCATGTGAAACTTCCAAAACTGAGGCCTCACTTCCAAATGACTTGTTAGTCATATGGCATAATCAGTTGCAACTTGACAAAGATCTGCCGAGAGATGAAGATGAAGTTCTGGAAATTGCTAAGGCAAAAGGAAAGAAAAAGATTTCACATGAAGATCATGTTCTGTGTGTGAGGTGCAATCAAGCTGGACATACTAGTGATAAATGCATGATATTCATTCCAGCTTAGAAGGGATTCTTCAAAAGAATGAAGATTTCACCAGGAGACTCTAGTGCTCAGAAGGCACCTAGAAATATTGGAGTCACACACAAAGATGTTAAAGAGGTGTTGAGATCCACACTGGCACAAACATCATTGAAGATCAAATGTGCAAGTGTGAAGAATGGTGAAAATGGGACATCTCGGTTGAGAGAATCTTCTCAACCTTGTTGTTCACATTGATGAACCAAGGAGGTTCTATTTTATTCCCTAACAACTTGTATTTACATGTGCTAACATTTCAGGGAATTGAAGATGATGATCATTCTCATCTAAAGAGTGGTTTGGACAGAATGGAGTGCACCCCTTGAGGGGGAGCCAATCTGAAGAAGATGGGATTATTAGATTAATACCATCTTGAGAAAAGTTAATGTATTCCAATCATACTTTTATCCCGTGTTTCTTAATTGTATTCATCATGACAATTAAGGGGGAGTATTGATTGAAGACAAAGGAATGAAAGGGGGAGCTTTATCTTTGCACTTGAACTTTCTAATGTGTTTGGTGAAGTATGTGCAGGATTTAGCAATTCATTGATATATCTGAAAGATTTTAAACCCCTGAAGCATGATCTCACATGTGTAGAGAATTATGGACAGCTTTGAATTCCTTGGTCATATAACTCTTGTTTTCTATACCGGGTTAGCCCAAGTAGACTTAGAGATGATTTACTAAAGGTTCATTGCTAAACAGAACATGTGACATCATCCCTCTTTCATTGTTGTTCAAGAAAATACTTTTCAAAGGGAGGAAGAGATTTTTAAGAGAACCACACCACACCTTTGCATTTGATTTCCAATAAGGGGGAGAAATATTGGTACACATATTGACCCATTCATATGTGCTCTAGTGTATTTCCAACAAATACAAAGGGGGAGATTGAAGTGCACTGTGTTGCATTTGTTGTCAATGAGGCATGATGTTGTCATGGAATGAATGGATGTCAAGGAATTTCAAGATGTGAATGACAAAGGATGTGATGGTCATGGTGATGAAGGAGAATGGCCATGGTACTAAGATGCATGTCACTTAGGAGATTCACTAAGTGACATAGGATGTTGTGGTTAAAACATTCTCTATGAATATCAGACGATTGTAGAACTGACCCTAATGTTTCAATACTTGTATCAAGATGATACTAAGTTACAACACTTGAACAATGAATGATGATGGAGAATCATTAAATCAGACTATTTTTGAGCTGTTCTTTAAGTTCAAAGAACTTGTATCCTGATGATACAATGTCACAACAATGTTTGAAGACCATGCATTGTATTGACAATGCATGAGGAGCTGAAGTGAACCATCCATAAGTTCTAAGTGGACGAAGTGGTTTTAATGAAGTCCATGCACTAACTCTTAGTGCATGTGAATGTGAAGAAGATCCAATTGATCTCTGATTAGATCAATGAAGCACTTTGAAGAATTTAAGTGATTCAGGAGTTCGGTTGATGAAGATGAGCCTTTTGAATTCCATATCCTAAGTGAAGATCATATGAGGAGAAGTAATGGAATTCTTAAAAAGAAGAAGACGAATGGAGAAGAGGAAGAATGGCTTGGAAGAAGTGGCTTGGCATGTGGAATTTGGTACTTAGTAACTTTGTTTTTATACAAAGTATAGGTTCTACACTTAAGCAAAAAATATGGCCATCCAAGGCACCTTGAGGGTTCAACCCCAAGGCATAGGCACTAGGGCACCACGCCCATGGGGGAACCCATGGGGCGAGCCAAGGCGGCAGGGCGCACACCCAAGACACTGCATGGGTGCCTAGGGCACGCCCGAAGGAGCGCGGCCGGGGCGTAGGAGCGCGCCCCCAAGAGTGTCAGCGCGCATAGAGGGCGCATAGCGCGCGCCCGAGTGGCAGGGGTGGACGCAAGAGCGCGCCCGCAGAGAGAACATGGTGCGGGGCGGCACCGGGAGGGGAGAAGTGCAACTGAAGGGAGGCCGGCAGCGCTTGGGTGATAAGCCGCGGATAAATCGCGGCCCGTTTCGATGTGGGACGTGGAATTTTCACCCGGGAGCAAATCTCAGCCGTCCAGGCGATCTCGCGGCTGATCTCGGCCGCCCGATGCATCCGCAGAGCCCTGTTCCAATCCTGGCCATTGATGCTCATTTGATCACCTCATCCAACGGCCCAGCATCCGTCTTCTTCCCCGAGCTCGCATGAGGCCACCCGCGAGTCCACCTTTGAACCAGGCACCTCCCGATGCCGGATTTTGAGTTCCCGGCCACCTCCGATCAAGCTAAAGCCACCATTGTGATCGTCTGGCCATAACGAACATAATCATGCAATAAAATATGCATGCACACATTGAATGGAGAAAATTGGAGTTCGGCCGAGGCAAACAAATGAAGTGCCGAGGCCTCGGGGTGTTCGTGTTTTGCATGGGATGTCCAAAACAGAGGCCGTTCATGCGTTCTAAATCGCATGCACGAGGAGGAATGAAAGAGAGAAAAATAAATGATCCCGCGTGAAACAGAGAGTAAATTCAAGATTTGGAAAGATTTTCAAGAACTGAAATCTTCGGGAATTTAAGTTGCAATCACGCGGATCATGTGAGGCATCTCTTGCCTATAAAAGGAGCATCCGAGGCTCTCAAAAAGCTTGCTGAAACATTGTTGAAAATCTGCTGTCCCGTGAGCGCATCTCTCTGCCTCGCGAAGAAGAAGCCCCGCACAAGTTTACTTTCGCGGCTGAAGTCCCTTGCACGCTAACTCCTTGAGTGACAAGAAGAAGAGGCTGGGCTGTGCCAACTTGCGCCCCCACGTTGAAGCCCGCGGTTCCTTGCACTTACGGAACCCAAGGCTACATCACCTGCGCGCCTTCGTGGTTCGTTGAGGCTTGCACGATAGAAGCGCCCGCGGTAGTGTTGCACCCTTGCACACTTGAGCCTGCGCGACATTTGAAGACAAGAAGAGGGCCACACCCCCTTGCGCGCCTTGTTTGAGTTCGGGTATATTGAGACAAATACACTTAGTGTGTGTGTGAAAATTGAAGTGGAAGAACCCGTGGCTTGGTTGTGTGTGTGAAGTGAAGAAGTGAAGGCCGAGACTTGCATGCCTTGTGTGAAAATTGAAGACCCTATGGTATTGTGTGTGCAAGGAGAACCCGAGGCCATATCTTGTGTGTGTGCCAAGTGAAGACACCCTACGGGTGGTTTATGTGCAAAGAAACAAAAGGCCGTAGCCTTGTTTGTGCACACTTTGAAGAACAAACTAAAAGAACACTAAAGTGTGTGTGTGCAACAAGAAGAGGAGGAGGCCAACTCATGTGTGTGCAAAAGTGAAACAAGTGTGTGCAAAGAGACACGAAGTCCGAACCTAGTGTGTGCACTAAAAGTGTATACACTTAGAAGAAGTGGAAGACTCTCACACTAAATTATAACACACTTTTAAGTGTGTAATCTAAAGAAATAAAGTTTGTGAAGTTCAGAGAAGGTGTGTGCTTAAAGGATTATACCTTTTGTTGGTTTACTGCACCAAGAAGAAAAGAAGGGGAGTGCATGCTTACATGCATGTACATGCACACGTGAACAAAGCTAAATCAGTCTGTGTGCAATTGAGAAGTCCAAGACCAGAAGATCTTGAAGAATCAGAGTTTCCATGCATTCAGTGCATGAAGTTGAATTGCACTAAGACTGGACAAGACTGAAGTTAAAGACATCATTTTTCTGAGTATTCAGTAGTTGGAGAGAAACCAGGCCATCCTTAGAAGAAGGAGATAAATCCTGAGCAATACGAGAAGACCTGTTCATCACAAGTGAGCAGAGGTACAGAGAAAGGCCAGCAGTCTTTATCCCAGACTACTGAAGATACTTGAAGAAGCTTAAAGAAAAGAAGAGCTGCTCGTGCGACTCGAGGAGCCAAGAGAAGACCCTGTGGGACTCAGGGAGAAGAAGTCTTCAGTGGGATTCTGGAGCAGGCCAGTGGGACTCTGGTAACACTATGGGACGCAGTATAAAGACCCTCCTGTGGGACTCAGGAGAGATACAGTGGGAATCTGTATCGACCATTGTAATACTAACAGATTATAATGGAAGAAACCATGTTGGGGCGTATAACCAACATGGCAAGGATGTAGGCCTTTGGTTACGAACCTTGTAAATACTTGTGTCATGTGCCTTTACATTTACTGCATCATTCGAGGAAAGGTGAGAGATACAAGAAGAGTGGATCGAGGCTTTAACCAGCCATAGAGGTTTAATTGATAATAATCAATTAGTAAAAAGTTTTAAGGGATCACTGATTCACCCCCTCCCCCTCTCAGTGATTCACACTGATCTGGGCACTTCATAAACACACATGAAATTACATAAATGTAACTGAAAAATGAAACAATTTTGGGAGTGTAAGAAATAATCACATTATTTATAAAGAGATATAAGGAGTATTATAAATACTATTAATGAGAAAAACATCCTTCTGATACTATATAAAAGGTTTTGTTTTTAAATGATAATAAATTTTTGTATAATGTAACCTAATGAGCCTAAAAAAGGGTTAACGAGAAAAATTTATTGATTCAACCTCCCCAACCAAAAGATCATGGGAGATATTATAGAAATTGTATTATTGAATTGATCAGAGAAATAATTTTGTAGAACATAAAAATACTAAAATTTCAATAACACTGAATGTATTTTTTTAGTTTTATTTGACACCTTCCATCATATCATGAATGATTATTATGACTATTAAATCATCACAAAAAAGAATAGATTTTGAGTTACAGATTAAAACATCAAGTGGTTCAATAATTTCATCATATATATATATATATATTTAATGATTATTTAATTTATATCTTAGATGATATAATTTTTCTAAATATAGTTATTTATACAATTATATAATTCAATGTGATATTAAGAATTAATTAACACAAATTGAGTTAATAATAATAGAAGGGATAATGAGTTCCCATTTTATAACCCAAATAACTCCAAGATTCTATATTTACTAACACATGATTATAAACTAAATATGGAAACCAATTCCCCAATATAGTTCTTAATTCGAAATAACATAGGATATTTGGATCAAATGGTAGGAGAAAAACTCAAAATTATATATTGTGAAGTTTTATAGGAATATGATAATAATTTTTTTGGATGAATTATCTAGTATCCCCCTAGTTATGGGGTTATGTTTTCAACTGAACTCATATATGGTGGTATGTATATATTAATGATACATTATTGAATAACCCTACTAAAATTAGAATTATTGATAAATAAACTATATGGTAATTTGAAAATTCATTTTAAATACCCATGTGATTCTCCACAGAGTTCACTTATCCTCTTTTTTAACGAAAATATATGTTAATGACTCTTTATCTTGATTATCACAAGAATAATATGGTCATAATCAAGAACACATATCAAATTTCCAGAATTTTTTAATTTCTTAATCAATATAAAGGGTCTCAATACATCTCAATGGTGGATTTATAACTATTATTTTGTTTATTAATGGATAAATGGGATTATATACCTAATGTAACAATTTAAAAAATATATGAAGATTATGAATTCATCGTGATACATTTGTGAACATTAAATTACCCAGAAATAATCATATATTTAATTAATCCACTCCTTAAATATTATGATATAAAATATTAGGTTGTTTATATAGACAATTTTATAGAAGGTTTTTCTAATTCTATGAAATGGTTATGTCTATAACAAATAATAATTTTGATATGTTTGTTTAGAAAAATTCTAAAAACCTGAGGAATAATACCCCTGATGACTGAGGAGAGGATATTTTCATATATAATTTTTAATTGTATTATTTACATAAGAATTACCTTTCTTTCAATTCGATTATTTTTGTCGAATCAGATTACCACTCTTTTCATATAATAATTCTGATAATGAATACAATGGTGGAATCCCACTTTTTGTATTCAAGTGTACTCAACAAGACAGAGAATGATGATATAAAATCATGGTGTTCTTGTAAGATGGAATCTAACAACTTCTATAATTTTTCATTGATCAGAACATGAATCCCTTTAGAAAATGATGAACTTTATCTATTTCTCTCTTTTATAATGTTAGGGAATATTATGATTGACTCTCTATTGTCTTGAGTTCATTATTAAGAATTATCTTTCTTTGAATGGGGTAATTCTCATGAATTAATTTTATTGTACCACCAATTTCATTCATTGAAATTATATAACATCAAATTTATACTTAGGGTTAAATATTATTTATATCAATAAATTTCAGGGATAATATAATTTTCCCAAATAATCCCCAAACCGAATAATAATAATATTTTTATTTATATAAAGTACACAACGATCTATAATATTAATATATCATTGTAACTGGACTCATAACTGAACTCTTCAATCCTCCACATCATTTATCCAACCATTATTAATATAAATTTATTTATGTAAATAAATATCACTATGTTAATCATTAAATACATATTTATGTGACTAAAAACATGAATTATTATTATTCCATGCAACCTTTGAATTATATTTTATCTAATAATAAAATAATACAAAATTTAATTGGGTTTCTCTAAAGACATAATGCTTTACCCTCTATGAATAATTTTGAGAGTAGTTTGGTGAAATGGTATAAAGGAAAAGACTATAGTCTATATAAATTTAATGAATCCTATAGAGAAAGAATTTAATGCTATAATTAAGATATCCTCCTATGAAAAATGACAGTGTAATATAATTCCTTTCTCTCAATATTTCTTCAAGAATGTTTCATATGTATGACAACAATTTTATGCCTAATATATAATTCATTGAATTCTATGAAATGAATTCATAAATAATAATATAACATCAATAGGTTTAATTTAAAAGTTCCATTCCTATCAAAAGAATTAAAATATTTACTATCATTATTCTTTAATAGATAACAAATTTCATGGAATATTCATTATTTTCATATGACTTATGGCACACACAACAAATCCAATTTCACCAATGAAATATGTCATCGCAGTACTTTTTCAAAACCTAGAAGTTATAAATCCAAAATTTATAATAATAATAAAATTAATTCGAAAGCTTAATACACACATCCACATATAAAAATAGCCAATGAAACATATATCATGTGGAATTATTTTGGCTTGTATATTCTCATAACCAATTTTCCAGGAGATATAAGAACTGAAATATCGTGAAAATAATAATAAATTTCTTATGAGAACCCTTCAAATAAAATATTTCATCACTTATTTTCCAATATATATATATATATATAATCAAACTGAAGAACATATATTTGATAATATTAACATATAATGTTAAAGTTTTCACCATTGGGGGATTCTATATGACCTTTCAATGTTTCATATACTCTTTGGACATTATCGATGTATGGTTATTCATAGGAATAAAAATCATGTGATAAGATATTTATTATTAATAATTTTATTGAATGTATAGTAAATTCAAAGAATAAAGTAGTTTTCACTAAGGGGAATACATCGACATAATCAAACATACAAAAGATCCAAATGCAAATAAATGTCAGTCCACTATTTATCGTAAGAAATTCATGCCTCTTATAAGATTAATAATTAACAAATGGGTCCGCTAAATTTTACATAGTGAAAAATATTCTTACAAAAACCATACCCCATTTAGAAAAATAATTAATGAATTAACACATTCAAATTACATGCTTCATCCGTTAATGTGAACTATGTCCCTTGAAAAGAGGCACACCTACAACATTGTCACAATAAAATATGATGAAATATTTAGTTATAAGAACCAAAGGATGCATGATAATAACGTTTCGTATACAAAATAATCATTAAAATTTTTCAAAAGATTAAATGTACTAAAAATCATCTGTAGAATCAGTGAAAAATGGATTCTTTGAGTTCTCCTAGAAAAATTTTATTGCATTCAGATAGAAGCAATATTCTGGCCATTATTTCAATGCATTATCATATTTTAGGAAATAATAATTTGTTTATCCCTAATTACTATATTAAATTATTCTCTATAAACTAAGAACATATCCTCAATTGGCCTCAGATATTTTAGGAGAGTATTTAAAGAAGTCCAATATTGGTCTGTTAATCTATCTTGATATCTAACTACTGTTTTTATGTTATAAAAAACTTTAATACTAGTATATTTTATATATAACAAGAAAGATATTATCAATGATTCTTAAGAATGTTTACTCATCCCCTATCTCCCATATTTTTCGCAATTAAACTATTTTCATATAGAGTTTATACCATGATACATTTGAAATAATGTCCACTTAGATGGATCAATTATAAATATATTCACTACTTTGTAAATGTATCTTCCATGATTTAGCCACTGAATACTCTTGAATAAATCTTGAATGATCATAATCCATAGAATTTTGGATGATTCACTTATAATATCATTAGATAATAAAATGTTCTATAATATATTAACCAAATATAAGACAAAACTTTCATTTCCCAAATTAATATATAATAAATATATACAATTAGGAAAAGGATATATTCCCATAATACTTTCTTATACATAGTGATGACATTCATAATTTATGATTCATAATTCCCTTAAATTTTTAACAAAGTGAATGTCCAGTATCTTTATTTATTATTCAATACATAAATGGATTTATGAAACATGTAATTTTTATTTGAATCTAGGGAGTCACAAGGTAACACCCCAAGCATTCACAATACATATCCCTTTGAATAGCACAGTAGATTGCGTTGTACGCAACTTGGAGTTTTAACACACCATGACCAATCAAACTAGCCATTATATATAGTAATAACTACTTTTTCGAAATTTTATAAATTTTATTTTTCATATTGAATATCATTTTTGAATTTTTAATGTCATAATTAGATTAGGGTGAATTTTTGGTACTTTTCGGAAGACTTTCAATTATTGATTAATTGTGAAAAATACTAAATTTTAATTAAGAACAAATTCTTTAATCCAAATAATATACAGTTTTAAAATATATACTTGAGAAGTTTTAAAATATAATTATATTATATTTTTATAATTAAATATAATATAAGTCATTGTATGTATTTTCATAGTTAAACTGGACATAAACAAGTGTCAATCTTTTGATAGTTATTATTTCTTAAAAACACGTTTTTTGTTTTAACAACAAGAAATAAAATTTCAAATAATTTCTTCCACTTATGTTTTTTAAATTTTAATAAATGGATTATATATATGGAATTAGGAAGTCTAAATTGTGTAAATATGTAACTTTTATTATTAGACATTATGAATAATTTCTTCGATAAATATCTTATTTAACATGGTTAAAGGGTAAATACGGTAAATAAGGGTAAAAATAATATTATAATAATAATAAATTATTCTAACATGTATCATATTCCATTTTTTGATAAATTTTCAACCATGGGCATCCTTGGATTAATTTTGGGACCCCATGGATCCACATGAGAGTGAAAATGACACTTTATATAAATTAATTTAAAGTAAAGGCAAAAAAGACATAAACATATATATTTTAGTAAAATAATTTTTAAAGGGGTTATATAAGTTATATTTTCATTAGTAAATATTCATTATAAATCTAAAAAAATTTCCAAAAAAAGTTTATTTTATTTAAAAATTTTATACATTAAATAATTAAATTTATTTATGACACAGTGATGAAGAAGTAATTATCTTATTAATGAATGAATATAATTAATGGTATTATAAATATTAAAATAAATATAATTTCGAAGTTTTTATGACATACATGAATTATATTGGTGAATATGACATTTTAGGGTTGATTAGATTTATTTTTTTCGAAGTGATTATGTTGTGATGACTTTTACCAAAACCAAATTCTAAATAGTGTCAAAATTGACATAAATGAGTTTTTAAAACAAATATTATATTATTAAATTATAAAATATTTCAAAAATTCTAAGGATTTGAAATAGAATTTATATAAGAATATTTATATCACTAATTAACCATGTGTGGTAGGCATTTCATTTTATAGTAGGTTTATTAACCAATTATTATAATAATACAAGAATAAATGGTAAAAGTTAAATTATTTAACTAAGAGTTAATCTAAAAGATAAGGTGAATACCGTGACCCAAACATGTCTAAATCTATTTTTTGAGATTTTATTAACCCATACCGATTTTATCCTCAAAGTAAATTCTTTTTGAGCCATTTTGAATGGAAAATGATTTTATTATAAAATAATATTTCAATTTATTCCTAAGGTGCCCCGCCTCTCTTATAAAACAGAACTTCTCCTTCTCTCATAATCACACATCCAAATCCATTTATATCGGCCAAAACCTTCACAAATATCCTCCTAATTTCCCTCAATTTATCATAGAGTCCTTAGTTTGATTTGAAAACCAACCTAAATATCCCTTTTGATCAACTCAAATGTAAACACCCGAAGAAGTGGTATTAATTTCATCACCCTCTTCCATGTTATTTTCTTCTTCCACTTCCTCTTTCTTTGTTGTCTCCATTATAAAATAATAACTCCAGATTCTTCAATATATTGTGATTTTATTTTAAAAATGGTACAACCATATTCATTATTCTATCCATCCTATGAATGAAAAAATCACCATACGTGAGTAAGTATGGCTTACCGTCTCCATGTCGTGTTGTAGTTTGTTACTCAAACACTTCATTATTTGGATGGGTATAATAATGTGTATAACTTATGTAAATATTAAATATAAAATTTTAATGATTCTGTATATTTTATATACAATCCAATTACATACGATTTCACCATCAATATAATGATATTGTCGCTCGTGCATACGTACAGATTACTGTCTCCACGGACGCAATGAGATTCAATCCTCATCATAATAATTCAAAAATAATTTTCATTTTATGATTAAAAATAATGTTGTAGAACATAATATAATTTTGGATATGAATAAAATTCATCCTATCCATAATAAATATGTCATACCTAATCGATCATATAAAGGAATACAGATCAGTTAACACCTGAAACGATGATACTAGTGAAATATTATTAAAAAATAAATATTATAAGATCATATATGATATCATATTTATGTATATTGTTATCGTATAATTATATAAAAATGTTTTAACTATAATACAGGAGGTTAACATACGATCGAGTTAATAAATGTACAAGGTAAGGGTTAATTTCACAATCTCTTTATAATCCAAGGTTGTTTTTACGTAAGTATCTACTGGGACATCATTATCGTCCACATATGTGTTTCCATAAAAATGATATTCAAAACATTTTTAATATTTAATATACTATGTATTAAAATCATTTATACCCTTATTTTACCATATATGTTTTGAAATTTATCTTTATATCATTTTCCAAAAAAAGTACTTTATAACCTTTTCGACAAAATTTAGGTAATAATGTATATTTTTAACTTGATGGCGAGTGTGGATATCTTCTGCTATTGTGTCACCGTCAAAGATTTATATACAACATTATAATAATATTTTCTTAATAGATATTTTCTTTTATAATTATATGACTATTAAATGATTTCAAATTAGAAAGAGATATTTCTCTAAAAACATTTTGATTTCATCTATGTCAACAACCTTTGAGGGAGTTTAAACACTTTTGAAGTTGCTTTATTATGACACAATTCTTCCATATTTTATCCAAGGTTTTGTGATGTGTTTGACTATTGATGTGTTATTTTTACACCATTCATGTTTTATGTATAAGGTATTGTCATTTTGTATGGTAGTTTTCATACGAATGTTTATGTTATGTTTAAACCTTTTCATATGATGAATGCATTGGACTTATTAAGTGATGGGTGGAGCCCACCATAGATCCATGACCCATCGGTATGTATAAAGAGACAAAATAGTGTCTTGGTACAAGGCATTGACAAAATCTTATTTGTAGTCTGGGCACAAGGCTCTGACTATGTGGTTATGAAGTCTGGCATTATGCATTTCATAATTATGTAAGTGGCTACTGATATTTCATGTGATTATTCGACGAGTATAATATCAATGTGATTAATTAAATGGAATTATTTGATTTTATCTTTTCCATATTATGATGATTTTTATTTTTAAAAGGATCTTGTTTTATTTTTATACATTTCCATAAATTTCTATGCTTATTTATGAATGTTTCTACTATATTGTTTTCCTTATCGAGCATCTGTGCTCACCCATTTCTTGGATTTACATTTCCCAAGATTTCAAAAAGTATATTATGGGTGACCTGAAAGGATATTCTTATGATATAATTATGTTCGATAGGGTACATAATGTTTTTGATGTTTTTATTTCATGATGTAATATAAAACTTATTAACGTATTTTGTACATCCAAGGCTAATAAACTGATCAGTCTTTCGGGGCATGAATTCTTGTATCATGCCAATGTTATTTAATAATGAATAAACTCTTGGTAACTGGGGTCGGGGCATTACAGTTGGTATCAGAGGATGTTTAGTACAATCCTTGGAAGAGACATATAGAAAAACTTTGATTTGAGATAAGTACCCTAAAATATACATTATGGATTAGTATGGAAGAACTTCTTATAATTTTGGTAATGTAGAGATTTTGTGAGTTTTACAAGAAATAGTTTCTATTTGGATATAAGAAGTTAGAGGCGGATCTAGCACAATGGTTTCTAGGGGTAAAACCTGAAAAAACCGCTTTGAGCTTGACTCGAATACGAACTGGTGCACGATAACGGGCCTTGTTGCACTCTTGGTTACGACACTCCCAGCGGATATCCTTAGGATAATTATCATTTTCTATACAAAAAAAATATGTAGGGTTTATTTGTATATAATTCCTAAAATCATATATTTTTATGATTATGGATTGTATCAATAAACTGTTCAATTTAGGTTAACTATTTTATGAGTTTGGAATTATGTATTTTCATTCCTAATGTAATATAGTGTATTACATTGTTTAGAAATGCCACCCAGTGAAAGGAATGGAAACTATATTAACCTACATAATCCATCTAGGGATTTCCCTCCTACATAATATAATTAGAGTGGAGCTGGTGATGCAATTGGCACAGATCAGCTTATCGTCGTACTGGGATAACTCACTTAGGGTTTGAATTATAAGATTACCCATATAGAGCACCATGATCCAGAACACAGATGATCAATGTTAGATTGCTTCATGAGTAAACAACCTCCAACATTCAATGGGAGTAAAAATCCATTAGCACATGATAAATGGACAAGTTCCTTAGAGAAAATAAGTCATGCTTTGGTTAGTACTGAACAGGAAAAAGATGTCGTTGTAGTCTATGTCCTCATGGGAGATGTATATCAATGGTGGTCATTAATGTAAAACACCACGGAAGATGGAGTATTATAAAACATGGAATAGAGAAAGTTTAATGAGATTTTATTAGAAAAATAATTTCATTGTTACCATCAAGCGGATATGGAAAGGTAATTTTTGAGTCAGTGGAAAAATGAGGATGAAAATGTTTCAATGTATGAGGCCAACTCTACATGGTTACAAGGCATGAAATAGATTATATATGTAACCCAAGGAGTAATATTGATCGATTATTTGATTGGTTAAAGCCATTTATCTATCAAGAATTAGTCTCACAATCCTTCTCATCATACGAAGATATTGTCTCATGTGCTATCAAGATAGAAAATGAAATCATTATGTCTAACGACTTCAAAGAAAAGCAAGAGAAGAAAAGATTTTCTGAGCACTCTAGAAACTGAAAATGGGGATGAAGGGAAATGTTAAATATCATTCCTATGGTAAACGATGGAAGAAACACCCAGATACTTGCCTGAAGAGAATGCGAGTCTGTTAAAAGTGTGGTGAAAAAGGCCACCAAGCTCAGGATTTCATGGATAAGAAATAGGTTGTCAATGTTTAATGCTAGAATTTTAGAGAAAAGGGACATTATGTAAATGAATTTCATATGCGCCAATGGAACTTACCTCATAAAAGGACAAGGGAGCAAGGCCAAGATTATGTGATCACTGTTGCTGAGGTTGAAGCTCCGAAAGACGTGGTGGAAGGCAATTTAATGGTTTCATCATGTACAGACATTGCTTTATTTGATTCTGAATCATCTCATTCTTTCATATCTTCCTAGCATTCTATGAAAATTAAATATTTTCAATTTGACATAATAAGGGAGTTTTCAGTCAAAACACTAAAGGAAAGTAGCATCACAACAATTTTTTGTTAATCAGTTCCCATTAGGGAATATAAATGTTTTTTATTTGAAGATCCCATTGTCATACCCATGATTGAATTTAATATATTCATTGGTATAGATTGGCTTTCAGACCTTTATGCAAAAATTTATAGTAATAAGAAGGATGTTACAATTTTCAATGATGATATGGAGTACCTTATCTTTAGAGAAGAAACATCATCACATGATTCTAATCTAGATCCACCCCCAGTAGGTCTACTAAATTCAATAATTGAAGTGGAATATAATGAATTAAATACATGTGAAGAAAATAATGTTCAAATAGAGGACGCACCTATTGTTCAAGAATATGTTGATGAATTTCCAGAGGATTTACTTGGACATCCTCCAAATTGAGAAATTGAGGTTTCTATATATGTAATTCCAGATTCAAGGCCCATACTGATGACCACTTATACATTGGACAATGTGGAATTAGTGGAACTAATGAAACTACTAGAGGAATTGAGTAATAAGTTATTTATTATCCATAGTATTTCTCCTTGGAGAGACCTTGTTCTTTTTCTTAACAAAAAATATGGATCTATGAGGTTGTGCATTGACTATTGGGAGATCAATGTTATAACAATAGATAAAAAGTATCCCTTACCTGACATTGATTATTTAATCGACCAACTTCATGTAGCTAAATATTTTTCAAAGATTAACCTTCAATCTGGATATCATCAGTTGTGTTTGAAGAAGGAATACATTCCGAAATCCTAATTTCGAACCAGGTACGAGCATTACAAGTTTACAGTAATGCCTTTTAGTTTGGCTAATGTACCCTCTGTCTTTATGGATGTAATGAATAATATTTTCAAGGAATATTTATATGACTTTGTAGTGGTATTCATTGATGATATTTTGGTATACTCAGAAGGATACGAAGATCATGAAAATCACTTGCGCATTATCCTAAGGACTCTAAGATGAAATGAATTATAAGGGAAATTTAGCAAGTGTGAATTATGGCTTCAAAAGATTACTTTTCATGGCCATATTGACTCTAATGATAGAATCTCTATTGATCCTTCAATGTCCAAGGCAATCCAAGAATGGGTAGCACCAACATGTATAACTGAGGTACACAGTTTTATTGGATTAGAAGGTTATTATAGGCATTTTGTCCAGAATGTTTCTTAATTGTCTAACCCATTAACCAAGCACACTCGTAAAGGAGTTAAATTTGTTTGGACAAAAGAGTGTGAAGAATTTTTTGAATAACTGAAGAGAAGATTTGTTAATGCTCTTATCTTGACTCTACCATCAGGGAATGATGGGTTTGTTAATTGAAGTGATTCTTCAATGAAAGGACATGGTTGCGTCCATATAGAAAAAGAAAGAGTTATTTCATATGCATCACAAAAGCTAAAAATTCATGATCAAAACTATCCTACTCAAAATACTAAGTTATCAACTGTAATCATTGATTTGAAGAGAGGGATACACTATCTCTATATTAAAAAATGTGAGATTTAGACTGATCAAAAGATCTTGAAGTATATATTATCACTGAAAAAACTCAACATGAGGAAAAGATGATGGCTCAAACAACTCAAGTATTATTATTGCACTATACACTAACACCTGGGGATGTAAAATAATGTGGTAGATGCTTCAAGTAGAAGGGATAATGGAGTTTTGGACAATATGAGAGTTGAAAGGGACAATTTTTCCTGGATATAGAAAATATGGATATGGGAATAACCCTAGAAGGTGAAACATCAATACTATTTAAAATGGTTGAGAAAACTTATTTACTAGAAAGGATAAAAATTTATTAGACTGATGATGAAGAGTTTCAAAAGAAGATTAATTCTGTTAATCTTGGGAGATTTAGTGACTTCCTATATGAAGATGAAATTTTGACATTTGGGAAGAGACTTTGTGTTCCCAACTTACATGATATAAAAGGTAATTTCTAGATGATGATAATAGATCCAATTTATTTATACACCCTGTGATAACCAAGAAGTATATAGATTTGAAAGAAAATTTTTGGTCGGAAAACATGAAGAGGGAGATTGCAGATGTCGTGTCAAGATATATGGTTTGTCAAAATATGAAAGCTATAAGGTAACTGCCGGGAGGAGTCATGCAACCTATTCCCATAATTAAGTGGAAATGGGATAATATTATGATGGTCTTTGTCATATGGATACAAAATACTCCTAGAAGAAATGATGCAATTTGGGTCTTTTTTTATCGTTATACCAAGACAATACATTTTATTGGTATATAAGAAGATTTAACACTTGAACGATGACCAGAATATATATTAATTAATTTGTAAGACTCCATGGAGTACCCTTATCGATTTTTCTTGATCATGATCTCCATTTTACATCAAAATTTTAGAAAATTATTTATAAATACCAAGAAACTGACCTTCGTTTGAGCATTGCCTACCACCGTCAAACCGATGAACAATCAGAACTGACTATTCAAACTTACATGTTATGTTGAGAACTTTGTCACATGAATTTCAAGGCATTTGGGATTATCATTTATCTTTCGTAGAAGTTTCCTATTACAATCTCTTCCATTAATGTATTTAGATGGAACCATATGAAACATTATTCAAAAATAGATGTCGCACTCCAACTTGTTGGGATGTTTTTGGTGAAAGAATACTTGTAGGCCCAGGACTTGTTGAAGAAACAACGGAAAAGGTGAAGGTTATCTAAACCCAGATCAATACCTCTCAAAGTTGGTAAAAGAGCAATGCCAATAACCAAATAAAGGATTTATAATTTCAAGTAGGTGATCATGTTTTCTGGAATATATCTCTATGGAAGGGTGTTATATGATTAGGTAAGAAGTGTAAATTATGTCCCAGGTACATCAGACCATTAGAAATTATTGAACGAATTGGTGTTGTAGATTATCTTTTGGAAATGTCTCCATGTATCTCCAATGTTCATGATGTGTTCCATGTATCACTGTTGAAAAAATACATGGCTGACCCAATGCATGTACTCAACTATGAGAAAATTGTACTGGAACCCGATCTGTCTTATTGTGAAGATCCTGTCAAAATTCATGAAGCCAAAGAACAAGTGCTGAGAAACCGAATGACTAGTATGGTAAATGTTTTATGGGGAAACCATAAGATGAAAGAGGCAATGTGGGAACCTGAGGAATTTTTAATGAAGAAGCAACCAAATCTTTTTCTGTAGTAATATTCAAGAAATATCGAGGATAAAATTATTTTATGGAGGAGATAATGTAACACCACATGCTTCCACGGTACATTTCTCATTGAATAATGCAGTACCTTGCGTTGTATGCAACTTGGAGTTTTTACACACCATGACCAATCAAACTAGACATTATAAATAGTAATATTCAATTTTTTAAATTTTATTAATTTTATTTTTCAATGTGGACTTCATTTTTGAATTTGGAATATTGAAATTAGCTAAGGTTGAATTTTCGGTACTTTTTTCTAGGAAACTTTAAATTTTTGATGAATAGTGAAAATATGAAATTTTAATTTAAAACTATTTTTTTAATACAAATAATTTATATTATTAAACTATACATTTGAGTGGTTTTAAAGTATAATTAGATTATATTTTTATCATTTAATATAAGTTAGTTCATTTTATGTAATTTCACATTTAAACTGGATATAAATAAGTGTCAATATTTTGATAGTTATTATTTCTTAAAAACTCATATTGTTTTGGCAACGAGAATTTATTTTAAATTAATTTCTACCACTTCTCTATTTTGAATTTGGAAAAATGGATTCCGTTTTTGGAATCAGTATTTTCAAATTGTGGAAATAGGTAACTATATTTTTTAGACCTAATGAATAATTACTTCGGTAAATATTTTCATTACCATGGTTAAAGGGTAAATCTGGTAAATAATGGTAAATAATAAAATTATAATAATATTAAATTACCCTAACTTGTGTCCTATTACAATTGGTTGATACATTTCTGACAATGAGAATCCTTGGGTCTATTTTGGGGCTCCATGGATCCACTTGAGAGCAATAATGACAATTTACAATAACTAATTTAATGTAAGGACAAAAATGAAAAAAACATATATCTTTTAGTAAACCAATTTTTAAATGGGGTTATATAAGTTATATTTTAGACTAAAAATACTAATTATAAATCTAAAATTATTTACTACATAATGTTATTTTATTTATAATTTTAAGACCTTAAATAACTAAATTTCGTTATGACACAATGGTGATCCAATAATTACCTTATTAATGCATGAATCAAATAAAAGGTATTATAAATACTAAAATAAATAAAATTTCATATTTTTAAGACATCCACGAATTTTATAGGTTTATATGAAATGTTATGGTTGATTTAATGCATTTGGTTCTAAGTATTCCTTTTGTGGTGACTTTCACAAAAATCAAATACTAAATAGTGTCAAAATTTATATAAATAAATTTTTAAAATAAATATTACATTATTAAATTATATAATAGTCCTAGAAATATATGGTTTTTCCAAAGAAGATATATAATGATATTTATATCATTAATTAACCACTTGAGGTTCTCTTGTCATTTTATTGTACGTTTATTAAACAATTATTATAATAATACAAGAATATATGTTAAATGTTAATCTATTTAGCTAAGAGTTAAATCTAAAATATAAGGATAATATGGTGACCCAAACCTATCTAAAACCTATTTTCCGATTGGTTTTCTATTTATACCTATCATATCCTCTAAGTACATCATTATGGAGCCATTAGAAACCAAAAATGTTTTTATTATAAACTAATATTTTAATCTTTTCCTAAGGTGCTCCTCACCTCTCTTATAAACGGGCACTTCCCCTTCTCTCGAAATCACACCACCAAATAAATTTATCTTGGCCAACCACTTCTTTAATATCCTCCCAATTTCCCTAAATTCTACTTATAGGCCTTAGTTTGATCAATAATCCAACCTAAGGAGACCTTTTGATCAACTCAAAAGTTAACACCCGAAGAAGAGGTAATAATTTCACCACCCTCATTACAGTTCATTTCTTCTTGCGCATACTCTTTCTTGGATTTTTCCATTATAAAGTAATAAATCTACTGTCTTCTATATACTATAATGTTATTATAAAAATGGCACAACTCTATTCATTATTCTATCCATTATATGAATGAAAAAATCACGATACGTGCTTAGGTACTGCTTACTGTCTCCACGTCGTGGTGTATTTTGTTATTCAAACACTTCATTATTTGGATTAGTATAATAATGATTATAACTGATTTAAATAATAAATATATCATGTTAATGATTATTTATATAGGATATACCATCCAATTACATATGATTTCACCATCAATATATTGATATTGTCACTCGTGCGTTCGTACGAATTACTGTCTCCACGAACGCGATGAGATACATTCCGCATCATAATCATTCATGAATAATTTTCATTTTATGATAAAAAATAATTTTTAATCACTTAATATCATTCTGGATATAAATAAAATACCTTCTATCCATAACAAACATGGGTTACATAACCGAGCATATAAAGGAAAACATATCAGTTCACACCAGAAACGATGATACTACTGAAATATTATTAACAAAGCAATATTAAAGGATCATATATGGTATAATATTTATTTATATGGATGTTTTATAATTTAATAATAATGGTTTTACTATTATATATTAGGTTAACAAACCATCTACTTATGAAAAGTACAAGGTAATGTTTAATTTCACAATCTCTTTGTTATCGGAGGTTGTTTTTACATAAGTATCTACTGGGACCTCTTTATCATCCACATCCATGTTTCCTTAACAATGTAATTGAAATTTTTTTAGTATTTACTATAATATTGTTTAAAGTCATTTATACCGTTATTTTATCATATATTTTTTGAAGGAAATTTTTTTGTCGTTCTCCAAACAAGGTACTTTATGAACTTTTCGATAAAATTAAGGTAAGAATGTCTTTTTTAACTTGTACGGACGGTGTGGATATTTTCTAGAATTATATCATCATTGAAGCTTCCCGAAAAACATGATAAGAATATTTTCAGAATAATTGTTTTCTTTTATAATTATATTACTTTAAAAAATATTTCAAAATAGAAAGAGATATTTCACTAAAAAAGTTTTGATTTCATCTATGTCAAGATCCTTTGATGGATTTTAAACTTGTTTGATGTTTATTTATTATGATACAAATATTCCATATAGTATTAAAGATTTTGTGACATGATTGACTATGGATGTGTTATTTTTTCACCATTCATGGTTTATGGTGAATTTATTGACATTTCGTATGCTAGTTCTTATACGAATGTTTATGTTATGTTTAAACATTTTCATGTGAGAAATGGATTGGACTTAGTAAGTGACGGGTTGAGCCCACTATAGATCCTCGATGCATCAGTAGGTCTCATGAGACAAACTAGTGTCCTGGAACAAGTCCTTTACACAATTATATTTGTATTCTTGGAATAAGGACGTGACTATGTGGTTATGGAGTCTGAAATTATGCAATTCATCATTATAAAAGTGGTTATTGATATTTCATGTGATTATCTGACTAGTAGAACATCCATGTGATTAAGTAAATGGAATTATTTGATTTTATCTTGGACATATTATGATGATCATTATGTTTAAAAGGATTTTGTTTTAGTCATATACATGGTATTAAATGTTTACGTTTATTTATAAAAGATTATGTTATATTTTTATCCTTACAGAGCATTAGAGCTCACTAATTTCTATGTTTTATTTTTTCTAGGATGTGATTAATTATTTTATGGTTGACCTACAAGGATAGGCTAAGGATATAAGTGTGTTAAAAAGGGGAGAAAACGGTGTTGATATTTTTATTTCATTATGTAATGTAAAACTCATTAATGAATCTAGTACTTACAAGGACTCTAAACTGATCTGTCTTTCGGAAAATGATTCCATGTATCATGCCAATGTTATGAAATAATGCACTAACTTTTGGTAACTGCGATCATGGAGTTTCAAAAAACCCCTTTTTTAAGTTTTTATATTTTTTTACTAACATGCGATGACATTAATTATCTTTCACTTTGTGAAAAACTACTTTTCTTATTAAGTGATTACTGGGACTTTTTAAGTGATATATTATAATTCTTGAGGATTTGAATGATTTCTAAAACTAATAGTATGTGATTGATTACCCAATTACCAAGGATTGATCATTGATTTGATTTTATTCAAAATTTTCATATATTATAAGTTATAAAATAATTTCACCATATATAAGTTTCAAAGGATATTCATATTTTTCATATAAATATGTTATTATGGGCCTTTAAACCACATAGAAAATTAGTCTAACATTTATTATTTTTCTTGAAATTTTTTAGGCTTTGTGATATTTTCATCAGGCCCTTGAGAAGGGATTTCATATTTCACTATGAATGGAATCCTATTCTAGTGACTTTGGATACACTTAATGAGGAATATCAATAATTCTGATGTTATTAACAAGGTCCAATTTGATAATAGTTAAATCGTTTTCTTAATATGTTGTGGTGGGATTACATATGTTTGATGCTTTTTGATTGGGTCACTATGAATTTTTCCCTTTAAGAATGGTTAAATAAATGGGAGAATGATCAATTTGAGATAATATTATATGTATCCATGAGAATATAGTTTTCTATAGAATGTTGTATCCAATAAGGAATATAGCTACGTGATGTTAAGGTTCATGATGAATTTATACCAACAACTGTGGATAATGTTTCACATTAGGATATTATTTAGAGATCGCGTGTTTTCAGATATAAATTTATATTAAGAATAAATATGATTCTTAAATTTTAGTTTTATTAGTAAAAAATTCTTATATATTTTAGGTTTCATATTTTGTGGCTATGTGATAAGATTATACCATGAATCATAATGGCCTTCTGAATAAAGTTTTCATTTCATTTTACATCATGTGACTAACATGTTCATGTTATAAGATAAGAAATATAGGATAATGATCTGAGCTTATGCATATGTGGTTTTCTAATTGCACTCATAAATATATTATGATGATGAAATCATGAATGAGGCAGTGATTGGTTAGGAGTCTTATATTTAGAGAATGACAATAATACTTCTCAGGAGTTGAGATGGAATGAGTATCAATAATGCTTGAGTGGGTGATTCCATACTATGGTCATTCTCAACACGTTGATGTACGCTATAAATGAAATCATTTATGGGACAATGGATGGGGGTATTATAATGGTAAAAGAAGCCTAGAGAAACATGACTCATTAATTGTAATTAAGTGATTTGATGGTCACTTTAAACTAAGAGAAACCATTATTGTGTCAT
Source organism: Viscum album (assembly GCA_963277665.1). Classification (NCBI taxonomy): domain Eukaryota; kingdom Viridiplantae; phylum Streptophyta; class Magnoliopsida; order Santalales; family Viscaceae; genus Viscum; species Viscum album. The sequence goes on along the minus strand of OY728145.1, from coordinate 1,921,523,023 downwards.
CAAGATAAACACCCTCATTATATAGGGAATAAAAAATCATGTTCACTTCACATGATCTACCTATATGTGATAAAAATTATTGGTACATCTTTTATTAATGGAATAAATGGTCGAAGTAGGTTCCTCTAATGCATCTAATAACAAAACCATCCATATTATGTGAAATATGGGGATGTATTGGTTCTGTATTTTTCAGCTTTTAACCTTATCATGAGAACTCTATGAAGGTACATTAGATTAATAAGAACAAAATATGTGAGTTGGATGAATAATACAATATTGATGAGGACCATTTTTACATTACTTAGACGCTTCATGGAAAGGTCATGGGTGGTTCATATGTTATTCGTATAGAATTCATTGATAACGTTCAAGTTGATACCTTAAACATTATAAAAATCATTTATTTTTTATATATATGGAGTTTTAATTGGTTCTATGTGAAGAGAGTGTGGCCCTGCCATTATAGGGTGTGATTTTAAGACCGATCCAAGAAGAAATGTATATGAATATACCCCCTAAACTTTGTATGCGAGTTCTGTATTCAGTTCATTCTTCCTGGTTGGGTTTTCCGGATCATCAAGTCGACGTTCACTGATGGCGATGTTCACTGATGGTGTATTGTACCCCATATTCCAGATTTACCAAGGCGGATTACATTCATAACTTCTTTAGATATGACTTTTCCTTGATCAAAATGGGATGATGAGATGTTGGCCCTTCCTTTTGTGTACTCCACCTCATAATTTATAACCATGTCTGGGTCTCCCTTATAGATTAATACATTGTCTGTGAAACTTGTTCCCAGTGCCATCTCTTTATGGAAACATGTTAATTATGTTACTTATATATTAACATTAAAAAGGGTTCAAGTTAGAGAAGGATCCTTTAGTCAAAAGTGTAGTCACATTGCACATCAGTGGCATGTTTGGATTCTAAAACATTGGAACACATGTATTCTTTTTCATTAGAAGGATTATCTAGGGCATTAAAACCCATGTCTTCCCACATCGATCACATGGTATATTTTTGAGAAGGCATGTATTTGATGTTTTCAATGGCATTACATGTCTATAATATGGTATGACACAATTTTACTATATATGGGATATGGATCAGACTAATCATAACAATTAAAAAGGTGAATCAGTTAGACACATTCCTATAAGGGAGCACCAATAAGATTTACTAGATGATTGGATTAAAATTCATAATTAGAAAAGACCCCAGATTGATGTGTTCCATAAAGGGAAGGGTTCACAATGTAGAGGTTGATCTGGACTTAAATGATGGTGGATCAACAGTGGTGGAACCCATAGAGGGGGCCCCCAAGGATTACCAGTGTATAGGATTGAACCTCATTGAGGCTTTCTATGTACCTTGTCTAGATGAAAAAGATTAAAACTCATATAATTCAAAAAATTTATTTGGGGCTTACACATGGATAAATTCTCTAAAAAACAGGGAAAATTTTGGTTAAAATAATATGGATTGTATGGTACTTATTCAAGGTTTCTACTATGGTGATACCCGTAGAATCAATTTAATGAATGTGGATTATGTGATAAGACACCATGATAGACTCCGTGACCCCAATGTGATAAGGGAGAGGTTATGGAGAATATTTATAGGGATTATTCATGGTTATCATCCAAATTAATGGCATGATTCCCTAGGGATTTGGTGGCCCATGTAAGAATCAAGATTTATGATGGAGGATTGAATGAAGTGGATGGAATAGATGTGAAAATGATGGTGTTGGTATTTAACCTATACGAGATTTCCCACAAACCCTGCATATAGGACATGGATCAAATTCCACAATGTAATGATGTGGGAATTGGGGCTTACTCATGGATAGCATCCCAGTGAAAATGGGACACATGGGGTGGGGGTTATGCATGGTTAGCTTCCCAGGTGGACGTAAATGAGATGTTACCACTGGGTGTGGCATGATCCCCCTAAGATATAGTTTCTTGAGGGAAAGGCCAGGATGGAATGTGTAATGTTGGATACTGAGATTCAGGAGGTGATCCCCTTGGAGGGGGGCAGCCGAGTTTACCTGTTGTTGGGATTGAACCTTAGGGAGGCTTTTTAGGTACACTTTGTAGAAGACATGGATCAAAACCCATTTATTTCTTAGTTCAAGAATTAAGCATGACTAGCGACCAATGAAGGTGGAAACATGATATAATCTAGGATAGATGCCTTAAACATGGGTTTCATGGTTACTACTAACCTCTAAGGCCACGTTAGTCGGGCTTAGTGTTAGAAACAAGAAGAAGTATAAGATTAAATTTTTGAATGACAAAAGACGCTTTAGCGACGGATGGCGGGGGATTAGGCAATGTTAGTGTCCTAGGGAGATTGAGATTGGGGATTACTCCAGTAGGGATTTCTGAGGAAAATACTATGTTGAATGAGGAGGATTCCATTCCATTTGAGTAAGGCCTCAATCCATTCCATTCATACAGAGAACACCATACAATGGTATGTCGAGGCTTATGTGGAGGATTCCCAAGGCACACATGGGGACAAAGCACAAATAGAGAGATATATGTGTGGGATCCTATTCCCATTATATCTCAAATACTCTCATAATTTCCATTCACATGTAAATAATAGTTTAATTTCATGTGTTGAGGATGATGGTGTTATACTGTTTAGTATCCTATATCATAAACGATGAGGGCTCGCTCTTCTCCCCTAGGACATACATGAATAGGGCCCTTTAACATTTGGTGACTTGATGTCAATAGTATTTATAGAATACAATGGGGTGGTGGATTGGTCTATTTATGGGTGAACATTACTATAGATATGAAAAGGAGAAATAGGATTTAGTGTTCGTTTTTAATGAAGTGTAAGGTAGTGGATCAAAAAACTTAACACTACACGAGGGACCAGGAAATCACAGCTCACAATCTTTGAGGGATGCATGGAGGAGGAGCACAAAATATATGAATGTATAATGAAAATGGTTCCCATACATGGTGTATTGTTATAAATAAAACCAATGGATTGAATATGAATGTGTGTGGAAAATATTGAATAATTGAAAGAAAAATGAAGGGGTAGAGCGGAAGAGGTACAACAAAAGGTCAAGTGTCGAACCCATGAGGGATATTTTCTATGTAGTTAAATTATGTTAAAAAGTAAATTGGAAAGGATCCAGACCCTATCATACCACCTGAAGATGGTCCCGTGGGGGACCTATTGCGCACGATCCTATACCTTGAATCCATGAAAATGATTCTGTTCTAGAAGGATTCATCATTCACACATGATAGAAATGGTTTGCCTTTTGATCTATTACCCCAAAATGGGTTGAGTTCCCTTCAATTTACAATAAAAATTCCTTATATGATCATGTAAGATGGTCGGTGATGGGGAATCTGGTATACAATGCATTAGTCCATTAATTCCCTTTCACGTAGGATGACCCTTTTTGGGCTAGCCTTTAAATTTATGTATAGTATCCATAGTCAATTTCAAGAGGCTTTGGTGAAAAAAGGCATTAGAAAGAACATTTGATGTGTATGAACCTTATGTACTAATTACAGTATGCTTTTTTATAATCCAAACATACACACAACTCCCTTGGGGTTGTTGGAATTGTCTATTGTGTCAAATTATGGATATTTTCTACTAAAATTATTCTATATCAGGCCTCAAGAGGAATTTGATGCCAATAAATTCCCCCGTCATCATCTAAGTTGATAGGGGACTAGAATGCTATGTTATAATGGATATTATAAATATATCATGTTTTTAAAAGGTTCAACCAAAACATATAATCTGGCATGTAAGGTACATTATGAATGCACAGAAGACCAGGTCAATACCTATAAATACATGGTGGGCCTAAGGAACAATATCATGAATTTCTATACCAAAAGTGTTTTTTTTTCATGGATTCCATCTCATCCTTCATGTAACCTTATATTTTACACGTCAATCCCAAATTTTCATGCCTTTTTTTTTGATTTCGCATTTTTTATCGAAATAGTTATTGACCATACCACCACTGAGAGGGAGATTGTCTTTTCTTTGTAGAGGTCTCAGATGACATAAAACCCAAAAAATATTCATGCTATAATTTTACTATTGGACAAAAAACTGCCTCTAGGCATGTTGACAGATTATGATATGGATTTCCTCCTAAGTGATATCCTCCCACAATGTAACAAGAATACAGTGAAGGAAGTGGACATTCAATGATTCCAGATTGACTCTCCATGGTCTTGGGTCATGCAGAATGATAGTCTTCCATGGTACAACAACACGAACAATGTCCATCCAAAAATGGATACTCTAAATATGGTTTCCCATGAATTAAACCCGCAAACTATGAATGCAACAAGAAGATAACTAGTGGATGAAGAATTCTCAACCACTATGTCAAATTCCTTTTGGGTAGTGTCACTAATAAGGGAAAAGGCTGATAGTATAATTGGCACTGGAGGTCCGATGGGAATTTCACGTGCAAATTTGCATCGGTGTTTTGGGATCACCCAACATGAGAAGAGTTTGGGGAGGAGCTATGAAACATAGGGGTATATAAAGCCATTTGGATGTCAAAATTTCATTTATACCCCATCAGTACTTGGATCTGAAGCTCTTCATCTGGTGGTCTCATGACATAAATACATTCCACCTCCACTTTGGGGATATCTGTATCACAAATTAGGACATCCACTACATCATAAGTATTACTATAGAGGGACTTCATTATAAAGAGTTCCTACCAATTGATAATATGTTTATAGACAGGGAAAAAACCACATTTTCAAATGTTAATTGTTGGAATTGGTGGTTGGGATGTTGGAGATTGACAAAAACCAAAAGGAAATCTCATACATGCATGGTTAAGTATTTTCATTAAGAGGGATGTGGAAGTAAGGATTCCTAGATGAGGGAAGTAATTCCTATGATCTTCATGGAGGGGCAAGGAAGGATCACACTAGGTGGTCCTAGAGGTAGGACGATACCGAACATGGGGCTTTAGTGTGGATGAGATCTTGGATATTGGGGTATGATACACCAATTTCTTTATTGTCTTCATAAGTGGGATACTACTACTGGTAAGGGACATAGGGATTGAGGTTCATTTGAGGACACTGGTAATGGTTGGGATTATGGTATCGTGCAATAATTTAAATCTAGGAGTGCCTATACTGGAAGGGTTGTACAATATTCTAGGATGAATTTAAAGATGATGATTTTCCAAGAGAATCTATAGACCTTTCAAAATACTTCATGGATGGATTGTATCTTATTTTAGTGGGAATGACTTCCGAAATTCAACTCTTCCTCTAGGATATGGCCTACAATCATCTTTATTGAACCATTCTGGGGGTCCGGTCAATGACACTCAATGAGGTAGGGATTATGATCCAAATTGGAAATCATGGAAATGTAAATTTTTACACATTCCATACCCCGGTCATCTAGATGGATGATAACAAATGAGGCCCACAATATCAGAGGGAATATCTGTAGTGTATAAAGGGAAATGTTTTAGTATCTCATATTGATGGAATGATTCTATGTGAACAATATGTGCCATCCTGCTTTTGTTGACAACTTGGGTTTCTATAGAGCATGACCATGAAATTGTTTACAGATGTCAGGGAGGAGTATCAATAGTGACCTTAGACTTCTAAAAATATTATTAAATTATTTTAATCATAATATAACATCATATTACATGCCAAAGATTGTAATGTCTAGTTTCTAGGAAAATTAGGAAAATAAAACATAAAACATGGTACTAAATGAAAAATATATTTAATTAATATTTATCAAGAGATCCTAACATCCAGTATTTTCAAAAATCGTTAATGGGTATCCTTGAGATATCATGAATAAAGGGATGAGCTAAAATCCCCCGATAGGGAATATATATAAGGATAATCATTATCACATGAGATAGAATCCATGACATAATGATATAAAAAGGCAGGGAACATATGGAACCATAACATATAAACATGGATTAAAATTAATGTGTCAAAAAGAGAAAACATGACATTAGAATGAGTCAAATATCATTTCATATAGAGAACCACAATTCAATGTTAACCACCAAGACTATTGCACATGGCACCATGAGTAAAAGATAATTTCCCAGACTGTACCTATAACGTATCACAAGGCTAAACAATACCCAATGTATTTGGTAAGTATATGGGAAAACCCATCAGAACAAGATAATATATATTCTTTCATCAAATCGAATTATACATAATAAATCATACATAAACATAAGGGTTACCCGTGGAATGAATTGTGTATCATTCAATGTCATAATGCATAAACAATTGGTTTATCATAAAAATTTCAATAATGGAAAGGAATAATATCATGAATTTGAATTAATATGTATTAACAGGAATATATCATGTTATGTTATGTCATTTTTTAGTGATAACGTTCAAAAAAATCAATAATGAAACTTTAGAACTATAGCATTTTAATATAGTTTATTAAAAATATAAAATATCACATAAACAAAAATTAGAATAATCTTTTATATAAAACCAGAACATATAAGAGAATATTTTCACAATAACAAGGGAATTTTTATAAAAATAATGGTTGTTAAATATGTTTATATATTTCACTTTGAATTTATAAATAATTCTGAAAGTTCCCCTAAATTGGATTGCTGATGGGGACGTATCGAGGAGGGAACCACTTATTAACTTGTATATAACCAAAGAAGAATGAATAATTTTAATTGATACATGATTATATATAATGTATACATAATTTATTATATGTACATAAAAATAAAAGATAACTTTATTAGGGAAAAAATAATTATTGAGCAACTTGAGGGAAAAATGGAGGTTTGGGTAGAATCCATTACCTTAAGTCCTATGGTTACCTTTACATGATATTAATGTCCTAGATAACTTAATTACATTCATTAATTAATTCTTATTGAACCCATTATTCAATGAATCTATTTATTTTAGCCATATTAAAAACATTCATGACCTTTTGATGGGTTAAGTGGTTTAATTTCATTGTTTGGGAGCATTTCATTCCGTGGTTATAATGATTGGTTTACTTATATAAATATAAGGATAACCAAATAAGATGAGAATGGTTGTACAAAATTAATGTTTTATATTAATATTGAAAATACAAATATTACATGTTTATAAAATAGATTTTTTTATTTGGTTTTAATATGAATCATTATATAAAACTTTAATGAGAACTGTTTTAGGTAATTTGTTGTTTTTGATCGCATCAAACACATTTTGATTTATAAGATAATATATTCTGTAAAAAAGAATCTAGAAGATTAAATTAGACATAATACATATATTATAGTCTGGTTGAACCATCACAATGGTATCCTCACAAAAATTGAATATGGTAATAGAAATTAAAAACCCTTCATCCTTGAATGTGATAACTTAATGAATCTGATATGTTGTTTTTGTTTCAACTATAAAAGGAGGGTGAAAGGATAGATGATGATGAATTATTAAAATAACATATAAATTAAGGTACATTTATGGTTCTGGTGTTTTCATAAGATTTGGATTAAATGAGATGAGGAAAGAAAAATAAAGAACATGACTTGATAGAAAATAAGAGAAATGAAATGATGAATTTTCCTCTTGAATATATCTTCCTTAAGAACCACATTAAGGGAGAAAATTTTGGGTTTTAATGACAAAAAGGGCTGATGGACGTGGTAGATGGGAATAATAATATATTTGGGTAGAATTAGGACTAGGAAGAAGACCTGAGAGGTGTGAGTAGAGGAGGTGAAGAGGGGAGGTATATATAGTGGATGAGAGGAGGGGTTTCCCGTTATTTTATTCATTAGTTTAATAATTTTGAGCAAGACAATTAATAGTATTTATTATTGGGAAAAAAGTAAATAGAGCATGTGAGGTAAAGCAAATGTCCATTCACATCATGAATGACTTAGGAATGATGTAGAAATTCATTTATTTAGAATTTATCATACATTAACATATTTTATATTTACCAAAAATTAATGTATTTTAAAACAATTCCCAAAAATATACCCAAAATTTATTAATGATTTTTAATTCAAAGAGGAACATCATTTTGTAATAATAAATTTAAAAAATTGCGAAATTTATTTTTTAATTAAAGTCCTAATTTACCTAAAAAATATAAATTTTAAAAATAAAACATCGTTTTCTAACAATTTGAAAAATTAATTATTGCATCATAAAATTATATTTTAATCATGTGTCCTCAAAATAATTATTTATTAATATATTTTAATTTTTGTTAAATTATTAACTTATACATAAAATAGTAATTAAATACAAAAGACTTACAAAAATACCTACACAGAATTAATAATTTTTAAAATATTTACATACTTATACTATGATATAATTATATTATATTTTCACATATAATATGGATAAATTTTATTTATAATTTCATAAGTGAGGTTACAATGCAATTGGTCAGTTTATTATTCATAAGTGTCACATTACAATTCCAATGGTCAAGTTACTATTTCATCGGTATACGTTCCTTAAAATCTAGATACATTTTGTTTGACAAATTATTAATTTACAAGGGTTGTATTTCATTATATATGTAATATTATATGATTATAATATACTACATAATTAAAAGAAGATAATTTCATTGATTGAACATTGGGTCGTTACATTCTTCCCCCCCAATGAAATTTCTCCCATGAAATTTCATTTTGCATTATAATCCATAAGTAGTTGTGGGTACATTTCCTTGATTTCCTTCTCCAATTACCATGTTTCCTCTTCATACTTATGGTTCCTCCATAGTACTTTGACCATGTGAGTAGTCTGGTTAATTATAACTTTTTCTCTTTGATCCAAGATCATCACTACTTACTCCCCATAAGAAAGACCATTATCCAACAACACCACCTCTAAAGAGTGTATATGTGAAGGGTCTAGTATATACTTCTATAAGAGGGATACATGGAATATATAATGTACTATAGAGATTGTAGGTGGAAGTTCTTGTCGATAGGTTACAGCTCCGACATGATCATGAATCCTTATGGGGCCAATGTACTTGGTACTTAGATTTACATTCTTCCCAATCCTCATGACGTTCTTCTATGGAGAGATATATATGAATACAATTTCTACAACCTTGAACTGATGCTCCCATTGATGAATGTATTCAAAACGATTCTGTAGACTTTAAGATTCGTTAATGTGATCCTCAATAGTTTTCACCTTCTCCGTCATTTCATTATCCATTTTAGTTTACAACAGCTTATGATCACTGACTTCATCCCAACATGCCTGTGTTCTGAACCTTTTCTCATTATGTGATTCATATTGTGACATTCATATACTGGAGTGAAAACTATTTTTGTAAGCGAATTCAACCAGTGATAGATGTTGGTACCACCCCACTTTGAAGTCCATATAACATAATCTCAAAACATCTTCCAATGTCCAAATTATTCACTCAAATTGGCCATCCTTTTGAGGATGATAGGCTATGTTAAAGTTAAACTCTATGATTAGATAAAGTTGGATAGTTATCCAGAACGTCGAGGTGAATCCTGGATCTTGATCGGATATAATAGACAGTGGAGCACCATATAGATTTACGACCTATTTGATATATATCCATTCAATTTGATCCAATGAGAAATCATCTCCAATTTAAATAAAGTGATCTGTCTTTATAAGGCGATCCACAATGACCCATATTGCATTGTTTCCTCTGAATTTCTTTAGAAGTATAGTGACAAAGTATATAGTAATTTCATCCCACCTTGTTTCTTTCATGGGTATTGGTTTCATAATTCCCATAGACTTTTGTTTTTAAGAATACATTTGTTGACATACGAGGCACATTGACGTATATTCAGCAATATCCATCTTTATATTCTCAAATGAAAAGTTCTCTTACAGATCTCGATACATCACTATGCTCCTTGTGTGAATAGAGATGGTTGACTGTGTGTCATTCAGAAACAATTTTTTTTTCTTCCTTGATCAATTGGAACACATAATCATGACTGAAATATTATGACACCATCCTTGACAATCTTGAACTTAAAGGATTATCCATTTCGAATAGCTTCCACCCATTTCTGAATTTCCTCATCTTTTCTTTGAATATCCTTTATTTTTTCCATGAGTGATGGATGAAAATCATTTGACAATGGAATGGTGATTTTCCAGCCTTAATGATTTCCATTTCCTTCCTATAAAAATCTAATAAGATTGTCTCATTTTAAATTCTCATCATTAATAAAGATGCATGATCCATTATATGTAGATAATTTTCCACCTTATTTTTCCATACTACGATGGTATTGGATTGAATTGTTATAGTCCAAAATGAGCTCTAGAAATTTTCATTTCACATATTAAGCTCTTTCTAGGTGAATATATATTTGAGACTGTGGTGATCGGTATATATCTCAATGTTCTCCACATAGAGATAATGCCGCTATATTTTTAACAAAATGATCAGAGTTGACATATCCCGATCAAGTGTGGTATATTTTTTAACATTAATTTTCATTTTTTGTGATATTTATTATATGAATTTATAATATTTCATCGGCACACAAGCTAATCCTTTTTTTGAATCATCAATGTACACCAGAGAGAGTACTACACTTATTGAGAGTGTGAGTGCTTGTGTTGTGATAAACCTCTTTTTGATCTCCTTAATACTTTCCTCACATTCTTGAGCCTGGACGAACTTCACCCCATTCCATGTCATCTTGGTAATTGGGTTGGAAAACTGTGATAATCCCATCCCAAATTATTTATAATACCCAGATAGACCAAGAATGCTACAGATCTCTATTATAGACATTATAATGGGACACTCTTCAATTTATATTATCATTGATGGGTCCAGAAATATTCTTTTTCTAGTGATAACATTCCCCATTAATGATACATCCTCCTTCTAGGTCTCACATTGACTTTACTATTCATTATTTTTCTCCCTTCACAATATCATTTTCATAGTATTCAAATTCTCATCATGTTCCTCATTTCCCCTGGAGTAAATCAGAATATCATCGACAAAGCGTAAAAAAAATTTATTGTGTTAATATCTAAAGACTCTATTCATTAAATCCATGAATATTTATAGATCATTAGTGAGTCTAAAGGGAATCACTATGAACTCATAGTTTCCAAACCACATTCAAAAAGAATATTTTGGAATACCATCCTTCCTCACCTATAATTGGTGATATCATGACCGAAGGTTCACCGTAAGAAAATAATTGGACCCACATAAGTGATTGGACAAGTTATCTATCTAAGTAAGGGGATAACTAATCATTATCTCGGTTTAATCGAAATCTTGATAGTCAATTTATAGGTTAATTGGTCTATCCTTCTAATTAACCAAGGGGACTGGTGAACCCCATGGTGAAGCACTCAGTGATATAAAATTCTTCTCCAGATTCTCCTATAATTGCTTATTCTGCTCCTCTATCTCAATGGTGGAAATTCTATAAGGTGACTTTGATATAGGTAGAGATACAAAAATAAGATCAATTATTAGATAAACCACTTAATATGGAGTAAAACTATAAAATTCTTCAATGAATAAATCTGTGTGTTACCTCACAATGGGTATATATTCGAGATGTTTCATCTCCTCGGGCTCAATAATCTGAGAATGATATGATTTCTCAAAAAGAAAAATAATCAACAATTGAGATGATAATTCCTATGGGGATTAATCACCCAACAAAAACATGTATATGATTAGAGGATACAATGGGATGTAAGGAGTGATATCCCTTTCTCGAAAGATAATTTCAGATTTGTATAAAGATAACTAAACCCGACACAAAATATCATTAAACTCTACCAATTAAAGTATTAAAATATTTTATGGATGGTGAAATAAACAAAAAAATCACCATAGATGATTTATAAATCTTGGATGAAATAATTTCCCTATTTTATGCTTTCACAAATAAATCAACCTCCAAATTTTGAGGCGGTGTTTGAATAGTTATAATAAACATGCATGATATAAAGGAATGCATAGATCCAAAATTAAATTGTACATTTTCTATTCTATAATGAAAAACTTGTGTACCTATCTGCACAATTTTTTTTTGCTCCACCTCACACGTAATGATATCATAAGAACGTTCTTGTTTCATAGTCGGTTGTTGTTGATTGACTATAACAATTTACGGCATTGGGAAATTGTTCGGTAATTCCCTTGTTTCATTCATTTGAAACACAACACTACTAGTTGTGCATTGATCTAAACCATCCTTTATTCTTCCACAGTAGTTTGATTATTCATATCTGTTCAACATGTTTTTTCTAGATGTCCCATTTCTCCACATTTGATGCAATTATTAGATCAAATTGGACAGTTCCCATGATTCCACATCCCATAATTTTGTCAAATGAGATGTTTGATATTTTTTTCCATCATGGGATCTATTTCCCCAACCCATATTAGACACATGTTTTCCAATTTTTGTCACTAGGCCCATTGGACCATTAAAAGTCTTTGATATCCATTTAAAAATTGATGGATCAATGAAAAATCACTTCATAACTGTCAATGTTATGAATCACAAAAAAAAATTCATAGACCCAACATTTGTCTGTTAAAAAAGGGATCCACTTTTCATTCAGAGTTCATGGAAAATCCATAGGCATATATTTTAATCCTTGAGATGTTATTTTGATATGTCCCAATGTACTCGTCCTCCTTTTTATTAGGTATGATGAACTATTTTTCAATCATTACACAGAAGTTTCAAGGAAAACATTTATTGAATTTTTTTTCATAAATTTCTCTCAATACATGGAATAAATTTCCTCCTAAGACGTTATATCATGGATCAATGTATAAGGCCCCAGCCGTAAACCTTACATAATATTGAATTAAATGAGTAATTCACATTGAGGATCTTTTCAGGTTTAGAGTTTTAGAGAATTAGGACATAACTATTACATCTCACAAGATTACAAAGTAGTCGCTTCTACTAAATTTCCATAAAATAAAAACTCTTAAAAAGAAACATGTCTAGTTCCATGTTTTAGGTAGCATGACTCTCCTTTGATCCCATCATTGACCCCTATTCCATGCTATGTCCTGTGAAAAACATTTCAGAAACTTGGGATGAGCATAAAAAGCTCAGTAAGGGCTACACAAAGAATGAAAACTGTTAGTTTTTCAAAACAACAATTAAACCATGTATACTTTATCAAAGTAATACTTTTCACCTTTTCAAAGTAGTGAAAACTCTTCGCTGAATAAAAGTTCATTACTTACCCTTCTATAACCCAAAAATTACTATAAAACCCATATAAAGATCACATAACATTTAAAGGCAACTTGGGACATAAACATACTTAAGTGGAATAACTATAAGGTCGACTTCCACACATATCACTTAATAGAATAGCCATTCGGACAACTTCCATATATACTTAATTGAATAGACATACGGCCGACTTCCATACCCAATGCATTGGAGGTTATAACATAACCACCTGTCCTGGTATTCACGGCACCGCCCGTCATATGGTTTATCACGTAAGCGCCCATAAAATGTCTAAGTACCATTATAAAATTATAACACATAAAACCAACATAAAGGAATGATAACATTTCCACATTTCAATCACAATATATCATTTAAATATATTGACATAATAGAATCCATTATCAAAACGATTTTCAATACCAAAATAAAAAAAAATATATGGTATTTATTTTATTTTAAAAACATTACGGCTTGTTGAGGAATCCAAAGATCAAATAATACTCACGACGGTGGAAAAGGTCGTTGTCACCGCATACGTAAAAAGAAAAATTCCTTTTTGTCGTTTAGTAAAATGATTCGTAGAAAAAAGATTCCTTTTGAATAAACGTAAAAGTCAAAGGGTTTTATACACCGTATAAAATAAGGTTGTGTATAAAACAAAATATGCCTCAATGAATGGAGATTGAGACGAAGACCCTTACAAAGACGATATTCTTTGTTTAAGGATAAATCAATTGCATAATTTTGTGTGAAAAATGAATAAACCAAATATAAGTGGATATTAAGTGTAAAACAATCAGAGTATATTCACACATATTCATAGAACAACATATTCAAGGAGTACAAGTTTATCCCAAAGAATCAAGTTTGGGTTAAAAAGTTCCCTTGGAAAAATTTGACATCCTAACGGCGTCACTTCAAAATTTAGAAAAAGAGTTTATGAGAGATAAAAAAGGGTATCTCATAACTTGGAAATAAAATTTACATCAATAAGGATATATGATAACATATCCCAACATAACAATATTTGAATTAAAAGACCCAACAAAATAAGTCTTTTAAAAAGAGTAGGGTGAAAGGTTCCTTTACCGACTTGGGTATCTTTCGAAACATACACCCCATGAAAGAAGGACAATACATCATTGAAGTAAATACTCATAAACAAATGTATATTACACAAAGAGTAGAATAATGGGAATTACATACACCACTAAAAGGAAATTTTGGGAAATGTAGCATAAATCTCACGGGAATAAATGTGAGATGAAAAATCCCTTACGAAAACTCGGCATCCTAACGGCGCCACTTAAAACTTCCAAAATGGATTGATGAGAAAAAATAGGGTATCTCATCATATTAACATAATGTTTACAGAAATAGGAATATAAAAAAACATCCCCTAACATAACAAATATGATCTTAAAATAAGTGACAAAAAGGAGAGTACATAAAAAGAAAGAGAGGTTAGATCTCTTACGAAAATTCAGCAGCCTAACGACGACACCCAAAACATTCAAAATGGATTGATGAGAGAAAATAGGGTCTCTCATCATATGAACAATAAAAATTACAGTATGAGTAATATAAAATAACATCCCAATAACATGAAATATGAGCTTTAAAAGGAATGACATAAAAGAGCGTACTTAAAAAGAAAGAGAGGAGTAGGATCCCTTACCTCGTGTCCAACATGACTCGATCGTTCTTTAATCTCCTGAATAATAAAATTTGGTCAATTTATAATTTCTTAAGGACCTCCTATAAAGATTATTACTCAGTTCATATCACATATTTTAATGATATAATAATTGGATAATAACATGAGTTCATATCAGACGTTTTTGTCGATGTTTGGTACATGAGTAAAAAATTGAACTTGTTGGAAAATAATTTTCCATGTAGTTATAGGTAAATCATATCCAGAATAGTATTGATGTTTTAAATATCATATATATCCAGTATATGTTCATTTTATACTATTCCATAGCATTTGGAGATAAAAATTAAAAGCACCGTTCATGGAGACGGTAGGCCGTACGTACGCATGAACACTACTTTCATTTTTTGTCATATTAATGGAATTAAAAAAATTGATATATATATATATGTTATAATTCCAGAATTATATCCATAATTTAGATGTAATATATTACATATATATCAATTATATATATGAACTTATAATAGTACATAACATTTTGAGATAAGAAATGAAATGTATCATTTATGGAGACGGTAAGCCGTACGTACGCATGAACGCTACTTCCATTTCTATTTCATATTTATTGGAATTAAAATACAATGATACATAATAGTATTTTAATTACAGTATGGTATCATATATAATATCATTAAATATATCCTTTATGCGTACCACATATGGTATTAACGAATCAAATCACTTTGAGGGGGCGGTAATCCGCACTTCCTTAAATGAAGATATCACTTTTCCCCATAATGGAAACCATAAAGGTTTGACATAAATGAAAAATACAGAAGCTTACGTAAAACCTAAACATATTATATATCATATATAAATACAGTGTCATCTTAATGGCCGCCTTTGAAGGTGTTAGAATAATGTTCAACAATCATCGTTTCGTGAGGCAGAAATTCGCCATCCACAGAAACAGTATGTTCTTTAACCATTAGATGTTGTTGTGTGTATGTTTAGGTATAATAATTCTTAGAAAAACATCCTATTATATTGAAGATACTGTATTTGTTACAAAATAAATTAATAAAAATATTTTAGGGGGTTGGAGAAGCAAAATAAAACAAAAGGACACAAGTGAAGACATTACCTTAAAATCGGGTAACTCCCTTTGGTTTGAGCTCAAAGGCTTCCTTGGGAAGACTTCTGCCCAATGTGAGGCTTCAAGGAGTTAGAGAAGGATTTGTAGAGACAAAATGGGTAGGGGTTGTCCGAGCCAAAGGCTTTGGGAGTGTGGGTATGGCGGTAGGGGTGGGGGCCTTTTATAAGAGGAGAGGAGGGGCACTCTTGGAAAGTAAAGAAATAATACTTTATTTTAGAATGCGTTTCGGATTTTAATGGTCCCACATTGATGTTTTTAGAGGATAAGGTGATAATGGTTATAAATCCACTCATAAAACAGGTTTTTGATATGTGTAGGTCTTAGATATTACATTATCTTTCCATTTTATTTGAATCGTTAAATAATGAGGTCATCGCTGCATCATCATGATGTTATAAATAATTTAATTTATTTAATGTATAAAAATTATAAAAAAACTACTATGATGTAGGAAATCATTTTAGATTTACAATGACTATTTATAGTAAAAAATATGGCTTGTATACCCCCATGTAAAAATTGATTCAGTAAAACATCTCATGTTTGTGTCATTTTTACTTTAACATTAAATAAAAAGGTATTTATGTCATTTTCCAACCAATGTGGCTCCATGGGGTCCCCAAGTTGACAAATAGATTTTGTTGGTCTACCATCACAAATCCAATAAGGGTAGGACATGTGTCTAGGTCATTTCATTTTATTAAAAAATTATTTTTACCTTAAACTACACTAATTACCTCTAATCGCGATTAAAAACTTAATAAGTTATTATTCACCAAAAAATTATTTTAATCCCATTGAACCACATTTTACATCTTAATTAAAACCATGTATGTTGGATTTTTGAAATTCAAAACACAAAGATGGAAAAATTTCATTTAAACGGAAAATCAGTTTTTATAAGTACCACTTAGTGGTTTCACTATTCATCAAAAATTGAAGTTTTTCAGAAAAATAGCAAAAATTCACCCTAAGCTATATTTGATATTCCGAATTCAAAAATGATTTCTATTTTACAAAATTCAAAAAATATAAGTTTCATTAATTTATTTAATAATTAATTTCCGCTGTCAATACAAATAGCGTGTTTTTATGAAACAAAAAGTATCAAAAGATTTACACTAGTTTAAGTCTGATTTCAAAGTGAAATTAATTCCAACGACCTCTATTGGATTAAATGGTAAAAATATATTCTAATTTCTCTTTAAAATCAATTACAAATATAATCTAATCATATAAATAAATTTTATTAAAAAGAGGTTTTGAATTAAAATACAACATTTTTCACTATTCATTAAAAATTGATCTTTTTCGGAAAAATACCAAAAAAATTTCACAAAGTAAATTTTGATGTACCGATTTTAAATAAGAATTTTTTTGTCAATTAGAACACATAAAATTGTCAAAAAGTGGATTTAAAATAGGTTTCCCATCAAAAGGCGATTAATCGACCTTTTAAAGAATATTAGAATGTTTATGCTTAAAATTGGATTCATTCTCATTTTAAATCCTCTAACATTTATTGTAAAAAGTAAAAATATTTTACAAACATATATAATCATTTTTTAGTTAGTTCTATTCATTCCCGTCATTACAATGGCTAGGCATTAAGTACTATTTATAATAATATTATTTTATTATTAGAGTGCAATGTAAGATTCCCAAGAAACTCGTTGTTGCGTGTTGGGTACGCCATCGAGTATAGTGTCCCCTTTAAATTCATATTAATATTTTATTCACAAATATGGATAAATATGAAATTGTCATATTCTTTATTTACCTGGGGTGTTACATCCTTCCCCCTTTTGGGAATTGCATCCTCGCAATTTTAAAAATGGGCTTGGAAACATCCTTGAAAGTCCCACATCAGAACAAGAGTCTGTAAAACAATCACATTAAAATAAAGAAAGATAAGTACAAAGGTTTCCCGAGTTAAACCATACTAGGATTCCAAGTATGAAAATATGGACATGGAGGAAAAAAACAAAGGGTCATGTTCTGATGGAGAGCGATAGAAAACATGTTTAGGAGAAAGTTAACCACAAGAAAATCACAAACTTGTGATGGGTAAAACGATATTCGATTCCCCAGTAGGAGAAGTTAATAGACAACATTTTTGTTTTAAGTTACTTTTTATTGAGGAATTTATTCATAAGGAAACATATTAACTTATCATGTTGACTTTCAACTTTTATTAGATTCCTTACAAAAACTCATATTTTTCTCCGAAAGACGAGTATTTAGGAAGACTTGTTCACATTAGGAGTACTATAATCCACTTCTAGAGAATAACCTAATCCACCAAAGAGAACTATATACTTCCCATGTCTTTAGGCTTGACCAAAACCAAAACCAAAAAGGTTAGTACAAGATCAGATAATCCATAAAAGGATAACCCTTTAAAAAGAAAATCTATGCTTAATCTCCAAAATTTGTCCAACAAAACCCAAAGTTCAACAAGGACCATCCGATAAACAATTTCTCCATAAAATTATTCAATGTAAACCAAACTAAGATTGAAACCCAAATATTTGAAGGATTTAATCACATAGTCTTCCAAGGTACAAATTAACTTTTATCTCTAAATAACATCAGGTTCCCTTAAATTCTCATATTTAAAAGTAATTAACCTAATCACATATCCTCCATGATAGGTTAATCATTTCCATAGATAACCCAAAATAAAATTACTCTTGATTCCTAAAATCATCTAACTAAAACGAATCAGTCAAACTAACTAGGGACTTCACGTAGTCCAGTGGTAGGCGATTAATACCAGTGGCACTTTGGTTGTGGGTTGGATTCCCGCATCTTTGTCCGATGCGACGGGTTGTCACACGGTCTGCGTGTTGTCCTTTTTTCAAAACTATATATTTCTCAAAACATTCCCCAAAAAGAGATAAAATCATTAAAAATAACCATAACATAATTTGACCTCAATTTTATCTGATGACTTTCACTTCCATCATATAGTAACCCATAATTACCTCAAAAGTAAGGATCATATAAACCCAAATGGTTACCTTTATAATTATTACCTGAAATTCCACATCGATTGGTCATGTCTTACATGATGCATTACAGATCATACCAAGGTTCAAGTGGTTGATCATGACTCCTTGATAGTTGGTTTAGAACAACCACGATTTTCCTCATTGAATCCCCCATTTTATCTAGTATCTTAATCAGAGAACCACCACAGTTTCCTTCAAACCTGTTGTCTCTTTGGTGCCTGCTAGATCCAGCCATTTACTAAAACCAAAAAGGACAGTGTGAGTATATCAACAAAACCATCATGTACTAATGAGGAATATAAACACTAAGATATACTTACTCATTCACTTTATCTAAAACTAGGAATTTTTCTGAAATCCTAACCATTATGGTAATGTCACTTATGCTTAAAGAATACCCTAACCTATAAAGTTATCTAAACCTTCCTCTGATACCAACTATAAGGCCCCAGCCTAAAAACATACTTAATATTGAATTAAATGAGTAATTAACATTGACTATCTTTTCAGGATTAGAGTTTTAGAGAATTAGGACATAACTATTACATCTCAAAAGATTACAAAGTAGCCGCTTCAACTAAATTTCCATAAAATAAAAAATCTTAAAAAGAAACATGTCTAGTTCCATGTTTTAGGTAGCATGACTTTCCCTTGATCCCATCCTTGACCCTATTCCATTCTAAGTCTTGTGAAAAACATTTCAAAAACTTGTGATGAGCATAAAAAGCTCAGTAAGGGCTACACAAAGAATGAAAACTGTTAGTTTTTAAAAACAACCAGTAAACCATGTATACTTTATCAAAGTAATACTTTTCACCTTCTCGATGTAGTAAAAACTCTTTTCTGAATAAAAGTTCATTACTTAAGCTTCTGTAACCTAAAGATTACCATAAAACCCATATTAAGACCACATAACATTTAAAGGTAACTTGGGACAAAAACATACTTAAGTGGAATAACTATAAGGTCGACTTCCACACATATCACTTAATGGAATAACCATTCGGCCAACTTCCATACATACTTAATGGAATAGACATATGGCCAACTTCCATACCCAATCCATTGGAGGATATAACGTAACCACCCATTGTGGTAATCACGGCACCACCCTTCGTATGGTTTATCACGTAACCACCCGTAAAATGTCCAAGTAGCATTATAAAATTATAACACATAAAACCAACATAAAGGAATGATAACATTTCCACATTTCAATCACAATATATCATTTAAATATATTGACATAATAGAATACTTTATCAAAACCATTTTCAATACCCAAATACAAAAAAAAGTATATGGTATTTATTTTATTTTAAAAACATTACGGCTTGTTGAGGAAGCCAAAGATCAAATAACACTCACGGCGGCGGGAAAGTTCATTGTCACTGCGTACGTAAAAAGAAACATTCCTTTTTTTCATTTAGTAAAACGCTTCATCGAAAAAAGATTCCTTCTGAATAAATGTAAAATTAAAAGGGGTTTATACACCGTATAAAAGAATGTTGTGTATAAAACAAAATATGCCTCAATTAATGGAGATTGAGACGAAGACCCTTACAAAGACGATATCCTTGGTTTAAGGATAAATCAATTGTATAATTTTGTGTGACAAATGAATACACCAAATATAAGTGGATATTAAGTGTAAAACAATCAGATTTTATTCACACATATTCATAGAACGACATATTCAAGGAGTACAAGTTTATCCCAAGGAATCAAGTTTGGGTTAAAAAGTTCCCTTGCAAAAATTTGACTGCCTAACGACGTCACTTCAAAATTCAGAAAAAGAGTTGATGACAGATAAAAAGGTTATATCATCACTTGGACATAAAATTTACATCAATAAGGATATATGAGAACATATCCCAACATAACAATGTGTGAATTAAAAGACTCAACAAAAGAAGTCGTTTAAAAAGAGGAGGGTGAAAGTTTCCCTTACCGACATGGGTATCTTTCGAAACATACACCCCATGAAAGAAGGAAAATACATCATTGATGTAAATACTAATAAACAAAATTATATTACACAAATAGTAGAATAATGGGAAGTACATACCCCACTCAAAGGAAATTGTGGGAAATTTAGCATAAATCTCACGAGAATAAAATTGAGATGAAAAATCCCTTACGAAAACTCGGCAGCCTAATGGCGCAACTTAAAACTTCCAAAATGGATTGATGAGAGAAAATAGGGTCTCTCATCATATTAAAATAAAGTTTACAGAAATAGGAATATAAAATAACATCCACCAACCTAACAAAGAGGATCTGAAAAGAAGTGACAAAAAGGAGAGTACTTAAAAAGAAAGAGATATGTTAGATCTCTTACGAAAATTCGGCAGCCTAACGGCGCCACCCAAAACTTTCAAAATGGATTGATGAGAGAAAATAGGGTCTCTCATCATATGAATAAAAAAAATTACAGTAAGAGTAATATAAAAGAACATCCCAATAACAAGAAAGATGAGCTTTAAAAGGAATGACATAAAAGAGCGTACTTAAAAAGAAAGAGAGGAGTAGGATCCCTTACCTTGTGTCCGACATGACTCGATCGTTGTTTAATCTCCTGAATAATAAAATTTTGTCAATTTATTATTTCTTAAGGACCTCCTATAAAGATTATTATTCAGTTCATGTCACATATTTTAATGTTATAATAATTGGTTTATAATATGAGTTCATATCAGACGTTTTTGTCGATGTTTGGTACATGAGTCAAAAATTGAACTTGTTGGAAAATAATTTTCCATGTAGTTATAGGTAAATCATATCCAGAATAGTATTGATGCTTTAAATATCATATATATCCAGTATATATTCATTTTATACTATTCCATAGCATTTTGAGATAAAAATTAAAAGCACCATTCATCTAGACGGTAGGCCATACGTACGCGTGAACGCTACTTTCATTTTTTGTCATATTAATGGAATTAAAAAAAATGATATATATATATATATATCTATATATATATGTTATAATTCCATAATTACATCCATAATTTAGATGTAATATATTACATATATATCCATTATATATATGTACTTATAATAGTACATAACATTTTGAGATAAGAAATGAATTGTACCGTTCATGGAGACGGTAAGTCGTACGTACGCATGAACGCGACTTCCATTTCTATTTCATATTTAATTGAATTAAAACATAATGATACATAATAGTATTTTAATTCCATTATGGTATCATATATAATATCATTAAATATATCCTTTATACGTACCACATATGGTATTAACGAATAAAATCACTTTGAGGGGGTGGTAATCCGCACTTCCTTAAATGAAGATATCGCGTTTACCCATAATGGAAACCATAAAGGTATGCCATAAATGAAAAATATAGAAGCATAAGTTAAACATAAACATATTATATATCAAATATAAATATAGTGTCATCTTAATGTCCACCTTTGAAGGTGTTAGAAGAATGTTTAACAATCATCGTTTCGTGAGGCAGAAATTCGCCATCCACAGAAACAGTATGTTCTTTAACCATTAGATACAGGTGTGTGTAAGTGTAGCTCGAATCCTTCTTATAACAACATCCTAGTATATTTAATATACTGTATTTGTTACAAAATAAGTGAATAAAAAGAGTTTAGGTGGTTGGAGAAGCAAAATAAAACAAAAGGACACAAGTGAAGACATTACCTTAAAATCGGGTAACTCCTTTTGGTTTGAGCTTAAAGGCTTCCTTGGGAAGACTTCTGCCCAAATTGAGGCTCCAAGGAGTTATATAGGGATGTGGAGAGACACAATGGGCAGGTTTTGGCCGAGCCAAAGGCTTTGGGAGTATGGGTAAGGAGGTAGGGTTGGAGGCCTTTTATAAGAGTAGAGGAGGGGCACTCTTGGAAAGTAAGGAAATGTTACTTTATTTTAGAATGAGTTTCGGATTTTAATGGTCCCAAAATGATGTGTTTAGAGGATAATGTGATAAGGGTTCTATATAAACTAATCCAACAGGTTTTAGACATGTTTAGGTCTTAGATATTACATTATCGTTCCATTTTATTTAAATCGTTAAATAATGAGGTCATCGCTGCATCATCATGATGTCATAAATAATGTAATTTATTTAATGTCTAAAAATTATAAAAAAATATTATGATGTAGGAAATATTTTTATCTTTCCAATGACTATTTATATTAAAAAATCTTATTTGTATACCCTCATGTAAAAATTGATTCAGTAAAACATTTCATATTTGTATCATTTTTACTTTAACATTAAATAAAAAGGTATTTATGTCATTTTCCATCAAAAGTGGCTCCATGGGGTCCCCAAGTTGACCCATGTATTGTCTTGGTCGGACATGACACATCCAATTAGGGTATGACATGTTTCTAGGTCATTTAATTTTATTAAAACATTATTTTTACCTTAAACTACACTAATTACCTCTAATCACGATTAAAAACTTAATAAGTCACTATTTACCAAAAAATTATTTTAATACCATTGAACCACTTTTTACTTCTTAATGAAAACCATGTATGTAGGATTTTTTAAATTCAAAACACAAAGATGGAAAAATATCATTTAAATGGAAAATCAGTTTTTATAAGTACCACTTAGTGGTTTCACTATTCATCAAAATTTGAAGTTTTTCAGAAAATTACAAAAAATTCACCCTAAGATATATTTGATATTCCGAATTCAAAAATGATGTCTATTTTACAAAACTCAAAACATATAAGTAGAATTAATTAATTTAATAATTAATTCCCGCTGTCAATACAAATAGCATGTTTTTATGAAACAAAAAGTATCAAAAGATTGACACTAGTTTAAGTCCGATTTCAAAGTGAAATTAGTTCCAACGACCGCTATTGGATTAAATGGTAAAAATATATTATAATTTTACTTTAAAAAAAATTCATAAGATAATCTAATCATATAAATATATTATATTAAAAAGAGGTTTTGAGTTAAAATACAAATTTTTTCACTATTCATAAAAAATTGAACTTTTTTCAGAAAAATACCAAAAAATTACACAAAGTAAATTTTGATGTCCCGATTATAAAGAAGAATTTTATTTTGTCAAGTATAATACATAAAATTGTCAAAAAGTGGATTTAAAAGAGGTTCACCTTCAAAAGGCGGTTAATCGACCTTTAAAAAATATTAGAATGTTTACACTTAAAATTGGATTCATTCGCATTTTTAATCCTCTAACATTTATTGTAAAAAGTAAAAATATTTTACAAACATATATAATCATTTTGTAGTTAGTTCTGTTCATTCCCACCATTACAACGGCTAGGCGTTAACTACTATTTAAAATAATATTATTTTATTATTAGAGTGCAACGTATGATTCCCAAGAAACTAGTTGTTGCGTGTTGGGTACGCCATCGACCATAGAATCCCCTTTAAAGTCATATTAATATTTTGTTCACAAATATGGATGAATATGAAAATGTCATATTCTTTATTTACCTCGGGTGTTACACAATGTTCACCACTGATCAGCTTCCCCATCAAAATGATAGACCTATAGTAAATATTTATCAACATATCTTCAATATAGGACTGAAAATATCATTTTAGTGGATAAAATCCAAACATCCATGAGCAGGGGATCTTAATATCCAGTAAACATGGGAGCCCTTTTTGAAAATAAAGTATTCAATGGAATCATTCTCTTTCCATGGAGGAGGAGGGAGTTCTACATGATTAAATTCATTATTCATAACTTGATATAGTTATGAAAGTACTACAATAATTATTTTAGGAACCATTACCATAATATTAGGAATATCATTATGAAAATCATCACATTTCCTATCACATTTATTTGCGGTATGTGTTTTTCTATTTCCCGCCATTTTCAAGGAAATAGATCATATAATTCGGTGACATGAATACATATCTAATAATCATAAGAAAGAAAAAATTCAAAATAAATGGAAGAAAATATTATAGTAAAAGATATCGTAACTTGTAATTCCCTATTTTTTAATCTAGGTTGTAACACCCCATGATTTCATAGTATTTTATCTCTTCCCAGTATTTCAATAACTTGCGCTACACGCAAAACCGAGTTCAAGCACACCACGACTAACCAAACTAGCCATACTAAAATAGGTAATGAATAGTATTAAACATGTTTTAAATTTAATATATCTTATATAATTTTAAAATTTATCTTTGGTGTTTCTTAGAAATAATATAAGAAAAATTCAATTTTTAGGATAAAAGATGTATTTTTAAAAAATGTTGTTTTATTCCTTTTAATAGAGAACCCTGTATAAATCTAATATTTTAAACTTTTATATATTATATTTAGTGAAATTAAATTCATATTTAGATGAGGGACATAAAAATTTAGTTTGGATACATTTTCGGTACTTTTTTGATAACTTTCATATTTTGATGAATAGTGAACAAATAGTAAATTTTAATTAAAAACAACTTTTTTTAGTCAAAATAATTTGTAATGTTAAATTATACATTTAAGTGTTTTTAAGTATCATAATATTATATTTTTATCATTAAATGTAATTTAGGTCATTGGATGAAATTTCACATTTAAATTGGTTATAAACAAGTTTCAATTTTTTGATAGTTATTATTTTTTAAAAACACGCTTTTTGTTTTGACAACATAAATTATATTTAAATTTATTTATGAAAATTTTATGATTTGAATATGGAGAAATGGATTCCATATTTGGAATCAGGAGGTTGATATTGTGTAAATAGTTAACTTTTATTTTTAGACATTATGAATAATTATTTCGGAAAATATTTTATTTACCATGGTTAAAGGGTAAATCCAGTAAATATTGGTAAAACAATAATGTTAAAATAATATTAAATTACCCTAAAATGTATCCTATTCATAATATTTGATACATTTATAACCATGTAAATCCTTGGGTAGATTTTGAGACCACATTGAGCCACATGAGAGTGATAATGACATTTTATATAAAATAATCTAAGGTAAAGTAAAAAACAACATAAGAAAATATATTTTAGTAAAACAATTTTAATATGAGGTAATATAATTGAGATATTAAACAATAAGTATAAATTAGAAAGATAAAATGATTTCCTACCAAAATATATTTTATTTATAAATTTTATACATAAAATAAATATTTTTATATATGACATAATAATGATGTCGTATTTTCTTTATTAATGAAACAATCAGATAAATGATATTATAAATACTAAAATAAATATAATATAAAAGTTTTGATTCCATAAATAAATTTTAAAGGTGACTATGACATGATAGGTTTGTTAAATTTATTCAGTTCGAAGTAATATAGTTGGTAGGACTTTAACAAAAATCAATTATTAAATAATGTCAAAATTGAAAAAAATGAGTTTTTAAGAAAAAGACAATATTATTGGTTGATATAATAATCCTAAAAATCTAAGGATCAGACAACCGAGTTATATAATTTTTGGTGTATCATTAATTAACCATTTTTTGTTCTATTGGATGTTTATTGTATTTTTAACAACCATATAATTTAAAATTACAATGAGACATGGTAAATGCCAAACTATTTAACTAAGAGTTAAATCTAAAAGATAAGGTTAATATTGTAACCTAAACCAGTATAAAAGCTTTTGAATGAGTTGTTTTCAACCCATAACCACTTTATCTTTTATATAATTCATTTCTAAGACTTTATAAACCTAAAATTAATTTATTATAAAATAATATTTCAATCCTTTCCTAAGGTGCCCCTCACCCCTCTTTTAAAAGGGCATGCACCCTTCTCTCCAATTAACACCCAAAAATCCCTTTTGGCCAGCCAAAACATTCCCAAATATCCTCCCAAATATCTTCCCTTCATCCTAGACGCCATTCATTATTCATAATTCCATTCTAAAGATCCATTTTGATAAAATCAATAGGAAGAACACAAAAAGAGGTAAATATTTCATCACCTCTTTCAAATTTTTTTCTTCAAACACTTCCTATTTCTTTATTTTTTCCATTATAAAATATTATATCCATTATCGTCTATATATTTTGATGTTATTTTAATAATGGAACAACCATATTAATTAATCTATCCATCCTATAAATGAAAAAGTCTCCATACCTGCGTATGTAGGATTACCGTCCCAACGTCGTGGTGTAGTTTGTTATTCAAATGGTTAGTCATTTGGATGGGTATAATAATGAGTATAAATGTTTTAAACAATAAATATAACATGATAATGATTCTGTTTATATGATATACCATACATTTATATATGATTTTAATAACAAAATAATGAAATTGTCACTCATGTGTATGTACGGATTACCGTCTCCAAGAACCCAATGAGATTCATTCCCCATCGTATCCATTCAAGAATAATTTTCATTATATAATTAAAAGTAAATTATAAAGACTTAATATCATTTTTAATATGAATAACATACATTCTATCCATAACAAATCATATAATGGAAAACGAATCAGTTAACACCTGAAACGATGATACTACTGAAATATCATTTACAAAGCAATATTAGATGATCATATATCATATCATATTAATGTATATGTTTATTTTTTTATTTAATAATAATAATTTCACCATTATACTGTAGGTTAAGCTACCCTCTACCATGGAAAAGTACAAGGTATGGGGTTTCTTATCTCACTTTTAATTACATGAGATTTCCATTGCTCGCCACTTATTTATTGCATGTGGTGTATTGTGTACTTCCATTTGGTATATATTATCATGATTATATTTATTTCATGGTGTTTTATGAATGATTTTGTGGTTATTAACTTTTTTTCATACGACTCGATTTATTACAATTTAGTAAGGGGATTACATCTAACTTCTTAATCCAGTGAGATTCACGATGCATTTCCACTATTTACTTTGGTGTAGTGTATATAATAGCCATGATTTTACTACTTGTGTAATATTATTTAATCTATCGGTATTTACAACTTCATTGAATAATACTTCTTTCATGGGTTGTATGTTTCATGAGTTACTAAATTGGTAAGTGTTAATTTCACAATGTCCTTAACATCAGAGGTTGTTTTCACGTAAGTATCTACTGGGTCATATTTATTATCTATGTCCATGTTTAATTAAAACGTTTTCAATGGGATTATTTTTAAGGTACTTTTTTACTAAAACATAATTTTGAATGTTTTAAATATTTATTCTTCTAAATCATTCTCATTAATTACCATGTTTTCCAAATGGGTTTTAAGGATTTATTTATATGGGCAAGAATGTTTCTAAAATATTAATTCCTTTCAAAAGTATCGATTTGGTATGGGAAAAATAGATTCCAAAATGTCTTCAAATGTCTTACTTTCTAAATTCGGTGACATTTAAATTTTTTTATGAAAAAGGGATATTTCACACAAAGAGTTTTACAAATCATTTTCATCTATATTAATATCTTTTGATGGATTTTAAACTTTTTTGATGTTAATTTATTATGATACAAATCATCCATATTGTATTGAAGGTTTTGTGATATGTTTGACTGTGGATGAGTTATTTTTATACCGTTCATGGTTTATGGATAATGTATTGACATGTTGAAAGCTAGTTTTAATATGAATGCTTATGTTATATTTCAACCCTTTTATACGAGGAATGTATTGGACTTAGTAAGTGTCAAGTGGAGCCCGATATAGCTCCACAGTGCATCAGTAGGTCTTATGAGACAACTAGATGTGGAATTGGGTAAGGCATTTCCCAAATTGATATATGGTTATGGACGAGGCATAAATCATTTTTAGACGTCTTGGCTGAGGCCTTAAAAAAATGTTTTAGATTGTCCGGCATTATACATTCCCTCATTATGAAAATAATAATGATGGTTCATGTGGTCATTTGACTTGTAGAATACCCATGATTATGTTTTATTATGGGATTATTTACTCAGCTCATATTACTTCCATAAATTTATTCATGATTATTATTTTTAAAGGAATGTGTTTTCAGTTATTCACCATTCCTAATATTTATGTTATCTACCACTATATTATTTAAACATAATGAGCATATAATATCACCCCTTTCTTATGTTTTATTTTCCCAGGATCCTAAGAAGTGTTTTATGTTTGAGATGTAGGGTTAAGATAAGTTAATAATATAATTTTCAAAGGTTTATTTTTTTGTGTTGTATATTAGATAGTGTAATTTAACGTTCATGTAAGTAATCTATTTTCAAACACTTCTAAACTGATAGGTCTTTCTGGAATTGATTCCTTGTAATCATGACAGTGTTATGTAATAAAGCACCGACTCTGGGTAACTGGGGTCGGGGTGTTATATTGGTTATCTGTGATTTTTTTCAAATTATATATTCTTATGGGATTCTTTTTTAGTTCCCTTATTAATGGTTCATACAATTCTTATGATGTTTTCAATGCATATACCCCAATAGTGTCAAACCAGGAGTGAAACATGGCCTATAGATGTTCACCAGTTACCATTCAAGTCTATATCAAAGTAGTGTTTTGGGGTTTTATGCCTAGTTAAATCTATGCCATATCCACATCCACTTGTTTGTATATAGACATGGATTCATTTTATGATAAGCCACCAACTATATACATAAAAAAAATTTATTGATGGTTTCTAATTCTTATTCTTATTCCTAAGGTTATTACTGAAGTTCTCTATGACTAAGCTCCAGAAATATCTATACAATCCACTTATACCAACAATAGAGACCCTTGAAATTTTCACATATCATTACAAGATTTTAAGAACAATGAAACTTCATATTCCAATACAGGGATTGTAATGTCCAGTGTCTTGGGACAATATGTACATAAAAGATAAAACCTGGGGCTAAATTAAAAAATTGTTTATTTAATCATAATAACGACCACCTAACATAATTTTTTTATCATACATATTTATATGATAACCTGTCGATAACATGAACAAATGGATGAGCTAAAATCATAGTAAGGGAACAAATATAAGAATCATGCATTAACACATGGGTTAGATGGTATGACATATTGATATAAAAAGGAATGGAACATATAAAAACGTAACATATAAACATGGATTCATAGTATGGTGGTATAAACATAAAACAACAATTTACCATGATTCATGGCTCCTTACACATAGAGGAGAACAAGTAAAGGTTAACCACCAAGACTGTTGCACAAGGTATCATGAGACAAAGCTAACCACGAAGACCGTTGCACATTACATCTCCTGAGACTAATCTTTACCCAATGCATTGGAGAAATATCTGGGTATAACCATTATAACATATTCATTAAATATTTTTTACACATAAAAAATCATACATAATCAATCATAAATAAGCAAAAGGGTTACCCCCAGAAAGAATTGGGTGTCATATCAATGTCATAAAGCATAAAAAATGGATGTATCATAAACATTTCTGTGATGGGAAGGAATTATAACATTCGTGGACATTAATAAGGTATAAAAGGCATATATCACGATACGTTATGACAACTTTAAGAGATATAATTTACCAAAGAACAATTAAGGAACTTTATTATTAAAACATTTTAGTGTGGTTTGAGGAAAACATCAAAGATCTACTAAAATGAAGAGGGAATAATATACTATATAATACTAAAAGTTAAATAATAAGGTTTTCATAAAAAAAATTATTGTTTTATTTAAACAATGGGGGGTTAAAATAGATTATAGAGTTCACTTGAAATTGGGTAAGAGTTTGTGATGTTCCCTTAAACATGTTTTCTTATGGGGAAGTATTGAGGATTGAACTAATTAACATCATGTATATACCAAAAATATAATCATGAATGGACCATGATACATTAATACAGATCATCTACACATAATATATAATATTTAATTAAAATTAATTTAAAAACTCATTTGGGTTCAAATAAATATATTGCAGCTCGAACGAATAATGGAGGTTTTGGTATAATCTCTTAACATAAGTCCAATGGTGTCCTTCACATGATATTAATGTCCTGGATATCGGAATTTAATACAATAATAAATATTTATATAACCAATTATTCATTTAAATGATTTATTATAACCTTATTAAGTGTAATCAAGATATTTTTGATGGGTTAAGAGGTTCAATTTCGTTGTTTGGGAGCATTTGTTTCCTTGGTTTTCATGATTGGTTTACATATATATATGAAAGGATAAACATTTAAGATGAGAATGGTTTTACAAAATTGAATTTTATATTATTATTTATCACACATAATATTACCTATTTATAAAATTTATTTGGATATTTGGGGTGAATATGAATCATTATATAAAACATCAATGATAACCGTTTTTGATAAATGGAAGTTTTTGATCACATCTTACAGATGGATTAAAAATTATTATAATTTGTAAAAAAATATTATAGAACCATAAATTATAAATAATAAATATATTATATTCTTTTTCAACCATTAAAATGGTTTCATGTCCAGAAATGAAGTGAAAATAGAAATTGAAAACCCATCGTCCTTGAATGTGATAAATAAATACAACTCAGATGGTGTTTTCATTTCTAATATAAAAAGAGGGAAAATGTGAGATGAGGATGAATTGTTCCATTATCATAAAAACATTATAGCACATGTATGGTATTGGTGTGGTCATAAAATTTATATTAAATTAGGTAGGGAAATAAAAAAAAAGAAAGGAACTTGAATGAAAGGAACTTGAAAGAAAATGAAAGAAATGAAATGAAGAGCTTACCTCTTGAATATATCATAATTGAGAACCACTTTAGGGGAGATGATTTGGTCTTATCAAGAGACCCTAGGCTGATGGAAGTTGTATAGGTGATTTGGGAGTTATTTGAGAAGAATATTTACTAGGAAGAACGATTTTGTGGTGTGAGGAGAGGAGGTAAAGAGGGGTGGTATTTATAGTTGTGGAGAGGAGAGGATTGCCCTTATTTTAATCATTATTTTAATATGTTTTTTCAAGATAATTTATATTCTATATTTTTTTTCCAATAATAGTAAATATACATTTTTAGTTAAAAAATGGCCATTTTCGATATACAAGACTCAAACATGATGTAGAAATTCATTTGTTTCACATTTATCATATCTTACTATTCAAAAAATATTCATGTATTGAAGAAAAATTACTATAAATTCACCCCAACCAATTTTCTATGTTTACAATTCAATAATTTTTTTTATGAAAATAGATTTTTAAACATGAAAAATTTTATTTTTAATTTAAATCATAATTTACATTAAAAATATAAATTTAAAAATTAAAACGAATTTTCTAATACTTTAAAAAAGTAGTTAAGGACTCATAAAAGTATCTGATAATCATATGAAATTAATAGTTTTATTTATGGATACATTTTTTTAAATAAATAAATCTATTAAATTATTTAATGAATCATAAAATAGTAATTAAATATATATGACTTACAAAAATACAAATGCATTATTTATAATTTTTAAAATATTTAATTATTATACTAAAATATAATCAAATAAAATTGTCATTATAATATGGATAAATATTATTTATAATTTCATTAGTAAGTTTACTATTTTATTTTTTGGTCTACTACTCATAAGGTTCATATTACTCTTCCAAAGGCCAAGTTATTATTTCATTAGTATATGTTTCTTAACTTATAGAGATTCATTTTATTTCACTAATTATTCATTTATAAGTCTTTATTATGTTCTACATGTAATATTATATTATTATACTATAAGTAATAATTATAATAATAATTTTTCATTGATAAAACATTGGTTCATTACATTCTTCCCGCTTATAAAATTTCTACCTGGAAATATCATTTTAAATTCTAAGATATAAACAAGTGGTGAACATATTCTTTGTTTCCTCTTCTAGTACCCATGTTTCCTCTTAGTACATTTGGTTATACCATAGTACATTGACCATGGGAATAGTCTTATGGTGTAGAAAAATATCTCTATGATCCAAGAACATCATTGGTTACTCCTCATAAGAAATATGATTTACCAACTGTAACACCTCTGAATAGAGTACATTTGAAGGGTCTGGTATGTGCTTCCTTTAGAGGGATACATGGAATACATCATGTAGATTAGACATGGTAGGTGGATGTTCTATTCGATATGCCACAGATCCAACATGATCATGAATCTTGAGTGCCAATGTACATGGGACTTAACATTCCATTCTTCCAAAACCACAAGACATTCTTCCATAGAGATATGCAGAGGGATACCCTATCTCCAACATTGAACTCAATGTCCTATTGATGATTTTCTGTATAACTATTCTATCGACTTTGGGCTACGTTGATGTTCTACTTAAAGTTTCTCACCTTCTCCACCATTTTATTGAGCATTTCAGGTCCTAGAAGCTTACAATCATTGACTTCATCCCAAAATGCTAGTGTTCTGCATATTTTATCATAAAGGGCTTCATATGGTTACATTTATATGGTGTAGTTTAAACTATTATTGTAAGATAAATCAAAAAATATATGATGTTGGTCCCACCCTCATTTGAAGTTCATAGATCATGATATCAACACATCATCCAATGTCTTAATATTTTATTCATATTCACCATCAGTTTGATTGTGGCAGACCATGCTGAAGTTCAACCAAATTCTTAGAGAATGTTGGAGACTTTTAGAGAACATGGAGGTGAATGTTGATCCAAAGATAAGTCCTCTCGAATTGTGGTAAGGTGAGCTCTCTTTGTAAGATTAACCATATTGAATTATTTCTTCTTGATACCCTTGGATGTCTAGGGAAAATGTATATGGTAATGTTATCCCACATCCATGTTGGTATGGCTTGAGGTTTCATCATCACCTAACACTTTTTTCTTTCATCCTTCACTAGTTTATATACTAGGCACTTTGATATAATTTATCAATTTATTTCTTTATGTTTTCCCACCAAATGTTATCTCAAAGATCTGGATATATCATTGTGCTTCCTGGGTGAATATATAAGGGTGATCTATGTACGTCATTCAGAAGATCCTTCATTATCTATGGATCAGTTTCTACACATAATCAATACCAAAATATTAGGACTATGTTGTTTTCCATATTGAACTCATATGATTTTTGATTTGTGATAACTTCATCCATTTTCTGAATTTCCACATCAAATCATTGAGAATCCATTATTTCCTCCATGAGGTATGGCTGAGAAATCATTTGTGAAAGGATTGATGACATTCCTCTATTAAATATTTCACTGTCCATCCTCTGAAAATATAAGAAGACTGGATCCTTCTCAACTCTAATAACTTTTAAAGATGCACAACACATTTTATTTAGAGAATCCTCCACCTTATTTGCCTTACTGGGATTGTATATTATTGTGTCATCATAATCCTTATTGAGATCTAACCATCTTCACTGGTTCATATTAATCACATTCTGTGTTAATATTTTCTTGAGACTCTTGTGATCAGTACATATCTCAAACTTCTTCCATAGAGATATTTCATCGAGATTTTAAATGTAAAGATCATGTCTACCAACTCCAGCTCATATGTGGGATAATTTTTCTTATGTGTTTTTTTGGTCTTGAGGAGTAAGCTATAACATTATAATTTTTCATCAGCACATAGCCTATTCCATTTTTGAACCTCCACTTTTGGCTAGAAATAATTCTCCACTTATCGGGAGTGTGAGTACTGGTGTAGCGATAATAATCTTTTTGAGCACCTTAGAGATTTCCTCGCATTCTTGAATCCCACTGAGCTTCACCCCATTTCGTGTCATCTTTGTCCTTGGGTTTGACAATCATGATATTTCCTTCAAAAATCATTGGTAATTCCATGCTAGAACCAGTAAGCTGTGCATCTCTACAATAGATATTTTCTTGGGCTATTCTTAAATTATAATTATCTTGGATGTGTCCAGAGGTGATCCATTGTTAGTGAAAACATATTCCAGGAATTTTATATCATCCATCCATAACTAACATGTTCTATACATTTCATAATGTTTACCCCTTACTAATGTCATGAGTACCGTATTCAAATTCTTATCATGTTCCTTCGTTCTGTTGTAGTAAATCTGTATATCATTGATAATGACTGACACAAATTTATCAAGGTAATTAGAGATGACTATTTTCATTTAATACATGAATATTTCTAGAGAATTAGTGAGTCCAAAGGGCATCACTATGAACTCATAGCTTCCATAACTATATTGAAAGGATGTTTTTAAAATATATTCATTACCCACAATTCAATGGTGATATCTGAACTGAAGGACTGCCATAGAGAAATAATTAGCCCCATGTTGCTAATTGAACAAGTCATCTATCCATGGAAAGGAATATTGGTCCTTTATTATGATTTTTTTGAGATAATGATAATCAATTAATAGGAACATTGATCCATCATTATTCCTAATAAATATGAATGGTTCACCCAATGGTGATGCACTCGGGCTAATAAATTCCTCTTCCATATTCTCCTGTAACTACTTCATCAAATATTCCAGGAAATCATTTACATTCAATAAGGTTTCTCCAATATAGGAAGGGATCCCAGAAAAAGGCCAATTGAAAACTCAACTTGTAAATAATGAGGAAGACCAATAAATTCTTTACGGAATACATTAGTGTATTCCCTCAAGATGGGAATATCATAAAAAAAGTATCATATACTTTGTCTTAATAATTTGAGAAATATATTCTTTCTCAAAAGGTAACATTATCCAATCTTGAGATAATGATTCTGAAGAAGATTCATCTTCCTCCTTACACTTTGATAGGATTGGAGGATACTATGGGATGTGAAGAGTGATTTCACTTCCTCGATAGTTATTGTTTTCCTTGTGTAATGATAGTTAATCCAGGACCAAAATATCATCGAACTCCTCCAATGTAATAAATAAAAGATTTACAGGATGGTTCAGTCTATAAAATATTATTAGGGAGGAGTTATAAACCATGGATGCATTAATTTTCGCATTTTTTGTTATCACAGATAACTAATCCTCTAAATTTTGAGGTGGTATTTGAATAGTTCTACTAAACATGGATGATAATAAAGAATGCGTAGAACTAGAATAAAATTATACATTATTTATTTTTGAATTAATAACAAGCATACCTATCACCATATCATTGTCTGGATATACCATGGTACTAGTGATAACATAATTCATTCGTTGTTTCCTTGGAGGTTGTTTTTTAGTGCCTTTGACAACCAATGGATTAGGGAATTTTTTTTCATAATTCCCATGTTCCTTGCTGTTGAAATACTTCACTACTGGATGAGTGTTTCTTTGAACCGTCCTTTATTCTTCAGCATTAGTGGAATTTTTCATTTACGTTCTATAGTTTTTATCTAGATTTCCTTCTTTCTCATTTGATGTAATTTGAAGTTTTATTTAGATAGTTCCCATGATGATTATTCCCTGAATTTTGAAACATGGTATGATCAATATTCTTTCCATTATGGGATTTATTTTCTAAACCACCGATATTAGACTCCATTTTAAGATATTTTTCACTATAACTATGAGACCATATAGTGTTTCCAATATCAATTTCAACATTAAGGTGACAACTGACAACCTCCTCATAACTGTCAAGGTCACGAATTTTCAACACTTTTCATAGACTCATCTTTAGTATACTTAAGAAGTGATCCACATTACATTCAGTGTTCTTAAAAAAGCTAGAGGTGTATCATGAAATCCTTGTGATTTTTATCCTTACACCCCAATATATTCATCGTCCTTAAAATTATGTCCAAGGAACTCTCGGTCTATCTTTAGATTGAGGGTTTGAGGAAACAATTTATTGAAAAACTTTTTCATCAATTCCTCCCAATACATGGAATCAATTTCCTCATGGGACATCATATTCTTGATTTTTTCCTCCTCTAAGTAACTTCCCCATAAAAATGATAGACCGTTGGAATGACTTTATATTCCTCTAAGAACTGGTGGGCAGAGAATATCATTTCAATAGAGTTAATTCACTATTCCACGATCAAGGTATGAGAACATCCACTAATCACGGGAGTCCATTTCCACATGAATAGTTTATTGAAAAAATTCCCATTCATTGGATTAGTAGGATGTTCCACATGATTCATGTTATTATTCATAACATCAACTAACTGAGAATGTACTGTCATAAAGTTTTGATCAACCATTCCTATCATATCATTCATATCATTCGGTAAATTTCAACATTTATTATTCCATTTATTTTTGGCATGTGTTCATATATTTCCATCCATTAACTATGAAACAGAACTTACAATTAGGGAGTTTGAATACATTTCTAATAAGAATACTAATTGAAACATAAACATAAAAGGATAAACACTTTAAGGAAAATTATATCCTAATATGCGACTCCCTAGGTTTGAATCTAGGTTATCCATGATATGTTTCCTATGATATATTCTTATGGGATTATTTTTCCCCATAAAAATGTTTTGTAGTATGAGTATGAATTTACAAAATCATATCCCATATGATTTTCAAATTAAGAGTGCAGTAAGGACCATTATCACGCATTAGTTCCTCTTCGAGTCTAGATTAATGTTGTGTTTTTGGGTTTTACCCCAACTTATATCTGTGCTAGAATAACATCCACTCATTCATATCCAAACTGGGAAGTATTTTCATGATGGTCCAACTACTCTATACCCACCAAAGCATAGAAATGTTTTCTTATAATTAGTCTCATCCCTAAGGTTCTTTATAAAGTGTGCTATTCCAAATCTCTAAAAATATCATGAAAATCCTCTGAGACCTACTATAGGGACCCTAGCCTTGTAAACATACCATAAAATTATTTTATACATAATTAAACATCATATTATAAACCGATGATTGTAAAGTCTAGTGTCTTGGAATCCTGGGTACAAAAAATTAATAACATGAGATTAAATATAACATTTAATTATTTCACAATCACAAATAGCTCATAAAATACATTATGCTCCTACATCATCATATGATAATCTGTGGATAACATGAATATAGGGATGAGTTAAAAAATCACAGTAATGGAATAAACATAAGAATAAAGCTTTATAACATGGGTTGGAAGGAATTTCATAATGATATAAAAAATAATGGAATATATGGAATCATAACATATAAAAATATGATATTAGTAATATGTTAGATACATAAAACCTGTCTTTGGAACTAGTAATGTCCTATTGCATAGATAATAGAACCAGTCAATATAAACAATAAATACTGTTGCACAAGGTAGCATGAGTTAAGGATTACTGCCAACACCATTGCACATAACATATCATGAAACTAAAATTTACCCAATGAATTGGACTTATAACTAGGTAAACCCATAATAAAATTTTTATTAATATTTTTTCCATATATAGTATCATACAAAATAAATCATACATAAAGATAAGGGTTACTCGTGTAAAGGGTTGGTTATCATATCATTGTCAATAAACAAAACAAATTGGAATATCAAAAAAGTGTCCACGAACGAAAGGAATTTTCTCATGCATTGAAATACATATGGTATAATAAGAATATATCATAATAAGTGTGTCAATTTGAAGGGATAAAATGAAAAAATATAATTTATGAAACAGTAGAATTAAAAAAATTTAGGGATGTTTAATGAAAATATCAAAGAACAAGTAAAACATAAAAGAACATAATCTTTTTTAAGAATACATAAATGAACCAATAAGGTTATCCTAATAAAAATAGTGGTTCAATAAAAATTATGATTTACTAAAACATATTATATAGATCACTAGATATTGTGTTAGAATTTGGGAAGTTCCCTGAAATGTGTTTTCTTAACAGGAAGTATTGTAGTGGGAACCGCGTAAAAACATGTATATCCCAAAAAAAGAATGATTAATAGATCATGATAATTTATTTTTTATCATTTACCGAGAATTTATAATATTTACATAAAAATAACATATATCTTCATTTGGGTAAAATTATGATTGAGAAACACTTTGGAATAATGGATGTTCAGGTAGAATCTGTTACCTTATGTCTGATGATGTCCTTAACATGATCATAATTTTCTGGATAACCAAATTTAATTCATTAGTTAATATTTAAAGAACTTGTTCTTTGTTTAATTTATTTATTATATCCTTATTATTCCGACTCATGTCCTTTTTTATGGGTTAATATGATCAATTTCAATGTTTGGGAGATTTGGTTTCCTGGGTTTTCATTATTGGTTTACTTATATATATGAGGATAAACATATATGATGGGAATGGATGTATAGAATTAATGTCTTATGTTATTAGTTATCATCTAGAAGAATAGTTTTTAAAAAATTAATTTTTTTATTAGGAGTGAAGATAAATCATTATATAAATGTTAATGATAACCGTTTGGGTTAATAGGAAGTTTTTTATCACACTGAAACCATTCTTGTTTATAAATTAATATCTTGAGTAAAAACCATTAATTAACATTAAAATATACAAAATACATATATTATAGTCCGGTTTTACCATAAAAACAAATTCATTAACATAATTGAAGATGGTAAAAGAAATTGAAAACCCATTGTCCATGAATGTGGTAAATTTACACATCTCAGATGGTATTTTCACTTCTAGAATAGAAGGATGGGAAAGAAGAGGTAATGATTAATTTTAAAATTATCAAAAAAAATTCCATTACATTTATGTTACTATATTTATCATATCATTTGGTCAAAAGGATGCGATAAAATAAAAAGAGTGAAAGAAACTAGAAAGAAAATTAAATGATATGAATGATTTTCTTCTTGAATATATCTTCCTTAAAAACTACTTTTGAAGAGGTTATTTGGTCATTAAATAGAATATGGGATTATGTAACTCTGACATGAGATTAGGGTGACATCTTTGTAGAATTTAGACTAGGAACCAGGATGGAGAGGTCATCGGAGAGGACGTAAAAAGGGCCAGTATTTATAGTGAAGGAGAGGAGAAGTTTCCTGTTATTTTAATCAGTAGTGTAATATTTTTGATCAAGACTATGAATAGTCTTGATCATTGTGAAAACAATTGTATAAATATAGTTTTATTTATAACCAATGTCCATTTATATCATCCATGATTCAATCATGATTCAAAAATTCATTTATTTAGTATATATCGTATTTTACTATTCACAAAATTCAAGTATTTTAGAAAAGACCAAAAAATTAATCCAAACCATTTTTTGATGTGTAGAATGTAAAAATGAACTCCATATTATAAATATAATTTTATAAATATGAGAAATATAATATTTTATTAAAATCCTAATTTTCATGAAAAACACAAATTTAGAATTAAAACAACTTTGCTAATACATTGAAAAATTAATTGAGGTCCCTTAAAATTATATTATAATCATATGTAACAGAAATAAATATTTATTAATAAATTTTTTGAAAATAAATCTTCCTTTAAATTATTAAATCAATCATTAAATTTTAATTAAATATACATGACTTACAAAAATACCAACACCTGATTAATAATTTTTAAATTATATCCTTATAAAATGATATATTAATATAATATTTTCACTTATAAGATGTATATATGTTATTTATACTTTTATTAGTGAGGTTAATATTCAATTTGTCATTTTACTATTAATTAGGGTAAAAGTACTATTCCAAGGGCCAAGTTACTATTTCATAAGTATACATTCTTTAACTTCTAGAGACACCTTTTGTTTCACTCATTATTAATTTACATGGTTTGTATTGTATTGTATATGTTATATTATATTATTATAATCTAAGATATAATTATAATATGGTAATTTAAATGATAAAATATTGGTTCATTATAGCATCACCGTTGTATCCATTTCATTTTGTGTAATATCTTTATGACCTTCGGCTTTGGTTACAAAATCACACTACCCCCAATTAA
The DNA here is from genome assembly GCA_963277665.1 of Viscum album. Classification (NCBI taxonomy): domain Eukaryota; kingdom Viridiplantae; phylum Streptophyta; class Magnoliopsida; order Santalales; family Viscaceae; genus Viscum; species Viscum album. Next base: position 1,921,482,026 of record OY728145.1, on the reverse strand, counting down.
TGTTGATGTATTTCTACTGATGGAGTAAACTGACCACTGGGTGGGGGAATATCCAGAAGAAATTTTATGGAAGCACATTCATGAAATCAAGGAGGCATGTACAATATCTGGGTGGTGCGATGGAAGCCAACATCCCACTGGTGAAACAAGACCAGAGGAAGACAGAAAGATAGAGCAGCCCAAGATGGAACCTCAATAGAAGGAACATTGCATGGTGTGACCACGCCTTTACAATCAGAGGAGGGGTGGTCCCAATAGCAGCCTCACAAACCATCCAGAGAATCCCATGGGATGAAACTAAGACACCTAATCCAACTAACTACAGATTCTAAATTCCATGCACTATGGTTCACTTGGAAAATATTTTGGAAATTAGTATGTCTAGAAAGCATGTGGAAATAATTAACATGAGAAGAGATCTATGTACTAGAAATTGGGTTCCAATAATTCATAGGCATGGTGGATTTTCAACAGTGATACGTGTATGTAATGCACATGTATGTATATACACACCCACAAGGGAAATAAGAAGAGTCACATAATTGGGTAAAAGTGATGTTCGACCAAGTGCATCATCCATAAGAACTATCATAACAAATCAATAGTGATGAATAAAAATAAGAATAAGAAGAAGAAATTTTTTTTAAAAACAATGAGGGAGAAAAAGAAGAATAATAATGGGAAGATAATGAGGATGCAGAGCCTATTGATGTGTACGACTATGACAAAATAGCTAATTGAGGGAGTCCAGGGGAGTGTGGAGAAATTTTTTTCTCTAAAGAAGAACTCTCCGAACATCTCAAAGTATGGTTCAACCTATTTCCCTCATGATTCCTTCTATTTCCCTATCCTGAATCCACTAAGAAATTTTTTTCATATTTAGGAAAAAAATTGAAAATGATTAAGGATATCCTTCCAATGATAATTAAGGTCTACCAATATATATAGAAAGATGTATCCCTAGGCACACATATAGAGATTAATAAGGTGGTGAGCTAGCTGTAGTTGATGAGGCCAAATGTGAACCAAAAGTAAGGGACAAAGAGATAACTTTAGAGTATCAGGTTATCCCCATTGTTCAGAATGATCCAACTCCAATCATTGAGATATTCCATGATGAGAGGTGGTATGTGGTATAAGATACCCTAGAGTCTCATGAACATGACTTAAATACACTTATATCTGGTATGTCTTTATTTTTTTATTAGAAAATATCTATTATCTGAGAATCTAGATGACTAAGGTTTCCATTCCATGTAGTGCTCATCAAACAAGCAGCCCGAATGACCGAGGAGTATATGAAATCTATATGGGATCTCTTTGTGATTTTACCTATCTATGAGGAGCCGGTCATTCATAAAGATCCATCCTTTCACCTAGTAAGTAGAAAATTGTGGATATAGGTGATGCCACAACTATGGTGGAGCCCAAACTAGATAATAAAAGACCACTGAAGAAGAAATTAGGGATGATTTTTTCCCCTGTCATAGAACCCAATCTTTTAGGAATAATGTTAGAGGAAGACCATGCCACTGAACCTCTAGTAAACTTCCCGAAATATATACCTGCGAACCCTATGGCCTAGATGATTTTGATCAAGATGCACATAAGGAGAGATTATTGAATCATTGTAGGAAAATAAATTGTGTAAATAACATCCTTGATATAGTAGTGGTAGAATGGCTATGTCATCTGGGGTAACTCTACACCTTGTTGCATCATCTCTATGATAATGGGGTGGATTCCCACTATCCTTATTTAAGAATCTATGAATAAATTACTCAGAATATACAAGAGAAAATTAATCATTTAGAGACCACCTAGTTCCAAAATAAATATGAGTATATCCATAAGTTTCCTGAGGCTGAGTACGAAATATGGTACCATGAATAGAAGAGGAATGTATGTTCTACATTTATGACCAACCAGTCAGAACTCGTCTAAAAATTAAATTCCCAACTGACCAAATACTAATAAGAGCTAGAAGAAGCAACCATCAAGTGGATGATCTCCAAGATGGACGTGATTTAATGAAGATCAAGGATAACAATCTTTTCTCTATAGCTGTCGATGATAAGAGGGATCTCAAGAAGGAACATGAGACTCTATAAGCCAAATTCTATAATTTTTTAGTGTTAAAGAACTCTATTGAAGTGTCAAATCGCTAAGGGATGTGTTTTGGCCAAAAAAATGAAGCATACTTTCCCCCCTATTTTTTCCTTTGTAGGTTCAATAATGCTCTTGATCATATACCCTACATACTTTAATTACTTCACCTCAATCATATCTATTAAAAAACTAATGATCAATCCCTAATATCATGTTTGGTCAACATGGTTTGATAAAATACAGATGAGGACATAAAGGTTTACTTCTTATGAGAGAGATATATAATAAAATAACACTCGTGGTATGATATTATTGACTAAACACATAGAGTCTTTGGGATAGGAGATGATGTGACTAGGATATATTGATCATAGGGTAGCCAACATTCCTTTCCTGGTGAGCTCTAGTCTATGAATAGGATAACACGATAGGCATTGGAATCAATATAAAAAATGGGAATGAAATGTGTGAATTAAAAAACCCAAAATTTGAAACATGATGATGATGGCATTCCAATATATTGTAACGGGTGATCGTATGCAATAAATAAATTACATATCACTATACTGAGATGTTAAAAAGAGAGGGCCAACCACAAAACATATTTGAAACATGGGGAAAACTGAAAATTAAATCCAATGTTCTCAGGGTCATTATAACAGAATGGTATGTGAGGCAAAATTGCATGGGACCAGACCGTTTGGTGGGTCCCTTTTCATGCAAAAGAGGATGATGACCCAAATAAGGGGAATTCAAAACATGGACGTGGAATGGTTGTATATTCAAATGGTTTCCCAGAATCTTGAAATCATTCTGCAGTTTCTTTGAGAAATTTAGTGTAGGAGCATTGATCTTAAAGAAGATAAACCATATTTCATAGGGGAACATCATTTTGAATTCAAAACAAAAATTAAAGGTGTTAAAAATTCCATAGATGACCTCTCAAATGAGGGTATGGGATTCATATCTGTTTTACATAATACAATAAAGGAACATGTATAGTATAGGTTTAAATCATGTGATTGGGACATCATAAAGTTTAATTTTATGTTATTAGGATTCTTTCACACTATTTATTGTCATATTGTTTTGACCCAGGCTTCTTGTTTGAGGTCGTGGGTCTTGAGCCATGATGTACATTCATATGGTGTTTTCATTCGGTAGATTATAGGAACCCAACATGAATGATTCAAAGGAGGCTTGAGTACCATAAAAATACTAAGGAGCCTGATGGAAAAGAGGCATATGAAATACAGTGAGGGTAAAAACTGGAATGTATGAGGAAAATGAGACCTATCATTGAACCACATATCGTTGTGGGGATCTTAGTTTAATGTCATAGAGTTTGGACTATACTACGGTAAAAGTAGCCCAAAAGGTAAATGTATAAAATTGTGTGCCCGAAACAAAGAATCCTGACATCACTACATAACCTAAAAGGATAAGAATCAATTCATCAACAGTTATTAAAGGGATATTTATCTTTGTAGGTCTAAGCCATGCACAAAGGGAAGAGGCTCTACATATTTCTTATTTTTTTTATTTTGTTGTAGTTTTTATGAGGCTAGACCAGGATGAAATGTTTGGGTGTCACTTGGGAAATAAATCCATGTGTTGGTCTTGACAGGTGTCCTGTTAAATACATATGATCTTCCTTTAGTGACTGGAATTCCATTAGAGATGTTTTCTAAGATGGGAAGTGAGACAAAGAGGACTGTGACCATCACTACAATAGGGGGGATCCTTTTGGAAGTGAAAGTTAGAGGATATACATACCTAAAAAGTCTCAAAGTGTGGATATGGGACTTGGAGATATCTTCATGGAAATCGATACCTTTTCCTCATGCCCAATTATACAAGGTAATGTCATTGTTAAGACCAAAATGAACATAAGATAAAGGATCATGGTATCACAAATAGTTTAAGGTTATTTTTCTTAGACCATGGATGTCTAATTTAACATCATTCTCTTGGGACATACCCATGTTGTTTAAATTCATTTGGAAAGGATACAAATTTTATGTAGTTTGTCCTTGTAAGACAAGGACATGTTTCTACTAAATGAGAAAAGTGTGGTGTGGTATGGATGAAACACGAATGATGACCAAATTTATCCTCATCACACCACACATTTCAGAGTGGAAGCTAGGATTAAATAAGTGATATCCTCTCAAATTAGAAAATCATGGTTGTTATAAAGTTTAATATCATGAAACTAGGAAACAAAAAATCATAGCTTTGGTCATAGATCTTGGACCATAATCGGGTAGAGATGTGTATAATGGTGCAATAAGGTAGCCCGATGTGAATGATATCCAAGAAGATCCACACCAAACAACAAATTCTCGGAGGATCAAACCCAAGAAGAATTTATAAAGGTTCATGATTCTATTTCTGGGCCCCTGAAAAAAATGTTAGGGACTCAATACATTTCTCAAAAGGATGGAAATCAAGCAACACATAGATCGTGAATAGGGAATGAAAATTGAAAGTGAAAAGGTTGAATGTTTTCCCATGTGATTACATCATGGTACTGTTTATATTACCATAATATAGTTGAGATCATGAATGTGTAGTTCAACAACATGTGATAATGATCTGGGCTATTATACAATTTTTCATCATGCCACAAGGACATTAGGGATCATAGATTACAGTCATAGATCGTAGACCATAAGTTTAGGTTTCCAAAGAAAACAATTGACATGGGGACCAATTAATAAACCTGTTGTAAATTAGAACAATAAATCTTTATAACACACCAACTGTTTTAAAAGTAAAAACCACAAAAAAATTGAAGTTATAACGCTTGGAATTGGATGCTCAGTTTGATATCATATGAGATGTAAACCCATAGTCGATTATGGACTAGAGGATGGTGTTATTATTACATGGGGATAAAAACCCTACCCAGACCCCTAAGACCACATGAACCTTGATCAACATGGAAAACAAGTGGTAACAGGAATTTTTATGACACATGGAGACTCATTATTGGGTAATGGGGAAGTTGAGTTAAATAGGTTCTAAAAAAGTTGATCGGCATACTCAACGGGTATAAGGGCACATCGGGGTAGCACTGGGTGTGCTGAGGTTCTTCCGTGGACATAAGCAAGTGTAAAGTGATGTTAATCATAGTTTCAAATATTTGGGAAAAAATGGGGGTAATGTAACAAAGGAGGATAAGAGTTGACCTTACAAAAAATAAAACATCCACATAATGTAACTTTGGAGGGAATAAAAAAGGAGGTTGGCTAAGGACCATATTCAAAATGCCAATCCTATCTCAAAATTTCATTTGAAATATTCTAAGTTGTTGGTTCAAGATGGTAGGTGATCTAGAAGGCTGAGTACCATTCCATTAGGGGCTCCCATCAGATATGTAAAATTAAGGAGGCCCAAATAAAGGTAAATGTCTAACATGGACATGGAATGTGAGAATGTCCATGCACAATATGACACTCTAGGTTGACTTACCTAATGAATATGAGCTCATTTTTTAGGCATATCAGATAAATGGATCTATCCCCCTTCTTAAGGGAAGAATATTTGAGGGGGATCTTGGGAATGGTATGATAATAAACCAATACCAAATGAAGGGATGCATGGATAAAAGAGGGTTTATCAACCAGGGACCGGACCCAATGAAAAAATTTATTGTAATTTCTATATATTCCATATGGATGAGAAAAAATTCATTTGTAGTTGATGGAATGGAAGATGGTCTGTACCAAAGGTGACACACTCTAGGTTAATGACACTGAGATGTTTCAGATCTTATCATCATCCAGACAGGAAAAAGGCTATTACGTAGTTTAAATCCATGAAACTAGGATGAAGAAGGAATTTAACATAATGTAGGATGATGAAGATTGACATCATGTAGGATGAGGTCTCAACACTTCACTACACACTCCATCAAAATCAGCGGTCATGGGGATGACAAGTCAAGTGGGAGGTTGGTCCCTAAGGTGAACCATATTGGAATTCCTACGTGTCACATAAGGATGCGAATCAAGCCAAAAATATTTCATTAATATCATACAGTATAACATCATCCTCTAAGGTTGAAGTCTATTACTCAGTTTGACATCATTAAACAAGGACTATACATCATATAGTTTTTCGCAATGTGATCAAGACAATAGTTGTGACATAGTTTATCATCATGCAATAAGGATGAAAGGAATATTATTTTACAGTCATAGAGTTCAGACCCCTAGAATGAGTGTGTAGTTTATTGTCATGTTGGATGATAAATCCTTTATAATGTGACATAATATTTTTGGATCCTTGCATTGGTGGGAGGAGTGACTCTCTCTCCATTCATTGTGAGAAAATAGTATGCACCATTATGGTAAAACATGGGAATAAACTTCGGTCACTCCCATTTGGGCACTAGATTTGGTGGCTTCCATCCAGGTATCACTGATGTCCTTAAATCCAACACCATGTCATGTTGAAGTATGGAGAATAGATAAATTTATTATCGAAATATCTATCTATCTTTTTTGTGTGCCTCTCATGAATGTGCAATGCCTAAAGCCTGTTCCCATCAAGGGATTCTAACTCAGTTAAAAAAACATCAGCTACACTTTCTGAAATTTTTTTAACATAGAAAACTATACATAGTGATGAAAAATAAATCTCAATGGTTATAGACACATATATTCCCTACATAAGGGAATAAATGGTCACCTGTGTGGAATTTCAAGTTGTGGTCCAATATCCTCAAAGAGCATCGGTGAGCTGGTCCGACTAACTCTTCTTGTTTTGGAAAACCATATTCTTCAAAATAACAGGGATGGTCTTTTTTAATTCCATGATCTATCCGTTTTCCCAGGTGTGATAGCGAGAAGTATGGTTCGAACGAATGTTTATCTTTGAAAAAAATGATTCATCACTGCTTCTTTGAAATTGGTTCCCTTATCGGTGAGAAAAACACGAGGGACTCCAAATCCATGGATGATATTACAGGCCATGAATTTAAAAATGGAATGCGTTTGGACATCATTATGCATCACCTAATCCTACATGAAAAGAATATTTTATAGTACGATTGAAACTGCATTATAGAGGGGTTTTTGGGGAATATTTCCCCCTGACATCAAGTTCCCAGACCACAAGGGTAAATGAATACACAATGGTATAGAGGGGATCCGGTAGCCTATGCACAAAGAATTCATAAATATGACATGTATGGGAGATCTTGGAAAACTAAATGTAATTTGGATATATGGTGGGACAATAGTAGAATAATCACTGAATCTAGTGAGAGAGTTTCTATGTTGTTTAATGGGATGCATATGAATCGGCCTGAACATCCTCCAAAAATAGTGTAATCTCACATCCTTGAATTTAATGTAAGGGAATAATATCATTACAATGTTTTTAGAGGATATATTCATGGCTGGAACTGATCTTGAGGATAAAATGCACAACAAACCGATAGATTTAATCATTCTGGGATCAATCTATCAGGAGATTTCCATACAATAGATACATGACCAAAGGAATTGTCCAATAGTCAGTTTCTTCTATTTTTGGAGTGGGATTCATGGGATATGATACAAATTTAATAGTGGTAAAGTGTATTACCCTCTAGATATCATCATTCTCTAATGAGATAGATGTAATGAAATTTTGATGTTCCACATCAAGGAATAGATCTTCTTGGTTGGGCTCACAAGGGATGTGCTAAATCAGACTGTTATTCACCTTGACCATTCTGAAACTGAAAAACATGATTAACCTCTAGAAGAGATGGGAACATGGAAATTAGCTTGCGTGTGTTATCTAATTAGGGTATGAACTCTGGATTCTGAAGGATATAGTCACTATTGATCTACATGGTGACTATCTTGGAACCCCATCACATGTAGGTGAGTAACATCAGTCTTGAGATAAAAACTACGGCTAGTGATTTTACCCTTATATTCTACCTCATTGTTGGTATGGAATTCGAGAAACATGAATGTATGGGTTAAGACCAACTGTGTAGTTGTGATGAAGAGAATTATAGGCCTACTCTGTTTAGTCAAGGATCATTAAACCTCAGGCTTCTTGGACCTTGGGATGTACCATCCAAATGCACCTAAAAACAAATAATTGAATAATCTAGTAATAGGATGAACTCATCTAAAAAATCGAGATCCACATAATTATATATGGGCATGGATGAGTGATAAGAAAATATTTTAGGGCCAAACCCATGAATACCTTCTTGTGGAATAAAGTTGATGTTGAATTGTTGAATGATCACCACCCACTGAGATAGAATACCTGTCAACACAGGGACGCTTAGAATATAATTTAGAAGATTCGAATTGGAAACCTGATTTATGTGAAAATGCTGAAGATAATGCCTCAAATATTTCACTGGGAACATTGATGTGAGGGAGCACTACTTGAAAGAGGAATACTAGGTCTATGTGTCGAGGAGCATGTGTCTAAGATAATACCAATTGTTCTTCATCCAATGATTATTTTGTTGGGTGATAAAGGGGCCAAGGGATTATTCTAGTGTGGTCACGTAGAGGTATAAAAATATTATGATGGATGGAATCAGTATCAAAGGATGTAGTGAATACCATATTATCACTTCAAGTTCTATTTTTCACTCATCATCCCATTGGTTGATGGTACATTTCTTCATTTCTCTAGAAAATGTCTTAAAATTTCTAAACATATTCGAGATAAATTGGTGTATATAGGCCAATTGGCCTAAAAATCCATTGATCTATTGAAGTTAGTTTGGAGGAGGCATCTGACTAATAGCCTTGATCTTATCTTGGTTGATCTGAATGCCTATGTACCTAATGATTCATATAAGAAACATCCCAAAGGTAACCCCAAGGAAACGTTTTAGGGTTCATCATTAGATGGATAGAGTCTAGGAAGCTAATCACATTCCCCAGATCAATAAGATGTTCCTGATGCGGTAGGTATTTTACCAACAAATTTCCTCACAACATTCTAATAGAACCACAAGGACATGACTGGATATGAGATATAAAGCATGCTGATATTTAGCTCATGAATTTTAAAAACTGATGGTCATTAACTGACATCAAATGGTCACTTGAGGAACCCTAAAAGTAGTGTAATATTTATATTTGGAGGATTTATAAATCTTATAATACCTAGAATATCCATTCACGAAGGAGAGGTCATGGAACATAGTAGTGGAATCATTCATCATATACATCATTAAAAGGGAATAATCATCCTTTGGATAATTATTGTTGAGATGTTGTAAGTTGATACAAAATAGGATATATATATTCATATTCTATAAGAGAATGTGGTTAGATAAACACCTTGGTTATTGGACTTTCCTAAATTTTTTTTTCTTGGTGATCTTTTTTGCAATGGATATGACTGTGGAGCCACAAGATGGGTGCATCGTCCTAGGTGGTTGTTTGATCCAATGATTACTCACTGGGAGACCATGACGGTGGTTGGAAACATATAGATATATTCATGGAATCTCATTGAAACTATAGGAAAATACATTATGATAAATCTTTAATAAATCCACAAAATTCTTTTGTTCTTTCGAAGGCATAGCTATGATAATCAATGTTGGGCTAGGGTCTACCTCGACACTAAGATTACCCTGCTCAAATTCATCAATGATGGTGGATAAACCCTCTTTAAATGTAGAAGTAGCATCCTACAAGTCCTCATCATCACCCGAAATAGAGGGATTGATGGGGGGATATTGTTTATTCAAGACAATGGATCTAGGGGGAAAACTAATACCCTCTTGGGTGGATGTGGAATCCTCATAGGGAGAATAATATACTGTTGAAATCATGGAAATAAAAGCCTTGGACCAAATTACATTATGCTTTCTGATAGAGGGGCCTGTACCTAGTGATATCAATGTTGTGGATGCGGTTCAATTGATGTCGATTTATCTAGTCCCGGTGAAACTAGTAGGTGTGGCATATTGCGGTAGCCGTAAGGGTAATGTCACAATATCAAATAAAGTTAAGGGTTTAGGAATCACCTTAGCCCGGTCTATATATGAATATGAGGTAATATTATGGTATTCCTCAAAGATGGGAATTTGTACTTCTATCATCTCATAAATGATGAAAAAATGTCCCAATCATGGGGTTTTACCGTACAACTAGTGAATCTTGGAGATTAAAGAATCATTTGAATCTACACATTAGTTTTCCATAATTTTAGTGTGGTCAACCTCATTGGTATAAGCCCATTTTTCATTTATCTTATAATAGATGGCATCTAAATAGCATCCCTCACTAGAGGAAAAGAAAGAAGCATCACCATGGAGCATTCCAACTCGTCCATTTGTGGTCTAATTATAGAATATGTGATATGAGGAGTGTCTTCGTGCATGCAGATTGAGCCAGGGACTTCCCATAAGTGCATTGTATGTGATGTCATGTGAGACCACCTTAAGGTCAGTTCTGGTAACAAGGTAGCCAAACTGGATCCTTTGGTGGAGTCTACCACGTAGCCTCTTCTTAGTCCTATCATTGAAATTAATTGTCATTCCATATAGACTATAATCTACCTCAATTATTCCAAGATTATAGATCATCTAGGTAAGGAAGAGTTGATACTTGAACTTGTTTCAATTAGATAATGATGTAAATCCATGCAGTTGAACATTATTATGATTTATAGAAAACATATGTTCCCTTAACCTGGGGATCCTTCAACATCTATTGAGAATGAGATGATGTCTTGACATCCTTAACACTTGACATCATCTACATGAAAGGCTTGTTCCGCTACTAACTCTATCTCAAACTGGATGAAGAATTGCAATGCCTCTATAAGGGAATCATTTTTATATTCAGATAGGAGAAGGTACTCACGGCTTGAGAACATTGCAGGGATGCAATAAATATTCTTCATCACATCATATATTTGTTTTAGACACACATTTCTATAGGGCAGAGGTCACTCTTTGGTTGGATGTATGATGGGTGATATTGGTCAAATTAGAATATTTTGTATGATGTTGGGGATATCAGATTTCAAACTAGATATACCAATAAAAATTTATATCACATGACTTTCAGATGGCTGAGGTCTGGCCATAGATGAGAGAAGCTGATCATGATGTGGTGGCATTTTATAAGAGTGATGTGGGGCACTTTAGTAAAGTCTTGAAATATTAATTTATCTAAATGTGATATTTGAATTAAAATATCTCCCAAGTGTTATAAGTTGAGGATAAGATTAGTATGTTTATAAATACTCTTAAAAATAGGTTTTATACAACATAGGGTTACAAAATTAACCTCATAATTTAGCATTAGACGTTAGATAAAAACATTACCTCTTACCATGTATTCTTGTCGGTTCATGATATATGGTTATTATAGTTCCTATAGAATTCCAAGAGAACCTCATGTGAAAAATTAATGACATATGTAACATTATCTATGTCATATTACCAAATATTATATTTTTAGGACTATTGTACCACTTAATAAAATAGTATTTGCTTTAAAAACTCATTTATGTCAATTTGGTCATTATTTAGTAACAGATTTTATTTTAAAGTCATAAAAACTTGATTTATTATAAATATTAGAATTAAATCAAAGATAATATGTAAAATAAATAAATATAATTAATGGATTGAATCAAAATGTTCAAAGTATATTTATTTTATTATTTATAATTCCATTAATTTGAATCATTCAGTAATAAGTTAATCAATACATCATCATTGTGTCATAAATAAATTTATTTATTTAATCTATAAAATTTATAAATAAAATGCAATGAAGTAGGAAATATTTTAATATTATTAATTAATATTTATAGTGAAATATATTTTTTATATAACCCTATATTAAAATTTTATTTGTAAAATATACATGTTTTAGTTATATTTCTCTTTTCATTAAATTAAAAATAATAAAAGGTCATTATCACAAAAAGTGCCTAAATTAGGTCCTAAAATCGACCTAATAAATCTCATGGTTGTCCATATATTGTCAAATAGTCTTAGGAAATAATTTGTAGTAGTTATTTATTATTATAATATTATTTTTTAGGCTTATTTACATAATTTACACTTTAAAAATGGTAAATAAAAATAATTACTGAAGATACTATTCATAGTTTCCAAAAATAAAAGATATCTATTTACACAATTTATACCTTATAATTCTAAAATTTTAATCCATCTTCCTTAATTAAAAACACATAATTGGAAAAAAATTAATATAAAAATAATTTATGTTGTCAAAACTAGAATGCGGGGGTTAAAAAAGTAAAAAACTATCAAAAGATTGTCATGTGATTGTGTCCAGTTTATTTCTGAAATTTCATCCCAGGAATGAAATTATTTAAAATTTTATTAAATAATCCAATTAAAATTTAAAACCAATTGAAAATATTATCTTATTATATAAATAAATTAGACAAAATGTAGTATTAAATTGAAATGTAGTATTTTTCACTATACTTTAAAATGTGAATTTCATCAAAAAAATAACGGAATTTCAACCAAGTTAAATTTTGAAGTATGGATTCTAAATAATAATATTATTATATCAAATAGAACTTATAAAATTGAAAAATACTTGATTTAAAATGCTTTTCCCATCAAAAGGTGTTAAAAATGTATTTTTTCAATACTTCTATTATCTTAAAAATTGAATTATTTCTAATATCATATCTAGAAAAAATATAAGATGAATCTAAAACATCAAATTTAATGTATTAAATATATATTTCACAAATAAAATATATAAAGAGTGATTTTATTATTTTATAGGCATACTCATTTTCATTTAAATTTTTTCAGATGAAATTTAACACTATGCATACCCGTAATTATAATGACTGGGATATAATATTTAGTAAACACTTATACTCAGAATTGTGTGAAATGAAATTTATCAAATGAATGAGAAATTTTGTGTAACATAAGATGATAATAGTGTTGCATATACTACAAGATAATAAAATTTTCTATATAGTTCAAGACAATCTTGACGTAGCATACAACACAAAACATCCATGAAACTAAAAATAGTATATCTCATAAAATATCAATAATTTACATTATACCCCCCTTAAAATTAATTTCACCATAACAATTCTTCAGGAATTTAAAAAGGTACACTACATGAATGTTTCTTTCATAGAAATATTTATCGTAAAAAAACATAAATACAAAAACATCATTTTAAAAAGGAATGTTAGAAACATAATGGTGACAAAATGTAACTTATTACAAGGTTTACATATAGGATAACATATGTGGGTAATGGAATCATACATATGGAAGAAAAATATTACCATAAGGTCCTCATGGATAATGATAGAGTGTCCGGTTTGGGGAAAGTTAACAACTAGAAAGACATAAATCTACAATGATTTAAGGGACCATTTGATCCATCAAATCAGAAGTAACTAAGATAACCATTTTTGACATCATGATACTAGCCCTAAAGTTGATGAACATGATATGAAATGTTTACATGATTTTAGAAAAATCTCTCTATAGTTCATTCATAAGAGAATTTTAACTTCATCTATTCTTTAATGAATTGAAGATAAAATTTACATTATTGACATGTTATCCAATCATGCGATAGAATGATAGGTAATTACATATATCTCAACAAAAATATTATCATAGGTTATCAAATATCAAGAAGTCCACCTATAGTGTAGTAATACCTTAGTATAAGAAACCTCAACTGGAATATAAATTATACTATCCATAAAGGCATAATATTACAATCCTTCCAAAGACTTAAAATATAAAACATTTAAAAATGGTAAACTAAATCGATATAACATTTCTCTCTGATATTTCATAATGGATATCCTGGTTGTTTGAATCCATACTTGTGAATACCATAATCATGTATTCTCTTGTAACATGATTATAATATGAATTACCGTAGATCATTACTGAAAAATGATTTGATTCAAAACCAACTCTTTAAATACATCAAACATACTAAATATTCTGTATACTTGAACAATGATATCACTTAGTCCATATATCAGTCATTAGGTCATTATACTATCAATCATATCCTTCTCTTATTATCCCTTCATTATGTGCATATCATGTTCTTTCCCAAAACATTTCATTCACTTTTCATGGTTATCGGTATGATATACTTATTGAAAAACTCAATGGACCAATTCATAGATATTGTAATATTCCATAATAATGTAAATGATATTCTATAACACAATTTTATAATCCCATTACATAAACACTTAATCATTCCCCCACTTCATTTTCGTAAACAATATTTCCTATAGTTATCGGATGGGATTTTCCATCATCATTGGCCTTAAGAGGTTGTTGATGTAAATTATCATCTATAACCATTGGATTGGGGAATTGTTTATCATAATTCCCCATTTCCTTACACTTTAAGAATTTATGTGTTGGTGGTTGTTTCTCTATCGTTTTCTCTATTCACATCATTTGAAACCTTTTTCCCAATACATTAGTAGTGAACTGATTTTATTTTCATCAGTTGTGCTATGATGAATGATTTATGATTTTGTAGCACATGTAAGAATGATTTGACATTGAAAAGAGTGAGAACTATATCTCCATCCAATGCATTGGGTAACTATTTATATCTCATGATATATAAATGGCTAGAATGGAAAGTAAATCATGTTTTGTAATACAGGTTTGGATCAATATGAAAATTTGGTTATTTAATACCTGGCTAGAATGACAAGTAAACCATGATCCGTATTGGACATTGTCTAATATAAAGGTATTTGAATAAATGCCTTGGCTACTATGGAAATCATATTATTTGTTTTTTTGACCTAATTCCAGGTGTTATGTCAATTTTATTTTAATCATGGTTCACATTCATGTAATATTTATGCCATACAAACTGCTAAGAGACCCTCATCAAAGCTGCCATCCAATCTATCCCTAGCTACTTTATGTCCAATTTTAAGCTCCTGGCGGCCATCGTCGACTAGATCCATACACGTACTGTCAATTTCTGGTGGTGGATGAACGATGGAAGGAATCGACCCCACTAGATGGCCTGGGAGAAACATTGCATACTGAAATCAAAGGGTGGGATGGGGTTCTGGAATTTTTTTCTCTTCAACGACGCACTACTGGGCTAGAAAAAATGGTGCCTTATTAACCTTCCATCTTCTCTTTGCGTGCGAGTTCTTCAAGATAAGTAATTTCCCCACACGGCCTTTCAGGCTTCCTCTTTTGGGCCCCATCCTAGCTTCCTCTGGAGAAGCATTTGGGGGGATAAAATGCTCCTGGATAAATGACTGAGCTGGAGGATTGGGTCTAGGTCATATGTCAAAATCTGGTTTCATCCTTGACTTGTTGATAAGGATGGTTTCTAGGCTACATCACCCACCCAACCAAGTTTTGAAGATGCCACTGTCAGCTACCTCCTTTCTGACCAGGGACTGGGATGGTGTTTGGAAAATATCATGGGATGGTTTAGCGAAAAAGATCAAAGAATTATCCTTAGCATTCCCTGGGTTTCAGATGCAGGCCCTGACCATCTCTTCTGGATCAATGACATCTTGAGCGACTACACGGTGAGATGCGGCTACAGACATGCTCTTGGAATCCACTCATTCGGCTGGGATGAGGGACCATGGAAATCGATTTGGACGCTCAATGTCCCCCCTAAAATTTGTAAGTTTTTGTGGCAGGTTTGTATGGGCACTCTCCAATCAATGAGCCTTCTTGTTTACCAACATATGGCCAGTACATGTTTTTTCCCTTTCTGCCCGAACACTCCAGAAACCCCTCTGCACACTATTATTTACTGCCCGTGAGCTAGGGAAATTTGTAATCAATGGGGCCCGAAACTAGTTGCTTCGCTGGAATTGGCCTCCAACCTTCCCGATCTTCTGATGTGTTGGGGATCCTCTATCTCTTTTTAAGATGCTGGTTTGCTTTGCACTTTGGCTTGGTTTATTTGGGTCAGGCGTAACGATGCTGTTTTTCATCAAGTTCACAGACCCACCAAATTCTGGATGGATTGGCCAACCTTTTGGATTGAGGTATGGAAAGGCCACAAGGGGTATTCTATGCTTAGTGTTTCCCCCTCCCATCCTACTCATTGGAATCTCCCATCAGAAGGAATTATAAAGATTAACGTGGACGCGTCTCTTCCAAAGGGTTGGTTTATTGCCCTCAGCCTCCTTGCCCGAAATCATTTGGGGAAAATCATTGCTACTAAATATGAACCACGTCATGAATTTTGGGAACCAGAAGTCTCTAAAGCTATGACCATCCTTGCTGGTTTGATGCTCTCTAGAGAATGTGGATTGGGTGATTTCATCATTGAGTCTGACTGTCTTACCGTTATCGATGCTATTAATCACATTGAAGGAAGACTCCAGTCTTTTGGAATCATCATCAGGAGAATTCTATCACTTCGTCAATGCATCTCTTTATGCACATTATCCATCACCAAAAGGGAAGGTAACAATATGGCCCATCAGTTTGTGACCGCAGGCCCATTCAGTACTGCCCAGATTTGTTTGGATAATTTCCCTTCTTTCCTTTGCACATGCACTTCTGTTAATCTTTGTCCTTAATGTTATATTGTTTTATTAAAAAAAAATATTTTAGTATATTTGGAATCTCAGAAGAAATTATTATAGCATGGTGAATGATCTTCAACCTCTCCCATAAATATCTTCCTCATTAGTTTTCCAACATAAAACCTTTCTTTATATCATAGGGAAAATAAAACCTAAAAAGGATGATCTCAAATTCTCATTAAGGGTAATCATGAATAAAATCAACCATGATATGAACATAAGAACATACGAAAATGTATTTATATTATGAATACTAAAATCATTAGTCATGAAATATGTCTTTGCAGTTTGTAAGGCATAAATATTAAATGAAATGAACCATGATTAAAATAAAATTGACATAATACCTGGAATTGTGTCAAAAAATAAACAAATAATTTGACTTCCATAGTATTCAAGGAATTTATTCCAATATTATTATAGTGGATAATTTCCAATACAGAACTTTGTTTACTTGTCATTCCAGCCAGGTATTACATAACCAAATTTACATATTGATCTAGCCCTGTATTACAAAACATTATTTACTTTCCATTCCATCCCTTTAAATATAATGAGATATAAATAGTTACCCAATGAATTTTAGGGAGATATAGTTATCACTCATCTCAAAGTCAAATCATTCTTAAATGTTCTACAAAATCATAAATCATTCATCATAGCATAACCCATGATATAAAATCAGTTCCTAAATCATCATTTCATCATAATCAATATAAAATAAATGAATTTAATAAAACTTTTTCCCTCATAAAGATAATAAAATTAATGTAATAAGATTATTTGAAACATAACCCTATGTCTTGTTGTATGGAAAATATTTTTTATAAAACACTTGAGATTAATTCAAGAGGAAAACATATTTTCTTCTACAAGAAGGTTTTATTTTTAAAAAATAAGGCACCTTTTAAAAAGAAATGTATTAAGTTAAAAAAATTCCATATTTTTAGTGTAATATTAATGTAATAACAGAAATATGAAGATGTAAAAATATTTTCATCACATATTAGTTAAAAAAATATTCTTCTCGTACTCTTCCAGGAAAAAATATACATTGAATGGAAAATTAAAAAACGACTCCTCCATATAGTTTTATAAAAAAATTCACCAATGGGTTAAATGGAATTTAGAAAATATTATAAGAATATAATAAATATTATATATTTTTGAAACATGGATGTGAATGATGAATATTCCCCGGTAAATACTTATGAATAAAAAATCTCAAATAATAATGAGATTGAAAAGGTATCCCTTACCTTAGGTATGGTTTCTTGAATAAGTGTCTAAAAATCATATATAGTGGGTTTAGACATATTATTAAACAGTAATAAAACTATTATAACATTGGTGATTTCATGTATGATTCACTTATGACATTATATTACCCGTTTATTTATCAATTCCATGTTAAGAAATATTTTGGGTAATACTTGTTTTATTTATCGTACATGTTTTCACTTGTTATTCATGATATTATTATATCTATTGTAATTTACATACTTCAAGAATTTGAAGCATGATTAAAATATCATAAATATTAAATATATACATATATATAAAAGATAGATATATGAAATGGAATTCACCATTCATAGAGACAGTAGGTCGTACGTACACATTAATGTTGTTTTCGTTTTCTTATTTAAATGAATCAAAGAATGTTATGTATATATATATATATTATCAAAAATATTTCATATATTTATTTATTATATATTATATATACTTTATAATTACTCTTTAACAGTTAATGTTGGGAATTATTCTCATCGCGTCTTGGACACAGTAAGTCATACGCACACACGTGCGATGATATAATTCAATTGATGGTATGGAATTGGACGGTATATGAATTATAAAGAAATAATATCATGTTGTATTCATTATTTAAATACATTATACAAATCAATATACCCATCCAAATTATGTATTTTAGAATAATGAACTACACCACGACGTGGAGGTGGTAAGCAGTACATACACACACATGGTGATATTTTTAATTGTAGGATGGATATAAGGAGGTATACCGTTGAAACATAATTATAATAACATAAAAACATGTATAAGATACTGGATATAATAATTTGACATGGATACACCATATGAAAAGGAATTTGAAGAAGAAAATAATTTTGAAGGATGTTATAAAACAATTACCTCTTTTTTGAGGATCTCATTCTAATTTTGCACAAATGAAAACATATGATGGATTTATTCCAAAATTGTGGCCTCTATGATAAAGTTAGAGTTTTTGGAGGCTTATTTGGTCATATTTTATATTATCATGGGGGCTTGAGAGGTGTGAGTAAGTTGGTATATCTGGTTCCTTTTATTAGAGGGAGGATGGGAATATTAGGAATGTCTTGAAATATTAATTTATTATAAATTGATCTTAAAATTATAATAGCTAAAATGTAATATAGTTATAATATAAGATGAGAATATGTATAAATCCTCTAAAAAAAATATGATTTATACATGTTTAGGTAACAAAAGAAACCATATTTTTTTAGCATTAATGCTTAGTGAAATACATTAACTCTTACCATATCTTCTTGTATGTTCATGATATATTGTTAATATAGTTACTCTAAAATTACAAATGAGCCTCAAGTGGATAATTAATTAAATTTTAAACATTATAACAATAATATAGAAGAATCATATATTTTTAGGAATATTATGTCATTTAATAAAATAGTATTTTTTTTAAACTCATATGTGTCAATTTTGGTACTATTTATTAATTTTTTTTGTTAAAGTCATATGAACACGATTCCTTCTAAAAAGGAGGTAAATAGAATAAAATATGTAATATAAATCCAAAAAATTAATTTATGGAATAAAAATATTCATATTAAAATTATTTTAATATTTTTAAAATCATTTATTTAAATAATCCATTAATAAGTTTATCACTGAATCATGACTATGTCATAAATAAATTCATTTATCTGATGTCAAATAATTATAAATAAAATAACATGGTTCATGATTTTTTTTAAATTTATAATTACTATTTATATTCAATGTTATAGGTTATAAAATCTTATTTTAAAAATGTTTTAGTTAAAATACATTGTTATGCTATATTTTTATTTTTTTTAATTAATAATTATAAAATGTCATTATCACACCCATGCAGGTCCATAGGGTCTTGCAATTGACCCATCTATATTCACAGTTATAAATAACTCCTAAAATAGTATTAGTAAACGTTTTAGGTCAGATTTATATTAATATAATATCAATTGTTACCCTTATTTACCTAATTTATCCTTTAACCATATAAAATTAAAATTATTACTGATGTTACTGTTCATAATTTTAAAAAATAAAAGGAACTTATTTCGTAATTTGTAATTTTTTATAATAAATATGGAATATATTTGTCTTAAATAAAAAGATAGAATTTTTATAAATTTTTTTAAAAGCAATTCCTGTAGTCAAAACCAGAAATCAGTTTTTTAAGAAGGAAAAACTTTCAAAAGATTGTCATGTGTTTTTGACCTATTTAAATGTGAAATTACATCCAATTACTTAAAATATGTTAAATTATAGAAATTTAATCTAATTAAACATTAAAACCTATTTTAAATTTCATCTAACTATATAAATAAATTAGATGAAAACGAATTTTTGAATAACTTTTCATTATTCATTAAAATATGAATTTCATCAAAAAAATACCAAAATTTAAACAAAGTAAAATTTGGAAGTCCCTATTGAAAAGAATATGTTTATTTTGTCAAATATATATTATACAGTTTTATAAATAATTATTTAAAATGGGTTCTTAAAAAAAGGAAGTAATACTGTATTTTTTACAACAACACTTCTTTTATCTGAAAAATTTAATCTGTTCTCATAAAATATATAGAAATCAGTT
Organism: Viscum album; assembly: GCA_963277665.1. NCBI lineage: Eukaryota > Viridiplantae > Streptophyta > Magnoliopsida > Santalales > Viscaceae > Viscum > Viscum album. The sequence continues at coordinate 1,921,461,439 of OY728145.1, read as the reverse complement.
AAGTTAAATTTGAAACATTACATTGAATATATTAAATTTATATATTTCTCTAATAAAATATATAAAGATTTATTTAATTATTTTATAGACTAACTTATTTTCATTTAAATATTTTTTTAGAAGGAAGTTAATATTATTCTTAAACACCATTATAATGACTAGGTTATAATATTTATTTGTCAGCAATACTCTGTATTTTGTGAAAGGAATTGTATCAAAAGAACAATAAATAATGTGTAGAAAAACCCAAGAATAGTGTTTCATATATGGAAAGATAATATGAAGTTTGATATTATGCATGCTAATCTTGATGTATCCTACAACACTGGATATCAAATAATTTAAAAAGACTCTATCGCAAAAAAGTTGGAGTGTAAAATTAGACTTCCCTTAAAATGGACTTCACCCTAAAAATCCATTACTGTTATACTACTTTAATGTTTATTTCATACAAACCCACATTGTAAAAAAATACTTAAACATCATTTTAAAAAGAGAAGTTAGAAACTTAACAACTTCCGAATGTAAATCATCATGGGGTTTCTACATTGGAGAACATAGTTGGGAATTAAAAACATGGATATGGAATAAAAATATTACAATCATGTATAGATGGATTGTGATTGAGAACAATGTTTGGGGAAAGTTAACAACTTGAAATCCATAAATCTACGATGATTTAAGATACCATCAAGTCCCTCAGATAATATGATACTAGGATAACATTTTGGGGTTTTAATATCATTTAAATAAGGTTTAGGAACATGAGAAAAAAAATACTTTCTTGATTTTATTAAAGTCTCACCATTGGTCATTCCTTCAAGAATATCCACACCATATCTTATTTAATGAAATCAAGTTGGTTTTTTCATTCATGAATTGTTAGCCGATATTGGGGTAGAATGCTAGGTCATTACATCTATTTCAACCAGAAGGTTAGAATAGGTTATCAAATATGCATAAGTCCACCTTTAGTGATACAATTCATTAATATAACAATCGAAAATATGAATATAACTTATACTATCACTTAATTGATAACATTATAATCCATCCAAAATCAAAAAATATAAAAAATTTAGAAAGATGTGAAATAAATCGTGTTAATATTTATCTCCCATATCTCGTATTGTAGATCATGGTAGATGCATTCCGTACATGAAAATACCATAATAGTGCATTCTCTTGAAACATGAATATAACATGAATTAACATAGAACCATAGAGAAAAGTTCTATTATTTGAAAACCAACTCTTTCCCCAGAACATAAATACAAAAAATTATATATACTCATACCATGATTTCACATTTTCTTTATATCTATCAAGAGTTCATTAATACTATTAAACATTTCATTAACTCCTTATCCATTTATTGTATACATATAATGTGTTTTCCAAAATTATTTCAATAAATTTTCATGGTTTTAGGTACCATATACTAATGGAAAACCAAAATGTACAAATACAATGACATTCCAATATTCTATAGTATTAAAAAAGGCATTACAAAACAGTGTTTTAGAATCCAATTACATAAACACTTAATCATTACACAAAATATTTGTAATAATCATTTTCAGCAATAATGATCACATATGATTTTCTTTCACCTTTTTTAAGAGGTTTTTGAAATTGATAATCATCTAAATCCATTATATTAGGGCATTGGTTAGCATAATTCCCAATTTCCTTACACTTGTATCATTGAATAGTGGGTGGTGTGTTCTCTGAAGTCTTTTGTCTATTCAAATCAATAGATACATTTTTTCCATTAATTCAGTAATCAACATCTTGATAAACTTTTTTTCCAAATTTAAAAATGTTTCTTTTCACTTTATGAAAGATCAACCATGCTACTTTCTACAATATGAGCATAAGGAAAAATTTATCTTCTTTTCACCATTGTTTTTAGATTTTCCATTGAAATTCAAATTTCTTTTCCAATAAAAAACATGAGATTGATATGTAACATAAAGTTCCATTTATATCATGATAGAACCTAACAAAATCTATTTATAAATACTAAATTCTATTAATGTGAATGCCCTTAGAAGACTTGGTTTTAAGACACTAAAGAATCAATCAACATTACATTCATGTAGGATGATAATGCTAGATGAAAACCCTGGAAGTCTTGTAATTTTTTTTCATATCTACGAAAAGATTAATCATCATTTTTATGATAAAGGAACTCTTTTTGATCTTTTTTCTAATAATATGAGGAAAATACTTATTGAAAAATATTTAAATTAACTCATCACATTCCATGGATTGAATTTCAGCTTCATGCCTTGTATTCTTTATTAGAGTCCACCACCTGTATGCCTGACCTTATGTACGATAAATATCCAAAATGATTTTTTCATGTTACGAACCACAAAGTATGGAAAATAACTTTTCAATGGTACTGAGCCATAGTTTTGAAACTAGTGGATCATAATTCCCACAGAAAGAATGTGGAAGTTTCCTCTTAAAGGACATAATAGAATGATGTTCCCTTCCCTTCTCATTTCGATATCTAGAATGATTCAAAGATTGTGTATGTATAGAAATAATATTTTTTATTCTATCCACCATAATCATAGGTTGTTAACGAGTACCGTCTTTTCATTCCCCAGGTTATTGATCATTAAAACGGTTTCTTCTGGTTCCACGCATTGTCTAAAACCCAAAAATAATAGTGTGAAAAGAAAAATTATACTAGGAATACAAAATAACCAAGGGCGAGTACATTTAGTCTCTAACATAATAGGTTTAATACAAGGTTATTGATGATCTTTAACATAAATCAAGTACTATATAATATATTTGGACTTATGTTTAGCGAAATGCGTAGACATACCTTATAAATATCAATATCAATCTCACTAAATACTTTCCATCCTAGTTTCCAAAGGTTATCTAATCAATTTCATTGATAGAAACATTAACTACCCAAGTATGACATAAATGGAAATTGCATTTCTTTTGAATAATTCATAAAACATTACACTAATAGTTTCCCAATGACCATATTAGTTTCGTGCCTTTGGAAACATAGAACACATTCTTTTTTCTTTGTGGAAGATCTTGAACATCTCTATTAAAGATCTTCCCAAGTAGTTTTCATACCCAAAACATTTCTTTATATCCTAAGGAAAATGAAATGTAAAATTAATGAGCTCATTTTTTCAGTAAGGGTAATAATTATTAAAATAAAACAAAACATAAACATAACATTGTAAAAATATGTACATAAATTTTGAATATAAAAATAGAGAGTCATGAAATAATTACTGGAAGTTCGTAAGGCATAAACTATAAATGAAAATGAACCCTGATAAAATAAAATTGACATAAAACATGGTATTTTGAAAACCAATAGTCACATAATATTATTTCCATAGTACCCAAGGCATTTTTTCTAAGTCCATCATTATGAGAAATGTTCATTAATATAAAGGGTTTACTTTCCATTCCATCCTTGTATTACTGAACTTGATTTACATGTCATTACAGTCCTATATTACTAAACCATATTAAAATTCCATTCTAGTAATGTCTATATCAAGAGACACAAATAATTAAATATTTAATTGTAGGCATATTTAAGTCCCACCTATCTCAAAGTGAAATCATTCCTACATGCTCTATAAAATCATTCATCATTCATCACAGCATAACCTAGGAAATAAAATGGGTTTACTAAACATCATCCCATCATAAACCATATAAAATAATTGGATTTCCTAAACATAATTCCATAAAAAAAATCAATGTAACAATAGGTATAGAAACTAAACCCTATGTTTTCTTATATGGAAAATAATTTTAATAAAACACATGAACTTAATTCTTGAGGAAAACCCCCTTTGTTCTTAAAAACATTATATTTTCTCAAACTGACACACAGTTTTCAATGTAAAAATTTTATTTGAAAATAAATTTTAAAAACATTAGAGGAAGCATAATGAAAACAATTAATTAGGAAGATGTAAATATTTGTCCATGCTGTATACATTAAAAACCATTATTCTTCTGCTCTTTCCAGAAAAGTCAAATAACACCTCATTTGGAAAATGAAAGAATGACTCCTCCATACCGTTTACTAAAAAAAATCAACAATTGGTGAAATTAACTTTAGAAAAAAGTTTAATAATAGAAATTGTATTATATATTTATGAAACACGGACATTAATGAAATGTATACCACAATAAATTCTTACGAATAAATAATCTTGGATAATAAGGAGATTGAAAATTTATCTGTTACATTAGGTCTGATTTCGTTCATATGTGTCCAAAACTTAGGTATAATGGGTTTAAAATGATTTTTAACATTTATAAAACCATATTTATATCTATGATAACATATATGGTTCAATTATGACATTATATAACCCGTTTATTTAGGAATTTCACGTTAAAGCAATGTTTCTGGTAATAATTGTTTTATTTATCATACGTGTTTTGACTTGTTATTCTTGATATTTTTACATAATACATGATTTAATTAATTAAAAAATTTAAAACATCATTTATATATCATAAATATCCTATATATAAATAAATAAATATATATATAATAGATATATAAATGAAATGGAATACACCATTCATGGAGATAGTATGCCATATGTATGCAAGAACGCTGTTTCTGCTTCCTTATTGAATTGAATGGATGAAATTAATGGATATAAATATATATTTAAATATTTTAGCACTAAAATTTCATATATTTCATGATTATTTTTATACATAATTTATAATCATTTTCTTATAGTAAACATAGAGAATGAATCTCATCATGTCGTGCAGACAATAAGTCATAAGAACGCACGAGCAATGATATCATTCCATTGATGGTATGGAAGTGGAATGTATATGAATTTTACTAATAATATCGTGTTATATTAGATATTTAAATACATTTATTTCATCAATATACCAATCCAAATTATGTATTTTTAATAACAAATTACACATCAACGTGAGAAAGGTAAGCAGTATACACACGCGCATGGTGATATTATTATTTGTAGGATGAATATAAAGAGGTTTATGATTGTACCATTATTGTGATAACAAATAATTATGTATAATATTCTGTATTTATTAAATTATTATGGAAACACCATATTATTTGAAATTATAAGAAGAAACAAATATTGAAAGAGTTTACAAAACAAGTACATCTTTTTCGAGTATCTATTTTTTATTTTCACAAAAGGTCTCCAAAAGATGACTTCATACCCAAATTTTAGCCACAAAAAGGAAGAAAGGGATGTTGGGAGTTTAATTTAGCATAATTTGGATGAGCCTAGAGGCTTGAGAGGTGTGAGTATGTCGGTATACGTGGTGGCTTTTTAAAGGAGGGAGGAGGGGCACTTTAGGAATGTCTGGAAATATTAATTTATTATAAATTGAGCATTGAATTATAATCACTCGAATGTGATATATTTATATTTTAATCTGAGTATGTGTCTACATTATATCAACCAATAGGTTTTATACAAGATCAGTTCACAGAATTAACCTTTCCTTGTAGCTTTTACCCTTAGAAACAATTCTCAACTCTTACCATGTCTTCTTGTATTTTCACAACATATGGTTATATAGTCACTATAAAATTCCATTATAACCCCAAGTGGATAATTATTGAAATATTTATCATTTTTTACATTATTGTTCTAAATATTTGATGTTTAGACTATTAAGGAATTCAATAAAATAGTGTTTTTTAAAACACAATTATATCAATTTTGAAAATATTTAGTAATTGAATTTTGTTAAAGTCATAAAATCATGATTCCTTAAAAAAATAATTTACTGAAATATAAATTTCATAGTCATCCATAAAATTATTTTATGTCATCAAAATGATCATATAATATTTATTATTATATTTATGTCGTCTTTTATTTCAATCATTCATTAATAAGATAATCACTACATCATCATTGTGTCATAAATAAATTAATTTATTTTATGGTATAAAAATTATAGATAAAAACCCACAATGTATTAAATTTTATTTATCATTATATATTTTATTTATAGTAAAATAGATCAGTAATATAACCATATATTATAAATGTTTTAGAAAAAGATACATGTTTACATTTTAGTTCCGTTTTCATTAAATTAAAAATTGTCAATTGTCATTATCACACTCATGTAAATCCATGGGGTTATAAAATCAACCCAAGGATGAAAATTGTCAGAAATATCTCATAATATGAGATGTGGACATGTTTTATGGTGGTTTTATATATTAATAATATTATTTTTACTTTATTTTCCCGATTTACACTTTAACTATAGTAAATAAAAATAATTACTAAAGTTTCTATAAATAATTTCCAAAAATAAAAACTACATATTTCCGCAATTTATAACTTCTTATTATAAATATAGTATCCATTTTTCTATAATCAAAATACCAAATTTCTAGAAATTAATTCTAGTTGTCAATACAAGAAAGTGGGGTTTTAAGAAGTAAAAACTATCAAATGATTGAGATATGTTTATGTTCAATTTAAATGTGAAATTACATAAAATTAATTAAACTATAATAAAAATTTAAAAAATAAAACTAAAATTAAAAACCAATTAAATAGATAATCTAACTATATAAATAAATTAGACAAAAAGGCAGTTTTGAATTAAAATGCAATATTTTTTACTATTCATAAAAATATGAACTTCATCATAAAAATACCAAAATATAAAACAAGTTATATATTGAGATCTTTATTCAAAAAGAGAAGTTTATTATGTCAAATAGATCTTATAAAACAGTCAAGAACTAGATTTATATAGGGTTCCAATCAAAATGTTGTAAAAATTAATTTTTTTATAAATACTTCTTTCATCCTAAACTTTGAATTTTATCATATATCATATCTAGAAAACATTTATGATCTATTTAAAACATGTTTTTGAATACATTACATAAATATTTCAATAAAAAAATCCATAAAATGTGAATTTATAATTCTCTAAACCCAATTATTTAATATATAAATTTTATTATAAGGATGTTAATATTATACATACCAACCCTTATAAGGGTCAAGTTATTGTATTTATTTATCACTTATAAAAGGTCATGTGTAAAATTAATTCAATAAAAATAACATGAAATTGTGTGTATGATAAGACATGAGTAGGGATTTGAATACTATGTGCTAATACAGTGTTTTGTACAGTGAAAGCTAACCATGATGAAGCAGAAAACAAAAGGCATTAATGAAATTTTAATAATTATTCCTCATAAAATCTTGGGGAGATACTGTGGACCCAAAACAAAGGGGGTACCCAGGATTACTATTGGCTGGGATTGAACCTTCAGTAGGCTTCTTATGCACCCTGTATAGAAGATATGGATAAAAACCCATGTAGTTTGAATGTGTGATTTTGGGATTACACATGGTCATCATCACATTTCTAGAGTCGAACTCATGGTAGGAAAAATATTGATTTTGAAGGACTTTTAAATTTTATAGATACCTGGTATGTCCTAGGAGAATAAATGGAATTAATGATGATTATGTTCTTAGAGGGCCTTGATAGATGATGTGACCCCGCCATGATAAGGGTGAGGTGATGGACCATATGGATAGGACTTATGCATGGTCAGATACCCATAGGATTGGAGTAGTTCTACCAGGATGTGAAGGCCAACATAAGAATCAAGATTGATGATGGGTTATGTGATGAAGTGGATGGAATTAATGAGATGGAATCATTTTGAAAATAGTGTTGATGGAATCAAAATGCAGGGAGGTTTCCTACGAACCCTGTGTAGAAGATAAAGATTAATGTTTACATTGCTTTGAGGGGGGAATTGGAGATTACACATGGTAAGATTCCTAGTAAAAATGTGACATGTGTTCGGGGATTTTGAATGGTAATCTGCCCAGGAGGACCTGAATGTGATGTGACATCTAGGTGGGGCATGATCCTATAGTGATATTTTAGATCTGGGGAAAGACCATGATAATAATTGGTTAAGGTGAATACTGATATCTATAAGGTACTCCCGTAGGGGGAACTAGGGTTTATAAGTTGGTGGGATCGAACCTCGGGGAAACATCATATATACCCTCAAGAGAAGGTAGATATAAAAACCATGTAATGTATTAGTTAGAGGATTATGAATGACTAGAAGCCCATAAAGGTGGAAACTAGGGCTTAATCTAGGATAGTTTTCCAATAGAAGGGTTTCACGGTTACTAATAACCTTTAAGAAAACGTGATTCATGCTGGGTGTGAGATACAAAATGAAGGAGTAGACTGGATGGTCTTATCTTGTAAGATGTGTCAGTGAAGGATAATATAGGGATTACACAGGGTTAGCATCCCGACTAGACAATGATTATGGAATAATCTAGTAGGAAAGATTGAAGAGGATGTATTATGGTGTTATGAGGATTCCATTAGATTTGAGGAAGGTCTCATTCCAGGCCATTAGTATACAGAACACCCTATCAATGTGTCTTGGGGATTACATGGATATTCCTGAGGTTCGCACAATGGAAATTCCCAAATGGGGAGAGACATGAGAGGGCTCTAATGATCATATTTTCTCTAATCCTATAAGTAATTACATGCCTATAGAAATCATAGTTTAGCTTCAAGTTTTGTGAATATTGGTAATAATAATCTTAAATTTTTATAGCTCTAATGATGAGGACTCACACCTCACCCTTAGGACTTACTTGAGTGCCACCCTTTAACCCTTGGTGGAGAGATTACAGTGGAAATTTGAGGATTATATGGGGTTGAGGCATGTTCTTTCTAGGGGTCCATGTTATGATAACTATGAAAATAATTAATTTCTATTATATTATCATTATTAACAAGGATTAGGTAGAGAAACAAAACACTAGACACCACCCAAGGGATGATGACATAATTGCAGGTAAGCCTGAAGGGATTTATGGTTGATGTGTAAGAAGTATATGGATGTTATGTGATAGAGGGGATCAAACATAGTGCCTTGAGTTAAAGAAGACTCGTGGAGTCTATAAGAATGGGTTCAAAAAACATTGTAGACTTACACACAAAAATAATGCAGATGGAGGAAAGAGATACCACAAAAGGGCTTGTATTTCATTCAAGGGGGATCCTTTGATTGAACGCGACATAAGAAAAAAATTAAATGAAAGAGGGTCATAACATTGTGTGCCTACATGAATGTTAATCTATGGGGTACCTATTGAACAAGATCCTATATCATAAAGTCATTTTTTTCATGTGGTCAGAAAATGAGTAATCTTGTGTGCATGAGTGTGATAGTTCTTCTTTCGAAGAATTACCCCAAAAATGAAGGTTGGGATTTATTTATAGGAAAAATTCATTATGAGAATTTATAATAAGGCCCCAAATAAAATATACTAGTTATCATCATATTGGAAAAATAAGATTCTTATGCTCATGATGACCCTTTGTGAGAAAACTTGTAATCTTCTTCACACATGGCATAGTCGTTTTTAGGAGTTTAGGAAAAATATATCTTTTGACATGAAATTGGGAACATAAGACACTTAAATGTGGATTTAAGTATTGCATGCAGTCATAAAAACTTATGTTCACCACTCTTAGTGTTATTAGGATTTTTTTCTATGTCAAATTATCGCTTTAAGCTTCGCAAATATTTTTATACGGGGCATCAAGAGGAATTTAGTGCCAACAGAATTTAGTGCCAACATAGTCCATTTGCAAAGAAGAATTTTGAAAGGAGATGCTTCACAGAAGTGATTCATGATGGATACATTTCATGAAGCTATAAAGAAATATTATATAGGGGTTTCATTTTGTATGACGTATAATAATTGCTCCAAATATTATCCTATGTAATCATGAATATATCAATCAATTAATATCCAGTAATAGGAAATTGATGACTCATATTTTTATGTGGGTGCTAGGTATTTATTTAGGTCATGGGGTAATCACTGTCAAAAAATGGTTTCTTAAAAGAATGAATATGATCACATACTTAGCTCATTATGTGTAAGTAAACAATGAGAGATCATGAAGGAACCCTAATGTGAGCCCCAAATAACCACCTTATCATCTGAAAAGAAGTTCATGATGGTGTTCAAAGTAATTTTTTTCTATATCATATGTTCTTTATAGTGGGCCTCAAATTAGAAATTCTCTATGAAATATGATATTCATGATGGGTTCAAAAAACTGTTGGCCTTTGAGACCATGTAGAGACTATAGACCATATGTAGTGTCCTTATGTACCATGTACTTTATACAAATAAAATAATCCTTTTATATTTTATTTTATAAATTATTTATTTTTTCATTCCCAATTTTGATTTCAATATTACCTAACCCGTGATGACAGTATGATAAAAAATATTACCATATTTTAATTGGGTCTAATATGTTTTAAGAAGAGAACATTATAATGGAGAAAATGGAATATGATAACCCAATGTGGTATTTGATGCGGAAGAACCTTGAATATAAATTGAATGACACCATCTTATTTGTCACCTATAATTTTGGAGTTATTATTATAGGACTTGAGATCCCATGAAATTCATTATGATATTTCCTTTCATGAAATCATTATGGTGGTCATTTCATATTCCAAAGTGGATCAACTATGTATTTGATAATTTTTTAAATTTTAACACTTCACAATGACTATGTGGCACACGTACAAACCTTGTGGTTCATATGCTAATCATGAGGCACATGAATTGACCATGTATATTTCATTATTCCTAAGAGTATTTAATGATATCTATTTGTATATCATTGTGTCAATGTGAATAATTTAATTGTCAATGTTTTTATATAAAATCCTATAACATTCAAGTAATAATATTTTTATTTTAAAATGAACACCATAAAAATTAGCTGACATTTTAGTAGAGAAGGTATATAGTGATTAAAAGTGTTTTAGTTAATATAAATAATTTTTTTCTCATAAAACATCAATTATTATAACAACTCTTTGGTTAAATTCCTATCTATTATCCATTTTCATAAATATTTTTTATTTATGGATTCATAATATTGAATCATATCCGTAAACCTTAAGTAGATCCTATAAATCCAAAAGTAACTACATAAAACAATATCAGGAGAGCGATCATGTAAATTTATCATTGAATGGTAACATTACTGAATGGATTTATTCCTATTAATGATTCATCTTAGGAAACACTCCCATGAAATTAGAGGATGAAAATTAGATTCTTGAGTCACATATTTACAACTATAGTTCTATAATAAATATGAATATAACTGAAAAATTATGAGATGGTTATTGAGAATGGGTCATTGATATGGGGTACCATTTGGTATTGAAGGGGGACGACCATTCTGGGTGAGGTTGGTTTGTGAATAATTTGACTATGTTAGATAAGATATGAGATTATATGTGGGTGTCTGGGCGTCTTAATCTTATACACACTACAACAAAAACATCCTCTCAAGGATAGCATAACTTTCAGAGTCCTTATATAAACATGTTCCCCTGAGAATATGAGGGGGTCAACCTCTCACTCTTGGACATCAAAATGATAATAGGGGAACCAATCATGCGATATAGGTATGATTATTTCATCCTTACTCCATTCAATTTTGATGATGTAGTGAGGATGTATCCACTTTCAAGGGATCAACTTGTTATGGTGAGGGACATTTTGGGATAAATTATTGGTCACCTTATATAAATTACTTAAATGTTTTTTATAGAGACCCATACATTTCTTATGTAAATATGAAATATTATTATATGTATATTTATTATATAACATTACATGACACACTATAATAATATATCTTATGTATCATTGGGGACTTTCAAACATGAAAAACTCATAAATAAAATTATACATCATCCCTAAATAAAATTTTCTTTATTATATCCCTTATTAATCATATATTACTCATCATTATTCATAATTTATGGGAAGAAAAAATAATAGAATAACAGCACATAAGCTTAGTAAAGGATAGAAAAGGGTATATTGATGAAAATTTTAACATATCAAAAGAATAAGAGTATGATAGCATGATATTAATAATTAAAAATGATACCCTACTTACCAAAGATTAGAATCTTGAGTCAAGGAATAAATATTGGATTGTTATAAGATAGAAATCATAATGTAATAAACAAACTTGATTTATGAGAGCCAAAATTTGGCATAAGACCTTGTCCTAAATGGGTGGCATAAAATACAGAATAACCATAATAGTAGAAATATAATGTAATGGATACTCCCAAGACAAAAATAACTTGTTTGGATTAGTTTAACCTCTCATGTACCTAGTTTGGGAATCTGATGACTTCATACTACCCTTTCTGTGGATTAGGATAAACAGATGTCACTAGTGCAGAAAATGTTTTTGACCTCACTATTTTTGACGTCAGTTCTATATAACCAATGTGATAATATGTGGAACATGGTTTTTTACCTCAGTTATTTTATAACCGATGTAAAAAATGTGGAGAATAAATTTTTAACGTCGGTTACTTTAATAACTGACATTAAAAATCTCACGCGTTCATTTTTTACATCAATTATAAAATAATGGACGTAAAAAAAAGTGGCTTTTGAGGCCTTTTCGATGTTGGTTATTTGATAACTGACGAAACAAACCAACCCACAAAATATTTTACATCAGTTATATTATAACCGACATAAAAAATTATTATTTCTGAAGTATTTTTTACGTCGGTTATTCTATAACCGACGTAAAAAACCAACACGTGGTATTTTATTACGTCAGTTATAAAATAACCGACATCAAAAAAGCAGTATATGATACATTTATAACTTCGGTTATTATAATAACCAACTTTATAAATGTAATAAAGATGGTTTATAATTTCATTTATTAAATAAACAACGTTATAAAACATTTAAAAAATAAACACTTCCCGTGGATTGTCATTTATGATTTTTTGATCAACAATTTGGAGACTCGTCTCTCTCGTACGGTAAACCCTAATTTGTTTGTCGATCTCATTGAATTAAACTCAATTTTCCATCATTGTTTATCATCTTTAATCTCTTCGGATCTATCATCTCAACTTGCAACACTCTGGTAAGCCTCCCATGACTTTATTTCGTTCGTTTTTTTTCGGGTAGTCTATATTTACGTTTTGCGATTTTTTAGTTTAAACAAGGTGAGATTATTCGATTTCGAACCCTCTTACCTCGGTTTTACATCATTATCTTATTTATTATCCCCATATCTATTAGATCGACTCACAATATTCACGTAAGCCTTACCTACTTCTATTTCCTTTGTTTTTCTTTCGCGAATGGCCGACATTGATGGTAAGTTAGGTTTTCATTAACAACTAATGATCTCATTCACCTATATTACTGAAATTTATATGTAAACCATTGTGATACACCCATTTCTTGTACTAGTGTGATTTATTATATATGTATATATACAGTTTTTCAGGGTGGAATGTTTATTTTGGATCTTTGGTTGTTTCTATTTTGGGTATCACTTTTTGTTGATCAATAATCTATTTACTTCGCTTATTTTCATGGACTATTATATGTCTTCATATTCTATTAAAATCCTACTCACTGCACAATAGAGAATTTTAGAATAGTAGGAGATACAATTCATGGATCTCATTTTGAATAATGGCATGATACCAAAACTAGTATCCTGAGGTTAAAATATCAAGATATGCCAAAACTAGTAGCTTGAGGTTAAAATCCCAAGGTTTTGGCGGGGCTGTCAGGAGGGTTGGTGTCTGTCCAGGGGGTTGGGGGCTATCCAGGGTGTCCATGGAGGTGGGGGGGGGGCATTCCAAGGGTGTGTGTGTGTGGGGGGGGGGGGGGGGGGGGGGGTGGGGGTCCAAGGGGGTGGGGTGTCAAAGGGGGTGGGTGGGCTGTCCAAGGGAGTGGGGGCATATCCAGAGGGTTTGGGGGGTTGTCCAGGGGGTGGAGGGTGTCTAGAGGGTTGGGGTGTCCAGGGGGGTGTCCATGGGGGTAGGGGGTGGGGGTGGTGTCCAAGAGGATTGGGGTGTGCTGTACAGAGGGGTGGGGGGCTGTCCAGAGGGTTGAAGGGTGCCCAGGGGGGTGTCTAAGGGGGTAGGGGGTGGGGGTGGTGTCCAGGAGGGGTTGGGGGTGCTTCTTAGAGGTGTGGGGGGGCTGTCCAGGGGGTGGTGGGACTATCAAGAGGGTTGGGGGGGGGGGGTCCATGAGGGGTGTCTAAGGTGGTAGGGGTGGGGGTGGTGTCCAGGAGGGGTGGGGTGTGTTGTCTAGTGGGGTGGGGGCTGTCCAGGGGGGTGTCCAAGGGAGTAGGGGTGGGGGTGGTGTCCAGGAGGGGTGGGGGTTGCTTTCAAGAGGGGTGGGGGCTTTCCAGGGGTGGGGGCAGTACAGAGGGTTGGGGGTGTCCAGGGTGGTGTACATGGGGTGGGTGGGTGGGGGGGGGGGGGGGCTGTACAAGGGGGTGGGGGCCTTTCCATAGGGTTTGGGGGGGTTTTCTAGGGGGGGCTGTCTAGAGGGTGGGGGGGGGGGTGTCTAGGGGTGTGTCCAAGGGGGTAGGGGGTGTCGATGGTGTCTAGGAGGGGTGGGGGTGCTGTCAAGAGGGGTGGTGGCTGTCCAGGGGGTGTCCAGGTGTGTGTCTAAGGGGGTAGGGGGTGGGGGTGGTGTCTACGAGGGGTGGTGGGTGCTGTCTAGAGGGGTGGGGTGCTGCCTCGGGGGGTGGGGGATATCCATAGGGTTGGGGGGGGGGGGGTTCGGGGGTTCCAAGGGGGTGGGTTGGTGGGGGGGGGGGGGGGGTGTGGGGACTGTCCAGAGGGTTTGGGGGGATTTCTGGGGGGGGGGGGTGGTTGGATGTCCTGAATGTTGGGTTGTCCAGGGGGGTTTCCAAGGGGGTAGGGGGTGGGGGTGGTGTCCAAGATGGGTAGGGTGCTGTCTAGAGGGGCGGGGGATGTCCAGGGGGGTTTTCTAGAGTGGTGGGGGTGTCCAGGGGGGTGTCCAAGGGGGTAGGGTGTGTGGGGTGTTGTCCAGGAGGGGTGGCGGTGCTGTCTAGAGGGGTGGGGTGCTGTCCAGGAGGGTGTCCAAAGGGGTGGGGGTGGTTTCTAGGAGGGGTGGGGGTGCTGTCTAGAGGGATGGGGGCTATCCAGTGGGTGGGGGTGTCCAGGAGGGGTGGGGGGATGTCCAAGGGTGTGGTGGTGTCCATGGGCTGTCCAAGGGGGTGGGGGTGGGGGGGGGGGGGGTGGTGTCCAGGGGGGTGTACAAGGGGGTGGTGGTGTCCAGGGGGTGTCCAAGGGGGTGGGGGATAAGTGTCAGTTGGTATTAACTACTGCATCGTGGTTTCAGAGATTATGAAATGATGATTGTGCCGTGAGTATTGGCTTTACATTGTGATTTTATCCATCTGAATTTTTATTTTAAATTTGATTTAATTCACAGGTTTACTCCATTTTATCTAATTTTCTATCATCCATTATAGGACCCATGGTTTTATTTGATTCAATGGATTTTAAAACTGTTATATCTAACTATATTTTGTTTTTAAAATAATATTCAACCACATTTTTTTAAATACGCATAGATTTATTTTATATTTAAATTTTTTTTTACATTCAAATTATGATTTTTTCATATAAACATATATTTGTCTTATCGTAAATATATATATATATATATGATATTTGTTATAGTTAATAATGAGTCGAAGTTGGATTATGAAACATCAAATGAGCAATGTATACGAAGAAGGTGTTGATGCCTTTTTGGAATTTTCTAATCACAATATTCCATGTAGTGACATTTGTTTTCTATCTATGCCTACATTGTTTGAATAAGAAGAAGTTAAAAAGTAGAGAGATAAAAGGTCATCTGATTTTTCATTGTTTTAATCCAAGTTACAACCATTGGATTTGGTATGGTGAAAATAGACGGAATGTCACTAATGATGATGATTCGCAAGATGGAAACTCCGATGGAATTGAAGAAATGATTCATGATATTGTAGCCGAAAAAATTGTGATAGAACTGACAGTTGTGCATCTATATGGTGATACTGAGAAACAATTATATCCTGGTTGTATAGATTTTACGATTTTGTCGGCGGTGTTAAGACTGATTTTCCTGAAGGAAAACATGGATGTAGTGATAGAAGTTTTACAGAGTTGCTACAATAGATGAAAGACATTCTTCCAAAAGACAACGATCTTCTAGATTCACATTATAAGGACAAGAAAATATTAAGCCCGATGGGATTGGGATACAAGAAAATACTTTCCTGTCTGAATGACTACATTATATATAGGATGTAATATGAATTTCTGTCAGAGTTTCCTAAATGTGGGACATCACGATATAAGGTGAAAGAAAAATCACAGGCTGATGTAGAGATTACAAAGATCCCATCAAAGGTATTTTGGTATCTTCCAATAAATCATCATTTCAAATGTTTATTTGCTAATTCACATGATGAAAAAAGGTTAAGATGGCATGCTGATGAGCGGGTATGTGATGGAAAAATACGTCATC
Source organism: Viscum album (assembly GCA_963277665.1). NCBI lineage: Eukaryota > Viridiplantae > Streptophyta > Magnoliopsida > Santalales > Viscaceae > Viscum > Viscum album. Next base: position 1,921,444,940 of record OY728145.1, on the reverse strand, counting down.
CAGCTGATTTTCTACAATGGAAGAAAATTGATGCGTAGTATTCTCCATTTGGAAATGAAATTTGATATCTCATACCAGGGTTGTACATAGATGCAATTAATCCATTCCAAACCCTCAATAACACACATATTCAATGGATTGTTTTATTCGTAATTTACAACCTCTCTCCTACAGTTTGTATGAAGTGAAAATATGTCAGGTTGAGTATAATGATCTTTGGTCCAAATCATCCCTGCAATGATATTGATGTTTACTTGTCACCGTTGATTGATGATATGAAACTGTTATGGGTTGATGGTACTAGGGTGTATGATTCTTATAAAATGGAATATTTTCAACTACATGTAGTGCTTCTGTTCACTATAAATGACTTCCCAGCATATGTATATTTTTTTGGATACAATGTTAAAGGGAATAAAGGATGTCCATTTTGCGAAAAAAAAAACGTTATATTGTCAATTGCATCACGGGAGGAAAATAGTGTACATGGGTCATCGAAAGTTTTTACCTATGGATCACCCTAATAGAAGACTAAAAAATGAATTCAATGGCTCACAAAAATTTGATACTACTCCAAAAACTCTATACCCGGATCTGTTTTTTGAGAGGGTAAAAAAACATGATGTGACATTGGGAAAGACACATAAATCTGGTAATGATAGACATATTTGGAAGAAAATTTCAATATTTTTTTAGCTACCATATTGGAGGTATCATGAAGTTAATCATAATATTGATGTCATGCACATGGAGAAGAATATATGTGATTGGTTGATTGGAACATTGTTAGATATCAAAGGGAATACAAAATATGGGTTGAATGCAAGATTAGACTTACTATCAATGGGAATACGTTTGGAGTTAGCTCCCACTCTTAAAAAAAGATGAACATTTCTTCTCCCGGCTTGTCATACATTATCGAAGAGGGATAAAATTAGCTTTTTTTCAGTGTCTTCATGATATCAAAGTGCCTCAAGGTTATTCTTCAAATGTAAAATTTTTTGTCTCATTGAAGGACTTGAAGATTATAGGTATGATATCACATGATTGTCACATAATGATGCAACAAATTATACCTATTTCATTGCGTGGAATATTTCCCATCCGTGTCAGAAAGAATATAATGAAGTTGTGTTATTTTTTAAATTCAATTGGTAACAAGGCAATTGATGTGAATGCTTTGAAAATTTTGGAAAAGGATGCAATTTTTATACTTTGTCAATTGGAAAAGTATTTTCCTCCAACATTTTTTGATATAATGGTGAATTTAATGATTCATCTGGTTTGAGAAATAAAGTATTATTGACCTGTATATCTTCGTTGGATGTATCCTTTTGAAAGGTATATGAAAATATTAAAGGGGTATGTTAAAAATCAATATCTACTTGAAGCCTCCATTATTGAAATGAATATTTCTGAAGATGTAGAATAGTTTTGTAAGATCTACTTGGTTGCGGCGCAACACATAGGTTTGCCTCTATCTTGCCATGAATGAGTTAATAATAAGGGAAAGGGGATTCATGGATTGAAAGTCAAATCATTGTAAGCTGAATAGATGAAGAAGTTAGAATCATACATCTAAAAATAACATAGCTGATGCTCAACCGTATATCACATTGCATATTAATGAGTTGAAACAATGTCATCCAAAGAAGAAAGAAATGTGGATTTTAAATGAGCACATAAATTTTTTTTCATGGTTTAAAAATACCTTTCTTGGTAGATCATATGTATCAGAGACATTAAAATGGATAGTGGGTGGTCCATGTTTATATGTGATAACATGGACCAGTTATGGCATTAATAGCTATACATTTCATACGAAATCTCAAGAAAATAGAAGTGTAGTTCAGAATAGTGGTGTATTGGTGTTTGTAGAAGCAATGCATTTTTCGAGTGATAAGGACCAAAACCCAATTTTTGCATCAAGTGCATATTATGGAGTGATTGAAGACGTATGGGAGGTTGATTACATTAATATTAATGTTCCTTTTTTTAAACTATAAATGGTTTATCTGTAACAATAGTGTCAGAAAAGATGAATTTGTAACGGCACTAATTAATATGAATAGATTAAAAGGCACAACTGATTTTTTTTATAATGGAATCACATGCAATTTTTTTTTATTTCATAGATCAATAAGATATGCAGTGGGTTGTTGTTTTACAATGGGAAAAACAATATGTTGGTTAGGATGAACTTGATGAAGTTGCTGATTTATGTTAGATCCCTAATTCCATGGAAATATTAACAGAACATAATGATGAGCATATTGAAGACACGCTTTGTTCCATAAGGAACAATAACAACCAATGAATTTTGGAAAACAATACAATCGTACATTCCTAAAATTACAGATAACAAATGTTTATTTCCTGTTTACATTTATTTTTTTCATAAACTGTTAGATATTGTTAGTTATTTCTTTATTAAAACATGTACTAAAACAAAATAAGTATAAGTTTTGGGTTGTTTTAAGTTTTTTTAGTTTACTTTATCATGATTACCATTACATGAATTATATATATATTATTTTTGTTCAGTGATAATTACTTTACCATGTTTACCAGGTTTACCATGTTTACCATGTTTACCATGTTTACCATCTTGACCATGTTGACCATCTTTACCATTGAATAACATTCTTACCATATTAACAATGTTTACTATTACGTAACTTATTACACTTTTCTATTTTATGATTACAACAGTATTACAATATTTGAATTTGTATATTTTTGAACTAATGTTTGTTTTTTTGACTTGAAGGATAATGACAGATCATTTAGTTGATCAACTATATGATTATGGAGATGAGCATATTGGTCGTACCTCTATGGAGGAACATTCACATGCCCCTCTTGATGTTCCCCAATCATTCTCATGTGCTCCTATTACGACAAAGAGTTCAAAGGTTGTTAAACATGGGTGAAAATATTTTCCAAAATTAGCACTTGCCCGTATGTAGGATTAGAGGATACTTGTTGAGATTAATGATGATGATATTCCAAGAGGTCCAAATGCCACATATTTTAAGAGTTTTGTATCAACTCAGGCTAAGAGAAAAGTAAGTATTCTGTATGATGAATGAAGAAGTGTGGATAATGTGATAATCTCTCAGTTGTGGGAGACAATTTTGGCAAGATATGTTGCTATTGTTTGACTATTATTTAAATGTTTCTCATATATATACTATGTTTAACATCGTCTTTATAAGATGACATTTTATATTCCTGAAACTAGAAGAGTCAGGAAGAAATGCTTATCACTGGATTCTAGGAGATTGAGGGATTTCAAATCAACCCTCTCATCTGATTTCATTTATGGTCATAGGAGACATGAAAGTCAATGTCATATATCTCCTTTTATAGATGAAGACACATGGAGACTATTTTTTGAATGTAGTAGAAAAGAGACATTTTTGGTATGGGTAATGTAAACATTTATAATCTTTCTTATATAAATGATCTTATTAATGTTTTGTTAATGATTTCTTATTCATAATTTAGAGAAAACAAGGAAAGCTCATTAGGAGATCCAATCTAAAAATGTATACCCTCATAGTTTATCTCAGGGAGGGTATGAATTTTTGGAATAACAAATGATGGTGCAAAAATTTCAACAACACAGAGCTAAGTCTTCAAGCTATAGAGGGGCGGCCCCTCCATCCCCTCAATCTAGACATGATAAATGGAAGAGAGCTCAGATGGGAAAAAAGGGCAATATCTTTCGGAAGAATCGAGAATCGTAGCTTAGAGGATTGTAAGATATCTATTTTATTTATTTATGTTAACTATTTTCTTCATATAAATTCAATCATTACAGAAATTTTCAATTAATTAATACAGGACTCTCTTGAGGAGCAGATTTCACAAGGGGCATTTACAGCTACTCGGAGGCAAGATATGTTATCTGTAGCATTGGGAAAGCCCAAAAATCCTGGTCATGTAAGAGGATATCTGACAGGTGTATCAGTAAGTAAAGTGTTGCCACGTTCTTCAACTTTTACGTTGAGGTGGTTTATAAAAAAAATTAGAATCTTGGAGGCTGATGTTTATAATATTAATGTGATAATGGAGGAAAATATTAGAACATCAGTACAGTCTATGATTGCAGACATGAAAAGACAATTTCAGACTGCAGCTCCCACTCCTCCACCTCCCCCTACAGACCCCATTATTTATCCTCCACCTCTACTAGTATCCCCCACTCCGCCACCTGAGCCTGCCGACCCCATTTTTTATCATACACCTCTGCCGTAGCTTCCTACTTATTGCGAGTTGTATGTTGATGATCCTCAACATCATATAGTTTCATAAGCTTTGGTATATTGTATAATAGATATAGTTTATCATCAAAAATTAGAGGTAGAGAATCAGAGGGTCACTATATAGGATATTACTGATAGATCAACTCAAGTACCATAACTTACCGATGAGGTGACGACACTTGGACATAGTATCATCCATTTTTTAATTTGGCCATCCAAACTTCTTCGACTCATTACCATAGAGGTATGAATGTTATATCTTTTATTTTAGTACTTTATGGAAGTTGTTTTTTCATTTGAAAACTAATATATTTTTATATTTATTATTACAGGAATACTTCAATGGTAAATAAATAATGTATAGACAACAACAAAGACAAATGGCTATGACATCAGATAAAGATTCTAGTAGTCTTGACAGATTGTCAAGATATTCAAATTTTTTGGCAGTTCATTATGAGTTTCCAGTGGAAGATCATGTTTGTGGACGTGAAATAAGTGTGGGGATTATAAAAACTGATATCATGGAGCTTATTACTGGAGATAAGTTGGGCATTAATATGGTGCAAATTTTTTCCATGTAAGTAATTACACCTTTTTCCTGCATTTTATTTATTAAAAATATATACTTATGTCTGTTTGGAATTAGGTATCTTTATCAAATTTGTGAGAGGAATGAGGTGACTGATGTATTTGGATTGATGGACCCACAATTGAATTCCCCTAAAGAATGTACATTGGATGAGGAACAAAGAATTCTTTATATTTCTAAAAGAATTGAAAAGAATATAGTCACACAATGTTGGATGATGCATTTTTGTGAGTGGTATGAAACTCATCTCTCTCAAAGAGTTCATTATTGATTAATATAAAAAACCACGAACCTTAAATTTCCTTTTATCAGTGATCATTGGATGTCAGGGGTTTTTTGCCCAAGGGTGAAAGCACTTTATTAGATATTCTCCATCCATGATGATGTGTGGGAATGTTTTAAGAATATATTGGAAAAGTATGATTCAATTTCCCAATAGTTTTATATATTATAATGAACTTTAAATTTACCCCATTCGTATTATTTTATAGCATGGCATGGGTCTACTTTCGAAAAAACACAAATAAAAGGATTGCAAAGATCAAATATGTAAATACGAATGTAAATATCCATTTATAATTTGTACTTTTTGATTTATTACATAAAAATAATATATTGAATTTACACTCATTCAAACAGAATTTTCATGAAAAACAAGGTGTTATCGAATGTGTATATTATATGTTAAGATATATGTATGAAATATTAACAACTGGGATAGTTGTGAATTTCGACCTGGTAAGATTTCCTCTTGAACTTTAAAATAATATTTAAATTTGATTTATTAATTATACACATTAACTACTTTCATTTTCATTTATAGATTTTTAATGACCCTCAACCCTATACTGATGAAGACATCAAACACATACATGTGGAGTAATCAAATTATTTTTACAGGTTTGATTGAAATTTAGTTGTTTGTAATGTAAAATGAAATTTTGAATATTGTCGTTGTAATTGTGTATTTGGTAGTGGTTTATGTTGGATTTAGTTTTTTTTGAAGTTGACTGTGTATGTTTTGAATTTTATATATGTGAATGTTTAATTTTGATCTACTTCTTGTTTTGTTCTACTTATGATGGTTTTCTGGTATGGATTCTGGTCTGAGGGGGAGGGGTTCCAAATGTGTGGGGGGTGTTCAATGGGGTGGGGGTGTCTAGGGGTTTGGGAGGGCTGTTCGGTGGTGTGGGGGGACCTGGGAGTCCATGAGAGTGGGGGGTGGGAAGTCAAGGGGTGGGAGCATTTCCAGTAGGGTGGAAGGGCTGTCCATGGGATTGGGAGGCTTTCCAGGTGGTGTCCAGGGGTGTGGGGTTGTCTTGTGGGGTGAGCCTGGTTTCAGGGGTGGGGGGGGGGATGTCCAGTGGGGTCATCCAGGGTGTCCATGGGGATTGGGGGGTAGTCCAGGGGTGTGGTGGGGACTGTCTAGTGGGTTGAGGGGGTTCTGGTCTATTTTTGGTAACTATTTGGTCTGTTTCAAGGGTGTGGGAGGGTTGTCCAGGGATGTGGGAGAGCTTTCCAGGGGGTGGGGGGTCTACAGAAGGGTGGGTGGATGTCCAGGGGTGGTGGTGATGTCCAGGGGTGTGGGGGAGTGTCGAAGGGTGTGGTGGGGGCAGTCTAGTTGGGTGAGGGGGTTCTGGTTAGTTTTTGGTAAATTTTTGGTCTTTTTCAGGGGTGTGGGAGGGCTGTCCCGGGGCCTGGAAGTGCTGTCCAGGGGGATGCGGGTATACATGAAGGTGGGGGGGGGGGGGGGGGGGTTGTCCAGGGCAGTTTGGGGCTGTCCAAGGGGTCGGGGGACAGTCCAGGGGTGTGGTGGGGGATTTCCAGTGGGGTTGGGGAGGGCAGTTCAGTGTGTGGGGGGTATACTTGAGGGTGGGGGGGGGGGGGGGGTTGTCCTGGGGTGTTTGGGGCTGTCCAGGGGGTCGGGGGGCAGTCCAGGGGTGTGGTGGGGACTGTCAAGTGGGGTGAGGGGATGAGGGGGTGATGTTCAGAAGTTCATGGAGGTTGTCCTGGGGTGTTTGGAGCTGTCCAGGGGGTCGAGGGTTAGTCTAGGGGTGTGCTGGGGGCAGTCAAGTGGGGTGAGGGGGTGCTGTTCAGGGGGTGGTGGGAGGGCTGTCCGTGGGGTATGTTTTATATGTTATCAATGTAAATGCTTAATTTTTCTTTAGTTATTATTTTGATCTACTTTTGTTTTGGTGGTATGAATTCTTGATTTGGTTTCTAGGGGAGAGCAGAAGACTGCATTCGATTTTTCTAAAACAAAATTTGCCTTCCACGTTGGTTATTTATATAACCCACGTGATAAAGAAACCGGGAAGGCTTTGTCACGTCGGTTTTTAAATAACCGACATGATAATCACATGTGGAATGGTTTATCACGTCAGTTATTTAATAACCGGCATGATAAAAGGCCTAAGAAATGGTTTATCACGTCAGTTATTTAATAACCGACGTCATAAACCCCCCCGGACTGGTTTAGCATGTCAGTTATTATATAAACGATGTGATAAACAAGTTCCCAGGGGTTTTATCGCATCATTTATTAAATAACTGACATGATAAACATCCCCAACACAGGTTTATCACGTCGGTTATTATATAACTGACGTCATAAACCCCCTGGGTTATCACGGCGGTTATATAATTACCGACATTATAACCCCCCCCCCGGTTTTTTCACGTCGGTTATTAATTAACCGACATGAAAAACACGGCGATGTTATAATTATTACGTCAGTTTTTAAATAAACGACGTAAAAACGTCATTTATAACGTCGTCCATATTAACGTCGTCTAAAACCCAGCGTAAAAAATGAAAAATTACCAACATAAATAATGTTTTATGCACTAGTGTGTGTACATGAATTTCAAATCTTTAGATAACCTATCATGTATCCTTTGAGACCAAAACCATTAATCTTAACCCAATTCATTATATTTATATAAAATTGATGGATCACCAATCGTGTACTCATAAATCCAATCATATCCATTCCAAAAGATCAAAAAATATTAATCATAACATAATTACTAGAGAACAAAATGAGTTTCAATTTTATTTTATCATGATAAGAATTAACTATCGTGGGAAATAACTAATATGGTATCATTGAATTATATCCCCAGAAATGCATATATAATATTAAGGGTTGCTATTTGGGATGAAAACTTCTTTTCAAATATTACATGAATATTTGTTCAGGAAGAAAATACCCTTTTATTTTAAATCACCTTTTTAAAATTTAAAAACCTATACGAAATTATATAAAAAAACTTCTTAATTTTTTTTTGAAAATTTTAAAGGAAGCATCATGACAATGAGGGTTCATGATGACATGAAATTATGTTCATGACATATATTAAAAAATTATGATTCAATTCACATTTTCATTAAATAGTGAAAATTAACTCATTAAAAAAATGAAAATACGATTCCATTTATAGCATTTTTTGGAAATTAAAACTGGAAAAAATTAGATGGAACAAATATTGGATATTATTAAAAAATGAAATAATTGTTTGTAAAACATAGATATCAATGTAATGGGATGTTACTCTAAATTAACAAATAAAGTTATTTTTCCTTAAAAATGTTCATTTAGTATGTTTGGTAGTTAAAGGGAGAAAAATCAATAGTGAATTTTTAATCAATATAAATTTTCTTTGGATAAGAAAATACATGTGGCTAGTGTGAGATAAAGAATGAAATATTATTATCATAATCTAAATCATTAAAAAATAACGATTAAAAATTTTAATTGTAATATAATCACTTTCCTCAAGTTAAAATTGATTAATAAGTGCTTTAAAATCAAATTTAAGAAATGTTAATTCAATATTATTATTTAAAAAATTACTTACATAATTATGATCTCATATATGATTGACTAAATAAAAATTAACTACAATTCATAAGTAATTCCTTAATAAAATAATCATTTTATTGCGTTATATGTTTCATATTTTAAGATAGTTTTTATTCAGTAGTTCCATTATTTGTAATTTGATAATTTTTACATCATATAAAGAATTTTAAACCTGAAATAAAAATCATATATAGTATTTATATAGTATAATATATTTTTACACAATATTTATAAATATAAAAATTATCTACACTATTCATAGAGACCATAAGTCATATATACACTTGAATTATATTTTAATGTTTTGACGGTTGGAATGAAATAAAAGTAAATAAAAATTAAAAATTACTATAACAATTTTATATCATATATATATTATATTTTAATTAAATACACCCTAAATACTTTCCATATAAAATTTAAAATAAAAATGACAAACATCCATTTATGGTGGTGGTAGTCCACATGTACGCATGAGAAGTGTTATTATTTTTTAACAGTTCTGAACAAGGTAGATAATGGTTATTATATCACCATAATAAAAAATTATATTTCAAAATATTTATGATTATTATGTAATTATTTTACAATATATATGTTGGAGTTATAGGTGGTATAAGAAGAAGTGATATTGAAAAATCACGGTTAAGAGTTATACATCTTCCTTAAGAATCCTCTTTCAACTTGCACCTTAATCCTTGAATGGAAATAAATTTTAAAATTATAAAAGCTCTAAGGTTTGTTTAATGAATATATAAATTTACTTTTATAGGAATTTTCTAATCCATAAGAATCAAATCATTGGACATAAGAGAGAGGACATGATCCCTTTTATATGTGATGGGAGGTGAACTCTTAGAATTTGTTAAAAGATTAAAATATAACATGGTCATTTTGAAGATAAATTCTAAACAATGAATAGATATTCTATAAGAAGGTAGTATTTTGTTCAAATACCATCTAACATTATTTAGTTTTAGGTGTTTCTTTATGTAGTAATTATTGGTATAACCCCATAACTAAATAATTTTAACCTCAATTGCCGTAAAACATTTATCACACTAAAAAGGTTATAATATTACATAGAAGATAAAATTTGGATCATGAATGGAAAAGGAATTATGTTTTTGATATATTATATTCATTATTTACATATTTAATGTGTTCTATAATTTTTTTGTAATTAAATAAAATATTATTTTAAAAACAACATCATTTATGTAAACATTGACATTATTAAATAAATGACCATGGAAACTAAATAGCAACAAAGGAATTCAAATATAGACCATACACACATTCATAACATATTAAATTTTACTTAGAAAAATTATAACACAAATACTAACCAAAATTATATTACATTCAATATTATTAAGATCATTTATTTTATTTTTCTATTAATTGAGTAAATTTTTCTCATCATTAAGAGTAATTTTCGAGTTAACAAAAATTATAAAAGAATTAATATTATTAGAAAAATGAAATTTTATTTTTAATAATAATTTATAATTTGGAATATCATTTTTTATCAATGTGTAAAAATTCTAGATATATTAAACAAAAGGGAGTGTTATTTTATCTTTAGATGTTTTTATTATTATTATAAATATCCAAATCAATGAAATTTGTAAATATGAGGCCATATAATGTAGAAGTAGATGTAAATAGAGAAAATAACCTCATTAAATCATATAAATTAAATTATTTGGATTATTTTGAGACCTTATCATATTAGTTTTAACAATACATCCACCAATTTTTCTTTTATTGTGGTAATAAAAATTTAATATGATTAATATTCATTAAGGAAAAAAATAAAAGTGTAGCATTTAAAAAATTTAGAGTGATTTATTTAAAATATTCAATGCATTTTTCAAATTTTAATTTTTATAAATCGATTAAATTAATTAAATCTAAAAACCCATAATCTAATAAAAAACGAGGTTTTCAAAGAAATTATTTTTTAATCACCCAACAATTTTTAGACTATATTTGAGAATAAAAATAATTAAAATTAACTAATATGATTAAAAATATTATAATAGAACAAATTTTACTTTAAAAGTATGTTAAAATAAAAAGTAATATTGATTATTCCTAAAATAAATACAGTTTTCGATGAAAATAATGTTTTTCACTATTCATAAAAAACACCTTCTATATATTTTTGAAAAATTCACTTGACTATAAATCATTAATTACGATTAAAAAATGGAATTAATTTTTTACAATAATGTCTATAAAATGTTCAAAAATTAATTATATTATATTCTCAGAAAATGTAATAAATACCATTTTTTGAGAAAAGGGTTTTTTTGGCGATATATAAAAATTTTACTAGAAAAAATTTATTTATATAATAAAATTATAAAAATGTCATATAAATTATATTCAAAAAAATCAATCTTATTCACTGTATGAATGCACTGACTATGTTATAATGAAAAACTACATTATAGTTCATTTTTAATTAGGCATGTTTGTTTCAAAATATATCAATGAATTAAAATTTTAATATAAATAACTATTTCACCAAATATTTAAGTGTTTCATTATAACTCCATGAAAATTAATTACATCCTTGAAATTAATTACTTGTTTAAAAATTGATAATATATAAATTTCAATATATCGTCTGGTTCCCAAGTTGTTTTTTTATTTTTGATTCAACTAGAGAACATTAACCAGGTAGGTACTCTTGTTTCCTCTCACATTATCTATATGACAGAAGATTTATACAATTTTTTATTCATAGGAAAGATCATTATACCAAAATAGGACCTCTGAGTTCAGTACATGTTATGGTTAAAGTATTTACATTCTAAAGAGAGATACATGGAACACACCAAGAATATGAGAGTGGTTTAGTGGAAACAAAAATTGTCAAGATTCCTTCCCTACCTAATTGGGTATCTTGAAGGGGAAAATATACTTATAGATCAAAATTATATTATTTAGGAATCTCATAACCTTCCTCTATATAGAAATTCTTAGTATCGCAATCTCACAACCATAAAACTCAAAATCCACCAATAATTATCTAGATAACTTTTCTTCCGACAATGAGCTGCCTTGATGTGCTATTGAATGGATCTGGAATTCTATACCATTTTATAATATAGATCATGCCTCAATAGATTTCATTCATCCAATTCATCCCATAACATTGTAATTATACAATTCTTTCCACATAGTTATCTTTATAGGAACACCTAAAGGATTAATTGAAATCCATTGTTGATAGAAAACTAGACTTGAAGATGTTATTGATCCCAACTACATTAATAATATTTAGAAAATGATTTCAACAAATTCTAATGCATTTTAATTTTTCTCTCAAAATGTTCATATTTATAGGGATGATATGATACACTAAAACTCAGATATATATCAACAAATTACTAAATACTTCAAAATAACATCAAGATAAACCTTATATCCATATAAGATTCAATAGAATGTGGTAATATAAGAATCCTCAAATCATTCATAATATATATATTTGAAATATTTTCAATGGAGAAGTATTATTGAATAGAAATGTATTTTGATGAATTTATATGGTGATCAAATATAACAAAAATAACATTATGAACTTTAGATGTTTTGGGGAGTTAAATGAAAAAATCCATGCTCATTCGTCAATTTCCATTAGTGTATGGGTAATGCTTGAAACATACCCCTATAATTTTGTCTCACTACCTTAACATGATGAAACTACAAGTAAAAATATAGATTTTATGTCATATTTACCATTGTGATTTTCCTAGAGAAATGAAATTTCATATCTTTATACATCTTTGTACATTGATGATGGATAGATAAAAATGAATTATAAATATCATCCAATAGATCCATTTTAAAAAATTATGTGGACAAAACATATAAATTTTTCTTGATCCTTATCAATATATCATAATAAATGTTGAAATCTGGATGACATCCAACCTTCATTTTTTGTTACACATCGTCCTTATACACCTCTTTATTCATTACATGGATAGATGTATGAACACACATTTGATCATGATATTATTTCTACCCTTCCTTCCTGAATTCAATATCAATATTTTAAAAATACTTAAATTTTGGCCTTTTGATGTCCTCATAATTTCTATGATGACGTGATCTATTTATCATTGGAAATATCAAACATTACTTATATTCATAGGTTTGTATTATATTTCCCAATAGAATATTTAATTAGTTCTAAAAACCTTTCAAGTGCTTCTTTAACTTGTTTTGTGTGAATAAATACTCTATACATTAATTAGAAGTATATATATCACCTATTTCACCATAATGTTAATGAATCTCTATCATCAATGATAAAATTGAATCAATTACCTCCCAATCAGGAGTTGATTAATTTTTCTAACGAACCATTATTTTGAGTGACTCACAAGCTATCAAAATATTATTATTCAAGTGGATGCCTCACACTCCCTAATTTATTGCGTTAATATAGATAAAAACACATTCTCTTATGTAGGGTAATGTAAGAATATGTGTGCTAAATAATCTTATCTTATATTACATGATATTTTCATGACATGTTTCTATATAAAAGAACATGTCCCCTTTCAAAATCAACCAATTTATTTGATTATATAGCTTTGAAAAAGTGTCCATGAAATGTTAATAATATATAGAAATACTAATTAAACACTAGACCTCAGTCCTAGTGGTTGGTCTTAACCAATGCTTAATAACTTCTTCCATTTGTAGATATACTAAAATACCCTCCGTTGATTTTATTTACCCTAAAAATGAAACACTTCTTTATCCAAAATTAACTGTTTCTTAATTTTTCTTATAAAATATATTTACTTAGGAAATTTTTATAACCCAAATGTGATCATCCTGATCTTCCATAATCTTTGAGTGTGTAATAATATCATGTATAAAAAATACTGAAAACTGATCAATGTAATATATAAATACTCTATTCAATAAATCCATGATGATAATCGGTGATCAATATAACCAAATTAAATTAATATAAATTTATAATGTTAAATTTTTTTATAAAACTTTGTCTTGGTAATATCCATCATCATGATAATCAATTCATGATTTCTATAATTATGTTATTTCTTGGAAAATTATTTAGCTACATATAGTTTGTAAAAAATTACATCAAGATGAGGTAGTGGATCATTTTTATTTATAGTGTTTCTTTTATTTTTCCAATAATCAATAAAATGTCACATTATTCTATATTTCTTTTAAAATTAAATAAAATTTTCACCCCAGAGTAATTTATTTGGTTGAAGGAATACATTGTCAGGATTCTCCTATGGTTTTTTCCTTAATTCTTGAAACTCAATTTGATCCATTCTATATGGAGTCTTTGAAATTGGTGTATCACCATGGATGAGTTCGATTGAAAATTGAACATCATGATTATGTGGAACACTAGGAATCACTTCTATAATTACATCATCCAAATCCTACACAATAAGAATATCATGGATGTAAAGAATCTCACTAACAATATAAGATAAAACCCATAAAATGTGTGTGGATTCAACGTAATGTGCACATTTATTATCACACTGACATTTGAACATAGGTTGGTTCAAAATATCTATGGTGACCTCACTTAATTAGAAAGGTAAGTGGTATTTACGTAATGAAATCCAATCTATGACAATGAAAACATAAACATCATCTAGAGGGAGAAAAACATATTTTCAAAAATAACATTCCCATAAACTTAAATAGGACCCAAACCATATAGTTGAGATATAACCCTCATAAAATTATGGGTGTGTAACAATTATTTAACATCTTATAATTGAGATGTTACTATGGAACCCTTTTCAAATTCATTATAGATTTAAGTGTGGCTTCATCTCGAATCAAATTAGACATTAGTAGTTTTAAAGTTGATGGTAAGTTCACCTTTCACTACATCATCATCATACCCATCAAAAAATATAATAATAAACATAGAATTTGTACTTACTTAAGAGAAACAAATATCAGGTACTTGAAATATCAAAAAATATTAATTATTACTCACATATTTTTTATTCCAATAAATGATGGAACCCTAACTAATGACACAAGACCAATGAATCTCGAGAGTAGGAAGATGTAGTTGATCAAATTCAACAGATAGTAACTACATCCCATTATTCCATTAATAAACATTCCATATTTATTTGAAATATGTTTATCCTAGAGTGACATACCTTCCATAAAGTCTCATGCCAATCTGGCTTAGAGGTTGCCCATAGATTCATTGAATCTTTTACAAATGATGCCTCCACCTTCAAATTTGGAGGCCATCATATTCCATGAATCACAATGATCCTTTCCATCACCATGTTCATCCAAAAAAAAAGGCATTAATTTTTTTAAAAAAATTTAGTACAACTTTAGGATCAACAAGGGAGTACAAGGCATTCATAGGAATTGAAAATAGTATATTGTTAACCAGGGTGATGCGATTACCAAAAGAGGGAAATCTATTATTGTAGTATAGAATATGTATAGTGATTTTATCTATAAGTTCATCAAAGTGATTAATTATTATTATATTCGGAGAAATTTGTGCTCATAGATATTCTTTTAGAAATGTTAATTTTTGGACTCCCATTTTATAAAAAATTATCTTTTTCCATTATATATGAATATTATTTTGATAAATATACAATAATAATTGATATTTTAATGGATTGGACACTCCAAATGTAATATTCAGCATGAGTATGGTTAATATATGGAATATTTCTGATATTTCCATAAACGAAGTAAGGGAGATCATCTACAATGAAATTAGGATAGCCCCTAGATGTTAATTCTTGCACTAAGAGTGTATCAAACATACCTTATCAATTTTTTTATATCTACTAATAGAGTCTTAGGACAAGATAAATATAGTGTGTGAGAGAGTCTATCTCCATTCCTTATCCCTCAGACCAATTTAAAGAATCTATAGCTTCACACTATGATGGGGACATAAAACTTGGGATAACTCATGCAAATAGAATTAATGTCAATAACATTCTCTAAAAAACACATGATTCACATAACTTTAATTATAAAACACCACTCCATCGTATCATATGACTTGTACACATCCCACGTGTTAGAAAAGATGGACCCATTGTCCATCTCTTTAATATCACTTATTATTTCACAAAAAATGAAAATGGAAACCTATGTGGATATTCCATGAATGAAAACCTATTGTTCATCAGATATCCATTGTGATAGGTGAATTAAAAATACATTATTAAAAATAAATGTATGTGGATGAAACTACATGAGACAGATAATATTATTGACCATTGGAACGAGGACCAATGAAGTGGAACAAGACACTATAGGAATACATCCACCACTTAAGAATTCATAAATAATTTCCAATGGTTAATTTTTAACAATGTCCCATGAATTATTATAGAAAAGACATGGGAAACCATTTTGACATGGGAAATGTCCAAAATTCATGATGTAAACAAACTCCCTCACCTCCCTCTCATACATTATTCAAAATAAAATTCCATTTGAATTATGAGATACAAAATAATGTATGTTACTAATGGAATCTATGGTCCAAGTAGGATAACCATCCTTCATGCTCGGATTTACACCAGTATGTAAGGAATAAAATAGAGATACAATGAAACCTCCTACAACTTGTGGATCAGAATTAGAAGAACTATCCTCATATAACATTTTTAGGGGATTATGACTTTTATTATCATTTATGTATATATTTATATTGATTAATATCACATAAGAAAGACAACATGATTTTTTCATCCATGATATTATGTAGCCTTTTGATATCCCTAAACATGAATGATAAGATAAAACACTTGTTATCATGAAAACCCTCTAGGTGTCTCTATTATACGGTGATATATTCCTCACAAACCTTATCTGAATCCTCATTAAAAATAAGATATTACAACATATTATGCTTCCACTCTTGGATTAGAATGATTCCGAATCATATGTTCCACTAATATTTTTTCCCACTCAGACGATTTTAATTATCCCGTATGGATCATAGTGGTAATATTGAATTCTTGTATCATCCCATTTTAAATAACAAGATAAAATAATTGTTTACCACTGAATCATGATTACTAAAATATCACGTAATGAATGTAAATTATTATATTCCCACTATTTTATCAAAAACTCATAGACATCACCATAAGATTAAAAATAATATATCAAATGGATATCCTAGTATAAGGGATCCAATTAACCCTTCATAAAACTAGATAAATGAACAAATTAGTAAATAAAATTAATTTATGAAGTATATTAATTCCAAGAACCATAATTCATAACTCGTTGATCAACTAAAATGAAAAAGTAATTATAAAATTACTAACTGTAATTAATTCACAATGTTCTTCCAAGTTTCAATATTCTAGTACATACATATATTAATGCATCTAGCATGTTGATGTTCAAGAAAAAAATCAGTATAACACCTTAATTAATGGAAGGGGTATGAAATTTCCCAGAACAACACTTTGATATATGGTTTCATCCTAAATCAAGTAATGGACCTCATTTATAACCTAATATTTCCTTCAATTAATCTATATTTATATATAGAAAACAATTATTATATCTTTTTAACTGTTTTAAAAATATTTTAACTATTTTATATGATTAAAAAAAAATTAATTGATGAAATAAATAATTCATAATTAATTTATTTTGTTCCATTTTCTTGCTTGTTAATTAATTTAATTTATATCATCAACAATATCTATGAATATCATAATAAATAATTAGTCTTTCCCTTGTGGCATTCCATCACTTGACTTATGAATCTCTTTATTTGGTTTCATATAATCTTAGTCTTGAAATATCTCCACTGTACAGGGAGACACATATTTTTTATATTCATTCAAACACATTGGTTAGGGGAACTATGGATATGGAGTGAAATAAGTGAAACCATATAAACATATTACCGTATATAAAAAGACTGGATTATATGAAAAATTACTATTTGAATTTAATAATAATTATTACAAAAATATAATGGTAATTTTTTAAAATTAATCCAAAACACTTACATTGTCTGGTCAAGCTCATGATCATCCAAAAATGAAATGAACGCACTTTTAAAACTATCAAGATTAAATTTCAATCCATTCTGAATTAATATAAATTTTATGAAGTAATAAATTAATAAATATTTATTCAATTAATAAACTGAATTGAATTTTCCAACCATAATTCCCTTGAAATTCCCATCAAAATAAATTTTAATGAAAATAAATAAATAAATTTTAATTATTTTTATTACATACAAAATGTGAATTGATAAATAATATGATCACATTCCCTTATTCTTAAGTTTTATTTATGTCATCAGTTTTTCACTTAATATACTAAAAGTAACACAATTTTTATCATTTAATATTGTGTGTATTATCACATGAATGTAATGTGACTATTCAATCTAAATATGTCCTGATATGACATTGTAAGACGTTTTGGGAGTAAAGAATCCTAGTTAATATAATGTTTATAATTAAACCCAAACCAGTAATAATTAAAACAAGGAATAATGAACACTCTCATGATGTATATTTCAATTAAAAAAACAATACCTATCTTTTAGCTCATAATTAACTATTTGAATAATTACATATAACATTTTATTATGAAAATAATATCACATGGAGTGCATAATATCTATATTATTGGCTGTTTTGATTTTAGTTCCATTATTAGTATACAATCAACATAACTAATCAACATGGTGTAAACCCATGTTTTACAGGTGCTAGGTGTAAAAGAAGCATGTGATGGGCGATATGATGAATAAAAATTCATTTCAATTCAATTTCCTTGATCCCCTATATATGATATTAAAATAAATGGTTAAAATAAAATAATTTATATTGGAAGAATTTAATTTAATAATAATATATTTCATTTTTGGTTGACGATGATTATCAAAAGATACCATTTCAGATTTCCATTTTTCCTCTAGTGAGGATACAAAGGTTAAATCCATCTTGTGGTGATCCACATATGCTGCAATAAAATCCATTCAATAGTACATGATCTCTAAGTCCTAGCGCATGAATCAAATTTCATGCATTATTCTATCATGATCAATCATTCATCAGTGTTGAATGAATATCTCTTGTGTTTTCATTCATGATATGTAGAGAGAAGAGGTAATATTGAGATAATTTATAGTTCAAAACAATTCTCTCTATTTCTATTTCATATATTACCTGATACACAATGATATAGATAATTTTGTTATTATTTTTCATATATTTTACAACAAGTTAATCCCTATTAGTTTAATAAATGTGATCTTAGTTTCCTCATTTTTATAAGTTTAATTAATTTTGGGCTTAATGGTGAAAAAAATTTAACTATGTAAATTTTTTATTTTTTTCAATATTTTATATTTTTAGCATAACATGATCAATTTTGATACAAATTGAATTATTCAACTTTTTAGGCTTCATTTGTTCTTTTTCCTCAAGATTGTTTTCTGGAGAAATGTCAAATTCGAAATAAACTGGCCCATAAAAATAAATCAATGGGAAAAAGTAATCTGAATGATATAAGGGGCCCCACTATAAATAATGGAGGAATATATTGGCCAAGATTTTTCCAAATGATTAAGTTCAAGTTGGAGGAGAAATATAACCCAATTTATCTTTAAAACATACTATTTAATGGAGAAATTCTCTTATTAAGGCTACATTTTCCTTCTCCCAAATGAATGAATTTCAAGATTCTCCTTAGATAGGAAAAGTGTATATCTATAATTGGGCTATAATATTTTATAGAATTTTCAAAATAAATTAATCTTTCAAGTTTTGATATTCCACATCATTTTAATGAACATTTATAAAGATACCATGGTGATTTTTTGGGGTCGGACGTGAAGAATCGATGATAAATATCAGTGGAAGAATTATAGAGAAATAATTTTATGTTCTTCTTTTCCCATCCTTTTTTAATTTGTAATTTTTAATGTATCATTCTCGCCCTTCTTCAGAGATACCCTTCATAAGGAGGGTTAATCAACTATGTGATTATGAAAGGATTGGTTTTCCCTTTAATAATATTTGAGTTCATGCAATAAATGACACAAAATATTTTCTCTCTTTTGCAATGTTTTCTATATTTTTTAATAGAATTTTTTATTATCATGACCGATCATATTTGATTTTATATTATTTGTAAATATTTATTTATTCTATTATTGTTTTATCCATTTTATAGTTTATGGTATATATATAGTGGAATAAATCATGTCTTAGTGGTGGAGTACAAGAAAACATTCAAAATGTGTGGGACGGGTAGTTGATATTCTTGACTTTTTGGGGTTAACACGACCTAATCGAGAAATTTACAAAGTCAATTGAGGGTATTCATAGCAACTCTATCACACATATGAGGGAGAGTACATCACTATAATATATTGTAAATGTTTTCTCTCACTATAACTATTTGGACAAGGGAGTGAGAGGAAGATATCATATAATCTCATTTTAATCATTATAGTAAAAGATAATTGAATAAATTTAAACTATGATAATATTACAATTGGAAAAATGATTCTGACCTGATCACCCAATTCATATAACAATTTTAAATAACATTATTTATAAATTTTCAATCAATACTTTTATTAATTGAATTCTTTTGTTCATTAAAATAGTTTGTTTTCTAAATAAAACAATTTCAAAAACAATCCCCACTTATTTCATGAATTTTAGGTGATAGGTTAATTATCGTGATCTCCTCTCTAGTGAAAAACATGGTCAACCATATTACTATATTTTTATTTAGGAAATATCTTTTGTATTTACACCCCCTGATAGTAATATGTCATTACATGGCGCCTTTGATAGGGAGGTTGTACAAAAAATATAATTGTTGCACTTTGAAAATATTTTCAATTCATTCATTAAAAAAACTAATAATTTTTATTGATGTATTCCAATGGAAATTATTTTTCTTATATTTATTACTAAATGATTCTAGGATGAATTTTTCATAATGAAGAATAATGCCTCTTTCAAAAGGATACTGAAATCACTGTTTTTCCATAAAAACGACGAATGTTAATGTCATGTGTCTATCACATAAAGAACTGATGTCCATGGTAAATCAAGTAAATAAAAAAATTGTCTATCATTTAATTAAAAGTAGGAAGTTACATTGTATGAAGGAACAAAAGCTCAAACAAAATCCAAACCATTGGTTGATGTGATTTCCTCATTTATATTTCAGAACGAGAGCCCGAATACCTTCCTACATCTACAACCTCTTTAATCTAAAGTGCACTTCCCACTGAAGAAGCAGTTGAAGTTGGTCTAATTAAAGGAGTTGATATTTAATTGAACAGATTTTCATTTGATTTTATTGAATCTTAATTGAGTATTACCTTCTCTACATAAAATTTTTATAGATTTAATAAATATTTTTTTCATGGAATAATATGATGAACTAGTCCATGCACATGAAGAGGAAAATATAGAGCATCTCAAACATATTAAACATTTTTAAAGGGAGTTTATGTAGTGATCTATGTGTCATTAACTAATTGAAAATTGATAAATAAATCATAATATAAATATAAAGAATTTTATATTTATTTTTCATGAATTAATTTTTCACAAAAATAATTAAACGTGGACATTCTTTTTAATTAATCAATCGATGCTGCATACATTGACAAATCAATTCCAGACGGAGCAAAAGTTGTGCAAGTAAAATCCATGAAAGATGAGGACCCAATATTTGTCTAACCCTCATAGATAAAGATGTATCTTATTGTCATATCGGTGTATATTTTGTTCTATATATATAGTGTCCTCAATGAAAATTAAGAAGTGCTTGATGGAAAGAAAAAATGTTGTTGGTTCTTCTCAATGAATCTCTAATCACGATCAGATTTTGGATAACCAACTAGAACATTCTATTTTGAGGTAGTAAATACCTAGGTCCAACTTGGGTGATTTAACAAAGATATATCCTTCATTAATTATTCTATTTATATTTTATTTTATTTTAATAAGTTTCTTATGTTTTCTTCTTGACTTATTTCTTATAGGTTTCTTTGTGAGAAACACATTGAAGATTTACTCAACTATTCCCTACCATTGTGTCATTTTTTACCTCTACATAACACATAATACGATTCATTAATTAATTATCAAATTTTCATAAATGTAAAATCCATTTGAATTCATTTAGGAAATTCAATTATTTTAGTGCGTGGGAGGGATCCTTTGTAGTTTAGGATTTTCAAATTTTTGTTTGCTTATTTTTTAAAAAGTGCTATTTTATATTAATATTTATGTGTGTTTATTTTTCAATTTGTGTGTGTTCTGGAATAATTTTAGTTACATTATTATCATTTCCATTTTTGATACACATGTTAAAGTGTTAACCATTTTATTACAGGAAACTATACATAAATGAATACTAAAAATGACTCTATTTCATGTTCAAATCATTGTGAATTACATGAAAAGTACTCGATTTTATGAATTCTAGAAAACATTTAAATGTATTTATTTTTTAAACTACTTTCCCATGAGGTAACTGAACCATTTTTTCATATTGTTTTTAGTCACCTCACGTTTTGGGAGAACCACACCATGCAAGGTTTAACCAGAATTTAAATTATTCTTGTCAAAACTGTAAGGTTTGAGGAACATTTGTGTTAAATGATTGGGGCGTTTCATTGTTTTTAAATCCCTTTCTGAAGAGAATAATTCTATTTTATTCTTCCAATTTTATTTAATCCTTTGAGACCTTAGAATCCATGAACTGTCTGTTAGGTTATCCACATTACATGCCAATTTTCCCTATTTGACCTGCTCTTAAAGTGAAAATGTTGGATGTAGTTGTACATATGTGCGGGGTGACGTTGTATTTTATTGTGATACCTCATTTGGTGAAACATTGGGTGGGTAATCAATTTTTTAAGAGATATGTCTATTTCTATGAAATTCCATCAATTGAAATATGTGCCTCTTCGAGATCATTCATGATAAGTTAATTTGTGCCTTTCTAGATATTCTAATGTAGAATTAATGTTGTCCTTTTTATGGAGCATTCCTGAAATATTATGGTTGATATGATTTGAATTTTTTCTTCAATCATTACGAATTGTGTAGAAGTTCATTTCTATTTCATTATTATGGAGAGAATTTTATACTTTAGGGAGTGAGGAGGAGACCACAGTTGAGTAAAAATTAGAATCCTTCAATTTTACTTAAAAAATATTGAATCCATGGATATTCTGCATCATATTTTTTGACATATAAATATTAAAAAAAAAATCCAAAAATACCATAAAAAGTCCTCATGAAAAACACATGTCCTTGACACACATCAATTGGATATATTGGAATTTTTTATGAATATGGTTACTTTTATGTATGTTAGGATGATAAAAGAATTGGTTAAAACTATCATTTGGGAGATGATAGAAAATTCATGTGAGGTAGGTGTCTTGTGTGCATGAGAGGATAAATCATAAAGAAAAATATTGAATGATCTAAAATTATAACATTGAGTAATTTTACCCTGTGGGGCATGATTTCTCATTTTTCATGATATAGAATTGGTGGATGCCATGAGCATGTGTTGGGAATTTTCATTGACTTGATTTTATGGCTTACATTAATAGGTTTCCAAGTTCTTAATGTGGGGGAATTAACTGAGATAACATTTTTATGAATTTTCATATGTTTTAAAATGATTTAATCCTGGTGAATTATTTAATGGGTGCTTAATTTCATCATTTTAGTATTTTTGGTGAATGTTGGGATTTATTGTGAAATTTTTTTATTTCTATAAATTTAACATTTTTATGGATAATATTTATTTAGATCATAAATTCTACAATTTAGGTCAAAATTGAGTGATTCATTTTTTTAGGATTTATTTTTTAGAATAAATAATATTTGTTTTCTTATCCAATATCCAATTCATAATATAACAGTTTAATAAACTAAATCAATTGTTAAAATTTATATGGATGACAGAATGTACACCACCTTTGTAATTGAAGAATAACTCCTCCTAGATATTTCCAAAATGAGGAGATTTATGTTCAAATAGAAATAGGACTCAAATACTTATTTGAATGTTAAATTTAATGTAGATTTTTTCTTAGTAAGTCTCCCTTTTCATGTATCTAAATGGATGTATTTCTTGCCTCATAATCTTGAAAAAGGGTACATAAGTATGTTTGAAGTAAAATTTTAATCAAATTCCAAAATACATTAAACTTTTGATGTTCAATATAAAATGTCATCATGAAACAATTTTAAGAATAGGCCATGGAAATATTTGTGTGTCCGTCAGATATATGTGATGAAATCCTTCGGTAGAAATGTTCTCAAGGAGATTTTTTTTTCTTCCCTTCAACTATTTTAATTATTTTTTGTTTTTAATAACTTATTTTTTTCTCCTTATACATGGATAACCTTCAAATTTATTGATTATCAGGTGAGTGATTGGGGAAGTTGAGGTTTTACCTTTTTAATACTTTTGTTAATTCTCTTAATGGTATAGATTCTTTTCACTCTTTTGAAAAGATGGATTCAATTTCTAATAGCTGTTTTTATTTTCATGTATGATCCTATTTGATTTTAGATTCTATTACAATTTTTTTTTCTAAATGATTATTTTCTTCCTATCCAAGGTAATGGTCTATATAATATGGAATAGATAATGGCAGAGTGATGATGTACTTGGTAACTATCTATAATTGTGGGAGGGGTAGTAGATATTATTGATTGTTTGGGATAAACAAGACCCGATAGATAATTTCCTAAGTCAATTGTGGGTATTCACTACAAATCTTTTGCACATCGAAACGAATGTATATCTAGATGAGATATTGGAATGGTTTCCTCTCACTATCATCATTTTACCATGAGAGATAGAGTGGAAGAAATTTTGGAATCAAAATTTACTCAGCTTTTTAGAAGGGATTTTTATAATGTGAAACTATGATAGCACAACAATTTCAAAAACAATCATGACGTTATCACCCATTCCATATCACCATTTTTAATCTCTTTAAATTAGAATTTTCAGTCAATATTTTTCTTAATTTTTTTTTCTTTATTTTGTTTCCTAAATAAAAAAATTTCCACAAACATCTCCACTTATTTTTCAGTTTTAAGAGGCTGGCTTGATTATTGTGAACTCCTCTTTAAATGCAACCAAGGAATAATAATAATAATAATGAAATTAATTATAATAGTAATAATGTTTCAGTGTTCTCAAACTTATTCAAATGATAAATAATATTTACTATATTGTAAATAATTATTCATTTCTAGGCATGATCTAGGTCCATTCAAACACTTCTATATTTATTGAATAATGGAATAAATATTTTATTTATAAAAAAATAATTGATCCCCATACTATTGGGTAATTTTTTATTAAATTTTAAATAAACTATAAAAATATATTTTTATTCACGTTCTAGTGAATAACTATATATTTAATTTACGGAATCAATATTACATGAAAAAATTTATTCCAAGGTCATGAGAATAATACGTATTACATAACTTAAATAAAAATAGATTTAAATTGAGAACAATGGAAACACTTAGTGTGTGCCCCTCTATGATTAATTATAATTTATAATAAAGAAGTATTCTAAAAGACCAACATTACTGTATAATAATGTGTTATAGATCCCATGAGAGAAAAATTAATATTGAAAAATCAACAACCACATATGAACTCTCAATTTTTAATATAATCCATTATTTACAATATCTCATAAAGTTGGTTTCACATCCATGTCACCAAATTTTATGATGAATACAAATTTAATTTTCAATATGAAATAAACACATCATTACACTAAGAAAAATTAAAATTAACGTGACTGTTTTATGCTAATTATTAGGACATGACATTGACATTTATAAAGATAGAAGTGAACAAAAAATCCTCTAAATACTCATTAACAACATGCCACTTGTTACATACCCATCATATTTTACTTCACCAAAACATTTATCATTGTAGTTAATTAAATATTTCAATTTTTGTGAGTTATATCATGCATTAATAATTATAAAATTTTAAATAAAAATTACACATGCTTGGAGATTGGAATACTGGATTACACTAAAACATGGATAATTTCTGATAGTGGGTCTGTTTTTATAATCTCATATATATTATAAAGAGAATAAATCGTGTAATGAAGAATCATCCTCTTATGAGTACTTTAACATGATGGTGTATATACTATGGGTTACCTCATAGTATGTTATCCAATTATAGAACTATATTTAGAATATTTTCATAACACTTCAAGGATCTTTACATAGCAGGGAGCTACTATAAGGTTATCAATGTAGAAATAGGTCATTATTAAATAAAATCCATTTATAAAAATTAACAATATATAATAATTTGTTTAATTAAAATAAATACATCGAATAAACATGTAATTAATGTAAAATGAGTGGGTTATAAGACATAGACACCAATAAACTCGATATTTTACTTTGGCCAACTCCCTATGAATTATATTCTGTTAGAACTATAATGATATTCACGTATCTTCTAATTCAAAGCATTATCCTAGGGCTCTTCCATGTTGAATTATATAAAAATAGTACTCACACCAACTTCACATCATCGGGAAAGATACCTTAAGAGTTTACAAATCTTTCATAGATGAATCATCAAATAATGTGTCCATGACTTTTTTTTGGGAGATCCAACACAAATGTATTATCACAGTAAACTATGATGAGATCATTACTACTAGGATCCATGTCAAGATCATGGATTAAGGTAACCATCTATACTTATTTATTTTTATTAATTAGATGGTACAACATATTTCAAATCCTTTATTGAATCATTGACCGTTACCTACATTGAGAACTTCCTTCTCTCGTCATGTCTATTCAAAGTGACGATGTATCCCTTTTGTGACATCATTTGATCTTGATAAATTTTTATTCAATCACATACATATCCTAGGATGAATATTTCATTATATACTTTATAAACTAATAACATATATTTTCTATGAATTAGATACTTAAGGATAGTCTTGACTTTTGTGAAATGGTGATTACCAACATTAGATTGATGTAATCATACTACATAAAATATATTGGAATCATCTTTCCTGGTACATATCATAGAATATATGACTAAACCATTATATTATGTGTATAAAATATATTCTATAGTTTTCCCTCGTGTTTGTAAGGGAACGTTTTCCAAAAAATATGAATACATTGTGACATTGTTAACAATCACCTCTTAAGTTGTACCATAATGAATATCTACACAATATTGTTAATATTTGTACAATGACATGGGGTAAAAATTATCTTAGATTTAGTATGATGCATCTTCATGTGAATAATATATGATGCATCATCTATATACTTCATTGATAATATTTTTGTCAAAAATGTCTTATAAGACTGTAAGGCATGATTTTTATCTTAAATGTTTAATATTTCATCATCATATACATTTAAGAAAAATATATCTTTCCAACTAAAAAATTCATATACACAAAGCTTGAATTCATTATTTATGAACCCAAATTACATTATATCCTCATAAAAACAAATTTTCCATCACCCAGATGCCTTTGTGTATCTATCAATGTGTATTTTTGACGTTAATATCTTATTGGAATCCTTTGGTGCAACAGACCAACTATTATTTATTATATTTACATATTTATAAAGGTTCCCATTAAGGAAGTATCATATTAAATCCATTTTCAAAATCTATTAACCATGTATGGCCACAACGGTAGGTAAATTTATGACATATTTCAGAACTGATACATGTGAAATTTTCTTATCATAGTAAATTCCTCGATGTTAATTGAAAACATTTACTAACAGTCATGTCTAATAGGTATTGACAAGTCCATACATGTTACTCATATTATTGAAAACAAATTTTCAACCAACATGACATACATCTATTGGAGGGTCTATAAAAATATATACATAGTTTTGGATCATAAAAGCTATTTAATAGATCAAGGATTATTATCAATATGTAACTTATATGACACTTGAAGCTTCTTTATATGTTAAAAAATCATCCTTATCAACAGATATTGAGTCACCATTCCCAGTGACTAGAATAACATATCATTAAGGTTCTATATCCTCTCCGGTATTCATTTATTGTCATTGAATCTAAAAATATTCTTCTAATAAAGGGTTTTTTTAAATTTTTTTCTATGCCAAAACATATGTATCTAAATCCTAGACTTAATATATATCTATTTCAATCCCACAATCACATTTATATATAATCTCATTCTCATAAAATGTGGCATGTTTTGAAAACCAAATTATTTTTATCTAAAGTGTTATATATGTAGTATCCCTATGTTTTTTGTATATATCATATAATGATACAATTTGTGACTCATGGTGAAATCTTGTTGCCTAATGATGCCTCAACCAAGGATTTATAACTCTACACATGCATGTAAGACATCACGGGTTTGTTTCCATTTAATAATTTCTATGGTATGCCATTATGACACATTATTTTTTACTCAGTTAAGTATGTATTCAATAGTCTATAACATTTATACAAAAAAGGATATTAGAAGACATATATGACTCTTCATTGATCTCACCACATTAAATAAGGTTTGGTTTATTTTTTCTCTTACGTTGTTCCATCATGGTGTACAAGGAAAAGTGAGTTGAGACAGTTTCTAAATATTCATATAAATAATCAAAAATTTATATATTAATATATTTTATAAAAAAAAGGTAAAACGAGTTTTATAATGTTTTTCCCAAAATTGTTCTGATATTTAATCTTGTATTCTATAAATTTCTCAAAAGAATCTAACTAATATCTCATTATCTATATATATATAGTTAAATTATCACAAAAAGTGATTAAGTATGAGCACCCCTTGCATCAACAAGGAATATTCCGCACACATTAGTATAGACTATTTAAATAATCTATTTTGGACATTCACCATTCCCAATATATGGTTATATTGTAAATTTTCCATTAAAACATGTATAATGTACACAAATTGGTTTTATTTCATATTAATCTAAATATCCAAATTGACATAATCTAGTCAAGGAATTTTTGATTACATGACCGTTTGGTTGATGCCATTGTTGGGTGTTTTATAAGTCACGTGAAATATCTTTGTTATAAATTTACATTACTTGGTTAGTATAATCTAACAAAGAAATAAAATTATTTAAATATACCATACAAAAAAAATTATATTTTTACAAAATAAGAAAAAATTATTTAAACATTTGGAAATAAACCCATATATACCTCGTTTGCATATATAAATAATAATGTTATTGGAAAATGATGATACATAAAACAACCATTAAATCCCTGATCATTATATTCTAAAACATGAGGTGGTAGTCCTCGATAGCTACAACAACAAGTGTAGATCTTTTTTCTGATAATATATCTACCTTCCATCAGTCAATCATTCTAAATAAACATATATCCTTTATCTGAAAACATATGTGATCTCTGAGAAAAGATATCTAATTATCAATTTGTAGCGAATGATAAATTTGACATGATATCAAACTCACATAAATATTATCCTTGATTATTTTGATTGGTGTATTTTTTATTCATGTGGCCCTTCTTTCTATATGTGGAACAAATAAAATTCATTTCCCTTCCTTTCACATTTATGTTTAATTCTAAAATGGAAGAGTTGAAGAATTAATATTAATGTTCTTCACATTCCATTTCCGTTAGTTCACCATAAGTACATAAATATTTTCATGCTTTATATCCTTATATACATGGAGAAGAAGAGTGAGAAAATATGGCAGAGACTACATAAAGTTATTCATTTTAAAATTTGAAAAAGTTATAGAATGTTTATAGGATATAAGAAGTAATGTAATTGGTTCCGATATAATCAGGGTGTTTAAACCCTAGAACATCTATGTAAAGACCGTAGATGTGATCAATCATGTTTTAAATGTCCATAAGTTTTTTGATAATTTTTATATTCATAAAAGATAGTTGAGATTATCAAACATTGAATGGAAACAATTTCTGTTAGGTACAATAGACTAGATACCATGAGAGGGGGATGAATCAGGGTATGACATATTAAAACAACTTCCCCTTTTGATCTTGTTTTACTATTAGAAAAAACCCTATTCTCTCTCATTCCCGATGCAGAGTTTGAGAAAATATTAAAGCATGCACAGGAGATAGAAATTTTTACTTGGTTTACCTCACTGGGCTACGTTTAAGGAGAATACACCAGCAGTTTTCCGATGTACCAATTCCACTATAAGCGCACTACTGTTTAGAAGTTCAAAGAAGACTCACTTTCCATCATGGTTTACAACCACTCACAATTTGAGAACTCACTACTCTCTCAACTGATGTGAGCTCACTGCTTCTTCAGAAGATCTACTCACAGTTTATAGACCTGTAGGTCTCTTCATTTTCATGAAAGCATACATCCTCAACTTTTGATAGATGCTCTGTTGAAGTCCTAATTTCTTCCACTGATGAAGAACACTTTTCCCCTGAACACTGGGAAATTCCTTTTGTAAATACCTTCGCAAAGCACCCTACTTCGCGAGGCTCCCAATTTCACAAAGCTCAAACAAACCTTTGTGAAGCTCTTGAATTTTCATGAAGAATTACCATGAAGAACTCTTGGGAAGCTCAAGCCTTCTCAATGCTTAGGCCGTCGTGGAGCTACTGCCTCTTCATGAAGCACACTCCTTAGAGCACATGGCCTCGCGAAGTGCACTACCTTTCGCGGAGCTAGATTAGCTGCCACAAAGCACCTCTCTTTCGCAAAGAACACTATCTTCATGAACCACCTTCGCAAAACGGGATCAAAGTATTTTATTCAGAAGCTCTATCTACTTATGTCAAGTGGGTCAAACTCTATTTATAGGCTATTCAACCATCCCTCGACCCTGCTGCACGAATTCAAAGCCACGTCATCACCAATCACGAAGCTCATAAATTTCTACCGGAATTCTCTTAAAATCATGAAGCACCTCAGCAATTCTTGGATCACGAAACTCATTGTAATCGAGGTGCATTACATCAATTACCTCACGCTGCCACCATGAAGCTCCCTTGGAAATCCCTTCATCGCCCGATGTGCTTCAACTCTGCCATTCGCGAAGCTCTGACGTAATTGTGAAGAATCACCGCCATCATTCTTCTGGTGTTCTTGAATTCTAAACCATGAAGCTTCTCTTCAAAAAATTCATTCCTTTCCCATATTAAAATATGATCTTCGCAAATTCCATATTAAAATGGTGGCACCTTGTACTGCTCTTTTGTACCGCGTCCAGATCGTCCTTTCCTTTTTCATCGTACTTTTGTCAACATGGATTGTCAGCAACTTCTTTGGAACTCAACAATTCTTTAAGGAAACTTTCTTTGCCAACAAACAGAATCAATTCAAAAATAATACAATGTTACCTTGAGTTATTTTTTCCCAACAATTACATTCAATTTTTTTATACATATAACTCTTCGTCACATGTCTTATTAAAATTGGATGAAACATTGATGATTCAAGGACATATTATATATGTTTAGGGTATTGAAAAACACAATGGAATATAAAACTCTCTTTTACGTGACTTCAAATTTGGTGGTTATATTTCTCAAATATTGGTTATAGGGTTAATGTGTATAATGATAATTCCATTTGTATTCTATAATGAAAATTTCATTATTTTAATATATTTATTTATTAAAAATTATGTTAATGATTATTAATTTTTTTTAAATCTATAACTATTGTATGATGTCCCAGTATCACTCAAAATTGAACTAAGAATGTGCAGTTTCAATGAAATTCATATAGAATGGATGCCCAATATAGTTGTTAATTATACATAGTTTGGTCACAAAAATCATAATAAATTATTTTGGTAGGTGGTATATCCCAAAATGTGCTCGTAGCTCATCTATTCATTGAGTGGATTACCCTGTCTTGAAATCTGGACTTGTATTTTATGACACATTTCTCCAAATTTTTATTTATAGAACATTGGAAATTAATCACAATACGCACTTGGTGACGTGAACATACAAATAATAGTAGAACTCCATGATAAAAGTTACTATATATATATTGGTTATGTAGTAATCACAGTTCAATGGCTTCATTCTAAATCAAGGAATGGAAGGTCTTGTGTAAATTTGTACTAGGTTAAGGGATTCTAATTAATTATGGATAAATTTTATCTTTTTTACAATTTACATTTATTGTTAATATTAAGTGAATGTTACTTAATTAATTAACCTTCATAAAGTAAAATGTTATGCATACTTTATTATTTAGGTTCTGTCATTTTATATTAATTCATTTGTTTATTTAACTGTGGTCTCACAATCATAAAATAATTAATGCATAGAGTGAAATAAATACCCAAATTGAATGACTTGATCAAGATATTTTCTAATTGTTAATTTAATTATCTAATATTAAATAAAACATTTACATAGGGGAATTTACTCATATTTCATGTATTGGCATGAGTTACTATATTCCACCTATCCACCAATGTATCACATATGTTGGAATAAAAAAGGTTCTATCTTGAACCACCTCTACGGGCCTTGGGATACTGAATTAATTAAATGTATTTATATCTAAAATACAGGGGATGGGATTTAATGTATTTGTTGAAGAGGGATTACATAAATAACATTTGATTTATAGTCCCAACATAATAATGTATAGAGATATGACTAAGAGACCATCATTATATTTAATAATATATAATTTCAATATCATTCAATTATTTAAATTAATTAATTTAAAACAAAACCATAGATCTAAGTCAAGATTATGATTTTTCTACCTTGAAATAAAAATTAAAAACTAGTTGTATGGAATTATTTTATTTATTTGTTCTTTAGTATTATGATGAACATATATTCATTAATAAGTTAATTAAGCAATTTTTTAATTCCCTTTCATTTTATAGATAATAACTTCATAATTAAACAAACCTATTATATATTTAATTCATAGAATATAAATAGAATAACCAATTGTCAAATATTTATTAAAATATATAATTTATAATTTAATAATCTTTAACAAAATTAATAAATTTTTAAACATAGAATGTTGGGATATTTAAAAAAATAACGTATTAAATACTGATTTTTATGAATTTGCTGTATTTTTAATTATTTTCTATAATGGAAGGCTACATGGAATGTAGAGACCAAATACACACAATGTATCCCAGTTACACAGTATCCAGTGTACATTTCATGTGTCTGGGATACACACTTTGGTCTTTTGAATTTGTTTCATTAGAAAGAATCGATGAACTACATGCCATGTACATTGCATATATGTCTTGTATATCTTTAATTCTAATAGTTTTCAGTTTCTGCAATTTTGACCATATATCATGATTTTTTTTGAAATTTATGCATTTAACTAATGTAAAGCTACACATCATGTACAACGATACATGCCATATAATTCGATAATTGTGTGCTAGGTTAGAGTCAACACATGGTTCACACCATGTATAATTAAATTTTTGGTATGCCATGTATCACACAGTGCATCCTAAATCATTATAAAATGATATATAATGTATAATTCTATGTATAGTCATGTAACTCCCTCTTACCTGTAAAAAATTTGGTAGTTACCAATGTCATATCTGATCATTCTTTAAATATTATTTGACCATTAGGAAAATGAACCAAAGATGTAAAATGATTAATAGGTCGAAAAATGATAATTATAATATGATTAGTGAAATAATAACGTTAAATGAAAATATAAGAAAAATTGTGAATTGATTAACAATCAAATAAATTATAATAAACTAAAACATATCCCTTTTGATATGAATTTACGGTTCCAATGTAGAGATATCATGTGGTGGGATATGTGATAATTAAAATATCATTTAATTTCAATTCCTAATACCTATAACATAAGATCTATCATATTATGTTTGAAATTAATTTATCCATATTGGAAGAATGAAATCACTTCATCTTTGGTTTGTTTTTTCATAGTATATATAGATCATCCAAAAAGGAAAATTCATATTTCCTTTATTTAACTTGTGAGGATCCATTTGTATAATCACTCTTGTGATGATCCACTCAAGCTCCAATGATCACCTAAAAATTCTACTTGATATTCGAGTTCATGCATGAAATATCAAATGAATTATGTTGTTAATTCTTGGATTTTCATTCTTCAATATTGAAAAAAGTAATATTGTGGCTCATTCATAGGAGGTATTGAGATAAATAATTCCAAATAGAATTCATTATGAAAAATAATTAAATTTGTTTCAACTTCACAGCCTATACAATAGAAATAATTGTGTATTTATAGACTTGTGGTCTAGGTTAAAATAATTATTTAAATGAGTGAAAGACTTTAAATAATATTGTAACCATTAATGAACTAGGTGCTACATAATAATAATAATAATAATTTTATGTGTTCTTTCTTACTAAAATGATAAATAGTAATTTGTAGCTTGTAATTTATTATTTGTCACCAGACAATGTCTTGGTCAATTAAAAATTAATAATATTTAAAGAATACATATATAAATATTTTATTAAAAAATAATTATTCTATTGAAATACAGGTGGATATATATTAATTAATTATTTAACAAAATAAAAATTATAATTTTTTTACATCTCAAAAAATAAATATTTATTTAATTTATGTGATTTATATAACATGAATAAAATTATTCCTCAGTTGTGAGAATATTATTTATTCCATTAATTATATTCAATTATAATATAATTTAGATTATTATGAATAATTGGTGAGTTATCCATTATGAATATTTCTCTTTAGAATTAATAGAGATTTCCTAACATCCACAATTTCTACCAGAATCGGGTCAAGGCATGAAATCAAAAGAACTTAATGTCACAACATCGAAAACCACTTATGAAAGGCCAATGTTTAATAAAATCCCATTATCATAATTTCTTATATTGTAGGATTCCCATCCATTTCACCAACCTATATGATCAAAATTTTATTCATTCCATATAAATAATAAGTGCAATGTTACACCAAGACCATGTAATTTAATGTGATTGGTCCATTCTAATCAATGGGGAGAGATATCAACCTCCATAAATAATGACGGTAAAATATTTTTCTGACTTATTCATTAACAAAATGTTACAAATGATGCACCCATCATATGTAACTTTACCATGAACATTTATCATGGTGGTTTATGAATTAAATATAAGTATGAGATTTATAAAATTAATTATTAATAATAATGTGAATGTATAAGCACCAATACACTCACTTAAAGATAAGAATATTTATGGAAACCAAAAAATGAATAATTTAGGATAGATGGTTTGTTTTCAAGTTATACCATCTTGACAATTTGAATGTCAGAACCTCATGAAAAGATGAATCATTTTATTATGATTACTCTATATGCGACCTATCATAGCATGATATCCAACCGTAGAAAAATGTTAAGTACATTTCCATAGCACATAAATGATTACATCATACTATGTAACATATATGTACTTATCAATGCAAAAACTATTTTATGAAATTATTATATTATATTCATTAAGAAAAATGAAAAATATATAATAATATGTTTCATTAATAAAAAATAAATTGAATATTCATGTAATGAATGTTCAATCAGTTGGTATTATGAATCCAATTCCTACATGGTTAACATGTACTTTGAGTAGAAGGGAATGAGTTACAATACATATAAAATACATTAAACACTATTTACTACATTGTATAGTTATGTGCAAAATATTCCCATTACCACACCATTATTTTCACTTGAAAAGAAGTTTTTAAATGATGTGAATTCTAGTAACACACAAGTTAATAACATTTATCTTGCATTTATTATATATTAGTCAATAAATACAATTATATCAATACATTTTATATATATTTTCTAAAATTCCGATATGATTAATACGATGCCAAAAAAATTTAGGGTGACAAAACATATATTCCTGCCAGAAATCATGTAAACTGTATGTTTGGTAAAATATTGCTGGTCAACTCTTGTCGAACAATGATGCCACATATTTTTCTCCAACATGATATGCCAAGATTTAATTAAATTATCATTGTAAAATATATATTGATACATAACAAGTAATTTCTTTAGTTACACTATGTGTATTAGTGGTATAGATGTAAAATATCTGGAACCTTTGGACATGAAATTCGAAACATTCATCAAATGGTGTTATCATTTTGTTGGTCATATGAAACTGAATGATTCTATTATCCCGATTATTTGGTTAAATAATAAATAATTTGTAATAAAATCTAAAAAAATAACATATATATAAAGATAGATATATCAAAAATATAAATAAATAAATATGTGACCACTTTGACAATATTTGATGTTTTTAGGGTAAAATGGATGATGTTTGGTCTATAGCCGACAATAGGATTTCATATGTTTCATTAGCTAAATTATAATAACATGAGGAACATCACTAAAATATATTGTATGAATTAATATTTCTATATATAATTTATTATTAATTAATTTAAATTGCAATTAGGTTGTGTTAAATTCATTATTCATTCTCAAATTAGTTGACCAATCTTATCATACCATCATTTTTATGATTTATTTAATGGAAGATTCCCTCTACCAGTTTCCATATATATTCTAAATTAACATCAAAACAAACCAATATGATACATGAGTGCTATAATAGAGGACTGTAAAACTATACTCATTAAACATTAATCAAATCATGAATCCATTTCGAATATGAGAAATTCAATCTAGATCCACCTTCGATCATGAGAGGGAGTGTATGATTAATTATCTCAATCATTGAGTGAATTTTTAAAATGATTTATCTAATAATGAGACAATTATATAGAAGTATATGTTTTAAACAACATTTATAAATCTTATAAATGATAAAATATATGTTTTATTCTTTGGGAGTGATATAAATTATTACACAAATGTGATTGTCTGTTATTTTTTACCTAAAAAAAATAAAAACAAAAACAATATTAATAATTTATAAATGGGAAACAAACTCACAATATTACAATATCATTATAATAATACCATTATCAAGCTTCATAAATCCTTTTTGATAATAATAAAATGGTGAAAAATATTTATTTAAATAAATAAATAAATATACCTTTTTATTAAATAACAAAATATTTTTTTGATAGACACAAAAATAATGTTTATTACCCCTCAGAAATTGAGAATATAAATTATTTATAAATTTAATATTCATAGAATAATAATGATGTTTTTTAGAGACGTAGTTTGTGATCCTCTAGGCCATTTTCTTAGGGGAACTAGATGAACTATTCCAACATACCTGATTAACACATTAAAATTTATAAAGGATCCCATATATAATGATTTTAATGTGAAAATAACAATACCCAACAATAAAAACTCAATATGTAATATAATACATCATTATCAATATATCATAAAGGGGTTGTATTCATATCTGACCACCCTATATGGTTTGTATATCTTTCTTTGAATTTCATGAAAATAACTCATCACTAAAAACAAAACTCAAATTGAATTAATAAAATAGTTTTATTTCAGTCTAATATATTGTGATATTTACCTCTATTATAACAGATGGGAAAATCATTTATTCAATTAAACATTAATTTCATTTCACTTATGATGCTCCCAATGCCTCTTGGATTTCCGTTGGAAATTTATCATCAATGTATTCATCAATAAATAAAATGGTATGAATTTTGATATATATTACTTAAAATTTATTGTATATGGACCACTATACATGTATCCAGATAGGAGAATGTGATGAAGCATATAATATGTGGAGTATATATTGGTGGTTTTATTCTCATAACCTCTTCTTTTGGATATTTGAATGTGAAAAATTCAGGATATGATGTCTCAATGTCGTACGAGCCAGTGATAATTGGAATCTCTTGTAACATCCCATCCCATCTAGTTATGAATAGTATCTTGGTCAGATTTCCATGTGACCTTATGTTTTCCTCCCCGTATACTAGATGTGTTTAATTATAAGAGGGGGATAATGAGATATAGGGGGAGACTACATCCCCTATATTAAAGTGTATAAAAATAGTTATATATCCATTTATCTATCACAGAAGTAAAAATTAGAATAATAAAAAACATAACTATAATAGTGGTTCATAGTTCATATATACATTCATTCTCTATCTCTACTTATTCAGATCATATATATATATATCAAAAATAAAATAAAAAGGTATATATATATATAAAATAATGTGATACTGTACTATAGTCCAAGAGCCCCACCTCACCTTGAAATCCATGTCCCATATGACATACTCTAACTCAATCAAGAAAACCTTTTATAATCCCTACCTGACATCAAGAGATGTGAATATTGCTTCTTTTCCAAAGATCTATGGTGGCTAGAGTAGGGTGTGAGTACAAAAATATGTTGAAAATAAACAAAATCTTCCAATACTATACAATAAATGTATTTAGATGTGTGTGTGACACATTCTCAATAAATACGCCAATACATGAAATAAATAAAATTACTACTATCAGCTCCATCTATTCACTGATGCATGAATATATCAATGCATGTCATTGGGACCATGACAAAAATATTTTCACAGCTTCCCAAAGGGGGTATACATATAACTCAGTCGATTCCAGGTAAACCAAATCAATCATATTTTCCATGAACATGATCAATTTTACCAATTTTTTCCAATATCGTGTTGTCTCTGAGAATGTAACAATTAACATTCCAACTAGTATAACTAAATCATGTATAAATCCTATTGAAATTAGTATAATTTTTACCCCAATATTATTTTTACCATCAATGAAATATTACTATAATTTAAATTGACTTTTTAAAAATGTGTTTTATCATATAAAACTTAAACACCCAAGAAATACATACTCCCACTGTGAGAGTCTTCTCAGCTACTTCATGGTTCCAAAAGTATCTCATACCTCCCATAGGTAAGTTTTCTTTTCTAGAATCAAAAACCTCCCAATGTAGTTTTCTACAGTATCAAATCCTTCCCCTTATGAGAGTTTTCTCATTAAGTAAAATCAACCCCCCCTACAACTATTTTCAGTTTGGTAATACATACCTACAAAACATTGATGTAAATTTCATATATAATGGAAGACCAAATTGGGTGGTTTTTATATAAAATCTACAGGAAAGGTAAAATAACTAACATACAATGATCCCAGGGGCATGCCAAACATTGAGTACACAAAAGATAAAAAATTGATTACCCAAGGGAACCAATAATCTATTGGCTGCCAAACTATTTTACATTTTCCATCAAAATTATTATGGATTTTCTATTTTATATACATGGCCTCACAACTTCTTGTGGTAATTCCATACTATCCACAATCTTAGGAGATTAAACACTACTCATCTTAATGTCTAAGTCAAATTTAAGATAATTAGCTTAAACCTCCAATTTAATCCTAACCTATAATAAATAAAAAAGGTCTAAAACATATAAAAGTGGGAGGGTTGCATACCACACAGTCAATCTCATAGGTATCAACAACTATGATGTATAACAAGATAAAAATCCCCAACTATTGTTTTTCAATGATAAAAATACACAGATATAGGAATCTACACTATGGTAAACCGAGTTCAAATTTCTATATGTTAACACAGAAGTACACGAGGTGTTAAGGGAACCAATAAAAGTGATAATAATTCAGACCATACATTTTTAATTAAATATCACCCCACAAGGGGGTCCACATGGTAATGGGATACCATTATAATTTATTCCTAAACCATCGGTGAATATGGATAGAAACCTAGTGTATTGGGGCCAATGTGGATTTGAAAAGGTTTTCATTTCATCTCTAATCATTTACAATGATAAATAAACAAAATTGAATTACAGTGGAATTTCAATTGAAAAATTAATATTTTAAAATAATTTTTTTCTAAATTACAATGTGACCGATAATTAACCAAATGATCAAGGACCATCGTGAAATGGATGCCCAATAAACACAACATTATGATAACAATTTAACTAACTTTGAAGGTACCAGATACAAAAATATATTTTACAATGCTGTACTATTTTACTCGATGATCGATATATCATGCCCAAACCTTCTACTACATCATATTGACTTGAATATCCGTCACCCATCCACATGAGGCACTAAACCAAAAAATGAATTATGAAATGATTATCTAAATCAATAATTATTATTTTTGGGAAATTCATTAAAATATAAATAATTTACATTAAGGATCTACATGTTGAGTAATCATTGTTTCTTGAGAAATGGGGATCTGACCACCCCAAATATAATCATGAATATAAAAAAATCCAAATCGTCAAATCAATCCACATAATCCATTGCTAGACAAATTTATTTTAATATAAACACAAAAAATAGATTTTATGACATAAATTTTATGAAAAAATGAGTGAAATTATAATTAATTATAAAGAGACATTCTCTTTAATGGTTGAGAAAAATATCCATTCATTCGAAGAATTCGACCAAGCTATAGTTGAATTAGAATTGAATACTAAGATGGTGGAGAATAAAATTATAAGATCATGGTTGGGAAAATCAATATAATTAATGAAATACTCTAAGTCTATCACCATTAAATCGATTTCAAAATCATGGGGGAGAATGGAATAATAAGGAGAATGTAATATGACCTCAGTTTAAATGACCAAGGGAGTAAAATGGGACACATAATCTTAATATTATATGAAGAAATGGTTATTTTCACCAAAAAATTCCCATCGGCTAGCCACCGACTGCTGATGTTTGACCAACAATTTTCATAACCCACATAGAGGATTAAGTATCACTGATTTTGTTTTTCCAAAAATTCCTCACTATCCTCTCATAAGTCCCACATGATCAATCAAGACACCACTTGAGCCTCATTATTTATTAAAATTCACATGTTTCTGACACTATAAATCATATAATTTTATTCAGAATCCCATTTCAAAATCTTTCCAACCCAGTAATTCCCAAATACAAATATATATTTCGTTTCATGAAATAAGTATAGAAATGGGGAATTTCAACCACTCAAAAAAACTACATCTCATCCTAGAGATTCCAAAATTGATATGTAATCATACATCTCATTCTACCACAGTTTCCAAACAAGATGAAGGAAAAACATCCTACCACTGAATGTAAAAAATGATCTTACAACACCAAAAAAAATTCATTGATCTATTGCCTCCAAAATTGAGTAACAGATTATAATTTATCACTGAAGCAACATGCCAGTTCTTCCTTATTACCTTCTATATCGAGAGACCTTTTTCTTCTTCTTTATTTTGATTACATTTCCTATGGTTCTTCACACCATAGGACCCAAATAATAGAGGAATATTTTTAACCATAATGCCTCTAATATATTTGAATATCCTAATGAATATATTTCTTGTATTCATTTGAAATTCACAACATGATCTCTATATTTTATAACATTGATAAACATGAGGACACTAGTCCATTATCATAACATTGGAATGTCCCAATATTCTAATGAATTTAATAATACCCAACACCCATGTGATAAAACCAAACACATCGTATTTTCCTCAAAATTCTTAAAATATCCTTCAATACACCTATAATATTCTATAACACATATTATATGCATTTTCTGGAAAACTACATCAAATTACAGGCATGAATTGAACATAGAAAACCTCTGGAAGACCCATCCTTAAAAAACATGGTTGCATCCTCCAACACATTAACATGATACCCAACCACTCAAAATTAAATACCATTGGCTTCCCATGATTACCATGAAAAATAACTTATATAAAACCATATATTTTGGTTCTATTCCATGTTTAGTTCCACAACCAATTGAAAAACCCACCATTCTTTAACCATGATCACAATGGAACTACCCACCTAACCATGCTCAGATCACCCAAATTTATCTTGAGCCCAAAGATGAAACTTTGACTCCACCATGAATATTTCACTTTTCACCATTCATTCACAACAAAATAATAATTAATATGAATATATTTACTCTACAGAATTAACAAATTCATGAATAGTGTTACACCATCTGATCCTATGCTTTAATGATTCATTAAGAACAAAGGACACATGCTAGTAATAGATATAACTATCCCCAATATAAGATCATCTGTATCTACACCAACTAAACTATAATATGAATCATATTATCCCTAAGACAATCGATATCTTAGCATAACAACTAGAATATCCCA
Source organism: Viscum album (assembly GCA_963277665.1). NCBI lineage: Eukaryota > Viridiplantae > Streptophyta > Magnoliopsida > Santalales > Viscaceae > Viscum > Viscum album. The sequence continues at coordinate 1,921,402,865 of OY728145.1, read as the reverse complement.
GATCACACATAAAAAAACACAGACCAAAGATAATAATTTTCTTCCTCTTCATATAAAACCAACATTATAAGGGATAAGAACTAAAATGAAAACTTTTACAACATGTTATCTATAATTCCTTATACAAATACATTATTGAAACATCAATAGGTTCACCATTGTAAAATATATTTTACCCTACTATCGGGCCTTTCTCATTATTTTCTTGAACTAATATGCCTTTAAAGAACACATTGAATTTGATCGGTCATTACCCATGCATGGCCACTCACCAATACATAGCTCAACAAACACTGTGGTTTCCTGGTCAAAAACTTGTTTAAATCTAATTGTAATTGGAACAAACTATCTTACCTCACGATAAAATAATTATTCATATTCTATGACTGTTTGAGTATCTTAAAAACTAGACCAACACATATAAATCATTGAAAATGCAACATATATTATCGTTAATAATGGGTCATTATCACTCTTGATGTTCCTCTATAATACAAGGAACATCACATATACCTATCAATACCCATTTTACCAACAAAAAATAAGGGATTCATTCCACAACAATTTGTTTCCATAAACACTCTAACACTGTAAGAGTTCCCAAATTAGTAGGTTTAGTAAATCTACTAGTCCTTCACATGAAAATAGCTTAAATAATATAAGTTATGACACTCATGTTTTTTCACTCATGAATCACTATGGCATCACCATTATTATATCATGTAGTATTTTGAAAATTATTAATGTGTGTATCAACCTAGTGAATCTATCCATGATTTAATTTGGAATGAATTTATAAACAAAAGCTAATACCATACTCAAGTTTTCATTATATGAAAATTAGACACCAACTCACCAAAACACTGAGTGTCCTACCATGGTCATTAGGTCCTCCCACAAAATTTGAAAAATAAAACTCAAAAAGGGTCACAACTCATAAGATGTTATTCACGTGACCATATCAAAATCCAAAGAAATAAAGAAATACTATGAATCCACTATTGGGTTCTATAATCACATACATCATGGGGATAACATTCCATGATCACTTCTTATTACATGGGATCTAATACACATGATAATATGAACATGAAACTTCCTCCTCAATAATCCCTTAGGAATAAAGATATAACTAGAATCACATTTTGATGATATATAACTAGTAAATCAAAAACTAGGTTTGGATAAGTGGAATGAAATTCCATGTTATATCAAAAACACAATACATGTTATTTCTGACATATTAAATTACATATCCAAAATATTAAGCACACCATATGTATTTTCTCAATGTAATATAAATCCTCTAAAAACTAGGGTCTATCTATTTCTGATACACTAAGAATCTATTGAATCATCATCAGGAGTGTCTCACCATAAAAACACATGATCTAATTTCAGAATAAAATACATTTATAGGGTAGTCTTGTAGAGTATACTTCCACTTATAAACACAATAGGAAAATACCATATGTCTTTTAGGACACTCTAAATATATAAATTTCAATCATCAATGAAAAAATCCCACTATGATTCCTACAATTCATGTGAATATCATATTTTTAATCCTAGTTCATGAGATGCCTCCTACCATGATGGACCAGGAGTTAAAATACCATTGAAATAACATATCCAACACAAGTTTCATTATATGAATTGAAAATAATGTCAATCAATACATCCCAATAAATAACGGAAATACTAAGACTTTTTAACCTAGAAATCGTACTAAAATAGTTTTTTTAGAACTTCATTCCAATATAAAATACTATCTCGGAAAAATTCCTATTTCTCCTTTCTACCATTACCCAAATAAAAATATGAATAAAAATAATTGTCTTAAACTACTTTATAATACCCTGACTTAGATCACTGTAAACAATAGCTAGACCAGATCTACATATGTCCATAGGTTTATCTTCCCAAATGCTAGAGGCTACTTACTAATAGCAGGGGAACAAGTAGGCATTTTTGGGACACTAAACCTCATGTAATATAGGGTAAAATAAAAATAATATAAGAAATAATAAACAATACTTGATCATAGTGTGATAAAAAAAATGAAACAGTAAATTATAGTAATTTTGAAGAATACATATAGTCATATAGGCTCAATTTCACTCTCTATTGAAAAAATATACAAAATGAAAACTATATAAAAAGGTTAATATTTGAAGAAAAGAACAAATGGATCCAATACATTCCCAAAGCTTCTCCTAATCCCCAACTCCATGTCAAACCCATGATTCTCATTCATGACCATGAAATATTCAAAATTACCAAGAAGAAATAATGAAATATTTGAAGTCTTTTTAGGTACCGAAGAAAAATGATAGCCTAAGAAGGGTGTGTGTATATTACTCGGTAGTGAACCACCAATGTTTTCATTTATTATACCATCAATAGTGTGATTTATGCACGTGACTTGATATGATAAAATAAAAAAATGAAGTACATATATAAAAAATGTGAATACTATCTTTATATTGATGATAAAATGTATTTAAGAATAGATAAGGTGCCATTCTAACCATAATTTATCCAGATACCTATGGTTGTATACATATAACATGATCTCAACCCAATAAACCTTAATGATCATTGGGTATAAGAGCTCCACAAACATACCTTCATTTACATGTGTTTGGTTTTTTTCTTACAGAACATCATTAGGACTGTATGTATAATAGAACTAGGTCACCTCGATATATAGATAAATATCATGGACGTTACCTATGGATATTTTATTTGGAAGGTCATATGACAACATGTAAGAACTACCACATTAATTGTATTTTATCATCCAATAAGTAAACCCAAATTAATATAGATAAACACTATGACAGCTTTCTCAACTATGGAATAATATCACAAGTTACATAAACATAAAATACAAGTGTTCTCTTGGATAAATTCACTAACATATTAGAAGAAGTTTTCCATAGCACCAATGACCTCCCATTTTGTGACTTTTTCAATTAGTATCACCAATAACCCCTAAAATTACATTACATCTAGAAATGAAGAACTCTTCCAGGGAATGTTCCATTTCAAAAAATCATGGCCACATAGGCAATATGTTATATACAACATCATAATTATAAAAACTGAATTCAAAACCACTAGGGGATATTCCCATACCTTAGTCAACCAATAAGAAATGAAAGAGTACCCTAGAAAAACAATCATGCTCAAACCATATATCTCTTTTTAATTTTTTTAAACAATTATTGATTATTTACCATTTTAAATCCAAAAACTCAAGGATTTTCATGGGTATACCATATATGATATGGTATCACGATATGGAACACTACACAATTATTAACACAAAGTTTTTATTAAAGAAATTCGATTTTGAATGAATATATACATTATTAAGTAATGTTTTTCTAGAAATTTAATAATAATATTTTGATTATTTGGACCGATATACAGTTTATTAAATATAAAAGGCATTAAATAATAATAAATATTGACAATATAATAATTTTATAATAACCTTTAAGATTAATATATTATACTAATGTTTAATTTCTAGTTGAAATAGATTGAAGGTGTGATGGCTTTGATTAATAGGATCGTATACTATAAATAATTATTTATGGAGCTTCTATGGGAGAAAAGATCATTAGGTGCTTCCCTATACCAATACCAAGATGAGAATAAATAACTAAAGAATGATAACTACTATTTATGGGAGAAGTTAAAGCACGACAATATCATGAAACATACCCTATTCCCCACACCACCATATTAAAATCTCACAGTCAAACTCCAAACACATAGGAAATTAATAGCTGTAATAAATAGATACATATCAATAACCCAAAAATATTAATGTTTATATGTTATTTAAATAATATATTGTTTGTATTTATTAAATTTTATTTTTAATTGTTGCAAGAATATATAACAAATTTGAAAAAATAGATTTGGATGTGATGAAACACAATGTTTTTTTTCAAATATATTGGTTTAATAAAGACACAGTTTTGATTAATTCAAGAATTTTTTAAATAATTTATATTTTTAAAGAATATTCTAATTAAATAATATTTAAAAAATATATTTTATAATATAAATTTTCACAATCAAATGTAATTTATATATTGGTTATAAAAATATTTTCATTTCTAAAAAATAAATATTTTTTATAGAATGGGGATTTTTTATTTAAAATTTAAAATTTCTCTATTTAGAGATACTTATTTAAAAAATATATTATACTTGAATTTATAGTGAATAAATTATCCAACAGTGATATTCCCATAATTTTTTGAGGGATTAATATTCATGGGTCAAAACCAATTACGATTTGATTTATGTCATCATTTGAAAAAAATTCATGTAATAAATTTTATAAAGGGTTTCCATAACCAATACAATGTGTAACCTAATAAATAATATGTTTTTATGTTATGAAAATAAATTCATAAATCCTTAATTATACCTCCAAAACATATATTTTATATTTAAATGTTGGAAAATCGTTTTATTATAAACATCATCAACTCCGACCTCCCCAAGGGATTAATTTTAATAAAAAAGTCTATTAAAATTATAAAATAATTTAATTTACCCATATCTATAGAAAAGTTATAATATTATTGTATGGTTTGTTTTTTTTCTTAATTTATTATATATATATATTGTAATACTTTTTTAGAAATTAATAACGAATTCCACTCTCTTTTTATAGATCACCCCTACCATAATCCAACTAATTTAAGAAAACATTAGATCATGATGTAACCCTAAACATATCTATCTATATAGTGAAAAATGTTAAACACTATCTTAATAATACCATTCAATGATTTAATAAGACCCCCCTCAAGGAAATGGATCCTATCCTTCTCTGATTCATTGAAGCTCATTATTTAAATTTTCACATTTTTTTCCAATTATTCTTTTTGGAGTATGATTTCACACCTCGCCCTTATTTTCGTCCTTTTTTACAAGTGACTATAAACCCATTTAACTCCCATTTATCCCATTATTTAATTTTTTAAATTTTTTTTATAAACATTAGTTATGAATTTTATAATTTAAAACCTCTAGATTCATGATATAATCATATCCTATATAGTTTATATGGTTCTTATCTTATAATATCTCTTTTCATGATATTGAATATCTATTTATCTAGGAATTAGTAATATATATAGATATTTCAAACAAAACATAATATATGATTACATAGAAAGAGATATTCAAGAGAATGTGTTTCAATTAATGGTACACTAAAAATTAATGTTTTAACTTTATAAGTTTACAATTATGATGAAACTATTTCCCATATAAATATTATAATGTGAAAAATAAAAATGTATTTCATCGTAGGATTCCACCGGAACAAATGAAAAAATAACACCATCTCTATGGTAGTCAATTGCCTTAAAAATATATCTTATTCCATATAAAACAGGTAAGATATAAGTCTCATGAAAATCATGAACCTATAAATTATAGAATTCATAAGATAATATGGAGTGCTTAACAACATTGTGTTTATTTATTATTTTATGTTAAGCTAAATGTTATAGAAAATAATTAAGTATTATTTTGATATAAAACATATATTCATAACAACCAATAACACTTATAAGTATGGTGAGTCTTTAAAAACCATTTAAACTATATAGGATAAGATTATATCACGTTTCAAATATTTCCATTGAGGTTGGGATCAACACAGTTCCCATTTAATGTTATCATTTGTAAATAACTTCAATTCTACATTCAAATGGCATCTTATTTGGATATATATAGGAGTAGGTGATGGACTATGACATGATGGGATAAATTTGGAGCGATAAATATGATTGTAAATGATATTGTCTAAGAGATGATTGAAAAGGATCAACGAATTAAATGAAATATGAAATCAATAAAATTTTGATAGAAAAAATTTTATGAAACCATTGATGAGTCCAGGTGTTTGAGGTGAGTGATAAAGTGTTCAAACATATATCCCCAAAAAATTGTGTCACGTGGTTTTTGAAGGAGGGAATTAGTAGTACATGGTACATATTCCCTATAGAGATACTTGATTGTATTGGTGGGGTGGATTATGAACTAGAGAACCCACATAATCTGTCTCATGTACCTTATGTGTTTTATGTATCCCTCTAGGAGAAATAAAATTGAAAACCCTCACATTTAATGAATCTAGAGGTTTTAATATTTAGGTACATTATTTCATATAATGAATGTATGGTCAAGATTATAGGTTATAGATACAATGTTCTATGAAACAATACTACTCAACAAGTAAATGTGTTGTGGTAGAAATACTTGTTTGATGAAGTAAAATGGGAACCATAAGAGGTGATGAAATAGATGTAACCTCATTTATTTTAGTCTATAGATTGGAAATTTTGAGTGAATTGTTTTTAATGGGGAATAATTTTAGGAAATGAACATCTATAAATGGATACCTTTTTTTCAATTATTAAATGAATTACATAGAATATAATTATAGGAAATACATACACCACATTAGTTTTATGTGTGGTCATATTGTCTATCAGATGTTAATGATTGTTAAGAATTGTAACCATATATATAATAAATGTAACTAATGGTTCCTGGTGACAACACAACCACCCCACCTTAACATGGTTGTCTGGTTCTAGCCCCATAAGTACCACCAGATTCCCCACAGACATGTTGTCCCCACCCTGTGGCCCACCCACATGCCCGAATGGGTCATATGCCTAATAAAAGTCCCCATAGGCCAACACATGTCCTTTTTAATATTCTTTTTCCTCACTCACACACCTTATGGGAAATATTCCAAAATTTCACCCATCCTTATCACTACTGCATGCCAAAACACTTAAATGTGAAATTCTAATAAGGTAGGATCTCAAAAAAAGAAGTTGCACCTTATTGACATGAGTGTTGTAATTAATAATTTAGCCCTTTTTCATTATGGGGTGTTACATTGACCCCCCCATTGGAAAAAATATCCTTATTGGTGGTCCAACATCTCAACCCAGGTAATGCACGACACTTAAGGCTGGGTACCACCTCAGATACCAAATGTGACAACCGGGTCCCAGTGACAACCCAAACACCCTGCTTTAATATGATTGTCGGGAACTAGCACACCAAGTACCACCAGTTTCCCCACCGACACATGGTCCCCATCCTGGGTCCCACACATGTGTGTTAATGGGTCATCTAACTAATGATAGTCCCCATAGGCCAACAGATTTATTTTCTATTGTGCTTTGTACTCACTGACACTCACCCTGGAAAACATCCCTCAATGTCACCAATCCTTACCACTACACCTGGAAAAGAATTCTTAACTATGGTGTTATTATTCGGTAGGCTCTTGAAATGGAAGTCCCACCTTATTGACATGAGTCATGTCATTTAGTCATTTAACCCTTTATCATTCTGGGGTGTTATAATTACTATTTTACAATGAAAGTTACAATGAGTATTTTAAGTGTTATGATATAGTCAGATTGGAAAAAAGGATGGTTTAATGGCCTTGACCAGTTGGATCATACCCTATAAAGCCCATATTTATTATCTTATAAGGTAGATATAATCATAAATATTTTCCCTTGACCAACACTATGATGAGATTAGTTGACAAATTAATGTGTTAAATAATTTATTGGAGATGTTGATGCTTATAGAGACTATGGACTAAACCATGTAAACCGAACCACCCTAAGTAAATCTCACCATTTCTTTCATTACCCTCTGGAAATTCACTTTGTTAGTGAAGGGAAACATGAATATACTCTATTAGATTCAATTTTTATATTTAATTTAAAATAAATTAATATTATTTTAAATGTCAAGTGAATGACATATTAAATAATTAGTTAATGAGTTTTAAAAAAGATATAGTTTGATATGATGAAACAAAGTTTTTATTTTTTGGAAATTTATTGTGTGTTTTCAGAGAGTTATTTTAATTATTTCAAAAAATCATAAAAAATTACATAAATAATATTTTATTGGTAATAATATTTGTTAAATATAAATTATATATAGTTTTTTGAATTCAATTATAATTATTGTATGTGTCAGTGTACTCTTATATTTAATAAAATCTGTATTTACAATAAAGGCAGTTTTTTTTAATATTTAATAAACTCTATTATTTGGAATTATATTTTTATTTTTTGAAATCATAATTTCGAAATTATCCAAGGATGTATTTTCATACTATTATGAGCAAACTTAGTTTCTAGGTCATAATAAAATACATAATAAATATATGGTATTCATTATTACATAATAAATTCCCAAAATTGGTTTAATAAATACTATAATGGTTATCAATAAATATAATTATGTTTCCCTTTTAAAATAATATTTTTATTTCGGTGGTTTGATAAATTTTTAAACATCAAAATATTCCTCTAAAAACTATAATATATTTTTAGTTTTTGAGATCAACTCATCAAAAACATGACTCCCTTACACATAATGAAGGGAATTATTTTACAAATATTGGTTACTAGAATTATAAAATAATGATATGCATACCTATTTGGATTAAACAATGGAAAAACCATGGTATGGATATTGGATTAGATTAATTTATCATAGAGAGTCAAAAACTATGTTTAGAAATTAATAATGAAGTTCCATATATTATTATATATAAACACAACCATCTTCCAATTCCAATTTAGTAAAACCCCTTAAAATATCATTATAATATACCCTTAATTCTCTAGATCCATATCATGGTTACCCCAGCTCTTAAAATTCTCATCCCTTGATGTATGAAGCACTCACTCATTGTAAGGGATCCAATCCTTCTCTTAATTTAATATGTTTATTTATATTATATTTTTTTCCCAAAATGACCATGTTGGTATATGTTTTCACACATCACTCTTATAGTTCATATAAATTCAAGGTGAACAAATACCCCTTTCACTCTCATTTAACACGTCCACAAATATTTTTTTATTTGTGCTATGATATTGAAATATTCATATGATTTTCCATGGAAAACATTTTTTAATGAATACCCATTCCAATTTCCACTCAAATGTATCCAAAATTTTCTATCAATTATTAATTTATATGGTATTTACATTTATATAACCCACCAATATTTACCTTCAGTATAAAAATGTTGAAAGGCATTATTATGTTACATTATCCATCTGGTACACGTATAAATGTACATGATATGAATGTGACAAGTGGGAATGAAAATATATAACCCCAAAAATTAATTTGGTAATGTATTTACCCCATGATATGTTGTGTAGGGTACTTTAGAGGTTATACTAATAAAACAATGTTTGGATTTCTATGTTATTATCTTGTAAATTTTTTAATATGTTATACATTATGTTGCAACTACATTCTTATGTTTCATTCATATTATTATAATGATATGATGTCCATGCTTATAATTATCAGCCCTTTTATATCTAGTTGATATTAATGTTGGATCAAATGTATTAATTTAATCTTGTTATGCATTGATTATTCATTTACTAGGCTTTAAAGATTAACCCTTTCTTATGTATATCCCTAGTTAATCCCATTTTGTTTTAAATGATCAAGAAACTATAAGGGTAGATTTTGATGTTTTAAATAATGATGTTATACCCATGTTTAAAATAAATATGACAAGAACCTAATTTCCAAAATACAGTTGGCATCATGAAATTTTGGTATCGAAGTATGTATATATTCATGTAATAAATCATGAAATATTTTGTATTAGAATATGTGGAGTCAAGACTTATCTTAATGTTTTGGACACTCTAAGTTAGTCTACCTATAATTTAAATCCATATGAAACCAGAATATGGTCTAGTAACCTTGGATAAAAATAATATTATGGGGTGCATCCCTCAACATATAATCAATGTTCGCAGTCCCAATTTATCTAAATTGTATGAAAGGTCTTATCCTGACCTATAAGTGATGAATAATAAAAATTTATTTGTATTGGAATGTCCATTATATCCGACTAGGGTTACATTCTTCTAATTCATCACCCCACATCAAAGGGGAAGTTAGAGGAACCTAGTTAAGAGATACTAATTCTAAACATTTCAATTAAATATTGGAACTCACCTAAATTGTATCCACAACTTAAGGAGTTACCATTAAAATTAAGGGTTTGACCATTAGTGCCCATGACCAAAATTCTGATGAAATATGCGAATATATATTTAAGAAATTGTATAATTCATCTCAAATACTTTTACATAGATAAATTTTTTAAATTAAATTACCCTTAAATTTAACATGACCAATTAAATGTAACAATGCATTTTATTTATAAATAATGTATTTTAGATAATTAATCAGAAATGGATCAACAACCATTTTGACTTGACCATACAACAAGAATGATTACAATAATCAATAAAGAAATAAGAAAAAAAGCAAAACCACCTATAAATTTCATGAATATTACCACCATCAACAATTCACCTAATATATCCTTCCCAGGAATATTCTTGCCTCATCTCTTCTTTATTTGACATCACCCTTCAACCCGAGGCTCCAAACCACACCAGTCATCACCACGTGAATGTATAAAATAATTTTAATTTATTTTAAACAATGTTATTAGATAGAAATAGTTCCTATTAAGTAATTTTTAATCATATTATCATCAATTCATTGAAAAATGGGTTCCCATCCTTCCTTGACATATCCTTGATCCTACAATCAGCTAAATCACTTATACACAATATCAATTAAATCACTGGACTACTTATATTTAACAAACAAATCCTAATAAATTATGTGTCCAAAAAAACCCTTTCTAAATAAATTATATAAGTTAGGGGGACATCATGTAAGGAAGCACTCTATGATAGATGAGAGAAGTCCCCGTATCTTTTATCTTATTACACCATGCACTCATAGATATAGAATGAAACCCTAAGACAAATAATAATAAAATTTAGTGAAGGTGGATAGTATGGTCAATGATTATAAATGAAATCAAACAAATATACCATTTCACCATGAATCATCATCATATGGAACAAAGAATAATTGGAAGAGATGGATTGAGAATATAAAGGATTAACTAACTAGGATATAATGAGTCATTGGGGAGGATTGTATTCCCAAGATGACTTCTGAAGAGGGGAATGGTTATTTAACCTATAAAAGCACCACCAGCATGCTTGTGGTATGCTATATTTTTGTTTTCAGTTTCCACCTTGACCACCCATGGGGAATCTCCAAGACACTACAACACATTTAGTTCCATATTAATCATTTATAAACACCTGTTTATGGCTTTTAAGATCATAGTATTTTATTCCAAACCATGTTCAGAATCCATCCCATCGACATATTCAATAACTAAAATTCTACTTGAACGTGATGTTACTATACATGCATGGATTCTTACAAGCATCATTATATGATTCATATTACATATATTATTTCAAAATATAAAATATATATTTATGAATAACATCATGGAACACTGTGGTTATAATCCTCATGGGTAACTTCGTTTATCATTTTATGTGATTAATACTTGAGGTACATTTTCAAATTGAGTTTATAATGAAGAAATCTCAACATGTGATAAGAAATTTATGAGACATAAAGACATTGAATATAAAGGAAATCAGAAGTAAATGATAGTTTTTCTATAGAAACATCTCAAACACATCCTCTATATTTAAATATTATGTAATAAAATGAAATCATTTTAGGATTCTATTAATGTGGTTAATAGAGGATAAATTATTTTTAAATCATGGCAAATGTTACTCCTATGTGAATGAAATACATTTATTTTGAATTATTTTGAAAATAAATTGTATATTTGTGGAACATATAAAGGAAGATTAGATTGAGTAATGAAATATTACGAGTACATCAATAGATATATATATATATTTATTGGATTGAAAAAACAAAATTTATGGATTGTAATATATTTAATTGTATTGTATAGTCATCTAACCATGTTATCTTGGAATGTAGTTATTTTTTAGAAAACAATGCCTAGAAAAAAAGTGTTCATAATAAATCTGTGATATCTACAACTATACTTGCATGACACTATAGTATATAATATATTATAAATATATAGAAATATTATCCATTTACAATATTTGGCTGTGTAATCATAAAAAAAGGAGATATAATATTCCCAACATAAATTATATAACACAGAGTAAAATCAACAAATCCAGAATCTAATGTTTTTCAATGTAATATTTATATTAATGACCATTAGACATTTTCTATAAATATTAACTGTGATATATATACAAATAAAGAAATTATAATTTATATAATCCCATGGAAGTATTTCATCATTTGTTAATGATGTCGAAAGTGATATATGAATTCTTTATACATTACAACCCTCTAATAGAAAACAATATAGATGATACTCTTAGTAGTATGGATCATTCTACCTTGTCCTTGTTGATCATTGAAATACCAATGCTTACAGAAATGTTAGAAATAGAAATAATCAAGAATATGGGACATTTATATCATAACCAAATAATTTCAGAACCATCTATTAAAGAGAATATAATATGGAATGAAAGGATTATATATATCTATATAATCTTTTGAAAAATACTAAAGTGCTAAATATTGAGAATAATGGATTTATAGGATTTTAAAAATATATGTATTTCATCCTATAAGTTTTATATATATATTCATTTGATACTACATATTACTATATTTTGATGACTCTATTGAAAAATGGACTTTGATTTCATATGGGAAATTTACTAGGATAACATAATGGTTATTATTTATGGGAATTTATCATGATTCGGGTTCTTTTTCAATGTTAAGGATTCAAATTATATTAATATAGGAATAATGGCTCATTTTCTTTTATTAATATTTATCATTTTTATAACCTAGGAATGGCCTCTCTTATATGGAAGAACAGGTGGTGGTCTTTGGTCACATAGTTGATGTACTGTGAAATAATATCACTCATTTAGAAACATTTCATTAAATAAATCATGTGTTATAGTAAGTGATTTGGATATCAATGATATAATGAATAGAATAATGTTAATAAATAATTTTATTTGTTGTGTATTTTTGTAGCTAAATTAGGTTTAGTGGGTAAGACTGTTACAATGCAATATTTCAGTATAAATTTTTATTCTACAATATACATATGTCCTATTGTTGAATAACTTCTTCAACATGAAATACATTTCTAAATTGAAAAATTCCTTTATTTCATCTAGTAATAATTTTAAATTGTAAAATGATATTAAAATTAGAATTATAGTAAATAAACATGAACTAAAATTATGAAAAATAAAAATTAATAATAATTATATGTAAATAAATAGATAGTAATCCTGAAATATTTTTCCAAGAATTATCCCATGTTAAAAATACAATCAATTACAACATTTTATAATCGCAAAATATTAAAAATATGGAATAAAATTTATGAATATTTAATTTATTTAGATGACTTTGTTACATTGTTGTAGGGTATATTAGTATATATTTAGAAAATATGAATTACAATTATGTATATTAAGTCAATAAGAATATATATAAAATTTTAATATATATATATATACATTCTAAAAGTGATAAATAGTAAAATATATTTCATTATAATAATTTTTTGTGTTTATAGGATAGTCATATCAATAAATATTGAGATATGGCCATTAAAATTTATCCATTGATGTTTTGACGAAAAATAAAAGTAAAAATATTGTGGAACTTATATGTAATGGGAGAATCTATTTTATCATGTAGTTAAAAACCTAAATAAGAGTCATACATTTCCATGATTGGGAAAGTGGTTTCATCGGTTTTCTTTTCACATGACCAATCCCATGCTGAACTTCAACTCATGTAGCTTGAGAGAAATAGCTTAAAAAGAAATTTTAAGATGTTAAAGAACATTACATTATCAATTCTAGATGAATCACCAGCTAAAACTACATCAATTTATTATCTCAAAAATAGGTCTTATACATAGTTCTGGGTAGGGTTTATAAGCTTATATTAGGTTGTTATTAATATTGAATTATTAATACGAAAATATTTTTTAAAATTAATTCTATTATAAATGTAATTATGTATAAAACATTTATAATATATAGTGAAAAACTATTATTAAAACTATATTTAAATAAAAAATTAATATCCTTGGAATATATGATGAATAATAAAAAATAAAAACAAAATTAGTTATGTTTAACGAAATATATATTATATTTAAATTATTATAATTAAATGTTATCCTTAGGGATAAATTTATCAGATTTGATGTCTAAAATTATGGAAATTTATTTCTTATATGGAATCTAATTAAAAACATTAGGTAAAAAGATAAATGTAATTTTTTGGGAAACAATAATTTTCCATTTTGAATAGTGAATGATGTCGGTAAATTTTACAAATAGTTATTATGGGAAAATGATTTATAAATTAATTTAAAATCGATAAAATGTATTTTGGGAACAATGGGGATTAACAATTCATAATCCACATCCTATTTTCGTTATTTATTTACTGTACCACCAATATATGATTCCTTAAGTGTTACAGAATGTTCAATCAATCCTATCAACAAATGTACCCTTTCATCAGTCATTTCATGATATCCCTATGGGTTGGATATCTCCCTAAACAAAATAAAAATACCCTCTAATTGAAATAATAGTGACATTTGGTAACCTTTTTTTAAAATTAATGATTTTCAAATACATCTTTAATGATAATTTTTTTAATATATGATTTGAGTCTTCATTGTAAAACACTCTTGGCTCATATTATTAAAAAATAATTATGGATATAAAAAGTATGGAATCAAATAATATAATTAAATCCAAATAATCAATATATTATTCAGATAAAATTTATTTATTTTATCTTAATACTATATTTTATGGAATTAATAGGTATTATGGTCATATATATATGCTATTCGATATTCTTACATTACGCCCATTGGTAAACTTATAATTATAATGTAATCACTATGATTGGTGTATATTGAGGATACTAAAAATACTTACATAGTTAAAATGGTATATACAAAGCTTCCAACAAGTTGAAAAATCCATCATGAAGTAAATTTATTATTTTTTATGAATATTGCTTCATTTTATGGGGTTTCCCCATGCTAGATCCAATCCTAAAATACAATCGTGGTTCATGTAAAATTGGCTATTGGAGAGGTCCAATTATTTCAAAATCACAACTAGGTAAATGATTGATGAAAAATTCGATAGATGAACACCATTCAAAACTTCACTGTTAAGTAATTTTCTGATGTACTAATTAGTTATGTATCAATATATTAATGGATTATAATTTAAAGATTATGTTAATAAGAAAATACCTTTATTCACATATTGTAATTTTTTATTTTAGCATCCTTTCTAAATGACAAATATCATATAATTTAGTTGTCAATTTTAAAAATGGAATATATATACATATATATATGTTGAATATGGATTTCAATATTAGATAAATAGTGAAATTTGGTATTTTTAGATCAAAAGATTAATATATTAGTACAAATTTTTAAATAAATTAAATTATGAAAAATATGACATCATATATATATGTAATAATGATCAATTCTACCCAATATAGTTATACTCATACAATAAGTTTTCCAATCCTATAATTTTGATAAATAACAGAGTTAATTGGTATATATGTGTATTAGTAGTTCACTTGTGGTCATGAAACAAATAAATCATATAAAAATTTATTCCAAGGGATTCCACTCATATAAAAAATAACTACCCACAAGTTCATATCATTTATTAAATAATATATAATTTTTAACTCTATAATACAGACAATAAAGGCCATTATTGATCTATCATCACTATTTATATATTTTCCTGGAACAATAGCTTAACTCTAAGCTAATATCCATAAATAAGGTAACAATTTATATCCATCTACTTTCATTTTGTTATTTCAATATTTTTGAATAAATTCATTTCAAATACAATGTTATATGATAATATAATTCATTATATTGAATTTAATCATTCATTTAATGAATTTTCCATGTGATATTATACATTCAGTAATATTAATAATTTTTCATAGGTTCTTATAAAGATAAAATTTTCTAATGAGGCATGGGAATTTATTTTTTTCCATTAATAAAAATACATATATACGCCATGTGGTTGTGGAATTGTGTATAAATTTATAATAAGAGTGTGGATATATCTATTTTAGATTAATATAGTTCTAGATTAAAATTGTAAGTTAAATTATAGAATAAACATCACTTTGAATGTGGGGACCTTCAATATCAAGGCCTCTAGTATAGAGAATTCATTCACAAAGAAACTGTATATTCCCAATTCATATAAAATATGTGTTTCATGAAAAACAAATCAGAGTTAAAAATTGAATCTTATGTACATAATTCTTATTATTATAGTGATGAGATTGATTTTAATAATTTGAATAATTAAGAAATGCTTGAATACTAACAAAAGTTTTATGATACATGGAATGAGTTAAATGGTAATTATGAAACATTAATGAATCATTATTCTCTCACTTATACTATTTATTATTATCATACTATAGAAAAGAAAAATAATTCTCAATTACAAGAAGAATTCAATGAACTTAAATTATATAATGTTAAATTGAAAAAGGTCATACAAAATATACCAATGGAAATAATACCTCATAAAAATTCATGGAAAACAATTATCTCATAGGTATACTACCAGCATAGTATCCCAACCTAGACAGAGTAAAATAAACCACACTCATTTTATAAAAAAATCTAGAAAATCAGTTTTTATACACATAAATGAAAATTCTATTAGTTATAGCTCTAGTAAGTCATTCACTTTTTCTAATTTTTCATG
The DNA here is from genome assembly GCA_963277665.1 of Viscum album. Taxonomy (NCBI): domain Eukaryota; kingdom Viridiplantae; phylum Streptophyta; class Magnoliopsida; order Santalales; family Viscaceae; genus Viscum; species Viscum album. The sequence continues at coordinate 1,921,386,006 of OY728145.1, read as the reverse complement.
AAAAAATGATTACTTTTTCAATAATTTAAAAACTATGTATAGGAAACCCACAATGAAAGTATGGATTCCCAAATATCTTATTAATAATGTTACTGGAAAAAAATCAATCACAGTACCAAAACCATATTTTACTTAATTATATTTTAAAAAATCTATTTGAAGATCTATTGTAGAATTTGACGGTACATGGATATTGGATGTTCAAGACACATGACATGAGATTACTCATGATTCAAGAATTTTATAATGATTTATTATGGACATGTTACCGTTAGTGACAATTCTAAAGGAAAAAATAATTGGCATTGACCAGAATGATTTATATAACTCAATTATAAATTATAAATAAAATTTTGTAAAAGAATTAAAATACAACATATTTAGTATATATATGATTTTTGATAGTATTTTTCATGTTATATATGAAAATAATTCTTTTTAATTTATTTAAATATATGAATTAATTAGTAATTTCTGCTGTTAGAAATAAAAAAATTTATGCTGCTAACATATATTCTTTATTATGTAAAAATATTTCATGGTAAATTATATTTCACAAATTGTATTGTATTTGTAATATAATTCTAGGAAACTCGAATATACACCCCCTTAGAAAGCATACTAGAAAAGGATTAGTCATGGATCCACCCAAATATTAGTTTCCAAATGATAGTGTCTGTAATCCTTTTTAAATGGGTAAACATCACAAATTTTCCTTCAACCCAAACAATGGAATTTCAACTACTCAACCTCTCTTGTCGGATCCTAAGGAATTTTTTGGACCTTCTAGAGATTCATGTCTTTATGGGAATCACTATGTATATGATCTTGTAGATTACTATTGTTGATATACATGGACTTTCTTCTCGGATCAGACAAGTGAATCTGGTTCTCATTTTACCAAGTATGCTAGGATAGTTGAAAATAATAGAGGTCATAGATTTATATCCATAAGAAGTGACCATAGACATGAGTTTGAAAACCAAGACATTGAATATTTTTTATCAAAAAATTGCCATCAACATAACTTTCCTACAACTAGGACACCTAAAAAAATGTGTTATAGAAAGAATAAATAAAACCATACAAGAAATAGGGATAAAAAAGATTACTTATTATGAAATACCTATATACTTTAGGGATGAGTATATGAATAAAAATTGTTATATTATTAATAGGGTCTTAATTAGAAAAATTCTGAACAAATCCTATTGAGTTGTGGAATAATAGAAAACACAATGTTAATTACTTTTATACTGTTGGTTTTGAATTTTGTATTCTCATTACAATGGATAATCAGAAAAAATCTCCATCCCAACGTGATGAAGGAGTTTTTCTATGTTATTGTATCTCTAGTAAATCCTATAGAGCCTTCAATAAGGGAACCAAATGTGTGGAAGAATGTGTACATGTCACATTAGATTAAATAGATCCACATGAGCCTATGAACTCCCTAGAATACATTGAGGATGATATGTAAAATCTTTGTAGAAATGTGAAATCCTTTGAACATACTGGAAATCAATATATAAAATAATCTAGATATAGAAATTCTCTAGAATCCAACAAAAATGAACCTGAACCTATTAAATTTTTTTACAACTGTAGCCCTTACTTTTTCGGATCTATTAGTATCCAAAAAAACCATCATTTAGATGCTATAGTTCGATATTATGAAAATAAAACATAGACTATAGATTCTACAAGAGTTGAAGTTTAACATCAGTAATGCAATCATATATTGATCCTAAGAACATCATTGAGGAAATAAATCATGAAATTTTGGTGATATCTATGAAAGAAAAATTAACTAAGTTTGAATGAAATAATGTATGGATGATTTAGGAAAGACCTAAAGACATATTTACCATATTTACTAAATTTGTGTTTATAAATAAATTAGATGATTCTTGTACTAATTTAAGAACAAATATAGATTATTTTCAAAAGGTTATAGTCAAGAAGAAGGGATTGTGTTTTGTCCACTATTTTAGATACTTTGTGAGGGTTTTAATTAGGGTATGCCTTTTTAAAACAACTTCCCCTATTGATCTTGTATTTCTATTGAGTAAAACTCTCTTCTCTCTTTTTTCCAATAGAAAAGTTTGAATAGAAATTAAACCATGAAAAGGAAACAATGATTTTTACATGGTTCACCCTCATTGAGGTACATCCAAGGAGAATACACTGGCAATGTGTCTTTGTACCAAATTTATTAAATGTTTGCTATTGTTTTCAATGTTCGGAGAAGACTCATAGTCTCAGCTGATTTACTACCAATCACGATATTAAATATCACTTCTCTCTCAACTGATGTGCGCTCGCTACTTCTTCAAAATATCCATTCACAGTTTATAGACCTATATTTCTCTTCATTATAACTAATTAGATCTTCATATTCAACTATTGTTATATGCTCTGTTGACGTCCAACATTCACCGGAAGATGAATCCCACTTTGCACTGTGTGTACCGGGAAACCACAATTTTAACGTGCAACCTTCAATATGATTTGATTTTAATTACATTTTTTGCACAAAATCCACTTTTAATGGAGCAATTATTTTATGTGCAACCATTTCATTTACAAGCAACAAAATTCTTTTATGCACAAACTTTTTGTTTACGTTCGAACTTGTCATTTAAGTGAAACTCCCTTCCGTATTCCAATTTCACACATTACAGCTCGGATACTCTCTATGTCTGGATATACTAAGAATATGGGGGGTCAATGTATATTTATAGAAAAACATGTCCCTTACTAGAAAACCCATCATTGAGTGCACAATTCTATTCAAAATCAATAAACAGAACATCCACACAACACCGTATTTCGCGCACAACTCCAATTTTTTACACACCTCATGACTTTTTAAATTTTTATTCATCAAATATTAAAACACCATTGGCATGAAAAACAGCATTCATCTATTTAACGAAACAATTTATTTCACGCCCTTCCCCAATATTTTTGAAACACTTGTCTTTTTCGCACATCACTCTAATTTTTCATGCACCTCCCTTTTCAACAAACACATCTCTCGATATTCCAATTTTTAGGCCCAAAAATGTGGCAAACACTAGAAAATGGTGCCACATAGTATCTTCTCTTTTTGTACCACCTCCAGATCATCCATTCGTTTTATGGGGTTCTTTTGTCATACATGGATGGACAATGACATCTCTTGATCCCGAAAAATCACCATGTAAACCCCATTTATCAAAAAACTGGACATCATGGCTTTCTCTGTCAATGAACACAACATGGAGGACTAAATTGTCTATAAACATAATCAATTCCAAAATGAATCCGTGAAACCTTGATAGGCATTTTCCCTATAAATTAAATATAAGGAATAATTTCCACCAGTTTCAAGACTTGAAGCCATTGGAATATTACCTAATCATTCCGGACATCTAAATTTCAAAAAACATCATGTAGATGTCTAGAGGGAATTTTTAAATGGTTATATAGTTGAGGATGTTTTTTGAAAAAACTCATGGTTTTACAAATCTTCATTTTATAAATAAAAATTTTAAATTAACAAAAGCATCATATTTCTTAAATCATGAACCAAGAGATTTAAATGATAGACCAAGAAGTTTTTTGATTTCTAAATATTTTACAAAAGTTATAGATTATCCTAATATTTTTTTGAAAATAATTTCTATTGTAGTTTTAGTTGTTCAAATCTATGATGATGATATTATTTTTGGATCTATAAATAATTTGTTTTGTGTTTATTTATTATAGATAACGAAAAAATACTATGAAATGAGTATGATGGGTGAACTATAATTCTTTCTTATATTTAATATATGTTAAAATAAAGAAGGTATTGTTTTATATAGAAGTAAATATAATAAAAATGATCTAAAATGTTTTGGTTATGATAATAATAAATGAAGTTATACTCTAATGTGTACCACATGTATGTAGGATATTGATGAGAATGGTAAATATTTTTATAATACCACATATAAAAGAATGATTTTAGGATTACACTACATAACTTTCAATAGGCTAGATAATATATTTAGTTTGTGTATATGTAATGATTTTAATGAACTAAACTAAAGAGTCACTTATTATTGTTTTTAAAATGATTTTCAAATACCTCAAACATTGTAAAAAATTATAACTATTCAATCCTAGAGGAAAATCTTTTGACAAAGTTATATATTATTATACTGATTTTGGTGGCTTCATGTTATATAGAAAGAAGATCCTATAAAACATGTTACTTTTTATGGAAGTCCCTAGTTTCATGGTGCAGTAAAATGTTTTTTTTTCATTATATACCAATGATGATGAATAGATACATACTGGTTGTTGATGTATTAGTATTTTTTGGATGAAACCAAATTTTCTAGTCTAGGAATATCAGTTTAGTCTTGTCCCCATAAATTGTGATCGCACAAGTTATATTAACATTTAAATGAATCATGTTTCTCATTTTAGAAAAAAAAATTGATGTAAGATATCACATTTTGATATATCATTATAAAAAATGTGATATAATGTTAGAATTCATTTACACAGAACATCATCTTTCTGACATTATTACTCCTCTAATAAATTATGAAATAATTAATTACATCATGCGATAATTAGGAAAGGTTTACCTTTAGTGAATAGTTTACTTTATTATGAATAACGTTTTAGATTACTATATCAGGATTACTGTACCAGGAATAATATCTTAGTTTATTATCATAGGATTGTTGTCTCAGCCAACTATCTCACAACATATTGTCTTATGTTCATTGTCTCATTCATTACTGTCTCTCAGTTTTGAGTCAAACTATAATACTGACACCATGAATTCATATACCTACCTGGTTGTATTAATCATAATTTATTTTATAAATACTTTCTATATAACTTGTTTTATTTCATTGTATCATGTTTTTGTGTTTGTGAAATTTTAACTCTCCAAATGATAAATATATATCACTTCACTTCTCTCAAGCTCACTTCTCTCGAAACTGAAACGCTTTGTCTCTCTTCAACCACTTTCCCTCCATATCATCATTAATGTTATGACACATAATTCGCAGGATGAAGCATTAATTATTTTTTACTTTTTAGAACTATATGTATCATATAAAAAGAATAAATATCTTGTTTTAATTCCCGAGAAGCCACTAAACATTGATCATGAGGATCACGATGTCGTTCCTGAAAGGAAATATGTGCGAAGTGGATCTTGTCTAGTAAGTAAATTTTTTTAAAGTAATGATAGAATATGGGTGGTTTGATTGGTTTACCGAAGATAAGATACCCATTTACCTGAATATTGTTTTTCAGTTTTATTAGTATGCCCAAATTACCATCAATTACAAGGATGATTAATGGTAAGGCGCTAGTTGAATGGTCAAAGATGCATTTTTTCCTTTCTGGTTATGGGAATCCTTCTTAGGTGTTTCTCATGAATGGATATTTGCGGACTACCAATGAGGTCCTCCTCAACCTAGTGTTGTTTTTATCTTAGAATAGGCTCTAGGAATCTTGATGGGAATATGAAGAAAAAAACGAATATTGCTTCTGATTGTGATATTTTCTAAAGGTTATCATTCAAGTTCATTCAACATCTAATTTTCCCAAGGAAAAGGGATTTTTCCACTCCTATGTATCAGGATGGGTTTTTGATTAATATTTATAAGGATGGATTAAAAATAACCTTGTGTTATTATATTATAATTCACATGTGTGATTTAATCAAAACCACATCAAGGTCAACTACAATTTTATATTAATGGTTTATTTCAACTATTCATCTATCCAAAGGTTTGGTTTGAAATAATGATGAAGTGTTTGAGGAATTAGATTTTGGAAACTCTAAGGATACTTGTAAGAGATTGGAAACAAGCTAGAATCCATGGAAGAGATCACGAGTTGAGGATAATGACATGCTGTATAAGAATAAAAATCATGTAGATATTTTCTAATGTTTTAATGATGTAGCTCATCCTAGATTAGAAGAATTTGAGATTGTGGACTATTCAGTTAAAGAAATAGATGGTAATGTTAGAAAAGGTTTTGTGGGATTATCTATTGTGCTATCACCTCTATCTAAAGGTGATTTTATTTCAAGTATAAAGTATAAATATGCTACTAAATGAAGTGTTATTGTAGTGAAAGATGCTACTTTTGTGGAAGAGCTTACTGTTGCTATGGACCAGTTTGAATAACAAGTTGAAACTGAAGTAATCTTATCTACTGAGGAAAGGATGGAACATGCCTTTCATCTTGCTAGAGATGTGGGTGATTCTAAAAGAGGTGAATGTTTGGAAATGATTCAGGAAAATTAGAATCTCATCTATATGAGAGATGCACCTGTTGTTAGGGTGCAACACCCAATCATAAAAAGTGTTAAAATTACAAATCCTATTGATGTTATGTGGATACCCGTTATATGTTTCTTATATAATTTAATGTGGATATTAACCAATACACCTATATAAAATGGATATATATTTCAACTATGTTTCAGTTGAATCCTATATCATCCAAAGGAGGATCCACTACTAAGGAATCTGAAATGTTTCAGTTCCGGTTTTGGAACCTACTCCCGAATCTTATGATATTGTATGAGGTTGTGATCTATATGTTTTTGGTGAAATAATGTCATCTAGTTTTTAGAACCTCATAATGTCATATCCTTCCCCTATGGCCAATCTTATTGAAAGATATGATTCATTTCTACTAGATAAAATCATTTGGAAAATCCAACTAAATATGCTTAATGAAATTCAGGATGTTCAGGTTGGGAACATGCAGTTGATTAATGGTGAAAAATATGTTAAATATATAGTTGAAGATAAGAAAAAATCCATGAAAACTATTCTAGATCATGTTTCACATCATTTTAAGGATGATACTCGTAAGATTACATAGAAGTTGGTATCTATAATTCAACTAAACATGATTACAATGTTTGAAAAGATGGTCAAAACAACCCCATGATAACCAATGAGATGCATGGTCTTGTATATAGATTCAATAAAACAATTTATGAATATAATGGTTGTTTACAAAATTTATTAAATTACCTTAGGACTTTTACATCTTTATTTTTCACTCCATCTTCCTCTGGACTACCATATCTTCATTTGGAATGTGTCTTGATCACATCAATTTTCTGGGAGGAGGTTTAGTAATGGTTGAGTGGTGTTGATAAGGAATGTATCTATACTATCATCATGATTAGTAAGCATGGGCTTGATTTGGTCTGGATCTATTAAATTATTTCCACTAATACTCAAGAGGAAATCTCTAAGAATCTAGAATACTTATTTAAGATAATTTATTCTAAGCATGGGTTGACCAATCACATCATGTATCTTGTGTTGAATTTTAAGATATCTCCAGTCACTCAAGAATTCAAGGATCAAGTGAAACATATCATGAAATTCACATCCACTATGGAGATGTTTTTTTTCAAGAAGTATGAATTTGAGAAGGATGTGCGGTATAGTGAAGTGATCATCATAGACATTATAATACTCTAAAATCCTTATTTTCCTATTCATAGTACTACTATTGTTGCTCCTAAAATTGTTCTTTTGAGGCTTGTTCTACCTTCTAATACCTATCATATTTCCTCCACTTCTTTTATTCAAGGAGACCATGTATTTTTCTCAGGATCTAATCAGTATTAGAGCTATCATTATTGAGAAACAACTTCTTCATTCTTCTGCCATACCTACCCTGCACCTTCTATCATTGATGGAGTACCACTTCCTTCCCTATCCACTACTTCTACAACCTCAACATATGAAAATGTTGTTTCTCCATATCATTTCTCTCACAAATGAAAATTAATATCTTATGACACAACTGAGATGTGAATGAATATTTGGATAGGGATCTGTTGTGTTTTCTTTCTGGATTCTAATGGTCTTTATCCTTTTGTAAAATAGAATGTGGAATACTATTGATTCTTCACTTGTTATTTAATTTTAATCTATGTTTTTCATTCTATCTCGTATCATTTAAATTATAAAAAAAGGTTACAAAATATCAAAAATGTAATATTATGGCATCAAATCAGAACTAGCATTTTATGGTGGATAAATAATAAGTGGGAGAAATAAGGTAAATGAACAACCCATTATGATATTTATTACATATATGATTTAATATAATTATATTAAAGGTAATATGTTTATTTATTTCTAAAATACTTGTATTATAAATTACATTATTTTTGATAATCAAAATGTTGGGAGATTTTTGCACTCCTCAAGTTTAAATGCTCACAAATCACATTCTACACTCTTATAACTCATGTTTTTATTCTATCAAAAGATCATGTAAAAAACTAACAGATAATATTTTAATATTTGGAACTATGTTTAATCTTGTTATTTTAGGTTTTAGTATAATTATGTTTTATATTAATCCATTAAATGACGATTTCTTCTTAAGACTACATATAGATATCTGACTATGTCTATGAAATAGTAAGCTTGCTATCAGTTATAGATTTTTCCCAATGTCTATGACATTGTAAGATTTCTAATTGTTACTTATTTCCACAAAGTCCATGACAAAGTTAGCATTATACTTTTCCCAAAATATTAAATGACCAGACAACATAATTATGATACCAGTTCTAGAATTTGAAAAGGACAAGATACTGTAATTGTGCTACCGGTTTCAGAATTTGCAAAGGACTAGACACAATAACTTAACTACCAGTTCCAAATATCACCCAAACTATGGCTCTGTGACTGTACAACTACAACAATGATGTCGTTCCATAAAGAACTGGTTTTGTATCCATTATAATTAAATTTAAATGTTTTTTCTAAAGGTCATATTTGAGTCATTTCATGAAATATATATAATTAATGATATTTTTATGTCCTATCAGATTAAATTACAATGTACGATTTTTGAAGATCATCCACCTTGTAGTATTTAACATAAGAGCATAAAATAAATTAAATACTACAACTGGAGTAGAAAACTATTGCAGTTAAATGCATAAAAAGAGAAGAAAATCCATATATGAAGAATCCACTAAAGGAATAATTTTTTGTTCCTACTGTCTGAAAATAAGGAAGAACATGATATGAAAAATCTTGTAAAAATCCTTGCATCAACTCAAAGAATAAGGAGAACATCTCACTATAATGAAAACTAGAACAATTGTTTCACAACATTATGACATTAGAATAGTATGGGAACATTATATCTATTTTATCCAAAGAGTCTATAGATGAATTTCATGACACAAAGATCCTTATATACTCTATATTATTCTAATATTCTATGTTGTGTACTAAATTACTACGTCTTTGATCTATGTATGTGTATGTGTTTAAGACACACATTGTCTCCTCCACAAAACTGGTGGATACAAACTATCCTCACTCAAATATCTATTAACACCTTTATTCACCCATGTGTAACTATTGAATAGGTCCCACGTGACCTACCTGAAAGTTTTCCTTGTAGAATACCAGTAGAGGACATGTGAACTAGGCCATATTGTTTACTATTGTTATCACTGATCTAGGGTGTGGATCAATGAATTATATATATATATATATATATTTATCTTAATTGTATTTTATCACCAAGTGTAGTGGATGAGGTCTCGACTTGGTACCGAACCACCTTTTTTATCCGCTACGTATTGTAATTTAGTGTTTCCATGTTTTAACTCACATTTTAGAAATCTCAAATTTACTTTCATAGATATTATTTTATAGATGTTATAAATTTTTTCCTTATCTGAGTGACATAAAAAGTTGTAAAAATGTATAATATTTTTATAAATAGGAATTAATCGATCTTCTTAGAGGCTGTTCGAACAGTCAAGATATTATAATTTTACTACCTCTGTTAGTAGACCTAATTTTTTAATTGGGGGAATCATTTAAAAAAACATTTTTAACAGAAATGTTTATAGGAACTCAATTCACCCCCTCTTGAGCATCCTAATCGAACCAATAAGATTGTTTTAGAAATTAATCAAGAAAAATATGGGAATGATTTTCTATGATTATCTTTATTTAAAAATTTAAAGTGTTATATTATTATCTCATGGAATATGTTCTTTGATTCTATATTAAATTCTATGATTTATTCCAAAAAAACACTATCATCATTAATATGAAATATACAATTTTTAAGAGTTATTTTCATATTATTGTTCCTTTTGGATTATGTTATCTCCCATGATTTTCCCTTACTATGAATTCTATCTCAACACTTCCATAGGATTATATTCCCAAGGATATGAAGAAATATATTATGTAACACATACCAAAACATGGATCTATTTATGAAGCTATAGGATTGAGAAGGAATATATATATTATTAATGTTATATTGATGTTTCCTAGATTCCAAATACACCAATCCTATATACTTTTGTTGTGTTATAATAATGTTATTTAATAAATATTATTCTTTTTTATATGTATAATATTTGAATAAAATTTATCGGATATTATAGTGGTAATCTCTATGAATGATATTATGGTATTTTCAATAAGAGTGCAATAGTATTAAAGTCTTTTGAGGATTGTGCTAAAGATCCATATAATGTTTAATATTTATGAAAATTTTAACATCTGGTAATTTTCAATTCTAAAATTTTCATTCATGGGTCATATAATCCCATGTGAGGTTTTATTAATAGATACTTCAAAGAAAGAATTTATTTTATAAAATCCTAGACCAGCCACATTAACTAAAATATATAGTTTTCTGAGGATGGATGGTTTTTAATGGAATTGGTTCAATATTCCTCATGATTATATAATATACTCAATAATTTTACTCAAAAAATACATACATTTATAGAGATAGTGGAATGTGAGGATAATTTTAAGGAGATTAAATTAAGTTATGTCAATGAAATTATTCCCAAACTACCAAATAATGGATAGTATTTTTTCATATATAGTGTTTCATCAATGTTTTTATTATGATTTTTACACAAGTAAAATGATAAGGGAAATCTTACGCCTCATTCCAGATGAAGGTCCTGATTAAAATTACCAAACACATCAAATGGTGTTAGTTGGGTAAATTATGTAATTAATGATATTGAAGAATTATCTATATATAGAGATGAGTGATATATATATACTAACCAGAAATGGTTAAAGTATAAATTATATCATATAAAAATAATAATACACCATATAATATGTTTAGAGATCATGAAGGACCCAATTTTTTTAATACAATTCCAAATTGGGATAGATAACAATGTGAAAGATGCTTTCAATAAAACAGAAAGTTTTTTCCAATAAATGATGAGGACTTTAAAAGATCTAATATATATTTGTATAAAAAATGGATATAGAAATCAGGATTTAAAGAGATAAATGTTATCTTCTTAAATTTTGTGTTCAAATATCTATCCATTTCAGTATTAAGTCGGTAAAAAAGGAATATGAAGAGCTAAAAACAATGTGAAAAATGATCCTTAGTTCATCCATGATTATGATGTACCTACCCTAAAAACCCATATTGAAATAATGACCTATTAGATGGAGATCATAGTTCACCATTACTTATTCATTCTATAAGTTGAATGATGTATGGAGACTTAAAAGAGTATTTCATACTAGACCACATGAATATAGATAATGAAAAATATGTATCTTAGAGTGTGGGTTTTCATCATGTTAATTCTAAAATTTAGAAGTCAATGTGATGTTAAAATAAGTATACATTCTTGAATAGAATTGGTGATATTTCTCTATTGATTTTATTGAGGATTTCCAAAAAAAACTTCTAAAGCACAAAATGATATTTGGGTTATAGTCGATGTCCTTACACATTCATCAAAATTTATTTATACTAGAGATGATTTATCTATTGATTATTTTTCTACAACATATAGGTGGGATGTGTTAGATTTCATTGAATATGAATTTCCATTATATCTAATAAATTTCAATGGATTATGTTGAAGTAAGTGAGATACATTCAGTATACTCTTGATACATAGTAGATTTTCAGTAACAAGAATCATCCTTATAGAGATGATATTCCTCAGAGAACCATTCAAACACAATATTTTATTTTTTATCGCGTTCTATGAATTTTATTGGTGGTTGGGTTCCACACATTCTACTATATTATTTTTTATAATAAAATAGTTTCACTCAAGAATTAATATGGCTTTTTATAAATACTTAAATGAGAATAATTATATAACACCAATGTGCAAGAATGGAGCAGGGAAAGAGAAAGGAATTGGGACCTAAAATAGAAGAGGAAATTCAAGGGGATGTTAGAACTATTCAATAGAATGTCATTATAGCTCAGAGTTGACAGAAGTGTTATTTTGATAATCATCAACATGATATCGAATTTAATGTCATTGAAACGGTATTTTTATAAATTTACTATTGGAATAAGTTAATGTTACTTTTTAATAAAGGTAAAGTGATACCTATGTTTTCATGACTTGTCATAGTGGGGACCGTTATGTAACTACCCCATGCCTACCTCCATAGAACAGGGGTTGGTGTCTAGCACTAATAGAAATATAGTACATTTGATAAATTTTCCCAATGTACATGTACGCACACACTTGACCTTCTCAATGAATAAGATTAGAAGATTAAACAAAATAAAAGTTGTTATAGATAGTTAAGTAAACACACATGAAATACCTCTTTGGTTACATGACTAAAATAGTGTATACTGAATAGAAAATGGAAAAAAGACATTCCCAACCAAAAATGTGTCACAAACCAAAACAACTGGAATGAAAAATGATGTTGGATCCTAGTTCGTATTATCCAAGATTGGACCACCATATGTAGTCTAATTAAAGAAGTATCCCTATGATCTACTATGGTATCTTCTATCCAATCCATTGTTAGCATAGGACCTGACTCTTGTGTTAAAATACATTGCATATGTCAGTATATACATACATAATAGGAAACCCAAAAATATAAATTGGGAGGAGTAAGAGAAAATATAGTAACATATAGATAGTAAAAAATCGACCCAATTTAATTAAGTAAACATGATACAACAATATGGTTGATGATATATATATATAATCAATCCAAATAAATATAAATGAGAGAAAGGGGTTATCTATGATGAAAACATAACGGTTATACAGAAACATACTAATGTGCCATATAGTCAAGGTGAAACAATATCTAGACAGAGGACCCACACCTTGGTAAACCAGGAGGCTTCCACTCGGTAGATACTGAGATTATCCATACATTATCCCAACATGAGGGTGTGTCTCATATTGTTAGTAGAGGACTATTGCATAGCCTAGTCGGACCGTGCCACTCTGAATGTCAGTCAAGGACCAATTCCCTAGTAAAATAAGTTTTTTCCACTCAGTATACAGAGGGAGGACCCATTCCATGTCCCATTAAGATTGTTACAATCTGATTGTTAGTAGAGGGAAGCTGCTAAATAACTCATGAGTATAAACAGTAAAAAACATCCAATCATCCCTACACCATATCATTATGATGCATAGTTGAGGTAAAAAATATCTCAATAAAGGACCCATGACCTTGTCAAATAGAGGTGTTCCATTTAGTTTGTTGCTATAGGAATCATGCCTTGTCCTCACCAAAGGCTTCCACTTTAATAGTTTGTTTGGGACCTGTGCCTGGCCTAGCTGGAGGGCGTCACTCTAGTAGTAAATAGATGACCCATGGACAGCCTAAGTTTTGGGAAAAAACTATAGTGTATTTTATAGTACACATGACCTTCCCAGTGAGAGGGTTCCACTATAGTAGTATATAGAGGATCCATTCCCATCTTAGTTAGAGGGGGCCACTCTTGTAGTCAGCAGATGACCCATACAAATACTAGTCGGTGGGATCCCCTATAATAGTTGATAGAGGACCACTTCCTATCGCATATAAGTGATTCAACTATAGTTGTCACCAGAGGACCTGTTCCCATCACAATATTAGGGTGCCAATGTATTTGTCCATAGAGGAGTCATTCCTTTCCAACATGGAGGATTTCACTATTGTATTCATGAGAGGACCCTTACCTAGCCCAATTTTAATGTGTCACTCTAGAATTCAGTAGAGCACCCATGCTCAGTCTAGATGGATGATTCTGATCTAATAGTAAGTAGAGGACTCTAGCCCATTCAAACTAGTTGGTGACACTTTAAATATCCATTGACGACTTATGCCCTTCCCCACACGAGGTTTCCATTCTTACAGTATATATATGACCTGGGACGATACTTGCTAGAGGATGGGAGACTATAGATAAGAAGAGGACCCAGATCCTATCCCGGTAAGATTATGCCACTCTATATGCCTCTAGTGATCCTATAATATCACTAACAACATCATCAATTTCCAAAAAAATAGTAACACATGAAACATATACCATCATATCTCAACATATACCATAAAGACCACCATCACATTCTCCATTATGTGTAGTGATGATTGGCTACTAATAATCGACGATCATTGGAAAAATAAAATATATACATGAGTTTGATGTTTTTTCAAAAGGAAAAAGAGTTCTCCTGGAATGTGAGGGGACATACAAAACATGTTTTCCTCATCCCTTAATGATTTGGATTATTATCCTAAACAATATCACATGATTCCCTCAATCCTGCCTATTCCATTAATTATTTTCGGATCCATCGCTCAAACATGTATCTTTCATGAATCCAGGGGTCTGTTCTAGTTTGGTAACACCCATCAACATCGAATAGAGGACATATAGTCAAATAATATATGTTTTAAAAGACCCGATTATAGTCCAATAGGGAGATGTAAAATTATAATTAAATTGAATAATCGACTTAATATCAATACGTTGGTCCATAATTTTTTCCAAAATTATCACAGATCAAATAATTCGATTGAAATTTAACAATAATTTATTAAAATATGGAGGAATGAATTAATACAAATTCTTAAACATAAATTGGATCATTATTCATTTAATAAAATCCACATTAAATATTGATAGGGGTCTTTGCATTTGATACCACTTGATCTTCTTAGAAATAGTGTCCTTTCATTGTCAGATTTTGATTACAAATTCAATGGATCAAAAGAATGGATCTCGATGATCTAAGGATAATATGGATAATTTTGTCCAAAAACATAGTGATTTATTTATAGAAAAATCTTGTATGTTTAATTTAATTAACATAAATTACATTTATTATATATTTTATATAAATGTTCCACCCAAAGGTTGATATTTCCAAAATCCCCACACCAACCCATTTTAGTTCTCTCATAGGTTAAACGCCACGTTCCATAATCAACCGTGGGCTAATATTTATTATCTGAGATCCCATTTAAGAGTTTCACCTTTTCCATTATTAAACTATGTGTACTCAATATAAAACATATTATTTATTTTCATAAAATAAATTCAAGGCCCACCAGGCCTTAGAATCGCATGACGTCTAAGGAAATTGATCCATAAATATATGTGTAAATATATAAAATTTTAAGAAGAAAAATATAGTGTCTCTAGAACGTTCCAAACAACATTATTTTCTTCCCTAAAAATGAAGAAATGACCAAAAATCTCAAGATGATGATCCCACATCAGGATCTCCTTTCTTAAACTCAAAATGCATACATTATCAATATATGAAATATTCCTAAAGGAACCGATATATCATCATCCTATCATGGATTACATGGACATTCCACATCACTACATGCACCATTTATGGTCCTAGAAGAGATTCTTCATGGATCTTTATATAGAAAAAGGGTGACTTATAGGTTCTTACATATTGGGCCTAAAATGGATCCATGAAAATAGTAGAATGGTAGGTACTAATGTATGTTAATCCTATTAATGAAAAATGATCCTCCCTACTCTATCAAATGTCTAACATGAAATATATAAGAATATCCTCCAACAGTTGGATAGTGTGCTCAGTCTGCCCATTTTTTTGGTTTTGAAAGGTTGTACTCATCCACATCCGGTTGTCAAATTCCTCATACAGGACCTTCCAAAACCATGAAATAAAAAAACATCATGATTTGAAGTAATAGTCAAGGTAACCCAAGGAAGGAAAAAATTTTATAATACATCTTCCCCAAACACTCCACCATACTCCACTCTCTGATAGTAAGGAAGTGTGTTGACTATTTGAGATGGTCAAATATCACCCAGATGAAGTTATGGTTTTTAACATTTTATAGAGTCCCTATCACAAAATTCATGGATAATCCATCCAAATTCCACTATATTATCTCATGTGGATGTAATGAACCCACTAGAACCTAATTTCAAAGCATCACCTACTGATTATTGAACAACCAAGTGATGATAACATACATGATCCATGTGAAGCAAGAGAAAAAAATCTACCACTGAATGTGTTTGTATGTATTCCAAACATCGATATGAAAATATGTGGGATATTTTTGGAAAACTCTCATCGCCTCTTCCTCTATCAATTTTGGGAACACCATCCATCAATGGAAAAAGTATGACATCACTGCCACCTTTAGAATATCCCTATGGCGAATCCCCTATAGTTATCTTGTAAAAAACACCTCGTAGTTGATTTCTCTAGGCTAGGACTCCCTCAAACATCATTAAATAGAGCATAAAACGCCATTGCATGATGAAAATAATATCATTTCTAATCTAATGGCATCAGATACATAGAAGCTAATAGTTCAAAATACTCATGTTGAAAGAGAACCCAGGACATCTCGATAATTGAATCTACTACCTTGTTTCCCTTCCCGAATGTATATATTGTCTTAATGTCATATTCATATAGTAACTAAAACTAGCGTCACCATATATTGTTAATATCTCTCTGTATGAAGACATACCTGAGACTATTATTGTATGTGTAAACCATGATGTGTTATCTGATAAGATAGTACTCCCACATCCTAGGGTAGAGTACTAATGATTCCATCCCTAGACCATGAGTATAATTGTTCTTCTTGGGGTGTAAAAATTTCTTCATCCCTTATGCAATAACTTCCTAGTACAACATCACAATTCTAACAATCCCAACTATGAAGTCATCACAACAATGAACATACAAAACACTCTCCTATGTTAATTTCAACAAAATAAAAATGATCATCCTCTCCCTTAACTCCTTGAAATACCTCTAGAACTACTAACTATATGTAAATTGATAACCTTCACACATCAGTGTGATAAAGGGTCTACAATCATGGTGAAGTCTTGAAAAAAACTTTCATAGAAACCCTCTAGGATAAGAAAACAATGCACCTCTGAAAAAATCTTGGGTGGATCCAAATAAAGAACTACATCAATATTTTAGGGTATCGTGGAAAAACCACATTCCTAATTGATATGCCCTCAGAGGTGACAATCATTTATCCATATGTGGTAATTAGATATATTATTATAATGTTTGTCCACTATAGGAAATCATTGGACATCACCATGTTCTATATATTCCCCTCCTCTATTGTATAGTAGATGAGTATGTCATCAATGATCACAACCACAATCTTGTCCATGTATTTCTTGAAGCTATATTTTGTCAAATCCACAAAAATGGAGGGGGAATTCATATATCCCAGGGGAATAACCAGTAAATCATGGTGTGTATAGTGACATAGAAATAATAAATTCAGAATATAAGCCTCTTAAACACTTATTCAGTGGTAGAAAGAACTAAGATCCCTCTTTCACGACCATATTGTTCTTTGCAACTGGTCAATGTGGTTTTTAGTACTTGTAAAGTGTTAGTAATTCATTATCATGGCTTATTGAGGCGAGGATCATCTATATAAAGTAATATTCTCCCATCCACAATTTTCATGAATAACATTGGAGATTGTGAGAGAGAAAAATGCAGAATTACAATAACCTTATCTCAAAGGTCTTTTAACTGTAACAACATATCTGTGTGCTCTGTAAGGGCTATCTAATCTGATAAAATTGATATTATAGTAGTTAATGGATACATTTAGATACAAAAGACCATCTCCTACCCCAGATGTACTCTAATAACATCCTCGAGGAATAAATAAATATAATCCTCCATGACTGAAAGAATCCATATACCCAATGTTCCTAGTATAAAAAGGGATACACTCACAAAATAATGGATAACAGTTTGAAGTTTCCTACTAACATAACCCATTCATCCTGCCATGGGATCTATCTCTCCCATAATGAAAAATCATATCCCATTAGTGTGAAGGTATCTGACCCTTCTATAGTGATAGTCAATCTGTTATCAGATTATAGAGAACCAATCCATAACCACGATGAAATAATAGAATTCGATCATAATGATGAAATGGTCTCACGTGACTCTCTCTCCAGAAAGATATTGATCACAATGCTAGAAGATGATAGATACAGATGAAGAATTACCCATAGGAAACACCATAAGTAGTTGCCTTTTAAAAACCTCTACTATGAGATCCATATTTCAAACCAGGTGTATAGAGATTATGGAATGAATCAAAACAATATCTAATATTAATTAGGAAATATTCAAATAATCACAGATCATACATATGGTCGTCTCATTTTCCACTAGGTGGTAATATTTAATCGCATTCTTTTTTCCATGTCTTTGACCTCCATCCCCCTGAGCATGACATGTTCCACTTGAAGGGGGTGGTTGAAGGATATCATAGCATCATCCAAAAACCAAAACTCCTTCTCAAACAACTCAAAATTCTTATAATCTATACCCACCTCCCTAGGGGACTCCTTTCCTTCACATGGAAGATCCCCGATTATGACATTGCCTTTTCTATGGTGGTCTGCTTGCTATATACCAATGAACCTCAACATGATTGGTCGAGAATTCATGAACCAAGTGAAATCTCCCCTGATGAGAATTTAAACTCCCTAATCAATGATACCATGAACATATATGATTCCTCTGGGAATGTTCACAACCCTAATAATGGGAATGTCTCCTACACCGAGATCCGGTCGAATGACGTTTGTTATCCCTTGTAGACAACTAACTCGTTGACACCCAATTTCAGCTCCAGGTGCTTAGAATCCCTCTCACAGTAATCTCTAGATCCCGATAACCCGCTCGAAGGATCCAGAATTGTTGTGAATGCTTGGGGGTTCACCACTAGAATAGATCACTCTACTAAGTCCATAAAATAACATTCATGCTCAGACGTATCCACCCAAGATAATGTCAAGGTAGTATCCAATAATTTATGTGACCCTCACAATATACTAATCAAATTCTATCCCTCCGTTATATTATTCATTAGTCAACTCAATCCATACAAGTATCAATTAGTGAAAGTACTTCTCATATAACTATGATTGGATGGTGTTTCATGATAGCATCAAATCATCATTAATCTCTGTAAAAAACATTCCATAAATACCTTGGTTTCCATGGACAATGATTGATGTCACAAAAAATTTATTTCTCAATATTTGGAATAATTTTCACACAATAACCACCAAATTTGTCAAATCCTTTATTACCTAGGGATCTCGCTTACTGTTGACCCAAAGAGGCATCTGGAACTGGAAGTGGAAGAGTGCTCTATGCCTATGTACATCATTAGCTGACATTACTAGTTTGTTCTTATTCTTCACATTATTGGGGTCTAAATACATATCATCCAAGAAGATGGATTTCATTAGTGGGTCATTATATTAGGCCTCATCATATCATTTTCATGATCCATGTTTTGTAATATGCATGGCCGCCGTGGATGAGGCATCGTAAAAATTTAATATAAATGTACCATGGTTTGATGGGAATATATATATATATATATATTTTGGGGAGATGAAATGAGGTGTATAGTCATATACTAAATATTTTCTGATGAATTTACCATTGATTCCTACAACAAATGTATTGGTATTCCAAGTTTACATGTAGGTATTAAATGTCCTAGTGAATGGATACATTGTCCACCCACACCATTACTCGATTCAATTGATTGAGATCCACAGTCAAGAAAAATTGAAAATTGTTCTCTAAGTCCCAAAAAATATTTATATGGGGACTACACTGAACATCATCTCATATAATAAACAAATCTAATACTAATCTATCACAACCAGAAAAAATGTGGAAAATTACGTAACTACCCCACATCCTCTTCCATAGGCTAGGGGATAGATATTAGCATTGAAACGATTATCAATGATTGTATATACATAACAAATATACATATACACATACACCTGATCATATTAGTTAAAATGTTAGTAGAATAAAAAAAATTTAAATATCTAAGGCAATAATCATTCATTGAAATCCACTGGGAGGTATTAGAGTAGGACCATGAAAATTGAAATGTAAAGGGTTAAAATACATTCTAAAAAATACATATGTCATGACCTTACAAAAATAGAATGTAAAATGATGTTAGATGGCAGCTCACAATCTCCAAAATCTGACTACCATACATGGTCAAATGCACCAAGTCTCTATATGATCTTCTATTATCACTGTCGACCTATGCATCATATGAATAATACATGACATGTGATTCAAAATCCCATGAAGGGGTGTGTATATGTATATCTAGACATATTCTTGATAATGAAGTGGGATTAATAAAAGACACAATAGTTATATATAGATTGTAAAAAACTCCTCCAAATGATATTGAGTAAATAATATCCATAAACATGGATATAGATATATATGTTGAAACTAAAGATACCTAAAATAGAGATAATAGGATCTCTATGTCATAGCCCAACCTAGGGAAGAGTTTCAATAGTTTTAGAAGTCTATACACAATACCAAACAACTCATGAGACTGCTCAATAGAAAAAAACATGTCAAGAAACAAAATGACCGTATTCCACAATGTCAAGGGGAAATAATATCTTGATATAGGCCCATGACCTGGTAAAATAGGATGGTTACACATAGTATATAGTTAGAGGACTTAGGATTTATCACAACATGGGGGTTCCACTTTAATATTTGGTAGTGGTCTCTTTCACAGCCCATCATTAGTGGAACACACTACTAGTAGATAAATGACTTGTTCCTAGACCTACTGGTGGGTTCCACTATATTAGATATTATAGGACCAATACCTAGCCCAGCTGGAGGATCCCACGAAACTATTAGTTAGAGGACCAGTTCCAAACATATCTTGAGGGTTCTACAATTGTATTCAGTTGAGGACCCATTCCTAGCCCACCTAGAGTATGTCATTCTAAAATTCTATAGAGGACTTGTGCCCATCCCAATATGATTTTTCCATTATAGTGTTATGTAGAGGAACAATGACCAAACTAGTTAGAGGGTTCCATTATAGTTGTTAGTAGAGAATCTGTGCCTAGTCCCACAAGAGGGTTCCACACTAGTATTTGGTAGGGGAGATGCTGTATACATTTTAGTAGGGTTCCACTCTAATAGTTTTCCAGGAGCCAATTCCCTACCCAACATGAGAATTCCACTCAATGAGTAAATAGAGGGACATTTATTAGCCAAAATAGATGGTACAACAATATAGATTAGTATAGGACCCATGGGTTCTCCCTATCAGAGGGTTCCAGTGAAGAAGCCTCGCATGATTCTTATGGATCACTGACATCAATGAGTGTCTCCTAAGTAAACATCATTCCTAGATTATATTGTATCATATCTAAAAAGGCGCTATGGTGTTCACCATTGAATTATATATAAAAAAAATACTCAGGATAGGCAACTCCAGGGCCAAAATATGAGTCCAAATAAAGGATATGAAAGGGGATGCTGTTTGCTAAAAATGGAAAAAAGGCTACATGACATTCAAGGGAACCCACACAACATGTCCTACAACTCCATTGATTGTCGATTTATATAATGAACCACACTAGATGTACATGGACATCAAATTTATTTTTCAGAATACTAAATACAATTCACAAGTAAATTCCCAAAGACTAAAATATTTTAGTTTCTTTTGAAACATGGAATATAATATTCTAAATTTGTGAAATATTATCACCATATCCCATATAGATCTTCCCCTTTTTTCCTACATAATACATTTCTTTATATATTGGGGAAAAGAAAACATAAAAAGGTTGAGCTCAAATGCTCAATAATGGTAAACATGGAGAACATAAAACATACCCTAAACATAAGAATGTAAAAACATGAGCATAATGATTAAATGTCAAAATATGGAGTCATTAAATAATTTTGGTAGTACATACGGAATAGATCATAAAGGAACATTAACCTTGATATAATAGTATTGGTATAAAAAATGATTGTGGAAAAAAAAACTAAGAACATAATATGGCTTCAATAATATCGAGGTCATTTCCATTAAGATAATCATATAGGAATAATGTCCATTACTAAACTAGGTTTACTTTCTATTACAGTGATATATTATTGATCCAAAATTACATGTCATTCCAACCCTGTATTAGTGAACTATATTTACTTACCATTCCACTCATGTCTATCTCATGAGATATTAATCATTACCCAATGTATTGGAGGACGATATTGGTACCACCCATCAGATAATTAAATCATTATTATGTATTCCACAAATACGTAAAAACTTTCACCATAGCATAATCCAAGAAATAAAATGGGTTTCTTAAACATCATTCCATCATATTTAATATTAAACAAACGGATTTCCTAAAAAACCTTCCATCACAAATGCAATAATATAATATAAATAATAGGGATAAATACATAACCCCATATAATCTTATAAAGATAATAATTTGAAAATAAATACATGAAATTAATTTCTGAGGAGAATATGATTTCTTCTACAAGGACATTTTCTTTTCCCATAATGCAAGTCTATTGGTAATTAAATAAATTTAGATTAAAATAAACATTAAAACATGTATAAAAATATTAATGGATGTAAGGTGCTATGAAGATGTAAAAATATGTTCATTCCATATAATATAAAATCATTCTTCTAGTACTTTTTTCGAAAAAGTCAAAAAAGTTCTTTATATAAAAAATGAAATAAATATTCCTTACAAACCATGTATTAAATATATAAATTGGAAAAAAATACATTATATATAAAAATAATAACAGTAATCATTTAGTGAGATATGTTTTAGAAAACATGGCAATGTATGATAAATAGATCCACAGTAAATACTTATATATAAAAATCTCATAAAATATTGAGATTGCAAAATTACCCCTTAACTTAGGTCTGAATACTTTTATATGGGTACAAAACACCTTTATAGTGGGTTAAAACATATTATTGACTTGTAAAATAACCACAATAATAAATAATACTTCATACAAGATTAATTTATGGCTTTATATTACATTCTCATTTATCAATTCGATGTTAAAGCAACGTCTTGGGTAATAATTTATTTAATTATCTTATGTGTTTTTACATGTTATTCTTGATGTTATTACATTGATAGTAAATTAATTACATATATAATGGAATAAATGATTCATATATCATATATATTTAGTATATAAATATGTATAATATATAGATAAATTAAATATTTCAGACTATTGTTGGAGATGGTGGGTTGTATGTATCAACATGCGGTGATATCATTCACTTAATGGTTAAATGGTATAAAATTATATAGTATATAAATTATAAAAAATATTTATCATGTCACATTAATTGTTTAAATCCATTATAATCATCATAATACCCATCTAAATTTTGTATTGTTGAATGAAAAATTACACCACGACATGGATAGGGTTAGCCGTACGTAGGCACAAATGGTGATATTGTTATTCGTATGATGGATTAAAAGAGGTATTATGATGTTTAATTTTTATAGTAACTTCTCATCATGCATATGATACTAGAGTTTTTAAATTATTATGGAAAAAACATAATAACAAGATGTAGAAGAAAAATATTGTTTTATAAGAGGTGATAAAACAATAACCTCTTTTTCAGGTATCTCATATTGGTATGCACAAAAGGAATCCATAAGATAGATTTCATTCAAAATGGTAGAATCTAGGATGAAGATATGGATGTAAGGAGGAGATTTTTGAATTGTATTTCTAATCCAAATGGATTTTGGGCTGCAATTTAATGTGAAGGAGGGGTTCCATTTTTTAAGAGAGGGGAGGGGAACTTTTGGAAGTCCTTGAAATAATAATTCATTAAAAATTAATTTTCAATTATTAATGGTTCAAAACATATTTTTTTGAAGATAAATTTACTATATTTCT
Source organism: Viscum album (assembly GCA_963277665.1). Lineage (NCBI taxonomy): Eukaryota > Viridiplantae > Streptophyta > Magnoliopsida > Santalales > Viscaceae > Viscum > Viscum album. The sequence continues at coordinate 1,921,361,864 of OY728145.1, read as the reverse complement.
CAATCATCTCTACCAATAAAAACTGGACATGTTTTTAATTAAATTTAATCCTTATCATATTGATTTATCCTTATTTAATCTATTTAATATTATTTGTCTTAATAATATTCTAAATAATATTTTCTTATAAATCCTTATTGATTTGTTGAAAATTTTCAATAATTGGATTCATTATGAAATTATGGAAAATATAATTTTACTTTTTGATTTATATTTTTTTTTGATTTTTAAATAATTTAATACTATGTTATTTTAGAAAATATAAATAGTGTGAATTTTGAAGTAATTCATTTATTTTACTTATAAAACACACGCATAATATGAATTCAATCCAAAATTTTTATTATATACATAACTTTCTATACTCTCCTAGAAAATTCGTTGATCATATTAATTATTTCATATGATATTGATTTTAATATTTTTAAAACCAAATATTAGATATTTCTATCAATAAAATAATTTATACATCAATATAATGGATCCTTAATTGTAATTATTTAGTCTCTAAAAATTATAAATAATTTCACATGATGTATATAATTTCATTATATTTATGGATACTATTTATATTTAATGTTTTACCATGTTTATCAATATATTAATATTATTTTACTTATAAGATATATGATAGTCAAATGTTGTCACCTTCTTTAGTTATATTTATTATTATATAACTTTAATGGATGAAATTAAATTAAATGAATAAATTATGACCCATACATGATATATTTAGACATTAATTCATTTAATAGTGTTTGGGCAGGTGTTAGGGTAATTTCATTATCTTTATCTTATTGGTGATTATCCTAATTTACACGAATTACCATTAATTGTTGTAAATAAAAATTACCTTAGCAACTATTCATAATATCCAAAAAATAAAAAGTATACAAGTGACATAATTTTATCAAATAATTAAAAATATGGAATCCATATTTTATAATTCAATGCATAGAACTTTCACCAATTAATTTAATATTAATTCTTATTGTCAAAAGCCAAAAATTGTGTTTTTCAGAAGTAAAAACCGTATCAAAAGATTGTCATGTATTTATGCCAAATTTAAATGTGAAATTACTTCAAATGAAAATTATTGTTTTAAATGATAAAAAATATACAATTTACTTTAAAAACAATTATAATTATAATTTTTATATATAGATAAATAAGTTGAAAATAAAGATTTGAATTAAATTGTAGTATTTTTCACTACTCATCAAAATAATAATTTAATCAGAAAAATACATAAATTTAAACCATGTTTAATTTTAATGTCATGATTGAAAATAATTCATCTATATTGTAAAATATTATATATAAAATTCATATAACTATATTTCAAATTGGTGCACCATCAATATGTTAAAAAAAAGCATTTTCTTGAAAATTACTTCTTTTATACGAAAAATTGAATACATGCTTATATCATGTTCTAGAAAATACATAAGATGAATATTAATGTTATATAATATTAAAAATGTATTTAGTATTATTAATAATTGATATTTTATATCTCATAATAGTATTTTATTAATTTATCATTATTTTGGGAAACATAATATTACATACAAAGCAAGATATTGAGGAAGGTTGCTCTCGCATGAAATGAAAGCCATGTCAGTGTTACATGTAGCATAATCTTCTTTTGTTGTTTCCTATAATATAATGGAAACAAAGATCTTTTATACATTGAAAAATATATATACTCGGTGAAGTGTGAAATGACATCTGTAAAAAGAACATGAAAATGTGTGTAACCCAGTCCAGGTACAGTGTTGTGTATAAGAAAAGCTAATTTTGTGATGCCTATAGGGATAGTTAATATGGGAGTAGAATACAAAAAATTAAATAAAAGAAATTATAATATGTATATCTCTCTCTTAAATTCTAAGGGTGCCACATTATAACCTACCTTTAAATGAGATTCTCCTTTGAAATTCGTCAGGGTTATTAAAGGTTTAATTCTTGAATGTTTCTTCCATGGAAACCCACATCATAGAAAAGTATTCTAAAACATAATTTTTAAAAGTAATGTTAAAAATAACAGTTACCCAATGTAACTCATCATAGGTTTTCCATATAGTATATCTTAAGTTTTAAATGAGAACATGGATTTTCAAGGGAAATATAACCATCATATTTTGCATCACAATTATAGAGAACATGGTGTGGAGAATGTTGACAACCAAAAATCAAAAAATATTCGATTATTTAAGAGATCATCTGATTCATTCTATAAAAAGGTACTAATTTTACATTATTGGTTTTCATGATCCCTTCCCTAATGATCAATAATTTTTTATGAATATAAATATTTACATTATTTTAGGTACAATCTCACTGTTGTTCGTGTAATGGCCCAACCCATCTTTGTCAATTACTTTTCCAAATTCTAATTGGTTGGGTGTCCTGGACACATCGATCAGTCCCACCCATTTTTCTTACAAATCAGCTTCACATGTCAGCTTCATAGATCAGCTTCACAAATCAGCTTCACAGATCAGCTTCACAGAACAACTTCACTGATCATCTTCACTAATAATCTTCACATATCAGCTTCATAGATCAGCTTCACAGATCAGTTCCACTGATCAACATCAAAGATCATCTTCATAGACTGGTTTCAGAAAATCTGTTTCACATATCTGTTTCACTAAATCAGTTTCACAGAATGCTTTCACAAAATTGGATTCGGAGATTGGTTTCACCAAATTAGTTTCATAAGTCAGTTTCACCAAATCTATTTCACAGATTGGTTTCACCAAATTGGTTTCAGAGATCGGGTTCACCAAATTAGTTTCACGTATCAGTTTCACCAAATCTTTTCACAGATCAGTTTAACCAGATCAGTTTCCCCAAATCTACTTCATAGATTGGTTTCACCAAATCAGTTTCACAGATCAGTTTTACCAAATAAGTTTAACAGATCAGTTTTATCAAATCGGTTCAAATATCAGTTTCAAAAAATCGGTATCACATATCAGTTTCACCAAATAGGTATCACAGATCAGTTTCAGCAATTTGGTTTCAAATATCCATTTCACCAAATTAGTTTCACAGATCGGTTTCACCAAATTGGTTTCAATGATCCGAATCACTAAATCGGATTTATAGATTGGTTTCACCCAACCGGTTTTACATATCGGTTTCTCCAAATCAGTTTCATAGATCGGTTACACAAAATTTGTTTCACAGATCAGTTTCATTGAATTGGTTTCACAGATCATTTTCACGAAATAATTTTTACAGATCAGTTTCCCCAAATCAGTTTCACAGATCGGTTTCACCAAATCGGTTTCACAGATATGTTTTACCAAATTGGTTTCACAGATTGGTTTCACCCAACCGGATTCACATATCTATCTAACCAAATTGGTTTCACAGATCGATTTAACCAAATCAATTTGACAGATCGGTTTCACCCAATCGGTTTCTCAGATCGGTTTCACAGATCAGTTTCTCCTATCAGTTACATGATATCGTCTTCAAGAGACATGTTTCATAGGATCAGATTAATATTATCAACTTCACCCAATCATCTTCACTAATCAACTTTATGGGATCAGCTTCACCCGATCAGCACCACCAATTGGTTTCTCCTATTAGTGGCACCAATCTTCCACAAAGGGAAGTCTAGTTTTCCTTCACCATTTTCACATAACACCACTTTTAAGCCTTTTAACCTTTTTAAAGTGGTTCAATAACGTTTTTCTTTTCAGTAAACAAAATTTTAATTCCCCTAGGAGTGGAGAGACCCTCAACGAACCTGTTTTCTTATCTTTAAAAGAAATCCTTTAACACACATCTATTTTTTACACCCCTCTAATAGGAATTATTATATAACATTTACTTCCATCGTGTGTAATCTTCTAACCATGAGGTGAAACCATGATCATCTATTAAATTCATTCAAAATTCATATCCCATAACTTCATGACCTCCCCATTTTATCAGATGTGAATTCATCCTTTCTTCTTCTTGGGTGGTTTCTTACTTTCCTTGGTGCGTTTGGTGTCTCCTTTCTTGAGGCCAGTGGTGCACCCGTGTGGGAGCCTTAACTTCACATTATTAGAGTCCTTCAAGTTCCTCCCCTATAACTTTTGCATCCCAGTTTTTTGAGAGAGGATAAAAATGTCGATCATTGATCATCCAAGTAGGGTTTTTCCATCGTCTCTCTTTACTGTGCATCGTGTGAGGTGGGTATAATAATGTTTTCAATGGGGATGGATGAAACCAAATCATAACGAACATAATAAATGGATTTAAAGAATGAAGGGGTGTGTTTTATTATGATGTTTTACTGCTTTATATCTTCTTATAGGTTGTGAATTGAATGGGCTTATGTCCACTGAAAGTCATGGTCGCTGGTGGTCCTTTCTTGTGAACTAATGAACCTTTGTTTTTCATGATATTTTATATGATTGAATGGAAGTTACATGAAAAAATATTAATCAAATAAACTCGGTTGATTAAACAGATGCCCAATAAAAATGAATCCCTTTTTGATAACCACAATTTACCAACAGAAAAACAGAACTAAATGAATGACCTATTCAAATTGAAAACCCCATTTCTCTATTCTGGTGATGTTTATGGTTGATTCTTGTGAGGTGATATTGATGGGGAAGTGATCCTTCATTGACCAGTCATTGGTTTTGTGGTCCTAAGTTCGTGTGGGGCTATATGATGTGGGTGGGTTTGGGTCCAGTGCATTGTGGGATCTCACAAATCCCACTTGTTGTTGAAACATTACAAGATAATCCGTTGTGAATTTTTAAATTACTACCTGACTATTTTTCCTTCTTTGGCTTATAGTTATGCCTTTTAGTAAACCGATAGTGAAGAATTATCGAAATGGAATGACTTTAATAATAAAATGTAACACCCCAAGCTTCCACGATATGCTTCTCATTGAATAATACAGTAGTGTGTGTTATACGCAACTTCGAGTTCTAACACACACTACAACCAATCAAACTAGCCGTTATGAATAATAATATCCAATTTTTTAAATTTTATAAATTTTATCATTCATAATGGACTTCATTTTTTGATTTGGAATATCGAAATTATCCTAGGGTGAAATTTTGGTATTTTTCTGAAAACTTTAATATTTTGATGAATAGTGAAAAAACACTAAGATACAGTTTAAAACAAAATTTTCATTTAAATAATTATTTATTTTATTTAAATTTAATTAAGGTCAAAATGGATACATAGTACCTATCTATGTTCAATGTAATTCATTGGTGTTATTTTAGAATCATTTTGGATATATAATTTTTTTGGAACTTTTCACCGTCTTTTACCCACCTCCTAGGAGAATTCAGAAATTCTCATAAAACATAATTTTACCACTTCTGTGAGTGTAATTTCAAAAAACTAAGACAAATGGTTAATATCAAGCGGTAAAATGTGGTTCAAAAAGATAAAAATTATTTTTGGTGAATAGTAACTTTTTACTTTTATTTACCACGGTTAAAAGTAAATAGGGTAATTAAGGGTAAAAATGTTATTAATATTACCCAAACACATGTCTTAATTATATTGGACAAGTGTATCTCAACCAAAAAAAACCTTAGGAATAAAATATTATAATTTAGGTCCACTTGGATTAGATTAGGAAATTTATTATTTTTTAATTCAAATAAGAGTTAAACGAGTTAAAATCAATGTTTAATTACTAAAACATTTTTAATACTGGGTAATACATAAGATAAATTCGATTATAAATTTTAGATAGAAAGATAAAAATATTTCCTACAAAATGGTATTTTATTTATAATTTTTAGAAGTTAAATAATTTAATTTATTTATGACATAATGGTGATGCAGTAATTACATAATTAATGAAATATTAAAATAATTCATATTATAAATATCAAAATAAATGTAATTTTAGACTTTTTATGAATTAAAATAATTTTCTAGGTTAATATGACATATTAAGACTGATTATATTCATTTTTGTCGAAGTAATAATGCTATTATGAAATTATTAAAAACAAAATACCCAATAGTGTCAAACTTGACATAAAAGAGTTTTTAAAACAAATATTATATTATTAATTGATATTCAATTCCTAAAAATCTAAGGTTCGGAAAAGAGACATATATAATGATAGTTGTATCATTAATGGACCACTTGGGTGACTCTTAGAAGTATATAGTATGTTTATTGACTATATAATATAAAAATACAAAGAGATATGGTAAGTGTCAAACTAATTAACTAAGAGTTAAAACTAAAAGATAAGGTTAATAAAGTTACTCAAACCTATCAAAAACCAATTGGATGAAATTATTTCGACCCATATCCACCTTAACATTTAAATAATCCAGTTTTTAGCCATTAGAAACCGAATATTAATTTATTATAAATAATATTTCTAGCTTTTCTAAAGGTTCCCCTCACCCCTCTTATAAAAGGGTACTACCCCTTCTCACTCATTCACACATTCAAAGCCTTTTAAATCGACAAAAACCTACCCAAATACTCTCTCAACATCTCTCACTTCAACATAGAGGACTTATTTGGATCCAAAAGCCAACATAAAGAGACCTTTAGGTCAAATCAAAATGAAGAAACCGAAGAAGAGGTAATGTTTTCACCACCCTCCTTCAACTTCCTTTCTTATTCCACTTCTTCTTTCTTTGTTATTTCCATTCTAAAATAATTACTCCAGTATCTTCTATATACTGTGATGTTATTATAAATATGGTATAAAAATATTCATTATTCTATCCATCCTTTGAATGACATGTCACCATACATGCGTACGTAAAGCCTATCGTCTCCACGTCGTGGTGTAATTGTTATTCAATACATTATTATTTGGATGTCTATAATAATGATGTGTAATTCATGTAAATAATAAATATGACAAGATAATTATTCTTTATACATGATATAACATCCAATTATATATTATTTTAATATCAAAAGATTGATATTGTCGCTCGTGCGTACGTACGGACTATCGTCTCCACGAACGCGTTGAGATTCATTCCCATCATATCTGTTCAAGTCTAATTATCATCTAATAATTAAAAATAATTTTTAAGGAATTGATTTAATTTTATATTTGAATAATATACAACCAATATGTAACAAACACATCTTAAGTTACAAAACACATAAAAGAAAATGAGTAAGTTAACACCTGAAACGACGATAATACTGTGATATTATTAACAATCAATGTTCAAAGATCATATATGATATCATATTAATGTATATGATTCTTGTATAATTTAATAAAAATTATTTAACCATTATACATGAGGTTAACCTACCATCATCTAAGGAAAAGTACAATGTAAGGGTTTATTTCACAATCTCTTTATTATCAGAGGTTGTTTATATGTAATTACCTACTATGACTTCTTTATCATCCACATCAATGTTTCTTAAAAATGCATTTCAAATCATTCTTACTATTTTATAGACTATGTGTTAAATTAATTTATACCATTTTTAACTTTTTATAAGATGTTTATAAAGGAATCTTTCTGTCATTTTCCAAATAAGGTCCTTTTTAACCTTTTTGACAGAATTAAGGTAAGAATGTTTTTTTAACTTATACGGTGGGTGAGGCTATTTTCCACCATTATAAAATCTTGGAATCTTCCCTTACAAGATTATAAGGATTTTTTCAAATTAAATGTTTTATTTTATAAATAAGTGACTTTTAAATGATTAAAAAAAGAGATATTTCTCTTAAACAGTTTTGATTTCATCTATGTCAACATCCTTTGATGGATTTGATACTTATCTGAAGTGTATTTATTATGATAAAAAAATGCCATTTTGTATTGATGGTTTTGTGATATGTTTGACTGTTAATGTGTTATTTTTATACCATTCATGGTTTATGGAGAAAGTATTGACATTTCTTATGCTAGTTTTAATATGATTGTTTATGTTATGTTTAAACCTGTTCATATGAGGAATGCATTGGACATAATAAGTGAAGGGTGGATCCCGCTATAGCTTCTCAATGCATTGGCAGGTCTCATGAGACAACTAGTGTATTGGAACAAGGCCTTGACAAAATCTTATATGTAGTCTTGGCACGAGGCCTTGGCTGTGTGGTTATGATAGTCTGGCATTATGCATTCTTTCATTATGAAAGTGGTTATTGATATTGCATCTGATTATTCCACTAGTAGAATATACATGTGAATAAGTAAATGGAATTACTTCATTTTATATTTTCCATATTATGCCGAAGTTCAAGATTAAAAGTCTTTTGTTTTAGTTATACATTGCCTCAAAGGTTATTCTTATTTATTAAAGTTTCCTCTATATTGTTATCCTTACTGAGCATCTGAGCTCACCCCTTTCAAAGTTTTATTTTTCCCAGGATGTGAAGAAGTAATTTATGAATGACCTACAAGGATAGTATTTGGGGATATGAAGACAAGATTTTATTGTAGTAGTTTTCACTTTATGATGTAATGTAAACTTTATGATTGTATCTACTGATTCCAAGGCTACCTAAACTAATCGGTCATTCGAGACTTGATCTTTTTTGATCATGCCAATGTTACGTAAAAATGCACCAACTCTGGGTAACTGGGGTCAGGGAGTTACCGTTAGTATCAGAGGAAGTTTAGTACAGACCTTGGCAGCTAGATTTAGATAAACTCTGATTAGAGCACATAGCCCTAAGATAGAATTTGAGGATTAATATAGAAGAACTTCCTAGAATTTTGGTATTGTAGATATTTTGTTAGTTTTATGAGAAATACAGCCCTGTCTGGATATGTTCAGGTAGAGGAGGCTCTGGAAAATATGTACCTAGGGGTAAAACCCAAAAACACTGCTTTGAGCTAGACTCAAATGATAACTGGTGCACGACAACGGGCCTTGCAACACTCATGGTTACGACACTCCCATATGATATGGTTGGAATAATTCTCATTTTCTTTACAAACCATTATTAAGAGTTTATGAGTATATACTTCCTCAAAGAAAACATTTTTATGATTATGTATTATATCCATAAATAGTTCAATTTATGCTAAGTGTTTTACAAATATGGAATTATGTATTTTGATTCATAAACTGATCTAGTTTATGCCATTATTTAGATTTGGCACCTAGTGGAAGAAATGGAAACTGTATCAATTCACACACTCTATGTAAGGATTTCCCTCCTGCTCAAGTTAATTATAGTGGAGCTGGTAATGCAACTGTTGTTGACCAAATAATCACTATACTGGGACAACCCACTCAGGTTATGAATAATAAAGTTACTTGTATGGATCACCCTGATCAGTTCATTGGAGGTTCAATGCTAGATCGCTTCATAAGGAAACAACCACCAACGTTCAATCAGAGTACAAATACCTTAGTAGCTGGTCAATGGATAAGTTCCCTAGAGAAAATATTTCAAGCTTTGGGGAGTAGTGAAATGTAAGAAGTTATCATGGAAGTTTACCGCCTCACTGGAGATGCTGATCAATGGTGGTCCTTGATTCAAAACACAAAGGATGACGAGGAAGTATCAAATATGGAATGTAGAGAGTTCAATGATCTTTTCTTAGAAAAATACTTCCCTCGTGACCATCGATCAAATATAGAAAGAAAACTTATGAGTCTGAGACAAAAGGAGGATGAGAATGTCACAAAGTATGAGGATAACTTTACAAAGTTATTGATGTATGCTAGAGATTATATACGTATCCTAAGAAGTAAGATTGATCATTTCTTTGATGGGTTAAAATCATTTCTCCATAGAGCATTAGTCTCACAAACATTCTTGTTGTACAAAGATATTGTCTCATGTGCTATCAAGACAGAAAAGGAATTCTCTAAGTTTTATGACATTAAAGCAAAGAAAGAGATGAAGAGATCTGCTGATCACTATGGAAATGGAAATAAGGGGAAGAAGGGAAAAGTTGAATATCCATCATGTAGTAAATGTGGGAAGAAACACCCCGGTACTTGCTTAAAAGTAATGGAAGTCTATTGCATGTGTGGATAAAAAGGCCACCAAGGTCATGACTGAAAGGGTAAGAAGGAACCTACTGATGTCCAATGCTACAATTGCAGGGAGATGGGACATAATGAATATGAATGTCCTAAGAATAATGGGAACTTATCTCAGAAAAGGCCAAGGGATCAAGGCCAAGCATATGCTATCACTACTATTGAGGTAGAAGCTCGGAAAGAGGTGGTGGTAGGTAATTTATTGGTTTACTCAAGTTTAGCAAATGCATTATTAGATTCTAGATCATCACATTATTTCATATCTTCCCAGTTTGCTAAGAAAATTAGATATTTCCAATTTGATTTAACAAGGGAGTTTTCAGTTAAAGCTCCTAAGGGAATTATCATTGCAACAATGTTTTGTGAATCAGCCCCCATTAGAGAACATAAGTGTTCTTTATCTGCCGATCTCATCATCATACCTATGATTGAGTTTGATATAATCCTTGGTATGGATTGGATTTTGGACCATGATGCAAAAAATTTATTGTAAGAAGAAGGAGGTTACAATATTTTAATGATAGTGATAAGGGACACCTTATCTTTAGAGTAGAATAATCACCACCTAATTCTTACCTAGATCCACCACCATTAGCTGAACTATATTCAATTATTGGGGAGTAAGAGAATGAAATGACTGTGGGTGAGGAAAGGAATGTTCGAATAGAGGATGTACCAATTGTGAAAGAATATGTAGATGTGTTTCCGAGAGATTTACCTGGACATCCTCATGAACGAGCAGTTGAGTGTTCCATTGATTTAATTCCTGGATCAAGGCCTATATCGATGTCCCCTTATAGAATGGCCAATGTGTAATTAGTTGAACTAAAGAATCAACTAGAGGAATTGAGTAATAATGGGTTTTTTTCCCTAGTGTTTCTCTATGGGGAGACCCTATTCTTTTTGATAAAAAGAATGATGGATCTATGAGGTTATGTATCCACTACAGGGAGATTAATTCTGTAACAATAAAGAACAAGTATTCCCTACCTCACATTGATGATTTATTTGACCAACTTCATGGAGCTCAAAACGTTACAAAGACTGACCTTTGATCTGGATATCATAACTTGTGTGTGAAGAAGGAAGACATTACGAAGACAACATTTCAAACCAGGTATGGGCATTACGAGTTTATAGTAATTACTTTTGGATTGACTAATTCTCCCTATGTATTCATGGATCTAATGAATAGAGTTTTCAAGGAATATCTCGATAAATTTTTGGTGGTTTTTATTTATGATATCTTGGTATACTTCAAAAGCTACGAAGATCATGATAATCACATGCGCATTATCCTGATGAATCGGAGAAGACGTGAATTATATGGGAAGTTTAGCAACTGTGAATTCTGGATTCAAGAGATTTCTTTTCTAGGACATATTGTCTCAAAAGATGGAATCTATGTGGATCCTTCTAAGACCATGGAAATCCAAGAATGTCCTGCACCTATGAGTATAACTGAGGTACACAGATTTATTAGTTTAGAAGGTTATTATCGACATTTCATCCAGAATTTTTCCTGGTTGGCTAACCCATTAACAAAGCTCACACGTAAAGGGGTTAAATTTGTTTGGACAAAAGAGTGTGAAGAATGTTTCGAAGAACTGAAGATATGATTAGTCAATGCTCCTATATTGACTCTACCATTGAGGAATGATGGATTCATTATTTATGGTGATCCATTGAAGAAAGGAATTGGTTGTTTCCTTATGAATAATGATAGGGTGATTTCCTATGCATCACAACAGAAGAAAATCATGAGAAAAAACTATCCTACTAATGATCTTGAGTTAGCTGCTATAATCATTGCTATGAATATATGGAAACATTATCTCTATGGTGAAAAATGTGAAATTTATACTGATCACAAGAGTTTGAAGTATATTTTCTCACAGAAAGAACTCAACATGGGGAAAAGGAAATGGATTGAACTACTAAAGGATTCTGATTGCAAGATACACTACAACCCGGGGAAGGGAAATAAGGTGGAAGATGCTTTGAGCAGAATGGATCACGGAGTTTTGAACAAGATGAGAGTTGAAAGGGATCCTATTTTCATGGATCTAGTAATGTTGGATGTGGTTATAACTATGTAAGGTGAAACATCAATCCTTTTTCAAATGGTTGCCAAACCATATTTAATATAAAGGATAAAGAGTTCTCAGACTTATGATGAAGAATTTCAAAAGAAAATTAAAATTGTGAATGATGGGAGATTGAGAGACTTTGTGTCTCAAGAAGGAATTTTAAAATTTGGGAAGAGGCTTTGTGTTCCTGAAATATCTGATCTGAAAATGGAATTGTTAGATGATGCTCATAGTTCCAATTTCTCTATACACCATGGGAGCACCAAAATGTTTTGAGATTTGAAGGAACATTTTTGGTGGGACAACATGAAGACAGAGATTGCTGATTTTTTATCACGATGTATGGTTTTTCAACAAGTGAAAGCTGGAAGGCAAAAACCTGAAGGAGTATTTCAATCTTTTCCCATAAAAGAGTATAAATGGGATAATGTTACGATGGACATTGCCATGGGGCTACCAAATACTCCTAGAAGGAACGATGCAATATGGGTTATTATTGATCGTCTTACCAAGTCAGCACATTTTCATTCTATAAAGGAAGATCTACCACTGGAACATCTAACAAGACTGTATATTAATGAAGTTGTGAGACGTCATGGAGTACCCCTATCGATTGTTTTAGATTGTGATCCCCGTTTTACATCATGATTTTGGAAAAGTCTTCAGAAGGCCTTGGATACTGAACTTCATTTGAGCACTTCCTACCATCATCAAATAGATGGGCAATCAGAATGGACTATTGAAACCTTAGAAGAAATGTTGAGATCATAGTTACTAGACGTTCAGGGTACGTGGGATCAATATTTAACTCGGGTGGAGTTTTCCTATAATAATAGCTTTCGTTCAAGTGTTCAGATTTCACCATATGAAGCGTTATATGGAAAGTGATGCTGCACACTAACCTGTTGGGAAGACGTTGGTTAAAGAAAACTTATTGGCCCAAAACTGGTGGAGGAAACAATGGAAAAGGTAAAGGTAATCCAAAACCACATCACAACATCTCAATATAGGCAGATGAGCTATGCCGATAACCGAATGAAGGATTTGGAATTTCAGATAGGAGATCATGTTTTCTTGAAGGTATCTCCATGGAAAGGAGTTATAAGTTTCATTAAGAAGGGTAAATTGAGTCCCAGATACATCATACCTTTTGAAATTCTAGAACGAATTAGGGCTGTAGCTTACCATTTGGAAATGCCACCATGTCTCTCCAACATTCAGGATGTGTTCCACGTATCAATATTGAAGACATACATGCCTGACCCAACACATGTACTCACCAATGAGGAATTAGAACTGGAACACGATCTATCTTTTTGCGAAGAGTCCATCAGAATTCTTGATACAAGGGAACAAGTGCTGAGAATCCGGACGACTCGTCTCGTAAATGTTCTATGGAGAAACCATAAGATGAAAGAGGAAACGTGGAAACCTGAGGAACTTATGATGAAGAATCACCCGATTCTTTTCATGCAGTAGTATTCTAGAAATTTCGTGGATGAAATTATTTGAAGGAGGGTAGAATTTAACACCCCAAGCTTCCAAGGTACGCTTCTCTATGAAAAACATAGTAGCGTGTGTTGTACGCAACTTCGAGTTCTAACACACACTACAACCAATTAAACTGGCCATTATGAATAGTAATACACACTTTTTGTAATTTTTTACATTTTATCATTCAAAATGGACTTCACTTTTGGATTCAGAATATCAAAATTAGCCAAGGGTGAAATTTTGGTATTTTTCTGAAAACTTTCAATTTTTGATGAATAGTGAAAAAACAATGAGCAATAGTTTAAAACCGAATTTTTATTTAAATAATTAATTATTTTATTTAAATTTAATTAAGGTCAAAATGGATACATATTACCTATATAAGTTCAATGTAATTCACGGGAGTTAGTTTACAATTATTTTAGATATATAAAAATTTTATGGAACTTTTCACCGTCTTTTACCGACCACTTAGGAGAATTTGGAAATTCTCATATAACATAATTTTTCCGCTTAGATGAGTGTAATTTCAAAAATCCGAGAGACATGGTTAATATCAAGGAGTAAAATGTGATTCAATAAGATAAAAATAATGTTTGGTGAATAGTAACTTTTTACTTTTATTTACCATGGTTAAAAGCAAATATGGTAATTATGTGTAAAAATGATATTAATATTACCCTAAAAAATGTTCTAATTATATTGGACCAGTGTATCTCGACCAAAAACAGCCTTAGGAATAAAATATTATCATTTAGGTCCACTTGGATTAGATTCGGACATTTATTATTATTTAATTCAAAGAGGAGTTAAAAGATATAAAATCAAAGTTTAATTACTAAAAATATTTTAATATAGGGTTATACATAAGATAAATTCAATTATAAATATTCATTAGAAAGATAAATAGATTTACTACATAATTGTATTTTATTTATATTTTTTATACTTTATATAATTTAATTTATTTATGACACAATGGTGATGCAGTAATTACCTAATTACTGAAGTATTAAAATAATTCATATTATAAATATCAAAATAAATGTAATTTGATACTTTTTAGGAATTAAACTAATTTTATTGGTTAATAATACATATAATTACTGATTATATAAATAGTTTTTGATGTAGTAATGCTGTTATGAAATTATCAGAAACAAAATTCCCAATAGTGTCAAAATTGACATAAAAGCGTTTTTTAAAAACATTTTATATTATTAATTGATATTAAATTCCTAAAAATCTAAGGTTCTTCCATGTGACTTATATAATGATAGGTGTATTATTAATGGACCAATTGTGGGTATCTTGAATGTATATTGTAAGTTTATTGACTATATAATATGAAAATAGAAAGAGATATGGTATGTGTCAAACTAATTAACTAATCGTTAAAACTAAAATATAAGTTTAATAAAGTGACCTAAAACTATCTAAAACCCATTGGTTGAAAGGATTTAAACCCATAACATCCTTATCCTTTAAATAATCTACTTTTGAGCCATTAGAAACCGAATATGAATTTATTGTAAAATAACATTTCTAGCTTTTCCAAAGTTTTCCAACACCCCTTTTATAAAAGGGCACTCCCCCTTCTCACAAATTCACACATTCGAAGCCATTTGGCTCGGCCAAACCCTACCCAAATACTCTATAAACTTCCCTAAATTCAACCTAGAGGCCTTCTTTTGAACAGAAATCCATCTTAAGGAGCCCTTTTTTATCAACTCAAAATGAAGAACCCGAAAAAGAGGTAATGTTTTCACCACCATCTTTCAAGTTCCTTTCTTCTTCCACTTATTATTTAATTTTTATTTACATTATTAAATAATAAATCCAATATCTTATATATACTATGATTTTATTATAAATATGGTATAACCATATTCAGTATTATATCCATCCATTTAATGACATGTCACTATACGTACGTACGTACAGACTACCGTCTCCACGTCGTGGTGTAATTGTTATTCAATACATTATTATTTGGATGGGTATAATAATTATGTGTAATTCATGTAAATAGTAAATATAACATGATAATGATTCGTTATATATGATATACCATCCAATTAAATATTATTTTAATATCAAATGAATGATATTGTCGCTCGTGCGTACGTACAGACTACCGTCTCCACGAACACGATGAGATCCATTTCCCATTGTATCCATTCAAGTATAATTCTCATTTAATGATTAAAAATAATTTTTAGGGACTTGATATCATTCTATATATGAATAATATAAAACCAATCTATAACAAACACATATTATGTAACAAAACACATAAAAGAAAATGAGTAAGTTAACACCCGAAACGACGATAGTACAAAGATATTATTAACAATCAATATTTAATGATCATATACGATATCATATTAATGTATATGATTATTGTATAATTTAATAACAATTATTTCACCATTATACTGGAGGTTAATCTACCCTCAACTAAGTAAAAGTACAAGGTAAGGGTTTATTTCGCAATCTCTTTATTTTCCGAGGTTGTTTATACATAATTATCTAATGGGACTTCATTATCATCCACATCCATGTTTCATAAAATTGTATTTAAAATCATTCATACTATTGTACAGACTATGCTTTAAAGTCATTTATACCCTTGTTGAATTTTTATAAGATTTTTATCAAGGAATCATTTTGTGGTTTTCCAAAAAACGTCTTTTTTAACCTTTTCGACACAATTAAGGTAAAAATGTTTTTTTAAATTATACGGCTGATGAGGCTATTTTCCACCATTAGAAAGTCTTAGAAGAATACCTTACAATATTAAAAGGATATTTTGAAATTAAATGTTTATTTTATAATTATATGACTTTTAAATGATTTAAAAAAAGATATATTTTCCCAAATAGTTTTGATTTCATCTATGTCGACATCCTTTGATTAATTTTTAGATTATATAAAGTTTATTTATTATGTTACCAAACTTCCATGTTTTATTGATCATTTTGTGATATGTTTGGCCATGTCTGGGTTATTTTTATACCATTCATGGTTTATGGAGAAAGAATTGAAATTTCATATGCTAGTTTTAATACGAATGTTTATGTTATATTTAAACATGTTCATATGAGGAATGAATTGGACATAATAAGTGAAATGTGGTTTTATCGATAGCTCCTAGATGCATCGGTAGGTCTAATGAGAGAATCTAGTGTCTTGGCACAAGTCGTAGACAAAATCATATTTGTATTCTTGGCACGAGGCCTTGGCTATGTGGTTATGATGGTATGGTATTATGCATTCCATCATTATAAAAGTAGTTATTGATATTTCATGTGATTATTTGACGAGTAGAATATCCATGTGAATACGTAAATGGAACTATTTTATTTTATCTTTTCCATATTATGCCAATGTTCAAGTTTAAAAGGCTTTTGTTTAAGTTATAAATAGCCTTAAATGTTTATGCTTATTTATTAAAGTTTCTGCTATATTGTTATCCTTACTCAGAATCTGAGCTCACCCCTTTCAATGTTTTATTTTTCCCAGGATGTGAAAAAGTAATATATGACTGACCTGCAGGGATAGTATGAGGGGATATGAATAAAAGATTTTGTTTTAGTAGTTTTCACTCTATGATGCAATGTAAACTTTATGAATGTATCTAGTGATTCCAAGGCTACTAAACTAATTGGTCTTTCAATACTTGATCTTTTGTGATCATGCTAATGTTATGTAATAATGAACCGTCTCTAGGTAACTGTGGTCTGGGTGTTACATAAAATAATAATAGGATCAAATTGGAATGGTTATCCGGGAATGAGTAGTGACATATTTGTTGTTGTGGTGATGATTATGAATGAATTGCAACGAGGGTGTCTGTATATGAGCTGGTTTTGGAAACATTACGATCAGGCGAGAGCTTTATACCTATATGTATAATATTTTTTTTATGATTATTATCCACAAACCATCCATGTAGTGCACATCATTCCAAACACCCCCATTTTAGGGGGGGGGGAGGGTGTTTTTCCCAGCACTCCAATGAGTGGCTAGTTATTGGCTATTTTTCAACTCCCTTTCCTGAGAAGCCGAAGATTCATCAGGCCGACTGTGAAGGCCTGAATTCTATTATAGAAGAAGATTATTTGGGAAGGGTATGCTGAGATGGTTTGCGTAGGTGTGTGCAGGCATGTGGTTTCCCATCTGCCTTCGGGGTGAGGCCCAGGTGTCTTCGGGTGTGGTGGTAGTTGTTCTGGCCAAGGTGTCTGTGGGCGTGGTTACGTGCGGTTGTGGTGGACAATGTGTTTTCAAGTGGGATGTGTGGTTGTGGTAGCCTAGGTGTGTGTGGGAGGGGGATGGTAGTGGGTCTATAGTGAAAATGGCGGGAGAGGTATTATGCATAGGTTTTCTTCAACAACCAGTGGGAAAGTGGTGCGTGGTACCCAAATATTGATGTGCTATTACTATTACATTACATGAATTAGGTTATATGGGGATCATTACATGGTGAGGTTTGGGTGGATAGTTTCCTTACTAGGTGCATTTTTTATCTTCTTTTTTTCACGGGGCACTAGTATGCCTCCCCACATGTGCACAAGATCATTTGGGTTTCCCAATTGAGTATACATGTATACTCACCCTACATATATAAAACTACCTTCAGGATTCCAGGATGACTTCGGAGATCGTGTAGGACCGTACTAGTTTGGACATTGGGACTGTTGACGTTGATGTTTTCTTTTTTATTTTGTTACATCCCTTTGGAGTTTGGGGTATTTTTTGTAGCACATTATATTGGAACATGCATATGGTAATGGTATTTTTGTTTTAATTTTAATCACATTCATATCATTGTTTGGGATTTTATATCTTATATCCTGATCCTACTAAATAAATATTGCAATTCCTACCATTTTTGCATGTGCTCTATACCCTTTGTGCTGGTCTCCACTCTGGTACTTATTAGAGCCTGGGCTTGGGGGGTCATTATCTCTCCTTCAACATGAAAAGTAAAGGGTAAGGCCATTTTTTATCCCTTCCCTCATCATGGTTAAGGTGGGCCATGACAGAATCGTATCAAATGAAGGCTGAGAGATAGGATGGATATCATTGTTAGGCACAATCAGGATTGCATGGGATGGTAGGGAAACAATGTTATAAAATATTGGTGCGTGAAATAGTCTCAGGAAGACTGGCCAGAAAATGTGATTTTATCCCCCCCCCCCTCTGTTCCGATGCAAGGACTTGGGACCTACCGAACAACTAAGTGAGGCTACATTGATTTCAGTGAAGAGACCCTGGGAAAGGTACATTCATCATAATGACTTGTTTTTCTATGTGTTCTGGGTGTTCTGGTAATTTAAATAAATAAAACGTTGAAGAAAAACATTAATAAAATATTCTACACTACACGGGATTAGACATTCCTAGTTTACCTTGCAGTAATGTCACCCGGATGATGATCAGGAGTTGTGTGGGAGATCAAGTCCCTGGAGGCTGATTTGGCTGATCAGCATAGGGATGATAGAGAGGAGGAAGAAGACCAGTGGTAGAGGACACTTTGTACCTTAAAGCGGAAGACCCTTGAGAAGCACCATGGACTCGTCTTAGACATGGAGAGAGAGAAATTGCTCGAGGAGCCTGTGATAGCTTTCAGCTTGATTCAGGCTCTGACAGATTAATGGGTTCCACTGGCTCTACTTTAGATTTCGGGAGAATCATATCAATGGTGGACTCTTAATCGTGGGGAGAAGAGTTCAGCTGATGTTTTTGGATTGACTTCAAGAGGGAATTCCGTGTGGAATTTTCACTTCCATAATGAAGGTGGAGAAGAGGCAGGCACTACATTCCCTGCAGCAGGGGAGAATTTCTGTGGGGGAGATGGGAATCACATTCAAGGATCTCCTTATTTTTTCTCCGGAACGTTTTCCAGATGAGAGGTCTTGGGAAAGACGTTTAGAGGAGGAACTCTGGATTTCACTTTAGTATATTGTCACTCTCTACACCCTACCGACGTACATAGAGGTCTAGAAGAAAGCCGAAGTTATAGAAAGGATGAAAAGGCAGGGAGGTGCACCATGAGAGGGGAGCCAGTTGGGCTCGTCAAACATGAAATCCATCAGAAGCAGGCCCCTAGGGTTAGGGCCTTCTCTGTTTCGACCAAAGGGTAGCATGCCCCAGTAGTTCCTGATTCGATCACCTGGTCCTCATCCTTTCGTCCCAAGAGTATGACCTAGGTGCTTCATCTATGGAAGTCATGGGAACCATCATAATTAGTGCCTTAAAAGAGTATAGAACACTGGGGGTGGGAAGTTCTAGCACCCACCTTAGCTGCAACAGTTTCCAAATAGGCCTTTTCAGTAGTAGCAACAGGGTTAACAAGATCCCCCTCCTCTGAGAGTAGATGTGGTAGGAGGAGGCTGACCCCAGGGTGGCCCTCAGGGACCTCGACCTAGGAGTGGTTGAGGAGGCATCCGATTGCTGAGAGGATGATGATCTGGTCATGGGCAGTTGAATGCATTAGAGGCAACAATTCCAGCAGGGCCGAATGTCATTCATGGTATGATCAGCCTGTTTATCACTCTAACAAGCGCCTTATTTTTTTCAAAAGCTTCAAACTCCTTTTTTACAACTAGTATAGTCCATGTCTGGGGCCTAGACAAAGAGAGACACCCCATGAACATGGTGCTGAGTACACTAGTTGGGGGTCATACCATTTTATTTGATGTTTGTCAAGGATGTAGACTGATGTTGGGGCTACATCAGTCTAGTGGGGATCTCCTTCTTCTGAAAATGGATCAATATGATGTCATCCTAGGTATTGATAATATATTTTCTATGCACTTTGTTATCAACTACTTTAAGAGAAGAGTCATGTTCTCTGATAAGGATGGCTAGTGTGTGGCTTTTGTTGGGGAATAGAGCTTTCGGGTGGGGAGATGGCATGCAAAGCCTCTTATTTCAATGTGGGCCTTTCTTTCAGTAGAATAAGTGTATTCTAATAAGTTGGATGTTCCGAGAGTTTTTAGAGAGTTCCATGATGTTTTCCATGAGGAATTTGTGACTCTACCACCTTGACGTGACATTTAGTTTGAAATAGACTTACAATTTGGTGCCCATTGGATTTCCATTTCTCTTTATCAAATGGAGCCTTCTGAGTTGTAGGAGTTGCAGATTCATATTGAAGATCTGATGAAGAGGTGTTTTTTCCAACCATTCATGTCACCATGGGTTGTTCTGTTCTTGTTCGAGAAGAAGGCATATAGTGGTCTCTGGCTGTGCGTATATTATGAGAGACTGAATCAGGTAACAGTCAAGAAACATTACCCTCTACCAAGGAAATACGATCTCTTTGACCAACTAAAGGGTGCAAGATGGTTCCCTTAGAATGATCTAATGTCTGGGTATCACCACTTAAGGGGGAAGGATAGTGATATAACAAATACTACATTCAGCTACATGTATTAGCACATTGAGTGGGTTTTCATTCTGTTTGGTATCATGAATGCACCTATTATGTTCATGGGGCTCATGAAATTTATTTTTCATGAGTTTCTTGACTAGTTCATCATTGTTTTCATCAATGACATTTTTATCTACTAAAAATCATACAAGTAACATACTAATCACCTTAGTATGGTCTGTGAAATTCTTCGACATCACCAACCCCATGACAAATTGTCCAAGTGTATGTTCATGAAACGAGAAGTGCATTTCCTTGGACACAGGGTGTCTCAGCAAGGGGTAGCAATTTATTTTTCAAAGGATGAAGATGTTTTTTCTTGGGATGAACACAATAAAGTGATGGAGGAACATAGTTGTCCAGGTCTGGAAGGCTCTTATCAGAGGTTTATACCCTACTTCCCTCGAGTTTCAGACCCATTGATAGGTTTGACCAGAAAGGCCCAGGCCTTCATGTGGAGTGAGCAGTTCCACTAATCTATCAGTTATCTGAAGGGGGAGTAGGTTATTTCCCCAATGTTGTGTTTACTAGAAGAAGGGTTGTTGTTTGAGGTTTTTAGTGATGCTTTTGGACTTGTCCTAGGGTGTGTGATGATGAAGCAATGAGGTGTGATATCTTATGGGTCTAGGCAGTTATGTCCTCATGAGCATAACTATGCCACCCATGACATAGATCATGTAGTAGTAGTGTTCACATTGATGATGTGGTTGAATTACCTAATCGGGTAGTATATTATGGTATTCACAGATCACAAGAGTTTGAGGAAAATCTTTACCCATGGGGACCTAAACATGCGACAACGAAGGTGGGTTGAGTTTTTTCAGGACTTCAACTTCGAGATCACTTACACTAAAAGTAAGGGGAATGATGTGGCTGATTCATTGAGCAGGAAGTCATGGAGGGAAGCTATTTAGGAATCATTGGATTCTTGGAAGTCAATGGAGGAGTTTTCATGTCCCACACCTAGAAGAAAGGGTGGATGGTGGTATAGGTTTTCTATTTCAGATGATAGTGTAGTCCTCAATATTGTAGCAGGTGGTCGAGCCTCAATGGGGAGACATACAAAAGGAAATGATGTGTGGTCGGGTTAACCAAGGCAACGATCTGAAAGGGTGGTCAGAGGATGGTAATAATCAGATACTATTTTGAGGGATGTTTTTTTCCCAGAGATGATGCGTGATGTATTTTTATAGGAGTTATATAACTCCCTAGAAGAGGTACACCCTTTAGTATACAAGATATACTATGGTCTGATGGAATAGTTTTGGTGGCCCGGGGTGAAACAGGCAGTGGTGGAGTTCGTGGCTTGGTGCCTGGTGTGTCAACAGAAGAAGGCCAAAAACCATGTCCTAGGAGGTTTGTAGAAGCCTTTAGATGTCCCTGAGTAGAAGTGGCATGACATCTCGATGAACTTCTTCATAGGACTACCCAAGGTTCAAGGAGGTTGTGATGCTATCTGGGTAGTGGTAGATTAGCTGACTAAATCAGCTCACTTTATGGTGATCATGGAGTTGAGTGTGGTGGATGTTTTAACACGTAGATATACGGATGAGGTTGTGCGATTTCATGGAGTTCCATGGTCCATAATCTCAGATAGGGATGCATGGGTTACCTCACGAGTCTAGAGGGGATTACAGCATGCTTTGGGAACCCTTCTACATCTTAACACTGCTTTACACCCCCAGAAAAATGGGAAAATAGGTAGAACCATTTAAACGTTAGAGGATAAGCTACAGTCATATATTTTTGACATTGGGGGATCATGGGAATTACATTTTCCATTTATAGAGCTTCCCTACAATAATATCTACCACTATAATATTGGCATGGAATTTTTTGAAGCCTTGTACAAGAGGCCAAGTTGTTCGCTAGTGTGCTGGAACAAGTTTGGGGAGGTAGGTGTTATTGACCTAGATGTAGTGAATAACACAACAGAGAAGGTTATGCTTGTGCTTGAGAGGATAACGGATGCCCAGGACCAGTATAATTTGTATGCCGATCGTAGGAGGAGGCCCCTGTAGTGTGAGGTTGGAGAGAATGTGATATTGAAGGTTTCCCCTCGACGTGTGTAGTAATGGTTAGGAAAGGGGATAAAGATATAAATTTGGTTCATTAGGCCTTTCAAAGTGTGGGGGCGAGTTGATGAGGTTGAATATCAGCTGGCATTTCCACCACAGTTGTAAAGGATCCATTACATTTTCCACATAACCTATCTTCACTGATATCTACAAAATGACTCCCATGTCATTGACTGGGAAGTGTAGGATATAGAGGATAATGGTACATTCATTTAGAGACCAGTGAGGATCGAGGATTGAAAGGAAAATGTGCTTCGTTGATGAACCATCCCTTTGGTTCATGTGTTGTGGAGGCACAGTTGGCTCGAGGGGAGTACTTGCGAGCAAGAATCTCAAATGCGTGCCTTGTACCAACAAATATTTTAAGATAATGTTTTGAGGCTTCCATGTTGATATTGTTTTTGTGACCTGCTATGATGTAATGCTGACCTTTATGGTTTATGAGATGTTTTGTTTCCATACCTTGATTATGTTTATGAAAAGACATGATATGTGGGGAAGGGATGACCTGATCCCTAATCAAGATTCATTATCATGGATACGATTAAACCCATGCTGGTGAGTCTGTGCCGCCCAAAGCGGATAGCATCTTAACACGGAGTAAATAATTACTCTATCCATGTGGTGGGACAATGTGATCCATGGGATTCGTATGGTAGTTTTGGGTGGTTTTTTCTGAGAGGTATCTTATAGAGGTGTTTTTTGGGTTACTCATGTAATCTTGGGGGTGAGAAAAATTTTGAGATGTATCTGATGTAATGGAACATACCCTCATAGTACATTACATTGAAAAATTCTATGTGTTGGGGTGTCATGGACTCACCGATCATCCCCACCCATCTTTCTCACACTGATTAGCTTAACTGATCAGATTCATATATCAGCATCACAAATCAACATCAATGATCTGCTTCACAGATCAACTTAACTGATCAGCTTCACTGATCAGCCTGAGAGATCATTTTCACAGATCGGTTTCACCAAATTGGGTTCCCTGATCAGTTTCACCAAATCGGTTTCATATATTGGTTTCACCTAATCATTTTCAGAGATCGATTTAAAAAAATCATTTTCACATATCGGTTTCACCAAATCAGTTTCACAGATCAGTTGTACCAAATCTATTTCACGAATCGGTTTCACACAATTGGTTTCAAAGATCGGTTTCACGAAATCGGTTTTAGAGATCATTTACCCTAAATCGGTTTCACATATTGGTTTCACTAAATCTGTTTCACATATCGGTTTCACCACATCAGTTTCACAGATCAATTAAACAAAATTGGTTTCACAGATCGGTATCACCAAATCGATTTCAGAGATCGGTTTCACCAAATTGGTTTCACATATCAGTTTCAAAAAATCAATTTCAAACTTTGGTTTCACCAAATCGGTTTCAAATATCAGTTTCACCAAATCGATTTCACTTATTGGTTTCACCAAATCATTATCACAGATCTATTTCACAAAATCTGTTTCGCAGATCAGTTTCAACAAATAGATTTCGCATATCTCGTTCACCAAATTGGTTTCACATATTTGTTTCCCCAAATTGGTTTCACAGATCGATTTCACAAAATCAGTTTCACAGATCAGTTTCATGAAATCGGTTTCACAGATCGGTTTCACCCAATATATTTCTACGACAAATTTCACAAAATCGTTTCCACTTATATGTTTCATCAAATCAGTTTCACAGATTGGTTTCAACCAATCAGTTTCACAGATTTCTTTCAATGATCGGTTTCACCGATCAATTTCAGGAGATCAGCTTCACGGGATTAGCTTCACAAGATCAGCTTCACATGATCAGCTTCACAGGATCAGCTTCACCCAATCAACTACAATGATCAGCCTCAAGGGATCATCTTCACAGGATCAGCTTCACCCGATCTGCTCCACTGATCGTTTTCACCTATCAGTCTCACCAATTAGCCATAGAGGGTTGTCGGGGTTTCCTTCCCCATTTTTCCTGTAATGTAACCATTAAGTCTTTTAACCATTTTATGTAGTTCAAAGCCATTTTTAGCGCCATAAACATCATTTTAAATCCCCTTGGAGTGGAGAGACCCTCAACAGATCCATTTCATTCTCATTAGATGAATTAATTTATCAAAAATATATTTTGGGCACCTTTCTAAAAATAATTTTTAAATAACATTAAATTACATCATGTTTATTCATATAATAGTGAGGTGAAACCACGACATGCCTTTAATGCCATTCAAAATTATTATTATTTAACTCCATGACCTCACCTTTTTATCACACATGAATTCCTTTTTTCTTCTTCTTGGCTTGTTTCTTTCTTTCCTTGGTGTGTTTGGGGTATCCTTTCTCGAGGCTAGTGGTGCGCCCATGTGATATCCTTTCCTTCTCATTCTTGGAGTGTGTCAAGTTCCTCCCCTACAAGTTAGGCATCCCATTTTTTGGTGTGAGGAGAAAAATGTCAATCATTGATCATTCAAGCCTTGGATTTTCCTTCTTCTCTCTTCAGTGTGCATCCTGAGGGGTGGGTATGATAATGTTTCCTATGTTGATGAATGAATCCAAACCTTAACAAATATAGTAAATGGATTTAATGAATGAAGGGGTGATTTTGATAATATTTTTGTACTCAAATATGTATTCTTATATGTTGTGAATTGAATGGGATTATGTCCACTAAAAATTATGGATATTGGTGGTCCTTTCAAGAACACAAATGAACTTCTATTTTTCTTGATATTTATGTGATTGAATAGATGTAACATGGAAAATAGAAAAAAATAAACTCAGTTTATTACATGGATTCCAAATGAATAACAATCCTTGTGTGATCACCTCGGTTAACCAAACAAAAAAAACAGAACTAAATGAATGGCATATTAAAATTTGAAAACCCCCTTTCTTTTTTTCTAATGATGTTTATGGTTGATTCATTTGAGGTGATGTGTATTGGGATGTGTTCCCCTATTGAGAAGTAGTTGGTTTTGGGGACCTACGGCTATGTGGGGATATATGTTAGGGCTTAGTTTGGTTCCATCACCTTGAGGGATCTCACAGATCCCTTTTGTTGTTGTGACTTTACAAGAGAACCGGGCCTGAATGCATAGATTTCCCCTTGACTGTTTTTCCATCATGGGATTGTGCCTATGTCTTTTAGTTACGCTGTAGTAAAGAATTATCTAAATGTAATCACTTTAATAGGAAAACAATAATGGGGTGAAAGGGGAATTATTTTCTGGGAATGAGTTGAGAAATGATTATGGTTGTGGCAATTCTTATGAATGAATTATACTAAGGGTTTTTGTATATGAGAAGGTTTTGGAACCCCTAGGATTGGATGAGGTCTTTTTAAGTATATGTATAGTTTAGTTTTATGTTTCTTATTCGTGCCCAATCCATGCTAATCTATTCATGATGAACGCCTCTATTTCCTGGGGGTGTTTAACCAACACACCTATGAGTGACAGGTTATTAACACCTTTTCTTCTCCCATTCCCGAGTAGCACAAGATTCTTAGGGTTGGCTGTGACAAACTGAAGTCCATTAAAGCCCAAGATTCTTTGGGCAAGGTACATTGATGTGATTGGCCTAAGTGAGTGCAGGCATGTGGTTTGTCAAGTTCCTTCGAGATGAGGCCCAAGTTTCCTCGAGCATGGTGGTAGATATTCTAGACCATGTGTGTGGGAATGGTTACATGTGGTTGTTGTGGACAAGGTGTTTGCGGGTAGGATATGTGGTTGTGGTATCCCAGGTGTGTGCATGCAGGGGAGGGTAGTGGGCTGCGGTGAGAATGGCGGGATAGGTCTGATGTGTGGGATTTGTTCAATAACCAATGGGAAAGTGTTGCGTGGTACCCAAATATCGATGTGATATTACTATTACAGTAATTGGCATGCGTTATTTGGGGACTGTACCATGGTGAGGTTTTTATGGATTGTTTCCTTGCTAGGTGCTTTGGTTATCATCAAATTTTTCTGGGGCATTAGTATGCCTCCCAACTTATGCATGTGAGATTTTGGTTTTCCGTAATTGTTATAACAGTATACTCACCCATTATATATAAAACCAGTTTCATGTTTCTAAGAGGAATTCATGGATCACGCTGGACCATACTAGTTCTGATGCTGGGACCGTTGACTTTGCTATTTTTCATTTATTTTGGTGAATCCATCTAGAGGTTCTTGTATTTTTTTTAGTAAATTATATTGGTACATGCATATGTGATTGGGTTGTTTTTTGTTTTACTTTTAATTCTAGTTTTGGTGTTGTCTGGGATTTACTATCTAATCTCACGATACTACTAAATAAAAAGGTTAATGCCATCTATTTCTGAATGTGATTCAATAAACTTGGTGCTAGTAACCACTCTAGGACTAATTGAAGGAAGATCTTGTGGGTCATTATCTCTCCATAAACATGAGTAAGGATGGGTCTGGCAGTTTTCTGCCCCTTCCCCCATCTTGGTGAAGGCAGTTTGTGATACTTCATTCCTTGGAAAATTTCAGCTTCATCTCTTAGTTGAATTTATCTTTTGTGACGTGTTAGATGATTATGTGATAAATTGGTAGGTCATTCAATATTTCTCAACAAAACTGTTAGAATTGGAAATGAAATATGATTATAGCCACATTTAGTGAGATTATACATTAATCTAACAAACTTTATACAATCTATAAATGGATTACATTGCAATCCTCCAAAAAACATAAAATATAATAATTAAAAATATGGTAAATATATCCGCTTATCATTTATCTCACATGTCCCATATGGTAGTTCATAGTTATCACAATCGATCATGTGAATACTTTAATCATGTATTCTATTGAAACATGGTAATCCCTTAATTTACTATACATCCTTCTTAGGAATATACATGTTTCCTTATTAATAATTCCTGAATTATATAAAATAATCCATGAAACATAAAACAAATTATAATAAATCTTTAATCAGTTCCAATGTAACTAGTATTATAAAATTTATTTATTAAAATTTATCATATAATTGTATAAATATTAATAATATATTCTTATGTAAAAATTATATCATACCAATAAATATATATTTCATTATTCCATTATTCCATAAAAGTGATTCTACAACATTATTCTAGAATCTCATTACATAATTACTCAATCATTCCACCAATTTGTTATCGTACTCTATATCAACAATATTGATTATGTGTGATGTCCCTTGGTCTTTTTCCCCAATAGGTTGTTGACATTGATCATCATCATTAACCCTTGGATTTGGGCATTGCATATCATAATGCCTCACTACCTTGCACATGTACCATTGAAGCATGAGTGGTGTAATCTCTTTATCCTTTTTTCTATCAACATCATTAGAAACGTTTTACAATTATTTTGGTACACATATACTTAATTCCTTTCAATTTAACATGTAAAATAATTTATAGGCCCTTTATGATAATCATTACCATGTTTCTTTCCACATTTTGAGAGGAACAAAACAATAATATTTTATCACCATTATTTTGATATTTTTCCTTGAAATCCACATTTAGTTTATTGTCAAACCCATGAGATTTATATGTAACACTAACTTTAATTTATACCTTGATACCACAAAAAACAATCTCTTCATATAGACTAATGTTTCGTATAGCTAATTCCTTTCTTTGAATTGGTTTTATGCCACTGAAAAATCAATCAACATTATATTCTGGTTAAATAATAAATTTAGATGAATACCTTGCATGTCCTATAAATTTTTTCCCATATGTACTGAAGGATTAATCATCATTTTTTTAATCTCAAGGAACTCATTTTCCATCTTTGTTTGAAGAATACATGTAATGTACTTAATGAATTTTTTTTCTTAAACTCATCCCATTCCAGGGATTCCATTTCATCTTTCTTTATTGTATTCTTGATTAGAGTCCATAATTTCTCTTCTTCTCCTTGTAAACGATAAACAAAAAAAATAATGAATTTTTCATATTCTACACATTGAAGGATGGAAAATATATTTTCAATGGTAAAGATCCGTTATCTTAGAAGACCCACTGAATGAAGGTGGATGTTGCCTCATGATGGACTCACCATAATGTTATTCTCTTATGTAGTTATTTTGGAATTCCAGAATGATTTACATCTTTCATAAGAATAGAAATAATATATTTCATTCCATATGCCTTATAATTTGGTTATTAAGGAGGAAAATCAGTTCATTTCCCCTTAAATTGATAATTAAAATGGTTCTAATGTGAGAGGAAAATATCATACTAGGAAAACAATCTAATCAATGGGGAGTACCTTAAAACTCTAACATATTAGTTTTTATCATAGGTTATTCATAATCATTACAATAATTCAATTATTGTATCGAATAGTTAGACTTACCCTTAGAGACATCCCATTACATATATATATATATATATATATATATATATATATATATCTCTCTAATGTTTACACATCATAGTTTCTAAAGGTTCACTACAAATTTTCTCTGATACCAATTGAAATGACCCATGCTTGAAATACATGGAGATTACATTTCTCTCTAAGAATACGTAATACATTTCAAATTTTAGACACCAAGACAATATTAATTTAGTGTATTATAAACGTGGAATATAGTCTTCTAACTTGTTAAATGATCATCAATATCTCCCATAAAGATCATCCCATTTTGTTTTCCTACCTAAAACCATTCTTTATATACATAGGAAACTAAAACATAAAGAGGTTGATATAAAATACTTATTAAGGGTAAATATAGAGAATATAAAACAAACAATAATCATAATAATGTTAAAAAATGATAAAATGTGTAAATATCAATATCATGAGTCCTAAAATAAATCATCTAACAACATAAGGAATAGATAACAAAGGAACATTAAAAATTACAAAATTTCATTGATATAAACCATGGGATAGTAGAAAACAAATAAAAAAAGTAATATGATTTACATATTATCCATGGAATGGATTCAAAGACCATCACAATGGATAAATTCTTTAGCTGATATGGGGTTACATAATGTTCTATCCATGTATTACTGAACCAGATTTACATGTTGTTCTAGACATGTATTACAGAACATGATTCACTTTACATTTTATTCTTGTTTATATCATGATATATAAATCATTATCCAATTAATTGGAGGAAGATATAGGTCCCACCAATTTCTTAATGAAACTATTCTTATGTTTTCCTCAAAAAATAAAAAAAACATTCACTATAGCATAACCCATCGAATAATATGGGTTTGTTAAACATCATCCAATCATATTTAATATAAAAAAGGATTTTCAAAATAATATTTAATAATAAACACAGTAATATATTTATAGTAATAGTAATATTAACATAACCCAATGTCATTTTATATGTAAAATAATTTTGACAAAACAGTTGAGCTTAATTCCTGAGAAAAATATCCTTTCTTCTACAAAAACATTTTCTTTTCCCAAAATACCGCAAAATTTTAACAGATAAGAATTTAGATGAAAATAACATGAATTCATGTAGTTGATGATTCATGACTATAAGGAATTGTGAATATGTTAAAATATTTTCATGCTATATAAGTTAAAATAATAGTGTTCTCGTACTCTTAGTAGAAAATTTAAAAAGTCCATCGTATGGTAAACAAAAGGAAGATTCCAACCCTACGATGTTGTAAAAGTAAAAATGGAAAAAAGGAAATTAATCATACATATAATGGATGAAAAAAAATTATGATAAATTTTTTATAAAACATGGAAATGGATTTTATATATATCCCTATTAAATACTTACGTATAAACAATCTCGGATAAAAAGAGATTGAATAATTATCCCTTACCGTAGGTTCAATTTATTCTATATGCATCTGAAAATCCATTATACTGAGTTGTAATATATTACTAACGTGTTAAAAATCCATAATAATATTTATGAAATCATATATTATTAACTTATGACTTTATATTACCTATTCATTTATCAATTCCATGTTAAAGTAATATTTTGGGTAACAATCGTATTATTTATTATACTTGTTTTGACTTGTTATTATAGATATTATTAAATATATCATGATTTATTTAATTATATAATTTGAAAAATGATTCATATATCATATATATTTAGTATATAAATATCAATATATAATATAGAAAAAAGAAATGGAAGACATCATTCATGGAGACGGTAGGTCGTGCATAAGCCTGAATGTTGTTTCATTTTCCTTATTGAATTGAATGGAAGAATGTAAATGAAATATATAAATAAATAAATAAAATATAATTATTGGTTCATAGATTTCATTATAATTTATTATATATACTTTATTATCAATATTTAATGGTTAATGTGGAGAATGAATCCAATAGTGTCGTGGAGATAGTAAGTCAGACGTACGCATGAGAGACTATATCATTAACTTAATTGATAAATGGTATAAAATTATATGGTATATTAATAATATATAATAATTATAATTTTATATTAATTATTTAAATCCATTATACGGATCATTATTCCCATCCAAATTATTTATTGTTGAAGAACAAATAACACCACAGCGTGGAGACTGTAAGTTGTACGTACGCACACATGGTGATATTATAATTATTTAGAGGGATAAAATGATGTATAAGGTTTTAACATAACTATAATATCATATAATCATGTATTAGATAGATTATTCATTACTTTAGTAGGTAAAACACATAATAAGTGTATTTATAATAGGATCAGTATTTTCAACGAGTTGATAAAAAATTACCTTTTTTCAGGAATCTCCTTTTGGTATGAAAAAAAGGAATATAAAGGGAAACTTTATTCCCAAATAATTTAATATATGATTATGTGAGGGAATTTGGGAGGTTATTTGGTTAGTGTTTGGCTGATCCAAAGAGGTTTTCAGGTGTGATGAAAACAGAAGTATATGTTTTATTTTATAAGAGTGGGGAAGAGATCCTGTGGGATGTCTTGAAATATTAATTTATTATAAATTCACAATCATTTTATAATGTTCCGAAACTAATTTATTTATTATATAAGATGAGTATGGGTCTAAATAATCCCTACCAATTAAATTATGACTTGTTTTAATTTTAATTTAAACCATATAATATTGATTTATACTTATTTAGTCTATTTAATTTTATTTTTTGTAATAATATTATAAATATTAAATTATCATCAATATTAACTTATGTGTTTTAAAATGGTAATAATTGGATACATAATAAAATTTTAAAACATATAATATCATTTTTGTTATTTTTAAATATTTTTGTTATTTTTAAATAATTTAATAAATTTTGTTTTGATAAAATATCAATAGTGTAAATATTGATACAATTCAATTATTTGACTTTAAATTAAACCCACACAAAAGATAAATTAGAACCAAAATAATTTATACACTCAAAACATGTCATA
This sequence comes from Viscum album, assembly GCA_963277665.1. NCBI lineage: Eukaryota > Viridiplantae > Streptophyta > Magnoliopsida > Santalales > Viscaceae > Viscum > Viscum album. The sequence continues at coordinate 1,921,329,359 of OY728145.1, read as the reverse complement.
GTAAACTATGAAATTTATAGAGCACATTAATTATTATATTTTTTATTTTTTAATATTTTTCAAAATATTTATTTGATATTTTTATCAATAGAATAATTTCTATATCACTATTGTATCTTCATTAGTAGAAATTTTATGATAAAAAATTCTATATGAATTCACCAGATGTACAGAATTTCATTATTTTTCTAGATATAATTTATTCTCTATGTTTTATTATGTTTATCACAATATTAAAATTATTATATTTATAAGATATATGAGAGAGACATGTTGTTACCTTCTTTTGCCTTAATTATTATTACATCACATTAATGAAAAATAGTACATTAAATGAAACACTTCTGAACACTAGGTGATATTGGTCGACATTAATTTTAAAAAATATTCTTTTAGTATGTGTTAAGGGGATTTTATTATCCTTTCCATATTGTTAGTTACCCTAATCTACCCAATTTACCTTTTACTATGGTAAACAAATTACCATAGATAGCATTCATAATAAAAAAATAAAATAAAAGTAACCTATAAACATAATTTGATCCCACTAATTCAAAATATGGAATCCAATTTTCATAATTCAAAACATAGATTTACAAGTAATTAATTTAAAATTAATTCCAATTTTCAAAAATCAAAATATCGGGTTTTAAAGAAGGTAAAACATCTCAAAATATTGTCATCTATTTATGTCCAATATAATTTCTAAATTACATAAAATTTACACAATTTGAGAAAATGATAAAAAAATCCAATTCAACTTTTAAACTATAAAAGAAGATAATCTAACAATATAAATAAATTAGGAAAAAAACCATTGAATTATAATGTAGTATATTTTATTATTCACCAAAATATTAATTTCATCAGAAAATTTCCAAATTTTCAATAAGGATAAATTTAGATGCCCCACATCAAAATAAGACATTTATTTTGTCAGATAAAATATATTAATGTGTAAAAAATATTTTAAATTGTTTCTCCATCAAAAGGTGACATGATTGCAATTTTTTGAAAAATATAACTTTTATTTGAAATTTGAATATGTCCTTATATAATATTATTAAAAATATATAAGATTAATGTTAATGTCATTTAAAATTCAAAATTTGGTTAATAATATTAATAATTTCTATTTTATATCCCATAATAATATTTTAATAATATATCATTGTTTAGTGAAAGTCGGTATTGTGTACAACCCATGATATTGAGGATGGTCACTCCTGCGTGTAATGTAATCCAAGTCATTGTTGCATATAGTGAAATATTCTGTTGGTGTTGTGTATAACGTGATCCAATCCTCATTATTTTATACATTGAAAATGGTCTATAATAAGTTTTGCGTGAAATGAATTCTATAAAAAATTGAAATTGGGTTTAACCCAGGCCATGTATAGTGTTGTGTATATGACATGATAATATGGTGTTTCCTATAGTATAATCTAATATTAGTGTAGTGTAAAACACAGAAAAACAATTAAATTAAAAAGATTCTATCTCATAAAATCTCAGGGTGTCTCAATTTCTATAATGGTTCATGACTTGTCACCCATATAACCATACATTTCTTATAATGGTCTAGTGGATATGTTCGAGCCACCTGAGGTCTTTTTGATACCCTATAAATTTATCCTTGTACATTATTATAGGACATCTTCCTAGACATTACCATGCCCGTGTACTCCTAGAGTACCTTCCATGTTCGATAGCATATGGTCAACAACATGTGGTTGTCCCATGTGGCTTGTGATACTTATCTAGCCAGAAATCATTACCATTGTATCCAAATCACTAGACATCATGTTTTTCTCAAACTACATGCTGTGTCAAATTTATTTTCATAGAATATTAGATCTTCTAAACATGTATCAAATTCAAAAACCCTTCAATCATATCTAGCATTGTATCAACCCAAAATAGAAGGATATGTCTTGGACTCATGGTTTATAGTCATATGGTTTCCAAAAGTTAGTATCTAGTTATTTTAAATGTATCTTTTATACCATATTAATATCTAGTTCTTCAACTGTTGATAATTTGGATTCCAATTACCCAAAATGATATTCCACAACATTAAATCTAATCAAATCCATCCCTAATTACCATTCCATCCCTCAAATGTGAGTGTATCATGAATCCATGGGTCTATTAATATTTGGTAAAACCCAAAAATGTAAAACCAAGGCCCAATAGTACAATTGTGTAATAAATCATTTATTCGAGGGAGAAAATAACAAGAAAAAATAATTACCAATTTTTGGCCATTATTTCTTTGCCATGAATTTAAATTGGGAGATCCATGGTTTCAAAATAATTTATTAATCTATTTAATTTCAATATATTAGAGCATGAAATTTTCCATAATTTTGAATATCAATGAAATAAAGTTATCTTCCTCAAAAATAAATTCAAATGAAGAAGAATCCAAAAATTATTAGCCATACAAGGTTATTGTATTATTATTTATGGAAGAACGCACTATCCAAAGACATAACGGTGTCACTTAATCAATTGTGTCTTAATCTTCTTGGATCTAATGTGTCTTAATCATAAGATATTGATTAACTATCATAGGAGATACTGAATATCTATCTATGATCCTAGTCGTATGTGAATGAGCCATGGAAATTTTCTATAATGAAATATTTATATAAAAATCTGGATATGCATATTTAAATAAAATAAATAAATGAGTTTATTTATTTTAACAAAACGCACCCACCAACAGTCGCTATTTATGAAAACCCAATGCTGAATTTTTAGATTCCCCTTAGGTAAAAAATTCAATCCAAACACATTAGTTGTCTCATATTCCTGATCTGAGCTCTAGGTAAACTTTGAACTCATTTTCTATAAGAAAATATGTTTGTGAAATATATAATATTTTTAATTATCTCATAACATTAATTTTGGTAACCCAAGGAATCAAAATTAAACATCATCCATGTTCCTAGATTCATGTATATTTATAGAGATATTAGATAGTATTACAAGGCATAAATTGGTCTCTGCAAAATAATATTTCCCCATTTGATATTCTTGAACTAGTAGGTTTGGTAGTTTGCAACCTAGTGATTCAACTAAACATCCATTTAGGTGCTAAATTGTTCAATGTTTTTATAGATGATACACATTTATAATCTCTCCCATGTACTGATCAAATATTTTCCAACAATGGGTAATTTTATTTCTTATGAGTAAAATATTTAATAAAAAGTTTATATTATAGAGATAATGATATGTTGAGCATGATTACACACATTGTCAATGTTCTGTTGGGAATCCAAAATTATGAAAACGATACTTGGGAAAAAGTTATTTTCATTGGGTATAATCTATATCCATGAGATTTTATTTGAAAACTATTTCCCATTAAATAATTTAATTTCCTCGATAACATTCATTACTCGTAACTCCATGGGTAAAATAATTGTGATATACTATTAATGTATTATTTAAAGATGAGTATTCTATAGCCCATGGATTGGATGAGAAGAGTATTATTATAAAAATAAAGATAAATATGTTCCATATACATTTATAATATTAATTCATTAGTTTTCAAATGATTCTAATTTATGTTAAATAATATTTTAAAATAAAAGTGTTGTTTTTATATGAAATTATTTCTACACATGGAAATGAATTTTATGTTCATAAATTATTTAAGTCACCTTTGTTGAATTATTCTAATGAAATTTATATTTATTAAAATATTTAAGCATTCATATAATATTTTTTTGTAGTCATGGAATACAAATAAAAATGAGTTTCATGATTAAACACATTAGTTTATCTAAAAAAGGGTTTTCATCTTATTTTCATGCTTATTTAAAAATATATTTCGCTGAATTATAGAAATTTAATTTGATAAAATGTATTCCATACTTTTAATCATGTGTTTCAAATTTGATAAATATACCGCATTTTTAATATGAATCGAAATCATATTTAAACTGACCACCTTAGTAAAATACATGTCATGTTAATATAGGTTTAAAATGGGTAATATGTTTATAATTATTAATATTATCTAATATTTTATAGTGGTAGAAATTTCATAATGATCAAGTTTTCGAATTTATTTTTTAATGGAATGATGTCCATGAAAATGACCTATATGATATTCAAATAAATTATTGTTATGGGATTTCACTCTCTTAATTTTAAATACCTCTTACGTGTCCACATAAGAAGAAAAAAACATTATGAATAAATAAATATGTCAATTTTGAAAATAATTAATTCTTTTTCATGATTTATAGTAATTATTATATTTATTAGTATTATGATGACATTAAATTCTTTATGAAAGACTAATGTACTATTTATTATATTAATAATAATATTTGATAAATGATATTAAGAATATTAAAAAGAAAATTAATTTAATTTTTTTGATGTATTAAACTTATTTTTTCATTTAGTTTCGTATTAAGTTTTGTTTTATGAGATTATAATGGAATTATAAATTTTAATTTATGTATATAATATCAAATTAATTGAGTGGTGTCTATATTGATAATAACGATATTGTAATATGAATAATATGTTATTAAACAACAATTGTTTTTTAAAAACATTAATTGAGTACATAGGTGATAGTTTGTGTTGTAAAATATAATCAATTGTCAAATAATATTCTCATTGAACCATTTTTCATGATATTAACTTAATTATATTTTAATATTTTTTTAAATTCCATGAGTGACCCTTCTCTGTCATATAAAAGGGAATATCTCTTCCCTATTATTCACATAAAAGTGAGCCTTCTACCTCACTTGTCCTCTCCAATGTTTCCTTATATAATTACCTATACATTATGGATGTGTTTTTATTCTTAAAATAGATACTTTATTTTCCATAAAGATTTCATTCGTTGTGTTTCATCATTGACATAGATTAAGCTTATTTTCATGGTGATAAATTTTTATTCCAACTTAGTGAAATGTCATCATGAAAATGATGTACGGTCAATGTGGTTTATTATATTATGTTAAAAGGTCGAATTTATTTTGGAAATATTAATAGAGGAATCTATGTTATGGTAAGAATGTGTCACTATATATATTTTCTTTATAGAAAGCACGCAACACACAGTTTATTGAGATAAATTCTTACATAGACCTAGAATACATGCATAGAAAAGATGATTTTTAAAATTCAAAATTGGGACTTTGATAGCAGTTCTAAGCATTAATAATCATATTTTTATAATATGCATCAATATTGTTTTAGTTCTTATAGAATCTTCCTAGAATATAAAAATTATATTGAAGGATTATGGAATAGGTTCCCCTTGATGTAGAAAGGTTGCATGTACGGAATCTATACACATATCTAACACATTTTGTAAGGAAATGATAAGCAATATTGGACACTAAACGATGTTTAAGGTAATGATAGATGAACAAAACCATCCCATACCATTAAAATGGAGATTTAAATAGGGTATATAAAACATTATTGTAAGATAAATAAACACTGAAATTTAAGATCAGTTTATTAATGATTTATGTGTTGAAAATGTGGTAATTAGATGGTTATTTTTATTGTAATAATTTAACAATCTAGGGTTATTTATTGTATACACCACAAGATAAAAAAATTTAGAATTTGGATTCTGTAATAAAATTAAATTTCATTTGAGAAAGAAAGTAATTCTATTTAATTTTAAATCATTCATTACTATTTTTTTGTACAATTTTACATCACGTGTCTAGGTTGATAATGTTATATAGTTTTCAGAATATTATTGAGATTTTTTATTTTTTTACAACATCCTACAATGATGTTATGTTTTATAGTATAATGTATTTCATCTATGAGTTGTACAATGTAGTTTAACATCAAGTCATAGGGATGTTGATAACCAATGTGATATTTACATAAAATCTATTTTGAGAACCCACTAATGCAGAAAAAATTTTGTACGGTGGTTATGTTTTAGTTTTTACATATTTTTTGGTCAACTTTATCATAGAAGATTTTATAAATATTGTTTTTATGTCCGTTATTTTAAAACCGACATAAAAATCAAAAAACTAAAGCGTTTTTCACATCAGTGAATAAAAAACCGACATGGAAAATGGTTCGGAGTTGTGATGTATTATGTCGGTTATTTAAAAACTGAAATAGAATATACTTTAACATGTCGGTTATATAATAACCGAACTCCTAAATCACACCTCTGAGGAATTTATCAAGTCAGTTATTTTCATAACCGACATGATAAAGCAGTCTGCCTAGTGGTTTTGTACATGAGTTAAATAATAACCAAGGAGAGAACATATCTACTACATTAGTTATAAAATAACTGACATAAAAAATATTACACTCCATTTATTACAACGGTTATGAAATTACTAACATAAAAACCATTCCCATGAATATGTTACATCAGTTTTCAAATAATCGACGTTAAAACCAGTCCCAGTGCATTTTTTAATTTAACCATTCAAGCACAATTTTTCTCAGCCAAAAGAATTCCTAAAAAGAACCAAAACAGACCAACCCCCCACCCCACCCCACTGGAAAACACCCTTGGAAACCCTCCCACCACACTGGACACCCCCACATCCCTGGATGGCCCCCACCCACACAAAAAACTCCCCACACCCATAGAAACCCCCCACAACTATGCCCATCCAAAAGAATACATTAAACAGAACAATAACAGACCAACCCCCACACCCCCCACTGGACAGCCCTCCCCCACCCCTTGGATTTCCCTCCCACACCCCGGGACCCCCACCCACTAAACATCATGCCCACAACCCTGGACACCCTCACCCTCCTGGACACCCCCACCCCCATGGACACCCCCCCACCACAACACACCCCTAGACTGCCCCCCACACCCCTAGACCCCCACCCATGGACAACCCTTCGACTTCACCCACCATCATGGATTCCTTGGACACCCCCACCCCACTGGAAAGCCCTCCCCAGATCCCTAGAAAGAAATCGCACACCCCTAGACCCCCCCACCCATGGATAGCACCTGGACTACCCCCAACCTCGTGGAAATCGGAGAAACCCCCATGGACAGCCCTACCACAACCTCGGAATGCCACCTGAACAAACTAGAACCCCCACTCCCATACACACACACACCCAAGGAAAATCCTTGTACATCCCTCCCACACCCCTGGGAAGCGCCCTGACCCCACTGGGAACCCCCTCCCCACACACACACCCCATGACACTCCCTAGATAGCTCTACCACCCTACAGGACACCCACACCCCACTAGACAACCATCCCCACCCCCCTGGACAGCCCTCCCACACCCCTAAACAACCCCCTCCACCCCACTAAACAGCCTTCCCAAAAACCTAGACACCCCCACCCTCCTCGACAGCCCCCACCCCCTAGATAGCCCTCCCACCCTCCTAGACACCCCCACCCCCACAGACACCCTGGACACCCCCACCCCTAGACAGTCCTCCCAAAACCCTAGAAACCCCAACACCATTGGAAACCCCCTGGATTGGCCCAACCTCATGGACACCCCTACCACCTATATAGCCCTCCCACACCCCTGCAAAGCCCCCTAACACCACTGGGCACCCCCACACACATGGAAAGACCCTAGACAGTCCTCCCACCATCCCAGACTAACTCACTCCAATCGAAAGCCCTCCCCCACCCCTTGGACAGCACTCCCACACCCCTGGAAACCCCCACCCCAGCAAATAGCCTGACCACATCCAAGGACACCCCCACCCTCCTAGATAGCCCCACACTCTGAACATCCTTCCCACCCCCTAGACTTCCCCACCCCCAAGGACACCATGGACACCCCCACACACCTGGACAACCCCCCCACACCCCAATAACCCCCCCCCCCCCCCCCTCGCACACACACACACACCCCTAAACACCCCCTGGACCCCCCCCATCATTGATACTCTAGACACCCCCACCCCACTGGAAAACCCTCCTACAAACCTGGAAAGCCCCCACCTTACATGACATCCCTCCCCAAACCCCTGGGCAGCCATCCCACAGCCCAAAAAATCCCCTACACCCCTGGACACCCCATGGACTGCCCCCACCCTCATGGACAACCTGGACACCCCCACCCCCTAGAGAACCCTCCCACACCCCTGGAAGGCCGCGTAACCCCACAAGGCACCCCACCCCCAACACCTCTAGACCCACTAGACATCCCTCTCACCCACCTGGATAACCCCACCCTATTGGACATCCCTCCCCCACCCACTGGATAGCTCTGCCACACCCATGCACCTCCCACTAAACAGCTTTCCCACAAGTCTAGGAACCCCCACCCACTTCGACATCCCCCTCCCCGGGACACCCCCACCTCTAGACATCCCTCCCATCTTCTTGGACACCCCCACCCCCATGGACAACCTAGACCCACCCCCCACCCGTAGACAGCCCTCCCACACCCCTAGAATCCCCCACAATGCTCACACTCCTTGGACTACCTCCACCCCCATGGAAACCCTAGACACCCACACCCCTTGGACATCCCTCCCACACCCCTATAAATATTCCTTACCCCACTAGGACCCCCCCCCCCACACCCATAGACTCCCCCTGGACACCCCCCTGCCCCAATGGACAGCCCTTCCCCACCCCCTGGACAACCCTCTCACACCCCACTAAATAGCCTAGCCACAACCCTAGACACCCCCACCCTCCTGGATGTCCCCCACCCCCTTAAAATCCCTCCCAACCTCCTAGACCCCCACCCCCATGGACACTATGGACACCCCCACACACCCCTAGAAAACCCTCTCACACCCTTAGAAACCCCCCACATCCCTGGACACCCCTGTTCAACTCCCACCCTCATGGACACCATAGACCCCCATTCTATAAGACAACCCTCCCACACCCCTGGAATGCCTCGTGACCCCACTAGGCACCTCCCACACCCATATACACCCCCTGGATAGTCACCACCCTCTTGGACACCCCACCCCTAAACTAGACACCCCTACCACACACCCCGGGAACCCCCACCCCACTGGACACCTCCCCACTCCACTGGAAACCCCCCCAGACCAGAATCCATACATGAAAACCCAATAGAACTAGACTAAAACAGGAAGTAGTGCAATATTAAAAAGCCACATATATAACATTCATAAAGTAAAATGTCCAAATAAAACCTAAATCCAACCAAAAATTTTACCAAATACACAATTATAATAAAAATATTCAAAATTACATTTTACACTATAGGAAAACTAAAATCCAATCAAACTTGTAAAATAATATGACCATTCCACTTGTAAGTGATTGAAATCTGGAGCACTATTTGGTTTAAGGTCATCAAATATCTACCACTTAAAAGGATAGTAGTTAACATGTATAATGAATAAATAAATAGAAATATTATGGCACTGTTTAAAAGTAAATATTACAATTTCACTATTTAAAAAGAAAATATTACCATGTCAATGTTCACAAGTGTTCCACTTGTAATTATTTCATGTATAAACTTAACATATAATATTTTCATTTAATGATTCCTTGTTGTTCCTGAAAATTCTTTTTGAATGAGTGTAAATTCAAAATATTTTTTTTATTTAAAACAAGAAAAAGTACAAATTAAAAATGCATATTTACCATTACTTCTATATATGTGATATAGGAACTACTTCTATATATGTGATATAGGAACTACTTTTCATTGTGTTTTAGTTTCCAACATATTCTTAAAACAATCCTGCACATGGCCAGGGACAGAGCATATCTAATAAAGTATTTTATCCCTTCGGAAAAAACACCAAACATTTAGTGATCACTGATAAAATATAATTTTAGGATATTGTTTTTTTTAAAATATAATTAACTCTTTTTCAGAGATATATTTCATACCTCTAACAAAAAGGCATCATCCAACACTGTGTAATTATATTCGCTTCAAATCTTTCAGAAATATAAAGAATTCTTTGTTCCTCATCCCATTCATGTGTTTCATGGGAAATCAAACGTGGGTCCATGAATCCAAATAAATCTATCCACTCATTCTTCTCACCCATGTTATAAAGAAAACTATAACAAAATAGACATAAGTATAAATTTTTAATTAATATAACGCTGGGAAAAGTTGTTCAGACTTACATGTAAACAATTTACACAACATTGATGCCCAACTTATCTCCAGTAATAAGCTCTATGATGTTAGTTTCCACAATCCCCATAGTTATTGCACATCCACATACGTGATCTTCCATTGACAAATCATAATTATCCCCCAATAAATTTGAATATCATGACAATTTGTCAAGACTAATAGAATTAGTATCGGATGACATATCCATTTGTCTTTTGTATTGTCTAGACAATATTTCATTACCTATGAATTATTCTTGTAAAATTATATAGTAAAATAAATTAATTTTATTATGTTATAACAATTGCAATAAAAAAATAGAAGATATAACATACATACCTATATGGTAATGAGTCGCAGAGGTCAGGATGGAGAAATTAAAAAATGGCCAATACTATGTCCAACTATCGTCACCTCATCTGAAGGTAATGGTACTCGATCTAATCTATCTATAATATATTGTACAGTGAACCTATGATTCAATACCTATAATTGATGATGAAGAACTATATATACTCTAAAAAATACCAGCTCATATTCAACTATATTATGTTTAGTATCATCAACCTAAAAATCACAATAAGTAGGATGTTGCAGCAGAGGAGTAGGATAAGAAATAGGGTCTACAGGCTGAGGTGGGGGAGTGGGAGAAACTAGTGGAGGTGGAGTATAGATAATGGGATCTAGAGGGGGAGGTGGAGGAGTAGGAGATACAGTCTGAAATTGCCTTTGCAGGTCTTCGGACATAGACTATACAGACATGCTTATATTTTCATCCATCGTCACATTAATATTATGAACATCAACACCCATGTATTATATTTTTTATAAACACCCTCAATAGAAGAAGTTTAAGAATGTGAGAACACTTTTCTTAATGATACACCTGTCGGATATCCTCATACAAGGCCATGATGTTCGAGCCTTCCCCATGCTGCAGATAAAATATCTTGCCTCCAATAAGCTGTAAATACCCCTTGTGTTCTCTTCTCCACAAGAGAATCCTATATTAATTAATTGAACAATTCTATAATGATTCAACTTATATGAAGAAATTATTTAACTTAAATAAATAAAATAAATATCTTACAATCCTCTCAGATTTGAACCTCGAATAATTCGGAAGATATTTATCCTTTTTGACCATCCGATATCTCTTCTATATTTAATGTCTAGATGGAGGGGATGGAGGGGAAACCTCTCCTGAGATTGGAGACTCAGCTCTCCGTTTTTGAAATTTTACCTCCATCATTTGTTCTTCCATTATTCTATACTCATCTCAAGATAAACTATGAGGGTATACATTTTTAGATTGGATCTTCTAATTATATTTCCTTGTTTTCAATAAATTTAGAATAAGAAACCATTAAAAAATATTAATAAGACCATTTATATAAAAACCCTTATCAAAGTTTACATTTCCCTTACCAAAAATTAATATTTTATTCTAATATCATCAAATTGTCTCTAAGTGTCTTCTTCGAGGAAAGGATATATATTAAATGGATTGTCATGGCTTCTATGACCAAAAAAGAAATTAGTTGTGAGGTTTTATTTGAAATACCTCAATCATCTAGAATACATCGATAATCATTTTTTCCTGACTCCTCGAGTATCAGGAATATCAAATTTTATCTGATAAAGAAGAGGTAAAAATATTATACTAGAAACATTTAATGAATAGGCTCACAGTAGAAAACTAACTTGCCAAAATCGTCTCCCACAGCTGAGATATTATCACTCAGTCCACACATCTCCAATAATTATACAAAATGTTTACTTTTCTCTTACCCTGAGTTGATACAAAACACATAAAATATTTTTCATTTGGAACTCAAGGAATATCATTCTCATCAAACTCAATGAGTATACTCTAGTCCTACATATGGCTAAGTGATAATTTTTGTAAATGTGTGAACCCACATTTACCAACTCTTGAAAAATTTTTCATTATAGGAACAAATGAGGAAGATTTTGGAACATCATGAGGAGCCTGTTAATGTTCCTCCCCAAAGGTATGATCATTATTCTCATTTATAGAATCATGTGGTCTATCAACAGACTGATCTGTCGTATCCTTCAAATAAAAAAACATTAGTTCAGAAATATACAAATTAAAATATTACTATACTAATTTAAACATAAAATAAAAAATTGAACTAAGTGGAATAATAGTAAACATGTTTAATTTGGTAAGCATGTTAAATAATGGTAAAATGGTAAAAATGGTAAACACAGTAGTGAAATTTTCATTCAACAAAATTGATAAATATATAAATTCCATAAAGGAAAACTATCGTAAATAATGTTAAACTATGGTAAACTATGGTAAACATGTTAAACTACTCTGAAAAAATTAAAATTAAAAAAAAAACATATACTTATTTGTTTTAATACACGTTCTAATATATAAATAATTACAATATCCACCATTTCATAAAAATAATCAATGTAAACAAGAAATAAACATATGTTACCTGTAATATTAGGAATGTACCAATGGATTGTTTTCCCAAATTCCTTCATCATTGTTGTTCCTTGTGGAACAAATCGTGTCTAAAACATTCTCATCATTCGGTTCTGCTAATCTATCCATGGATGTAGGTATCTCATATAAATCAACATCTTCATGAAGTTGATCCTCACCAACATATTGTTTTTTATTGTGTAAAATAATAGGTCACTATATTTCTGATAGATCAACTACATAAAAAATGAATTTTTCATGTGTTGTTGTTATAAAATATTTAGATATGTCATCCTATCTATTTAGATTAACAAATTTTATTCCAAATTCATCATGTCTGACACTCTTTTAACTGATAAACCATTTACAGTTAAAAAATTAACTTGAATTTTAAATTAATCAACCTCCCATATTTCATCAATAACCCCATAATATACATTTGATGTAGAAATTTGGATATTGTCTCTAGAACCGAAAAAATTCATTGCTTCTACAAATAAAAATTATAATGACCTGACCCTACTTACCCAGAGTTGGTGCATTATTACATATCATTGGCATGATCACAAAAGATCAAGTCTCGAAAGACCGATTAGTTTATTTGCCTTGGAATCACTAGATACATTCAGAAATGTTACATTACATTAAAAAGTGAAAAACTAAAATAATATAGTATCTAGGGTCCACACTCATATCCCGTTCTGACTAACCCTACAGATCAGTCATTAAATATTTCTTCACATCCTGAGAAAAATAAAACATAGAAATGGGTGAGCTCAAATGCTCAGTAAGGATAACAATATAGCGGAAATTTTCATAAATAATCATAAACATTTAAGGAAATGTATAACTAAAAAAATCCTTTTAAACATGATCTTCAGCATAATATGGAAAAAATAAAATGAAATAATTACATTTACATATTCCCATTGATATTCTACTAGTCGAATAGTCACATGCAATATCAATAACCACTTTCATAATGATGGAATGCATATTGCCAGACTATCATAACCACATAGTCAAGGCCTTGTGCCAAGACTACAAATATGATTCAGTCAAGGTCTTGTTCCAAGATAGTAGATTGTCTCATGAGACCAACCGATGCATCGAGGAGGTATAGCGGGCTCCACCCGTCACTTACTAAGCCCAATTCATTCCCTTATGAAATGGCTTAAACATAACATAAACATTCGTACTAAAACTAGCATACGAAATGTAAATACTTTATTCATAAACCATGAATGGTATAAAAATAACACATCCATAGTCAAACATATCAAAAAACCTTAAAAACAGTATGGAAGTTTTGTATCATAATAAATCATCTTCAAATAAGATTAAAATCCGTCAAAGGAAGTTGACAGAAATGAAATCAAAACCATTTGAGAGAAATATCTCTTTTTTTAAATCATTTAAAAGTCACATAATTATAAGAGAAATAATTTACATTGAAAATATTATTATAATATTTTAAGGGAATCTTTGAAGATTTTAAAATGGCGGAAAATAGCCGCACCCACCTTATAAGTTAAAAAAAGACATTCTTACCATAATTCTGTCGAAAAGGATAAAAAGGACCTTGTTTGGAAAACGACGGAACAATTACTTTTTAAACATCTTATAAAAAGTCAAACATATTTATAAATTACTTTAACCCATAGTCTGTAATATAGTAATAATTATTTGAAATAAAATTTTAAGAAACATGGATGTGGATGCTAAAGAGGTCCAAGTAGATAATTAGGTATAAACAACCTCAGATAATGAAGAGATTGTGAAATAAACCCTTACCTTATACTTTTCCTTGGTTGAGGGTAGTTTTACCTCATGTATAATGGTGAAATAATTGTTCTTAAATTATACAAGATTCATACACATTAATATGATATCATATATGATCTTTTAACATTGCTTTGTTAATAATATCTTAGTATTATCGTCGTTTTGGGTGTTAACTTACTTGTTTTATTTTATATGTTTTGTTACATAAGCAGTGTTTGTTATGGATAGGTTGTATATTATTCATATCCAGAATTATATCAAGTTCTTAAACATTATTTTTAATAAAAAAATGAGAATTATACTTGAATGGATACGATGTGGAATGAATCTCATCGCGTTCATGGAGATGGTAGTCCGTACGTACGCACGAATGCTACATCCATTTCATTTTTCATTTTAAATGTAATCAAAACCAAATGATATATATATATATTATTATTCCATTATAATATAATATCTTATATTTTTTAATAAATTTCCTTAACACCATCCTTTATACGTTCCATTTATGGTATGAACTACTCATATAACTTTGAGGGGTTGGTAGTCTGCACTTTTTCAACTAAAATTATCGTATATATATACTACATGAAACAAATAATGGTATTCTATAAAATTGAATTACAGAAGATTATATATAAAATAAAAATCATTAATATCATATTTAATTATATTTCCATCATAATGGCCACCATGAGAGGTGGTAGAAGATAATTGAACAGTCATCGTTTCGTGTGGCGTTTGGTTTCCATCCACAAAAACATTATGTTCTTCACCCATTAGATGGAGGTGTGTCTAAGTGTAGTTCGAATAATTCTCATAAAAATATCCTAGTATATTTAAGATATTTTTTTGTTACAAAATATAATAATAAGAAGATTTTAGGGGTTGGAGAAGTAAAATAAAAGAAAAGAAGATATGAGAAATCGTTACTTTTAAATTGGGTAACTCCCTTTAGTTTAAACCAAAAAAGACTCTAGAAGTGCCTTTTTTCCTAAGGTAAGGATTCTAGGAGGAGGATACAGATGTATTAAGTTTAATTGGGAAGATTGTGGATGAGCCAAAAGGCGTGAGAGGTGTGAGGAATTGGTTAGAACTGGTGTCATTTTATAAAGGGGAGGATGGGCTCTTTAGGAAAAACTTAAATTATTGTGTTATAATAAATTTATATTCAGTTTATAATTTATTCAAACTAAATTATTGAAAGTCTATGGTGGGTATGGGTCGAATACCACTGAACCAATAGTTTTTAGACAAGTTTGGGTCACTATTTTACCCTTATCTTTAACATTTAACACTTAGTTAAATAGTTTGACATTTACCGTGTCTATGTGTATTTTTATATTATATGGTTAATAAACATACTATAAACTGCCAAGAGAACCCCAAGTAGTTCTTAAATGACATATCTATCATCATATAAGTCTGTTGGCTGAACCTTATTTTTTTAGTAATATTATATCAATTAATAATATAATATTCGTTTTAAAAACACCTTTATGTCAATTTTGACACTATTTAATAATTTATTTGGGTATTTATAATATCAATTATTTTAATATTTCACTAATAAGGTAATTACTGCATCATCATTGTGTCATAATGAAATTAAATTATTTAATGTCTAAAAATTATAAATAAAATACCATTATGTAGGAAATCGATTTATATTTCTAATTATTATTTATAATTGAATTTATCTTATGTATAACTCTATATTAAAAATGTATTAGTTATTAAACATTGATTTTAACTCTTTTAACTCTTCTTTGAATTACATAATAATAAATTTCCTAATCTAATCCAAGTGGATCAACGAGGTGCATATTTTATTCCTAAGGTAGTTTTTGGTCAAATTATAATTATCCAATGGAATTATGACATGTTTTAGGGAAATAATAATATCATTTTTACCCTTAATTACCCTATTTACTTTTACCTTGGTAAATAAAAGCAAAATGTTACTATTCACCAAAAATTACATTTATATTATTGAAACACATTTTACTCCTTGATGTTAAATGTGTCTTTATGATTTTCTAAATTCCGCTCATAGAAGTGATAAAATTATGTTTATGTGACTTTTCAAATTCTCCTAGGAGGTGGGTAAAAGACGGTGAAAAGTTCAATAAAATTTATATATATCTAAAATTATTATAAACTGACTCCAATGAATTAAATTGAAATTATATAGGTATTATGTATCTATTTTGACATAAAATAAATTTAAATAAAATAAATAATTATTTTAATAAAAATTTGGTTTTAAACTATAAGTCAGTGGTTTTCACTATTCATCAAAAATTAAAAGTTTTCAGAAAAATTAAAAAAATTACCCTAAGATAATTTTGATATTCCAAATTCAATAATGATGTCTTTTTTACCAAATTCAAAACATATAAGTTGCATTTAATAATTTAAAATTAATTTCAACTGTCAAAACCAAAAGGTGTATTTTTAAGAAATAATAACTACCAAAAGTTTGACACTTGTTTGTGACCAATTTCAATGTGAAATTACTTAAAATGACCATCATTGGATTAAATAGTAAAAATATAATCTATTTATACTTCCAAAACATTAAAATCTATAAATTATCAATATAAATTATCTTTATTTAAGAAGTTGTTATCAGTTAAAATATAGTATTCTTCACTATTCACCCAAATATGAAAGTTATCAGAAAAACACCAAAACATTATCGAAACAAAATTATTATGTCCTGATCCTAAAAAAGATGTTTATTTTGTCAAATTGAAAATATAAATGTTTCAAATATTGTATTTAAACAGGCTTCTCCATTAAAAGGCGGTAAAATTGCATTTTTTAAATAATACATCTTTTATCTAAAAAATGTATTTGTTCTTACATTATGTCTAAGAAACTCATAATATGGATTCTAAAATTATAAGGATTATATAATGTTAAAAATTAATTTAATAATATTCATAACCACTTTTGAACGTCTTGTTTGGTAAGTCATGGGGCGCTAGAACTCAGTGTTGCGTGTAGTAGACGTTATTGAATTACTTTGAAGAAATAGCGTACTACGAAATCTTGGGGTGTCACATTATTACCTCCTTCAATAAATCGATTCCTAGAAATTTGAAATTATTTTTCAAAAATAAACGGTTGAAAATAGAAAATACCTTTGGGAAAAACCCACATCGGAAATTAGGTTAATAAAATTTAGTCTTAATAAGAGGAAAAGGGAAATGAAAGGGTCACCACCAAATTATGATCTCGATTAGGAGAACATTGGTGGAAATAGACACATATAATTGGAGGAAAAACATAAGTATTTATAGGTAGTGATTGAGTTCATCAGTCACAAACAAGTGTATAATTGAGGGCCTTAAATTCATCAGTCTATGATGACTTCAAAAATCATCGGTTCAACAAATCATATGGTATTTGGATAACAATTTTTTTTATGATCCCTTCACTAAAGTATAAGAATTAATTTATTCATAGAATAAGAGAAAAAGAAAAATATATACTTGATAAGTAGAGTCCCATCCTTTAACTAATTTCTACCACAAACTCATCTTTCAGTCTAAAAGATAATAGAACATAAAAATAATATTATATTTATCTTATTTGTATGGGGTTAAAAAATGAATTTATAATCTACCATATTGTTTTTAAAAAATACTACTTTATTCAATCCAGGACATCACGTGGGCCAGTGGTAGGCGATACACCCTTGTCACCCTTCGGTTAAGGGTTCATGTCCTTGGCCTTGCCGGACGTGAAGGGTTGCAGCCCGACCTCCGGGTTGTCCTTTTACGGAAGTCCAAATATAATCTCAAACTAGAATTATCCAAAATAATTCTGTCCAAAATCACAATCCAAAATTTATATGGAAGGTAAACACAATGAAGATCCTTTTTTACGCGTAATAACATGTGAACACCTTCATTATGTAATCTGATAAAAAAATGGAACATCCTGAATTACCATAAAACCATATTGATTACATTCATGATCCCTTATTACTTATAGATTAATGGATATACTCCTTCTATCAAACAATTATGTAAACTCTAACAATGAAGGAATATAAAAATCATTATTCAGTTTCAAGGTAATCAAGAATATCCAATATAATTTATCAAAATCAATCATGTATTATTCTAAAATCAGTACCTCAGTGTCAAAACTATATTTTGGGTTTTCATTCTCTCAACAACATATTTTCAAAAAATTTAACCTGATATTGAGTCACTTTTATTGGTTCCACACAATCTCAAGTCCTTAATGAAATAGTACCGTAGTATAATCCTTATATACTACATAATAATTATAACCAGTACATTGTTGATACAACACTCAAATGACATAACTCTCTAATAACAACATAAGAACTATAGTCATTCCTTCTCATCTGTGGTAGTATCATAACATGATTATTATCCAATAGCATCATTTGGGGAATACTCTGATGATCTGTACATCGGTCTGCGTAGTGTCCCAACACCTTACAGATGAAGCATTGTTCATTTGAAACCTTTTTCATACCCTTACGGTCACATACTTGGTGTCATTTTTCTCCACACATATAACAAACACCCATTCACATCAGGAATGTTCCATGGTATTTCATTCCACAGTTATCACAAATGGGAAAATTCATCTTTTTCCACTTCCCTTTATCCATCTTTATCTCTTCCATCCTTTTCATCTATTGCTTCCCTTCATAGCCATATGACTCTGAGAATTATTTACTTATCTTATTAACACATGATACTATTTCTTCATATGTTGAGAATACATGGGAGACTATTTACCTTCTAAATGTTGTCTTGATACTGTGAAAGATATGGTTGTTCTAACTCTTTGGATCATACGTATTGTTGGAGTTCACATTCATTCTAATGGGTGCCGTTTCTCTATAATATCATAAAATTGGTCAGTTTATGAATTTCAATGAATAATTCCAAACTTGAAAAATACCTAATGTAAATTGAATGGTTTATAGATATAATCCATAATCATAAAGATGTTTTCATTAAGAAATTATATAATAAAAGACCCTTCATAACTATTCATAATGAAAATGAGAATTATCCTAAGCATATCCCCCTGGAGTGCCATAACCAAGAGTGCAGCAAGTCCCATTGTCATGCACCAGTTCCCATTTGAGTCTAGCTCAAAGTGGTGTTTTCTTGTTTTACCCCTACATACATCTATGACATAGCTGCGTCTACCTGCTCATATCAAGACAAGGAAGTTTTTTCAGAAAACTCACAAAATCTCTACAATACAAAAATTCTTAGAGGTTCTTCTATACTAATCTTCAAAGTCCATATTAGGTCTATGTGCTATAATCAGATTTTATCTAAATCTAGTTTCCAAATTTTGTACTAAACGTACACTAATACTAACTGTAACAACCCAACACCAGTTACCCAGAGTCGATGCATTATTACGTATCATTGGCATGATCACAAAATATCAAGTCTTGAAAAACTGATTAGTTTAGTAGCCTTGAAATAACTAGATACATTCATAAATGTTACATTACATCATAATGTGAATAAATAGAATAATATAGTCTCCATGGTCCACAATCTTATCGCCTTCAGACAATCCCTGCAGGTCAGTCATAAAATGTTTCTTCACATCCTGGGAAAAATAAAACATAGAAAGGGGTGAGCACAGATGCACAGTAAAGATAACAATATAGCAGAAAGTTTCATAAATATGGATAAACATTTAAGGTAATGTATAACTACAACAAAAGACTTTTAAACTTTAACTTCAGCATAATATGGGAAAAATAAAATGAAATAATTCCATTTTATTATTCACATGGATATTCTACTAGTCTAATAATAACATTCAATATCAATAACCACTTTCATAATGATGGAATTAATAATCCCAGGCTATCATAACCCTAGAGTCATGCCCTTGTGTCAAGACTAAAAAAAAGATTTTGTCAAGGCCGTGTGCCAATACACTTGTTCGTCTAAACAGACCTAATGATGCGTCGAGGAGCTATAAAGGGATCCACCCGTTACTTACTATGTCCAATGCATTTCCATATGAAATGTTTTAAACATAACATAAACATTCGTATTAAAACTAGCATACAAAATGTAAATAATTTATCCATAAACCATGAATCATATATAAATAACACATCCATATTCAAACATATCAAAAAACCTTCATTAAAATATGGAATTTTTTTATCTTAATAAATAAACTTCAAATAAGCTTAAAATCCATCAAAGGATGATGACATAGATGAAATCAAAACCATTTTAGAGAAATAACTTTTTTTATATCATTTAAAAGTTTCATAATTATAAAAGAAATTGTTTACATTGAAAATATTATTATAAGCTTGTAAGGGATGCTTTAACAAATTTATCACGGTGTAAAATAGCTGCACCCTCTGTATAAGTTAAAAAAAGACATTCTTACCTTAATTCTGTCGAAATGGTTGAAAGGACCTTGTTTGGAAAACGACGAAAAGTTTTCTTTTATAAACATCTTATAAAAAGTCAAAAAGGGTATAAATGACATTAACCCATAGTCTATAAAATAGTAACAATGATTTGAAATACATTTTTAATAATAATGGATGTGGGTGATAAAGAGGTCCCGGTAGATAATTACGTATAAACAACCTCAGATAATGAAAAGATTGTGAAATAAACCCTTACCTTGTACTTTTCCTTGGTTGAGGGTAGTTTAACCTCCTGTATAATGGTGTAATAATTGATATTAAATTATACAAGAGTAAAAAACATTAATATGATATCATATATGATATTTTAACATTTCTTTGTTAATAAAATCTTAGTATTATCATCGTTTCATGTGTTAACTTACTCGTTTTATTTTATATGTTTTGTTACATAAGCCGTGTTTGTTATAGATATGTTGTGACTTATTCATATACAGAATGATATCATGTCCTTAAAATTTATTTTTAATCATAAAATGAGAATTATACTTGAATGGATACGATGGGGAATGAATCTCATCACGTTCGTGGAGACGGTAGTCCGTACGTACACACAAACGCTACTTCCATTTCATTTTTCATTTTAAATGTATTAAAAACCGAATAATACATAGGTATATTATTATTCCAGTATAATATAATATCTTATATGTGTTACTTGTGTTCATTAACACCATCCTTCATACGTTCCATTTATGGTATTAATGAGTCATATCACTTTGAGGGGGCAGTAGTCCACAATTCCTCAAATGAAATTGTCGTATATATATTCAACATGAAACGAATAATGGTAAGCTATAAAATGGAATTAAATAATCTTATATATAAAATAAATTTCATTATTATCATATTTAATTATAGTTCCATCATAATGACCACTATGAGAGGCGGTAGGAGATAATTGAACAATTATCGTTTCATGAGGTGTTTGGTTTCCATCAACAGAAACATTATGTTTTCACCCATTAGATGGATGTGTGTGTAAAATTAGTTATAAAAATTCTCATAACAATATCTTGGTATATTTATAATATTGTTTTTGTTACAAAATAAAATAATAATAAGAGTTTAGTGGTTGGAGAAGTAAAATAAAAGATAAGAGGCTAAGAGAAATCGTTGCCTTTAATTTGGGTAACTCTCTTTGGTTTGAACCAAACATGTCTCTTGAAGTGCCTTCTCCCTAAGGTAAGGCTTATTGGAGAAGGAGAGGGATGTACTAAGTTTAATTGGGAAGAGGTTGGATGAGACAAAAGGCTTGAGAGGTTTGAGGAATTGGATAAAACTGGCGTCCTTTTAAAACGGGGAGGAGGGGCTCTTTAGAAAAAACATAATGTATTATTTTATAATAAAATAATCTTCGGTTTATAATGGATCCAAACTAAATTATTTAAATCATAAGGAGGGGATGGGTCTAAAAGCACTCAACCAATTGGTTTTAGCCAAGGTTTGGTCACTATTTTACCCTTATCTTTTATATTTTACTCTTAGTTAAATAGTTTGACATTTTCCATGTCTCATCGCATTTTTATATTATATGGTTAATAAACTTACTATAAACTACACAGAGATCCCCAAGTGGTTCATTAATGACATTACTATCATCATATAAGTCCTTTGGACGATCCTTATATTTGTTTTAATATTAAATCAATTAATAATATAATATTTGTTTTTAAAACATCTTTATGTCAATTTTGACACTATTAAATAATTGATTTTTTTTAAATTCTTTATAACATTATTAATTCGAAAAAAATTCATTTAATCAATACTAACTTGTCATAATAACCAATAAATTTTTTATAATTCATTAAAAGTATCAAATTATATTTATTTGGGTATTTATAATGTCAATTATTTTAATATTTCCCTAATAAGGTAATTACTGCATCATCATTGTGTCATAAATAAATTAATTTTTTTAATGTCTATAAATTTTGAATAAAATACCATAATGTATAAAAGCTATTTATATTTCTAATTATTTTTTATAATAGAATTTATCTTATGTATAACCTTGTATTAAAAATGTTTTAGTTATAAAACATTGATTTTAACTCTTTTAACTCGTCTTTGAATTAAATAATAATAAATGTCCTAATATAATCCTAGTGGACCAAATAGGTTCATATTATATTTATAAGGTTGTTTTTGGTCTGATTATACTTATCCAATAGAATTATGACATGTTTTAAGGTAATAATAATATCATGTTTACCCTTAATTACCCTATTTACTTTTTACCATGGTAAATAAAAGTAAAAAGATACTCTTCACCAAAAATTATTTTTGTCTTATTGAACCACATTTTAATCCTTGATATTAGTCGTGTCTCTCGGATTTTAGAAATTCCACTCACAGAAGCGATAAAATTAAGTTTTATTAGAATTTGCAAATTCTCCAACGAGGTGGGTAAAAGACGGTGAAAAGTTCAATAAAATTTTTATATATCTAAAATTATTATAAACAAACTCCTATGAATTAAATTGAACTTATATAGGTATTATTTATCAATTTTGACATTAAATAAATTTAAATAAATTAAATAGTTATTTAAATAAAAATTTGGTTTTAAACTATAACCCAGTGTTGTTCACTATTCATAAAAAATTAAACGTTTTCAGAAAAATACCAAAAATTTACACTAAGATAATTTTGATATTCCGAATTAAATAATGAATTCTATTTTACCAAATTCAAAACATTGAAGTTTGATTTATTAATTTAAAATTAATTCCTGATGTCAAAACCAAAAGGCATATTTTTACGAAATAATAACTACCCAAAGTTTGCACCTATTTATGTCCAATTTCCAAGTGAAATTACATACAATGACCATCATTGGATTAAATGGTAAATATATAATCTATTTATAATTCCAAACCATTAAAATGTATAAATTAACAATATAAATTTTTTTGATTTAAAAAGTTGTCTTCGTTTAAAATATAGTATTTTCACTATTCACCCAAATATAAAAGTTATCATAAAAACACCACAAAATAGTTGAAACTAAATTCATAGGTCATGATTCTAAATAAGAAGTTTATTTTTTCAATTTTAATATATAAAATTTTCAAATATTGGATTTAACAATGTTTCACCATTAAAAGGCTGTTAAATTGCATTTTTTTAAAAATACTTCTTTTATCTGAAAAAAATGTATTTGTTCTTACATTATGTCTAAGAAACTCATAATATGGATTCTCAAATTATAAGGATTATATTAAGTTTAGAATTCAGTTAATACTATTCATAACTTCTTTTGAACGGCTTGTTTGGTAATAATGGTGCGCTAGAACTCAGTGTTGAGTGTAGTGCAAGTTATTGAATTATTTTGATGAAATAACGTACTATGAAATCTTGGGGTGTTACACCAACACACCACTATTCTTAACCGCACTTATGTTGTCCTAAGATTTCGTATAAAATGTATAGCCATTAATGTCATAACAAGACCATGTTATCACATTTAAATGCGGACCACACACTATCCATCTTAATGTCTCTGATACATCTGATCTAACAAACAAGGTCTCTTTAGTCTAGGACAAAAATGTTTTGTTGTGATCAATCAAAATACACATTTCATTATTCTTTGGATGACATTGTTTGAACGCATTAATTTTCAATGTGATATATGTTTGAGAATCAAATATGTTATTCAGGGTGTATAATTCTAACTTCTTCATCTATTCAGTAGAAAATGATTCGAATTTCAAGCCATGAATCACCTTTACCTCATTATTAACTTGTTCATGGTGAGATAGAGGCAAACCTCTGTGCTCGTCGCATCCATGTAGCTCGTAAAAAAATCTGCAACCTCCTCAGAAATGTACTTTTGAATAATGGAGGCTTCTGGTGGATATGGATTCTAAACATAACCCTTCAAACTTTTTATATAACTTTCAAAAGGATACATCAAAAGAAGATATACATGTCCATATAGATTTATTTCTCGAACCAGATGAATCATTAACTGCACCATTATATCAAAAAAATGCGGAGGAAAAAACATTTCCAAAAGAAAAAGTATATAAATTGCATCCTTGTCCAAAATTTTCAAAGCATTCACATCAATCAACTTATTAAAAATTGATTTGAAAAATTAAAACAACATCATTATAGTCTTTCCGAAATGGATGGTCAATATTCCATGCAAGTCAACTGGTAGAAGTCGTTGCATCATGACATAAAAATAATGAGATTTCATACCTATCAACATCAAATCCTTCAATGAGAAAATGTTTTTAAATTTGATGAATAACCTTGAGGCACATTGATATCAAGTAGACACTGAAAAAAGATAATTTTCTCCCTCATGGAAAATGTATGAATTTCCAGGGGAAGAAATCTTCATCTTCCATTAGGAGTGGGATCTAACTCTTAATGTATTCCCATTGATAGTATGTCTAATCTTACATTCAACCCATATTTTGTATTCCCATTAATATCTAAAAATGTTCTAATCAAACTATCGCATAAATTCTTCTCTACGTGCATGAAATCAATATTATGTTTAACTTCATGACATCACTAATATGGGAGCTCCAAAAATATTGACCTTTTAGTCCAAATATTTCTATCATTATCTGATTTCTATGCCTTTCCCAATGTCACATCATGGTTTTCAACCAACTCAAAATACTCATCTGGGGATGATGGTTTGGGAGAAATATCAAATTCTTTTGAACCATTTAATGCATTTTTTATTCTTATATACGAGTGATCCATAGGAAAAATATTTTGATGACCCATGTACACTATTATCATCCCATGATGCAATTGACAATATGAAGTCTGTCGTTTGCAAAATGGACATGCTTTATGCCACATAACATTGTATCTTGACTGATTTTTATATGCTAGGAAGTCATTTATAGTGAACATAAGCACTACATGTAGCAGAAAAAAATTCCATTTTATATGAATCACACACCCTAATACCATCTTCCCTTAGAAGTTTCAAATCATCAATCAATGGTGACAATAAAACGTCAATATCATTTCTTGGTTTCTTAAGAACACCGATCTTTATACTCATCATGACATATTTGCGTTCCATACAAAATTCAAGAGTGAGGTTGTAAATTAACAATAAAACAGGCCACGAACTATGTGGGCTACTGAGGGTTCTGTATGGATTCATTCCATCTATGCGCAACCCTAGTATAATATTTCTAATTTCATTTCCAAATGTAAGATATTGTTCATCAATATTCATCCATTGTGGACAATTTTTTGGATGAAATATTTTTCCATCACATGTCTCCTCATCAGCATGCCATATTTTCGTATTTTCATTATGTTAATTAGAAAATAAATGTTTCAAACTATTTATTATTGTATGATACCAAATTACATTGGATGAGATCTTTGTAATCTCTACATCAAACTGTGATTTTTCTTTCAACTAATACCATGATGTCCCAAATTTAGGACACTCTGACAGAAATTCATATTTCTACCTATATATCATACAGTCATTCGGACATGCATGTATTATCTTCTATCCCAATACCATTGGGCATAATATTTTCTTGGCTTTATAATGTGAATATGGAAGATCGTTATCTTTTTGATGAATGTATTTCATCAATTGTAGTAGATCTGTAAAATTTATATCACTCCATAAATGTTTTGCCTTCAGGTTAATCAATCATAACACCGCCAACAAAACCTTAAAATCCATACAACTAGGATACATTGGTTATTCAGCATCACCGTATAGACATGAAACTGTCAGTTCTAACTCAATTTCTTCTGCTGCAACATCACAAATCATTTCTTTAATTCCATCAGAGTTACCATCTAGCGAATCATAATCATCAGTAAATGTGACATTCTATCTAGATTCACCATGGTAAATCCAAGGGCTATAACTGGGATTAAATCCAAGAAAAATCAGATCATATATTATCTCTCTACATTTCATCTTCTTTAAATTCAATCATTTCAGGAATAGATAGAAAAAAATTTCCCTGCATGGAACTTTTCATTTATCATGTTTCAAAAAGGCATAAACACCATCCTCATATACATTACTCATTCAATGTTTCATAATTCAACTTTGACTAATTATTAACCTATAACAAATAGCAAAATTACACATCATGTTATGATAAGAAAAATATATATTTGTATAAAAAATATCCCAATTTGAATGTTAAAACAATTTTTTAATATAAAACAAATCAATTCATATTTGAAAACAATATACATGTATATCATTTTAAAATGAAAATATAGTTATATATAACAATTTTAAATTCACATTGGATCCTTTCTTCTTAATTCACATAATGAATACATCCTGGTGCAACTGGATACCAAATTCACCCTTCCGTAAAAAAGAAATATAAAGTTTAACTATTAAAATATGTATATATTCACAACTAAAAATTACATAGAACCTAACAATTTGAATCCATTGTGATAAAAAAATAAAACTAATTGTGTACCCAACAGTTTTACACACCATTTTCATGATGGTAATTGCAATATCCCTAAACCAAGGATTATTCATGAACAATTGGTATAGACTAGAGGAATTTAAAATATTCCAATGGTTTCAATGAAACAGTTGGGATATATATACACCAAGAGGGTGTCTAAGGGGGTTGGGGGGTTGTCCGGGGGGGGTGTCCAAGGGGTTTGAGGCTATCCACGAGGGAAGGGGCTATCCAGGGTGTCCAGGGAGTGGGGAACTCACTAGAGGGTGGGGGGGCTTTCCATGGGAGTGGGTGGTGTTTTGGGGGGTGGGGGACTGTGGTCTAGGGGGTGAGGGGGTTTTCCACCCCTAAATCCATTGGACACCACCCACACCACATTGGACAACCCCAGGACACCACCACCGCCATGGACAACCCCCACCCCCAAAACATCACCCAACACCTTATACAAGCCCACCCTCTAGACAGACCCTCCAATCCCATGGATAGCACACTCACACCCTGAAAACCACCCCCCTAGACACCCCTACCCACTTGGAATTCGACCTCACCCCTGGACACCCCACCCCCTTGGACACCCCAACCCCCTTGGACTGCCCATATACCCCAAGACACCACCCACACCCCCTTTGACACCCCTTGGACACCCCACCCCTCGGGACACCCCCCCACATGGAAAGGCCCCCACCCTTCTGGACAGCCCCACCCCTGGATACCACCACCCTTAGATATCCCTACAACCTTGGATAGCCAACTCACCCCCCTAGATACCACCCACAGCCCCTGGACACCCCCATCTTCTTGGAGATCCCCCTCACCCCTATGGACACCACCCC
Organism: Viscum album; assembly: GCA_963277665.1. NCBI lineage: Eukaryota > Viridiplantae > Streptophyta > Magnoliopsida > Santalales > Viscaceae > Viscum > Viscum album. The sequence continues at coordinate 1,921,301,240 of OY728145.1, read as the reverse complement.
ACCCCCATGGACACCCCAACCCACTTGGACAACCACCACACCCCCTTGACACCACCCCCAAACCCATTGACACCCCCTAGACAAACCCACCCCTACGGACAGCCCACACCCTCTAGATAACCCCCACCCATCTAGAAAGCCCTCACCCCTGGACATCCCCACCCCTAAGACAACCCTACCCCCTTGGACAGCTCTCTCACCCCCTAGACAACCCCAACCCATGGACAACCCCCACCCCTCAAGATCGCCCCCACCCCATGGACACCCACCCTTGGAAACCCCCACCCCCTTAGATATCACACTCACCCCCTAGACACTACCACCCTTTGGACACCCCAACCCCTTGGACAGCCCCTAACCCCCTAGACTCCACCCCCACCCCCTTGGACACCCATACCCCCTTGGAAATACTTCACCCCCTAGACACCTACCCTAACCACTTTGACACCCCTTGGACACACCCACCCCTCTAGACATCCCTGCCACCCCATAGACAGCCCCCGAACCCTCTAGACTGCCCCCACCCCCTGGACACCCCATACCCCCTTGGACAGCCCACTCACCCCGAGACACCACCCCCACCCCCTAGACACCCCTACACCCTTAGATATCCCCCTCACCCCAGAACACCACCCCCACCCCCTTGGACTCCCCAACAACCTTGGACAGCCCCTGCGCACCCTAAACACCACCCGCACCCCCATTGACACCACCTAGACACCCCCACCCCTCTGGATAGCCCCCATCCCTGGACAGCCCCCACCCCTATAGAAATCACCCCCGCACCCCTTGACACTCGCACCCCATGGACACCCTCTATCACCTTGGATTACCCACTCACCCCCTGGACACCCCTACCCACTCTTTGACACCGTATCCCCCATGGAAAACCCCCTCACCCCATGGACACCCCCCTTGGACAGCCCCCACACCGCCTGGACAGCACCCCACTCCATTTGTAAGATCTCGGTTCTTCTTCTTCAGGTACTAGTTTCTTCTTTTCCTTTTCATTTAATGTTTTTATGAATATAAGTAAAATGGGGGGAAACACTAAATTTATTGGTACAGGCTGTCTACTTTTCCACACACCGTGTACTTTGGCCATGAGGGATGAGAATTCCGGACGTGTAGTCTTGTCGGGGATTCAGGGTATAAAAACTAACTACATGCCATGTACTTAGTAATAAATGTTGTGTAATCTGTTGGAAGGTGAACAATAAAGCGGTGAGAGTAGCCCCCAATAGAACGATGGTACACGCCATGTAGTTGGTAATACACATTGTGTAACCATGTCGGTAGATGAACAGTTAGGTGGTGGAATGTGGCCACCAGAGGAACAGTTAAAAAAAATTAAAGTACACACCATGTATTTATGTTTTTTATTTAAAAACCATAAGTAGCCTCCTCATTCGGTAGTAGAGGAATAGAATTTGATTGGAGCCATGGGAGAGGAGGTCGGGACTTGGAGGATCTCTCGATCACACACCGAGACTCTGATTCCTTCACAAATGATCTCGTTTAAACCGCACAAGTGAGATATTATCTCTTGACGAACCTCTCCTTCCAATTATTTCCCAAAGGGAAGTTTTTTGAGTTTTAACGGGTAAATTTTTATCCGATATCTATATCATTCTTCGATATTTCCAGAGGTACCTTTTGCGTATAGCGATCAGAGGAGATCAGGGTAGGTGGTCTGGTGTTTATTTCCAACTGTCGAGTTGATTTTGTGTACCGTAGTGATACTCTCCCTTGTTTGATGTGACGTATCGGTGAGGCCATTACTATTATGATACCTATAATTTCATTGGTAATTTAATAAACAGGTATAAACTGTTGTTTGGAATCATTTCCTTGATCCAGGGCCACCCCATGGGTGCATTTCCCTTGTTCAGTCGTTCATCCAGGACACCCATGGGTATGCCATGATAATAGACTATTTTGAGTTTTTCTAAAGAAAAAGATATATCTAAATTTCTTGCTTATGTGTTGGTCTCAACTCAGTTTCATGATTACCCTGATGGCAGTGTTTTTCTTAGCTTGAGGACATTGTTTCGTTTGGCCTGAGGACAACATTTCATATGTTTGTGGGCAGTATCCTTCCATTTCTGAGGGTAATGTTTGTTATGCATGAGGCCAGACACCTGATGGTTTCAATTATGATTTCCCAAGGGTTAGGATTTTCATGTATGAGGACAATGTTAGCTTTAAATATTCACTGTGGTGATTTCATATATTGTACCAGCCAGGCTAAATCACATGCTTAGATTTTTTAAATAAGTATTAAAAAGGAAATATAACTGGTAATAATGTTAACTATTGAGTAATTCCTAGTTTATTGCATTTCATTATTGCACAATGATGTTGTACATTTTCACTAACAGTTGGGATCGGGCCATCAGTGGTTGTCTAGTGGAGTTATTTCTCACACCCTGTTTGGGTCATGTCTTGGGCCCAAACAGATTATATTGGTGCAGGTGTGGATAAGGGAAAGTGTCCCCATACAGGTACTTGATTGTTTTAGAGGAGTAGGAGAGTATGGGACCGAGCATATGATTTTGATTCTACTGAGTTCTAGCTGCACTATTTTGTTTTGCATTTCTATACTTGTACCTTTTTCTATAACGTTTTACATTGCAGTGTATCCTTTATTGGATACTTTCATAAAATTTGTTACATATTTCATCTTCATATATATGACAATTGGTTATTTCATTACTTCAGTACCATTTTCCATTTTGTCTTCGTATTTTTCACTACTTTCGCCTTGGTATGTTTGTATTTCGCTTCTGTGCTTCACATTGAAAAATGAGGGCATAGTTTCCCTACTATCAGACCTAGGCCCCCTCAGCTAGTTGGCAGCCTATGGCATTTGGGAAAATGATATTGAGGTCATGTGACCATCTGGGATCAGGACACCTGTAGTGTGGCACCCAGATCTGGGTCATTACAATGTGGTATCAGAGGCAGGTTTTCTTTTCTCTAAGTTATTTTATTTATTTGGAGATAACATAAAGAGAAGGAATGTTAAGGGATTCAGTAATATACTATTCCCGGGAGTAGCTACCATGTTTCCAATTAAAGACTGTATTTCCACAAATTAAATAGTGATATTTTGTTTATGATTATCACAATTGATTTGGTTTTCACCATTGGGTTATGCACATGTGTTGTTCTATTTATATTTGTACACCTGGGTTCTATTTAGTTTCAACCCAATGAGATGAGGGTATGCCATCTCATGAATCATTTTGGCCCGTGTTAGAATCACATGTCATGCATTGTTTCCATGCCATGTAGGTGATTTAGAAATTGCATGTGGTTGTGATAGATATTGTTCTGTAAAATGCAATATGTTGTGATAGGTACCTTGATAGATAGGCCAACTGTTGATTGGGTATTGGTATCTGTTGTGGTTGGGATTATGGATGCTAAACTGTGGTTCCTAATAAGTATGGGCTCTCTTGTACTGGAATTTAGCGGATCATGATCCAGCCTATTGTTTCCTTTCATACTATAATGGGAAATGTTGGGTTCTAATCCGTTGTTCTTGTGGAGTATGGGCCCACACGGATCGGAATTTGGCATACCGATGCTTGAAATTTAAGAAAAAAGTGTTCCATTGTAGTTTCTGAGGTCTACTATTTGGAAACCCAGACAACATGACATGTGGTTCTATGAACACACGCCATGTACTATTCTATTTAAGAAGAAATAATGAAAAATTAATTACACACCATGTACCTTACGTTCATGATGTGTAGTTTCCAACCGTGTCCTAGGTCGTGTAGGCAGAAACACAGCTTAGGAAAACTCTGGAGGGAACACGCTTTGTAGCGGTTGTACATGCCATGTCATGTTGACCCTGTGTCTGCAGTGTGACTAACTACATGGATGGAGAAATATTCTCCTAAACACAAGATGTCACTTCCAAAAACATCATGTAGTGTAATCTGGGAATCCAGCTGTGTATCTAACAACACAGGTCCGTGTTAACATTTCTAGTACAATTCGTGCCCTTATGGAACATGCCGGGCAATGTGAGCCATGTATCTAGCCATGTCTCGAACAACACAGGTCAGTGAAGCTCATCTATTACATGCCTTCTAGACCTTATAAATTCCATGTAGTCTTGTACTATAGAGATATGTGTGGCTTAGTTGTGTAGAAGGACTCGGGCAAGGGAAAAAAATTCATGTTCACACCGTCTGTAAGGACAACACACCGTTCCTTTGGGGAGTAACACGACTAGTTCTGGACGATTTACACCTCCATGTGAATGTCATAAGGGAACACGCCGTGTAGTTATTATACACACCGTGTAGTCTTGTTTGTCAACTTAAATGTTTTTTCCTTGTTCCCTTCTTACGCATTTAGTTCTAAGTCCTTTAAGATCTTAAAACTATGGCGTGTATTTAACCTTGTAGAGACATTCCGTCAAGATGACCTCGAGTTGTTTTCCAAGAGATTGGAGACAATTATAATCCTATGAATGTAGGCCACAAGGTACCGATGGATCCTTCAGCAATGCCAGATGCAGCGTCAGCCATTACACCAACCTCAGTCGCGAATGCGTTGTTTCGTGAAGGCTTCTTGCGGTTTATGTAGACCTTCGAGGGAGAAACGCTGGTTGCCACATCTATGGCAGAGCTGAAACAAATATTCCAGCTGCAGCAACCACCTAATTTTTTTAGGGGATAGTATAAAACAGGCTGCAGAGTCATGGATGTGTTTTATGCAGACGATCTTCAAGCATTTGGAGACACCTCGTTGTAGGAGGGAAATGCTCTCTACATACATGCTATGTGATTCCGTCAAGAGATGGTGGGAAGTTACCAACCAAACTGAGCAGCATCAAAGAGACATGGAGTGTGTAGATTTAAAGAAAACATTTATGAATTTTTCTTTCTCGAGATTCTATAAATAGATTATGCTCAAGTGTTCATGAATCTACAGCCGGGAGCCATGTCAGTGATGGACTATTCTGCCTGCTTCACTGAGATACAATGTTTTTCACCTGTTTTATTGGGTGATGAGATGCTGGGGGATAGAATTTTTGGAGATGGTCTTTGATATGAAATCTACGCAGTGATGAATGTTCTTAGGTTTCCTATAGTGAAAGGTATTGTGAACCAGACATTGATTACTGAGGGGAACCTGCGAGAAGCAATTTTTGCGGACCAGGGTAGTTCAACACTAGTCTCTGGTACCATTTCTACCTGCAAGAGGAAGAGGCATATGGATTTGACTCACGGTGGAAGTACTAGCCAAAATAATTCTTCAGGTTTCCAGGTGATGTGCTACCAATGTGGAAAAGCTGGGCAGAGGAGACCTTAGTGTCCACGTGACCCAATAGAGTGTCAACCTTGCTGAAAATTGGGTCATAGATAGCTTTTTTGCATAGCATTACTACCAGAGACTAGTGAGAGGGGTTCTGTGTAGACTCTTCTTGAAGGATAAGGTCCATCAGCTTCTTACCAGTCAGGTAATTAGAATATGTTGGGATGTTCAAGATGGGGTGGTGGTCTTGGCCATGTAATATAGACACCAAGATCTCAGTGACGGCAGGGCGGATCTGAATAGGGTAGTCAGGCTATGTCATAGGGCTGCGACACTGGGCAGGCATATGCAGTGCAACAGACCCCACATGATCAGGATACTGGACCTTCCACTTTTAGAGGAACTTTTTTAGTTGGTTCTGTTTTATCTTCAGTAATTTTCGATATGATTTCTATACATAGCTTTATATTTGTGCCCATTTTTGAGAGCCTTGGGCTCTGGGTTTATTCTTTTTCTGATATTAGGATGCTAGACACTTATTTGGGGATTAGAACGGTAGGTGTGCATTAATTCAAGGAGTTCCCCATAGATATCGATGGGTGTCACTTTCTATGGGACCGTTATGTATTAGAGATGATGGCCCAGGATGTCATTCTCATGATGGAATGATTGGTACCCTTATGAGCCATTGTAGATTTATATCATCACAGGGTGAGTTTCATGTCACCATAGGGTGGAGAGTTTCTATACAAGGGAGAATGGGATGTTCAGGCAAGCCGAGCTGAACCCGAGCATCGTCAGTGAGAGGGAGTGATATCCCAGACTGTGGGTTTAAATTAGGATTACCAGGGAACTTGTCATAAATATTTACTTACAATGGTTAATCCTTTCATGGATGTCTTCCCAGAAAACTTTTCAGGTCTACCTCCTGAGCGAGAGGTGGATATCTCTATTGATCATGTGACAGGAGCTTCACCAGTGTAAATTCCTCCATAAAGGATGGCTATACCAGAACTACAAGAGATCCAGAGAAAGTTGTATGAGTCGTAGGAAAAGGATTTCATTCGACCTAGAACTTCTCTTTGTGGTTCGACTGTCCTGTTTGTGAAGAAGGAAGATGGTACCCTCAGAATCTGTGTGGAATATCAGAAGCTGAACTAGTAGAATTTTAAGAACCGATATACCTTACCAAGGATTGATGATATTTTTGATCAACATTGAGGAGAATGAGTGATCTAGATGATTTACATGACATCAGGATATCATCAGCTGCATGTTAGATAATCGGACATAAAACTGACAGCCTTTCGTAGATGATATGGTCTATAAGAGTACATGGTTACTCTGTTCTGGCACACAAACACACCAAAAATTTTCATGGCTCTGATGAATCATGTGTTCCACCCTTATCTAGATTCTTTTCTGGTAGTCTTCATGGGCGATATCTTGGTGTACTCTCACACCCGACACGACCATGACACCCATCTTGAGATCATATTCAGTACACTGAGAGAGGAACAGTTATATACTAAAATCTCAAAGTTCCAAATTTTCATGGACCAGGTACACTTCCTGGGTCATATAATCTCAAGGGAATGAGTTGTGATAACCCAGAGAAAGTGAGAGAAGTAGTTTCATGGGAGCATCCTAAGAACATGTTTGAAATACAGAGTTTCTTAGGGCTGACTAATTACTATGGGATCTTTATACATCACTTCTCCCACTTAGTACAGCCTTTTAAGGGTTTGAATATACAGGGTGTGATGTTCATTTGGTCAAAAGCTTGTGAGACAGCCTTTCAAGAGCCTAAGGGAAGGTTGACATCCGCACCGGTCATGATACATCCAATGGAAGGGAAGAGCTATACATTTTACTGTGATGCATCATGCATTGGGATGGGAGCTATGTTGATGTAGGGTGATTGAATAATTGTGTACATTTCATGGAATATGAGGCCGAATTAGAGGAATTACCCGACGTCTAATCTGGAGTTGGTTTTAGTTGTTCATGCATTACACTTTTTGAGTCATTATCTCTTAGAAGAACATTTTGTGGTGTTTACGGACCCAAAAAGTGTTAAATACATCTTTACCCAGAATGACCTGAATTTTAGATAGTGAAGGTTGGTCAAATACCGTCGGTCCTTCTACATTGAGCTTGCCTATAAACCTGGTAAAGGTAACACAGTAGCTAATTCACTAAGTAGGATTAATAAAAAACAAGCAGTGCGGGAGGCCAGTGGTGAGTGGTAGCTAACAGATTTGTTCTCTGAGATGCATTTGGAGGTGCGAGATAGTCCAGGGTTCTCCTATCTTTCATCAATAGCTATGACCTCTACCCTCCAAGATAGAGTGAGAATGAGACAAATATCAGATTCTGAAGGCCTAGTTCTATGGGAGTCAGTGGAAAGTGAAGACCGTCCTCCTAGAAGGACAATAGGCAATGACGAGGTACAATGTATCCATGGAAGTGTGTGGGTTCAGATTATATATGTGAAGAGTTGATGTGGGAATGTCATACATTATCTTGGGAAGTGAATCATGAGGTTACAAAAATCTACATTGACATGAGACGTCAGTATGGGTGGCCAGGTATGAAGTAAGGTAGTTGATTTTGTAAAAAGATGTTCCACCTGTCTATAGGTGAAGGCGGTTCATCATAGGCTAGTCAGACTGTTACAATAGTTACCCATTCCGGAGTGGAAATGGAATGACATCGTGATGGTCTTCCTGACCGTGTTTCCAAGGTCACGTTGAGGTAGTGATGTCGTATGTGTTGTTGTGGACAAACATATGAAGGTAGCTCACTATATTCCAATTAAAGAGACCTTCGGTGTTGACGAGCTTGAGAATTTGTATATCTGAAAGATAGTACATCTTCATGGGGTCCCACATTCTATCATTTTAGATAAGGATTCCCAATTTACTTCTCATTTCTAGAAGAGTTTTTAATGGGAACTGGGTATAAAGGTGCATCTGAGCACAACCTTCCACCCCCAGACCAGTGGCCTATCAAAGCGTACAATACTAGTGCTAGAGGACATGTTGCAAGCATGCATCCTTGACTTTGTGGGTTCTTGGGAGAAGCACATACACATGGTTGTGTTTTCCTACAATAATAGTTTTATGGAAAATTTTAGGTGGTACCTTATAAGGATTTACATGGAAGGCCATACCGATCACCCTTGTGCGGGTTGGAGGGAGGTGAGACAGCTTTACTAGGACCACATCTCCGGAATGAGACTTTAGAGCCGATACAGTTTATTCAGAAGTGAATGGCTACAACACAGTCTCATCAGAAATATTATGCTGATCCCTGTAGACCACCCTTGTAGTTCATGGTTGAAGATAATGTTTTCTTGAATGTTTCACTGAGGTTAGGACACATGCAGATAAGGACACAGGGTAAACTTTTCTCGAGGTATATAGAGTCGTTTGAGATTCTGGAGAGAGTCGGACCAATTGCATATTGATTGAAGATAACATAGTGGTACTAGTCCACACGCGATATCTTCCAAGTTTCTCATCTTTTCTATTATCACTAAGAACCATCTCACATTTTTCATCCTGAGGAGGTTGATCGTCAGGTAGATGTGTCATTTGAGTAGCATCTGATTCGTATCGTTGATTGGAGCATGAAGGTTCTTCGAGGCCAGTCAGTTCCTTTCATACAAGTACTATGGTAGCATGGACGAGGGTAAGACAAAACCTGTATGTGGGATACCGACGTACATGTTCAGTGGCTAGATTTTTTCTCAGCGTTATCTTCACCCCCATTGGAAGGGAAATTTGAGGATGAATTGCTTTAAGGGGGGAATTTTGTAAGAACCTGGTTCTTCTTCTTGAGGTATGTGTTTATTTTTTTCCTTTTCCATGACTATTTTTGAAAAAATAAGTAAAATGGGGGGAAAATCCCAAATTAATGGGTACACGCAATGTACTTTTCCACACGCCTTATACTTTGGCCATGTGGGATGAGAATAAATGGTGTTTAGGATTTTCATCGATTTAGTGTGTAAAAACTATCTACACGCCGTGCACATAGTAATACATGTCGTGTAATCAGTCAATAGGTGAATAGTAAGGTAGTGAGAGTAACCACTAGCAGAACGATATTACACGCCGTGTAGATGGAAATACACATCGTGTAACCAAGTCGTCAGATGAATAGTGAGGTGATGGAAGGTGGCTGCCATAGGAATAGTTAAAAATGGAAAGTACATGACGTGTACATGAGAGTACACACTGTGTAGATATGTATTTTAGTTAAAAAAAATTAGTAGCCTCCACATTCCGTAGAGGAGTCATAAAACTCGACGGGAGCTGCGAGAGAGGAGGAAATGACTTAGAGGAGCTCCTAATATCACACAGGGACTCTGATTCGATCACTGGTGATCTTGTTTTAACCACGCAGGTGAGATATTCTATCTTCATGAACATCTACTTCCAATTATTTCCCTAAGGGAAGTTATTTTAGTTTGAATGGGTAAATGTTTGTCCAAGATCTACGTCAATCTCAGTTTTTTGGGAGGCGCCATTCACGTAAAGCGATCATAGGAGATCAAGGTCGGTGGTCTGGTGTTTATTGCCATCTATCGAGTTGATTTTGTGTACCGTAGTGCTACGCACCCATGTTTGGGGTGTTGTATGGCTGAGGACTTGAATTTTATGATACATATAATTTATTTGGTAATTTAATAAATATGTATAAACTAATGTTTTGGATCGTTTCCATGATCCAAGGCCACCCGGTGGGTGTGTTTCCCTTTCTTAACGGTTTGGCCAGGATACACATGGGTAAGCCATGATTATATCATGATTTGAGTTTTTCATGAGAGAATATATATATATATATATATATATATTTCTTGCTTATGTGGTGGGATCGACCTGGTTACTTTCTTAGCCAGAGGGTAGTGTTTTTCTTAGACTAAGGGCAATGTTTCGTTTAGCCCAAGGTAATCTTTTCTTATGCTTATCGGAAGTATCTTCCATGCCTGAGGGAAATATTCGTTATACCTAATGACAGTCACTTGAGGTTTTCGATTCTTATTGCCAGATGGTAAGAATTTCCATGTCTGGGGGCAATGTTTAATTTTAATAATAACTACAGTGATTTATTACGCTGTAGCTGCTAACTAAAGCACATGATTGGAATTGTTAAATAATTATTAATATGGAAATATAACTATTAGGAATGTTTACTTTTGAGTACTTCCTATTTTACTGCATTTTATTATTGCACACTGTTGTTGCACATTTTCACTGACATTTGGGCATGGTCCTTTGGTGGATTTCTACTAGAAGTTATTTCTCACACCCTATTTGGGTCATGTCTTGGGCCAAAACATAATATTTTGATGTAGGTATTGTTAAGGGAAAGAGTCCCTATACAGGTACTTGATTGTTGCAGAGGAGTAAGAGAGCATGGGACTGAGCTTAGGCTTGTGATGCTGCTGAGTTCTTGATTTACGATTTTTTTTATTTGGTGTACTTGAACCTTGTGCTATGATGTTTTAGATTGTAGTGTATCCTGTTTTGGCTTCTTTCATAGAATTGGGGGAATATTTCATCTTCATATATATGACTAATGGCCATTTCATTACTTCATTACTATTTTCCATTTCAACATGTTATTGTTCACTACAATCACCTTGGTATGTTTGTATTTCTCTGCTGCGCTACACTTTGACAAATCACCGCATAGTTTCCCCATTATCCGACCTAGGCCCCTGCTGCTAGTCGACAGCATCTGGTGTATGGGAAAATGCGCTTGAGCTCATGTGACCTTCCGGGTTTGGGGCACACATAGTGTGCCACCCGAATCGGAAACGTTATACACATTGACATCCCATGGACACACCCCACCCCTCTAAATAGCCCCCACCCCCTGGACAGCCCCCCACCCCTCTAGACAACCCCACCACCATGGACACCCCCACCCCCTGGACACCCCCTATCCCCTTGGACAGCCCAATCACCCCCTTGACACCACCCCAACCACCTAGAGACACCTTTCCCATTGGGAATCCACCTCACCCCCGTGGACACCCCCCCCCCACACCTGTGGACTCCCGACCCCCTTGGATAGCCCCCACACCCCCTGGACACCACCCCCACCCCCTTTGACACCCCACTCCTATGGAAAACCCCCACCCCCTGGACAGCTCCCACCCCTCTAGAAAGCTCCCACCACCCTTGGACACCCCTGCCCCCTTGACACCCCCTAACCCATTGGACAACATACTCACCACATGGATACCACCACCACCCCCAAGACACTCCTAACCCATTGGACAGCTCCCTCACCCCCTGGACACCACCCCCACCCCAGGGACACCCCAAACCCCTTGGATTGACCCACCCCCTGGACACCACCACCCACCCCTTTGACAACCCCTATACACCTGCACCCCGTTTGACTGCCCCCACAACCCCTTGGACAGCCCCCTCCCGTCAAGACAACCCCTACCCCTTTTGACAACCCTTGTATGCCCACACATACGTTATGGAACAAAGAAAATGTATAATTTTGTAGGATATCACTTCCATGGGTTTTTACCAGAAAAGAATTTAGCACAGAATATATGAACACTATGAAACATACCATTCTAGCAAGAATAAATATAGAAAAATAACATCTCAAAAAATTAGTTTAGGGAATCATGGAAAACAAAATCAGAAACTGAGGCGTGTGAAGCTTACTTGAGTTTTGTAAGATGACCTTATAGATTTGGTGACAATAATGGCGATGAATGATGCTGGACAAACGAGGCCAAAGATCACGACATTGAAGAATCTGTTCTAGGTTTTCAGCGCCTGAGAGACTAGTCGTAGGTCGCCAGATCATAGAAAACAGAATGACTAAATATGGGGCATGATAAATCATTTAAAAGGTTTATCATGTCAGTTATTTTATAACCGACCTGATAAAATATTTTTTAATGTTTATAACGTCAGTTATTTAATAGCCGGCGTGATAAATAGAGCTTTATCACAACGGTTCATTTTATATCTGATGTGACAAATTGGTGAGATTTCTTTTATCACATCAGTTATTTTTTAATCGACATCATAAAGCGCCAAGATCATATTTTCACAGTGGTTATCAAATACCTTCCATGATAAAGGAAATCTCCTCAATTTATCAATCGGTTATTTATTAAACAATGTAAAAAATGATTCTTATCGATTTATCACATTGGTTATAAAATAACTGATGTGATTAATCAATTTTTACCGCATTGCATGTCGGTTATATCGAACCGACATGAAAAATGTTGACGTGTTAAATGTTTTTTCTATTAGTGACCATTACATTGGTATCTGATGTGATATTATCCCCACAAACTAGGGAAAATGTGCAAGATCTATTTTGTTAGAAATTGTGTATGACATAAGAAACCCGCACATTTACAAAAATCGTTGATGTTTTTAGTCCAAAAATTATTAGTGTTCAATGAACCAGTACCCATTCTCCCCATTGGATTGATCAAAGGTAAAAATTAGTCTTAAATTCCAATGAAACTTCGTTTTGATGGATTTCAAAATTATGCAATGTGAAAACAATTTTCTCATTCATTAATTTAAATCTCATCCCACCCCATGTTCGACTAAATATAACCATATAGATTAATATATATTGTGATGTAGAGTGAATTAAAGTACATTTCTATTAGAATTATTCTCTATGATTCTTATATGAGATAATTTTTAAACTCTTGCAAATGTGTAATGGATCCAGTGTTATTTACCCTCAATTAATGCAAGATTTTCTTTTGGAAATAACATCATGAATATATCCAAAATATTCCCTAGTATTATAGATAGAGTAATTTTTAAATACTCAATATTTTTATTTTCAAATATATAGTAGTATGTTTAGTCATTATACTAAATTCCATATTTTTTATTAGTTATTGTTTAATCTAGAAGATAAAAATAAATTTCCATTTTGTTGTATAAATTTTTTTAGGGTCCCATGAATGGTAATTATGTTCATATTAACAATGAATATGATATAATTGTTACTAAATTATTGTAGGGATATAAACTCTTTCAACTAAGGTAATAAATCATTGATGATAATGATGTACATGAACATATTTGATGTGGGTTGGGGATATGGTACCATGATGTATATTCCTAAATTTTAATATTTAAATTAATATTATAAATTATGTAAAACATATGATGGTTAGTGGATAAAATTTTCATCAATTTGGTACATAATCAAACTTTTTATGAATTCTATGAAATATTTCATTCATCAATAACCAAAAGTGACCATGATTCCAAATATATTAGTAGATTTTGGTTATAGATTGTGGTTCACCATAAGTGCCTATATTGAGTACTTATATATTTGGAATTTTCTATCATCATACTGTGAATCTATGCAGTAATCCACTAATGAATAATATTTAGATTAATTTCAAAACATTTATTCCATTAGGATGAAATAAATTTAAATCTTGAGGCCAGATGTGATCTTTATAAAATGATAACATTAATGAATTATACCATGGAGTAAGTCCTTTATGAGTGAAATCCATCCAAAAATAGTATGATTTATTGATGATATACAATCAAAATTATAGGGAGATTTGTTTATGATATATATTTCATTCTTATCATAACCAACGATAGGGGAAACCCTTCAGAAGTGTGCAATACTAATAACCATAACATCTAGGGAAGAATCATATAGGGTATTTAACACATTATCTATGGAAGTTGTATCAATGTTTTTCAAATATGGTATATTATAAAGTATTGGATCAGAGGATAACTCTACCATCATTGATCATAAAAAATATAAAAAGTGAATTAGTTCCTATATAAAACTATTATATTTCCTTTAATTTTTTCATTACCAGCTAAAGATCAACCATAATATTTATGGAAGAAAATATTACGTATAATGAAAAACTTATACTCTATAATGATATTTTTTTGTGATTCATTTATTTTAAAAAACTACTAATAAAAATAATAAATAAGAAAAACTGAATTGGGGGGGGGATATGGATAATATAAATGTTGACTTTTTTGAGATTTGGCTTTCCTATTCTATTTCAAATCAGGATTCACAAAGAACCCTAAAATGTATATATCATTTCCATAGAGTTTTTTAATGGAGGGTAATTTTTTTTCAAAGAATTAATTATTAACTCCTGTATTTTTTGAAGTGGGATGTGCAATTATACTGTTTTTTGGCCATTTCTGTTTGGCTTACCTCTACTGTGTGAATTGGATATCAAAATATTGTTGGATGAACTCATACCGTGGAAACATCCAATCAATATAATATGATGGAGTACGTATTAGTGTGGGACTATAGGTGTGATAAAATGGATATAATGATTATGTAGGAAACATCATCATTTCTGAACCATCAATATCATTAGATGATAGTTCTTGTTGATATTAGAATATGGAGTCTAGATGTATAGAATGGATATATATATATATATATATATATATATATATATTAGAGAATGTTTTATTTTGTACCAAAATTGTTATTCATGGTAAATGAGAAATTTTATCATTGAAAATTATCAGACAGTGAAACAATGGAGTACATATAGAATGCAGCCTATATACCAACACGTTTGAGAGTTATTTCATGAGATTTTTGAAAGCTATTTCAAATTTATCATTATATAAAAAAATGACATGATTCATCTTACCATTGTTAAAGGGAAGTACATACTGATCGTATTTTCTATGATCCATCTTATAGAAGTGATTCATCCAATAATCCTCTAACTAATTAATTTTACACGAGTTTAAATTTTAAATTATTCATTTTTCCACTCTAGGTTGACCATGATTCTATTATGGAATACCCAAAAGCTGATAAAGTTTCATGATTTCACCTTGAATGAATATTTCAATGGGTGTAACATTAATTTGTGTTGCTACATATCGTTGAAAACTATTGTAGTTGGAAAAAAATATTACAACGATAAAAATATTTGACGACCAAATCCATGAAATATAATTCCATGATTCTCTCTACGATGCGAACAAATATATTATTCATGTTAGAGTCATAATAATTTCATGTATTATTCCAGTATTGGTTATTCCATGGATGTAAATATACTCTATGGGGATCACATAATTATTTTTTCCCCACGTCATTGGGTTTTATATCTACTAGGAGATAGAGGAAGTTCACATTCATGATGGAGAGGCTCAATAAACTAGTAGTTGCACCAATAAATACTACTATGATCAATACAGTGAAATCAAGCTTTGAGATATTTTCATTGAGATCATTGAAGTCATTGAATATAATAATTTTCATATTTATTTTTGTTTTTGTTATATTGTTGAGAGGTCATTCTGGGTAGGGAATAGTATAAATGAATTCATATTTGATTCTATGTTTTACATTACCTTCCACCATTACAATATGATCGAGATGCATTCTCCTAGATTCATCACTGTAGTCATGATTATATTTAAATATAATAAAATTATGGGTGTCTATATAAAGACCTTGTCTATTAATTTATTTCTAATTATTTTTATATACAAATGAATATTGTTTAAATAATGATCAATAGGTCTCTAGTTCTATATAATATAAAACAATATAGAGAAATGTTAATTGTGGGCCATCTTATGTATGAAGATTATAAAGTTTATATCCTTGATGGAGATAAAGAAACCTTATTCATATGATTTAGTGTCATCATTGTGTTCTTATTACTCTTCATCATCTACTTATATTTCTAATTAAGTTGGTGATTATGGAATTAGTTTAAGATAGAAAGATATTATGTGGGAATTATTATCCCCTGTGAATGAAGAGGGGGAGTATCATAGTTATGAGAGTGATGATGTATCAAAATTATCAACTGAAGAACTCTTTATATGCTCCCATTCTTATCCACTATCAATAATAGTGGATGAGGTGCTACAATCTTGATATTCAAAATATTACAGTGTGTAATTTTATATTTATACTAGTGTCGGGTAGGTATCCCCTGATCTTCATGGATATGTAAGGATATCCTAAAATATTTATGATGAAGTAGGGGAATTATCATCAGGGAAATTATCATTATTACTGGAAAAAACTATTCTTTTCAAACTACGTGGATTAGATGATTCCACTAATATCACTAATATAGTGGATTATATATATGAGTGGAGAGTTTCCTCTATATTTTAATGATGGTGAATTCATAGTAATCACATTTTTCAAGGAATGTGTTGATCAGTGTTATCTTCAAATGACATGAGGTAAGTGATTAAAATGATTTATCATAGTTTATGTATTTTTAACCTCTTTATTGGAATATCAAATTATTTTATTATGATTGAGGGAAATTAAAATTTATACCACCACCATTAATCACATTTAATTTTCCATTGATGGTGTGCTTAAGGCACTGGATGCATGATTTCATGTAATTCAATCCATGGTCCTACTAATAAGACATTGAAACCTATATATAAATAAAAAAACATGAACAGATGAAATAATGAAATGGTATCTAAATGGGTCTTCAGTTGAGAGAAACTCTAGAGGATTTTACTCAATCTTTTCATTAAATTGAATATTTATAGTGTAAGGAGTTAAATCATCTTTAGGGTGACCAAATTGTCATAGGGTCATAACTAAATTAAATTAGAGATGGATCCATTTTTAATAGAAGATCCATGATATTAATGTATTCCAAAATTATAGAAATGTAAAAGGGACATATGTGTCCTTGTGTGGAAGTCTCCCTGTACCTGTCAAATAAAAAGATGACTACATGAAAATAATTGTCAATGGAATCTACATTTTATACTTCAATTGATAAAAAATTAGCTTCATATTCTTAAGGGATTGAGAGATGTAGGACAGGTTGTTTCCAAAACACTTTTTAAAAATATAGTTCCCCAATGACTGAGATCTTAGTTGAAATGTGATAATTTTTTTCCAGGATGATATATTTCATGTTTACTAGTATATATATCTATATGGGGGGATGTTTATTGGTTTATGTAATATAATATTGAGTGGATGGTAATGGAAAATAACTCCCTATTTAAGAAAATAAGGGAATATTAGTCGACAATGAGTTAGAATATGATAACCTTATAAAAATATTTCAATGCCATATTTTATTCTAGTTTTCGAATGGAACCCCAAATATGATGGGACTTGAATGGGACCTAGAGGATTCACGTGTAGAATGGTGTAATTGGTGAGCCCACTAGAGTGCCTATCTTTGGGTCTCTCTAGATTATATGTTCTCAATTGTGATATGGTGGTTATATTAAAATCCTTGTCAAAATACCCATGGGACATAGTATACTACATATACTTCTTTCAAATTTCAATATGAGTACTCATGTTCATGTTTAACTTAATAGTTATAGAAATGATTTTCAATGTCAATTTAATCGACAGATCTATATTAAATGACTTAAAAATGATGATTATGTTTGATGGGACAGTTCTAATTGATCTATTTATAGGGGTGGTTCCCATCCTGTGAATAATGGAGGAATAATTTAAGAGTCATTTTGGATGTTATTATGCATTTACATGTTTCTCTTTTTATGATAATAGTATTGTTGCATATAAAATATGATCCTCGAATACAGTGATACTAATATAGTCAATTTAACTATTAAATAGGGATATAGATTCTAAATCAATTTTTTAGCTAATATCGAATGATGAAATATAATTGAATTATTCCCTTTCAGTTAATCTATTTATTATACTTCCACTCAATGTTTTTGTAAATTCCTACAATTTTCTATATGATTATTGTCTGGTAGAGGATAAAGAAGAAAATTATATAGAATGATTTCCAAGTTTTAAAATTCAATTTTACAACACATATTTGATTATGTATTTTAGGATAAAGGATACCTTGATGGTGTTACTAAACAATTTATAGAATTACATGTTGTTCTGGTGGTTGTTTAGGCCAACATGATTTGGATTTGTTCATTCTAGAATATTTAGAAAATTAGTCTCTATCACTATGATGAAATACACAAGAACATATTCATATCATAATGAAAAATATTTATACTTTTTAAGATAATAGGAAATGAAACTCTAATCCCCTATCTATTTCTAGAGTGGAATCTACATTTTTCCATTTAAGAGGATATGACATGTGATTTAAATGTATGTAGGTACAATAACTCACCTTAGAATTAGATTAAACATAGATATCATTTGTTATAATTTTTTACTATCGTTCTCTAGGGTTGTCAGTGTTGGATAATTCTTGGGTTTTTTCCACCTAATTTATTATTTATTAATCTATGAATCCATGGATAACTCATATAAAACACCACAATTTTTTAATTAAATCATTGTCATTTGTAACCCACCAACATGATATTTATTAAAAATTACAAAACAACTCATCTTGGGGGATTTTAAGGTTTAGGGAATATTTTAAACCCTTTATATGACAAATAATGGATTGGAAAACCTCACTCTCTTTTTTTATTTAAAATTCATATATTTAGGATCATGTTCTACTTAGTGTAGAACTAAATCATTAATATAATTATAAATAGAGGTCTTCCCATCACATGACTAGAATGTAAGGTTGATTTCTATTATCGAAAAACATTTTTTACACAAAGTATACACATTTCTTTTGAGGGTAGTTTCCTCTTGAAGATGGCTAGAACCTATAATGGGACCAGATCAATGGGACATATAATGATTCTAATACCAATTTTTTTTAAGGGTCATGTAATTTGGATTTCCGAATATTGGTAGAGGGGCAGTCCAATCCACCCATTCAGGGTATTTCGTTACTCATAGTTAAAGAAGTGAAAGTTTCCATTCATTATCAAAAACTTTATCTACCATATAATCGATGGAGTAAATGGGTTCTAGAGAGAAATTTTAAATCCTAAGAACTAGAGCAGTTGGAGTTGGCATATCAAGATACTGTTGACATTTTCATTTTCATTTATGTTAATAATTGAATGTTACCCTAGGGTTTATTTTTTGACATGGTTCTTGAAATTCCATAGTAAAGTTAATTATTGATACTTTCAAGCACGATGGTATTGTAAAATGTCACTCTGAATGGTAATTTTGATCAATAACTTTATTCAGTACTCATTTTTCGGTAAACATCAGTATTTTGTGGGATATTCCAAGGTTGAAAAATGAAGTACTTTAGTTTTAGGTTATACTACGAAAGAAAATTAATTACATGTAATTTACTGATTAGTCATTTTTACTACTATATACATGATTAATATGGATAATTGATCTCTTTATTGAAAGATGTTATAACCTATTTTTGAATAGAGAGGTACATAGAAAACAATCATTTTTTAATTGGATAAATATTTCAGAAGAGGTGGAAAAAATCATTTAGGGGGGCTCAAAAATATTGGATATACTGTTATTCACATGAACACTAACATTATTCATATAAATATACTGTTTTCCTTATAAATATTCATTAGAAAGAATGTCACATCCCCCCATAGTGCTTTGGTTCTTGTTATACCATTTCATCTTGCAATCTCTATGTGGCCTTGTCTTGTCCTCCAAATTCTCCCCTTGATCAAGCTTGTGTATTGTGATCCTAAGAAAATATTATAAATTAATTATCAATCACCTCCCCAATGTGAGTCATAGATCATGTGGTGAGATAAATTATAATGGTCTCTCTTGTGATTTATATCCTATCATAGAAGAGACCCTACTTTTGGATTTTGATTTGGTTGTGATAAAAATTCACCCATCATAGTGGTTTTGGAATAACATGGTTCTACAATGAAAAAATCTATAACAATTAGCGGATTTTTTGATCCCTAAAATGGTGGTGCTAGTAAAATTTATAGATCCCTTTGGGATGGGGTTTAGCCCAGATGACTATTTTTATGAGCACTACTATATCCCTTTTAATTATGTTGTCTTTTCTCAAGGATGGGATGGATATACTATATATTGAGAATGTGTGATAGCCACTATAGAGGTGTTTTAATCATCCATATATTTTTATTTTGTTGGATGGTATGAATGTTGATCTATTTTATATTATTAATGTGGGATATATTCAATTTATCTATCCAATTGAGTTCTTCATTTCTCTAATTTTGATGTGATGAGATTTTACAAAATAGACCTTTTGGAATGTGAAGAGGATGGGTAAGTGACTTGGATTTAGGAAATGAAATTTATTGACTTCTACATGGAATATATCATTTAATTATGTAGAAGAGTGAAATGTATTGCTCCATACTCACCCCATCCATTGATTTCTACAGAGGTCAGATGATTTTACATTAATTTATAGGGGGTCCCATAAGCATACAAATTGGGGATCTCCATACAGTTTTCCGAACATCTTCCTCTATGATAGAAAAAGATCTACAATACTAATATAGTGGATTAATATTTTATTTCCATTACATGGCTTGAATATTCTTCAAAAGGGTCAATTTTTTTATTTAGATTACAAATTGATATCCATATACTTAGATATACATTGTGTATGAATTACACACATAATTATTTAAGAATGTCCTACAGTGAATATTCCTTTGGAAATAACATGAAATCTATGTTGTCTTTATCTAGTTCTTTCTTCATCATCCTAACATCATCTTCATCATCGGTTAGATAATACTCAACATTTACTGACAATAATGGTCATTTTTTTAACAACCTTATTGAAGAGAAGGGAATCAATTGGAATATCATATATTATATCGAAGGAATAGTTACTCACATGTGTTATAGATAGTGACCAATTCATAGGGATATATTCTATTTTAGAAATAATTTCACTCTGTATGGTTATAATGATTGGTGTAACTGGAACCAATATCCCACATGCCTTATGATAGATGATATTTCTCATATCTATTTATGAAGGGGAATTCAATGTGAATAGTAGAAATTGGATGAACTACTATTTCATATTGTCATCCATACACTTGTATTATTACTTTTTATATCACCATGAGAATTTTTCTTTAGATTGATATTCTTATTAATATAGGTAGAAATTTCATAGAAAATACTCTAGGTGGGACCTCAAGATATTTTGGTTTCAATATTTTTGGGATGAAATCCTAAACTTTATCTACATTCTCTATATGATGATGAGATAGTAGAATGATTTACCAAAAATAAAAATTATTAATGGTCTTAAAAACAAATCATTATGTAATTTGGGGTTCTGGGACCACTCATAATTTTTTTTGGTCTATATGAATACTTATTTGGTTATATCTATTAGGATTATAGGGAAATTTATTGTGAATAATTACACTAAAATGTGTGAATATTCTTAAGTTACAACTTTTTTAACATATGATTTTCTTTATGACCCACATTATAATGACCATGAATTTGGGGCTAAATATTTTTCATTATCTTCATAAACTACAACATTTTATACACTAAAGGGGAGTAGCCAGATGAGGATTCTCCAGAGTGATTCTATGAGTATTTCTATGAGTTGTTATATAGTTGGTCGGAATTTGATCTCATCATAAATTATATTATTTATGGGATGATTATCTCCAGTTATAATGCATATATAACCCCAATATTATTTTTATTTCATCAACAGGATGGTTCGAAGACCCTCATATATTGGACAAGGAATGTGTTCTGAATACTGATATGCTCCATAAGTATGATGAGGAGTTATATTTATTTTGGGGGCTGGAATATGTGTCTTCCAACTTTTGGCAATTGGGATATCCAAAATTACCATGTTTTAATTGAATTTCAATGATATAATAATTGTTTATTATTTTTTCAGATGGGATATAATCACACCCATCTATTTTCATCAAAATATTTTGATGAGATTATGTAGTTTCAATGGGGATATCTTCCTATTACATGGTGGGAGAAGATATATAATCCAATTAAATTACACAATTTCCCATTTAGATATTCTAAATTGGATGATTCATGAGGTTTGAGTGGTAATATGTTCCAATCCTTAGTTGATGTTTTGGATATGCTGAAATGCTTCCTTTGATGCATCCAAAGTATACTAGTTGGGTTGTTGGGAACAAACTAGGATATCACCCTTTTAAAAATATTCAAACATCGTATGATTATAGTATTATTATATGTATGAAGAATATGTTCTCGAATACATTGTTTAGTATCACTTCACCTCTGTTGAAATCTTTTGGATGCTTTTTGTTGGGTAACAAGAGAAAAAACTTCTTGTGTGGAGACTTTAGCTGGAAGATGAGTGGTGTTGGCCACAAGAAACTAGAAATGAATGTTGTTGAAAGTAATCATCTCAAGATACACTTGTGCAATTCCAGTTCATATTTGATATGTTGTAATATCTTCATATAATAAGGTACTAACATGATAAATTGTTTATGGAAATACCTCGAAACTATTAAAGATCATGGTGTCCCCTACTCCGTTAGGACTATCGTTGAGGAGAAATTTAGTAAAGATTCTCATTAAAGATGTATTTTTGAATTCCAGAAATGGTATGAATTTCACTATTTAAGAGGCATTCCTTCACCAATACATTCTTCACCCTGTAAAATATTATATATTATTGTTACAAAGTACTCAATAAGTCCCTATTAGTAACTAATATTTAACCTTATTCCATCCATTAGAAGAAACCCATGACCATGGATTGAAGGGTGTTTTGATAGCAATTATAAGGATAAAAATTATGAAAAATAACCCCTATAATGTGGCATTACATGAGAAATGAATTCATCAAAAATTTACATCATATTTAAAGGACCAAACATCATGTTCACAATTTGTGTTTTTATGGGACAAACAAAAAATGGCCCAAAATATGTTTATTAAATGATAGGAAATATGAAATATTTACATTGGGTTTACTGCTATTTCATATGATGAGAAACTATGATGTTATCCTGAGGCTGTGATTATCCGTCGTGAAAATCATTATGGACCTGTATTCTAAAAGTAGGAGGTTTCATGGTTGTTATTCTATATGTTATTCTAAACATGCACTAATCTAGCGATATTGAGATCCGGATCGTAGAATTTTTTTGGGGATTCATTCCTCATCATTTATTTTGTACTAGATTGCCTTATTTTTCTTGATTGCTTTGGATAACACTTTGGGATACTGGTTACCAAGAATCCATAAATTGTTCATTATGATGTATTGATACGAACATATATATGAATATCATTTACTTCATTCATTATTGACATATTATTGGATCTATAGACTTTGAGTTTTTTGATTAAAATCACCACATTTGTTAACTTGTGAGTTTATCACATTACATTGTTGTGTTAAGTGTTTATGATATTAGGATTTAGATCAAAATAAAGGATCCTTATTTATCCAAATAAATTTAGTGGGATCAAATGTTTTTTATTGAATAAAAATGTGAAACATCATACGATTTATGGTCATGTGTTGAGGACCCATCCATGCAACATGACATCATATACTAATAAATAAATGTAAAATGATATCTGGAAGTGGTTAGTGTTGGAATTATGTATAAGAATCCCTTTCAAGTTCCCAAAAAGATAATATATCACAATTAGCTATGGTGAAGTGGCTACACAACATGAATATTACTCTATGGGAGTAGGATGATATCATTTGTGATACATACTTAAATGACTGATATGGTAATTCATATAGTGAATGTGGATCTATGAGAAACAGGGAATAATTTACACGGTAGTATAATCTGAAAAGGGGAAAATAGAACTATTGGGGAATGAGGCATGGTGAGTATATATTTATATAGTTTTATGAGGAATAATTCCCATGGGAATTTATTTTCATTTTGGATGATGTTTGTTCTGAACCATTGGAACATTTCCCATGTATCATTGTTATTAAGAAATAAAATACATACTTTGTGATGTTAACTATTTATGGTAATGTAAAAACAATGTTCCATGTATTTTTATATAACTCAATAATGAAATTTTCAAGATGTTTTATAGAATGAGACAATAAATGTCTGCATTATAATTTAAAATTTTTTGTGGATGACATCCTGTATTTTTTTATTAGGTGTATTGGACATTGGACAAATTTTTTGAAACCAGGATATGGGGATATTGTTATGTAATTTCACTTTATGAATAATGATATTGATTATGTAATATGATATTATAAAAACAAATATTTGTGCGCATTGAAAGATTCCAAAATAGAGGAGTTATTATGGAATACACATTGATATTTCCTATTGTATTTTGTTCTCTAGGAACATGGATCTATAATGGATGATTATTCAATGGAATACAACACAGTGAGGATGATGTGGTTGGGATAATGAATTATGGATACCCATTATGGTGAATTAGGGATCAGTGGATGAGGATGAAATCCATCAGTAAGATAAAACATTATTGGTAATTATAACAAGTATGAGGCCTATCCTCCCATATTATATCCTAATAGTAGGAGATGACATATAATAGAGGAACACTCTATATTAATGGATTTTAAATGTATATAATGTTCATACAATACATTTTTCATCCTCCCATATAAGACAAACTCGGGGACCAACTAAATGATTGTGCTAACCATACTCAGGTGGCTGTTGTATACATTAGATTGCGTGGCCCATAGGTGGTATCAACAATGTACAACAGATGAGGATCATCATTATAATTGGAATTAATGATTATAATATCCATAAGGTTCTTATCAGTTTAAAACGATAAGAAGGAAAACCCTTTTATCATGTGAATACATGATTGAAGTAGAGAACTTGGGCATCAAACATAACATGGTCATATACATCAGGTATATATAAAAGAAGTATTATTTTTTTCATATTTGAGGTTTTATTGGTGACTGTGGACCATTTCATGATTTTATACTAAATTTAGTATATTAATGAAAGAGTGGTTTAGACACCCTCAATTATGAGAAACCAATATGTTAAGATGTGAGTAAGACAGCTCCATTTTGTTGGTGTGTGATTTAAGGGTTCATCAAACATTGTAGGTCCATGAAAAGAGGATAAATATCATGTGTTGGGTGCACATGTAATGTCTCCATGTAAGGATGCTAAGAATATGGTAAATCCAAATAGAACACATGATGTGGTGGGATGAACAATATTGTAGGTGCATGTATTGAATTAATGTGTATGCTGAGTATACAAGGAATATCCATATATATATTAGGATCATGGGAGAGGATATTCCCCTTAGTAATCTTATTACATGATTAATAATGCAAAGTAGTGACACACAATATTATGTCTAGACACACGTCACACACATGTAACTTCATAGAATGTTTTTTCGGGCATAAGCATTTTCTATGTGGTTCATTGAGAATTTCCCTAGATTATCACATTCCCTTTATCTCTTCACATTACCCTATAATATTATATAATTGGGTATTTATTGTATAGTAAAATGTCACAACATATTGACATAGAATGTTGTATATTAAAGTGTCTGTAATAATTGGGTGTTCTCTTACTTGGGGAGTTTCTATATAATTGGGAGACTATAGAAGAATATTCTATTGCACCATAGAGTTTCGTGGGAACCATGTGTTAAATGGGTGGATATGTGGATATTCCATCTCATAATTTCACAATGGCATGGACATCACAAAACTATTCTATGATCATGTGATTTTAAGAGGATCATGCAGTTTATCGAGGGCAACACAATTGTACCATCTGGAAATCACACTCTGATTGGGAGGAGGCATGAATTCTCAACATTCACCTATGTTTTCTGCATTCATTGTTATTTTTTGGTAGGAGATTTTATGAGTTACCATTACCACGCATGCTATGTCAAACTGAAAAAGGATCCTAGTATAACACAACTTCCAGTCATCCAATGGGAATGATATAATTGTTTTTCATAATAATAAGACAATTATAATCAATACACAATTTAAAAATGGACAATGAGGATGAAATGAGTATCCAAATATTTCTAATAATATGACTAATACAAAAAAAGAAATCTCACATGATTTATTTATAGAGTGAGAATCTAGGGGGAGTGGAAGGATACTCATACTATATTATGTTGTCAAAATAATGGATGGGTTTTGTCCATAAGGCTAAGAAACCATCAAATGAATAATGACAATGGAGAGATTAGATTTGGTAGAGTATATATGATTAGTTCAACATTGTATGTACCAAAAAGAAAAATGGGCTGACGCCAAGTGTGATATAAATAAACTTGATGAGAAATTAGTGGATGAAGGTAAATCAATATAAATTTATAAGGGATAATAAAAGGTATGAGGATTTCCATTGGATAAATTTGAAATACGGATTAAAATACCATATCCTTAGTAAATGTGGAAAAAAATGGGTGTCAACTGATAACCATGTATTTGAGTCATGGTACCCATTAGGTTTCTACCAAGAATCCTATGAGGCCAATTCCATTATAAAGAAGCACCTCTTTGGGGAATTATTTCACCCTTGATGTGTAATCCATTTTGAAATGAGAGTCCAATGATCCCATTATATATCGTAGGAAATAAAATGTAGAGATAATGGAAGGTGGTCAATGTGAGTTCCAGAACCATGGGGACACACATTTAAGGGTTTTGAATTTTAATGGGGTTTACAGATTTTAGTGGATATAATAAACAATTTTCAATTCATTAGGGATGACATGGTTGACCCATGACTCTAAAGTGTTTATAGCCATCTATCTTAGATTGTAAAATTATACCAATTTTTGGATTTATAATCTACACAAAATGTGAGTCTTCATATATATAACTATGAAGGTATATTTCCCATTATGAAGTAGTGGTCATAATGCTAATACAAATTACAACAGTAGGGAGGGTGGCGATGAAGGATATATATTAATGTTCATTATGTTTTGATTGTATGGAAATTACATTTATCATCATGAAAACTATATTGGGACATTTAATTGTAACATTATTGGTGAAGGATGAGAATAAATATAGTTAAAATTCACACACCTAAGACTTTTTATTGTATGTGAAATACTTTCTCTAATATTTTTTTAAACTAATGGGTACAAAAAAATTATATAGTATTTTATAGTTATCGTAGTATTGTAATGGATATTAATATCCTTTCATAATTTTTGGTCTAACTATATCTCAGGTCTTGAAATCATTTGAATTCTAAAGTGAAGGATTCAACATTGCTCATGTATCCTTTTATAGGTTTTTTTGCATAACAATTCTTCGTTTTTCTCTCCATCTGAATTTTCGTGTCATTACTAAATTCCTACAAAGGTTATAAATTAGGGATTTATGAAATTGATAAGGAGTTCACTACAATTTTTTTCTTATATAATTGACCTAACATAATACAATAAATCTAGGGGGATAAGTGGGGATACCTGATTTAATGTACTAATCATGTTTATGATATATTTTCCCTTGAAATTATTGGGTTTAGTTTACATGTGTTATTCTAATATGGTATATTATGTTTTTTATATCATATAGTAATGAAAAGAGTAAAAAAGGTGTCTCTATGAACCAATTATAATGAATATAAACACATAGATATTGTTTTATAGTGTATCTCTAGTTCAATTATACTAGGTGTTTACTAGGAATTATGATTACCCAACCATTACTTTATTACCATGATACTTGTATTATGGTATTATGTATCATATGTGGGACTTCTAAGAAAAAACTTCCCATATAATTCAGTGAACTAAATGTCAATATTGAAAAACTAAAATGAATTTGTTATGATGTTTATGTTCATAGTTAATAGATAATGTTAAATTCATTTAAAATTCACGATACTAGTATAAGTGATTGTTTTGGAATGCACAAAATAATAGGGCATTTGGAACCAACACTATTCATGTAGACCATGTAAAAAAATAATCTATCTCATGTGAAGATTACTATAGTTTAATTTTATGATTATAAAAATGATGTTTATGTTTTATGTATAAAAAATGGGATGGAATAAACCCAATGTGAATTGAATAGATAATATTTAAATTGAAATAAACATTCTAGGAGGATGTATAAATTTTTATAGTCATGATATATAGAATAATGTGGAGCTGTACATTAATTTCATCCTTTATAGTCCATGGGTATTGTGGAAATTTTTTATGGCACTAGGTTGAGATTAAACCCCACATGAAATGGAGAGAACAATATAAATATAGAAAACCATTATTATGTATGAAACTGATTTAAGGATATGATTCTTATATCATATATTTTTGAATAAAAAATTTCATTGAAATAAAAGTCTTAAAATAACTTTGATAGCGGGGAAAAAATCATTCATATGTAGATGATATAAAAGAGAATTATGGAAATACATTATAAGGGAGATCCGAGAATCAAAATATATCACATTGATAGGGAACGAATCCAGGGATTGTTTAGAAGGATGTATAATCCTATAAAAATATTACACATTTACAGTAGTAGGGTAGGAAAATAATGGAATAAAATTTTATAAGGATGGGATTAGGCCTCATATGTAATGGAAAAATTATCATCACAAGGATCTATATGGGGAATGGATATCGACTACATGGTTGGGAAAAAATTTGGAGATCCATCTACCACTAAATATCTTTCACAATTAGAATCACTTCATACATATATTTTATTGTGGTGTTGTAGGAGACCGAGTATAGGGGGAATAATTTTAAATGAAGAAGCAAAAAATCTTATTATTTGGTGCATTGTGATACGAAATAAACCAATTATCATATTTCAATGTTTCTATTACTTTAAAAATGAATTCTGACATCATACATCATGTAAAAAATGGTTTTCTAATGATTATAGACATATTGATTTGACCAATTAAAATGCGATAATCCATGAAAATCCATGATAAAGATATAATGGTGTGTAAAAGACCATAATATATATAAATGTCATTATCAGTGTATGTAAATATTTTAATGGTAGGATCCTTGACACATTTTTTATTTTTTGGTAATTTATCAAAGGTAAAAACTATGTAGTTTGACATCATGTGAAGAAGATGAAATTTTTTGAGAAGTTCTAACTTATTAAATTATGAATACTTCTGAACATTTTGACTACATATTTATATTCAATTGAAATATGGGCTTCTCTAAATTTAAATGTGGTGTTCCTTAGCAATTTTAGAAAATAATCATCTAAAAACAATATGCTTCCTTGTTCTGTAAAATATGTAGAGGACAAGGAGAATAATAAAACAAATTGTGTCACAAGAATTTGTATAATAATAAAAAATGGGTTGTGGTCAAATATCAAATCAACCACAGAAAGATACCCTAAACTGTGGGATCTGTCAATGGGAAAACCATGAAGTTGATTTTTTGTACTAATGTTTATGAATCCTTGAGAGGTGTAATACTAATGTTATTAGAAAACATTATATCATTGAATGGTAGAGAAAAATACAAATCCTGACCACATGGATATGGATTCCAAATGGAGGGGTGAATTATATGTTACGGATGATGGATGAAATTGACTTTATAAAAATTTGTAACACAATATCATCATGAATATGTAAAAATAAAATATGTTTGAACACTTAATATGACATAAAAAACTGATACCAATGGCTTTTCTTCCTACAATCCTTTGATAAGTCTAACTGGAATAGTTGGTAGGCCTTTGGAGTGTAATTTTATCATCGTACGGGAGTTACTTAATTTTTTTGATGGGGATCTATATCTATAGAGTACCAAAATAAGAAAGTGAACCTACTATGATATTAAAGGGTAGATAAATTTTCATGAAAATCCACCACATAACGGTAATCACATGAAATGAGGGTTTCATTATAATATCGGGGTAAAAACTGTATTTAAAGCATTATTTTCAAGATAGTAGCTAAAAATGTTGAACTGATAAAGTGGCCATAATTATGATGAATTCTATAGGAAGGTTAAATGGAATCTGGGTCTAGGATAATAAATTAATGCATTAATACATATCCTATAAAATAAATTTCAATCCATACATAGTTCTTAAAGAATTTTGTAGTGTAAGAAAAATATCGAGGGTTGGATGTCCATTCAGGCAAGGTTGCTAACATGGATCTATAGTGTAATTTACATATGGAATGTTTTTAGCTACTAGTTTTAAGGGTATTCTTCTAGAAATTATTATGGTGAGGGTAAAAATCAATAATCCCAAATTTGAATAATACATTTTACCATCATATTATTTGTTGGAAGTGATATAATGTTTGTGTTCTTAAAAGAAAGATGATATTCCATGTATTTTTGGATCATTTTATGGGGGAAAATTTATGTAAGACTAATTTAACTTTTAATGGTCTTTATATGTGTTGTATAATATCATAGAATGATTATATCTTTCCCAATGGGTGGTTATGATAATTACTTTTGATGAAACATTTCATTTGTGGGTAGTGTGATGTGCTCCGCATCCATGGGGATCAACATGTACGAACCTCTAGAGTGAAAAATATAGATAGTGAAGGGTACATACTATTTGTGATCTAATATTAGTGGTTTCTTTATAGGTATTTTCATTATTCTCAATACATGTACCGTGTCACTGTGAAGATAATAGTGGAGGTGAAATTTCATTTTTAATGCTCAGACCACTCAGTTTTGATAGACCACATGGTTGTGAAATGATTCAAACCAGTTATTATAAAGGGTTTTAAACTATTATAGATGGACTAGGTAAGTTATATTTAGTTTTAACAGGTCCCATACCTCTATATGAGGTGATGGATTTGGAATATTAATATGAAACACTTTTTCTTTTCTATACACTAAGGATTCGAGAGACATCTTGTAGGAAGTACGAATCATTTTATGATAGTACTATAGTTCTTTAGAGATCTTTTATGAATATAATTATCTTCATTAACCACCATATTGTATATATTGTTTGAGCTGAATTTTAAGAATTATCAAATTTCATAAATTTTTGATACATGATAATTGGATGTGCAATTGAACAAGAGACTGTATTTAATGTAAATGTTAATTATATTAGAGAATCATGTGTTTGGAAATTTATTCGTGAGAATGTTATGAGGGATTATAAATCAGTTAATGATTCTAGATATCATGAAATCGAGAACATTTTTGTTCTCACCCACCTTGAGTGGGCTGGATTCATCCCACGTTAAAAAGGATATATTTAGTAGTAAAGCTAAACATTACCATCCATGGAATCACTAGTATGTTTGGGACCGTAAAATCAATACCCCATGTGATGATTTATCATGAATACATAGTATCATTGGAGATTATACTTTTTATAATGACAAAATCTTTTTTTAATATTATACACATGACACATCTGGGAGAATTCAATGATGTCATGAAGCGTAGTGGGTTTGAAGTTACCAAATCAACATTCATAATAGAATTGCTTTAATTAATATTTTTAAAACCCATATTTTATGAATTTTACAACATAAAACTCCTTAGTGATTTCCATTAGTTGATTCATATAGTGGAGGATTCCTTAAAATCAACATCTATAGTGACCTTTCCAAATATTGGGGCCCTCATATAGGATAAATTTTAGTATACATCGATAAATTTTATCATGATCAGATTTAATAGATTGAATAGTTTTATGGTATAGGTTCTTGATAAAAAATAAATAAAATAAAAAAACATCCTATATCATGAGGGACATTGATGTTTCCACATGGGAAGAACTAGTATTTTATTGATTCACAACATTGGTATTCCTTTCTAGAGTGATGGGTGACATTATATTTTGTGGCTCTATGTTGATCTAAGATATGTTCCCACATTCTTTATGGGGGACAGGAAAAAACATGGTAGGGTACACTCCCTATATTTCTAAAAGAATATCATAATATTCTACATTGAATCATAGGGAAATTTAGACAGCACCACATAAGTGTAATAAATAATGGGTATGAGATCTTGTTTTCTATATGTGTAGTCACCATTGTTCATCATGAGTACAAGATTCGAGTCACCCTTTATATGAAAACATATGAAATGAATCTCAAGATCCAAATCAAGACAATAGAATAAGGATTGATATTTAGCTTCATTGTTGGTGTATATCTTTGACAGTAGGAACATTCATAAGATTAGGGAATCTATAGAAGTGATGAAGGAATCTTCAAGGGTATCGGTGTTGATACTAACATTTTTTATCCTTTTTTTGTGATTCATGAGGATCTACGAATGTCTATTTTTGAAAATGTCATTAATTTACCATAAGATTGAATGGAATCATTAGGGAAGTTCATTCATTTGAGAAACTCCATTTCTGTTTTAGGAATGGAAATTTAATCTATGATAAAATGTTTATTTAAAATATTTTAGTGGATGAATGTAATATTAATCTACAGATGTAATACATTACATATTTCCAATAAACCGTTCGATATAGGGAATTTTGAGGATATAATAAATTGTATTGAGGAGGGTGATCAATTGGACTCCCGATTCCATTAATATTGCTGCATCATTTGAAAAAACATGACTAGGGCATGATAGTTTTTCTTTATCATAGAATATTAAGTCTAAATGCCAAGATACTTGTGACAAAAATCATTTGTATTATTCTCATTTCTCTAATTATTTTTCATGGCTATAAGGGAACCTAGGGACCATTAATGTGTATTAAAATAATGGACCAATGGATTCACATATACAAGTGACATGTGACCCAAATTATAGAGTACATACTAATTAACATTGTCAAATATAGTTTGAATTTATTCATAAACTTATATGAGTACACTTTCTTCATCATTATATAAATATGATTATATTATAAATCAATATAGGAGAAAAAATACCAATTGTATTTCATCTAGTAATTTAATTCCTTGAAAATCAAAATAATATTATAAAGAGTAATTCCAATGATTTATCTGATCATATCATTTTAAAATTCACTTAATTTTTATCTGAGAATATAACAATGAAACTTCCCTTTGGTAAAAATTAATGGAACCATTAAGGGGTTCATCATCTAATTTTAGTCAAGTATCATGGATAACACATTCATAATATTTTTGAGATGGTATTTTTATTTAATATATTTTACTGCCGAATTGACCTAAAATCACCACACCAATATTATAAAGAGAATATTTATGATTTTTTAAAAATAACTATGGTATTTCACTCAAATGTAACTTAATCATAAGGGAATAAATGGTATAAATACAGAAAATAATTCACCATAATTTCATTAGATTATTTAGGATAGAGACCTGATAGATGGGTATGTACCTAGTTCCATCTACGATTTAGATTTCTTGAAAGCCATTACTTGTACAAATTAGAAATTATGTTATTGGGACACAAAAATATTATTTTGGGATTTGGTGATTCAAATTCAATAAGTGTATATCGAAATAGACATGTTAATTATTTCTTCGAATTGACATGATTTTATGCATCCTCTTGGGGTACTAAAATTCAATAACACTGATTTATTTGGTTATCTTATCAACTATGTAATAGACCTCGAAATCGTGGGAGGTATGCATCTTCCTTGTATTTTGATTCAGTAATAATTATCCAATAAGAATGATGAATTATATTTTTATTACACAAGGATTAAAGAGTTTATTGTTATTTTTTTCAACATAATTATGTTTTTGTGTTATTTATAGAATGAATGGTAACTGAATTGTTCATCTAGAGGCATGATAATGATGATTAATGTCAATTGTGGGTTTTCTAGTATGTCTGAGTTAACCTATAACAAGTCAATAATTATTTATGAATATCCATTTTCAATGTTAGGAGGGGATTCAACTAGTTACTCTTTACTAAAATCAATAGTACTGATGAAAGTAAATTACACATTGAATATTGTCCTTCATTAATTTGCACAATATTTTTTGAAGGGAAAGAATCCTTAGAGAAAATTTATAACCATCCAGTAAAATATATATGATATAGGTGGAGACCATGTTTCTTAATCCATGTGATTATTAACCAAATATTCCTCAAAAAATTTCAACACAATCAGGATTCAAAAACATCAAGTGGGAAATTCAACATTTTAGTAAACATAGTGATTGAATCAATATTAAATCTTCTGTGAGACATTATATTATGGGATAAGAGTTCTATTTATGTTACAATGAATAACCTATCAAAATGTAAGTATAATTTTATCCGAGTTATCTTAATAATTGGACAACTGAAATGGTTCCCAACATATAGGATTGTATTATCCTGTTGGTGGTAGGGAAGGAAATATCACTCTTTATGTAATCCATGGGATCGATTAGGTAAGTGTGAAGTTATTGAGATAATAAAATAAAATGATTTCTTTGTTAAGATATATACTTACATCCCTCTATTAATTAAAAAAATTAGATTACTAGATTAATGTGAATCATAGTTAGTCATATTATGAGAGATCACCCTAATCAACTATTTGGGGGAAATTTAATAAAATTATGATTTTATGAATGAATTGTTGAATGAAATAATATCAAATTAATTCATAATATGTTGAGTAATTTCTTTTATTTGAAAAAGCAATATGTTTCTTCAACTCCATGTTTTATATTATTATAACATGATCTATTCATATAAACTAGAATATAATCAAATTTTCTATTTTGTAAAGGGGATGATATTTCCCCATAGAGAGATCCCCTATGGAAATAATGTTTTACTGATTATGTGTCTGGTTGAGACTATTACATAGGTCTGTCTAAAGAGGAATGTAATATGTAGTTGTGGTATTTGTGATAACATATGTTTCATTG
The DNA here is from genome assembly GCA_963277665.1 of Viscum album. Lineage (NCBI taxonomy): Eukaryota > Viridiplantae > Streptophyta > Magnoliopsida > Santalales > Viscaceae > Viscum > Viscum album. The sequence continues at coordinate 1,921,266,261 of OY728145.1, read as the reverse complement.
ATTTCAAGATTTAATAATTTCAAGGGAGGAAACCTGATTTATTATTTCATTGCTCGATTAGAATCTTCCACGAGGCTGAAAAACCACTCAATGAATTCCTAAAATCACTATTGATAAATTAAGGAGATTTGGGTTGAAAAAAATCATCTCAATTGATCTCCAATGATTTCCCCCAAAACCAACCTTAAAGAATTTGTATGATATGGGAATTAATAAATCCTTTTTATTGAATAAGGATTAGTGACACACTCATCCACTTTCATAATGCACATGTTGTCTACATGATGGATGTTCCCCTCACTCTTCATGAGAACTGGCCCAGGGTTGAGTCCCTATAGATTCGGACACTGTGCATATTATGCACAGGGTGATTCAAATCCATTTTCCTAGATGGGGAATGTGTGGCGTGCTCAGGGCATGGCGGGGCCCCAATGGTAGGCGAGCGTTACCCTAAACATGTTTCCTATAGGGTGTTAGGTGAGTGGTAATAGGTGGTTGTACCCATCTCTCTCTGTGGGAACTGGCCCAGGCTCGAGTCCTTCTAGACTCGGACACTGTGCATATTATGCACGGGGCGATTCAAAGCCATTTTCTTAGCCATGGTAGGTGTGGCGCGCTCTGGTCATAGAGGGGCCCCCAGTGGGAGGAGAGCATTACCCTACACACGTTTTAACCACATCGGTAGTGGATTTGTGGTGAAAGAGAGTGATACAACAATTTAATTCATTGGTAGGTTCAGGGTTCGAATATAAGAAGTCCTCTTTTGGGGCGAGCCTCTCAACCGGGATCCACCCGTCATGCCGAGTTGCTTAGTCTCAAATGGGATGAAAAAATTAGGCGTGGCCCAATGTGATAATATATTTCTTTGATGAACCATCAGTGATTGGGCTATCACACTCTGGGATGATCTTCTATCATGGCTAGAAATGGAAACATCCCCAACTGGGGCTCTACCTCAGAGTAGTTAGATCTTCGTGGGGGATGGGGGTTACCAACTGTTGAGGGTTCTAAAAGGCCACACATGGGAATTCACTTTAATGAAGAACAAATATAGTAATTATTAGTGGAGATCCTCTAATATAGTGATTAATCTTGTAATAATATTGATGTACCAAATTAGATATGTTCCTCATATATTCCATATGATGTAGTAGAGTTTGCCTAACTCAGGTTGTTATGGGGTTCCTAGCATTAGGCCTCATTGAAAATAGAACTTATATTGGTGTTGCTCTGGGTCACCCATAGAATTGATAGTGGGGGAGATGAGGTTTCTAAAACATGGTGGAATGGGATGATTTTTCCTGAAATGTTTTTAGTAACATTCTATTATATTTTTTAATATCTCAATGCATCATTATTACTTCCATTTGAGAGGTCAGTGAACTGATCGAAGATTTTCAGTGGCCAAAAAACCATCTTACAAGTAAATTGTGGAATTGATCATGAAGTAATGAGACTATATCTATTACTGGTTAATCATTCATATCAAATGGAGAGGGATTCATGTGGAATATTGGAATGTTTCATAGGTTGGTGGAGCCACTAGGTTAAATTTTTGTTCAACGATCAATAGATATATGTTTCTTATGTTATGATGGAATTATGATAGATTGATTTTCATACCCTTATGGACTAAAAGGTATTATTATTGAAGATTTGTGTTTACTTTCTTTGTGAAGTCAAGATTATATATAAATATATTGATTTTGGAACTATATCAGTTTCTTCAACATCATTAGGGGCACTATATTTTTCAAACTCTCCATTTTAAATTTCAGGTTTCAAAAAATGGTGTTTGGAAGTAGTAAGTTTATAGGAAACCCATATACCATTTTCTAACTATAATTATGAGGTTGGAAAAATAAAATAGGTTTTATTCATTATTTTTATCCTCTTCTTATGAGATCACCTTGTGTGCCTCCTCAATGAAATCATCCATAAAATGATATGGGGGATTTACTGTGTTGTTTTTTGTATAAAAATTTTCATTGGTGAAGATTCATTGGTATAATCAAGATGATATATTCTTAAAATATATCTTCATCATATAGGTGGAATGAACTATACAGTTTAATATGTCCCAAATTTCTTATTTAATATGGAGTTATTATTCATTGATCTTCTTAGAAAGCACTGGGAGTGTTTCATTGTACACTGTTGATATAGATATATCAACAAGAGAAACGATGTTATACAGCTTTTTGAACCACAAGATCATTATTTTAAAACTATTTTTTGAATTATCAATATTTCATAGATCTTTATGATTATGTAAGGTAATTAACCATATTTGGAATGCACATTTCTTATAGATTACATTATAGATCTTATTTTTTAGGTGATCAACTGTGTGATAAATAAAAGTTTGGTCTCACTCTGTCAAAGTTAAATAGTAATATGGTAGGTGGATTGTGTCTCTAAGATAATATCATATTCATATTCACTCACTCGGAGGGGCTATTCTCTTCGTTAGTAGAAAATAAGTGTGATATAAAAGAAAGGGAGAGATGATTATCACCCCTTTTACAAATCAAAATATCGGAGTGTTATTGGTTGACACACCCTACCCTGAAATAATAATCTATGTAGTATAAGTCAATCAAGTTTATCAAAATTCCCATATAAGAGAAGTGGTCCATGTGCTCTTATTGAGGGGGTCCATTAAGTATATTTGGATCATCCATGTGTTTTTTCTCATCGAATAATTTTATTATATACCCTAAAACATTTCTTATGTATATGGTAAGAGTAGATAGATGGGATGTTGTTGACACAATTATAGTTACAAGAATTTTTAATTGAATTCAAATAAATATATCATCTTTTTTAGGTTATATTGGATATACCTCATGATCTTGTGAAACATATAATCGAGAGAGGATATCATCAGTTAATCACGAGTTGGGACATTATATAGTAGTGATGGTATAAATTTATTACAATAATACTATGAGGACAAAATCTATGATTGAGTTTTGGTTTACCATATATTTGTTCCTCTAATCTTAAATACGTTGCATGAAAAAACATACTGAGTGTTAGATTATAAGAGTCACATAGATATATTACATAAGTATTGTTGTTTGAATCATTAGAGGGCCCCAAAAGTTGATTTTATCCCTTATACTATAGGTTTATCCTTCTGTTTGTGGGATTCGTTTCCCCCAGTAGACATTCAGAATGGATGTGGATTAAAAAAGTGGTTGGGTGGGACAAAACACACATATGCTGGGTGGTCAATATCTAAATTCCTATTTATATATAATTTTCCCTCATGAATTTATTTGGATAGAAGGTGATATGTCACCAATGGTAGGTGTCACATGATTATTATAGTGGTATCACATAGATAATTAATTATGGTCTACCCCTAGTGTGGGTACTGTTATGTTTGAAATAGGGTAAAAACGTATAATTTGTTTGTAATGTTATTTTATAGGAAAATCATTTTTACAATGCTTCTGATATCAAGTAGTGGGATCCAACTTTGGTGACTACCTGGTGAAAACTATTTCCTGCACAACTCAAATCCATTAACCACCCTAAATAAAGGAATGTATTTTTGTTGTATTCTAATGAAAGGATAATGAATTTTTTTTCATGGATATTGGTGGAATTTTTCTTCTACAATACACCTTTTGAAGATTCCATCACGGTTTCATGACATCTAGGTCTTTCTAACCTATCTTCAATAAGGTTATGAGTTATCCATTCTTATAAGAGTAGAAAATTCTATTGATGATCCTCTTCAATATGGGTTTTGATGGGTAAAAGAGGTGATAAAGCCTATATTTTTTACAAACAGTTTTATTTTTGTTCTTCAAAGGATGTTGGGATTGAAACATGAGTGTTTCTCTTTCCACTATGCCTTTTGCTATTTTTTGGGTATCTCACTAACCATTTTGGGGGATGGAATTATGTAGGAAAATCTAGAGCCAACTATGTATATATTTTTGTTTATGTTGATACCCAATATTCCAAGGATCAGTGATGTTTAATGATGTTTTATTATAACTTTACTCAACCTATAACAACATAATTAAATGGAATTCACATTTGGTTCACAGTTATTTTTGGTTGAATCCAAAATCATCTCAAATACACACTATTTAATATGTATTAATTGCCATAGGGTTCACAATTATTTTCTTTAATTCATTCCACCCTTAGCCTTAAATTTTCAACATTGAATTACAAATTCAATATTCACAATACATTTTCCTCACATTCTCATATTCAAAATTTATACAGCCAATCTCCATTTGGGATGATGGTGTGTAAACCTCGATTTAAATAAGATAATAAGATTCTATTCATTCCTCAATTGATTTTTTGCATGGACTTATTTCTTTAGTACAAATATCCATTAATGATTTAAGTAACGTTAAATGATCTAATACTCTGTTTGTTGTTATATGGAAATAAAATAATTGCTTCCTTGACTACTGTTGTATGGTGGAAAACATCAGTCAGAGAGGATGTGTTCATTAGGAATTGTTGAGTACATTGGAAATCAGTAAACATCTTAATTAGTATTCTATTTTAGGGAATAATATGTTTTCCACATCGAACATATCTGGTTTAGTAACCAACACCACATTATCAAATGTAAAAATATAAATTATGTATGTCACATAATGAATTTGATTAATGTTTCCCATGTAATTTTATTCTCATCGCATGGGGAAAATTGTGCAAGTCACATGTGGGATTTTGATTTTTGTCATATTAGGTGACACATGTTCAACATGAAATGAATCCTAGGATCATTAATTGGGATATCCTCTTCTCACCAAAGAATGAATTTTATGTTCATAATAATTGAATGGTTAAAATCATATGAACATTATTTAACATGAGAATAGATAACACCTATTCTCATCAAATAAGATTCTTATGATAATCATAAATGAAATTATTTTCTTAATAGTTATGGAATGATTATTAGGATCATCTCCATTCATGAGTGAGGGGAGATAATATTCTTGTCACATATGATTTCTAATATTTTCACATTTGGAATTTTAGGCTCATACCCCTGGATCTATAGGCTTTTATCCAATTTCAAACTAGGATCATCACATAGGGATTTGTTTCTAACGAATCAATGAGGTATCATTTCTTATACTAATCACATAGTGATGAATATGATCATCATATATGGAAATATCAATTTAGGTTCATCAAATAAGGAGTACACTATATAACATCTAGTGGGGAAATTTCCACATACACTCATACTGTATGGTTATGTAAAAATTTACCATCAAAAAGAAGATTCCTTATAGTTTAATATCCCATTGAGAGTTTTTTTTAAATTTTTCTATAGGTTTAGTATACTGTGGATATATGATTTAGTTTCAGACATACCTTCATTCTAGGGGTTGATAGAGTGATTATAAATTTTGGAAATAACTTTAATGATGTTTCCTACATATCAAACTATAAACAAGGATCAAGAACCACATGAGCTTCATATATTTTGTTCATGTTGATAGACTGTACTATATTGTTTAACATCATGTAGTAAGGACATATATGTCATGAAAGGACAAACAATAAGGGAAGGAGTCAGGCTTTTGAATTATCTACCTAGGATGACTTGAAAATGTGTTTGGAATAGTTGGGGGTGGGATGAGTTGGGGAATACACCTACTAGGTGGTACAAGGGGATTTATTGGAGAATGCAGGCCATGAGTGGAGAATGAACATGAATATGTAATACCCTTATAATATCGGGATCCATATGAATATATTCATCATTTCTTTTTACTAGTGAAAGTGTTTTGTAGACGATAAGGGGTTATGATCCACATGAAAGGAATTAATTGTTTTCATTTATTGGTGTAGGGTTTGTAGGAATGATTGTCAATGATACCTATTATGCCCATGAATTTTTCATGATGTAATCCAAAACATGAAAATATGGAAATGATAATGCCTACATTTTTACGAAAGCTAGTTACATGAATGGTAGATAGTAATTGAATTTTTAGGCATATGATTCATACATGATTGCTATAACAAACGAAAAATAATGTTCATATTTTTGAAATAACTTTTTTTAGACTGAATATTTTTTTATGAAAACCTGGTTAGTGTAAATACCCAATCTTTCATTAATGAAAATTCTTCTTTTTATAATTAAATTCCTTACTATGGTTATATAAATTGAGAAATTCATTGGTTTTATGTTTTTGGATTTTATTATACCTTTATGAATTGTAACCATTGATAATATAGTCGTTGAATAGTGATAACATGATTAGTATAAATATAGGTCATTAACAAATCCAATTTACTCAGACAAAGGAAGAAATTGCCTCATCTAGAAGACTTTCCCCATACAAAGCCCCTTTGTCAGAGCTCAGAAATGAGGTGGCGTAACATGGCTTCACTCTTGACCAATCCCAATCCTAACTTGAAGATTATAATCTTGAGAAGAACCGACTATGAGATAAGTAGATGTTAATAGAGATTACCACTAGAGTGATGTTATCCGAGCCACCCCAAGAGTCTCTCACCATCGTACACCTTACTCATTGGCCTTATGTGAGTGTTATAAGGGGTTACTTAACAATAACATAGCACCACGACTATATACATTTTTTTGTATAAAAAATGTGAATTCATGTTATTATTATTACTTTGTAAATAGTTTTTAAAGCACACTTGTTATTTATAGTTAATATTAAACTATGAAATCTATTTTGATAAATTAATTGATTTTTTAATTAATTAATATTTCAATAATATTTTATTGTAATTAAATGAATTTTTTTTCAAATACAAATGATCATATAATCTTATTAATTCCATTGTAATTTTTGTTAAGGATTGTAAGCTGTTTTTGTCAAAACCCATGAATTTTTGAAAAATATCTTTTTTTTGAAGTAAAAATTCACATATTTATAAAATTATTTTGATAAAATGAATATAATTTTTTGGAATCAATATGTCGAAATTATCCAATGGTGAATTTTTAATAATTTTCTGAGACTGTCAAATTTTTGTGTAAAAATAAAAAACTTCTTTATATATATAATGTGTTTTCTAACATTATAATGACCAAATAGTGTTGTAATAAAACAATATAAACATTATGTTTGGCTAAAATATTTTTTATCATTAAAATAATGAGATTTTAGATTCTTTTGATTTATTTTACAAATCTTTAGTTGACTCTCCAAGACTTATAAAACATTTATTCTTTTTTTTTTGTTTTCCTTGAGAGTGTGACTCACCTCTACATATGAAACCCAATTATTAAAGAAGTTTGTCCATTGTCCTTATAATATATTATTTTCCAATCCTGTTTTTAAAAAAACATGGGAAAAAACCATGGGATGTTTAGTTGGTTTGGTTAGTTTAATGTGATTTGTCCCAAACCTAAATAATATAGAATTCCATCTCTTTTTCTTTATAAACACACGCAATCTCCCACTTCCACTTCACTAAATATATGGAACTAGCCTTAAACATTTCTTAATATTGAATCATGTGAATAATTCACATTTAGGATCTATTAAGGTATATATTTTTAGAGAATTCGGGCATAACTATTACAAAACAACTTGAATATTACTGATAGACACTACTACCCAATATCCATTTTTCATAAAAAACTCTAAAAAAGAATAATGTATAGTTACATGTTTTATATAGAATGAATTTTTCTTGATATAAACCTTGATCCTTTTCACCTTTTAGTCCTTTAGAAAACATTTTAAAAATAGGGGATGAGCATAAAAAGCTCAGTATGCGTTATAAAATATGGAAGGAAAACTTTTTCCAATCAATAAATTTAAATCAATGAAAAAATGCTTTTCATTCATAACATAACTTATGAAATAATAATATTTATGAATAACACAATGAAATCATAAATCATAAAAATAAATTTTGGAATTCATAACATATTTACATTGTAGTTATCATAAATACATATGGAGTCACATTTGGAATACACGTCACAAAATATTCCATAAATCTCTTATTAGAAATATTAATGTTTTTCTCTGTCACATTACCCAATGCATTACTCAGATATCTCAAGCTAACCCGCCCAAGGTTTATCACAGAACCAACCGTATACGTAAACTATGCCCAATAACCAAAACATATTCAAAACACGTTACACAATCATGACGTGAAGATAAAATTTCTACATTCCACTCACAATATCTCAAATCAGTACATCAAAAAAAAAACAATTCTTTATTAACACATTTTCAAAACCATTTTAGACATTTAATTAAGAGATTTATGAATCATAGTGGGACATAGCACATTAATACTTTTAAATAATTTATAATTTGAAAACATTAATGTCTATATAAAGATATAATTAAAACAATTTTTAAAACATGGACATTTTTTATAAATATTTAATAAGAATAAATAATTAAAACATTTAAAATTATATTTTATTTAAATATTTTTTAATGAAATGAGAGTCGCTTGAATAAAAATAAGTTATGAATAACAATTAATCCAAACATTATGAAATCTTGAGAATAAATGGATTCAAGATATAATATACCAAAGGAATATATATACAACATATAAGAGTGAATTTGTTCATAACAACATTGAAGTCTCAATGGAATGTAAATTGAGACAAAATCCCTTATAAAGATGGTATCCATAGATTATAGATAAATCATTTACATAGTTATGTGTGAAAAATAAAAATAGACCCAATATATGTGGATATTAAATTTAATAAAATTAGAGGTTATTCAATCATATTAATAGTATGACATAAGTACTAAGTAGATGTTTAACCCAATGAATTGAAATTGGGTAAAGATGTTTCCTTACAAAAATTCGACAGCCTAACTACATCACATTAAAATTCGTAAAACGAGTTAATGAGATAGAAAAATGTTATCTCATAACATGGAAATTAAATTTACATAAATAATGATATATAATAACAAATCCCAACTTTGGACGATTTACTTTAAAATACATAACTAAAAATTTGTCTTTTTAAAAGAATAGGGTGAAAGGCTCCCTTACCGATTTGGTAACATATGAAACATACAAGCCGTGAAAGAAGGATCATACAATGATGAGGTAAATAAAAAAATTAAAGTATATTTGATAAGTAAAACAATCATGGGCAGTACATATTCCCCACAAAAGGAAATAGTGGCCAATATAACATTAATCACATGGGATTAAAAAGTGAGATGACAACCCATTACCACGTTGTAATTCAATAGATTCGTATAACCAAAATATAGTAACCACAAAACATATTATATAATACCATGAATATTAAGTGAATCTTGATATTATATATTAAATGTAAGTAAAAAATACACCACATGCAATAAATAAGGGGTGAACAATGGAAATCTCACGGAATTAAAAGTATAATAAGAAATCCTTTACCTCATGTCTGACCTGACTTTTTTTGTTTCTCGTTCTTCATGAATAATAAACATAAGTTAATTAATTATTGATTAATAACATTTTAAATGTTTTATATTACTTTTTTATCACTTATTACCATGTTATAAACCTTATGTAATTATTTATGTTAAAAATGGTCAGTTTGTCGATATTTGGTACTTGAGTAAAAAATAAAAACCATATAAATACATGTTATCCATGTGGTCAAGAGTCCATTATTTCCAGAATTATATTAATTATATATACATCATATATATCATATATATCTAGTATATATATTTATTTATAATATTACATAACATTTAGAGGTATGAAATGAAATGCACTTTTCATAGAGATGATAAGACATACATACGCCTGAATGCTGATTTCATTTCATTTTCGAATTTAATGGAATGAAAACAAAGTGATACATAGGTATATTATAATTAAAATATAATATAATATATAATTTCATTAACTCTATCCTTTATGCTGCCCACATATGTCATGAATGTGTCATATCACTTTGATGGGGTGGTAGTCCGCACCTCCCCAAATGAAATTATCGCATTTACCCATAATAAAAACCATAAATGTATTATATAAATGAAATAATAAACAAGAATAAAGAAAACAAAAACATAATATATATATATATCATATATAAATATAGTTCCATCATAATGGCCACCATTAGAGGTGGTAGGAGACATTTGGACAATCATCATTTTCTGATTCACTAGTTCACCATCCATAGAAGCGGTATGTTCTTTACCCATTAGATAGAGGTGTGTGTAAGTATAGTTCTAATACATCTCATAAAAATATCCTAGTATATTGAAGATACTGGTTTTGTTATAAAAGAATGTAATAAAATGATTCTAGGGGATGGGGAAGCAAAATAAAAGAAAATAAGTTAAGAGAAATTATTACCATTAATTTGGATAACTCTATTTGGTTTGAACCAAAAAGACATTTAAATATGCCTTATGCCTAATGTTACGATTATAGGTAGAATATAGGGATATTTATATTTTTTTTGGGTAGGGGTTGGACGAATCATGGGGCTTTATAGGTGTGATTAATGGGTGAGAAGTGAGGGTGTTTTATAAAGGGGAGTAGGGGTTCTTTTGGAAAGTGTGAAATTATTATTTCATTATATAATTTTTTTCAGTTTCTAAAGATCTCAAACTAATTAATGTAGATTATAATATGAATAATGGTCGAAATAAATTTATACACTAAAAATTGGACAGGTTTAAGATGTTATTTCAGTACTTATAATCTTATTTATTTAAACCAATTTTTAATGAGGTAAATACTGCACCATTTTGTGACAAAATTAATATTATTTATTTGATGTCTAAAAAGTAATAAAAATACCTTGATGTATGAAAACTTTTTAAATTTAAAATTAATATTTATAGTCATTATAATAACTTACATAACCCCATGTAAAAATTAATTTACTAAAAGATATTAGTTTGTGACATTTTCATCATTACTTTTAATTAATTAATCTTAAGTGTCATTATCACTCTCATGTTGCTCTCTGGGGTCCCAAAATAGACCCAGGGATGCCCATGGTCATCCATGACTCATGAAATAATGATAGAAAATGGGTTAATGTATTTTTCTATTGTTATAATATACTTTTTACCTTGAATTACCATATTAACCATTTTCCATTGTAAATAGAATTCAAAAGTTGCGATTCACCAAAAATTATTTTAATCTTATTGAAGCGCATTTTACATACTATGTGAAACCATGTATGTCGGGTTTTCTAAATTAAATTCATAGAGGCTGTAAAATTCCATTTTAATGAATAATTCAGATTTTGAACTACTAATTTTTTGTTTCACTATTCATCAAAAATTGTTGTTTTTCATAAAAATACCATACATTAAGCCTAAGCTATATTTTTTATTCAAAATTTAAAATGTAATGTATATTTTGAAAAATTCAAGACATAGATGTTGTATTAATTATTTTGAAAATATTCCCCGTTATAAAAATAAATGGTGTGTTATTAAGAAACAATATCTATCAAAAGATTTTATTTTGTTCATGTCCAATTTCAAATTGAAATAAATTCCAATGACCACCATTGGATTAAATAGTAAAAATATAATCCAATTAGACTTTAAGACTAATTGGAAAGATAATCTATCCATATAAATAAATTACATTAAAAATAAGATTTAATTAAAATACAACATTTTTCACTATTCCTTATAAATGGATTTTATCAGAAAAATACCAAAAAATCACCCAATGTAAATTTTGGTGTCCTAAATCTAATGAGGTATCTTATTTGGTCATATGGAACGTATAAAAGTGACCAAAACTGAATTTAAATAGGTTTTTCGATCAAAAGGATGTAAATCGACCTTTTAGTGAATATTAGAGTATGTATGCTTAAAATAAAATTCTATTCTTATTTTAAGCCTCTATATTTTATTGCATAAATGTAAAAACAATTAACTTACATGTATAATAATTTTTTAGTTAATTTTTTTTATTCTCGCAATTACAATGACTAGGCGTTAACTATAATTTAAAATAATATTATATTATTATTTTTCAGTATGACGCAACATTATGTGCAATGTAATATTTCAATGAAACATGTTGTTATGAATTGTGTGTGCCATCAAACATAGCATCCCCTTTAAAGAAAAATTAATAATTAATTTAAAAATATAAATAAATATGAAAATATCATATTCTTTATTTACCTCGTACGTTACACTCAAAGCCTTTGGAGTTCCACCAAACCCTTCCCTCCTCTCTTGATAATCCTCTCAAGGTGACAAAATCTCCCAAGAAGCGTCTCTCAAGACTCTCCAAAGCCTTTGGGATCACAAATCCAAGTAAGGGATTTCTTGCTTTCTAATTTTATTTAATTATCTTAATATTGTTCGGAGCTTTTGTTTCAAATTACAATTTTATTCAAGTATCATAATATTGTTTGGACCTTTTGTTTCCAATAAAAATTGTTGGGGTATGATTTCTCACCTCCCACATACTACCCTCTTTGTGATTGAATTATGAGAGACCACTTTATCTCTCATAAATGTTTCCCATATAAACCCGTTACCATGCCGATATTCTGGAAGTAATTTCACTCTCCTCATTTACGTTCAATCAATTCTTTTGTATTATGAATCTATATTCCATTAATTATGTTGGGACATGTATCTATATGACCACACTATTATCCATTTCATGTACATATTATGAAAGAACACTTTCTCTCTCATCAACCATTTTTATGAATTCTATGTCACATCATTATACTATCGAAATTGCACCGGAATTTTCAAAGCCAAAGTCATTATGTACTGAATACCATTCCCATTTCTCTATCAAGGGTATTCACCTTTATGCACATTTACTTACTGATTATGGTTTTTCATGTATGAATTTCACATTCCTTTATTGTGGAATAAATTATTATGTTTAACAAATCTGTGTTATATGATCCATGTGATACAGTTATGCATGTAATGAAATTATTAAGAAAGGTGTGCCATGATAGTGCTCTATTGCATTGGGTAAAGTATATTATCATGATACGTCATTTGTAATGAGTGTTGATTAATGCTAATTCAAGTGCAATGAGGGTTTAATGGAGCATAATGTGTGATAGAGAAAATATTTTCCATTAATTTATATTGAATATCATTTTTTAAACCCAGAATAGTTTTCCTCTAAGATGAGTTGTTTCATTTTTATGATATTGGTGTTATTTTGAGCTGAATAGTAAAAATGGGCCATTTCATATTTTTAAAAGTTTTAAATTATTTCTTTATTTTTTCCATAACATGATCTAAACTAATCCAAATTGAAAAATTCATTCTTTTACAGATTCTACAAATCAAGGGCTTCATTTACTATATTTGTACTAAAAGTTGAATAGGCCATATGGAAGCTCAAAAAATGATCACAAGTGGGAACATGAAAACTGTTCACAGTTTTGCCGATTTTTGGTGTGGGGTCCATAACTCATTCATTGTGGGCCCAAATGTTGTGAACTTCGGTGGGTACACTAGAAAGGAGTTTTGGAGAAACTTTAATTAAGGAAAGGATACATGAATTGGCTGTTTAAGGAGTCATTAAATCACCCTAATCCGGAGGTTTGAGATTTGGAGAGTCTGACTGGACGTAATAAATGCTTAGAGTAAAATGGCCATAAGTGTTAGAATACATGTCCAAATTTTCTGATATTTTTAGGTAACACGGCCAAGATAATTACTAACAACATTAAAGAAGGTATCAATACATGAAGATGTCATTTAATGGGGCTAAAATGAATCATAAGTTTGGGGACAAATTCTGTCTATAAAAGGAGGAGAGTTCCACCCTCTCAAAGCATCCCATTCTCCATCCCAATCCTTCTGGGACACCAAGAAGAAGAAATTTTCATCTTTCTCTTTTATTTATTTTATTTTTCATAGTATTTTAATGCCTTCTTATTCCCCATTCATCTTTATTACCCTTACCATGATGGGGTAAACATTTGGAGTGATTGAAGAAGGGTTGTTTTTCTATGATTAATGCTTGAGTTCTTGAATGTTAATGAATGAAATTTCTTTCCTTTTCAAAGTTGTTTTCAATTTCATATAGCGGATTTTATTATCAAGTTCGATCGTTCTTGAATTTTAATTCCGTTATAAATTTATTCCTTGGTAAAATAATCATTATCTCCCTCCACTAATTTCTGGTTTATATACGATAGAATAGACCAGGGATTAGCGGTGAAGTACTCGATGATTGTCAGAACATGTAAAATGTGTAGTGAATGTTCTTGATTGTTTGGGAAAAAAACACCTGATCGTATATTTCCCTTTTTAATTAAGTATATTCAATACAACTATTTTACACCTGGAAGGAGAGTTGACTAAACTGAGATCTTAGTAAGGTTTTCTCCCCCCATCATAATTTCACCAAGGAAGTGAGAGGAAACGACTGTGGAAACTCACTTTAATCAACAAAGAAATAGATGATTGAATTAAATTGAACAAGGATAGTATTACAATTAGGAAACCAACACTGACCTAATAACCCTTTTAATATAATATTTTTTTAATCATTTGAATTTTAATTTCCATTCAATCATTATCTTATCAAACACACTATTTTTACACTAGATTTAATGTGACAACCCGTTTTGTGTGCACTCCTCTTTGAGAGACATTCTAGGTCAACCAAATTACTACACTTTAACTTAGGAAATAATTGTTTTGCCACTCCCTACAACATGCGTGCGTCAATGTGCAATGAGGGTTAATCATGCTTCATGTGTAATGAGCCTTGGATCATTCTAACTCCATGTTAAGTGTTGTTTCCACATTTCCAGGATACGATTATCATGCTTTATCATGACTTTATGTTCATGTTTCACTTGTGCTGCATTGATATTCCTATTGTATGACATGTATTGTAATCCTCATGTTATTCCAAGTTTATTTCCTTACTGGGATTTATAGCTCACCCAATTCTTATGCATGTCATTAGGTTATCCAATGCAATGCTATGTACATGAAAGTTTAGTGGTTATATAAATGAATTTTCCAATAAAGATGTTTTTTTAGGTTCTAAGATATAATGAAATGTTCCTAATCCAAAAAGTCACTATACCCCTTGATCCTTTATGTTGTATCAAGTGAATATATTAAGTAATAAATTAGGTTTACGAGTGTAATTAAAAGCTGGGTTGTAATAGTTGGTATTGGAGGATAGGTTTAGTTGTTTTGCGTATTATGATTAGAAAAACCTAATGAATACTTAAGGATATGAATATTTATAATTAAAACATCCCTATGTATTAGTGAGTATTGATTATGTGGTTTATCCAGCAAATACATCCCTGTCTGGATACAAGTAGGTAGAGGCTGTCTGGAACTGATGTATCCTAGGGGTGAAACCCAAAATCACTACTTTTGAGATAGACTCAAACGAGAATTGGTGGATGACAACCGGACTTGTACACTATTGGGTATGACACTCCCAGGGTATATGATTTAGAAAATTCATAAGCATTGTATGAACCCTTATCAAGGGAAGGAAAAAATTCCCCTAAGAATATATGCTAGAAAGTATATCATGAATAGCATAGATTTAAGCCAATGGATTTATAAGTTAAAGAAATAAAATTTATTTATAAGTCATCAGTTTTTCCTTTGGATTACCCATTATGTGTTACCCTAACATTCATTTTATTCCAACCAATGGACAGTAATAGGAGGACTCCGGCTAACAACCGATGTGAAGATCAATGTGATGATTGTGCTAATGAGATGCCCAATCTGATGGGAGTGGGAATCCTGAACATTGGCACAATTATTTATCAGTTAACTCATGCATTGAATTTAATCTTGGGTCAAGAGAAACATTCAACCCCCCATAAGAATGAACAAGTCACTATGGAGAGCTTCATGAGACAAAGGGGTCCTAATTTTAATGGATCACCTGATCCCTCAATCGGTGAACAATGGATCAACTCAATTGAAAAGAACTTCATTATACTACAATGTTCCGAGCAAGAGAAATTTTTCATAGCTATATTTCATATGGAGGGTGAAGTTGATCAATGGTGGACATTGATAACAAATATAAATCCTGAGGAGGAGATCATGGAGTTGGAATGGAAGGATTTCATGAATATGTTTTTTTTTATAAATATTTTCCGCGCACCCTCCAACTTTAGATGACAAGGGACATCCTCTCCCTCAAGAAAAAATTTGACGAATATGTCAGAGCATATGAGGAAAACATCACAAGATATACATGATACACCTACAACACTGTCGTTACCCCTCAATTCATTGTTGACCTCTTCTTTGGCGGGCTGAAACCTAGCCTACGGAAAGAGCTGGGGATCCGTGAATTCGATAGCTATGAGAAACTTTTCTGATGTGCCCTTAGGGACAAAACGGATATCAGAGAATCTCAGGGGTATCATGAGGATATGAAGAATATGGTTGACATCAATTCTGGTGATCTGATAGATAAATCTAATGGTGCTAAGAAGATCCAGCACCACACTGGCCAAAGGTGTAGAAAGAAGAACCCCGAAAATTGACTTTAGGGGGTGAGGAAATGCTTTAGGTGCGGAAAAGAAGGGAACCTAGATATTAACTGTCGATAAGAAAAATACACAGATGCAATAGAGGAGAGGAACAATCCGTTCGAACATGAACGCATTGTTCATTTCTACAAATGCAAAGAACTAGGGTCTCTTGCAAGTCAGTTCCCTATGCCAAGGGTTTTCAGAGGCAAACAAAAACCTCCAATGAATCAAGGGAGAGCTTTTACCATCACTAATGCTGAAGTGAACCCTAACAACAATGTGGTGACAGGTATGCTAGTTATTCATTCAAAAATAGTGAATTTACTTTTTGAGTCAGGTTCTAGGCATTAGATTATATCTGAAATGTTTAGTAGATCTATCCCTGCACGACCAAAGATCATTAATGTAAAGATATCAGTGAGTACATAAAATTGAGCAATCATTGCATCCCATGAATATAACCCAACCCCTGTCATAATCTATGGACTGAATTTCCTGAAAAACCTCATTATACTCCCTCAGGTTTAATTTTCTGCAATTCTTGGCATGGATTAGCTTTCCTTATATTGATCCAAAATATATTTCCATGAGAGGGAAATCACTCTCCATGTGGAGAATCGACCCCCTATTCTATACAAATGTTTGGAAGAAGATAATATTATTTAGATCTATTATCTCAAATGTGGATATTACTACCCTATGAGCACACGTATCTAGCTCAGATGACTGAGTCTAAATAGGAAACCATCCACTGTGACATGCCTATAGTGAGGGAATTCACTGATGTGTTTCCTAAGGAATTTCCTGGTCTTCCTTCAAGAAGAGATGTTTAATTATCAATTGATCTTATACCTGGGGAATTGCCAATATCCCAGACTCGGTATAGAATGGATGATGTGGAGCATGATGAGCTAAAAAACAACTACATGAGAATCGAGATAAATGGTTTATACGCCCAAGTGCTTCCCAATGGGGTGAACCAATCCTCTTTGTCATGAAGAAGTATGGATCAGTGAGCCTTTTCATCGATTTATAGCGAGCGTAACAATATCATGATATAGAACTATTATACTCTCCCACGAATTGATAACATGTTTGATCAGATGCAAGGAGCACAATACTTATCCAAGGTGTGTTTGTTGTTTATATATTATCATGTAATTGTGAAGAAGGAAGATATACCCATTGTTTCTTTTCAAACCAGATATGGGAACTATTAATTCAGTGTAATGCTTCTCAGTCTACTAATTCTCCAGAAATCATCATGGACATGATGAATAGAGTCTTTAGGGATTACCTAGACAAATTTGTAGTATTCTTTATAGATGATATTATTATATACTCCCACAACATGGAGGATCGTGAGGATCATCTAATAATTGTTCTAGAGACCTTGTAGAGGGAGAATAATTATGAAATGCACAACATGTGAAAGTTCTTGTGGAGGAGTTCTCATTATTGAGCCACATCATTACCAGAAATAGGATATCTTTGGATCCCTCCAGAATAGATGAATTTGTGGGATGGCTGAGGCCATCATTGGTAACAGATATCCATAGATTCTCAGGGATTTCTGGATATTATTGATTATTTGGGAGTTATTTCTCATGTGTATCCAATCCACTTACCAAGATAACTCATAAGGGAGTAATGATTACTTGGAGTGATAAATGTGATGAATATTTCAAGGAGTTAAAAAAGAGGCTTATCATTGGGCCTACGCTCACATTCCCCACATGTGGAGAATTTTTTTATGGTATTCAGTGAAGCTTTAAATAAGGTAATTGGATGTGTGTTGATGAAAAATGACAAAGACGTTACATATGCTTCAAGGAAATTAAATGTTCATCGGAAAAACTATCCAACACATGATTTGGAGTTGGTTGCGGTGATCTTTAGTGTAAACATTTGGTGGCATTATATCTTTGGGGATAACTGTGAAATATATACATACCAAAAAAGCCTCAGGTATATATTCACATAGAATGAGTTGAACATGCGCCTATGAAGATTGTTGGAGCTAATCAATGACTATTACTACCCAGTCCATTAAAACCCTAGGAAAGCGAACATGGTGAAAGATTCTCTATGTAGATATGACCTGATGATTCTATCATTGATGAGAATTAAGAAGGATCTAATCTTCATAGAAATGATGAAGATGGAAAGGGGAATCATAATGAAGGGGTCATACTCAATACTTTCATAAATGATTTCTCAACTGTCTCATTTGGAAAGGTTAAATGATTCTTAGAAGGATGATGTGGGAATTTAGAAGAATGTGGATGCTATCAGAAAAGTAGAATCCTTAGGGTTCAATGTTAATGATGATGAAATTGTGAGATTAGGGAAATTACTATGTTCCATCAAGTCCAGAGTTGAAGAAGGATCTTTTTGATGATGCACATAGTTCAAATTTATGTTTTCCCCAGGGAAACACAAATATGTATTGAAATATTTGAGAGCTATATTGGTTGGATAATAATAAGAAGAAGATTGCTGAGTATACATGAATGTTCCTGGTGTGTCATCATGTAAAGGAATAGAGGTACAAGTCTAAGGGATGACGCCATCATTGCCCATACCAGTACAGAAAGGGTAGAACATCACCATGGACATTATCACTAGAATTTTGAAGACATTTATTAGAAACAATGCAATCTGGGTTGTTTTGGATCGTTTTACAAATTATTCACACATTATTGAAATTTGAGAAGATTTATCATTAGGTCAATTGGCACAGATTTATATAAGGGAAGTGGAAAGGCTAGACGGAGTTCCACTATCTATTGTATATGATCGTGATCTAATATTATCCTTTATGTTTTGGAAGAGTCTTTGACATCCTCTAGATACTGATCTAAACATATGTACGACTTATCATCCTCAAACTGATGGCCAGTCCCAGTGGACTATCCAAACAGTTGAGGATATGTTGAGAGCATGCTCGATGGGCTTCAAAGGAGGATATGATCGACTTCTTCATATGGTTGAGTTCTCATATAACAATAGTTTCCACTCGAGCATCTGAATGTCACCATATGAAGCCCTGTATGGGAAGAGGTGCAGAACA
Organism: Viscum album; assembly: GCA_963277665.1. Taxonomy (NCBI): domain Eukaryota; kingdom Viridiplantae; phylum Streptophyta; class Magnoliopsida; order Santalales; family Viscaceae; genus Viscum; species Viscum album. Next base: position 1,921,246,705 of record OY728145.1, on the reverse strand, counting down.
CTGGTATCTGGTGATGAAGATGGTGAATGTAAGCTGCTAGGACAAGAAATGGTCGAAGAAATGGTGGATTAGGTGAAAACCATTCAGCAAAATTTCAAGGCTACCTAGAGTTGATAGAAGAGTTATGAAGATAACCATTAACAAGATCTTGAGTTTAATGTTTGAGTCATAGTATTTCTACGCATATCTCCTTTGAGGAAGGTCATGTGGTTTGGAACGAAATGGAAGATAAGTCCTAGGTACATCAGCCCCTTCAATATTCTTGATCGTGATGGGGTTGTGGCCTATCGACTAGTACATCCACCAACCATGTACAATGTACATGATTCCTTTCATGTATCCCAGTTAAGGAAGTATATTCCAGACCCATAACATGTACTCTCTTCAGAGGTAGTACATCTTTAAAATGAGCTTTCTTACGAGGAGCAACCAATGAAGATCATAGATCATATAGAAAATGTTCTACAAAATAAGACAATTCCATTCATTAAGGTGTTTTGGGGAATCCAAATTTTTGATGAAGGGATATGGGAATCAGAGGAAATGATGAAGCACAGTTACCCACATCCAATTCAGTGAGGGAGAATGAAATTTTTAGGCTGAATCTTTTTAAGCGGGGAAGATTATAACAACCCAAACATTAATTAATGAAAATTACCCTTGATCTAATTAAATGTATTAGTATGGTTATATAAATGTGAACAACATTGGTTTTATATTTTTAGATTTTAAAATACCATTATGAATTGTATCCATTTCTAATATAGCCATTGAATAGCGATCACATGGTTAGTATAAATATAGGTCTTTAACAAATCAAATTTACTCAGAAATAGGAAGTAATGGCCTCATCCATTTGACTTTACCTATATGAGGCCATTTTTTTGGAACTTGGAAATGTGGTGGCATCATTGGGAAATGCTCTTGACCAAGCCGAAGCTGATCTTGAACATGTTAATCTTGAGCAGAACCAACAATGGGAGAAGTGGATGTTAATATAAATTACCACCTTAGAGATGTTATCTGAGCCCCCCCAAGAGCCTGTCACAAACAGACACCCTACCCTTTGGCCATATGCGAGTGTTATAAGGGGTTATGTATCAAAAATCTATCACTATGACTATGTATATTATTTTTTTTACAAATAACGTGCATTAATTGTTTTATTTTTACGTTTCAAATAGTTTTTAAAGCACAAATAGTATTTTTAGTTAATATTAAACTATGAAATGTATTTTTATGAATTAATTGATTTTAGAGATAAATAATATCTTATTAAAATATTATAAAAATTAAATTAATTTTTATTAAATATAAATGATCATATTACTTTATGAATGAAATTGTAATTTTTATTAAGGTTTTAAATATGTTTTTGTCAAAACCAATGAATTTTTTATAAATATAGGTTTTTATTTTAAATGAAAAAAGTCAAATATTAATAAAATTATTTAGATAAAATGAATATTATTTTTGGAATAAGGATATCAAAACTATCCAATGGGGAATTTTTCATAATTTTCTAAGACAGTCGAATTTTTGGGTAAAAATTAAATACTGTTTAAATATATAACGTGTTTTACTACATCATAATGACCCACTATTGATGTAATAAAATAATATAAACATTATCTTCGGCCAATATATGTTTTAGCATTAAAATAATGTGACTCACTAGCATTATGTTTGGCTAATATATTTTTTTATGATTTATTTTAAAAACCATTAGTGGACCCTAGAATAAGTACAAAACATTTTCTCTTTTTAAATTGGATTCCATGAGAGTGTGACTCACCTCCACATCCACAACCCTATTATTTTAATAATTTCAGCCATTATCCTTATAAAATATTCTTTTACTCCCATTTTTCTAAAACCATGGTCAATGAAACATGGTCAAGTATTTGGTTTTGATTAGTTTAATATGAGGTGTACCAATCATAAATAACAAAGAATTACCTCTCCTTACCTATATAAAACCACCCAAACTCCCACTTAATCTTCCCTCAAATCCTTTGGAGTTAGACCAACCACGACCCTCATCTCTCTAGAATCCACTAAAGGTTCCCCAATCTCCCAAGAATCCGCTCTCAAGCCACTCCCATGCATTTGAAATCGCACTTCCATGTAAGGGATTTCATCATATATCATTTTAGTCATGTTTCATAATATTGTTTTCCATTTTGTATTCAATTACAAATGGTGGGTTATGAATTATCACCTACCACATACTTCCCTCTTTATTTTTGGATTATGGTAGACATTTTTATCTCTCATCGTTGTCTCCCATGTACACCCATTACCATGCTGAAATTTCTCAAGGAATTTATTTCTCCTCATTTACATTCAAGCAATTATTTTGCATTATGAATCTAAATTATATTATTTATGTTGGGATATGTATCTATATGACCCCATAACTATCTATTTCATGTAAATATTATGATACGCCCCTTTCTCTCTCATCAACCATTTTTACGTATTCTCATATCACGTCATTATGCTGTCGAAATTGCACCATGATTTTCCAAGCCAAAGACATGGTGCAACGAATACTATTCCAATTTGTTAATCAATCTTATTCACCATTATGAACATTTAATTATTGATTATGGACATTCATGTACGAATTCAACATTACATTACCATGTAATACATTATTATGTTTAATAAATCCATGTTATATTATCTGTGAGGCACACTTATGCATGTAATGAAATGATTAAGAAGGGTGCACCCTGATAGTGCTCTAATGCATTGGGTATAGTATAGTAACATGATAGGTCATTTTCAATGAGTGTTGACTCACTATAATTCAAGTGCAATGAGTGTTTACCAGTGTTTCATGTGTAATTATTGTTTACTCATTATCCATGTGCAATGAGCCTTGGCTTATGCTAATTCCATGTTAAGTGTTGATGCCACATTTCCATGTTTTGATTATCATGCATTATCCTTACTTTTTCTTCATGATTATTTTGTGCTCAATTGATATGCCTATTGTCTAACATGTATTGTATTCTCCATGTTATTCCATGTTAATTACCTTATTAGGATTTATATCTCAATGTTTTCTTATGTATGTCCCCTTGTTATCCCATTCAATGCTACGTACGAGGGAATGTAGGGGTCATGTAATAGACGTTTTCAAAAATGATGTTGTGTTTTTTTTATTATTAGCTATTATGTAATGTTCTGAAGCCCCAAAGACATGAGACATCCCAATATTCTATGTTGTATGAAGAGTATATTTTATGTAATATATCTGTTTTATGTGTGTAATAAAAAGTAGGGTTGTAATAGATAGTTTTTTAAATTTTATAATAATATTACATATTAATAACTAATATTTATTAAAACATCTAAAAATAATATATGGATATAAAAAAAGAATAATGTACACAATATTCTAAACACTATAAGATTTTATTATCTATTTATGGTCACTCCAGCTATAAATATAGTTAAAATAAAAACATGAGTTGGGTCTATGATAGAAAATACGAATATAAATGAAGAACCATTGTAATAAAATCAATTAATATTGATTTTTGAAATTATTTATATATATAAGTTATAAAAATAAAAGTGGTCATAAGGATGTGACAGCTGTTCAACATGATTGTTGCTTAATATAACCATTATTAAATATGAGCATTTATCAATGTGACTATTTAAGAAAATATTACCATTATAATAAGTTTTTATAAATTGTAATGATAAATTATCATAGATGAAAATCGGAAAAATCATAGCCTCAACCCATAGGAACATTCAACATGAATAACATTTATCAAACTCTTTGAGGGTGGTAGGGTCACAATGTTACCCTTTTGGAAAATCCAAAATAAATTCAGTATGCAAGGCCCGAGTGGAATCTACTATAGGGGAAGTTCAACTTAGTGGGGATCACCGCTATGTCAATGTTAGGTGAGTCACACCCTTAAATTACCACCATCAAACATCGTACCCATAGAGTGTATGAATGAGTAATAATGGGTTATGATTCTAAACCACATTATTCTAAATGAGTAATATTATATTTATATATTAAATAATTTTGTATTCCATTACAGTTTCTCTATTATTTAACATATTCAAATAGATAATAATATACAAAAAATATGATTAATATAATTCCAAATAAAAATAAAATACCAAATTTTTATTGAAAATATGCACGAATTTATGAAAAATTAAGGTATTCAAAATAAATATTATTTTTATGAAACATTTTTATAATGCATCTTTTATTTACATATAAACTATAATATTATTTTGTCATGTCTTTGGATATTTTTTTAATGATCATGAAGTTGAAAATGCTTTAAAAAATATTATTTTATGACAATTATAAGGCCTTATTTAAAAGATAAATTTCTCATATATAAAGAATTTTATACAAAATAATCATAATATTATAGGTCGTATTTCCTAACATTGAACATGGTTATGTTTTTTTAATTTTATAAAATAATTTTTTTTATTGATTAGTAAAATTATTGTTTTATATTTTACATATCCTTTATGAATCCATAAATGTTTAATGTTGATGTCAGGATTAATATAATTGAATCATTTTCAGATATGAAGTTATTTTATTAATATATTGAATTCTAATGATTTAAATTTATTTTCAAAAAGAATAATTTACATTCCAATGTCAAAAGTTGAAATTAGAATTTTTAAAACTTTTCTTTGTGGTTGATTTATCATTTTTTGTAAAAAGTAATATTATATATTGATATTTGGTTCATAAGATAAAATATATAAAAAATCATAATATCATAAACCATGATCCAAAACCCCGGTTTGGACCATCATCTTCCATTTTCCATAACCTATATTTCTATGTCGTATATTTCATAATTAATAAATAGCCATCACAACTTTCATATAAATACCCACCTTTCCAATATGTTATACTCACTCCTAATCCAATAATAATGTAGTTGCCTTATTTTTTCCTCTCAAATACCATTATAATTTTTTTTACTGTTCCGAGAAACTCTCCTCAATATTTAAAATGCTATATCATAAGGTAAGTGATTCTCCTTATCTTATTTTTATCAACGTACATATTATTTTAGTAACCCATATAATTTCAATGTAACTATATTCTCATTAACTTATAATAATTATATTATAATATAAAATTTAAATTAGGGATATAATAAATTTGTCTCTCTTTAATTGAATTTCCTAGAACACATTGGATACCTGCAATGCACTATAACACATCCCCTAATTTTCTATGCCTCATTTCATTTTTTATGAAAAAATGATCATTTTCTCATTTACACACACACACATATATATAATTATAATTATTTAATTGGGTTGTTAAACCTATGAAGCCCATATTCTCTTCTTAAGGGATAAAATTTATGTAATATTCATGTCTTTTAGTTGTTTTGTAATCAATTATTTTATTTTAAATTCATTAATTATACTTCTTGGGTTATAGAATAAATGATATATAGTCAATGTTGAACCCATGAATTATGAAATATGAATGGTGAACCCTTATAGCACTAATATACATTGGGTAAATAATTAATTCACAAAAATGAAATGATTTATGAATATTCATTTAATAAACATATAAATATGTCTTAGGAAAACATTGTATTTAATCACCATGATATGCTTATGAATGTACCATTTTTCTGTTTTGGATAGATTTCTATGTATCATATTTTGTTCATATGATTATGGACTCATTTAATTATTCTCGTTTGATCCATGATGGATATCACATATTCCATTTTTTATCACATATATTGGTCTATTCCAAAAACATATACTAATGCATATCCAAAAGAAATTATTTTCAATGAGATAAAATATTATGAATTAATAAATAATTATTTCAACAGGATTAAAGAAATTTTATATTTATAATTTCAATATGTACTTCATGTATTATGGGCCTATTATTTATGAAATTAATCCTCAAATGGCACTTCAATGTTATTAATGTGTTATTTTGTTAAATAATTATGTTAAATATAATTTATAAGATAATGGGTTCCAATAATGGAATCAATGGAATGGTTTAGTTGTCTCAAAATATTATATGTATAAAAAATTAGTAATAACCTTATATAGAAGTCAAAATATATGAAAACATCATTAAATTATAGTGATGTATAAAAATATTGGTTAATAAGAAAAAATACCAAACTAGATACTACAAGTGGATGTTGATCTGGAATAGTTATACCAAGTGGTAATAAATTGGAAAAACAAGTATTGGGTATTTAAATGACTTTGACCAGGTATATGTAAAATAGGCTTTTCAACACACCGCGTTTTACACTCATGGGGGATAGTCATTATTTTATAAAATTTTATTACAACCCATTTTAAAGAAATCATATATTGTTGGAAATTTTAGTAAAGGTTGAATTATATAATCCAGGAATCATTCTATTATCAAATTTACATATTCATATTTCTCATAGAATATATAAAAAATTTCCAATTATAAAAAATTTATCAAATATGATTTTGTTATTGTAGAATAATGGAATGAAATAGAAGGAATCCTGGAAATAATGGTTGTAATGGATAATGCAATGAAAGAATTCCTAATTATATGTAATATTGAGTTGAAAATATCATGCTGATAATGAATCATGTAACTTATATACTAAATAGAATCATATTCATGTGAAGCATATCATATCTCTAGGGAAGGATTAACTAGAAGATGAATCTAACTTGCATGAATGGCTACATGTTTTAGTGTAATATATGATCCACTAATGATAGAAAAATGGATCAATACAATAGAAAACTTATATACCGTTACTCTATCGCTCTAAGAAAGATATTTTTATCTTGTATGTATTTTCATTAGAAGGATATTTTGATCAGTGGTTGTCACTGATATAGAAGACAATGCTATGATATTCTATTGAAGCCATGAAATTTAAAAATAGTAAGAATTATATTTTTTTAATAAGTGTTTTCATCATTTCCTTTGACCAATAAAAGAGTTGTAAATGTTTAATTAGAAACAATGTAATAAATTTAACATTGGTGAGTAATTATGTGAACATTCCAAAAAATGAGAAACACACATCACAATTTTTCATTGATTAAAACCCAATTATCAATCGATTATTTGGTGTGCAAGGTACCCAGGTATATAAAAAATTGAAACTACGACATTCTATATTATAATTTGATATTGTGATGTCCTATCATTTATAAAATATATATTGGGGATTTATGGTGGACTTATGGAAAATATTTTAATAGGTTATGTATGGTAAAAAAATTTCGAATATATCTGAACATAATGACACAAAAACATCCCATGTGTAACAAATGTGGGACTAAATATTCAGAGAAAATTCAACAAGGATGTAGAATGTGATAATTATATAAAAGATATGTAAATATTTCTAGAAACCATCTAAGATATTATTAATTACAAGATATGAATTGAAATTACATTGGTACGATTGTGTAAGAACTACCTTCCATTAAATTCATAGTGTACAGGGAGATTATCAAATTCACAAATCAATTTCTCAATATGAAGATAAAAATGGGAATCAAATGTCACCCCAAGTATAATAAATTTGATGTTGTGGTAGTTATACTAAATTTACACATGACTCTAGGACATACATTATTTGATTATAGATTGTTCATTTCTCCCAAAATATCATGTTAATCTCAAAACTAATGTGGTATTGTTATTAGTTAAATATTATAGAGGAACTATTAAAAAAAATATTGATTGTCATTTAATATTATCATTGGTTAGTCTAATATATTGACACCATAGAAGAAAATTTTTATTATAGAAGTTGAATCAATACTTGGGAAAAATTATTATATATATACAGTGAAAGGATAAACTATAAATTGAGGGAGAATCATTTCCTATAATTAAAAAAACACTTGTTCTGACTGGTATGGGTCTGTCCACATGGAACATTGATATGATTTTTTGTTGTTTCAGTTCAACATGGATGTCGTTAATCTTCATGGGAAAATCCTTCGGATTATTCAAAACATCTCGTGGTCTTCGGGATGGAGATCCCATCTCACCGACTATTTTTATCATCACCCAGAACATTCATGGCTGCCTTATTCAGCAAAACACCAGAATCAGGGGTATTATACCTTTTTATAGAAGAATGCATCTTCAGCAAGTATCTCATCTCATGTTCGCGGATGACTCCATTGTTTTCCTTAATTCATAAAAAAGGTCGGTAAGGGCTTCTAACAGGGTTTTGGAGGCGTATAGCAAGTGGAGTGGACAAGTCATCAACTGAAGCAATAGTAGCTTCTTCATTTCGAACATATGCCCGAATGTTCGGATCCTCACTGTAATCAAAATTCTGGGAATCCAAAATGCTGAGTTTCCTATGAACTACTTGGGAGACCCCCTGTCTCCAAAATCCCTTCGTATCCGCAACTTTGATCCCCTCATAAGCAGAGTCATTGAGAAAATTCTCAACTGGAAAACAGGTATCTTTCCTTCAGGGGGAGGATCACGTTGGTCAATAGTGTACTCCTTTCCACCCCGGTGCACGTACTCTCTGCCATCAAAGCTCCTAAGGGAGTTGTCCGGAGCCTTGATAAAATTCTTGCAGGTTTTATATGGGATCCCCATTTCAAAGTCAAATGACATTGGTTTTCTTGGGATAGGATGGCGAAGCCTAGTAGTGATGGGGGGATTTATATACACAGTCTTCAGGTTTCCATTGCATGCATGCATGTAAAACTCTCTTGGGAAGTGCTGGAGAAGCGCTCATTGTGGGGAACTTCCATGCATGCATGCTATAGTAATGTGGAAAGCTCGACTACATCTGAATCCTCTAACCTCTAGAAGGTGGTTGCTTCGCGAATCGGATCCATCTCATCTCAGGTTTGTTGGTTTATTGGAACAGGTTACATCTCTTACTGGCATGACAACTGGAGCGGCACGATCATCGGATTTCCAGGATGCCCTGCTACGAACATTACTTTCAGGGAGGCATCATGCTATCCTTCTTTCATTAACACTATTTTGGACCGAGATCAGCAGGAGATTTTTAATCTTATCGAACATTCAACTTATCCCAAAAAATGTGTGTTCACTCTATCCTCTTCAGGGGCTTTCTCCACCAAGGAATACCGGCGCACAATTTCATATCCTGATGCAGGTGACCCATGGAACGATACTCTATGGGATAACCTCATTCCTTCAAAGTTCAATTTTCTAGTCTGGATAGTCCGAAACAGAGCACTCCCCACTGATCAAAACATTAGAAGATGCAGCATGCAAATGGATTCCAGGGGCGTCTGTTGTAAGGGGAAGCAGGATGAGTTGTTGAGGCACCTGTTTTTTGAAAGCGAGTGGGCACTGGAAGTTTGGTCATTTTTTGGTGAATTCACGGAAATATCTATTCCACATATGAGAGAGGAGACTTTCATTGTCCACTGGTTTCACAGATTGGATGCGGCGAGCTCTGAAAGAAAAGCACGAAACCCTATATTGTAGGCTAGATGCTGTAGTTTATGGAAAGCAAGAAACAAAAGCATTTTCTAAGGGGTGGTGTCATCCGACCGTGAGATTATATCCAGAACCCTCTCTCTCCTCCTCGGCATAATCTGGGATCTCATGTTTTTTAGGGAGACTCCTATATTGCAACATATTAAGTGTATATCCCATAACCCAACTGCCTCCACTAATCAGTCTTTAGGCAACTGGGTAAGGTGGCTTCCTCCGGATCGGGGGATGAAACTTAATATCGATGGTTCATGAAAATCTGGAGTAATGACTGGAGGTTGTATTGTACATGATTTATCTGGTTCGGTTCTCTTGGCTTTCTCTTCCCAGTTGGGGCATGGTACCTCCCTTGTGGCGGAGGAAAAGATAATGTACATAGGGCTCTCTGTGTGTAGGCAGCACAACCTTCACATCATGGAAGCCGAAACCGACTCCATGATGGTCCACAATTCTATTCAGGCCATGGGACCTACTCCTTGGTCGATTGAATATTTCATTCGTAAGTTTCGTTCTCTCATCAGCACTCATACTAAGATGTCTCACACTTGGCAGGAAGGCAATAGTGCGGTTGACTATTTGGAATCTCATGATTTTCCTGGAACATAGTATGTATATTTTCAGGAACTCCAGAGCTTGAAACCAACAGGGGTTAACATTCTAAGAGGGGATGCTTTAGGTCTTCATTATTTTATACCCTCATAGCTACATGTCTCTCTGCCCTCCCTCTTTGTGGATTGGGTTGTCGTTCTTGTTCTTTACTACTGTACTCTTTTTATTATATTTAAATTGATGATGATGATGATAAAATGAGATATTTATTTTCTATAGTATTACCAAGAACACCCTACTATTACATTATTAATATATTTATTGTTTATGAATTAAAATTAAGATAAAGTGAAAAAATGTGAGACTTATCCAATTTTCAAAAATATAATATCATATTTCATGAATTGTTACATAGACCTACCATATAATGATATAGAGTGTCCCTAATTGAACCCACAACTCGATAAAATCTAATTATCAAATCCTCTAAATATAGTTTTGTATGTGGAGTAAATGTATTAGTTAATCAGTTTTATGTTTTTTGGGCGAATTGTTTTAATCTCACATTTGTATCCCGTTGAGGAGAACTGTTTCTATTTGTATAGACATAGGATGGATCAATGTAAATATAAATATATTATAGAGAACATAGTCAGATCAGAATAATGAAAAGAAATTTTTTTCCATGGACTGATTTTTTTTGAATAGAATTGTGGGTCTCAATACTTATCAATGAATGTACTTTGATATGGGTAACATCAACTGAGGGTTATTAAAGAAATTACCCACACTTAAACCTTCCAAAAAACATATAGACATTATGATTTTGTTTTTATGGCATTTGTCTTTATGAGTCATCCTTCTTTGTTTATGGATTTTATGAATAGAGTATTTAGGGATGAACATACTACGATTCAAGACCTTATTGATGATATTATGATATTTTATAAAAGTCATGATTTTAATGAGGATCATCTATGTGTCATATATGAAACTATAAGGATGGATAATATTTTTAGTATATTCAAATAATGTGAGTTTTGGTTATAAAATATTTCATTTTTGGGAAACATTATTTCTACTAAAGGAATCTTAGTGGATCTAGTAACTGAGGATGCTATAGAGGTGCGTACATGTCTTATAATTGGAAATGATATTTTTTTCTTTATTTTATTTGGATACCATATAAGGTTTTTGAATTAATTTTCAGGAATTTGTAATCCATCATCCTTGTTAACTTGAATGGGATTTATGTTTATCAGGGAGAAGGAGTGTGAAGAATTATTACATATCTGAAGAAGATAATGGTAACTGAACATGTTCTAACCTTACCATATCACATGGATGGAATTATAATTAATAATTATTATTTTTTGAAATACAATTGATTAAATCTCATAAAATACTCTATGGTGATAACATATGCATTACGACATTAAAAATCACAAGTTGTATTTTATGTCCAATAAAATGTAGAAAAATATTCTTTCCATTCAATTAATGATATCGAGTGACTATCATTATGTTGAGATATGTGATATTTACACTAAAAATTAGAGTTTGAAGTATATATCCACAGAAAAGGAACTGAACATGAGATAATGTAGATGGATGGAAATTATTAATGTAAATGGTTTTTCAATCCATTTTCACATTGTAAAAGGGAAAAATTTCAATTATTTATTAACATGGAATGCCACATAGTTCATTTCATTATATGGATTCAATGAAATAAACTACAAAAATTGATGTTCATCGATGTTATTAGGGAAGGAACCCTATTAATCCAATAAAATAATTATTTCCAAAGAATTATTACAGGAGAAGATAATGAAGTAAATAACTGATGATCTTATGTAATAAAAAAGATATAAATTATGATAAATTCACATAATTATATATTAAATTTTATTTAAAAAGGATTATTGAGGATTTGTACATGGATATAAATCCCTTGTGATAAGGAGGTAAATAAATAGTTGATGTATTATGCTCATAGATCTTAATTACATATACAACCTTAAAAAATGAAATTTATAGATATCCAAGAGATCAATAATGCTGGGATGACATGATAAAGGAGAATATTTGGTATATTACAAGAATATTGGTATGTCGACAAGTTAAAGTGGAGTGAAAACTATAAAGGTGATCATCCTTGGCCTCTTTCTGATTTGAATATTCTTATTTCTTATTGTTGTAATGTTTTTAATTGGAAACTAATTTTAATTGGAAAAGGAAACTTTCACATACTGTTAAAATTACAAGAATACTTAGAGATGTTTTTTAGGATTGGGAACCTTATTATAAAGATGAGACTACTTAGAATTTCTGATTGGGACTCTACTTTTAATCCACACATATATAGAAACACAATGGCACATGTTTGGGTCAAAATTCATGGACTTAATTTGTTCTTTCGGCACCCATAAATTCTAAAAGAAATTGTTTCATGCATAGGGAGCCCTCTGAAAATTGATCACATTACATTAAATGCTGACCTAGGGAACTTTTCTATAATTATGGTGGAAATTAATTTTGATTCAAAGATCTCTAACACAATCAATTTCACTGAGAATGAATAAAAAATAGAAATCTAAATTGAATGAGAGGAAACCTCCTTTTTGTGACCGTTGTAAAATTATTGGTCCCACAATCTGTAATTTTAGGGTGAATAGAAGTCAAGTAATCCTACCAATTGAGAATGATTGAAAGGAAACAAGGAGAATTAACCATGATAAAGCTCCCACAATGGAGATATTTAAACGCCCCAAAATGATAGTTGATATATGGGTAAAAAAACATAGTATAACATACATAGTGGGGAACCTCATGTATAAACTGGGCAGATGTTGCAAGAGAGGAAGACACCTCTATTAATAAAGAAACCATTTTGGAAAAACCAGAAAATATAGTCTTAGACACCATAAAGATATACATTGAGAATGAAAAGTATGTTCAAACCTCAAGTCCTAAACTCATCCAAAATGACGATCATATTATCAGTAAGATGTATATTTCACCAGAACAAGTGAAATACAATACTTGAAACACATATTCTTTACCTCTTCATATAGATGATTTTTCTGAGATTTTTTAATACAAAATATGTTGAAACACATCATGGATTCGGGTACTAGACAGATCTAAAATCCACATCCCAAAAATTCCACTAAAATCTCAGAGTTAATTTTTTAGTACATCAATAAAACTGATAATGTAAAATCTCCTCATAGTCAAGGCACATCTGTTATTTTCTCAAACAATCAGACTTCAGTTCGACACACTTCAGATTCTCTTAAGCTATTGGACACCTATAATAACACTCTTAGCATAACAAAATCCACTCCTAATCAAATGACAAAAACTGTGACAAATAACGTGAACCTGTCATCCCTTTTAAGGGAACTCCACCTTCAGTAAAAAATCCTACATAAAACCAAAACACCAAGAACTACAGAAAACAGATAGCAGTCCAGCAACCTTGGGTGGAAGAAGAACTTTCTACAGGAAGCTCTACTGTTACACATTCCTCTTATGATGGGTCTGGTGTTAATATAGTTTTCATGTTGTCTTGTAACATGAAACCCACAACCCCAAACCTTAAGTATTCAGCAATGCAACCAAATTACAATGGCACATATCTGAGCCTAAATAATGAAATAAAAATGGAAAAATGATAAAACCACTTCTATTTTTCCACTGTACTCTATCACTATAAGCAACCCTACCATTTCTGGATGTGTTGAGACTCTAAATTAACCCTGTAATATGGATTTCCCGGCACCTGAATTAGTAGACCTTAATAGAAAATTATCATCATCGGAAACTAAGACCATGTTGATTATGAATGTTTCTTTGGAGAAAATGCAGTGTTTTCCAGACCAAGAAAGCATCAAGAAATAGCATGCAGCCACTTCCCAGGTGCTAGGTACAACTCTCTCCATACCTGTAGATACAATGAGAAATCTGATACCTAAACCTTCTATGATGAATACCACATAATCTAGCAATATTAATGAATAGACCTCTGATAATTAGTAAGTTAGAAGATATTCAAAAAATAAAGGCTCTGTAAAAAAGAAAAAAGGGGGTTCTAACCCCCAAAAATAATCTTTAATGAAGATCCTTTTTTGGAATTGTCTAGAAATTGCTAACTCTGACACCTTTATTGTGTTAAAAAGATTGATTGACAGTCATCATTCTCTTTCATTTTCTAATACGAAGAAAAAATTCAACAATGCAGCTATATTCTCTTACTTATGTCAAAAAATTATATCTTTACAGGTGAAATCACTAATTACCTTAATGTAGAATCTTTATGTACTTTTTAGAATGTCTCTTTACAGAATACTAATGTCTATATTATCTCAGAAAAAATTCATACCTACAATTTTAATATTTATAACACACATATTTTCTCATCATTTGATTATACTATTTATAGATACCAATAATGAAGAACACTTTGGAATGACCTCTCTTATCTTGGCACAAATATTAATGCACCCTGTTTTATTATGGGTGATTTTAATTCAATTCTCAACTCAAGCGGGGAAATTGGACCCTCTCACGATTTTATTTCCTCTAGAGAATTTAAAACATAAACATATGACAACAAACTTATAGAAATCAATTTCACTAGTTCAAAATACACATGGTATAGAAAGCACTACAACAAAGTAGTTTCCTCTATGCTGGATGGGGCCTTCACTAATGTGCTTGCTTTAGATAATTGGGACACAATATCCAGTATTACTCTTCATAGGTTGAACTCTGATCATCAAACCATCCTAGTATGTGCCTCCACCATATACATGAAACCCCATAGGCCTTTTAGGTTTAACAATGCTTGGTTTACTGATGAAGAGTTCTCTCATATAATTTAAAACTTTTGGCCCTAAATTTCTCATAACAATGATGTCCTTGACTGTATTCTAAAATTAAAACATCTAAAACAAAATCTAAAAATATGGTGCATCTTTAAAGCCAAAGAAATCAATAATGAAATCATGACTATTGAGAAAAATCTAAAAGATCTTCAAAACATAAACACCACCTATGATTTCAATACGGATCCTACTCACGAACTAAACATTGTGGTCCAACAGAATTCCCTAATCATATTCAATGATAATATTAGATAACAAAAATTTAAAGCAAAATGGTAACAAAAAGTGGTAGAAATAGTAAATTTACAATTCTCTTCAATGAGTCATGAAGGCCTAAAGGCCGTTAGGTTTTTTAATGGATGGAGACAAGATCCTTGACAATGAGGATGACATCGCTCATTATATCATCTCCCACTATGAAACCATTTTCAATGGTCCTGATATAAATAAAGATCTCCAACCTCAGGTAATTCCTCTTATGATCAATTATGAGGAAAACTCCTTCCTTCTTAACACCCCAATTGATCATGAAATCAAAGACATTTCCTTTAGCCTAAATCCTAATAGTGCACCAGGCTCTGATGGTTCAACAATTGTTATTTTTGGAATTATTTGGATGTGATTCAGATTGATGTTTGTAAAATTGAAAAAATATTCTCCACCAACGACGTTCTCCCTCACACCCTAAACGCCCAATTTCTCACCTTGATACCAAAAGTGGATAACTCCTTTGAGATACATTTGTTTAGGCCCAATTATCTTATCAACACCATTTTTAAAGTCATCACAAAAATCATTTCCAACATACTTTCCACTCTCATGAACAAAATTTTCCCGTGGATCCAATTTGGTTTTATAAAGGGAAGATCCATTCAGGACTGCATTTGCCTCAACTTTGAGTGTTTCAATGATTTGAATAAAACTAACAAGGGAGTAATCATAATGATTAATCTTGACATAAAAAAAGATTTCGACACTATAGACTGGAGTTTTATCTTCAATTTCCATCAAGGTTCTGTTTTTAACACCACTTTTATAACTACAATAAGAACCCTCTTCTACTCAACATCTATCTCCAAATTGGTCAATGGTGCCCCTAAAGTATATTTGAAATTCACAAAAGGAGTCCGAAAATGTGTTCCCCATTCTTCAATTCTATTCTCAATAGGAGAATACTACCTCAGTCATGTGATCAATAGGCTGGTGAACCAGAAGAAAATAAATCACATTCATGTATCTAGGAACATGAACACTCCACATCTATTTTACACTAATGACGTCATCATTTTCCTTTAGAGGGATAAAATATACATTCTTAACCTAAAAAATGTTATCTCGCACTATAAAGAGGTTTTTGGTCAAAGCATTACCTGGAACAAATCATGCATCATCTTTGTGAAGAATTTCCCTCCCGGTAAAAAATGTAACATTCTCAGTGACTTGGTTATGAAAGAAGGTATGCTTCTAGTCACCTATTTTGTTGTTCCCATTTTTTAGGGTATACCCAAATCATATCAGTTTATGACTATCGTGGAATAAGTTCTAAATCATTTATCTTCATCGAAATGTAAATCACTCTCTATGTAAAGTAGGACATGCCTCATCAAATCAACTATTGTCTCCAAGATGGTTTATTCAATGATTGTTTATAAGTAGCCTGTTGGACTCATTAAAAATTTGAACATAGAAATAAATAAAATCATTTGGACGAGTAGCACTCTAGAAAGAAAACATGTGACTGTGCCCTGGTCAACTTGTTGTAATCCCATCGAAAATTGTGGTATTGGTATTAAAAATAACAAGTACTCTAATGAATTCCTTCAACCAAGACTAACTTGAAACCTTTTTCACAGTACCTATGAATATATTTCCATTCTAAAAAATATCTTTCTTGAAAAACATAAAATAGGCAATTCAATCTTCATTGAATCGTCTATCTGGCCTTCCATAAAAAATGCATTCACTAATATTATGCATAACTCTAGATAGATGGTCTTCAAATACTCCTCCATGATATTTTGTTTGGATTATGGGAATGGAATGCCTTTAATTTCCATGATTCCTCCTGATAAAACCCCTGATAATACCAACATCTATATCCGAGACATTTTAAACTCTCAACATGATCACCTTTCAGACACTATTTTGAATGTTGTTGAAAACTACTCTTTCTCTCATGCTAATGATTTCTTAACTGGGGAACGTGCTCACAATTGTATGCTCAACTCAAAATAGTTATACAAACATTGTTTCTGTAACTCAGAAACTGACTATAGATAGTTAAAACACTACATCAAATGTTGGATAAAACCATCAAGATTCAACCACATATGGAATATTTCACCCAACAGTGTTCCCACTGAACTTTTCCTCCAATATTTTGGCAACCAGCACTACTCTAAATACAAAATCTATAATCAACATAGGGATGATTCTAACCAACTCATTCTCTCTTGCACTACTACTTCAGCTCTCTGGAACTATATTCCTGAAATTTTTTACGGCAGATGGTTAAATCATAATTCTATCAATGCTCAACTTAAAAAATGTGCAGAAATGGATGGCTCTCAACAAATCAAGAACCTATTTCATGTTGCGGTTTTTGAGCTCCACCAAGTGATTTGGTATGATTAGAATGATATTATTCATAATAATTACTCATTTAATCAAAATGATGGTCAGATAAGGATCCTCATTTCCAAACAAGAAGTAGCCTCGATTCAAAAGGGACGATGCCAAAACATCGTTCATGACTTTGTGATCCTGATGCATCTCAGTATTAAAGGAAATTTCTATCAGCCGCATTTTACACTAGAGGTTTTCTAGAGAGCCCCCCTGATAGGATGGATCAAGATCAATATCGATGGCACCTCCAAGTGCAATCCGGGACCTTTATGGCGTGGTTCTATCTTTATAAATCACCATATATGGATCCTTGGATGCTTTATGGGTAAATATGGCATTTCCACCTCCCTCTAAGCTGATATGACGCGATTTATTCACGCCATTACCATTTCCAAATCATTTTTTTGGAATAACCTTTGAATCAAAAGTTACTTGACGACTATCATCCAAGTAATTTTGAATGGCGTAATCCACATGGAATGGACAATTACTACCAACAAGATGGAATGCTCTCATTAGATTAGTGATCATAACTATATCATCACACATGTTTAACGAGAAGCAAACATAGTTACAGATGGTCTGGCCAATATGGGAGTCAATCTGGAAATGACTTGGTTTGAAATCCTTCCCATTGCTCTTGTTTCCTTTAATGAAATAGATTGTAATATGATCCAGTCTTTTAGACTCTTTTAATCTTTATTTTTTAATAATATTTATTCTTTGGTCATTTTAGATCAAGGCTTCACCATTAAAGAAAATGTTTTAAAATTTTGACAAATTACAAATTTATTCACATGTTATTTATATATGAGTATAATTATCCCTTGATTAACATTTTTTTATATATTCTCAATATGTGGTGAGACTTCATGGTGATCCAATATCCATAATTGGAGAACTTGATAAATGAATTACTTCTACAATCCGGATGATTCTTAAAAAAACTATGAATATTGAATTCAACCATAGGACACCATATCCTTCACAAAATAATAATCAATATAATAGGTCTCTTTATACATTCCATGAAATTTTATCGATAAAGTCACTTGATTTTCATTAGAATATAGATCTATATATTGAAATTATGAATTCTCCAATAAGAAAAATTTTGACTCGTGAATTTAAATGGGACAATATGAGGCACTTGATGAAATATGTATTTAACTCTGACATGTTTTTAAAGAGTTGGAGATAGAATAATAATGGGAAAAAATTTTATGAAAGGAACTATAATAAATATTCATGTGATCCAAAAACACTTCTTAGAAAGTAAATGTTGATAATAGTGTTATTCTAAAAATCAATGGTAGTTTTTAGTGTTTTAACTATTACTAAAAATATATAAATGGATAAGTGTTATGGGGTTCAAATATAATGGAAAACTAATTCAATTGTACATTGGAATATATGATATTCATGATCATGTTGTAGCAGCTATAATTAATTATCACTAACTCTAAACCTTATAAGATTTAATCTATATTCCACGTGCCTCTGTTAAGAATGTATTTGTCATTAAAACCAAATATAATAGACACAAATGGTATTGAATTTAGACCTAATTTTTGATTTTATGAATAAATGATTATGATTCATGATGAAGTGTAACTAGTGTTGAGGATTAAGATAACCCTATATGTAAAATTCTTGTCGAGAAATAAAAAATTCAATAAAGCATATTTAGAGGTTGAAGATGAAATGAATGAAATATAAACAAAATTTTTTGAGGAATGATAAAAATTTAATTGTGATCTCAATTAAGGGATAAAGAGAAATAACTATAAAAATTCATTTTGTTATAAAGAGAAATTATATTATAATCAATTTTTTATTATGTGAAAATGAAAACATAATTAAATTTTATAAGAAAAGTACATATCATAAATTAAAATTTATTATACAAGTTATAAATCATATAGGAAGATAAAAAAGGGAAATGATTTAATAAAATGTAAACATCGTGGTATTGAATTATATAATGAAAATTGATCCTTACAAAAAAATATTAAAATTGAATTGAAGAGTTATTATTATGATAAACATTTTAGAGGGAAGTGCATAATCATTGTAGAAAATGTATTGAATGTTAAGGTATGAGAATAGTGGATTATATATAGTATAAAATAGAAAATGAAATGTTTGGATCATCCCTATACATAATTATGGTCCAATACGATCCATGGTTAATATGACCATTTTTCAGAATGACCATTTAGAAATATGAAAACTGGCTATTACGACTGTTGAAAATAATGTTACAATTAGGATTATTTCATATAAATTCCTATAAAAAATATAACCGATTTAAAAGGGAGAAATGATGGATTCAACTAGTAGGACAATCCTTAAATCCCATTTAACTAATCATGGGTGTGATGTATGTTAGTTGTGTTCACTAATGATCAATCCCAAGAAGAACCTCAATATAAAACACTCATGTTGAATCAACTATTAGAGACGATTCACATAGTGGAGATCACCCCAAAGTCCATGTTAGTTGAGTCACCAAACAAATGATTCTCAACCAGACACCATACCCTTAGTGAAAATATCAATGTAATAAAATGTTTTATTATATGACATTAGTTTTATATATGTTTATTTTTATTATTTGAAATGAAATAGTGGCTTCATCAATTCTATTTTAATTTTATGTTTATTTGATTGAATATATATGAAAATACGAGTTATATGATATATAAACATTTTACTACAATAAAAAATTAATAGATTTGTTATAAAATATATATAGTTCTATAATAAATTCCGAAATTCTTAATAAAATTTATTTTCATTAAAATGATCAAAAAAAATTCTTTAAATAAAAATGATATCCTATTTTTGAAATTTCCTTGGTAATTTTGAAAAGGGTCATAAATTTTACAATGTTATTAAAAAATATTTTCATTAAATAAATTAAATTATTTATTTTCAAAAAATAAAATATTGTGTAAATTAATTTTTTAAAATAATAATTATGTTATAAATCAGTATTTCCAAATTAGGTTGGGTTGTATTTTGAAAATTTTCAAAAATATATTATTTCTATTAAATAGCAAAAATTTTAGATGTGTGGTTTTTTATATTTTATGTCCTCCTAAATATATAATCTGTATATAGTAATTAATAAAAAGTCGAAAACTAAATATAAAACATTTTATTAATTAATTTTTTTAATTAATTATGATTAATTTTGAAAACTATAAAAATGATACAACATTCAATGTGGTAGTTATTCTTTTAATAGACATTATTTTGTAGATAACATATCTTATCATCCCAATACTATTATATATTGTTGAATTTTAGATCAGAAAAAAAATATTTCAAAAAAATATTTTTCATTTCACAAAGAATGACAAAAAACCCTATATAATCAAATAGTTTTAGATTTAACACAATATAGATGTTCAAGGACTATACATAGAAATTAATAAAAAAATATCATTTTTTTAAATAATAAACTAGCCACCATGATTTCTCACTCTCAAAATATTAATCAGTAATTTACTGATATTTTCCCTCTATGGATCCATTCTAAAGAGTTTCTATTGTTCAATGGAACTCTCCCAAATATTTATTATGATACCCCATAGGTGATGTGATTCATTTATTCTTATTTTTACCAAAGATGATCCCTCATATTTAGACCTATGATTTCAACATTATTATATTCTCATATACAAATTTTCTTTCAATTAATGTTTGAATGTTGTTCTATCAATGAATGAATTCCATTCTCCCTCATTAACAATCTTCCATAAATGACCTTGCTTAACATTTATGATTCCAAATTCATCATTTTATTTTCCATGACATATTATTATGTCGTGAAACACTGAACCTATTTTTACTCATAGTGATTAATATATATATGTAATAAAGATTGATTTAATATGTATTTATAAGTATTAAACCCACATTAAATTATCATGGTTTAAAAAAGAATTAATTTTTTGTCATTGAGAAATTTTTTATTCAATGAATATAACTCAAAAGAATTATTTATTCTCTGTGGTTTATTGATGAAATTATTTATTATATATGTGGAACACATTAATAAAGAGAAAAAAATAGTCCACCATGGGATTAATCCAATGAATTTTGAAAATAATTAATCTATAGTGATGAAATTATTTATGATACCTTGGTGAATAACCATGGTTATATGTTTTTTGTTACCTTATTATTGAACCATATGGATTTTAATATGAATGAGTAATTATTATTATAAAATTCCAATATTTTATAAATTTAGACAGTATTATTCCCACATTTTAAGAATCATTAATAAACCATAATAATGATTTATGACCCATTCCATTGTCTATCCCTTACCAGGATTTGTGCATACCATTAATTATTGATGTATATCCCCATGAAATAATATATGGTGTGTTAAACAAGGATGTATTAATAACTAATTCATTCAAGATGAATAAAATGTTTTTTATGTTTTACCTATGAAATCTATGTATTATAGTTGAATTTTCCATGGAATTAAACCGAACTATCACATTCAAATTTGATAATTGAGGATTTGGTAATGGATTTTATTTAAATTTTTTCTTTAAAAACGAGGTTCACTACAATTATTGTTTTATTGAGATATCACATGCATAAATGCTTTTAAATTTAATTATGAACATTCTTCATTAGAGGGAGTTGGGGGAGAAAATATCAATTATATTCCAATGAGTTAAAGGACGATTGTGATGAAATTTTCATTAGATTCACACCTAAAAGAGACATTATGGATTTTTGGGTTCCAGAAAAAAATAATTTTAATGATGTGTGAGTCAAGATATTCATCCTTGGAATCCTAATGGTTGGATCATTAAAATGGTGAGATTTTGTGATTCTTATAGGCATATAATGTGTGGTCATTGGGATCTCATGATGGTTTTCTATCGTCATGAATTCTAAGAGTTTAACTGTTCTACTACTTTTCTATCATGTATGTACTAATGTTTTTTCTAAATGGTGTTTCATAGCGACATATGTTATATACCCTTTTTCTATGATTTTTATGTTCTTCTGGTCATCAATCTAAAATTTGGATTTTTTTCCTTCTTAGTTACATGATCCTTTTTTATTTCATTTTCTTATGATGAAATTTCCAAATGTATATAATTAATCATTCATTCATAATATTCTTTTTTAATGAATTTTTTTTTGGGATTCCCTTAATTATTTTTCCATATTCCATACATAACTGCATGATAAATATTAAAAAAAATGAATAAAATTGATAGTTGGATATAAAATTGTTGGATATCTATTGTATAGTTTATTATGGTAGTTTATTTTGTCTAAATCGTCACTTCTATGAAGAGAATGATATTTTGATTTAGTGTGGTGAATTCCTTCATTTAATGTACCACATTCCACGATACATATATTTTTCTACGATGTCGTCATCATTCATTGAGTTCCACTTGATGGTAATATTATATAGTTTTGGACTTATACATCACCCTATTGTTTATAATGGTACTATTCAGGTCTTGATGAACCCGACCTGAGAAATGCATGTCTCCTAATCATGGGTTCATGTATATATAAGTGATCTGTTTATCCCAAATATGAGATATTACTCATATATATGGGGATATATATACATTGATGAAAATGATAGGTATATATGTATGCATTAATTGTTATGATAATATGATTAAATATATGGAGGAAATTATATATGAATACATTATTACTCATCATGAGGATAAAGTGAAAATTAAGGATGATAAATATATATATTTTATGCCACATATCATTGAGGTGGGATCAACAGTATTTCTTGATAGTCTCAACCAATAAGACGGGCTGGGATCGTATTGCGATTTTGATCTTGGTATAAAATACATTTGGCAGATTTTATATGAAATAATTAAATCAAAATAAATTTGTTTTTTTATTGGATCGCATATATGATACTATCACGTCTTTATTGGTATACCGATATTTTTTTGGAAGTATGCAGAAATTTGTTTGTATTGTTTTTACCAACCAACATTTTTCATACATTACAAACAAAATATTATACCTAATTGTTTAAGGTTAAGGTGTCACTTCCAATTATTATGATGAAGTCACACCCTACATATGTTCCTTTGGAGATTAATGTGGGAAATGTTTTTAATGAATGGTTAAAATATATGCCACCTATTCATGAGTGATAAGTGTAGTAAAATACGAGAAATAACTTTATATGTTGATGGAATTTAGCTCAATCATTTTGGAGTTTTCTGATATTTATATAGAGGGAAAACATTTAGGGTTTCCACAGTACTTATCGTGGTTGAGTTCACTATCGGACATCACTTATTGGGCTCCTGAGGAAGATTTTGTGTGTAACAATATTTATAAAATTATCCATTTCATAGAATTTTCTTTTATATAATTTATGGATGTTGTTAGTATATAATATGGTATATATCAATGATTATATAGTTTTCATACCATATATTGAACATATATGTGTGGTGCCTTTATAGTCCATTTAATTCTTGATTTGTGCATGATTTATACATTTAATCCATTTTTGATATTTATTGTTTCGATGGATAAGGAAAAGGTAAATGATCTCCTCCAAGTTATATTTCCCATCAACAATTATTCAAACCCATATAGACCATGATATGTTCACATTACGTAGAAACATTATACCGCAAGATATTTTTTGTAAATTGGTTATTTTAAATGAAATAATAATATTTTTTAATTGTAGTAAACACTGATTATAGTATATTATAAAATGATTCAGTTACTTTAAACACATAAAATGACATTTGTGGACTGTATTATAGTGGGAAATCATGACATGCCATGTTTCTTTCTGATATTTTATGTGATTATCTAATATTTATATATATATACATATATACTGTTTTCTACAAGTCCAATAAACAATAAACCCTACTAAAATAAGAAATGATGTTTGATGAGGGAGGATGAGATGAATACAATCAGAACCCATTCTTTGAAAAGGTCGTATAATCAATGTATAATAGAATTATATGTCATGTATTATCCAAAAAGTTTTTTTTCAAATATTATAACCCATATTTTATAATTTCTCATGAAAATAGTTCATTTATAGAGAATTTACACTTAGATTGTGATAGTAATATTCTTATGGGAATATGAGACTGTTTTCTCCGTGTATTGGTATTTTAATATAATCTAGAATTTATGTGTTAATGATTAGTGTTAGATAATAACATGGGAGTTGACAAACGGTTTGGTATTATCATAGATACATACTAATAAAATGTAGTGCTTCTAAAAAAATCAGCATTAATTTTTTGTAATTTCATATATTTATGATAATATAATGTTTTTTCCCTCCACATTCAACCAATGAGTTTGACACTCCCCCACATAATTGTGATGTGGAGCCTCCCAGAACTGTGATATGGACAATACTCCCTTAGTACCTAAACAATTTTATATCCCCTAAACTATGGATGAATTCATGTATTCCTATACTCATTATTCATCGAACCTATATATATATAGAGAGAGTTTTTTACTCTTCTATTTCTCATAATATTTGTAATAATGTAGCTGTCCCATATCAGGGTTCAAAACTCCCTTAGAGGACAATGTTTTATTCATGAGGAATGGGCCCTATTACAGATTTTATTGTGTTATTGGGGTTTGAAATGGTTGTGTATTCTTAGAATTTCACATTTATAAATTAATTTATTGAGAACTATTTAGTGAGAAATTTTGTGTTTTATAATATGTTTACCACAAAATGGAAAAACAGTTTTTGGTGAAAAGGTGTGGTAATCACTTCATTAATGTACATACCACTATGTGGAATGTAATTCACCACTAATGTATAGGGTGTTGGTATAATGAGCTTTAATTTTATAGATGTTATTATTATTTCAAATCCATATAATTTTTTGGACTACTTATAAATATAACTAATAACTCAGAAAACAAAATAATAATTTTTGAGGCTTTTCATAATCCAATTATTCATATTTAATATGATATATAACACTTTTTAGAATAGTTTTATGATTAATGAGACCTCCCTATATCCACATATGAATTGTATTTATATGGATTATTTGTAATCTTAAATTTTCTGGACCCAAACCATTGTTTTCTGTTTGATTTTTTGTAAATCGTAGTTTCATATTGTCTGAATATGATATTGTAATTATAACTGGAGTTTCTTCTATAATGAAGATATAAATAACATGAGTAAATTTAATTGTATAGGTGAATCAAGTGAAATGGAAATTACTAATAGATATCAATTTCATATACCAATGTAACAATATTGAGTTATTCATGAACACAAACAATTAGTTTATTTAAAATAGTCTATGGTTTTTAATTAAGTATGTTGAGGGAATTGGTTTTCAATGATTATCAACCAAACCAAATTTATTGTTAATTTTTTAATATTGCAAATATTGGTAAAATGATAACCCATTTGATATAAATTTAAATTATTTTTTTATAATGTGAAATAATTATGTTTATGGATGACAATGTTTTTTATAGAAACGAGGTGCATAGGGGAAGCCTATGGGCTGAGGGCATTAACATTATCATCACCATAGATATTTAACATCATAATCATTAGTGATTTGAGATATAAAATATGTATGAGAAATAAACTAAATATCTCAAATATAAAAGAAAAAATATACTATTTCCTCATTTGATTTTAGGAACATTAAACTACCACTCATCGTCGGTGATTATTGCATAAAGGATTTTATGTTGAATCCCCCTTGATCAACCGCACATGGTTCAAGAATATAAGTGTTCACTAATTATTGAACTCTATAAGATAGCCCAAATTTTATACAAACTCTTTAATGTCACTAAGATCACTAAAATAAGTTTTATTTAATCCATGTTGGAGATCTTGAAACACTCACTCTATTATAGACATTTTCTCTCAAGGATGAGAAAGAAGACAAGAGCTCTCAATCTATTGGAATGAAATGGAGTTTAATAATGAGGTCACACATAGCTAATTTAGTGGATGGGTAGAATACCCATTTTTGGTTCCCCTACACACGTATATTTAATTTTCACAAAGGAAGTTACATATAAACAATTTTGATGAACTAACTATGTCATAAATACTTTATATAAATTATAAAAAACATGTAGTATATATTATATATATTAACTGATAAAATAGGAGTCATTAACTCGACTAGTCATTTATGGAAAAATTAAACAACCCTAGAATATTAAAATAATATTGGGATGAATAATATTTTACCACGTATTTACCTAAACATTTGTTGTAACATTTAATAAATTAGTTTAATGAAATTTCTCAATAAACGAAAAATGATGAATTTAATTAATCATGATGATCAATATTCATTGGAAAACTCTTAAAACCTATGGTGTGGCCCAACATGTCTTATATAAATATTCTTAAAAATAGTTAATACTCCTGAATAAACTAGTGTGATTAGTATTCAAATACTAGGAGTAGAGTCTAGAAACCAATAAAGGCCCCTTAAGAGGCAACAAATAATCATTGTAATTAAATCCTATCGTATTAATGGACACTGAGTAATATTATCTCTTTTCCACATGATACCTCAAAAATCGTGACAATCTCAGGTTTCAAATTCCTTTATTTTATTATAATTTATTTATATAACAAGAATAATTTCCATAAACGATGATGACCAAGGATTTAAAAAATGTACCCGCTTCTGGATAAACTATGCATAGGATATATATTCCTCGTCAAAGAGGTGATAAATTAAATCATAATCATTCAAACAAAGATATACCACTAACGACACATCATACATAAGACAAAATAGAATGAATTTAAGTTCATGTTCATTCTTTACATCAATGTTCACAACAAATGGAAAACATTGATAATGATCTCATATTAGGATACTAATACAATAGTTCGTTGATTTGAACATCCAATGACACATTAAACATGTGGTTTTTCTATTGAGGATCATGTTCACTTCTTCTAAAACATGAGAGGTCACCAATTGAAATTATCATTGTAAAAAGTATATATTTTTACGAGTACCAATCATTTGTTGGACAAATATCATTAGTTCTTAATAAGTACGACGTATCTAGATCATATGTTAATTCATTATGTACAATTCATTTTGGGTTTAGGGAACCCCCTACTATAACACTACCACATTCAACATGGCTATCTTGTTGAGGAACATTGTTATATCTAACATTATCATATCATGTATCTAATGAATTGTATATTTTATCCTGGGCCTTCCACATTTACACTACATGAAAATTTTAATATTTAAAACATTTCCACATTGTGTAAGATATACATAGTGATGAAATTCCCAATTATATTCCATTTATACACTATAATGACATGAAATATTTAATAATACTATTTGAATAATAATCTTAATTTTTTATTATCAATTTTAATTTCTAGGAATAATTATAGAAACTAAAAGAAATCATTTAGTAGTGCGATACTTTATTTTATGACAATAGCATCACAACACACACAGTATTTATATAAATTTCTCACAATATGCATGATTGATATTGTCTTATTCATTATAAAATCATAACTACGATATTAATTCATGTTTTTCATTGTAAGATTACTCCCCCCTCTTTTAAAATAGTATCCCATCCTCTCCACATACCAGGTATATGTATCATTTTTGTTCTTTATCTAGTATAAATTTATTTTTATGACTAATTCCTTGTAGTTAACCTATATATAATAGATATTTTCAATCTATAATGTATATGTTTTCAATATCACTTGTGGTACATAAAATGGAATAGGTGAATGATACATCTCCAAAACATATATAATGAATCATAAAAAAATAATATTATCCATTGTATGAAAAATATCATAATGGAGAGATTTATTCCACATGACACAAGTAATAATTTTCAGTCAAGATGTTTCAACCTATATATTTAGTAAAATTACTGTATATTTAAAATTGACTAATCCCATGTACATGTTGGATCTACCTCGATATATTTCATTCCTTAGAAAATATGATCCATATTTTTGTCAATAATTATAGTGATATTTTCATTCTGGTATTAGATAAATATATTATGAGTAATTTATTTATATATATTATCGAACATAATTTTCCTGGGGAATAATGTTGCTCAAAATAATCTTTTTTATAGTAATGGAATGAATTCCTTCAGGATTAATATTCTATGATCACGTTTTTTACTTTAATCCTAACCTAGATTTTAATATCTTTCACCACTAGGTGGAATTATATGGTTCCACCAACCCTTTTTGGTTGTGTTATATAGACACTTTCCATGATTGGTGGTCATGAATTCCAAATATAAATAAAAATATCAAATAAACTAGAATATAAGAGAATGAAATTTATAATGGATTTAGTCATCATCACTTCATGTAACCAATAAATACTTATTGGTATGACTCATGTACTATCCATGAATAGTCTCACTGGAATACCAAACATATTATAGAAAATAATAACCCCTTTTACAATGATTCATGGAACCCATTTTTGGATTTTAATTTCACTTGGAAGTAATACCTTTTTAAATTAAATTATTTAATGAATAATTAATTATTATAAATGAATAATGTAACACCATATATTTTTATTATAAATCAATCACTATGGTTTCATCCTTCCTATGATGTATGTGTTTCTAGAATAGTACTTATCTATAAAGACTTTTGGAAATCAATCATATGTCATCTATTTGTGAATCTATGGCATGGATAAACCCATTTCAATATTTATACACCTATATAAATTAAATATTTCCTAAAAAATCTAAAATATTGTATATAAATTGAGTAAATATTTCAAATTATAAAGAATTATGTAATTTCCTTAGATATCATTTGGATAATTAATATTGATGACCATTTAATTATTTTATATTGATTTTGCATATATTTTTTCAAACTATTTGATTCAAAAAATACATTCATATGAAAATGGATTTATATCATAATAAAACAAATATAATTTCCATTTCACATTGTAGATGGAATATGGTTATAGGATAATGTCTCTATTATTGAACCATGTTAGTCCTTGGAATAATACATCACAACTTTTAACTAGTATCCCATCCTCTCTACATACCCGAAATATATATAATTTTTCATTCTCTAGTACAATTAGTTTGTTTACTAATTCCATGTAGTTATCCTATATATAACTGATATTTTCCTTCCTTAAAGTATATGTTTTCAATATCAGTTGTTGATCATATCATGGAAGTTTTGATTGATCTATCGCTGGAGAATATTGAAATCAACATATCATAATATTCATATCCAATGTCCCAAAAATATCATCTTGGAGATATTTATACCACAAGACACTAGTAATAATCATCTCTCAGTGGGTTCTAACTTTTATTTTTAATTAAATTTAATTATATATAGAATTGTTAAAACTCATGTAACTATTGGATATACCTTAGTAGATCTCATTCATTATAAAATGTGATTCATCTATTGTTGAATCTATATATTGATATTTTTATTCTGGTTTTAATTAATATAAGTCAAGTAGTTGAATTCTACATACTATTAAATATAATTTATATGGGAAATAATGATACTTATAGTAAACTTTTCAAGAGAAATGGAAAAAATCCCTTCAAAATTAATATTCTATAATGTAATTCATAATTTAATCCTAAACTAGATTTAAAAAACATTAACCACTCTGTATAATTATATGAGTCCATAAAAAAAATTAGTTGTGTTGTATAGACTCTTTCCAATATTAGTGGTCATGAATTTCAATTATAAATAATATTATTGTAGAAATTAGAAAATATGTGAATTAAATTTATAATTTATTTAGTCATAATTACTTGATATAACCAATATATGCGTATTAGTATGACTCATGTACCATCCATGTATAGTATCACATAAATACCCAAAATAGTATTCAAAATTATTAGCACTTTTACATTGATACATGGAATCTATTTTTTGATTATATTTTCTCTTGGAAATCATTGATTATTTAAATTTAATTTGTAAATGTATAAAAATTATTCTACTTGAATAAAGTATCCCAATATATTGTTATTGTAAAACCATCAATATGGTTTCAACCGACCAATATGGTATATGTTTCTTGAACATTTCTTTTTCCACAAGAGATTTTGGAAATCATTCTATATGTCAACAATTTGTGAATATATTGCATCGATAATACCATTTCAATTTTTTTATACATATCAAAATTGGATATGTCCACCCATTTATATATATATAGTGTATAACATCAGTAAATATTTCCAATTATATAGAATTCTATAATATCCAATGATATCATTCAGAAAATTACTAATTATTAACATTTTGTTTCTACAAATTGAATGCATTGTTATAGCATTTTACAATACATTTAAATATAAAATCATTTTCATATGAAAATGGATTTATTTCATAAAAAAATTATATAATATC
Organism: Viscum album; assembly: GCA_963277665.1. Taxonomy (NCBI): domain Eukaryota; kingdom Viridiplantae; phylum Streptophyta; class Magnoliopsida; order Santalales; family Viscaceae; genus Viscum; species Viscum album. The sequence continues at coordinate 1,921,215,639 of OY728145.1, read as the reverse complement.
CTTCTGAAATAATAGTTTTAATATGGTTATATGATAATGTCTCAATTGTTAAATCTTGTCAAGAAATATGATGGATGTGCCTGTAATGGATATATGTCTCATCATTGATATTAATTTTTCATACAACATGACTTTTATGTGTGTAATGAAATATTAATTTATGAACTAATCCATGATATATATTCTCGATCAATATATCCTTTTATGATAGAACATCAACCCTCCTTAGTAACATAATTAATTTTTTTCGATAGGGTAGTGTGCATTTAATAATTAATGAATGCAACATTATATTTATTGACGTATTCCCGAGTCATTATATTATTTATCAAACAAGCCTAAATTAGTTCATATATACATTCACAAAAATGAAATATTTTAAAAAAATTATTTATTTAATTTAGATTCATTCTTTATTTTAGGGGTTTCCCAAGGTTTCATGGAGGAATAGATGAGTTTTCGTGAATTGGGGCAAACCGTGAGCACAATTCCAGATTTTTAAAAAAACTTCTTTTCTACCTTTTTCATTTTTCAAAATTTTTCATCTATTATAATTCCCAAATGGCCTCCCCTTACATGTTAACACCAACATTGAAATTTGGAGCCTTTAGAAATCCATAAGAAATTTGTATATGGGTTTTTATTTAAGGGATTGGGCCTTCCCAGAAGCCCAATTCTAGTTTTAAAAATTAAAATTTTTTAATCAATAACATATTCAATTTTAATTATTTTTTGGTTCTTCTAAGTCTCGCCCAATCCCATTGAACCCAGATGCACGTCCATCCTCTTTACGCCCTCTTTGGATATCTTCTTCATCGTGATTTAGTGCACAACATTATAGGGTTTCTAAAATCCACCATATTTGAGGAGGTATGTTATTTCCATCATAAAACCTTCAATTATTACTTTTTTTCCACCATTCGAGTTCTTAAATGACCTCCTCAACTTTCTTAGAAACTCCCTTGATGTTTTTGTTGTTTTAAATTTCTGCTACTGGTGTAGTTAAGGAGATTATTGAAGATCTCTCATGTAGGTGGGTCTCTTCCATTCCTCTTTCAAATTGCTTAGGGATTCATTCTATTTGATTGGGGTTTATTACCTATTCCTTGATGTACCAAATGACCAGTAGGTAGGTTTTCTAACCTAGGGTTTGGCCTTGAGTTTTATTTTTCCAATTTTTTGGTTTTAGATTTGTTCAAAGTACCTCCTTTTGTGTTGGTGGTGCGACTTGATTTTCGCACGTTGATTCAAGGGTTTTCATTACATTGGTAGCTGATTCCACTTTTTCTGCAATACTCGAGACATAGCTACATTTTTTATTCTATTTTTATGTTTAACCCACTGATTTGGTGCTGCAAAAATTGTTTTTAGTGGTGTTTATAATGCAAGTGAATTTTAAGGGCCAATTTCCTGTGAAATTTTTGTTTTTTTTCATATAAATATTTTATTGGTTGATTAAGGGTTGAATTTTAATTATTTAGTTGACCTTATTAAACTTTATTAGGTAATTATATAATGTTTTAAATGTTATTATTCTTTTTTTGTTGCTGTGAATTTGGTTTTGGTTGACGTTTTTTAAGAAAATAGTTTTAGAGAACCAATTTGTTGTGGAATCAGGTCTTTTACATGGGTATTCTATGTGATTCTTATTGGAATTGTTTTATAACTAATGTATTGAGTTTACAGAAATTTTTAGGGTGTTTTGGATTCTGGTTTTGGTAAATATGTGTATGAAAATGGTCTTCAAGTGGGTTTTCGAAGTATTTTGGGTGCAAAACAAGGAATGATTTGGAGAAGTTCTTTTATTGAAACTCAAAGTGTATTGTTTTGTGTTTTAAATAGTATAAAATGCATGTAGCAACTGTACTATTTATATTTGACCATTAGTGGTGTTTAATATGAAAATGGATATATGTATCATTCCGAAATTGTTTGAGCACAATGGTGGAAGCCCATGTACCTAGGTGGGGCGGAGGTGTACTAGTACGTCTAGTGGACCAGATGGGTTTTGACCCCGTTTCATGTAGAATTTGGATAAATGAAACTATAACTCAACTATGTGTATGGGGAATATGGACCACTAGGTTATCGGTATGTCCCCTAATAGTGGATCGTGCATGAGAATGGATTTTACTATGGTTACTTTACACCGAGTTAAGAGGTACATGGGGACCAAGACTATCTAGTGCCTAGGGGTTTTCCCGATTATGTTTCTCTTTGTGATTGTGGTATTTTACAATGTATTGGGGTGTTTTTGGCACTAAATTATAGTAGCTAACATGTCTATTTACCTATGTGAATATTATGAAAACATTAGTTTGAAAATTTGTTTTAATTAAAAGTTCCATTTCTTGGATTTTTTCACCGCTTTTCTTTGTGTATTAAAACTAATTTCTTTTCCATATTGTATTGCATGATCCTTGGAATCATTGGGTGGTATCCTATTGGGTTTAGGATCACACCCTACTTAAACCCCATGGGTTTAATTATACTTGGTTATGTTTGAATCAGGTAATGAAAAGGCTAAGGGTGATGGAGGTTCAGGGTGTTATTACCCATTCTTGGGGCGGAGTTGTGGAGACGGCTTGGGGGTGATGACCCATTGTCATGTGGAGTCCATGTATCTGGTTTGTGTTTGTTTTCTTGTGTCCTTGGACCTTTTGTATATAATTTGAACTTATTCATTCAGTTCTGGATTTTTCTATAAACCTTGTTGTTATGAATTTTTCAGGTTCATTTTATCAAATTTTTTTGATGTTTTATGTATACATATTTAGGTAAATCATTCCCAGAACAAGATAAATGATACCTAGAAACTTGTGTCATCCTATGAAGATAGGGAATGCCTTTTGGGCCTTGTCACAGGCTGTGTTTGGTGCCGATATTAGTGGTGACTAGATTCAGTTCATGACAAATTTGTATCAGAGAAAGGTTAATGTTTTTGGGATATATTTCTATTTTGGGATGAGTTGGGATAGAAAGGAGGTAAGACAGTCGGGGCTTGGGGTTTTGTTTGTTTGTAGTGTTCCTGGACCGCACCTATCGTGGTAACCTTGATTCACTAGGGTATGTTGTAATTTATGAATTGACTTCACTTTAAGTTGAGACGTGTGGGCTACAAGCCACAAATGGACATTGGGTGGTGGTGGAGTAGTTGTTTCTTTTATTACAACAATGTGTTTAGAATATTTATACATGATGTATTTGATAAAATTTTTCAGAATTGTGGTATTGATTATTTTTTTGTTACTATTTGATGTTGTAGAAACATGCCTCCCCGGAAAGCTCCCACTCACCCAGGGGAGGAAGCTGGAGAGAGTTCTCCCACACCGATTGAATAGATGCTTGTCGAGGCTATTTTCTGAGCTATCCAGGATCTATGAAAAATAAAAAATCCTACTTCTATTCCTAATAGGGAAGAAGAGAAGGGTACTAGAAATGATAAAGCTCAAGAGTTTCTGAAAAACAAGCCTCCTACCTTTCAAGGCAGCTCAGAACCCCAGGAAGCAGTGGAATGGATCAATAATATTGGGAAAATGTTTGAGTTCATGAAAACACATAAGGAGATCAGAGTGAAGTGTGCCTAATTTCTATTGGAGGGTCCATGCCGTAAGTGGTGGGAGTCAGTGCTTCAGACTGGGAAGAATGAGTAGATGCACTGGGGACATTTCATGGATATCTTCAATGAAGAATACTTCCATGAGGTGTTGGCTTATGCTAGGTCGAGAGAGTCCAAGGACCATGTTCAGAGGAATCTCTCATGGATGGAGTACACCAACTGTTTCACTAAGTTGGTTCGGTATGCTCCAGATATTATCACTAATGAACCGCCGAAGGCCCAGAGGTTTGAGAAAGGTTTACGACCAGAGATATACTCCCATATATTCTTGTCTATTTTGAGGACCTATTCTTAGGTTGTTGATTGGGCATGCATGGTGGAGATTTATAGAAAATGTAGGTTTAGGTTCTATGGTTTAGTATCAGCAGTGGGAAGTGACAGCTCCTCAGAAAAGAAAAGCAAGCTGGAAGATCATGTTAAGAAAGGAGTAGGCAGTTCAGGGCACTCTTCCAGGAAGCTTTAGACTATGGCTTGTGATGTGATATCGGTCATGTGCCACCAGTGTGGGATGTCTGGGCACATCCGACCATCATGTCCACTTCCCCGTAAGCCTTGTTACCATTGGTGAGGTATAGGGAATTTGCAGCATCTCTGTGTTGTGGCAAGTCCACTTACGAGTTGGGTAGGGTCAGTGGATTCAAGAGGAGTTCCAACATTGTTTGAGCCGTCAAGGACTGGGGGATCTTGATTTGGAAGCCATGGTGGTAGGGCTGGGTCATCTTCTAGGTATACCCAGTTTAGGGAACAACCATAGACTATCTTTCATCCTCAGGAAGATACTGGACATCTTCATGAAGTGGATACAGCACCATTAGGATCAGAGGCGGGACCGTCGATAGTTCGAGGTACCGTTATGATCACATCTTCAATAGCTATTACTTTTTTTGATACTAGTGAATTTATATAATTTATTTCTACCCATTTTGTGGACATGGTGAATTTAACAATTGAGTTTATTTCTTTCGCAATGGAGTTGGTGACACTGCTGAGAACGAATAAGAAGCAAGGTCTGAGGTTCCCATCATGTGTGCTTTCTATGTCATGGGTCGAGTTGTATTGGGTCCTCATGGTCTTAGATATAGACCCTTTTGATTCCATTCATTGGATGGATTTTCATGTACACTTTCAGGCACATATCTATTGCTACGGGCAGAAAGTGAGTTTCACAGCACCTGATGGGAGTCATCAGGTTTTTCGGGGAGAATTGAATCCTCGGTCAGGTCGTGCAAGACCTCCACTCCCATAGTTGGGTAGTCTTAAATTCTAGTTATCTTCACTCATTCTAGAGGATGATGGTATTTCTCTTATAGGTGTAATACCTCAGGTAGTGAATAAGTGTTCCGAGTTATTCTTGGTTGATTTTTCAGGTTTTACCCCGGAGTGAGATGTGGAGTTTTTGATTCATTTGTAAATGGGAACACAACTGATATCTCGTCCCTCTTATCGCATGGCCCCCACCGGGATGAGGGAATTACAGACACAAATGGACTACATAGAATCCAACAGATTCATTCGCTCGAGCTTCCCTCCTTGGGCCGTTTATGTGTTTTTCGCGAAAAAGGCTAACAGGTCCCTCCGATTGTGCATTAACTATAGAAAGGTGAATAAGGTAACAATTAAGAACAAATACACTTAGAATAGCATATATTATTTGATCGATCAGTTTAAGGGAAAAGTTAATTTGAAAAATAGACTTTCATTTGGGTTATCACTTGGTTCGGGTGAAGTACTTTGATATCCCAAAGATAGCCTACCGAAGTAGGTACAACAACTTTGATTATTTAGTCATGCCCTTCGGATTGACCAATGCTCCAACAACCTTTATGGAACTGATGAACATGTTTTTTCATCAGTATCTCAATTTCTTCATTGTTGAGTTCGTAGATTACATTCTGGTATACTCTGGCTCCAAAAAGGAACATGAACATCCCTTGCAGATCATTTTAGGTACATTACAGGATCACCACCTCTGTGCAAAGTTGTCAAAGTGCACATTCTAGATTAGGAAAGTGAGATTTCTAGGGAATGTGATCTATGAGCAAGGGTTTTAGTGGAACCCTAGAAGAATAGTATGGTTATTTCATTGGAGAATCTGAAGAATGTGTTCGAGATCAAAAGTTTACTTTGCCTGGCTGGTTATTACAGGCGATTCGTTTGGGATTTCTCTTGGCTTTCTTCACTGATGACTGCACTCACCTAGAAAAAGGTGAAGTTTGTATGGGGTGAAGAATGTCAGGAATAGTTCTATGATCTAAAGAGGTAGTTTACTACCACCCTTGTGCTCATTTTTCCTGAGGTCATGAAGGGGTATATTGTCTATTGTGATGCATGAGGTATGGGTCTGGGGTGCGTGATTAAGCAGGATGATCACCTGGTGGTGTATGGATCTCGCAAAGTCTTACCAGATGAAAATAATTACCTGAACCATGACTTTGAGTTGGAAGTAGTGACGAATGCTTTGATGACATGGTATCACTACTTCCTTGGGGAGATGTTTGTGGTCTAATATGTTCACAAAATCTTATCCTATATTTTCTCACAGAAGTACCTTAACTTGAGGCAGCATCGCTAGATCATGTACTTGAAGATGTATGGATTTGACATTGTCTATACCCCAGGAAAGGGTAATGTGGTGGGTGTCACTTTGAGAAGAAGAGTTCCATTGCAGGATTTGAAGTTTTCCAGTGATGAGTGGACTTTGATGGGGCTATTTTCTCAGATGTATGTGGAGACCGAGGAACGCAGTGGAGGGGAATTATTTGTTAGCATCCAGTTGACTCCTTCTCTGTTGTAGTTGATTCAGTGAGAATAGCACTGTGATGAGCATTGTCAATGGTCGAAGCAGTTTCTTCATGGTGGGGAGATATCCTCTGATTGGTCGCTGTCTCTTGAGGGAATCTTGTGCTTCAAGGGCCATTTAGTAGTATTGTTGTCTCTGTGGAAGGTGGTGATACATGATAGCCACCAGTCTCAGTGGGCTATCCATCTAGGTGCCACTAAGAAGTATTATGATGCATATTAGCATTTTTGGTGGCCTGGTATGAGACGGGACATATTGGACTTTGTGTGGAGATGCTACACATGCCAGAAGGTGAAATCAAAACACAAAAGGCCCTCCGGTTTGCTCCAACCACTACCCATTAATACCTGGAAGTGGGATGGGGTCTCCATGGACTTCATTGTTGTCTTACCCCGTACACCTTAGGGTAAGAATTCCATTTGGGTGGTGATTAATCTTCTGACGAAATCATACCACTTTATTCTGAAAAAAGATACAACTAAAGTTGATGACTTGGGCCATTTGTATCTTCATGAAGTGGTGATACTCCATGGCATACCATCAGTAGTTTTCATAGATAGAGACCCGCACTTCACTTCTCAATTTTCGGAAGGCCTTGGGGTCTCATATTTAGATGAGCACGACATACCACCCTTAGATGGATGGTCAGATATAGCGTGAAAATTAGATTTTGGAGAAAATTCTTCATGCTTGTGTCTTGGACATTGGAGGTTCTTGGGATTGACATTTGGGATTGGTAGAGTTTCCTTATAATAATAATTAGCAATCCTTGATTCGAATGCCCCATTTTGAGTTGTTCTACGGTCGGCCATGTTGGTCCCCCTATGTTGGGTTGAGGTAGGGGAGACCTCACCGTTGGGGTGGAGCCTTCTACAGGAAACTTCTCAGAAGGTCATGTTGATCAGGAAATGGTTATTGACAGCTCATAGTCATCATAAATCTTATGCGGACCTGAGGCGTTGAGACCTTGAGTTTTCTACAGGTGACAGGATATTTTTGAAAGTGGCACCTCGTACGGGCCATCGTCGATTGGGGAAGAAAGGTAAGCTGATGTCACGATATGTCGGGTCCTTTGAGATCTCCAAACATATTGAAAAGGTGGAATATATGTTGGTTTTACCTTCTTAGTTGAAATCCATCCATTGTGTCTTCCATGTCTCCTAGTTAATGAAATACAACCTCGATCCATCCCATGTGTACAGTTGTGAAGTATTGGAGCTAGAGCATGAATTTTCTGTTATTGAGTGGCCAGTGAAAAGAGTGGACTCCCAAGAGAAAGTTCTTTGAAGGAAGTCAATTTCGTTGGACCGTGTTCCTTGGCAGCATGGTAATGATACACATTAGACATGTGAGCAGAAGTCATGGGTTGAGGAAGAGTATCCATTCCTGTTTTCATATTGTGCTTCAGGTTGACTTTCTAGGATTGAAATTTTTCATGGTAGGGAGAATTGTCCCATAAATGAGATATTTTAAAGTTATGTTTCATTTAATTTCAATTCATTATTGGGGGGGGGGGGTTTCCAATGGGTTTATGGAGTTATAAATGCGTTTTCATGAATTAAGCCAAACCGTGAGCCCAATTCCATATTTAAAAATAATATTTGATTCTTTTTAACCATTTCATTTTTAATTAGTTTTCATCCATTCCAATTCCTAAAATTCCTCCCCTAACATGTTAACAACACCACTGAAATTTGTAGCAATTATAAATCCATAACAAATGGGTATATGGGTTTTTATTTAAGGAATTCGGCCTTCCAGGGTGCCCAATTCCAGTTTTCAAAATTAAATTTGTTTACCTAATAACATATACAATTTTAATTCTCCTTCAGTTGTTCCAAGTCTCACCAAAGACCATTGATCCCAGCGGCAATCCCAACATCCCTACACCCTCTTTGGAGATCTTCTTCATTGTGATTTAGTTCAGAACTTCTTTGGGTTTCTAAAATCGTCTAGATTTGTGGAGGTCAGTTTGTTCCATCATAACTCTCGCAATTCATACTCTTTTTCTTCCATTACAGTTCCTAAATAGACTCCTCATCCTCTTCCGAACATCCCTTGATGTTTTTACTATTTTTAATATCAGCTACTGGTGTATTTAGGGACATTCTTAAATATCCCTCAAGTAAGTGAGACTCTTCAATTCCTCTATCAAATTTCATAGGGTTTCATTCTATTTTATTGGGGTTTCTTCCATTTTCCCTGAAGTACCAAATGACTAGGAGGTAGGATTCCTAAACTGTGGTTTAACCTTGGTTTTTCTTCATCCAATTTTGTGGTTTTAGGTTTGTTCTAACACCCTCTTGGTGCATTGGTGGTGCGACATGATTTTTGCACGTTGATTCAAGGGTTTTCATTACACCGGTAGATGATTCCGCTTAATATGCAATACTTGTGACATAGATACTGTGTTTATTATGTTTTAATGCTTAACCAATTGCTTTGGTGCTACAAAAATTTGTTTTAGTGGTGTTTGTTATGCAAGTAAATTTTAAGGGCTAATTTTATGTGAAATTTGTGTTTTCTTTTCATATAAATATTTTATTGGTTCATTAAGGGCTGAAAATAATGTTTTAAATGTTATTATTCTATTTTTTTGTTACTGAATAATTGGTTTTGGGTGATGTTTGTTAAGAAAATGGTTTTTGACTACCAATTCGGTGTTGAATTGGGTGTTTTACATGGGTATTCTATGTGATACTTATTGATATTGTTTTATAACAAATGTAATGAGTTTAAAAAAATTTCTATGGTTTTTTTGGATTCTAATTTGATAAATATGAGTATGAATATATTGTTTAAGTGGGTTTTCATAGATTTTTGGTTGAAAAACAAGGAATGATTTTAAGAAATTGTTTTATTGAAACTCAAAGTGATATGTTGAGTGTTTTAAATGGTATAAAATTTTTGTAGATACTATACTGATTATATGTGACCAGTTATGGTGTATTATATGAAAATGAGTATATATATCATTATGAAATTGTTTGATCACAAAGGTGGAAGCCCAGGTAACTAGGTGGGGTGGATGTGTACTGGTATGACAAGTGGACCTGATGGGTTTTTTCCCTGATTCACCTAGCATTTGTATAATGACAAATCAAACTAAACTATATGAATGATGAACAGGGACCACTAGGTTGTGGATATATTCTCTACTAGTGGTGCATGAACCAGAATAGATTTTACTATGGTTATGTTACACTGAGGAATGAGGTACATGGGGCCCGAGACTATATAGTTCCTATGGTTGTTCCCAATGTTGGTTCTCTTTGTGTTTGTGGTATTTTACCATGTATTGAGGAGTTTTTGGTAGTCTTTTATAGTATCTGAAATTTCTATTTAAATGTGTGAAAATCCTGAAAACTTTAGTTTGAAAACGTTTTTCTATTAAAAGTTGCATTTCCTGGATTTTATCACTGCATTTCATTGCAAATTAAATCTGCTTTATTTTGCACATTGTATTTCATGCTCATTAGAATCATTTGGTGGTATCCTATTGGGCTTTGGCTCACACCCTACTTACACCCCTTGTGTGGATGTAGACTTGGTTATGGTTGACTCAGTTAATGTAAAGGCTAAGGGTGATGGAGGTTCAGGGAGTTAGTCCCCATCCTTGGGGCGTAGTTGTGGAGATAGCCTGGGGTGATGACCCTTTATCATGTGGAGTCTATAGGGATATTTTGATGTGGATTCCTTGTGTATTTGGACCTTGTGTATTTCATTTTATCTTACGTATTCAATTATTTTTTTTGTATAAACCTTGATGGTATGAATTTTTCAGATTCATTTTATCAAATATTTTTGATGTTTTATGTATACATATTCGTGTAAATAATTCTGAAACCATGTTAAATGATACTTGTCGACTTGTGCCATCCCGTGGGGATAGGGAACACCCTTCGAGCCTTGTCACGGGCTGAGTTTGGTGCCAGTATTGGTGGTGAAAAGTTTCAGTTCATGACATATACTATCCAAGAATATTCTATTCTTAATATTGATATTACATGAACAAACATAAAAGAATATTGTACACCATTTTTACAAAAATCATAACCTTATAACTGCTAACACATATGGAAAAAATAATTTTGAGATATTTTTTACTTAACATTATTTATAAAGGTTTAATATTCCATATCTATATAGATAAGCATGTTTATAATTCCAAAGGTCCTTCTCCAATGATTAAAAAATAACAACATGTATATCCTTTAGAACAAATTCATTTTTCTAGAAAGAAATATTATCTTTCCACAACTAGATATATATGTTTAAAATTTTTATATTAATTATTAATTTATAATGATTCACGAATTACTAATACATTAGTTGATTATAGTCAACAATGAGAAAAATTTGTTCCTAAATGGGAATAATTCCACCTTGTTTACAACAGACATGTGAGATTAATGTATTTGTAATACTAAACAATTTTCATCTATAATTTATAAAATTATCAATATTTAAAATTTTTGTGTCCAACATGTTACCTAAAAACCCCCGTTTCTAGACTACATGGAGAACACACATTACATATTTTTATGATTCTACATGTAGATTTTTTTAAATACTCATATCTGATAGGTATGTTTTTATTAATAAAAAAGAAGTAAAATATAAAAATTACATAAAATTAATGAATATACCTCAAAAGGAATGGAATAAAAAATTCCTCCATTTATATTATTTCATTTAACATCCCAATAATTTTCTCATGAAGTACGAAGCAAGTAACCCCCTATATGATGACCCACCTCATATCAGTAATGGAAATTGCAAAGGATTCCATTGTGTGAAAAATTACATTATCTTTTTTTCATTGTATTTCATCATGTTAATCATATGAACAAAAAGATATAGCATACTTATGTTTCAGTATAATTAATAATCATTTATCTAATATGTAATGAAAATTAAGCTCAATAATACTTATTTTTTGTAATCTTTAATGAAACATGAGTGAATGTATGTTAAAGTTATATTAATGGATATATTGGAAGATAATATTACATCTTTCAATTTAAAAGTATGTGGTTTAATAATCATATACTAAATATCATAATTTATTTTGTTCTCACATGATTATTAGATACGAGACAACATGCATAGTTATCAATGTGAGGATGTCGTATAAAATAGTTATTGCAATTGAAGATGATGGGATTACAAGTTAACTATAATATGTGTCATAAATGATATTCCAGTATTCGTTCTTTTAATAAATCTTATTAATGTGGCTCAACCAGATTTGGGGACTCAAACACCATGAATTTCTGATAACATAGTTTATTAAACATGAACCAGGGAAACTCTTAGAAGTTAATTCCATTTTTGGTATGTTATTTTTCAAATGATTTAATCCCATTTAATATGTCGTATTATGGTAAATTTAAGAAAAACAAAATATAATTGATCAATATTAATAGCTTTATTACCAATAAAACATTAAGGATGATTAAAATAATTAACTGTCATCCATTATTTTATCAATGTATAGCATCTCTCGCTAGTAGAATTTGAATAATATGTTGCTTAGGTATTCTAATCAAAAGGATCCCAAAAACCTTTCCTTATATTCTACATAATTTGGATCTAATCCAAAATATAGGGTTCATTGTATACATTTAACTATAAAAAAAATTAACTCATAACTCTTTGAATTGTTTACTGAACTCTTTGGGAATCGTATAATAACCATTAATTACTAAATTCGTTAGTATAATGATGCAATAAGATGGATTTGGATACTAATTAACTTGAATATTCTATTAGGTAAACCCATCACCCCCATTAGAACTCTTGGGTAGTATGATTATCCCACAAAATTTGTTTATGAGGACAATTTACTCCCAATTTTCTTTTAAATTCCATTAATAGAAGTTATGTTGACACATAATATATATTTTAACTGTGTTTATTATTTACAATGAAAATAGAAATTCCCAATTAAATATGTTTATACTTCTTTTTCTAGATCACAATATAATATATATTTACTAGAATATATTCATCATGGCCTTTTGCATTTTTTATTTTTTATTTTTGTGTGTGTACTCTTGTTAATCAAACACATATAGAAAATAAAAATACAACATCAATAAAATAACTTCAAACTAGTATTGAAAATATAATAGTTGTTCATTTTTTTCTCAATGGATCAAATTTGTCCTAAGGGAGTCATACCTAAGTTAGATCATGACTCGATTGACAACACTCTCATAGTACAATGTTTTCACTACATGCATAAAGTGAAAACACATCTTAGTAGGGTTAACATCATAAAGTAACATTATAAAATTCATAGGTATACAATTATGCTGGTGAGGGGGTCTTTCGATGTGAAAAATGAATTCAACTGAACTGGATGCTTGTTACCTAATATATATTTAATGGAAATAAAAATATTCACAAAACATATTAAACAAGTCTAAATACTATCAACATCAAATTCAGGTAATAAATAAAAAAATTGATTAAAAAACAAAAACACATGATTGGTAACTCTTTCAAACCAGTTGATATTTTAAATAAGAACATGATAAAATTATGATGAAATAACCTAAAAGTGAAAGGTTATTCATCAAATTAATGGAACTAGAAAATTCAAATAATTTATTTATATTTAATATAGAGATTAACATAATTGGGTAATACCAAAATTAAATTAATCAATAAAATAAACGTAATACCCAAATTAATTTAACAATATATAAAAATTATTATTATTATTTAAAATAATAAATTAATAAAAAAAATTATACTTGAATTAAAATATACTTTGAATAGAATACCCTGCCTTGGAACATTACCGGTCCTACCGAACCCACACAAATGCATTACTGGTAAGGAGGGCCCATTTTTACTCATTTTGGGGTGATCCAGATCAATTTGGATCAAATAGAGGTGCTAGATTAGCCATAAAAAATTGCATGTCCATGAGCTACATGTGGAAGGTCAGTTAGGGGGGATTCATTCTGATATAGTGTTGTATAATAAGTTGAAAGAGATTACCTTATGGTGTAGGGGGTCTAATTGGTGGTGGGGATAAAAAGAGTTGGTGAAAATTTGGGAAGTCAAGGACAAGACCAGACATGAAAATGATTTGTAAGATCTTCAGTGTGAGTGGTCATGAAAAAGAAAACCAATAAAGGAGAGGTGGCATGCCAAGGGGTGGAGTTCACAGATGGATTGAATGTGGTTAATGCAGAGGCAATGTCATTAGATGAAAGAGGTACCCATGTGGTGGTTGTGTATTTACGGTGAAAAGGTGGTGATATTACGACAGATCTGGCGACGTCCAACGGTGGTCGATGAGGAAAGAGGATGCATTTACTGAAGTGGGATAGAAATAATCTGGGTAGGAGTTCTTGGTGGAGATAGAGAATTTGGTATGGGATTAATGTGGGAGGGAGCATCCATGTTGGTCTGGACACCAAATAATAGGAGACAACTATCATCATAGAGATTCTAGGATAGGGGGACTAAGAATTGTGGTAAATGGAGTGGTGGAATTAGACATGGTTTAGAGTGAGGAAACATGGTAAATCAATATTTGGAAATCAAAAAATATACCCAATTTTTTATGAATGCTAAAAAAATGACTATTTTTAGAGGAAGAATCCACTTGGATTTTTTATTCACGAGTTCATGCCACTAAAAAAAACTATATTATTAAATTATTTTATTATTATAAAATTATCAAATTCCAACAAGATGGAATTATTTTTAGGTTTTTTTTGTTTTAATGCAATAGAACCATTATAGGGGAGAAAATTGTCTCAGAAGTAATATTATATCCATAACATACATGAAAATTATTAGTTCTTTTGAGATCAACATTAAATTAAGATATAAAATATATACATAAATATATTGTTCAAAAATATGAAAATACAACAACCATGTTTTTGATCAATATTAAAAATCTCATATGGTCATTAGACTACAATCTGGAATCGTATCAACATGTGGATGGTTTAATTGGGATGAAATTAAATAAATCTACTTAATATAATTCAAATAAAATTTTTAATGTATTAGAAAATTCTCACAACCCCTTTGATACTAATTAAATATAGTTTAGAGTGAAACAAAATCATTTGGCATAGGGAATTTAAAATTTTCATCAAACGAGTGACATATCATTGTCATCTCATGTGACCCGATCCTTGGTAGAGGTTTGAATATCTCAAATGAATATTTCAAATCCAAAAATTATATTAATGATTTCCTTGAATGCATTGATGACCATTTCATTTCAGAATATCAAGTGATAAAAATTTCCGGAAGGAATCCAAATCAAATCCATATAGATAAAAAAACATCTTCAAGAGTACATGCATTTACGATCACCAAATTTTGTGCGATGAGGTGGATCTTGGAAAAAATCATCAAAATCATGACAATCATCTTAATCTCATGCCTTATATTAGAAAATATATTCTATGATAGTATGCCCAAATAGATCCTTTCTACCTTACAAATTTATAAGGAGAGGGGAGTTATCCATTTTGCAATGAATTACATTAAGGAAATGAGATCATCCAATACCAATGCTATTGATGTGAAAAATAAATATTTAGGATTACCAGACTCCTATATAATAAAATCCACCAAATACATAATAAATAAATAATTTTGAAGAAATAAATATATCATAAATATTATATATAATTTTTCACAAAATTGTAATATATATTAATTATATTACGTGATAAATCACAAGTAATTAACTCGACATATAATTTCCACAGATATTAATAAAACCCTAAATATTAAAATAATATTCATTTTTATAAAGTCATCACATACATTTTCATTAATACATATAAATTTTTCAAATAAATAAATTCTAAATATTTATTTATTACTCGAACAATAATTATTTTATTTTGTCATCGATGATAAATAATTCTTTGAAAACTATAGGACCTCATGGTGGGGTCCACAATGTCTGATATTCATATTATTTAAAATTGAGAAGGCAATTGAAGACACCATTATTTTAGACCCACAAGTCCATTATATTGATAGTAGTGAGTAGTTTTCAAATATTAGGAGTGGAGTCTAGAAACCCCCCTAAGGCCCCTAAAATAGTCAAAGAGATGTTATATCATGAATAACCTTTCCAATGAACACACACTATGTAATGTAATCTGTTTATTATATTATTACTCGTTAAATAGTCTGCACTATTGTTCCATCATCCTTTCTGGATTTATTATATGTTGATCTAATAGCAAAAAATTATCTTCAACTACAATGTTCATGAATTTAATTAATCTACCACCATACTGATTAACTAGGGATGAAATATATCTTCCTTAACTCATAAGAATCCTATTACATCATTATCATTTAATCAATTTCATACCACCAATATCATAGAAAAAAATAAAGATTTAAATTAATTGAATTTCTTTTTTTCGAATACATCAAAGTAAGTCATAAAATTGAACAAATTGATAATGATCTAATGTTAGGAGACAAATTTACATGTTCATAGATATGAATAACCAATGAATCCTATAACATATGGTGTTACTATTGATCGACCTATCCTCAGGATATCAACTACTATAGGTCAAAAATTGAAACCCAAATGAGAAGAATTATCAATATTATTAATCACCATGAACCTGATTGTAACCCATTATCCGTGTATTTTTAGTATAAAGTATCTGGAATGCAAGAAATAAAATTAATATTACTATTATTATATCTTTAGGTTTTCATTATATCTTAAAAACATATATTAAATTTTTAAATTACATGTAATCTATGGACATTACCATAACTATATTAGACATAGAGGTATATACATTATTATGATTTGTATACTTGTTATATAACTGACATTATATATGAGATGGTAATTTTGAGAGTGTTATTCATGTCGAAAATAAGGTTCCCACTAAAAATAAATTTAAATGATGTTTCATGAGATTTAATATTTAAGGACTCATCAGAAATGATAATTCCATGGTGTTCATGGAAGACATTCATAAAGAGATTATTTTTCAAAAACATGTAAACTGTTTTTTAAAAGTTTTTTTTTGATGTTTCCTTGATCATATTTTGAAATGGAATTGTTTTTTGTAAAGTTTATAGTGTTAAAAAATATTGAGTGACTGGTTTGAGACATATTTTCAGAAACATTAAAATTACACATGGTGTTCCATTATGTTGTTGACTTTCATGCTATAGGTTATGTTACTTAATTAAATATTTATGAACTAGTAACGTTGTCTCAACTGAGAAAATGAATATGGGAGTTATATAATGATAAATATTTTTAAAATATAGGCAATATATATTCATCAATTTTCAAGAACTATAAATCTTGTGTACATGGTCTATAGAGTCCATTATGGCTGTTAAAAGGGTAATTTGTGTCATTAAAATGGAAACCGCATGATTCATTTTAATGTGATATGTTATTTTTGAATATATGAAGGAATAGAATAGTGAATGATTTGAATGAAGTCGTAAGGAAAACCATATTTATTTGATGATAAGGCATGAAATTATTTTTTATTAAGAATTTTTTAAAAGAAAATTAATTGGGTCATTAGTTTCATGACAGAACATCTTATGTTGAGTAGTAATGTTAACAATGTTTTTGTGAAGAATAATTATTTTTATCAGGCTAAGGGATATTTTTTAATGAGAGAAATGTTCATGATTTTTTGAATATTTATGAAAAATAGGATGGATGAAATATTAAGAATTTTTTTGAAAGAGTGGAGTTTCATGAAAAAAAACTTTTTTCCATTAATACTAAGCTGTTATGTGATTGTTAGTTTTTTATAATTGGAGATGTTTAATGATGAGAATAAATTAAATATGAATTTAAAAAGTGCATTCAAAGAGTATCAAATCCATAAAATGATTTAATAATTTTCATTTTATAAGGAGGGATATGGCCCTATATTATTTTTAGGTTTAATAATATTTACATGACAATATACATTGAAAGTATGTTCAATAAAAATGTGCACAAAACTAAGGAAGAGGATGTGTGTGGTGGATGAGGTTTTTTCGAATAAAAAATATTGTAATGTGGTACTAACAAAGTGTGACCACTTGGAAATCATATTTATCTTAGAGACAATCGATTCTATGTGAATTCTACTATGAATGAATTTTTTTACATATGTTCCTTTGTCTACGTATATGTTGTGAAACTTGGAAAAATCCTTACGTCCCAAAGATATTTTACATCTCTGTATATTTTATATCACTCTATGAGGTAAATATGAATGGGTAATCAAGAAACATGTGGAAAATATTTCTACACAATATACGATCAAGATCCTAAAATATAGTGAACCATAATACGAAGATAATTTTAAATTCATCCATCAACCCGATTCAAACATACTCTTACTGTGTATATGGTTCGAAAAATTATTGTCAGGGATAAATTATATAGACATATTTTTGACCTCAAAATTATTATTTTCACCTGTTAACATTGTTTCAATGATAAGGCATATTTTTTTAGGTATATGACAACTATGGATGTAAAAATGAATATATAATATTTTCTCACACATCTAATGAATAGATTATAAAGCATATCTGAAGAGATAATGACTAAATAATGAAAAGTAATGATAGAAGAAAGGAATTGAAATATAATACCATCAATAGAAGTTTTTTAAAAATGATTTTTAGTATACCCATTCATTGTTCTAGTTATTTTGATATAATTAATATGCTCAGAAATATTTTTATATAAATGGAAGAGAAATGGAAGGTTTTCAATTCCACCTCAAAATGTGATTATAAAACATTCCAATGAGAGTGAATTATGATAAAAGGAATGGTGAAGCAATAGTACAAGAATACAGTGTTGTGTCACCATCCTTAGAGTCACCTGAGGGGTGCCCCAAGTCCGGTTAGCCACATAACCTCAAGCACATCTCCCTGAATGCCAAAGACTACCGACATGCAGGGAGGGTCTTTTTCTTTTTTGAAGGTTATAATATGCTTTCATAGGTAATATGTATTATCACAATAAAAGCAAATAGAAATTAGAAATAAATTTCAAAATCATAAAAATTAATAAACTCCAAAATAAAACAAATGAATTAAAATCACGTGTGGAATCTCACAAAATAATGTCATGCTATGATGTATATCTAATCTATAAAGCACGGAAAATAGAAACAGATGAATTCTATCAGCTAATAAGTAATGAAAAAAATTGGTATAACTTCACCATGATCATTTCTTGGTCCTATAACCTAGACTCCACCCTAAGTAGAATGAAACCTTCAAGCATCGGAAGCAGCACACATCGCTTTTTCTATACCTACAAGCAGACAATCTACTTAGTTGTCAACAACACCCGAATAGGTTTGAGATTTAATCCTAGAAGGTTGGAACCCATAGTGTCGAAACCATTCCATTTAGTTAAGTAATTTAATCCAGTGTGTCATTATGAAATAAATATAGACAATCAATTATGCACACCAAAATAAAATAACTTGGTATGGGTTTCTAAAGACACTCATCCTTAATGAAATGCTACAACCAAAGATAAAATTCTGAAAGAACATATTATAATAAGAAAGATACACACATATATATATATTTATTCCTGGACACCCAAGGTCAAATAAGGAACTGGAAAAATCCCAAGATTGTTCATTAACATGAGGTCTAAATTATGTATAAACCATATGTGGCACAACAGACCAGAAAGGATCACAATTGTACTGGCACTCAAGTTTCATAATCATAAAACTCAAGTGCATCATTATTAATATTTTAATGTGGAGAGTTGGTGTCTATGCCCATCACTAATGTATCACTATGGTATAACCTTCAAATTTTTCAATACCACTATGCACATCTAAAGAAATATCTTGAAAGACCATGTATCACTTTTAGAATTTCTTTAATATAAGTCTATCCCAATGTCACAAGGAAAGGGGTTGAGTATCATCTGAGGGTAGGTGCTGCAAATTTCCAATGGGTCCTTCCTCGATGAGCCATTTTGGATCTGGTCTCACTCATAACTATTTATAATGGTTGGGGAAGTCTTGATTAAGAAAATCCTAAGATATCGCCTCCCAACTTGTATATGTAATAATTTAGGAAGAGAGAGTCCAAGTGTTTCCCTTAATACGAAACCCGCATTCTCTCATTGACATGAATTTAATTACAAATTCAGAGTTGTTGATATGACATAGCATGCATATATAATTGTAGTTTGAATTATAAGTAGATAAACACATTCAACACAATGAATTAATTTATTATTGTAGTGTTAATCATAACAGAGAATGATAGTGTATCTTCCCATGTAGATAAATGAAAATTTTAATTAATAAATAAATTGAAAAAAAACTACCAAATATCCAATAATTCATGGTTCATAATTATTCTAAAATTATTCTTTATTTTTTCACTCAACTAAAATGGTATGCACACCACATGTAGTTAAATAAATTAAATGCTTGGGCTTATGGAATTTCTATAGACCACATCAGGACAACCAAGGGCGTGTACAACAAGGTTTCAAAAATTTAAACAATTTAATTTATGATTATGAACATTGTAATGATTAAAATTACCCATTAATTTGAAATGATTGGGTGAAATTAAACAATTCGGTAGGCACTGATTAGAGAAAAAACCATGCATTTTTTATAAATCAACATGAAATATAGGGAAGTTAGATTAATCCATTACTATTGGCTGAATATAATTCAAGGATCCATGTTAGTTATTAATTTTTCTTATACTAGAAGAAAGTGGATGATTTTATAAACAACCCCAAAATATGGTAGAATCCTTATACGTCAGACTGTGCAATGGGTTGTCAAAAACATTCTATGATTCCAATTGCGTATACTTATCCGTAACCTATGGTTTATATTCTACTAAATGGTGAAGAAAATAGATGATGAATGGAGGATAATCAATCTTACAAATCAGATGAAATGTGGTGCACTAGCTAGGGAGAGGGGGAGGCGTGATGTGAGAGAGGTAGAGGAGAAGAGAAGAGAGGGAAAAATGAAAATGTAAGGAAAGAAAAGAAAAGAAAAAAAGAAAAAAGAAAATAAAATAAAAATGTAAATAGGATAAAATAAAATGGAAATACAATAAATGATAAAATATTGAAAATAATGTGTATAAAAATAATGAAAGTGGTAGTTTCCCAATTTAATTAATTTTAATTCCATAAACCCATTTTTATTTTATTTGTAAATTTATTTTTTCCCATCCTGATTTATTATAATTTTTATTTAAATGTATTATTAATTATTTTAAATTATTAATTAATTATTTTAATTCTGAAATCCTTCTAAAGTGTGACATATCATTTTACATAAAACCTATGAAGTCATTTAAATTATTAAAATAGTTGTCTAGGACACACAGCTTAGTGCGCATGTGTGTGCCCTGTGACTCATTAAATAACTAGAAAACAAAATTATAAATGGTATATACCTAATTAATTTAGGGACATAGAAAATCTTCTTATTAAGAAAACTCTCCCCTGAGTTTCACTTCCATTGGTAGTGGAACATCGTTAGGGAAATGTCCTAGCTAGTGCACATGTACATCCATATCTCGCACCCTGGTCTCCTCATGAACGCGTCTATGTCTCCATAACACCCAGACTAGAGGGAAAAACCTAACTATGAGGACCTTCATGTTATGATTGGCGATACAGACCAGATGATCCCTAAAGGATGCATCTACCTCAAGATAGATTTCTTCTGGGTGAAAAGAAAGAGACGGGTCTGGATGATATTATCAGATCTGAGATAAATGGAAAACGTCATGCATTGAATGAAACTTATGAGGTTAAAATAACTGTTAGGCTACCTTCCCAACTCTCACCACTATCTCAAGAAGCTCGAGGTATCACAATGATGAAATTCCCTATCTCCTAATCCACCTATGACCTAACCTCTAAGAAACACGCAGAAAGACTCGATATCCCACCTCAAACTACAGAGGTTAGAAACAAAGATTTGTATAAGACTTCTTTCTTGACTGAGATACTGTCTTATGCTTATAAATCATGTGTTCTATATCAGAGGTATCCCATATGAGATTATGTCTCAATAAATAAGCCTTACCCACATAGAGTCAGTATAAAGGTTAATGGAAAATTCTACCTTAAAGGGTCTCGTATGGAGATATTTGAATTGTCTCCTGGATGATGTTATTATTGGAAAACTCAACAAGATGTATATTTTTCTCCCAAAAATCACCAAATTCAAGGATACATGCTATTAAATTATCCTATAACACTCTTATTGTTATCTTAGACTACCCATCGGTCTGAGGATAATATTCAGTACTCAGATGTAGCTGTTAACCCATCTCTTTTTGCAGCCCTTGCCATAACCATGATGTGAAATGGGTATCTGTATCCATGAAAATAAAATGAGGAATTCCATGGAGTCTCACATTCAAATGGATATGTATACCTCCCCACTAACCAATATTAAGGGTTTCTTAGATAGATACTAATTGTGAAACATTCATCAACCTATCCAAAATCACCCATACTACATTGTTGCATCGTTGAGATCTTGGAAAGCATGTAACAAAGTCTTTGCTGGTGTCATTCCATTTACAAAATGGAATGGACGGAGGCTAGAGGAATCGTGCAGGTCCATCTTACTCTACCTTCACATGTTAACATGTGGATTACTAATTGTTGAAACCAACTATCTTCTTTTACATACCATGCCACCATTATTGTGGACACATGTATGTATACATCATGGTCATCCCATGTTGAATTTTCCAAATAGCGGTGTGATATTCCTTCATAAAATATTCCCCTATACCTGAAGGTACACATACATGATCACAGTTTAGGAGAGTTTCACTTCAATCAACCACCCAAACTAGAGGTGGGTTCTATCTGGTAATTCATTCCCTCAAAATGGACCCATTATGATCAGTCAACTATCACCTAAGGACATACTCTTGAAGGGGGGACATCACAGTAAGATATTCTAGTAATTGTTGTCCACTCTATTTGTTAACCTCCAAATGCATCTCAGAAACCAAATCCATCATTTCACACTCACTTCTGGCTATGTAAGTGGATTGTGTTTGATACTTGAGGCTTAAAGAATCAACGATGGAATTTCCATTACCATTGGAATAAGTAAGCCCAAAATCTAATGACTAAAAGTATTCGACCCATCTGTGTTGCCTTATGTTCATGTCCCATTTAGTGGAGATATATTTTATGTTTTTATGATCTGTGTGAACAATGAATCTTTTACCCAAAAAGACGTGTCTCCAATATGGAAGATCATGAAACACAACTACTAACACACGGTCATGTGTAGGATAGTTCCACTCATGAGGTCTATACTGGAGAGATCTATATGCCACAACTAGATCACCCTACAACAAAACTGCACCCAATCTGATTCCGGAAGCATCATAATAAACATTATAGATTTTAACTAGATCAGGTATAATCAAGATTAGATCTAAGGTTATTTTTCATGTAATGTCCTGAAAATACTTTTCACACGATTTTGTCCAGATAAACTGTGCATCAATCATAATAAGGGTTGTAAGAGGAGCTTGTAAGATAGATAAATCTAGGATAAAACACATTCAAAATAAAAAAAGCCACTTGACACTATAGATATTGAATATATTCTTCGGTTGCTCCCATGAATCTAGGAAACTCACCTTTTTTGGACAAATGATACTCCAGCTTCAGATATAATATGACCTTAGAAGTTAACATTATCTATCTAGGTGTGGAATTTAGTAAGCATAGTATATAGTTAGTTCTATCTTAGTGTATTCAACACAATCTCAAAATTGGTTTCATGGTCATGTTTAGAATGAAAATACACCATGATAACTTCTACAAATACTAACACAAAGGAAACAATATATGGGTGGAAAACCATGTTCATTAGAACCATATAGACTTCTAGAAAATTCGTGAGGAAAAATGGAATAACTAGATACTCTTAAATGTATTTACTACTTCAAAATGTTGTACATGGTATGTCACATGGTCACACATGCACCTAGTGATATCCAGACCTATGATATATCTTATAGAAAATAGTTCTTTCCCTGAGCTAGTCAAAGAAATCATATATACGAGGCAATGGATGTTGATTATTTACTGTTATCTGATTTAGTCAATGATTATCAATGCATAACCATAGGGTATTGTCTGCCTTCGTGGAGAAAAGAAAAGTTAAACCCGCGAAGATGTTCAAGGTCTGATTAAACCCTTATCCTAGGGGTCTTCATGTTTATTATTTTTGTTCATATATATATATGTTGGTTCCATCCATTAAGGTGGAATAAACACAGGTACTACACCTAGAATGATCTTAATAGTGAACTCCACATCCCTCATATAAGGTAATCTATAGAAATTTTCTGGGAATCCATCCATAAAAAGATCCACAACTCGAGGGAATTCAACTACTTGTCTTCCTTAATCGCTCATGAATTGACTAGAAAACTATGTTGTCAGTCTACCACACCGTACATATTTATATCGAGCTTGATCTACCAATATATCCCTTTCTCCTTTGTTTAGATATGTTTTGACATCAGGAGATGAAAAGGACACAAAATGTAGAGAGAAAACAACATGATCAGGATAAGGGGAAAGTCATTTCAAAAGGATAATGACTTCGATGCCAAACATATCATGGATATAGAAATTCTTAATGAAATGGTACCCACCTATCCAAAAGGGGATAGCATTGCATTGGTGTATTCCCTCTTTCATAACTCTTAATGGACTGTTGAGAGACATGATGATGTTGGGGTAATAAATTGGAAAACCAAGAGTTTAAACAACAGGAGTACACAAAAAAGAGTGTGACATGCCTATATCAAAAAGAGAAGGAAAAAAGTAGAGGCTACAATAATAGTACATATAATTGTAGATTGTCATGAAATCTATATCTCTGGTGCCGATTTCAATACGTACATGTGACCTAAACCATGGCCCTTAGACACTACCTAGTTAGGCTGAGCAGGTCCACTCTATTGTCACTGATAATCAGGAAAATGATTTCCTTGACCACGATCTCCACCATTACATTGGACTAATCACTTGGAGAAAAAAGAACTCTCATCATACTACAGAGTCATATATCTCATAACAAATGGGGGTGTAGGTGCATATATTATACCACTAGATATTGATGAGAAATAAAGGTAGAAACGTTGAATGTGACCTATCATTCCTCAATCTCAGCACTCTTTCAAGTCTCTCTTGTACTATGGATTCTTGTGACCAGCTCTATCGCACAGATGAAATTTGACATAGCTTTCTAAATGTAATGTTTGGCTAGGATTTTCCCCATGTGCACTATGAAAATGGAATATCCTACAACCATAAGATCTATCACTATCTATTAGAACTGTACTTCTATTGATCACCAGTATAGCTGCCATTAAATTTCACTACAAAATTAGAGCCTGATCTACAATCTCAGTGATAGTTTTTAAACAAAAGACGTTCAAATACGTGTAGAAAGTATACTAATGTTGGTCCAAAAAATGATTTGTAATAGCCTATGTGTCACCAGTCATTGATGGGTAAAAACATGAAAGCACTATAAAATAAGTATAATACTCTATCACAGTCATATAGCCCTAATGAAGACATAGGAATTCCCATACATGTTCATCTCGCTATCTTTGTGGGAAAAAGTGATTGTAGAGAGGTGCTTGGAAGTCATCCTAAACCATGTCACTGGTCAGCTTTGCAAGAGAAACATTGTCCCAGCTGCACATGGAAGAGTCTCAAAATACATAGACTC
Source organism: Viscum album (assembly GCA_963277665.1). Taxonomy (NCBI): domain Eukaryota; kingdom Viridiplantae; phylum Streptophyta; class Magnoliopsida; order Santalales; family Viscaceae; genus Viscum; species Viscum album. The sequence goes on along the minus strand of OY728145.1, from coordinate 1,921,190,411 downwards.
CTTGTTTGACCCTTCACACTAGATGAATATCATGGTGGTAGAAGATAGACCTTATGGATTCTATCCATGACTCTGAAGCATAAGAGCTTCCAATCCTTAAAAATGTGGGGGGTCTTCTATATAATGTCCTTGATGTGGTCTTCCATTTATGGGGAAGGTTAGGGATTATTCTAAACTGACTACATAAATCTGTGGCGACTATCCTTGAACATAGCATCTGGGTCCCATAGAGGATTTTCATGAGGTAGTACAACAAGAGGCACCACAAGAGGTATCGCTAATAGTTTAGTACCCATTATATCTAGAATGTTATCATCGTCACTCTTCAAAGGCATGAGAAGATGAAGTTGTTGTACGATTAGTCTACAATATTAAAACACAAAACTTTTGATAAAATGTAAACAATTTGAAAAAAAATTGATAAGTTGGGAAAATAGTTTAATTTTATATCATGCTTTGTCCAATGTAAGGATTCATAAAGAATTACTTGTAATAATAAGGTTTCACATATGTATACATATATATATATATATTCATGTAAACAGAAGGAAAAAAAGGAAGAGGCATTCCCCAATGAATTGTCTTTAACATGGGGTCTAAATTTTTTGTCACCCATATGTGCTACAACATACATGAATGGGTAAAAACTCTCTTAGGACTCTAGAGGAATTAACATAAACCATCACTGCATCATTATTAATATTTTCAATATGAGAGTTAGAGTTTGAGAATGCCCTGAAGGTATCACTACTATAAATCTGTCAAATTTCCCATTACCACTGAGCCCATCCAATGAAATCTCTTGAAGGACCATGTATCACTTGGGGCAAGGCATTACCATGAGTCTGCCCCAATCATGCAAGGAATGGGGTTGAGTATTATCTGAGGCCTAGAGTAGCCACATTACAATGGATACATTCTTTAAGGGCCCTTTTGGTAGTTGTACCACTCATAAGTATTTAGAATCCCTAGATAAGTCTTGGTATGGAAAATCATAAGACACCCCCATCATGTAGATTTAATCAGTCTAGAATAGAGACTCCATGGGTGGAAATTAATATATAACCATCGTTCTCTCTCCCTCCCTAAATTTAATTAAAATTTCACGACCGCAGACATGACATAACTTGCATATGTCATTGCAATATGATACCTAATAATATACACACATTCAACATGGGGAATTAATTTAATATTGTAATGTAAAACATAATGAGAAAAGATTCAAAATCACCATAATTAGAAAAAATAAAATTTTATTTAATAAATAAATTTTCCCAAACAACTACCAAAAGTCTAACTATTCAATGTTTATAGTTACTATAAAATGATAATTTAATATAAACATAGCTAAAATTATATGGACAACACAAGAAGTTAAATAATTTAAATTCTTGGGCTAACAATATTTATACCGACCACGTCGTCACACCCATGTGGCAGTCCAACCAGGATTATAAAACTAAAAAAATTTATTTATGATAAAAAATGTTGTAATGATTAAGAGAAACCATTTATTTGAAATGAATGGGTGAAATTGAACAAAATCAGTAGGCACCAATGAGGTGCACAACGATGAATTTTCTATAAATCACAATAAAATCGAGGGAAAGTGAGTAGACTCCCTACAATTTGGTTTTAGATGATTCTATAACCCACTGTAAGATTTGATTTGGCCTAAAACGGAAAAGAAACAAATTATTTTTAAAAAACTCCAAAAATAATGTAGAATCCCTCCACGAAGGACAACCCAAAATATACTCAACCAAACACTACGATTCCAAAATCAAAAGATTAGTATTACCGTAAGGTGCATAGCGCACTAGAAGACAAAGAAAATAGATAACTAATGGAGGGGTTGTGATCTTCCAATTCAGAAGGAAGGTGGTGCACCACCTTGGGAGATGGGGATGTATGATGTGAGAGAGGGAGATGAGAAGAGAATAGAGTAAAGAATGAAAAATGAAGGAATGAAAAGAATAAAAAAAAATAAAAAAATAAAAGAAAAGGAAAAATGGAAAATAAAATTTAAACAAATTAATAGAATGGGATGGATAATAATGTAGATAAAAATAATAAAAGTAGTAGTTTCCCATATAATTGTTTTATATTTTTTTCACAACCAACTTTTTATTTTATTTTTCAATTTAATTTTATCCCATCATGGTTTCTGTTAAATTTTCCATAAATATCATCTTCATTATTTGTAATCCATAAATAATTATTTTAATCCTGATCATCCTGCTATAGATAGACTTATAAATTTTCATAAAACCCACGAAATCATTTAAAATATTTTAATGGTTTCCCGAGACCTGTAATGGGGTGCACAAGCATGCACCCGGGGTCGCTTTAAATCATTTGGAAAAAAATTTTAAGAGGTCCGTAAATAACTAAATCCAAGAAATTACAGATGGCCCTTTGGTGAATAGATATTTAATTCAATGTCAATTATCATAATTAATTTATTTCATCTAATTCTAATAATGTAGTTGAATTTTCATTAAAATATGAGAGTATATGTCTCCTTTTTAACATACAGAACATGTGGGTGTAATTTAATGATATGTATAATGGGAAGGATAAAATAATGAACGAGGCATTAAATTTAATAAAAATAAAAATGATGATGGTATATTGAATGAATAATCAAAACATTATAATTTCCATGATTTCAAAAAAGAAATATGTGAAAGGAGATACATATGCATTTAAATCATAATTAATTAATGAATCTATAGATAAGTTCATTAGTAGAAGACTAGGTGTATGAAAATTTTAAGGTGTCTATTAAAGAATGTAATAAATGAATTAATACAATAGATGGTGAAATAAAATAGAGATTGAAATTTATGGATCCATTAATATATGTTGTGTCTGAGGATAAAATATTTATGGTATTTAATAGTGAGGATGAATAATACAAATATAATGAAAACTCAAAAAAGTAATTAGATGCTACAATATGTGAAAAATAATTAAAAATGAGTTTTTCAATGACATAAATGTGATCCAATACTAATAATATATGGTGGATCAGTGTAGTATGATATTAAAAATGGATGACTGTATAATAATTTAATATTTTTATATAGAAAAGATGATGAAAATCATATAGGTGGCCTTAAATATTACAAACATTATGATAAATGATAATATAGTTGTACAATGACTTTTCTTGATAAAACCTATCAAAATATTTAAAATATTATTTTCATATATAATGAAATGAATGAAGAATTCACATTGGCTTAGGAGAATTGATAAAATGCAAATGAATCTAGATTTATATTGACCAAGATTTTTTCTCATGTAATTTGACAAGATCATAAGAACAATGACTGTTAGAAAAATATACATATATCTTATGGAATGATGGTATTAGAGTTTCCATCCAATGAATCATCTATTAAGATATTTTAAATGTCTATAAATACAAAATTCATTAATAAAAAGAATAATTTTGTTGGATTATAGAATACAATATATTTGAAATAAATATTCAATGAAATAATTGTAAATACTATGAGTGTCCGTTATGAATCCAGAACACTAGATGATAGAGGAATAATGGATCCATCAACATCTAATCTGAGACATCATGAAATCTATTTTAAGTAAGAAACATTATTTTATTCCACCAAATTCATGAAGAAAGTCAATGTATCTAGAGAAATTAATGGATGAAAAGATATACCATATTGATATCTTCCACTCTTGAGGAATATAAACAAATCAACTATAATGAAAAAATGTGTATAATGGTTGAATACTAATTTAATATTCTGTGAAAAAATAATGGATCATAATGATGGTTGACCTATCCACACACTATGGTACAATCAAATAAGTATTCATGGAGAATAAAAATGAATATTTTGTATAGGTAACGAATTATTCTTCCACATGTGATTAAGAATCATGTGTACTCTATGAATGACTCTCTTCAAATGAATAAGGGTGAGGTTTATTAAATTTTTGTTAAATAGAATCATCGAATAAGGAACCCTGGTGAACATACATGTAATATATAATGATGATAACTAATGTCTTATTGAATAGTAACTGAATTTATGGGGTATTAACTTATGAATGATAATATTAATATTAATTCTATAATATGGAATATTTTAAAATAGTTCACAGGTAGGGTGTTTAATAGAAATTTCAATAAATGTAGTTTTCAATCCACATATGTAAAAATTTCCATGTTTGAATTACATACACATAATAAATAACACTGATCATGGGGGTAATGAATGATTAATAATATGGAAATAACATTTTTAATTGGAAGATATTTTAAAACAAGAACAAAAATGTACAATTATTTTCAATACTATATAAAATATATATCTTCCATATGGAACAACAACCAACCAATTTTTATGGATTCCTACGGTTCCCCTCTCCCTATGAATTTATGTGTTATTATTATATTTTTGGACTACTATAGGATTAAAAGGGAGATATCATTCATAGAATGTGCTTGTGTCGAATGGGAATAAGTAGATAAAGTAAAATGAGATTTATTCAATAAGAATAATCAAAATACACAAAATTAATATGTGGTTTCTGATTCAAAATGTGGTGTGAAACAACAAATCTATAATACCAAATTCTATTTTATTTTATTTTTTAAATGGAATATTATATGATTAATATCCTGATGTAAATATAATGATTTGTAAAATCTATATTTTAATGGTATATTGGAAAAAATTCCCCTTGAATATTCAACCATTCAATTAATGCATCTCTTGAAGTGTTTTTTGACTACACAAAATATATAAATTTCTACAAAATTATTAAACTTCATGTATATCATGATTATATAATTTTTATATCAATGTGTTATCTATATATTATAGTCACTATAACATGATGCTATGGGAAAATAAATCATTCTCTAATAACACAGTATTCCAATTCTGAAGATGAATCCATTATTTTTCAGCAACTCATTAATTAATTTCAACAAATATTATTAATAAAAATCCACCTGTATATCATGATAGAGGTTGATGATAACTCTAGTCTATTAGGGAATATCTGAAAAATTATTCTTGTGATGAATTTAAGGTGAATAATTCCATGTAATACCTTATGGTTATCATGTATGAGTTGTGTTATTGTGGTTGACAAGTGGTATATATCAAACACGTATTCTTAATTTTGTATTCTCTACGTATTTAGTACTTGATTGATTGATTTCAAATGATGATTTTCGAAATATTATAATTTAAACATCTAGAAATTTTGGATTTATGTGACTATCAAGGATAATATTAGGTCAATTAGGTTAGACAATATTTTCCTACAGTGTGTTCCCACTCAGTTAGATTAATCGTAATTTTATTGACTCAATTCAATGTGTTAATTTCACTCACCAAAAATATAAATATAATTTTTATTTTTAAAAAAGAGACTATGAGATTGAAACATTGAAAAAATATTAATTAATTCATGAAAAAAAAATTTATATGGAATAAAAATTGAATGATAAAACCAAATGAGGAGAAAAATATATATGTTTTATTTAATCCAATAGTTGGAAGAGAATAGTGTCACACAATGGGTTTCTATAGAAAATTTTAAATCTAAATATATAATATTATTGATTAAAGGGTATTAGTTTTTTGATGATGAAATAACATATGGAATTATCATTGTTAGTGGAAGTGGAAATAATGGAAGCATAGATTCATTTTCACTATTTGGTCCAATTTTATAAGTGGGAGATGACATAAATAAAGTCTCTGAAGACCCTAAGTGGAATATAACATAAATAATAAATCTAGATTTATACAACCCTATACACTCACTTTTAATGTTTATTGAAAAACATTCAAATAGATGAAAATGATGAATAATAATTCCAACAATGTGAATGTTTGGGATAATATTGTAAATGATACATTTATGTTATAATTAATCTCACAATAAAATGTGTTAAAATTTCAGATACAAACATATGTTTTATATTATTTTTTTCAATCATATTGGAAAATAGTAGGAATAGATTATTTTGGTTGTAATGATCATTGTTAGAATAATAAATAAATATATATATATATATAACACATGATGATACTTCCATGTACTAGGGAATGAAGTGAATTAAAATTACTAGAAGATAAAAATAAAAAAATCATGTTCTTATCATGTGATTTTCATGAAAATGAAAAAATAAAATAATTGAATATCTGTGATGTTTCTAAACCGATATAGTTGAGGAAAGTAAGAAATGATGTTAATCACCAAATACATTGTTAGAAATAATTTTTAGATAAATTGAATATTAGAATAATCCAATTCAATATCAGGGGAATATGTAAATGGTAAGGTTTTTTACCCTACTGAAAAAGGCGTGTGAATGGATAACATGTTTTTTAAAGAATTAATTTTTAAATAGATCACCATTTTTTTTTGGATTTATTGTTTTTCTATTTCACTATTCGTATTTGATAAATAAATGGTTTTATAAATTCTGTGGATAGATAATAGTGATTGAGTTTCATAAATTGGGAAAATTTCTTCGATAATGAAAAATATAGATGGAGTTTGGATATGATAAAGAGTTGCAAGCTAATTGGAACATGAAAGCGTCCCTTATCTATGAAGTAGGAATTTTTTTGAAGCTAATAAATGCATATGGAATTTTCATTGTTATAGGGATTTGTGTACTAATGGTTATTTAAAATCATCAATCATTTCCAAAATATGATTTTTTCCCCAATGTATTTAGATTGATGGATTAGTGGCTACCCAACTCATTGGTAGAGAGGATATTTTTTTGAAGACTCAAAGACAATGAATCAAAATGGAGATCATGATACATTAATTAAAATACATTTTGAATTATTAAAAGACTTGATTTAATTTGACTAGGGGAGTTTCTTGAACACATACACATGGATATTTTTTATATGAATGGACATTCTATGTTAAGAAGTATTGTAAAAATAATTTTAATGTAGAAAGAATCTATGTCTATATAAACATGGTAGATTCATGAATGATGTAATTTTATGTAAAAGTGAGGAGTTTTCGGACATAATAAATGTTTCTGGAAATATGAGAGTTAAGTAAGATTTTCTACGTATTACTACAAAATAAAATGCAAAGGAAAAAACGAACAAGTGCATAAAATATGGGATTTCATGAAATTAAAAATTCATTGAAGAGATGTCATTAAATATTAATTTAAATATTTAATTAAAATAGAATAAGACTAGGAATATTATAAAATAATAATCATGTAATAATAAGGCAAAATTCTAGATATCACACATCAATTACTGAAACCCATATGTCTTTTAAATATTGAAGTAACTTCATCAACTTCGAGAGAAAAAATGAAGAAAATGAATTGTATATTGGATGAGGAGAATCCATATCAAAAATAATGAAATCACAATACAACTGTCATATATTTTCTATTTCTGAATTATTATTATCTACTAAACAATTAATGATTAGTGCATTCTATTTTGACCATCTCATTGTTGGTGTATGAATATTTGAAGTGAACTATGTAAAAATCACCATGTCTCATGTATATTTTAAATTTATATATAATTTTTTTATCATTCTATGAGGTTGAGATAAAAGATTAATTATTTGAATATTATAAATAGTTTCTTATAATGTGGGAATATTATCCTTAAACAAATTTAACCATATTATAAAAAAATATTGAATTTATAGATTAAACTGATTTACCACCACCCATTAATGACATATCAGGTTTCAATAGATTTCTATCTAGTTTATATGATTTTTTGAGGTAAAAATTAAAATATTTCATTCTCAATACATTTTTTATTTCAAGTTTCATATTGAGTATGTTTATAATAAATCTTAATTGAGCTTCATTCAAAAACATGTGGTGTATATACTGATGATTCATAGTTTGTAGGTGGCCTTGTTTGTAGATGAACTATATTAGCTAGTTGTTTGGATAGATGGTTGATCAAGATGTTTATAGTGAAGACATTAGTTTTTGGTCATTATAGGATACCATTTAATGTGTATTTGATTTCTCTAGTTTCATAAAAATATATTTTGGAACCACTTTCTAATTTAATGTTCCTATATTGTTTTACTATATAGTGATGTAACAATCATGTGTTGAGTAATTAAATCATTTAAGATTATTTCAAAATATAAAAAAGTGTTTTTATTGATAATTTTTCTTATTCGAGAGCTATGTTTGTAATTAGTTGATATAGGAAATTTAATTGCATGTATGTTTATACATATACAGTTCAAGATTATATCCCTTAGACAATAGAGGTATTTCATGATTTGTACTCCTAGATTTTGTACTACTTGACTAGGGCCCCATTTTTTGGATATGTTAGTTTGGTTTAAAAGTGGTTGAGTAATATGGATAGATTTTAGATGAAGTATTCATATGTAGATTTGGTTTTAAATTTACAATATGGTATTATGGAATGTATAGTTATTTTAATATGTTGTGGAAGCAAATATTTGTGTAGATGATGTTGTTCCTAATAAGAGAGAACATGATTCATTATTCACCAAATGAAAACCGATATGAATTTTTCGAAAAGATAAATTTAAGTGTTCAATGAATCATATAGTGATCTTTTCTGATTTTTCATTTCCTTCCACTATCAGTTCGTACAAATATGATCTAACCCATAGGGGGTTATGTTGTTAAAAGAAGGATTCCATCCAAAAAAATATAGTTGTTTCTATTTAGTGGTTGTTCCTATATTATCCTACGATGATTACTATTGTTGAATTTTTTGAATAGATGAGTGATGGGGTTCAAACTCAGATACTCAATTTAAGAGACACTCTTACAGCTTGAGTTGATGATGAATCTTCATATTTTCATGTGTTGTATCCAAATTCGTGTATTGTGTATGGTTGTACCCATTTAGTCGAATGAAAATGAATATATGAGAATTTACTACAATAAACATTTGATTATTGTCGAGAAGGTCGATATTTAGATATAGTACTACGGTTGGTTGTTATATATTTTTATATTTTATTGAATAAAGAATAAGTAGATTTCATGGGAAAATGAAAAAAACACAACCTTGATTACTTATTATGTATTATATCACTATCAAGATTATCCTATAAACATTATATTTATACTCAATTTCATGGCTGACTGAGTAAAAATACCATATTTAACATTATTTGATTCTAATGACATTTGTATGTATTCAATATCATTAGGAGATATCAAATATCAAATGTATAACATGAGAAAGATTTTTCAAATTATATTCTATTGATTCAGTGAAACCATCATTTTTTACTCAATTTGGATATATTTATCCCAAGTAATAGTAATCCTAAACACTCATTAATATTTAAGAGTGTAGCACTCAAAAAATATGCATTATTTGAGATGAAATATTTATAGGTAGAAGTTAATGATTTATGGTTTTTACATTTTCTATATATATATATTATGATCATGTATAGAGGATTGAAAAGACTACCCTAATGGGAGGTTATTTTTATAAAAGGGTTTTCTCTTAGATGAATTTGAGATGATATCTCTTATGGTAAAGTGGTATCTCGAGGAAAAGATCCCAAATTGGTATAGATATATGATATATTCATTGCATTTATGTATTCATATTGTGTTCATAAGGTGATTTCACTTCCACATGTCAGTAATGTTCATTTGAGGGAGGATTCTCATTTCATAAAAGAATATTTTACATGATTTCATGTTCAGTACATGAGTTTTTTTAGGTTGTAAAAACCATAATTGATTTAAATTTATAGGTAGCTCAATTTTTATTTTCCATTTCATTCGTAATTAAAAGTGGTAAATAATTAATGGACCACATAATATGACCCTATTAAAATTTTATGATATAATTGATCTTATAATGGTGCAATTTTCCCCCCCTGAGTGAGCATTGGTGAAATTATTAGAATGATAAATTATGATAGATTTATCCTTTTTTTAATTAAATCAATATTTTATCCATTATACATAATATTGAAATATACATAATGGTTCCAGATATAGAAATCCAAAAACCTATTTTTTATCTGTAATAAGGAATTTAGCAAACACGGAACAAAATTTATATTCATAGAGGTTGACTACAAGACCCAGCTATTTTAGTATTTCAATTAAAATATTGATTTTGTACTTATTTGTGTTCTAAATTATTGATTATTAATTTTCATTATGGTGAAATAAATTTTTCCCATGAAATAATACATAGTGTAATAGAGGGGAAGATAGATGAAATTGTATCTATTATTAATTAATTTGTCTTAATAGTGAGTCAGTGCTTAATTCCTGAAGGCATTGAAGGTTAGAATGCATGAAATTAATTTACATATTGATGTGATGGTTTAGAAGAACATATATTCTGGAATTGAAGACATGTGGAGATAACAGAATTTACCCTATGATATTGAGAATATATTATTTTTGAATTTTATTTAGATTCATGAAAAAGTTTATAACTGAATTTATTTACAATAATATACATTTTGATGTTATGATGTTGGAAGCTTTGATGTAGGGATTCTTACATAAAATTTATTACATACACTTTTTATTGATGATTAATTAATTTAGGAATTTTGATTTTGATTTCATTATATTATATATAATTATCATTTTACTACGAGTTTAAATATTTTACTTGATTTCAAGAAATTATTTATATCTTTATTGTTAGGAAATAATGTTTTCTACCACTACAGAAAATTCTCTATATTTTTACTCCAATGTTAAATGAGTTAATGAATATTTACCATGTTTTCAGAATAAAACCATCCAATTTACATATTCTAAATATTTCTTCATTTTAATTTCATTACCCAATGAATAAGAGAAGATTGTCTAGATTTTGATCTTGTTTTTGATGGGAATGATTGATGAATAGAGAATCAGTGACGTTTATGATGGATTTGGGGGTGTATTAGAAGGGATAAAAGTGTAGTATTCATTATAATTGATATGTTAAGGATGATGAAAATTATTCATAAGGTTGAAAGTAGTGGATCATGTATATTTGGAAGGAATAGAAAATAATTCAGCGACAAATTGAGTGTAGAAAATGGACCCATAAATGAGTGGTCAAAACAAATGATGTCTCTTGAGACTGTAATGATGAAAAAGATGATAGTAGTATTAGTAGTAGTATAAATTATAATGATTTAATGATCATTAATTTAAAAATAAAACTACACAATGTTTTACTCATATGAAAAGACATAATATTTAATATTCCCATGTGACAGATGGTTTTTAGTGAGATTCAAAAAACATAGGACATGTTATTTGATGAATATTACATGAAGGGTCATGGTTGATATCCTTTTATAGATAAATATTACATGATTTGTAACCAAGACATAGTTTTCGTGTCTGTAAAAACATGTCACTCAGAATTAAATGTTATATGAGACTAGAATCACATTCCATGTAGTCCATTATAGTTATCATATATGATTTTAGAAACATTAGTCTGGATAGAACAATGTGAATTACCAGCAACTTCATTTGGAATATATGACGTGTAATTGAATTTCACATCATATCTGGACTATACATCATGATTTGGGATACAATACATGCTCATAGTGTCCTTTTTCGACCACATAGTTTATGGAAACAATGTTTTGTTGTTTAATTTGTTACTATACAACTCTTGATTTTTGTAGTACGCATTGAGTTTCTAATGAGTCCCACAAAATGTGTTCCCAAGTAGGAAATTTTTTTATGAAGAATTAAAAAGGATTGATGGTTTATGTTAAAAACTACCGTATAATATTTATTAAATTCCTTTTATAGGGATGGTCAATGTTGTGTACATACATGTATGTCATTTTTCACATTTTTTACCCTAGTGTCGATTTTGGGAAAGTATATAGACTATTTGATGATTTACACTATTTTTATATTGATGATATAATCCTCTTAGTCATTGATGTACATTTTGAGGGATTCAAGAATGTTTTTAGGATTTCATCTATGTCTACTTGGGGATTGGGTTTGGGAAAAATTATGGAAGTAGATATCAGACTGGGTACTCCCAAAGTGATATATTTATAATAGGACACCATTTTGAAACACTAGACCTATAGTCCTAAATGAAGATCTGAGAAATGAATATTCCACAATACATTAGTTAAAAACTAAAATGAACCTATAAAATACATAATTTCACATTACATAAACATTACACCTCATAATAATGTCTCATTACAATAAAAAATGATTAGTCTATTAAATATATATATATATAATTTTTATTGTTAAAATTTATCCACAATAGCTTAATTCCCGATCACCTTTAGGAATATATTACGTTATACTCATCTTCATATACTATTAAATGAAAATAAATGTGATCGCAATCACTCAGTATGGGAAAAACATAAATTGTGCTAACCAGGGTTAGATCATTATCATATGATAAAACACGAGTGTATGATAAATATTTTATAAGAACAAAATGAAACACTAATAGTAGGCCACATGGCATTATATATGGAAATTTGAACTCAAATGATCAAAAAAAGTACCATTATAAAAGAGTGGGAAAATATGATACAATATTAATGAGTTATGATTTACTATATAAAAAGATATAAATGTGAAATACACCTAATCAATGTAAACAATATCATAGTAGAGACAACATTTTTACACGATTTGCGTATCATAGTGGAGCAGACTTCATAACTCAATTCATAAAACATAGTGTAATAGACATAACTATATAATTCAATTAAAATAGTTGACTAGGGATAAATAAATGATGCCAATAATATAGTGGTTCTAGGAATAACTGTATCATTATTATATCTTTTTGGATCATTCAACACTACCGAATTCTTGAAACATAAATAGTAATACATCAGTTTCATATATATATATAATAGAAAGAGAATCATTAAATTATACCTATGATTTTATCACGTAATATATGCCTATAACCAATAAATCCAATGGTGATATATAATCCCACACATAACATTAAAACAATTAACACACATGAGTTACACCAAAAAATCATCAATTCATCATATCATACTGAAACTATAATGGAAAATAGATTTTTTAGAATTTTTCAATTATATCTTAGAAAATTTTTGTAGTAGTTATATAAGTTGATAAAAAAATTAAATTTTAAAAATATAATTTCAAAAGGAATTTATTAATTTTATTTCATGAAACAAAAATGTAATTGTAATATGTATTTTTGAAATATGGAGTTAAATGTAAGGGGAATCAAAAAATGAATAGCATATGACATTTTATTCTTTGTGGTAAAAAGATGATGTTTAAATTTACATTAAATTTAATTTTATGTTAAGATCAAAAAATAATCATTTTAGAAAAATAATATTTTATGGACTAAAAATTATTGATATTTAAAAAATTCATAATAATTATTTTGATGAAATGTTTTCTCAATATAAAACATGACAATGTTAAATAAAAACCCTTCAATGTTTTAAATGCATTGGATGAAAATAATATCATACAAAGAGTAATGATGATTATTTATTAAAAAAATGATAATAATAACTATGCATATCCTAAGATGTAATTTAAATTTCCTTAAAAAAAATATTCAAATTTTTAATGAATTAATCAACAAATGGAAGAAACATTATCTTAAAAATGGATGACATTTTTTAAAAAAAATGTAAAACAATTTTGTGAATGATCCTTTTCAACGACGAAACACTAAATTAAACATAAAATTTTCAATATAAATAAATATAATTTTATGTATCATAAATATTTATGGTGTAATAATGAAAATAGAGAAGAATCCAACTCCAAATAAAAAATTTATCTCAATGAAATGATATTTGAGAGATCAATATTTCTTATAGTGTCGATTTATTATATTAAAAAGTACATGACTGCGAAAATTATTTATTCGTATTTAAATACCATTAATAAAATTTTAATTTTTATAATGTGTAATATATAATTAGTATATAAACAAATCAAACCAAAATCAGTCGTGAATATCGAATATGTCTCAAAGATGGGAAATTGAGAAGATGAGATCCCTTTCCTAAACTAATAACATCAATGAAATATCATTAACATAATTTATAAAAAAACAATGAAAATAAATGATTATAAAATTTAATTACATAAATTTAAATTCATATAAAACATTTATATGGCATCCTTCACTTTCATTAAATAACTTTTCCTCACATTGTACAAACAAATGATGATTTAATGTTTTCCCTTATAGAAATAAGGTACATAATAAATTATGGAATAATACGTTCTTATCAAACACTTGTGTGAATTGTTAATGGTTCAACCTAATTAAATATATTGCATCTCATAACCTTGGGACATAAATTAAATGAAATGGTCACCATAAGGCCCAGTAAGGGAAAAGATGTCCAACAGCTTTCATGTGATCTTGATGAATATTAATAAGAAGATGAGATATATCATAGAGGTGTCATAAATAGGAATAAAATAATTATAAGAGCATGAATAAAATAATGTAAATGTGAAAAAAACATTTAATTTGGACATTCATAAGAATATCACCACAGTATGACACTGAGGTGTTATAAAAATTAATATGGTTATTCACCAAGGTATCGAAAATAATATCATCTCTAGTGATTTAATTATTTATTCAATGCATTAGCGTGATATTATGGAACAACCATAATAAGATTTACTAAATTTTTCCTTATATATTTCATACATAAACATCTCGTAAATAATGTATAGGTAATAAAATAGTCGTGTTTCGTAACAAAATCAATATATTTCAAAATTTACTTAAAAACATGATCAACATAACATTTATAACCCATAAAAAGGAATGTGGGGTTTATGTATGATAATTAAAAAACAAAATAAATAATTTTTACATATGTTTTAATAAACCTATTAAATAAATATATTTTTATATTAATATTAATAAAATAGATTAATTATTTTTAGAAAAAAAGGGAAATTTTGAGAAGAAAGCATGGCAACATAATGGGTATGAAACATGGTTTTACAAAACATTAGAAATAGAGAGGTAATGGATCTCCCATTAATAATGTAAAATTAATATAATAACAGAATATAAATAAATTGACATAATATCATTTTATAGATATATTAATGACATACCACCTAAAAAATATAACATGAAATGAAAAGTGTAGTTGAGATTTTCCTTACCTTGAAGAGTGACGTCTAAAACATGGGGATCAGGACATTGAGGGCTTGATGAAATCTTGGGAGGAAACTATGGGGTGTAATAATATAAGAAAGTTGTGGGAATGAATTTTTATTTATATTAAATGAATAAATGTGTGTCCATTTAATGAAAAAGTGATGGGAGTTTTTCTTAATTTTTGATGACACCTAAGTAGTGGTATTTTTTAAAACATTTCCTTCTTCATAGTATTTACCCACGGTATTGGCCACATAGGAAACATATTATAAATTTTAAATTCAAAAGGGTCTAACATCATTTTATATTTCATATAACATTATTATGAAAACGTTATTTTATCATTAATTATACAAAAAATGAATAAATTGTATTTTTACTACTCACTAAAAGCTAATGTATTTTATTAAATTCTAATAAACTAACATTTACCTAATATTGACTATATTTTAAAAAATAAAATTTATTGATTCATAAAAACGTATCTAAATATGAGAAATTCAACTTTAAACTATAAATATACATATTTATTAAAAATAAAATCTTGTATCTAATGAATATTAAAATATATACTAAAATTTCATACACTTGTAAAAAATAATTGTACACTATCATTTGAAATTAAATAAATATTTTTTATAATACTAATTCATTTTGATAATAATTATTAATAATAACTTAGTATGTTGTAATAATTTTATCTTTTTAAAAAGTATAATTATTGACTGAAAACTCAATTTATGAGATACTTTATAATTTTTAGAAAAAAAATATCAAAAAGGAATTCATGGAAGTAAAATTATATTTATGCAAAGGGATTATACATTAAGTAAAAAAATCCTTCACACATAACCCCTTATAACACTAGCACAATACCTAATGAGAATGTTTTTGATGATGATATACTATTGGGGTGACTAAAATAACATTTCCCATGTGGTAATTTCAACCAACTATAACTTCTCACTTAGGTGATTTCGGTCATGATTAACATGTTGAAGCTTTTGTTCGGATTGGTTAGGAGAGATGCCCACCGATTTTACCTCCATCCTAAGATCTGAAAAAAGGGATTCCATGGGATGACTCTACTAGATGATTCCATCAACTATTCTTTCTGAATTATCTTCCTCTTATCATTTTTTATTATAAAAAATAATTATAACACTAAAATCATTAGTTCGATTATAGTTTCCAATTTTAATATTGAGAAATTGCCATAATTGACCAAAAATAATATAACAGTAGAACCGCAAAGTTCGTCAAATTTTAAATTATACATACTTAATTAGTAATGAGATATAGTTTTGTTGTGTAATATAATATAACACATATTTTTAGGAAACAATTATTTTAGAGGATCGATTCATTACATTACCCCCCCCCCACAAAATTTCATCAATGAAATTTCAATTTGTTCCCTCTATTTATAGTTCCTTGAAAAAAAAATTAATTATTTGGGTACTCATGTTGTGTATATCATTGTCTCTATAGTCAAATTTTACTACCTTTTAGTACTTTAGAGTGTTTTCATATTCTAGTTTTATAACATTTAGATTCAATACATGTGAAGGGTCATATATGTACATGCTCAAGGGAAATAAATTGAATATATCATGAACATGACCTATATTTTTAGGAAGTGAAAGATGATAGGCCAATGCCCATATGTGATAAAGGGTTTCATAGTTTCAAATTACTAGTGGGTAAGTTTCAATTACTTCCCCAACCACATACCATTCGTCCATGGTGAAATTCAAAGGATGAATTTTTCACCCACATAAAACTCAATGTCCCTCAAACAGTTTTTTAAAAGTCATTTATTCCGAATCTAAGATTCCATAATTTTTTTTGATGGAATGATCCTTTTCTATAATATATTATACAAGATCATTACCAAGAATCATTCTCTCACCTCCTTCATCCCAACAAGTTTGAGTTCAACCTAGATTTCATACAGATCATTGTTGTCTACAATTTGAATACACGAATAGATGATATTGTTCTAAGAGAACAAAAATACTAAATTTTTTTAATCGCATCATCCATTAAATTCCATTGATCTTGTTCCAAGAATTTCATTTAGTATATTAACAGTTTTCTTAGATTGGAGATTGGTTTGTGGGTGATAGGTCGTACTGAAATTTAATTTGGTACACAGATCATTTTCAAGACATATATGGAATTTTGATGTGAAAAATGGATCATGAACAAATATGATGGAGAGTGGTACCCCATAGAACATTAACAAATTATTTATGTAAATGTTGTAAAGTTTATAAAGATTTAAATCTTCTAAAATATTGAAAAAATCGACAGTCTTGATGAGATAGTCCATTTTAACAAATATCTTATTATTTATATTGGCTATTTTTTGGAGACTGGTGACAATGTTTATAGTGATATTTTTCGACATTCATGATGTTATGGGTAGTTGTTTTAATACACATTTAGAGTGTTTTGGATCTACCTTACATTTTTTAAATACCAACAATATTATTATGTAGTCAGAAATATCCCCTTTCGTGTTATCCAACCAATAAAAATCATTATGTTCTCAATAAATTTTTGTGTTTTTAGGGCATATAGATATTGCAGAGTTATGATAATTATTGATCAACTACTTATTTATTTCATTAATATATGGAAAAAATAGCCATGTACGAAATTTCATTAGACCTTATTGATCAATATTAAACTAAATAAACTTCTCATTCTTTGCTGTCTTTTCTTCTCCTGTAAAAAAATATTTTTCTATTTGAGATTTCATGATTTTATAAAGTAATGATATGTGAGAAATCATTTGGGTGAGGATTGATGATTCCTCTTTTCTTTAAGTTACCATTCCGAGTTACGTTTGTTCATTGATCAAAGGATCTCCATGAATCTTCATCATCGCCCAAAATCATTCTGTTCCCTACATAATGCATTAGTAACATAATTCAATTTTCCAATGTGGTAATGAATTGAAAAATCATAGTCTTAATTAACATCAAACAATCTTCTCTATCTCATGTTAGACTCATTTTTCGTGAAAATTTATTTCAATCATTGATGCTCTGTGTAGATATAAAATATAACCCAATAAGGATTGTTCTATTATATATTCAGAGAAAAAAACTACAGTTATACCCTAGTCATGCATATAGTAATTCAAATCAAGAGTATTGAACTCTCGTTATGAATTTGATATAACAAATTAGTAGTTATTGAGTACACAATAAATCCATTTCTAAGCTGAATCAATAAAAATATTGAATCCTTAACTGATAGATGGTAGAGTTTACATGGGTGTAGTAACTAGTCTCTTCATCAACTCTTTGAAATTTCCTTCACACTTCGTTTTCTAGATAAAATGGACCACTTTTTTTAGTTAACTTGGTTCGTGGATTATAATTTCAGGAAACATTTTCTAATAAATCATATTATATCTGACTAATCCCATGAAACTACAAAATCTCAATTACTATTGAATGGTGAATCCACTCCTCTAAAACCATTTTTTGCAGGGTCAATTGATATTCCCTCCTTGGTTACAATGTTCCCCATAAAATCAACTTATTGAAACAAAAATTCACATTTTTTTAATACTCATAATAACTTATTATCTCTTATAGTTTTTAATGTAACCCTTAGATGATCCTAATGCTTTTTGTGAATTTAACAATTTATCATAATATCATCAACAAAAACTACCACATTGTTATCAAGGTAGTTCTCAAAAAATATATTTATCAAATCCATAAAAATAACTTTTGAGTTATTCTGCCAAATAGAACCACAAAATACTTAATTCCTATATCTTTATTGGAATATGGTATTTATAATATATATTTTTTCTCCCGAAATTGATGATAACAATATCAAATGACAATTTTTGAGAGGAATTGAGACCAATAAACATGGTCAAATAAATCATCAATTCTGTGAGGAGGATTCCTGAAATTCACTGTGTTCCTATCAATTTATCTATAAAAAATAATAAACTCATTTTTAAATCATTCATGTTATTAAATATAATAGATACTCCATAAGGAGAAAAAAATGAAAGATATACCCCTTCAACAAAAGATGTTGGAGTTGTTTCTTTAATTCCATGATCTCCAAATTATCTATTCAAAAGAGGGTATTTTATATAGTCTTGGAACTAGGATTACGTTCAATGGATAACCATACATGTCATTCAATGGTAGGTGCACGTACCTCATTAATAAATACGTCATTA
Source organism: Viscum album (assembly GCA_963277665.1). NCBI lineage: Eukaryota > Viridiplantae > Streptophyta > Magnoliopsida > Santalales > Viscaceae > Viscum > Viscum album. The sequence continues at coordinate 1,921,170,998 of OY728145.1, read as the reverse complement.
TATTCTTGAATGAAAGTAATATTCTCTATTCATACACATTTATTTCCTTATTCGTCATTATTGATCATTTTCATAAAGAAGGATATGATTGGTTCTTCTAGAAAATTTTCATGTCGATATATATTTTTATTGAAGAAAACTATTAGTTTTAAATTCAAGACTACTATTATTTAATTAATTATGCATTTTATCATATAATTATACTTTTAGATCCAATGAATCTTTATTATAATGCCTAAATCCAACATGGGAATGACTACTAGATTTACAATGAGATTTTTCCATAAAATGAGAATAAAAGTGTTTTTATTCAATATTTATGCGTAGATAATCCCTCTTGTATTTTTGATTGATAAACCTATATCGAGAAATACACATATTGATTATATGTTCATTGAAAAAATAGAAGAAATAAAGGAATGCATAAAACCAAAATCAAGAAATGTAATTTCAATATATGAGAGAATAATGATAGTACCTTCCACCACATTATTTGGATCTTCAACATCACCCATCACAAAATCAAAAGAATGGATTGTCTCCCTTGGCCAATGTTGTGGTTGATGGTGGATCTTCTCTACTATCTTTCAATTGGAATGGTTATTTGAAAATTGGTCAAGCTTCCCACACATAAATAATTGGACTTCAGGAAAAGCCTTCAAATTTTTCTCTTTTTCATTTATATAGAGAAGTTGAATCTTCACTTCTCTATGATAGACCCAAGAGATATTTCCATCCAATTAAAACATGTAATATTTATCTCTCCCAATAAATTAGTTCCATAATTACTTTTTCTAATACTTATGTCACTTGAAATGTTGCAAATTATTTAATCCCCTTCCTTGAAAAAAGATATTCCCTTATATTGGATCAAAAGATCTCATCTTTTGATTTGATCTATTATATGACAGTGCCACACCAAAATAATGTTCGACCATTATATCTGTTTTTAGTATCCCTTTGTAGCTATCATAGTCTCGATTAGAAATATTTTTAAAAAAATGGTGTTATAGTCCACTGATGAGTATACCAACCTTTATATTAGGATCCATGAAAAATATTGTGGTGTAGTGAATACTCATGTGATGTTTATCACATAGAATTCCACATATTTATTATCCATCAATTTCATATCAATTAATTTCTTCTCCATTTTCATTTCATATTGTGCTGGAACTATTTTTTGAAAATGGTTTTCATCGACTAATTACACTCTATAGATTGAATATCCCCTCTTGTCTTCATAATTTTCATTACCTTCCACAAATGACCCACTTCTGCCTCATATTGGTTAACAACTAAAGTGACTATCAATTATTCTGAATAGGAGGGTATACAATAAATCTTATTGATAGTGGTTATCCAATATTTAGAAATCAAGGGGTCACTAGATCCACAGAATGTTAGTGGGCATTGAAGCATACAAGACTCAACATAAATTGGTTTCCAGCACGGTGAATCTGATTTCTTTGCATGTATTAATCTTTTTATCATAACACGAGTAATATGATTAATAATTTTTATAATTTATTCCATTCCAACTAACATTTTAAGATATTCAATGCCATTCCCATTAATCTCGCCATTTTTAATGTTTTTCTTATTTACCACCATTTTCAAAATGAAGAAATCATTATTGAGAAACTCTTTTCATTTAATAATATTATAAATCTATTATAATTTTATGACCTAAAACATCATGCATATATATATATTTAAATATAATAAATTGTTTAAAATCCTTTATAATGGTATATAAATATATATTTCTTAAGAAAACATATCCCCCAGGAGTGTCAAACATAGAATGCAACAAGTCATGTTATCATGCTTCATCTTATGTCAAGCCACTCCTGGAAAAACTTTTTAATGTTCTTAACCATAGGTATGTGTGTTCCAGATCCACATGAACATGTCCATATCATGTGAAGGATTTATTTTCTTATAAACAAGTGACATGATATTTCAGTGAAATTCGATGATATTTTATAATAATTAATCATTTCTCTCGGCTTCTTCATACTTTTTTTAAATCAAAATTTCTGTAAATAACAAAAACATCCATTTATGCAAACTTTATCATCCCACATTTTTATTACATATATTTTCATTACATTGTAATAATTGAGGAGCTTTTAATGTTTATATTAATTTAATTAAGACATGTAATACCATAAAACGTAAAATTTTTTCCAACTCCCCTTGAAAGGATTGTTCAATGTTCATCCAAATTACTGTTATTTCGTCCCACAACCTATATACATAAATAAATATAAATCCATATCATAAGTACAGATAAGTTAAAACAACTGAAATAGTTTACATGTGATTTTGAGAAATATTGAGAAGAAAATGAGATATATCATAAATTCCAGTGAAAAAAATCATATCATAACATTATGAAAATGAGTCATTACATTGAAAGGTGGTGAGGAAATTTAATTTATACGGTCATAAGAATATCATCACAATTTTTCACACAGGTGTAATAATAATTATCTAGGTTATGCCCCATTTTACCGTAAAACATGACATCTCTATAGATTCAATTCTATACCCAATGATTTTGAGTGATATTAGTGAACACCCCTATTATGTATTAATTCATGTTATAAACAAATTTCATAATAAAATTTCTTATAAATAACGCTTGGTGAATAAAATAAACAAGTTTTATATTTAAATCATGATCTTTTGACAAGTTCATAAAAATAAGATCAATATTTTTTATAACCCAAGAAAATATAATTGAGGTTTTATATATGTAATTTCCACCAATGTGACCATATCATATAGGAAATTATATAAATGATTAACATGTTGATTTTCATCTTGGTATTAGGCAAGAGGAAAGCCTAGTGAATCTACATTCTCCACAATCATTGATAAATGGGCTTCATATGATAGAACTCTACAGGATGAGGCCATTAACTCTTCATTATCCATTTGTTTTCTATGTCCTTTCTACATATAAACAATAATTATAACATTAAAATGGTTTTTATTTTCATAGATTCCAATGTTTATATTGACCAATGGTCATTGTTGGACAACATTCATAAACTAGTAAAAACCCCAAAGAAAAATTTAAAATTATACACACTTCACTATTAATTAGATATAGGCTTCTGTGTAATATAGGATAACACAAATTTTCAAGTAAGAATTACTATATGATAATTTTGGGAATTTATAATTTATAACCATTATGGGTAGATATTTTAGTTTTTATTGTTTTTTGTAATCATCAGATGTAAATAATTTCATTTGATTCATAAAATTTTCAGAATGGTGATGCTTGTTATTTTATATTAACACAAATGTCACCATACAATCATTATTAAATTTAATAGATATGAGTTTAAGAAATTATTTATATCATTATTCTATCAATCCCTGAGGATTTTAGTTATAATACATTTCAATGAAATCTATATTGACCTTAATTCTTAAAATTTAACAATATAAACAAATTACTTTATAAATATAATTGATTTTATTTTCTTCATTTAAGAAGAATATTTTTGATATATATAACTCATTAAATTAAAATATATTCAAGAAAAAGAAATTTGGAACCAATAATGTAAGGAGGTGATGAACAAGAAACACACCATCAATGGTGGTGGTAGTCTGCATATTGGCATGAGTGAAAATTTCATATTATAAAAAATAGGATGGTATAAAGGTTAATAATTATAAAAAATAATAATTTTTCCATAAATATAATAATTTAAAATCAATTAAATTTTTATAAACATCCATGTGATTTCATGATGAAAAATGAACCATTTTATTCATGGGTGAGGTTGTGCACACATACAAACTACACAATATTCTTTTTCCAATTGGTTTGGAGAATGGTAGGAAATATTTTTTGCAATAACATAATGAAATATCCAAATTATTATTCTTATTATTATGTAATAATTTTAGTTTTTTGAACTATTTTTTACGATGTATAAGAAGAAATAACAATATATATATATAAGGTTTAATTAGAAAATCTTCAATTACACTTCGGTACCAATACATTTGAAATAATATTAATTCATTGAAGAGTGGTCCTTTTAATGGAGAAATACTTCTAGTGTTAGTTTTTATGTATTGGGAATGGATTTTGATTGTTTTTAAATATATTAATATATATTTTCAGGGATAAGTTGGGTGGTGAATATAACCTTTTATAATTGAATTCAATTACACATTCGTATATTTTGAAACATTATATCAAATACCTATAACATCAAAACTAATTTGGAAAAACAATTTGTACAATATTTGATGCTAAGATATGTTAAGGATGATCAAATCTTCAAAACACCTTTGGTTACATTTTTAATCCATTTTTCAATTCTTTTACCCTTTGATAAAAACATTTTATCATTTTTATGTGTATAGTGATAACTATTTTCGGCACAAGTAACTAATTTTTAAATCATGAAAATAAATTGGAAATATCCTCATAATTCATTATTTAAAATTCATAATTGTAAATCCATTTTGACAGACACCATTTCTAAATGAGATGAAAATGAATTATAAAATAATAAACATATAAATTATTATGAATATTTTTCTAAAAAAAGAAAACATATATTATAAAATTTCTAATATAGAGGTTAGAAGAAAAAGGAACAATGTAAATTGTAAAACATTACGTAAAAGATGTTTTTTTAGAATTAGTTGTATAATTTTTTTTCCTTATATCATTATTATGTCATAAAATACATGGTATTGGTAAAAATTGTATTTTCACTATTTGGTTAAAAAATAATATTTATCATAAAAATACAACTAATAAACCCCGATATAATTTTTATATTATTAATCAAATAATTATGTTATCTTTTTTATATTCAAATTATGAAAGATAAGAATATAAATTTTAAATTGAAAAATATAATATAATGACATACCCTCTTATAGTAAAATGAGATTTTTAAAATATTAACTGTTCATGTTATTATTTCATACAAATTAATAGTTAAAATAGTTAAAAATATATTAATAATATAAAAATTACATCATCATAATTTGAAATTAATATTAATGTTATTGAAAAATAAAAATTCATGGTGCTTAAGAAGGATTTTTTGTAATAAAAATCATTTTTAGAATAAAATGAGTCATTATTCATATTTACAAAATAAAAAATATTATATGGATGTAAATTTATTTTACAATATAGTCTATTAATAAATTTCTATAAATTTTATTTTAGGGAAAAATTATAAATACATAACTCTTTAAACACTAATAGTTCATTGAAATTTATAATTATTATAGAAAATCATATTCACCCAATAAAATTTAACCAAATTATTTATACTCTTAAAATATTATTTTAATTATCCAATTATAAACAATTATTTCATTAAATCTCAAAAAAATATTAAATATTAATAATATGTTACGCAAAAGAAATATATTTTTATAATAAAATATCATAGTAAATTATAATATTTTTTTATTTTATATTAGTTTTTTTGGGTTTATCATTTATCATAATATTTAACAATAAAAAAGATTATCATGATTTGCTTTAATTCAATTCAATGTGTATGAAACCCAATTTTTAATAAAATTTATTTAACTTGAAAATAATAATGAAATCTCAGGGTGTTTCAATGGTCCCAAAATGAATTCTAAAGTAACAATTTTAATTATTACGCGCTAATAAAATATAGTTAAGGGTATTAGTAAAGATATAATTTACTACTTAATAAAAAAAATTATTATATATATAATATATAGAGTATACCGAACATTTCTTCTATATATGACTAAGTATAATTCAACATGTCTTATAAGTTTTTGGATACATACATTTCACTACATTATATTCTTGATCATGTATCCCACCAAGTAAAAAATCAAAATACTTAGAATAATATCGATTAAAAACATTGTAAATGATAGACTGATATGGAAAACTATCTCATAATATTTCTTATCCATAGAAACATTCATTTTAACCTATTGTACAATCAAATCCACTATGGTATTATTGTATCATCACATACATATTTTAGTTTAAAATCAGTTTTCTATGATTTAATTCCTATTTGTATATCCAAAAAAATTATTATTATATTATATCCTAAAATTAAATTTAAATAATTCATGTTTTTTTAGAACGATAATTTGAATCAACACAGAATATCCCTAAAGAGTTTCAAATGAGGTCTTCACTAGGGAAAACATATCCTATTGCGAGTGAAGAGAGACTCAATTTTCAACCAAACATTTTCACAGTTTTAACCACTATGTGGATCTAGGCCAATGATTCCATAAACATTTCAATGTCTAAATAGGGATGTTATTTCAATGTACCCGTGCACACAATAATTTAATAGAATTTTTAGATGATTTCCAAATGTTGAGTTTATCACATATAGGTTTCACTAATTTTCTATAGTCCTATCCAAAATATAAATAACCTAATCCCCAAAAATAATAAATCATCCTACGATATGTACTAAGATTCTCCAGACTCAAACTCATGAATCAGGTGATAAAAACACAATATTTTATGATAGAATTTATATAATCATAGAATATCTGATATCAATAAAAACACTTCAAATTAGATAATCACTAAATCTCAAAATAACCACAAAATCTACAATTCTAAAAGATTATTGTATTTTGAAATTAACAATATTAATTTATTTTATGGTAATGTCTCCATAATAATGCTATACTAGAACACCATATAGTTATATTTGAAGCGATACTCATCTTCATAGCCTATATAATGAATGAAACATTAATGCAATGAGGTCAAGAACATAGTAATGGAAAAAACATATAATCATTTAATCCTTATGTAGATCACAATAATGTGAGAAAAAATGAGCATTTAAAATATTTTAATGCAAAAATATATAAGATTATCGTTGGTACGTATTAAATAATATATGAATATTTAATGTCAAATTTTATAAAATATAACATAAAAATATTATTCAATAATGAGGGACAATAATAAAAATAAATGAAGCATTTCATAGTCATATATAGTCATGGATTAAAAATAATCATTGGAAATTATAGCCTTGTTTTTAGACATCACAAATTAATTCTTAAAACATAATACAGTTGGAACAATAACATGATTCACTCAACATATTAGAGTTGAGATCGCTACATGATTTCAAAAATATAGTGGATTAGGAATCACAACCATGTTCATATAACATAATATATAATTAATTCCTACACTATTCAAGTATCATATTAGAGAAAGAATTCTTGTCTAATTAACCAAAAATTGTAGAGTATGCATTACTACATTAATCCCAAGAAAATTGTTGAGAATAAATCAATTCTAGATTACCATTGTATAATCCCAGAAATTTCAAGGAATGTTTTTTCTTAAATTCTTTGGAATTATATGAGTCCGCAGTTTTTTACGGCGCCAGATTCTGAGGCCCGGTGTCTTCGGAATCAATTTTTGGAGTTTCGTTCGGGTAAGTTCAGTAACGTACATGTGAGTTTTTTTGTCTTTTGAACCGGTGCATGGAATTGAAATCCGAGGAGACCGATGAACTCGCGGAACCGGTATTCACTTCAGGATACTTCTACCGCAGTTGCGTTTGGTTGAGAGTGTAAGTTATAAGTTGGGGTTTCTAATTAAAAATTAATGATTAAATAAAAATGTGTGTGTAAAACATTTTTATTTGAAGGTTTTTAAAGTATTTGGGTGGTGTTTGTTTTCTCTAATGGGAAGTTAGAGGTGGGGCCCACCCCCACATAGCCTCTCAGGGAAGGATATTGTGTGGCGGGGCCCACATGAGCACATAACCCTTTAACTCCCCATGAACACCTTGAACATCCATTGTCTTTATTGAGCCAACCCATTCTTCATTTATATTTTGTGAACTCTCCACCTTCCTCCTCTCATTAAGTGTGCCAACTATTTAATTAATGACTTGAACATAATAAATTTAATTAATTCTAGCTTTGTAATTTTGAAATTCTTGTCAACAATAATATAATAGGAGATCCTATTATTTTAGTTTGTGGGTTGACCTTTGATGGGTTTTGGGAGGAAATCATGGAGAAATACTATTCTCTCAATAAAGAACGTCGTTCTTCAATGAAGAATGCTCCACGTCTCGAAAAACGGGAAGTAGCACCTTCTACCTTCTTCAACCAGGGGAAGAATGTGAAACGACTCCCACAAGGAATGTCATTGTCCATCCTCTACCTCCACGCCATGGGATTAGACGCCACCCGCGAAGAACGTCGCCAACAATGACGATTCCCCCCACGGTCGCATTCCAACGTCAACGAATCGACGCTGTCTTCAATGAACATACTTCAAATCAATGTAGGAGGATTTATTTATTTTTTAAATCATTAATGTGTATACCTTGTTCTTAGATGAATGTGCGGGTTCAATTGTGTTGGATAATTTGTTGAGCCTTTAATGCGGAGGGCACGGGCTAACGAACAAGTCCAGAACCTCTGCCAATTTGTTCATGATGTGAGGTTTGTAGGGAGAAAGATGAATGGAAGGTCAACAACGTTTTGAGGCCGTCACAGAAGAGAGAAAGACCCGAAGAGGCCATAGGCGTAGATGTGAGGGAAAACGGACCACCAGAACGACTCAGGCTACCTGTACGGGTGGCCTGCGCGTGGGCCATACCGCCTGCCGTGCAGGCCGGGCTGCCCTCGCGTGGGTCGGGACACAGCTGCAGGGCCGGGATATGCCCTACCGGGCTGGACCTGGTTCGGGCCGACCCAGGGCGGGTTGGGCCTGACCCAGAGCCCCCTTCTTCATGCAACTTTTGGTTTTTCACCCATAACAAGAGCTACGAACCTCTGATCAATGCACTGTCAGTTGTGTAGGGTTCCTTGGATTGAGGCAGTCATTTTGGTATATTTCACTAAAGGTTTTGGTGATTTTTGGGTACAGAAGGGTTGGTTTGAAATCGAAACCAACTAGGCCCTCGGAGCGGAAACACTTATGACATAAGGACCGGACGTCCGATTGATTTACCATCATCTACATTGGATTCCTTTTGATGAGACTGTACTTTTGGAATTCTCCACAGAGGATTCAAGTGAGGTTGGAGTATGACAGGGTTTGATTGTACCCGAAATCCAACCGGCCCCTTGTAATGGAAATGCCAATAACTCTTAATTCGGGTGTCCGATTGACCCACTGTCTATCACGTTGGGTTCATTATGTTGAGAAGGAACTATGATATACATCAAATCAGGACTTCGTGATAGTTTATGTATAGAAACATGTCTGCAGGAGCGAACCCTCCTGGAATTGAGCGTGTTGTGTGTGGGAACCCTAGGGCTGGATTTGACTGAGATGGAAACAGCGAATTCTGTGCTAGGATCCTACATGGGTTCGACTGCGATGACTACTGTACCAGAATCCTACATGGGTTCAAAATTGACGAATTCTGTTCTAGGATCCTACGTGGGTTCTACAACGATGACTGCTATACTGGAATCCTACGTGCGATCTGTTTTACCTCTCGTTCCCCTCGTTGTTTGATTTTCATGATCACAATCACCTTATTATTTGTCTAATATTGTTTGAAGTGTTTTTAAATGATAGGCACAAGGTTGCCAAGAAAATGTCCCAAGAAAGAATCAAGAAGTGGACTGAATTTCAGTCCACCGGCCAACCGGTGTGATAGCACCGGCCAGCCGGTGGACCTGGCAGAGGCATTGCCCACTGCCAGGTTCCACCGGTCAGCCGGTGGCTCTGTCACCGGCCAGCCGGTGGCAACCTGATGCAACAGTGATGGCTACTGCCTCACCACCGTCCAGCCGGTGGCTCTGTCACCGGTCAGCCGGTGCTGCCTGGGCAGAAGGCCTTCTCAACATCCAAGGCACCGGCCAGCCGGTGGCCCTGCACCGGCCAGCCGGTAGCCCAGTCAAACTAGCCGTTGGCTTTGACCAGTCAACTCCCATTTGGCCTCCAACGGCTCCGAGGCCCTTTACAACGGCTCTGAAGACTCCCCAAGGGTTCCATGCCTATAAATAAAGGCCAAGGAAGCCCCAGACACCAACCGGAACTTAAACCAAGCCCAAGGACACTTTGTTGATCATTCGGCAATCCTCCGGCGAGCCACCTCAAGGAACCCCAAGTGCTCCATCCAATTCCACATCCAAGAGCACCACCAAAGAAGCTTGGAAGCGGCCTTCAACATCTCCAATCAATCAAAGGCGCCCAAGACTTCCTCAAATACGGTTTTTCTTGTTTATCTATTTTGAGCTTAATTTGGCTTTGTGTCTACAAACCACTCTATTTCTCATCCCCTCTTTCTTTTGGGTTTCACATCACCATTAAGGTGTGAAAAGGTTGTCAAGCGTTCCTTTAAATAGCTTGAGACATAGGTGAGCTATCCTTCACCTGTAAGAAGGATAGTGGGTTCTTGCTAAACCATTAAAAGCAAGTGGGTTCTTGCTCAACCATCAAAAGAAAGCTGTAATAGGTCCTAGTGCTACCTCAAAGCCTAGTGGGTTTCTTGCTAAAACCATTGAAAAGCAAGCGGTAGGAATCTCTCAACGGTTGATTTGGGAGAGGAGACGTAGGCCGGGTTTTTGGCCGAACTCCGTTATCAATTTCGTTTCTTGCCTCTTTTATTTCCGCTGCACTTTCACTTTGATTTTTAATTTGTTAATCATTTTTTAAAAGGCAATTCACACCCCCTCTTGCCATCATTCCCTTTTTCTCCGCCTAACAATTGGTATCGGAGGAAAAATTTGAGTAATACCTTCACCGGTTTCAAATTTAAGATCCATTGTGATGGCATCAACCTCTTTCGCCCCCGAAGTCTTTTCTTTGGGTCGTGCTCCATTTTTTGATGGAACCGACTATATTTATTAGAAAACCCGCATGACTACTTTTATTAGAAGCATAGGATATCCCATTTATAAAATTTTCATGCAAGGTTACACTCTCTCTTCCCCCGATGAATCCAAATGGATCCAAGCCGATATTAAAAATTTCGAGCTTGATGGCAAAGCCATGAACGCTCATCATTGCGGCCTTGACCGAAATGAGTTCAACCGAGTTTCCACTTGCACCTCATCTCATGAAATTTGGAAGCTTTTAGAAGTGACCCATGAGGTCACTAACAAAGTTAAGGATACTCGGTTAGACATGTATAGACAAGATTTTGAAAGCTTTTCCATGCATCCAAATGAGTCCATTTCTGAAATTTTTACACGCATCACTGACGTTTGCAATGGTAGAAAATCTCTTGGTGATGATGTTTCAGCTGAAGCAATGGTCAAGAAGATTCTATGGGTCCTTCCGAGCTCATGGGCACCTAAGGTGACGGCTATCCAAGAAGCTAAGGATGTAAAGAACATGCCGGTCGAAGAGCTCATCGGATCCCTAATGACGTACGAAATCACCATGAGGAGGCAAGCTCAAAAGGAGGGCACACCAATCAAGACACCAAAGAACATCTCCCTCAAGGTACAAAAAGAAGTAAGCTTCTCCTCATCATCATCATCTTCTTCCTCAAGCGGCGATTCCGAAATGGAGAATCTAGCCCGCCAAATGAAAAAATTCATGAAGAAGCACAAGAAGAAGAAGAAATCTCGCAAGGCGCGAAAGCAAGAATCCACCGCAAAAGTCGAGCCCAAGGTGAAATGATACGGGTGTGGCGAAAAGGGCCATTACAAGCCCGATTGCCCACTCAACAAGAAACGGGCCACGCAAAAGGAAAAAGGAAAGAAAAAGGACCTCAAGGCGACATGGAGTGACACCTCCTCTTCATCATCCTCCTCCTCCTCGAGCGACCAAGGTAACAAATGCCTAATGGCATTTCACGAGGTAACTTCTTCCGACTCTTCTTCCTCATCCTCTAGTTCTTCTAATTCTTTCAATCATTTGTCATACGAAGAACTCCAACATGTGCGAGACCAATTATAAAATGGTTTTCATGAACTCTCGTCAAAATTCGTTGCTTTGAAAAATAATTTCAAAAAGCTTTCCTCCGAAAAAGACCAACTTCTCAAAGAGAAGGAGGAACTCTCCCTAAAAATCCAAAATCTTCCTGATGTTGATTCCATGGAATCAACCATCAAAGATCTAAGGGAATCACTAGCTAAGTTCACCCAAGGGGAACAAAATCTGACCAAACTCTTAGGTTCCCAATGTGTTTCTAGAACCACCCAAGGGCTTGGCTATTCCAAGCAAGCTTCCTCCTCCCATGCACCCACTATTTTTGTAAGGGGGAGCTCCCAATACAAATTTTGCAATTATTGTAAAAAACCCGGGCACTTAATCTATGAGTGCAATTGCAAAAATGCCCGGTATGGTAGGCCCGAAACTATTTTCTTAAATGATGAATTTTATAGGAGAAGACCCGCCACTAGACAAGTGTGGATTGAAAAATCCCTATTAGCAAGTCTCTCCGGCCCAAAATTTATTTCGGTTTCAAACACCTCTCCCCGGTGATTTTTTGTTTTTATTTAGGGGGAGTTAGGTTTGTTTAAGCATTTTTTTTCAATCTTTCAATTTCCAAAATTTCAATTGATTTTCAAATCTCAAATCTTGTTTTTCAAATCTCTTTTCCCTCAATCAAGTTTTATGCCCCGTGCTATTTTGATAATCACAAAGGGGGAGAATTTCTTGATTGATTGGGGGAGAAACCTTTTGATCATGCTTAGCATTTATTTTCAATTTATTCATTAAAAGCATGCCTTTAATTTTTGTTTTTACTTTAATTGTTTTGGTGATTGTGATCATCAAAATAGGGGGAGATTGTTGTACCTCTCGTTCCCCTCGTTGTTTGATTTTCATGATCACAATCACTTTATTATTTGTCTAATATTGTTTGAAGTGTTTTTAAATGATAGGCACAAGGTTGCCAAGAAAATGGCCCAAGAAAGAATCAAGAAGTGGACTGAATTTCAGTCCACCGGCCAACCGGTGTGATAGCTCCGGCCAGCTGGTGGACCTGGCAGAGGCATTGCCCACTGCCAGGTTCCACCGGTCAGCCGGTGGCTCTGTCACCGGCTAGCCGGTGGCAACCTGATGCAACAGTGATGGATACTGCCTCACCACCGGCCAGCCGGTGGCTCTGTCACCGGTCAGCCGGTGCTGCCTGGGTAGAAGGCCTTCTCAACATCCAAGGCACCGGCCAGCCGGTGGCCCTGCACCGGCCAGCTGGTAGCCCAGTCAATCTAGCCGTTGGCTTTGACCAGTCAACTCCCATTTGGCCTCCAACGGCTCCGAGGCCCTTTACAACAGCTCCGAAGACTCCCCAAGGGTTCCATGCCTATAAATAAAGGCCAAGGAAGCCCCGGACAACAACCGGAACTTAAACCAAGCCCAAGGAAACTTTGTTGATCATTCGGCAATCCTCCGGCGAGCCACCTCAAGGAACCCCAAGTGCTCCATCCAATTCCACATCCAAGAGCACCACCAAAGAAGTTTGGAAGCAGCCTTCAACATCTCCAATCAATCAAAGGCGCCCAAGACTTCCTCAAATACGGTTTTTCTTGTTTATCTATTTTGAGCTTAATTTGGGTTTGTGTCTACAAACCACTCTATTTCTCATCCCCTCTTTCTTTTGGGTTTCACATCACCATTAAGGTGTGAAAAGGTTGTCAAGCTTTCCTTTAAATAGCTTGAGACATAGGTGAGCTATCCTTCACCTGTAAGAAGGATAGTGGGTTCTTGCTAAACCATTAAAAGCAAGTGGGTTCTTGCTCAACCATCAAAAGCAAGCTGTAATAGGTCCTAGTGCTACCTCAAAGCCTAGTGGGTTTCTTGCTAAAACCATTGAAAAGAAATTGGTAGGAATCTCTCAACGGTTGAGTTGGGAGCGGAGACGTAGGCTGGGTTTTTGGCCGAACTCCGTTATCAATTGCGTGTCTTGCCTCTTTTATTTCCGCTGCACTTTCACGTTGATTTTTAATTTGTTAATCATTTTTCAAAAGGCAATTCACCCCCCCTCTTGCCATCATTCCCTTTTTCTCCGCCTAACACGATCGACTGTGACGACTTCTGTACCAGGATCCTATGTGGGTTTGACAGCGACGACTACTATAACGGAATCCTATGTGGGTTCAACAGTGACGACTTCTATACCAAGATCATACATGGGTTCGACAGCGATGAATACAACACCAGAATCCTATGTGGGTTCGAAAGTGACGAATTCTATACCAAGATCCTATGTGGGTTCGACAATGATGAATAATATACTAGAATTCTACGTGGGTTTGACAATGAAAACTTCTTTTCCAGGATCCTATATGGGTTTGACAATGCTGATATTTTTCTGGGATCCTACGTGGGTTAGACAGAGGGTATGATTCAGAGGCTACAACTAATCATCTTTAACCCTCTATGTATGTTTTATACCTATGTGAGCTGAGTCATGTCATTCAACCATTATCAAGGATATTATTGACTTTACTTCCATTGTGGAATGGTTTGTGTTTGGGCTCGAGAGTGGGAGCGGGACTGTGATTCATAACTTAGGTATATGTATAGGCAGATACCTAAGTAGGTTTGGATGATACTTTTTGTTTGTATCTTTCTACGGTGGTTTGTCCTTTGTGGATTTTGTGAGACCTTGATGGTCTCACGGTCCCAACTGAGTATCGTTATACTAACCCCTGAACAGGCTATGCCCGCACCTCATTGTGTTGGATGCAGACAACAAACTGCACTGACCGAGGCATAGTCTACAAGTATAGGTTTATACCTGGAGGTAGACCACATACGGAGTCGGTACCCGGAGGACACGGACAGACGTGGATCACTGAGGAGGCTATCTGTACCGACCCTTCATGTAGGATCTGTGGTGGACAATCCATAAGCTGTTAGGCATCTTCCAGATGTTTTTCTTCTTAGTTTTACCTATTTTTCCATTCTTTTTTACTTTACTGTGGGGATTGTATTTCTGGCCCCTTTCCTTTAAGAACATTCATTTGTATACAATGTTACATAGTGTTTAATTCTATTTGCGTACTCTATTGTATTTGTTTACTTTTTTATAGGCAATGTCTTCCCTTACAATTTGTATTACTTCTTCGGTGCTAGTTTCCATCCCTTAGCATATGAATGGAGGGCTTGGGGTAGTCACAGAACGAGCCCTGAGGAAGGATACACCATGACCCTAACCTCTTATTTTTTACCCAGTGCACGAAAACAATGATTGTTAGTGTATTTCATTAGAAAAAGTTTTCTTCGTGATTACTTTGTGTCAGATCACCAGGTATACTATTTTTACCATGGAACACCTGTTTCTTTTCATGATTTCCCTACAAAGGCAGCTAGCTAGGGTTCTTAGTTACATAAGAGATCGTATCCCACTGAGTGACGAGGCCTCGGTGCAGGGCCCCATCACACCAGAGGTACCAGCGGTACCAATACCTACTGGGTCACCGATAATCGTAGCTCCAGCAGCAGAGAGTGCACGATGCCTGAGTGTGTTGCACGAGTTCCAGTGATAGAGGCCACCTAGGTTCCAGGGAGAGATGGACCAACAGGTAACTGGGGATTGGATGGAGGCTGTTGTGAGAGTTTTTAAATTGGCAGGGACATGATCTGACCTCATGGTGATCCTTGCTGCAAGTCTCTTGCAGGCAACAACAAGTATATGGTGGAGCCTGATGCTCCATGTGCATGATGAGGCCTCAATACTATGGAAATACATCAAGAGCCTATTCTGGGAAGAGTTTTTACCATCCACCCTTCCTACTGTGTGGATTCAGGAGTTACTTCATATACAGCAGGGCAGCATGATAGTAGCTCAGTAGTCATTGAGGATCACAGACCTCTCGCGCTACTCCTCGGATATGGAACAAGACCCATTTTTCAGGGCCAGATACTTTGAACAGGGACTCAGAAATGAGATCAGGTCTTCGATGATCCCCCTCAACATCTCGACGTTGATGGAGGTATTGGAGTGAGTCTTCCTAGTGGAGAGTTTCCTTGCTAAGCAGTGTCCAACAACGAGACCCACTACTAGTCGAAACGCACCAGAGTCTACTGCAGCTAGCAGAAGTCATATGACATAGGGGTCCAAGAGGAATAGACCTGCAGGTGGTCGATTTCATGACTTTGGTTCGGTTTTGTAGGGCACATGAAACAGAGCTAGCCATACGAGGAGTAGGCAATGCTATGCGTGTGGCGGGCTGGGTCACATGGCTCGAGACTGCCTGACCCGCCATGCAAACGACCAGCAGACATTAAATTGACCTCCCAGGCAGAGGTAGAGGATTGACCATGGTGATTCCCAGGGAGATGGAATACATGGTAGAGGAGCTGACCGATCAGTAGGTGGTGGATGATGATTTGAGGCCCTACCACCACCACCACCACTAGGAGGTCCACACCGACGGCAGGGAACGGGTGGATAGGGGAGAGCTCAGCTTCAGGTAGTTGAGGCCTATGACCATAGTACCTGGGAGAAGGTGGAAAAGAGCGGGACTAGTTTTAAGAATAGAGACCTTTGTTCATGATTCTTCTAGATTCATTTATGTCATTGTTTGTTGTTTCTTCATGTCTTTGTACTTTGAGCTGCAGTAATAAAAGACACTTGTCAATGTGACATTTGTTTTCTTTCCTTTTTGTGTGGATAATACTAAGAGATTCCAAATTAAAACATTGAATTGACCCTCACATTCTAGATCCCTACTGGAGGAGACCCAGTGACCACATACTGATTCCGGCAGTGTGACTCAACCCCTAGAGGCGAGAGTAACAGTTGGATCTCTTGGTAGTGGCGTTGAGGCCTTATGACGTCATCCATGGCATAAAATAGTACTGTTTGTGTTAGGATTGAATATATTAGGAAAATGACGTGGTTCATCTAGAGGATGAGAACAGATTTGTATTTTCGGAAAAGGAGAAATCTTATCAGCTCTTTTAGGACGTATGAGAAGTAGGGTGTAGTTCAGTTCTTTACAATTGGTAAGTCACACCCATATTTCATTGAGCGAACTGTTTATGGTTTACTCTAATCTGAAAAGTCTCAGGTGTGTCTTCTCATAGAAGGACCTCGACCTGAGAATAGTGGCATTAGTTGAGTTCCACAAGGTCTATGATTTTTAGATATTCTATACACCTAGATAGGAGAACATTGTAGCTGATACTCTTATCAGGAGATCAGGAATTCACCTGTTTGCAGAGGTGACAGAGCAGCTGGCCATGTTGGAGATATCCTTTGGGGATAGAAATGGATAATCCTTTCTATAGTCTCTAATAGTCACTCCACCACTCCATCAATGAGTCAGGGTGGCACAGTGTGGGAATGTGGACTATGAGACGTGACGTGCTCAGATATCCATAGGGCTGGCACCTGGTGGATTTTTTGATGGTGGGGAGCACAACATTCTTTTTAGACGACCATTAAGACTCTCGAGGACATGCTACATGCATGAATCCTCGACTTTGGTTTTAACTAGGAGGATTACTTACCTCAGTGGAGTTTACAGATAACAACAGGTAACACTCCACCTTCGTGATGGCATCTTACAAGGAACTTTACGGTCGACCTTGCAGATCACCTCTCTGGAGGATAGATCCAGGGGATTTAGTGTTTGTAGGACCAGAGATGGTGCAGGCTATTACGGAGAAGGTGAAGATCATCTAGGAGAAGATAAAGATAGCATAGAGAAGACAGAAGTCCTATGCTGATAGGAGATAAAGACCACTAGAGTTCGAGGACGATGAGCACATCATTCAACGGGTCTCACCTCGATGAGGTCTACACGGATTTGGCCAAGGTAGTAAGTTATCTCTGTGATTTATCAGGTCATTCTAGGTCCTCATTAGAGTAGGATAGGTGTCTTATCGCTTAGCCCTTCCACAACAGTTGCATTGGGTGCACGAAGTATTCCACGTATCTCAGCTGAAGAGATACGTGCACAACCTATCCCGCATCATCATCCATGGGGAGTTGGACATCGACGACGGGGCAACATGCATGGAGGTTCTAGTGAAGATTGAGGATCGACAAGATCGGGTCCTTCATGGATGGTCGATTCCACTTGTGCGCGTTTTCTAGTAGCACAAGAACATCTAGAAGAGAACATAGGAGCGTGAGGCTGACATGAATGCTCAGTACCCCCATTTGTTTCCCCATTTTGTGTTCTAACTTTATGGGGACGTAAATCCCTGAGGTGGGGGTAATGTAAAGACCTGGAAATTTCAGAGATTTTTTTTCCTAAATTATTTGAAATTTTACGAGTTCACAGTTTCTGACGGCGCCTGATTCTGAGGCCTGGTATGTCCGGAATCAATTTCTGAAGTTATGTTTGGGTACGTTCAGTAAATTTACGTGTGAGAGTTTCTATCTTTTGAACCGGTGCTCGGAATTGAAATCCAAGGTGAACGATGAACTTGCTGTTCCAGTATTCGATTAAGGAGACCTCTACCACAGTTGGGTTTAGTTGAGAGTGGATGTTATATGTTTTGGTTTCAAATTAAAAATTAAATATTTAATAAAAATGTGTGTGTAACACATTTTTATTTGAAGGTAGTTAAAGTATTGGGGTGGTGTTTGTTTTCTCCAATGGGAAGATAGAGGTGGGGCCCACCCCCATATAGCCTCCCATGGGAGGATATTTTGTGGTGTGGCCCACATGAGCACCTAACCCTATAACTCCCCTTGAACCCCTTTAACTTCCCTTGTTTTTAATGAGCTATACAATTCTGCATTTATATTGGGTGGACTCTCCACCTTCCTCATCTCATTAAGTGTTCCACCCATTTAATTTATGAATTGAACTTAATAAAATTTTATTAATTCTAGAATTTGAATTTTGAAAAGCATGTCAACAAAAAAATAACAGGAGAGCATATTATTTTAGTTTGTGGGTGGATCATTGAGGGGATTTGTGAGGAACTCTTGGAGAAATATTTTTCTCCAAACAAAGAACGTTGTTCTTCAACGAAAATTGCTCCACATATCGAAGAACGTGAAGCAAAACCTTCTACCTTCTTATCTGAATATTGTGTATACATCGTTCTTCGATGAATATTCTGGTTTAATTATGTTGTATAATTGTTGAGACTCTAACTCGGAGGGCACAAGGTAACGAACATGTCCGGACCCTCTGCCAATTTGTTCGTGATATACGGTTTGTTGGTTGATGATTGAACGGAAGGGAAACAAAGTTTTTATGTCGTCATTGTAAAGAGAAATAGCCGAGGAGGATGTAGGAAGAGATGAGAGGAAAAAAGGACCACCAGAACAACTCTGGTGGCCCGCGGAAGAGCGTAGCAGCAAGGGTCACGGGCGTGGTGGTACGAGAGATAGGAGGCAGCGGCTGGCACCGGCCAGGCGCCTAGGGGCAGCGGCACCCCTCGCGTGCAGCAGGCAGAAGGCCACCATGGAATCATCCGTGATAGTGGAGAAGAACCCACCTCACGGGTTCCGGGAGGAATGAGCAGCGCAAGCTGGGGATGCCGTTAAAGAGAATTCCCCCCCCCCCCGCTCCGCATTCGGCCAGCTGGCCGAGCGGGCATACACGCGAGGCGCGTAATTTTCCGCGCGGGCTAGGATGTCGTCGCATGGGCCGGGTCACAGCCGCGGGTCCAAGCCGTGCCCTACCTGGCCGAACCCAGACCCGGGTCGGGTCTCCCGGTTCGGGCTGACGCAGGGCGGGTTGGGCCGGGCCGGACCATTCCCAAACCCCCTTCTTCGGGCTACTTTTGGTTTTTCACCTATAAACAGAGCTATGAAACTCCGATATATGCACCATCAATTGCATAGGATTCCTTGGATAGAGACAGTTGTTTCAGTATATTACAGTCATGGTTTTGGCGAAGTTTGGATATGGGCGGGTTGGTTTGAACTCGAAACCAACAGGGCCCTTGGAGCGGAAACACTTATAACATAAGGACCGGACATCCTATAGACATACCATCAACTATGATGGATTGAATTTAATGAGACGGTCCTTCTGGAATACTCCACATAGGATTCAGATGAGTTTTGATTATGCCTGGGTTGGATTGTACCCAAAATTCAACAGGCCCCTTGGAACGGAAATGCCAATAACTCTTAGACCGCGTGTCCAATTGACGTACTGTCTGTCATGTTGGGTTCCTTATGATGATACAGAACTAATGGATTCATAAACTCAAGAATTAGTGATAGTTTATGTATTTAAACTTGTCTCCAGGAGAAAACCCTCCTGGAATTGAGCGTGCAATGTGCGGGAACCCTAGGGCTGGCTGCAACAGAGATGACAACATCGACTTCTTTTCCACGATCCTATGTGGGTTCGACAGTAATGACTACTCTACCGGAATCCTACATGGGTTCGACAGTGATAACTTCTGTGCCAGTATCCTACGTGGGGTTGACATTGATGACTACTGTATTGGAATCCTACATGGGTTCGAAAGTGAATACTTCTATACCAGGATCATATGTGGGTTCGACAATGATGTCTACTGTACCGAAATCCTATGTGGGTTCGACAGTGAAGACTTCTATACCAGGATCCTATGTGGGTTCAAAAGTGATGAATACTATACCAGAATCCTATGTGGGTTAGACAATGACGACTTCTGTACCAGGATCCTATGTGGGTTCGACACCGATGAATACTGTACCAGAATCGAACGAGGGTTCGACAGTGACGAATTCACTGCTAGGATCCTATGTGGGTTCGACAGCGCTGATATTGTTTCATGATCCTACATGGGTTCGACAGATGAGACGATTCATAGGCTACATCTAATCACCTCTACCCTCTTCGTAATTTGTATACCTGTGTGGGTTGAGTTATGTCTTTAAACCATTATCAATGTAGTTATTTACTTTACTTATGTTGTGGAATAATTTGTGCTTGGGCTCAAGAGTTGGAGCCGCACTATGATTGATAACTTAGGTATATGTATGGGCATATACCAATGTAGGGTTGGTTGATACTTTGTGTTTGTATCATTTTACGATGGTTTGTCCTTTCTCGAATTTGTGAGACCATGAGAGTCCCAGGGTCCTTACTGAGTATCGTTATACTCACCCCTACACAGTCTATGCCGGAACCTCATTGTGATGGATGAAGACGATGGACTGCGCTGACGGAGGCTGAGTGTATGAGTACTGGATGGTACCAGGAGGTGTACCCTACAACAAGTCGGTACCCGGAGGATACAGACAGACGTGGAGCACTGAGGAGGCTATTTGTACCTAC
This sequence comes from Viscum album, assembly GCA_963277665.1. Classification (NCBI taxonomy): domain Eukaryota; kingdom Viridiplantae; phylum Streptophyta; class Magnoliopsida; order Santalales; family Viscaceae; genus Viscum; species Viscum album. Next base: position 1,921,149,839 of record OY728145.1, on the reverse strand, counting down.
CCTTCAGGTCAGATCTGTGGTGGACAATCCACGAGTTGTTAGGAATATTCCAGCTATTTTTCTTCTTAGTTGTACATGTTTGTCCGTTCCTTGTACTTTTCTATTGGGCTTGTATTTCAGGCCCCTTTCCTTTCAGCAATTTCTTTTGTATATAGCTTTAGTTAGTGTTTAATTATAGTTGCATACTCTATTGTATTTGTTTACTATTTTAACGGAAATTCCTTCCCTTACTATCTGGATTACACCTTTGGTGCTAGTCGCCAGCCCTGGCCTATGGAAGGCGGGCTTGGGATAGTCACAGCTTGGGCCCTGAGGAGGGGTCGTGAAAACCATCGTTTGGAGGGCATGTAAAATTAATTTTCAATAATTTTATATTGAGATATAAAATCAATCCCATGCATTTTAAGGTTTTATTGGACCACACACATCACATAATAATATTCTATTCATATGATTTTCACATTACTTCAATCATATATCTTAACATAAAAACAAGTGTAAGGAAAATGTGTTTCTTATCATTTCAGAAATTTATAAAATAAAATAAACTCATGAGTTTGAATAGTATATACCAAAAATTGTATAATATAAAAGGGTTTTTTTCCAAAGGCAATTTAGTAGATATTTTATGAAAAAATGTAATATATATAGATCTTTTTGGAAATAAAGATGAATCTAGAAAAAAATCATTAACATTTATTGCATAAAACATTTTAAACTTTACAATAAAATGATGATATTACAAGTCAATTTCAAAATAATTTTCAGAATGGATATAGAAGGATATATTTTAAGAACAATTTATATATAATTACTAAAAAAATTAGAATTGATAAATATATAAATCATATTTTAAGGAAATTTAGACTAGACGATGACACATTGGAATAAAAATGAAAACCCATTAACATTTAAACTAAATTTGTTGAAACCCTTATAATAAAATTATAAATAAATAATATTTTCGAAAATAATAAATTGAAATTATGATGATGAAAACAATATATATTTTTAAAAAAAATAATGAACTATATAATTTGTGAATTTTAATAATATGGTTCTGCATGAAAAATTTTGTTTTAATTTGATGTGAATAATTATTAATAACATTATCTATTTGGGTTAAATTTATATATCCAAAAAGAATAATTGAATTAAAAAATCAATTTCCCTAGAGGGTAATATAATATGGAATATAATAATAACATATTTAATAGTTATCGAATTAAATATGGTTAATAGGAAAGATTATATCACATGAAAAAAGTATTTGAGTTAACAAAATGATTTAAAATTTTGGATACATTTAAATAACATCATTTTTATTGATAAAACTGTTATTTGATATTCAAATCCATTAAATTTCATACTAAGTATGCGAAGGATAAATAAATTTGTCTTATATACACCAATAATAGTATAACCAGTGAATATGGAATATTTCATTGATAACAGAAATTGAGATGAGTAAAACCTATCCTAAAATCATAAATTGAACAAAATTTATTTAAACCCTTATATAATACAAATAAACATATTATTTATAAATTTTTGAACATTATTCATAATAAATACCCTTTAAAAAAATCAATTTTTGTAATTTTATACAGATATACTATTTAATTATGGTTTTTACTCATAATCGAAAGTTAACAATTTCATTTTTTTTCATTCATGTTTTAGCACCGTGATTTTGATTAATATTTATTTGTAATAATTTTATCATTATAATATTATAAAATTAGATATCAAATATATTACATAATTATTTATGAATATCCAATAAAACATCAGGAGTGTTTTAGTTAAACCACATGAAAATGAAGTTAGAGACAATATTGTTTCATAAAATATACCAATATCATTGGATTTTATTATAAAAAAGGGATGGGTTTTCTTCCTTAAATTCATAAAAAATTACTGAAAAACATTATAATATAATATAATATATACAAAATGTGTAATATTTTATAAACATACATGAAATATTGTAATGGAAAGAAGTCTTATTTAAATAAAGAATTCTGCACAAACATATGAGTTGTGTTTTAATATTTAAGTGAATAGATGGTGAGAATGGTAGAAAATGATTAATCATTTCAGATTTTAACTCATATTAAAAATATTATATTTATCCCTAAAATAAATTTTTTTTATCCTTTACGTTATTAGTGTAAAATGTAAATATTCTATTCTTGTAAATCGTAGTCCACATGTATGCATTGGGGACATTTTCATTTTTGGAATGATTATGAGAATATATGAAAATGATTACTCTATAAACATAATAAAATTTAAATAAAAAATTTAAAAAATTTAATTATTGATCATGGTTACAATTTTTTTATGGAGGTTAAATATTAATGATAGAAATAAAATGAAAAATTAATGATTAGTAACATTTTACGTATTTCAATGAAAAAATCATTTGGAATTTGGATTAGCTTTTGAAGGGTGTTATTTTTATGAGATAAGGACATATAAGATGTTGATAGTGTTTTTATAAGGATATTGATAATTATAATCAACCTAATTGGATTTTTTTGCGAGGAGAATTTTGATTGTCTTGGGACTTTTCTATAAGAAAAAGTTGTTTCACGTGGGTAAATATTCATTAAAGTATTTTAATTATATGATACATTCAATTTCAAGAGGCTAAGAATTGAAAATAATAATTTATAGTATAAGTTTAGTTTGATAAATCCCATGATAAATAATATTTATTTTGTATAATAATTAGTTTTTTCCTTTACCCTTGGATTTTTCAGTTTTGACTATTTTGAATTTTAATATGGTTCATAATTTTATCTTCAATATTATAATTTTAATGCCTAAAAATAAAATATAAAACATTAAGTAATTTTTAACTTTCCATTTATGATTATATTTAAATTTTTATAGGTATGTCTTCTAATCGAGATAAATACTAATACCGAAATAATAATAGCATAAGAATTATATATGGTTTTGTTGAAAAATGTTACGCATCTTCTAAAATGTAAACTATATGCTTGGAATAGAAAATTATTATATTTAAAATTATTATTTTTAAGAATAAAATATATAAATGGCCAGGATAATTATTTTAATCTTTATGTTAGTATTATATCTTAATGATCTAATAAAAGTCATGTTCTTTGAAAAGTTCTTATTTTCCACTACTCAAAAAAATTCATCTTTTAAAAAAATTTGAAAAACTGACCATGCGATCATGTTTATTTGTGAATCTAAAAATTATGTTCAATTTGAAATATAAAAGTTGTGAATTTAAATATCTGGATTTTAAGTGAAGAAATAAAATATAATGGAAATCATTTTTAATATGAAAATGAATTTTTGTAAATATTAACTATTCTTTTCGTTATTTCTTATAAAAAAAATTAAATTTCTTTTAATATATCATACAATAAAAAAATACAATTTATCATTATTTTTATCTTAATATATAAGTTTATTTAAATGTTTAGAAAAAGGATTTTTTAGAAATATTTTTAGTTTATCATTGAACGAATATATTATTATTACATTCTTATTAATAATTTTATAAGATAAATTTTATTTATTTTCACATATATATTATATATAAATTTATATTCAATCAATCTATTGGGAAGAGTAATTAATGAAAAAAAATATTTCATTCTAGTATATTACTTCCAAATTAAACTAACATCCTTATATTCCATAAAAACATTTATTAATATTCTAATAATTTAATTTTACATATATATTTATATTAGAATAATTTGAAAATGTCAATAAATATTCCATATAATAATAATATATGACACATAAATAAATTAATATATACATATTAATATGCCAGTGAAATATTTCATTATTTCATTTTTTTATGCAAATAATGATTTATTTTTAATCCCACGTTCAAATATTTGGTCTCATTAAAAAGTGTCATAATCTAATTTTTTTCAATTTGCAAGTGGAACACGATATTAAATGTAATATTTCTAAAAGGGAATTTATATAAAAATATTAGGATGTAATTATTGGACTTGTATATTATTTTTTTTAATTTTCTACAGCTTTGGAGAAGATATAATACATTGATAATGTCCCCACATGTTCATCCATGGTGTTTTGAACTTCCCTAAATACATTGAGTTGTCCTCATCCGATATTATGGATGTGTTTGATACGTTATTATCGTAAAAATGTTATTGTTCGCCACTCAATATATAGAGTTTGTTACTCCCCTACTTATGAGGTATGTGACCTATATATTTAGAGTTATGTTATCCCTCATTTGGGATGATATTATCAGTAATTATTAATATGTTATTTTTCAGTGTTTCAATCTCCCTAATCTAAAAAATAATAATTTTATAATTCCTAAGTCTCCCACTATATAATTTTTTTGGTGAATTGGTATTCACGAGGTTGGGTAAAAATGAAAAGGATGATAAAACACTACCTTTTTATATAAATTTATTATGATAAGAGATGTACTTCCAAATATATTTTTACAAATGGGGAAACAGTAGATTGTATTTATAACATACAGTATTCACTCAACAGACATGTTTACCACAGTGTGGAATAAGTTTCCAACAACATGGTTTTTAATTTATGTATCAAGATACTGAATTGTGCTGATTTTACAGGCCATATTACTCAAAAAAAATTTGGTTCTGTATAATATGTGGATTATAATAATGTTATAGAATATGGGGTTTCATATCCATTCATTACTATGTAAATATTACATTCTTATAATATTTGATCCCTATTAGAATGTAGATTTTATTATTATGACTTCCTTTTGTCACAATATGAATTCTACACAGAGAGAAAGTCTGGATAATTTATATTCATTCAGTTTTTCTTCTTTTGTAGAGATTGAGATAACATATTGTTTCACAATTCCATTTCATTTTAATCAAAACCAATAATACTTTTTATAATGACTATTATATAGACATAATTAAAATATGTTTTTGTCTCTTTATTCATGTAATATTTTGGATTTTTCCTTTGGAGGGAATTCATCTAGAAGAGTTGGTTATACTGACATTTGGTATCTAGTTTTTTTTTATGATGATGATATCTACCTATAGTAATAGATAATTCATTAAATATCAATAGCGATGATATATTATTTTTATATTTAATAGATGAAGATAATTTTTAATCTATGCAATACCTATGTGGTTTTTATATGTGGTTTTGTACATATCATATAATAAAATATTAATGCATTGTGTATAAATTTTTTATTTCTATATATAGATGAATTTTTTATTATTTTTAATATTTTATTTCTATATATATTATATGAAGAAATTAGATATGTCCCATAAGAATTTTTACACATTTTTATTTGTTATATTTCACATAAAAGTTAGAGCTGGGTTTTGGATCTATCACTTTTATTATCACTAGTTTGATAGTGGCCTTGGTGCCTGTAATCATGTTACGAATTGATACCAAATCCAATTTTTACTAAAATATTTTTAAAATTTTGAAACTAAATTTATTATGGTGTATTATAAGAGGTAATGAAAAAATATGTTGAATTTGGAAGAACATGAGATAATGTAGAAAATATAAAATAATTTACACTATTAGATTTTAGTCATATATATTACAAAGAACCGCCTGTGATATCATTTATCCTCAATACAATTTATTGATTTAATATTTATATATTCCACTCTCAGAGTATCTTATATTAATATATCTTGTAAAATGACGTTTTTGGGTTTTTATAAGGGTATAAAGTTATCGTAGATTCTTATACATGGTGAGGGATTCTATTAAACTCAATTGTTTTTAATATTGAAATTATTTTTAATATAATTTTATTGTTCCATGTTATATTATAATAAGATATTATATGAAATATTTAATCATTAATTTGATGTATTGATCATAATATGTTACTTGTTCACTCTCATTGTACTCTGTTCAAATTTCATTACACTGTTATCATTGTTTATTGATGTACGAAGCATGATATTTTCTGATGAATGAAAATTAATTGGTGAACTAGTTGTTTTTTTATTATATATATTGACCATTATATTATTCACAATGTACCTATATTAGATTAGTGCATATATAGTTTAGGCTATATTCGTTCAACTATAGACTATATGTGATATGGGAAAAATTAATCCATTTGAATCAATGCCTCTATCAGTAGGCGTTAGTTCTAAAAGAAGATTCATACCCCAATGAATATTAAATATATGTGATTATATACTAGTAATTTTATAGGGGAATTTTTTGACACATCTTTGGGGTCGATCAATTTCAAAAAAATATTCAATTATCTTAAAATTCCAGTCATTAAAAATATTTTTATATATCAAACCATTATAATCCCTTGTTCATTAAATAATATTACCTATTTTAAAATGTTTAAACCATAATTATTTATAATATGGTTTTTTGATATTAAACATGAAGAACATAATAATTTTCTAATAGGAAAAACTTTTTAGATACCTATATAATAATTTTTAAATATAATGAAATTATTATTAGATAATGTTCAATGAGAAATTATGGTTCATATTTTTATGTAATTTATTCCTAAATTTATTCCATGTTTTGTCCATGAAATATTTTTATATGATGGAATTCAATAGTATTTGTTGTGTTGGGTTGGTTATAATATTATATATCCACTCTGTACTCTAATACGACTCTATGGATGACTCATATAGGGAAATTCTATTATTGTTACCATTTATGTCTGGCATCTTGAAAAAAAATGACTCCATGTCATTTTTATGATTTCAAACATTAATTATTCAAAAAATTACCATCATTATAGAATAAATTTATTATGTAATCCTAGCTTATGTACTATTTGATTTATTTCCATGTGTAATTTATGGAATTTTTTTCATTAATTAATACATTCATATTATTTGAAACATGATAACATTTTTATTGTATAAAATTGTCTCTCATTGAGAATATTTTCTCACAACATTCCTTAGGTTATCATTTTTTCCAATGTAATAGAGAGGAGTTGGTTTTATGATCTGAACTTTTATTACCATTATAGAATATATTTTTTTTATTATATTATGTAATATTTTACATTTTTCATGTAATGAAATGACTATAAATCATTCTTAACTAGATTACCACATAATAAACAACTAATAAGTTATCATGGAAAAAATCTATGGTTGAAACATTATAGATTCTATTCTTAGAGAGAAAATAAGTCTCAATTGATTATCTTTGATCCCATGACTTTTTCTCCATCCTCTAATGATCTTGTATCATGCTTGAGGCTCTATGGAACCAATAAGAGAATCATAAACGTGGTAATATAAGTTTGATATCAAATAATTTTATCTATGATATGGTTATTATTTGATCCTTTAGATGTAATCTATAATATCATTGTATTTAAATAAATAAGGAATTTTTTTGATAGTGTAAAAGTTATGGAACCTTGAGCATAAAATAACAATAAATTATTATTACTTAAATGAGACCATTATAACGCAGCTATTAAATTAGAAGGAATGAATAGTGTTAGCATCATTCTGAAATATATATTTTTTATACATGTATCTAATGTATTAATTGATATTTTGTTAATAATAGCTCGAGTTTTAGTAAAGCCATTAATTCTTTAAAAATAAATTTTCATCAAATTTTATTATCATACATTTTGTGAGTGAACATAAAATTTAAAATAATTATTTGGAAAATTAATTTCATATTATTAAATAATAATTTGATTATTATCGTAGTTTAAAACTTTTATTATTTCTAAAAAATGTTAAATTTTCAAGGAATAGTATAAAATACAGATTGTTAATTCAAAATTGTATTATAATTTACATTATATAAAAAGTTTAATTATATTTTGGATTTCTGTTAAATTTTAAATTATTTTTTAATAAAAATTGTCCAATTAAAATATTTTATGTGAATTTTATAATTGAATTTAGTATACAAATAGTTTATTTTTTAAAAGTTATTTTTAAGAATATCATTTCGTTATTACCATCTAGTATAATTTAAAATTTAATTCTTCCACTTCAATTTATTAATTTTTAAATATGAAATCGTTATTTGAAATAAATTTTTCTATATTTTATAAATAGGTATTTTATATTTTTGGTCAATATCAATAGTCACCATATTATTTTTTACGATGATAAATGGAAAGTCTGTCAATTATATTAATAAATAAATTGATAATTATTGTAAAATGATAAAAAAACATCCCCGGATTTTATTTTATGTGATCCTTTTATCCATACTCAACAATTAATCATTTATATGTTATTTTTGACAATCCAATAGAGATTATGACTTTTTCAATAATTTATTTAACGATATGGAAAAAAATACATTATTATTATTATTTATTCTATTAAATTCCTTAAATTTTTTAGAAAATGATATTTTCAATAATAGAAAATAGTTGGAAAAGTTGGTGATTCATATTGATAATGGGAACATTAATTTATTTGTCAATAAACAAATACCTCAAAAGCAGACCAAACACTGATGAAATAATTATTCAATTAATGAAAAAATCCATTAAATTACTATAATAATATTACATGTAATATAATTTGAGATAAGTGATTTGGTACAATAATTTTATATATGTAAATTTTATATTGTAGATGTAATAAAATGATCTTGGCTCTTTATTTTTTCCTCATGTCTTTAAAACCAATTAAAGGAATGGTTAAAAAAATTCTAATTAATATATATTAAGATAAATACTATTTTATTTAATACTATAATATTCATAAATAACTTATATTTTGAATAAATATTGAGATATTGTTAATATTATCGACCATGGTTAATTTATTGGCAGTTTTTCCATTTATCGTAACTATATTCATCCTCAAAGATTGAAAATACTTTTTTTATAGTATCTGTAAAAGAGGATAATAAGAGGATATAACCCAACGATAGTTGTAAAAATATGATAATTTTTTTAGAAAAGTTATGTTATGAGTATTTTACACCCATACTAATATTATATTCTAATTGATTCATTTTATTGATATTTTTATGGGAAGATTAACTTATATTTTTACAATATTTTGGAGAAATTACTTTAGTTACCCACTTCACTCTTACAAAAGGATATAAAAAATTCCCATTAAATCAAAATAAAAAAATTTCATAATACATATATCTCACCATATCCATTCCTAGAATCTATCCCGACATTATATAGTCAATAAATAGTGTAAAAACTACATTACTTTCTATATAGTGTTAAGAAAAGGATCTTGTATGATGAATATGAATCATTTTTAATACAATGACTATTTTATTTTCTCATAAACATCCATGAAATCAACATTAACCATGAACATATGATAAAAATTTTAAATTAAATTATATTTTATATTTTTTTTAGTATAACTTCCTATATCTATCACCTATTCCAAAACATTTTAAATGAAATAATCATTAATGTGTATGACAGACTATAACCATAAGAACTGATGCAATTTGTTTTTGATCACCATCTTTCATATAATGTTTATAATGATGTAATAAATATTTATATATGATATTAATTAAATAATTATCATAATTTATAGATAATATATTATATAATATATATCCATTCAAATCAATGAAAAATGATAATTTCATTAATGGATATGTGTGGAATACGACCATTATGAAGTGGTATGATTCATTTTTCATTATCACATTACATGGATGTAATATACTTTTAATTTTAAATAAGTAATATTATATTTTTCTATATTATCTTTATTATTAAAAATATAAAATAATAAAGTAATTTTTCTTTAGATATCCCCAAAAATTGGAAACCTTACCAATGTGTATATATGTCATACCGTATCCAGGTCTATAACATAGATAATTTTCAATTAAAATATTAAATTGTTGGATTTAAAATTATATTTGTTTTTTAAAATTTTTAATTATGGATTTATTATTTAAAATATTAGATTAATGACTTCTAAGACCATTGTCATCCTATTATAGTATTTTCATTCAATTTAGATGGATATCATCAAAATGATCAGGGTGAATTTAATTTATTAAGTAATAATTTATAACATATTATGAAATAAAATAAAGAAATAATGTGAATAATAATGGTTACTAATAAATTTAAAAGTTATTTTTTTATTCCTGATGATAATGAATATATGTGATGATTTAGATGCATGGTAAGAGATTTTAATTTAAATGACCTATTTTACGGTTAAATTTTAATATATTTTTAGAAAATTAAAATGAAATGTTTTCAATTAAAAATAAAACATGAAAAAATATTACCTACCATTATGAGGCCTCAATTCAATGATGTTTCCATTATTTAAGTCCTCAATGATTTTTAATGAATATGTTTTTTTATTATGGACCCTATTTTTTTTAATAAATTATTTTCTTTTACATTTTTTGAAAGGTCTTCCAAATGAAATCTTTTTATGTAATATATAAATTTCATTGAAGAGAATAACAAATTGAAATATTTTAACAAACATGGAAATAATAACTTTTTCCCTCTACATGGACTATTATATAAATTGTTTCATCCACTATATGATTTCATTTCTACTTCATTGAAAACCCACCTATCCATTTTTAGGGTATATTAGAAAAAAAATTAATTTTTTATGTAATAATGTTTATTTTTTTATATTAATTTTTTCACATGGGTTTAAGTGTTTTTGTATTGTTTTTTTCCTCACATCATCTATAACCATTGTTTATGATAGGTTGATCCCAGTTAGGGATCAAGGGTGATCTCATTATAGATTATATGATGGGTGTACAATGATAAAATTGGGTTAGCCTGTTATCACATATATGATTGGTGGGACTACATATCTCAATAATTCAATTTTAAATGATTATATTATATAGATATTTATATTGGATGTCATCCCAAAGGTTATTTTAATTGTAAGGGGTTTTTATTTATGATATCCTATGGAACATATATGATTCCTCAATTATTTCATACATGTTTTCATGGTAATAATTGGATTTCAAAGGGGAAGAAAATGATTGGAGAAATAGAAAAAAAGAAACTATTTTTGGTAAAAATAATGCTTATTTTAATAAAAATCCCATGGTGATTGAATTTTTTTCATTGGAACATCATGTTTATTTTCATTATGACCATTATATAGACTTTTGTGATCATTAAATGTTGATAATTTTTTTAATAGGGATTATGTAGTGTGAAGGAAATGAACAATTCATGGTGAATGTTATTATTATTTCTTATATAAATAATTCATGTTCCACTTTTAATATTTAATATTTTTTAAAAAATGGATACAAAGTATCGTTTCGATATTTATAATACATACAAAATTGTTATATAATATTTATGGACTAAATATATAAAAATATAAATCTAAATGAACATTGTGATGTTATGAATGTGAATTCTAGATAAATTTCACTATAATACGTATTATATATGGCTAGTTCCTTAAATTTCATATTAGTGAAATTTTATAATATCATAGAGGTTCGGATATTATAGAACCTAAATTTAAGAGTCATATATATATATAATTATTATTATGATATGATGAACCATAATTATTTTGGATAAATTGAAAGTGTGTGAGATAACATGAATAATGATACATTAGTGTTTATCCTCAATATAAGATGTTTTAATTTTTTTTAAAAAAATTTCCACATTTACCTTCTTTGATTTATTAAATTTATACATCTAGTAAGAAAACAAGTAACAATGGATGTGATGGCAAACAGTGTGGTTGTATGATGAAGAATAAAAACTGAATGGGAGAATAATTTTTAAATATTGAGTTTATTTGTAATCATCTATAATGTATAATTATTAAAATTCTAACCCTTGGTGAGTTACCTAATGACATTAGAGAAATTAATCCTCATGGATGTTGGTGATGATGATCATAATGGAAAATATATTCGATGAACTTTGTGTCAAAAATTTCAATAGAAGAACCCCTAATTGTTACATAAATGAATATAAAGATGGTATATATGTGATAAATAAATTTATGATGAAAAAAACAAGACATCTAATATGAAATTTTAAAGTAAATCCATGATGGGGAATGAATTAATTTTCCATGTTTTAGTTGATGTTTTTAAATAAGGGTTGAATGACCATTATGAATATAAATATCATTGGGATAAATAGAAATAATGGTATTGCAATGATTATATATATATATAGAAATACCTAATTATATAGTAGTTGAATATGTTGAAAAATAAATGTTATATATATAAGCGATAGATTATTTCACGGATTTTTTGAAAATGATGTGTCTTAATACATGATTAATATTTTGTTTGTAGGAATAATGTATTAATAAATATGATTGAAAAGTGTATTCAATGGATTATTAAGAAAACTGATTGATAAAAGTTTTATCATATATGTTTTTCAGTAGTTATATTATTTTTATACATAATCTGATGTTAAAAATAAATAATCCTATTATGATTTTGGGAAAACATCATGATACATTTATTGAGTATTTATAGATGTTTTAGTTATGGGTAACCATTATGTTTAGAATGTGAAGATTATATTTGAGGAATAATTTTTTTTCATTTTTTTCATATATGATTAATGTCCTAAACCAACTTTAGGGTTTATAATTTCTTTTATTTTGATGAAATTATGGGTTATTAGAATATTGGTGATACAAAATGAAAGGTAAAAAATAAACTTTGAGGTAAATAAAATTATTTTATATTTAATATATTTAGGATACTTTTTAGGATATTTGAATATTTTATTAAAATGTCATAAGTAATTAATTATTATATTTTTAGAATAAGGACAACCCAGATGTTATGAGACTACCCATTACATCTCAAAATGATATGAGGCTTCAACTCACAAATAATGTGAAACATGGGTGCATTGCTTACAACCAGCCAACATGATATCCACGTTGTTATGATTTTTTACATTATATAAATAATATTATCATAACTATTTATGTTCATGTTTGTAATATATGTTTAATTTTATTGATAACCATAAGGCGAAAAATGATTGGTTATTATTTTAGAAAAGATTATATATTAATTTATCATTATATTATTATTTTATTTCTAATTTTTTTGGGATTTTATATGAGGATTAAATTTTGAATTATATTTTGGTATAATATAGTAAATAAGTTTTTATGGATATTTTTGTTCATTATATAAATAATTATCATATAGTGAGGATTATATAATTAATGCATATATGATTTTAAGTGGGAAATTTTGAGTGATTGATTTTATATGGAAAAAATAATAAATTAATATTGAAAGGAAGTGTTATAAAATCCTTATAATTTATTTCCAATAATTATTTGGATTATTTTTTATATTTTTAGTTTATATAATTTTTCAATGATAAAAATTAAACTTTAGATATTATTATTGAATTTTAGAAACTTAAAAAGAATTTCATTATATAAATAGTTTTTCATTTTTGGAATGATGTTATCTTTTCCTAACCATTGTTGTTTTGGATAATTTATAAATAAATTTATAATATATTTTCCCCCTTTTTGATAATTTTATCCATTTTATTCTATATCTAATTCTCTAAGAAAGAAAAATTCTTCTTAAATACCCATTATTTGGTGGAAAAAGAAGAGTTTGTGCTAAATATTTATTGAAGAATTAATCTATACCTATAAAATAAGTATATATACAAAACATTTTAATATAAATGAAAAATTAATATCACAACTCATAAAAAAGGTCCATTAAATAAATATATTATCCATTTACTTTTATTTTCTGAAATCAATGACCTATTAGCCTGATAGAAATTTATGGTTCTGTAATAGATAAATTTCTCATAAACATATCCTCTATTAGTATATATTAGTCCATGTGAGATTTTTAATTATTCAATATATATTATGTCAACTAAAACAAATATTCTCATACATGGAACCAACCATATTTTCTTCTGGTTTCTCTTCGTACCGCCTTTTCTCTCATTTCAAGAAGTTTTACTAACCCTATGTTGGATGAGTGATTTCAACGAAGGTATTATGAACATTAAATCCATATTTTTCAATATTAGGATAATATAAGGATGATGAATTTCATAAATTTGGGGGGGGGGGTCTAACATCACAATATTTTTAAAAAAAAAATATGTTAGATAGCATACAAGATTCATAAAACCGAGCTTAAATGACCGACATATTTTCATTATTTAAATGTGAAAATTACAAACCTGAAGTCAAATTTGATAAAATGATTCTCATTAGACATGTTATGTAAAATAAAATTTAAATTAATTTTTTTGGTTTATTTCTTAATTCGTTTTCGTTAAGAACCTTATTTTTAGTAATGTTATTTTATACTTAAAACATAATTTTCTAAATTAAAAATGTGTTTTCATGATTTAATATGATGTAATATTTAATTTCATAACATTATTAAAAATATTGAATATCATTTATTTAATTTATCTTGTAAAAATAATTCTAGTCTTATTTTTATAATATTCCCTTAAAATATAAAAATTTCTGTGAATTGTAAAAATACAATATATAAATTTAAAGATAAAATTTCATTTTCTGTATTTATAATATAAATAAATAATATGGATTTTTATTTTAATTATATTTGTTCTAATATATTTTAAATGGTAAAATTATTATTTTTACAATGATTTATATTGTTAAATATAATAGAATGGAATTTTATATATTAAATTGTCATTTTTCTAAAAAATAGTATTTTATTGTGTCAAGGAGATTTATTTATAAATTAACTTTTCCAGCTTCAAAATGTTGAATTTTTTAAAAATCATTACATTTTGGGAATACGTGGGTCCAAATTTTATAAATAGATCACATTTATTTATTTTTCAATATGAATAGTAATTGTAGTCACTATCGTTACCACATTAAGTTAAAAATCCATAAATTAATGATATGAGTAATATGAAAAGGACTATAATGTGATCATAAAACATTCGTATATTTTATTTTATGAGAGAATTTTTTCAATCATCAACTAATATTCAATTATATTTCATTTTTTGAACATTCAAATAAGATTTTGATATTTATAATATTTAATTTATTGAAATGTCAAAACTATCACTCTCCTATTTTTTTAACAATAAAACTTTAACATAAGGTTAACATGAGGATATGTTTAGTTATAAATATTATTTTTTAATATAAACTATTTCTATTTATCATGTAATTTTTTAAACTATTAGTTCTAAAAATCATAAATTATCTACAATCTTTTGATGCAATAAATTTTCAGTTAAAGGAAAATCCAAATAAATGATAATTAAAATATTAAAATTTATATAGTTTGAGATTATAAATGTAGTTATTTTGATAAATTATGACAAAATATTTATAGTTATTAAAAAAAATATTGTTCTAGTCATTTTTTATTTCATGATGTTATTAAAATATATTTATTTAATAGTTCTAGAAATTTCCATTAATGATGAATTATAATAAATAATATATTCGTAAATGATAAAAATTACTTAAAAAATTATACTATGGAAATTTAATTATATATGGATTATAGTATCAATAATGTAACATTTTTTATTCATTTTTATACTTATTGTGACTATATTTACCCTCAAAGAATAAAAATATTTTTTTATGTTTACTGTGATTGGGGTAAATGAGAGGCTAAAATCATATAATATGGGAAACAACTATGACCAAACCTGTCAAAAAAGTAATCGATGAGATGGTTTAGACCCATACACATCTAATATTATAAATAAATTTTTTTGGATCCATTGAGTATTAAATATTAATTTATATTAATTTAATAGTCTCACATATTCAAAGGGTTCCCCTCCCCTCTATTATAAAATGATACCTATCCATTTCATTATATAACAGTAATTGTTTTTTGTTCATCCAATATATACCCATATTAATTTATTAAATCCTTCCACACAATATATATTCCTTAAATCATTAATATATATAAATAGTTATTTTAAGGTTTTTATAAATAAAAGTTTTTTAAATATGATTTATAGTTTTTAATCAAGTACTTCAGTTTCATTTTTTATTCCACCATCTTAAAAAATTCTTTAAACATTTGTATATAATAAAAACATTATATTACAAGTACATATATATTGATATTTTAGTGCAACAACCTATATCTTTCTCATATTCCATTACATTGGGAACAATACTATATTTTCTGTTTACAATAGACTATAGCCTCCCAAACTAGTGTAATCATTTCTATCACCATCTATAATGGATGTGTTATAATAATGGAATTATTTCTAATATTTTAAATTAATTAAATTTTATTAAAATATAGTATTAAATTTATCTTCTTAACATTCAATTCTAGAAAAATTGGTGAAACCGTCCACTCACACATGTGGATTATAACCTCTATTAAGCACTGTGATTCATTTTTAATCACCAAAAAACATTAATGATTTGTATAACTAAGTTTAGAGAATTAATATTATATTAATGGAATTATAATCCTTAATTAATTAAAAATTAATACTTATATTTTTTCATAATGTTCATTGAATATTAGAAATGATTCTCATGCATACATATGCCCTATAATCTTAATTAATGTAACAATTTTCATTTATCGTAATCATGTTAAAGGGATGTATTTAAACATTAAATTTTGAAAAATGTAAATTAATTACACAATTATTATTATTCTAGATAATTTTGAATAAATAATATAATGTCAATAGTCAAACAACAGATGTTATATATGATAGAAGAGAAAAATATTATCAGAAATCATGATGTGAATTTCACTGATTAATTAATTGTATATAGCATGGTTTTACAATAAATAATGAAATGTTGAAAAATAAATAGGGTATTTTGAATTTATATAATAAAAATATTTTCTAATTTGGAATGTAATGAATATTTGGGATGATCCGTGGTCAGGGTAGGTGACAATCTTTAAAAAATATTTTTATTGTTCAACAGTAAATGTTTTTCCAAAAATTCAGATGAAAAATATTTTTAATACATATATATAAGGAACATAATTTACTCTTATCATGAAACATATATTCCATTAAGAATCCTTTGTAATATTCAACTTTTCATTTAAATTAAAATGGATTATTTATTTTGTAATGAATTGTTAGATTTTAAAAAATGAATTAATTTGACTTTATATAAAATATATTAAAAAAGAAATTTTTTTATTGAATGTATTAATTTGTTTATAAAAATGAAAATACTAATATTATATTTTAAAATATATAGTGAGAAAATATTATCCCACCAACATAACCTTTATTTTATGTTTGAAATCCACTATATGTGATTACATTTTCGTTTTAGTGAACCCCTATTTCCCTTTATCTATATATTTATGTATTGATAATGGTGTTTTTTTGTTAAAGGGTATTTTAAAATATATTATTATTATATATGGAATCAAAAGTTATGTTCAATGGTTTTAATAATGACATAGTCCTTTTACATTATTTACATGATGTCGATCCATATTTTAGATCATGGTTCAGCTCATTTTAGCTTAAACGATTGTTATACCATAATAGCACTTTGTACGATCATTGTAGCATATAGTATGGGTGTGCCAAGATTATAATGAAATGTAGAGTTTATTGATAATTTTCATTATTGAATTGTGTTTGATTTTATTCCCACAGATTGTCTAATTGAAATTCTATAGTAATGGTTTTGTGATGAAGATAATGTCCCAAGGAACCTATATTACACTTCTATTCATGTAATGTTTTTCAAGGAAACCATTTGATTTTGAAATGAAATTTTTTTAATATTTATTGAAAAAATTAAAACCTTTTTGGATAAAAAATATATGTTTTTATGAAATGTGTTTTGATGAGTTTTCACATATTTCACTGAATGAATAGATTTCCTTTATATGTGTACCGTATTGAGATTTTCCTTTATAACCCATGTTTCAAATTTTTATTAACATGTATTAAGAATAGGTAATAGATAGGACGAAGTCTTTTTTAATGTCATTAATGTTTTTCATCAAATAAAATAATTATATATTTTAAAATTTTAATTCTATAAAAAATGTGGAAACTTTGTTGAAGTGTCTTATTTGTAATATATGAGATTATTTTATAAGATTTATAGAATTACATTATAAAAATATAAACCAAAAATATAAATTAGATTATATAAAACTAATGTTTACATTAAAGAAACTAGAATAAAAAATTTATTTTTTCAGTTTCCTACATATATAATAGTTATAGAGATATAATGATTGGTAATCTCATTGTTCTATAAAAAATAATAGTTAACCTATTTATAACAAGAAGTATGTTTCATATGTGTGCATGTATGACATAGAATACAATAATCTCTTTTAGGATCGTTTTTTATCTTATTGAAATTTATGTAAATGATGGGTGGGGATATAAAAATAAAGAAAATTCATTACAGACATGTATTAATATGATATAAATATTCATGGATATATAAATTAATTTATTCACATCAGTTTTGAATTCAAAATAATTTCTAATTAATCTTCAGTTCAGAGGGTAATTATTTTTATATAATTTTTTGGAAATTATTTATTGATTCACAATAGAGAATATTTATTATGATATATTTGAAACACAAAAAAAGAAAATGAATATTACATAACTAAATTGATGTTTAATTTTTTTCAATATGGAGTTCAGGGAATCAATAAAAATGTTATTTAAATATAGTTATAAATTTGAAATGAATTTGTATGGAATTGTTGACATGGATCTATGAAGGGAACCTCCACATCTATAACTATTTGAAATAATTGAATCTATTTATAAAATATAGATTGTGTTAGTTCAATCAATTCATGAATGTAGAAAATAATATAACATTAGTGGCCATAATTGATGGATTGGTTATTAATATTTAAAAGAGATATACTTATTATATTTAGTGTTGACGGAATTTTATAAAATGATTTTGATTAGTCGTAATTGAAAAAGTTGTTCATTTAATTTTTTCATGCTAATAGTACATAAAATGTGGATTTTTTCATTTTGATATTTTATGGATTCTCTCATATTCTGTGGGATATAATTAAGTGTGAGATAAGATATCTGGATCCAAAATGGTTTATTATTTTAAATATTTATAATATAGCTCCATCATAAAAAATGATAATTGAGTTAGAATGTGGATTTTATTGATTTTTTGTCGATTCAAGTGAATATTTCAACATGAAATTTTTAAAATGAAAATTTTCCTTCTTAATAAGTATTTTAATTCTATATAGAAATAAGTAAAAATATAAATAAATAACAAATACCCCGTAATAATAATAGGAAATATTTTATTTAATAAATATAGTAAATTACATATGAACGATAAATAGTCTAGTAAATTGAAAAATAGTATAATGGGGTAATGAATGAAAATAATAAGTATTACAAGATTTTTTAAGACTAAAGGTTCAGGGTCTCTAATAAATATCAAATGTATGAACCATATTTTCAAAAAATGAATGAATATGGAAATGATTGAAAATTTAAAACATAAATATAGATATTATTGATGGAATATTGATTGAATTAATAGTAACATAAATATTTTTAATTTATTATAAGTATAATTTTTTTAACACTTTTAGAAATTTGTCTATTAGTATTGTAACAAGACCATTTGAATATTCAAAATTCATTTAGAATGACTAATTATGTAACCTTAAGTTAAATTTTAACTATGAATATATTATGCTATAATAGATATAAGAAGCTATAAAAAGTATACTCAATCATTTTATCATAATGTAAGTGAGTGTCTACATTATATAGTAATCCAAATTTTATATTAGTTAAAAAATTATAAATTTAAAAATAGTATTAAATAATAAAATAAAATAACATATTAATTTATTTGGGGAAATTAGTTTTAAATTTTTTATCATAATATTGAAATTAGGAAGGAGGAGGATGTTTAGAAAAATTCTTGTATATTAAAAATCATTTTTAAATAGTAAAATGTCACATAAGTACTATATATTTAATGGTGTGGTATAAAAAAATTTCAGTTTGAGACACTAGTTTAATATTATAATGCAAAATTTACACTTAATTACTATGTCCCTAATATTCAATAACATTATTATTCCAATTTTGATGAAATTTTATTTTATTAGAATATTTGATTTTAAAACTCCCACTCCCCTCCTATTTATATCAATTTTATTAGAACCCAAATCATCATTGAGGTACAAATCTTGGGTATTCGATTTTTCTCATTTAATTTTTTCAAATATGTCCTATTGTCGACTACTATTGAGGTCGTTGAAGGATCCAGGGTGTCTAGGGCTCGTTCAAAGTAAGAAATCCATGGTTTCAGGTCTTTTGGGACTATCACACAGTTAGTAGAAACCATGCGAGTAAGGAGGCATGGTTTATTAAAAAAATTAATGATGAAAATTTAGATATTATTGGCCTTATTTTTAGAGTATAACATGTGGTATGTCCATACGGCCCTGCAGTATGTCTGCAGTTTTAGTAAACATCGCCTACGATTGGCCACACGATTTCCACATTGTCAATAATCCATGATGTGATGGCATGTGAGTGACCACATTCTATTATAGTTACAATTTCATATGGTGGAAAGTTAGAAAAAAACGTGACATTAAACCCTATGAACTAGTTAAATTGGTTAAAAGGAAGATATATTACTAAAATTATTATAAAATTTTAATCATTTCCAATCAATTTTTCATAGTCTAGGGAAACAAATTTGAGATCCCTCTTTAGAAAATTCAATGATTTCGGATACCTTCATCATTCTATCTCTTATTGGAACATGGTCCATCTCCTTGGATTCACTACATTGATGAATTTTTTACTTTTTATCATTTCTCAATTCCTTCAGTTATGATTTCCTTATTTGTATATATGATCATATGCACTAATATCTTGTTCTTCATATGTTCTTCAAATATCTTCCATACTGAGAAACATCAGTGCCAGATAGTGGAAGAGCTATCTATCATGATCTTAAGGTAGGTGGTCTCATTTATTATTCTAATTAACCAGTGCTTCATATATGATAAACCATTGAGCAACCATTTTTGTGGAAACACATTAATTTTCTAAATCATCCTTGTTGTTAACTATTTTTGTTTGGGAAATTGAACCGGGTTTTTATGCATGTTATAGGTTATGGGAATTGAATAAAGGCCACTCAAGGGTGAGTTTCCTTTAATGACCCTTTATAGAAAGGTTAACATACCTCATGACACATGTATGTTATTTCTTATTTGATTATGTCATGAGTCAATTACTATAACCATTAATTTTCCCACCTAAGTTAAACAATATTATAGCTATTTAATAAATTTGTTTACATTTTATTCCTTTTAGGTGATGTATTCCCATGTGAGTAAATTTAATAACAACAATTAGGATGTGGGTCCTTGCATTAATCACCATTGTGAGGTTTTTCATTCTGTATGTTGTTTTTTTTACCTTGGAATAACAAATTAATTGTTTTAAATGAGTTTAGATGTTTAAAAGAAAAATATCACGACTGAATCATGGATTCAGTTTGAAATACAATGGAAGGTAACTAGTGACTGTTGTTATTTTATACCCTATATGAACCATGGATTCAATTTAGAATTCCCACTATTGGGTCGAAGGCTTAATTATTTTTAATCCATGAGTGAACCATTGCTCCATTTATAGATTCCACGGACAAGCTTATCATGGATGTACATATATGATGAGTGAATCATAGATCCATCGAGGGCTTCTAATGATGGTCTAAAGAGGAATATGACTATATGTCATAAATGATACAAGCATCTTCTTAACTAGACCACCATAGATGAGCATAGTGACATTAACTTATACCACAACTAGAGTGATATTGGGTTCTTGAGAGGTTTGTTCAGTAGGGTTTGTGTAACCCCCCGACCCAAGTTACCCAGAGTCTGTGCATTATTGCATAACATTTGCATGGTCACAATAAAGATCAAGTCTCAAATGACCGATTAGTTTAGTAGCCTTGGAATAACTAGATACATTCATAAAGTTTACATTACATCATAAAATGAAAAAATACAACAATATAGTCTCCATAGTCTACACTCTTATCCCCTCATACTATTCGTGCAGGTCATTCATAAAATACTTCTTCACATCTTGGGAAAAAATAAAACATAAAAAATGGTGAGCTCAAATGCCCATTAAGGATAAAAATATTGCGGAAACTTTCCTAAATTAGCATAAAAATTTAATTCAACGTATAAATAAAACAAAATTATTTTAAAACATGAAAATCAACATAATATGGCAGAAAAAATAAAATAATTTCATATACTTATTGACATGGATATTATACTAGTCGAATAATCACATGCAATATCAATAACCACTTTCATAATCATGGAATGCATAATGCCAGACTATCATAACCACATAGCCAAGGCCTTGTGCCAAGAATACAAATATGATTTTCTGAAGGCCTTGTGCCAAGACACTAGTTTTTCTCAGGAGACCTACTGATGCATCGAGAAGCTATAACGGGCGCCACCCGTCACTTATTATGTCCAATTCATTCCTCATATGAACAGGTTTCAACATAACATAAGCATTCGTATTAAAACTAGCATACGAAATGTCAATACTTTAACCATTAACCATGAATGGTTTAAAAATAAAACATCCATAGTAAAACGTATCACAAAACCTTCAATACATTATTAATGTTTTGTATCATAATAAATCAACTTCAAATAAGTTTAAAATCCATCAAAGGATGTTGACATAGATGCAATCAAAACTATTTGAGAGAAATATCTCTGTTTTTGATTTCATTTAAAAGTCAAATTATTATAAAATAAAACATTTACATTGATATTTTTCCTATAATCTTGTAAGGGAAGCTTCGAAGATTTTATAATGTCAGAAAATAGCCACACCCACCGTATATGTTAAAAAAACATTATTACATTAATTCTGTCGAAAAAGGTTTAAAAAAGACCTTGTTTGGAAAACGACAGAAAGATTCCTTTATAAACCTCTTATAAAAAGTCAAACAAGGGTATAAATTACTTTAACCCAAATTCTAGTAAATAGTAAAAAAAATTGAATTACATTTTTATGAAACATGGATGTGGATGATAAAGAGGTCCCAGTAGATAAGCACATATAAACAATCTCGGATAATGGAGAGATTGTGAAATAAACCCTTACCTTTTACATCTCCTTGGTTGGGGGTAGGATAACCTCCTGTATAATGGATAAATAATTGTTATTAAATTATACAGGAGTCATATACATTAATATGATATCATATATGATCTTTTAACATTGCTTTTTTAATAATATCTTAGTATTATCGTCGTTTCGGGTGTTAACTTACTCGTATATGTATTGTTATATACGCCATGTTTGTTATGGATATGTTGTTTCTTATTAATATCCATAATGATATCAAGTCCTTATTCATTATTTTTAATCATCAAATGATAATTTTACTTGAATGGATACGATGGAGAATGAATCTAATCGTGTTCGTGGAGATGGTAGTCCGTACGTATGCACAAGCGTCAATATCATTCTTTTGATATTAAAATAATATATAATTGGATGATATATCATATATAAATAATCATTATCATGTTATATTTATTATTTACATGAATTACACATCATTATTATACCCATCCAAATAATAATTTATTGAATAACAATTACACCATGACGTAGAGACGGTAAGCCGTACGTACGCTCGTATGGTGACATGTTATTCAAAGGATGGATAAAATACTGAATAAGGTTGTACCATATTTATAATAACATCACAGTATATATAATATACTGGAGTTATTATTTTAGAATGGGAATAACAAAGAAAGAAGAAGTTGAAGAAGAAAGGAACTTGAAAGAGGGTGGTGAAAACATTACCTCCTCTTCGGGTTCTCCCTTTTGATGTGATCAAAAGGGCTCCTTTGGTTGGCTTCCTGATCGAACTAAGGCCTCTAGGTTTAATTGAGGGATGTTGAGAGAATATTTGGGAAGGGTTTGGCCGAGCCAAAAGGCTTTGAATATGTGAATTAGTGAGAAGGGGGGGTTCCCTTTTATAAGAGGGGTGAGGGGCACCTTTGGAAAAGCTAGAAATATTATTTTATAATAAATTCATATTCGGTTTATAATGGATCCAAAGTGGATTTTTTAATGTTTAAGGTGGGGATGGGTCGAAAACCTCACAGCCAATAGAATTTATATTGGCTTGTGTCATTATATTAACCTTATCTATTAGTTTTAACTCTTAGTTAATTAGTTTGACACTTACCATGTCACTTTGTATTTTTTTATTATATAGTTAATAAACATATTATATACCTAAAAGAGACCACCAAGTGGTCAATTAATGATGAACCTATCATGATATAAGTCTCTTGTCCGAACCTCAGATTTTTAGGAATTGAATATAAATTAATTATATAATATTTTTTTTAAAAACTCTTTTTTGGTAATTTTAAAACAATTAGGTATTTTGTTTTTGATAAATTCATAACAACATTATTACTCAGAACAAAATTTATATAATCAATAATAATATGTCATATTAACCTAAAAAATTAGTTTAATTCATAAAAAGTATCAAATTATGTTTATTTTGATATTTATAATATCAATTATTTTAATATTTCATCAATTAGGTAACTACTGTATCACCATTGTGTCATAAATAAATTAAATTATATAATTTATAAAAATTATAAATAAAATAAAATTACGTAGGAAATCTTTTAAGATTTCTAATGAATAAATAAAATCAAATTTATCATATGTACAACCCTATATTAAATTTTTTTTAGTAAATAAACTTCGATTTTAAAGCTTTTAATTGTTCTTTGAATTAAATAATATCAAATGTCCTAATCTAATCCAAGTGGGCCTAAATGATAATATTTTATTCCTAAAGTTGTTTTTGGTCGAGATAAACTTGTCCAATAGAATTATGAAATGTTTTAGGGTAATATTAATATCATTTTTCCAATAATTATCCTATTTACTTTTAACCATGGAAAATAAAAGTAAAAAGTTACTTTTCACCAAAAATAATTTTCATCTCATTGAACCAAATTTTACATTTTGATATTAACCGCGTCTCTCAGAATTTCGAAATTCCACTCACAGAAGTGGTAAAATTATGTTCTATGTGAATTTCCAAATTCTCCTAGGAGGTGGGTAAAAGACGGTGAAAAGTTCAATAAAATTTTTATATATCTAAAATTATTCTACAATTACGCCAATGAATTAAATTGATCACATATATGTTTTATGTATCTATTTTGACTTTAATTAAATTTAAATGAAATAAATAATTATTTAAATATAAAATTTGGTTTTAAACTATAACTTAGTGTTGTTTCACTATTCATAAAAAATTGAATGTTTTCAGAAAAAAACCAAAATTTCACCAAAGGCTAATTTTGATATTCCAAATCCAAAAATGAATTCCATTTTGAAAGATAAAATTTATAAAATTTCAAAAAAAGGGTATTACTATTCATAACGGCTAGTTTGATTGGTTGTGGTGTATGTGTTAGAACTCGAAGTTGCGTACAACACATGCTACTATTTTATTCAAATGAAAGCGTACAGTGGAAGCTTGGGGTGTTACATTCTCCCCTTCTTCAAATAATTTCGTCCTCAAAATTTCTATAATACAACCGCATGAAAAGACTTGGGTGGTTCTTCATCATAAGTTCCTCGGGTACCCATGTTGCCTCTTCCATCTTATGGTTTCTCCATAGAACTTTTACCAGACGAGTCATCCGGTTTCTCAGTACTTGATCACTCATATCAAGAATCCTGGTGGGATTTTCCCAATAAGTCATATCTGGTTCCAGTTATAATTCCTCATAGGTGAGTACATGCATTGGGTCAGGCATGTATTTCCTTAACAGTGATACGTGGAACACATCGTGATATTTGGAGAGACTTGGTGGCATTTCCAAATGGTATGCTACATCCACAATTAGTTCTAGAATTTCGAAAGGTCGGATGTACCTAGGACTCAAGTTACCATTCTTATCAAAACATAAAACTCCTTTCCATGGAGATACCATCACGAAAACATGATCTCCTACCTGAAATTCCAAATCCTTCCTTCGTTTATCGGCATAGCTATTCTTCCTTCTTTGAGCTGCTTTGATGTGGATTTGGATTACCTTTACCTTTTCCATTGTTTCCTCCACCTGTTCTGGGCCTACAAGTTTTCGTTCACGAACGTCATCCCAACAGGTTGGTGTGCGACATCTCTTTCTGTATAATGCTTCATATGGTGGAATCTGAATACTCGAATGGAAGCTATTGTTAAAGAAAAATTCTACCAGAGGTAAATATTGATCCCACATACCGTGAAAGTCAAGCAAGCATGATCTCAACATGTCTTCTAAGGTTTGAATAGTTGGTTCTAATTGTACATCTATTTGAGGGTGGTAGGAAGTGCTCAATTGACATTTAGTATCCAGGGATTTCTGATCACTCTTCCAGAATCTTGAAGTTAAACGGGGATCACGATCAGCAGCAATCGATAGGGGAACTCCATGAAGTCTCACCACTACATTAATATATAGTCTTGCTAGACGTTCCGGTGGTAGATCTTCTCTTATAGTAAGAAAATGTGTTGACTTGGCAAGAGGATCAACAATATCCCATGTTGCATCGTTCCTTCTAGGAGTATTTGGTAGCCCCATGACAATGCCCATCGTAATACTGTGCCATTTCCACTCTGGTATGGGAAGAGGTTGCAGGACCCCTCCGGGCTGTTTCCTTCCAGCTTTCACTCGTTGAAAAACCCTACATCTTGACTCAAAATCAGAAATCTCCCTCTTCATGTTGTCCCACCAAAAATGTTCCTTCAAGTCTCTATACATTTTGGTGCTCCCAGGGTGTATTGAGAAATTGGAACTGTGAGCATTGTCCAACAATTCCATTTTTAGATCAGGTATATTGGGAACACAAAGTATATTCCCAAATTTCAAAATTCCATATTCATACCCAAATTCATTCAATCTCACATCACTCACAGCTCTAATCTTCTTTTGAAATTCTTCATCATCGATCTGAGAACTCTTAATCCTTTCTAGTAAATATGGTTTGGCAACCATTTAAAAAAGCACTGATGTTTCAACTTCCACGGTTATTCCCATGTCAATTTTCAGTACATCCATGAAAATTTGATTCCTTTCAATTCCCAAATTGTTCAAAACTCCATGATCGTTTCTGGTCATACATCTTCCACCTTATTTGCCTTCCCCGGGTGTTAGTGTATTGTACAATAATAATCCTTGAGTAATTCAAACCATCTCCTTTGCATCATGTTGAGTTCTTTTTGTGAGAAAATATACTTCAAACTCTTGTGATCAGTATAAATCTCACATTTTTCACCATAGAGGTAGTGCCTCCATATCTTCAAAGCAAAGATCACATCTTCTATCTCGAGATCATGAGTATGATGGTTTTGCTCATAAATTTTCAACTGTCGTGATGCATAGGCAATAACCCTATCATTCTGCATAAGGACACAACCAAGTCCTTTCTTCGATGCATCACTATAAATAATGAACCCATCAATCCCCATTGGTAGTGTCAATATAGGAGCATTGACTAATCTAATCTTCAGTTCTTCAAAATATTATTCACACTTTTTGACCAAACCAATTTAACCCCCTTACGTGTAAGCTTTGTTAATGGGTTAGCCAATCGGGCAAAATTCTGGACGAAACGTCATTAATAACCTGCTAAACCAATAAAACTGCATACCTCAGTTATACTCATAGGTTCTTTCCATGCATGGATTGCCCTGGTCATAGAAATATCAACAGAGATTCCATATTTAGAGAACATATGTCCAATAAAAGAAATCCCCTGAAACCAGAATTCACACTTGCTAAACTTCCCATATAATTCAGGTATTCTCAGAGTCTTCAGGATAATGCCCAAGTTATTTTCATGATATTTGAAGCTTTTGGATTATACCAAGATATCATAAGTAAATACCACCACAAAATCATCGAGATATTTCTTGAAAACTCTGTTCATTAGGTCCATGAATACAGAGGGTGCATTAGTCATCGCAATAGGCATTACCGTAAACTCGTAATGCCCGTACCTTGTTCGAAATGCTATCTCCGGAATGTCTTCCTTATTCCCACACAACTAAGGGTATCCAGGTCGAAGGTCAATCTTTGAAAAGTATTGAGCCTCATGCATTTGGTCAAATAAATCATCAATGCGAGGTATGGGATACTTGTTCTTTATTGATATAGCATTGAGCTCCCTGTAGTTGATAAATAACCTCATAGATACATCTTTCATTGTAACAAAAAGAACAGGGGCTCCCCATGGAGAAAAACTACGTTGAATAAATCCTTTATTAGTCAATTCCTATAGTTGTTTCTTTAGTTCAACTAATTCCACAGTGTCCATTCTATAAGGGGTCTTTGATATAGGCCTTGATCCAGGAATTAAATCATTGGAAAACACAACTTCTCATTCTAGAGGATGTCCAGGTAAATCCTCCGGAAACACATCTATATATTCTTTCACAATAGGTAGAGCCTCTATTTGAACATTTATTTCCTCACCCACAGTCATTTCATTCACTTCCTCCCCCATAATTTAATTTAGTTGAGCACTGGGGGTGGATCTAGATAAGAATTAGGTGGTGACGATTATGCTCTAAAGATAAGGTGATCCTTATAATCTTTATCAAAAAGTGTAACCTCCTTCTTCTTACAATAAATCTTTGCATCATGGTCTGAAATCCAATCTATACCGAGAATTATATCAATCTCAATCATAGGTATGATGATGAGATCAACAGATAAAGAACATTTATGTGATCTAATGAGGACTAATTCACAAAACATTGTTGCAATGATAATTCCCTTAGGATTTTTAACTGACAACCCCCTCATTAAATTCAAATTGGAAATATCTTATTTTCTTAGAAAACTTGGAAGATATGAAACAATGTGATGATCCATAATCAAATAATGCATTTTCAAAACTTGAGGAAACCATTAAATTACCTACCACCACGTCTTTCAGAGCTTCTACCATACGAGTAGTGATAGTATAAGCTTGTCTTTGATCCCTTGGACTTTTCGGTGGTAATTTCCCCTGACGCTTAGGAAATTCATTTTCATAATGTCCCATCTCCCTACAATTGTAGCATTGGACATTGGTAGCTTCATTCTTCAACATGAAATCACGAGCTTGGTGGGATTTTTCACCACACATGTAACAGAATATCATTCATTTTAAGCAAGTACCAGGGTGTTTCATCCCACATTTACTACATGTTGGATATTCAAATTTTCCCATCTTAACCTTATTTCCATTCCCAGATTGATCAGCAGATCTCTTCTTCTCTTTCTTTTCTTTAAAGACTTAAGACTTATAGAATTCCTTTTCTGTCTTGATAGCACATAAGACAATATCTTCGTACGACAAGAAGGATTGCGAGACTAATTCTTGATAGAGAAATGGTTTTATCCCATATAAGAAAAGATCGATCTTACTTCTTGGGTTACGTTTATAATCTCTAGTATACCTTGCTATCCTCGTAAAGTTTGCCTCATACTTTGCGACATTCTCATTATCCTTTTGTCTCAGACTCATAAATTGTCTTTCCATATCTACTCGATGGTCACAAGGAAAGTATTTTTCTAAATACAGATCTTTGAACTCCCTCCATTCCATATTTGATACTTCATCATCTTCCTTCGTGTTTTGAATCAATGACCACCATTGATCAGTATCTCCGGTGAGGCGATAAACTACCATGACATATTTTTCTCTTTCACTAATCCCCAAAGCATGAAATATTTTCTCTAGGGAACTTATCCATTTCTCAACTACTAATAGATTTTTACTCCCATTGAATGTTGGTTCTTGCTGCCTCATAAAGCGATCTAACATTGATCCACCACGCTGTGGATCTGGGTGCTCCATACGGGTAAGGTTATTATTCATAACCTGAGTGAGTTTTCCTAGTGTGGTGATTAGTTTATCAGCACCAGCTGCATCACCAGCTCCACTATAATTATCTTGAGCAAGAGGGAAATCCCTATATGGAGTGTGTGCATTGATATAGTTTCCATTTCTTCCACTAGGAACCATTTCTAAACAATGGCATAAACTAGATCAGTTTATGAATCAAAATACATAAATCCAAAATTATAAAACACTTAACATAAATTGAACTATTTATGGATATATTCCATAATCATAATAATGTTTTCTTTGAAGAATTATATACTCATAAACCCTTCATAATGATTTGTAATGAAAATGGGAGTTATCCTAAGCATATCCCCTGGGAGTGTCGTAACCAAGAGTGCAGCAAGGCCAGTTGTCGTGCACCAGTTCCCGTTCGAGTCTAGCTCAAAGCGGTGTTTTTGGGTTTTATGCCTAGGTACATCTGTGCCAGATCCGCCTCTACATGCTCGTATCCAGAACGGGATGTATTTCTCAGAAAACTCACAAAATATCTACAATACAAAATTATAGGATTTTCTTCTATACTAATCCACAAAGTCCATCTTAAATATATGTGCTCTAATCAGAGTTTATATAAATATAGCTTCCAAGGTTTGTACTAAACTTCCTCTGATACCAACTGTAATGCCCCGAACCCAGTTACCTAGATTTGGTGAATTATCACATAACATTGGAATGATCACAAGAAAGATCAAGTCTCGAAAAACCGATTAGTTTAGTAGCCTTGGAATAACTAGATACATTCATAAAGTTTACATTACATAATAAAATGAAAAACTACAACAATATAGTCTCCATTTTCCACACTCTTATCGCCTCATACTATCCCTGCATTTCATTCATAAAATACTTCTTCACATCCTGGGAAAAATAAAACATAGAAAGGGGTGAGCTTAAATGCCCAGTTAGGATAACAATATAGCAGAAACATTCATAAATAAGCATAAACATTTAAGGAAATGAATAACTAAAAAAATCCTTTTAAAACATGAACTTCAACATAATCTGGTAGAAATAAAATGAAATAATTCCATATACTTATTCACATGGATATTCTACTAGTCAAAAAATATCATGCAATATCAATAACCACTTTCATAATGATGGAATGCATAATTACGGACTATCATAACCACATAGCCAAGGCCTCATGCTAAGACTACAAATAATATTTTGTCAAGGCCTTGTGCCAAGACACTAGTTTGTCTCATGAGACCTACCGACGCATCGAGGAGCTATAGCGAGCTCCACCCATCACTTAATTAGTCCAATGCATTCCTCATATGAACAGGTTTCAACATAACATATACATTCGTATAAAAACTAGCATAAGAAATTTCAATACATTCACCATATACCATGAATCGTATAAAAATAACACAACCATAGTAAAACATATCACAAAACCTTCAATACATTAAGGAAGTTTTTTATCATAATAAATCAACTTCCAATAAGCTTAAAATCCATCAAAAGATGTTTACATAGATGAAATCAAAACTATTTGTTAGAAATATCTCATATTTTGAATTCATTTAAAAGTAACATTATTATAAAAGAAAAAAATTACATTGAAAATGTTCCTATAAGCTTGTAAGGGAAGGTTCTAAGATTTTATAACGGTGGAAAATAGATGCACCCTATTTATAAGTTAAAAAAACATTTTTACCTTAATTCTATCGAAAAGGTTTAAAAAAAGACCTTTTTTTGGAAGATGACGGAAAGATTCCTTTATAAACCTCTTATAAAAATTCGTACAAGGGTATAAATGACATGAACCCATATTCTAGTAAATAGTAAAAAATGTTTTGAAAAACATTTTTAAGAAACATGGATGTGGATGATAAAGAGGTCCCGGTAGATAATCACGTATAAACAACCTCGGATAATGAAGAGATTTTGAAACAAACACTTACCTTGTACTATTCCTTGGATGGTGGTAGGTTAACCTCCTATATAATGGTGAAATAATTGTTATTTAACTATACAAGAATCATATACATTAATATGATATCATATATGATCTTTTAACATTTCTTTGTTAATAATATCTTAGTATTATCGTCGTTTTGGGTGTTAACTTACTCTTATATGTTTTGTTACATAAGACATGTTGGTCATGCATAGGATGTATCTTATTCATATCCAGAATGATATCAAGTCCTTAATCATTATTTATAATCATCAAATGATAATTATACATGAGTGGATACGATGGAGAATGAATCTCATCGCGTTCGTTGAGACTGTAGTCCGTACGTACGTATTAGCGACAATATCATTCTTTTGATATTAAAATAATATATAATTGGATGATATATCATATATACAGAATCATTATCATGTTATATTTATTATTTACCTGAATTACACATCATTATTATACCCATCCAAATAATAATTTATTGAATAACAATTACACCATGACGTGGAGACGGTAAGCCGTACGTACGCACGTATGGTGACATGTCATTAAAAGGATGGATAGAATACTAAATATGGTTGTATCATATTTATAATAACATCACAGTATATATAAGATACTAGAGTAATTATTTTTTAATGGGAATAACAAAGAAAGAAGAAGTTGAAGAAGAAAGGAACTTGAAAGAGGGTGGTGAAAACATTACCTCTTCTTCGGGTCCATCCATTTGATTTGACCAAAAGGGCTCCTTAGGTTGGATTTATGATCAAACTAAGGCCTATAGGTTTATCTTAGGGAAGTTTAGAGAGTATTTGGACAGGTTTTGGCTTATCCAGAAGTCTTTGAATGTTTGAATTAGTGAGAAGGGGGAGTGCCCTTTTATAAGAGGGTGAGGGGAACCTTTGGAAATGATAGAAATATTATTTTATAATAAATTAATATTCCATTTATAATGGCTCCAAAGTATATTATTTAAAGGTTAAGGTGGGTATGGGTCGAAAACCACTCAACCAATAGAATTTAGACAGTTTTGGGTCATTATATTAACCTTATCGTTTATTTTTAACTCTAGGTTAATTAGTTTGAACCTTACCATGTTACTTTCTATTTTTATCTTATATAGTTAAAAAACGTACAATATACCTCCAAGAGTCCCCCAAGTGGTCCATTAATAATACACCTATCGCGATATAAGTCTCTCGGCTGACCCATATATTTTTTGGAATTGAATATATTTTAATAATATAATATATTTTTTAAAAACTCTTTTATGTTAATGTTGACACTATTGGGTATTTGGTTTTTGATAAATTCATAACAGCTTTATTACTTTGAAAAAAATTTATATAATCAATCCTAATATGTTAGTGGGACCATATTAAGGGGTGCAATCCTCTATTTCTGAACCAGGATCCTCCTTTGGAATAATGTCAAATTTGTTGGGCCTCATTCCATCTAGCTGGTCCTCATCACATGATTCTTTCTTGATGTTGTTGTCCCACCCCACTCCAGGTTCTGCCCCACCAATGGTGTCACATGTGATAAACATTTATCACTAATTAGGAACCAGGCATTGTACAACATGGATACAAGGTCCCATATGGATCGATATCGTACATAGGAATGGGGACCTGTGTCCTCTCACAATCGGTAGCTAGAGAATTTCCACCACAATGAGGACTTACACATTGAGGACTATTCAAACACGGTGTGTGTCAGTCAATTTTATTGAGTTAATAACATGTTTGTCCCTAAGATATATGAAACATAAAATGGTCGTCTGATGGATACTCATGTTCTCACCTCCTTTTCATCATCCCTAGGATACCCAAGCATGCCAACATATTATATTGTGACATAAAAAGGTTCGTGATATGTGTCCCTTTCCTCCCAACATCTGCTGGACTATGTAGCTACTATTTCACTGGATGTGGGTCTCAGTTCTTGGTCCTCCACACACATTGCTGCTCCTTGGTTCCTATCAATAGGAGTGCTCTACGCTAGATCCCCAAAAAAAATATATGTAATTCAAGAAACCATGATGATGTGAGAGAGGAAATAAAATATATGTGGAAGCTATAAGGCTTAATTCAACAGCTCCAGTGAATCCTCATAGAGACGTTTCCTAATTCCCATGATTTAATCTACTTTTGGATACCCTTCTTTAGAACCTATATTATTATTTTCCTTCTGATGGTTCTCACCACTAACCTCTTCCCCCACATGATGCATCCATTTTTTTCAAAAAGGGGAAGTGTTACTCTAGCTGAACTTCTGATAACATTGGGGGGGGGGATTCATGAATATTAACAACTGAACATGATTTTCTGTGGTTTTTAAATTCCTTAGGAGAGCATTGGCTCCTCTAATTCTATCGTTAACATTCTATCCATAGCCTATGATGCATTTATGCTCCGTTTTATGAAACTAATTTCTTCTAGCTATATCTAATACCTATTCATGATGTCCCACAGCTCATCGATGCTCATGTCTATTCAATAGGTGTTCAATTCATTCTATGATTCTTAATAGAAAACATCACAAGAAAGAACCACCACACATAATTTCATCTCATGTGAATGGGGAGGCACCATGCAGATCCCCCGTGATTATTACCATATCTATCAGGTCCCCCAGGCATAACCATTGGCTCTAGAAATTCTTCCTACCATTATTCACCTCTAATTGATGTTAGTTCACTATCTACCACCCTTACTCCCATATCTTCATCACTATAATATAGCCTGATACCACCCTCATGATATCCCCTATCTTTATCTCAACATTAATGTTGAGGCGTCGGTACCACTGCTTTAATGGCCCAAATTGATGGCCTCTTTAGCAACTCACAAGGACAAGAAGCTACAACCATTGTGCATATTAGTGAATTATCCTAATTATAGTGATGGATGGTGGAATATCATTTCAAATCATCCCATACACCCATGTGAACATCAGCCAAATCCCACACTTCACGCATGGGTGGTCCTCACAAAACATTCCAAAATACCCCACTGGCATAATCCACTACATTAATTTTAACATCCTCCAAAATCAGTTTGGATTGTATGGTTCGTATATTAGTTCACAGTCAACCCACGCCACCAGTACACCATCGTGAATGGATAATAGGTATGAAGGCTTCTCTAGGGTTTATGTTCCATCACCAATGAATGTGACCATTTATAGGGGGAATGGATGGAAAATGAATTTCTCTACTCAACCAATCATGCTCTTCACAACCACTAGACCCATATTGAGATGAAAAATAACTCCAAAGTTCACAATTTCTGGTTAAAAATATGGTACATGAGGATAGATGGCATTGAGGTATTTATATCCTCCCATGTGCTCTATGAACTAGCTATATATGAAGAGGAATGGCCCGCACACACATATTGAACTATTTCTATGGTGGGTTTGATGAAGAGAATTATAAAACATTTTAAACATTGGGATACCTAGATTCACAAATTTTCTAAAACCCAGCCTCACCTCCATGATGAATGTGGTTGGCCACTCCCTAATGTGGAAACCTCTCACTGACAGCGTCCATCAATAGATTACTATGGTGATGTACATGGGCTACCTAGATAATGACTACCGCTCATCCTTGTTATTATATCTCCATATTTACCACTGGATATCCTCTAAGACCCACTAGTTGGATTTTCTCTACCTTACTAAACTCCCCATGGATGTGTGAATGGCCTCATTTGTAGTTTCTACTCTATAATGTTCATGAAATATATGAACCACATGTGGATGTGGATGTACCTAGTAGTTTGGTTGTCATTATTTTTGCATGGAACCATATTATTTAATACCTTCTCCATAGGTGGAATCTGTTTTTCATCTTATGAAGAATTATCAAGTGGGAGGAACACATCATACATCTCATTTGGGATCGATATAACTAAAATCTCATAGAGTTCCCAAAGTCAGATTCCAACCTCCCCATGATTTTCACATACAAAAAGTATTTTAAAGGTAAATTTCCATTAACATCTATTCATTCTTTGTTTTAGGGGTTTCCCATTCATTTCTGGAGGAAAGGGTGAGTTTTCATGATTTGGGCCAAATCGAAAGCCCATTTCCAGATTTAAAAACTGATTGTGATTATTTTATAAATATTTCATTTCTAAATATTTTTCACCCATTCAAATTCTAAAATATCCTCCACTAACCTCTTAACACCAACAATTCATTTTAAACCCCTTAGGAATCCATAACAATGTGGTATTTGGATTTTTATATAATAAGTGGGCCAACCGAAAGCCCATTTTATAGTTTTAAATTGTTTTTTTATGTTTTTAATATCATATTCATTATAATGATTTTTTTGGTGATTCCACCTCCCTGTCGACCATAAGAAGACCATGCGCGCTACCATTTCATTTCCCCTCCCCTTGGCGCTCTTTGAAATCGCTAATTACGGCAGAACATAAGAGGGTGTCACAAATCGTCCAGAATTGAAGAGGTAACTTCATCCTTTCTTAACTCTCTCAATTCATACTCTTTTCCCTCCATTACAGTTCCTAATGAGACCTCCTAAATTTTGTTCGAAAAATCCCCCAGAATTTTGGCTGTTTTCAATTTCATCTACTATTTTTTTGGAGTGATTACTTCAGAATATTTCAAGTAAGTGAGTCCCTTTTTTCTTCATTCAAATTGCTTTGGGTTTCATTTGTTTTTATTAGGGATTATTCCTTCTTCCTTGAAGTCCCAAATGAACATAGGATAGGGTTTCAAACATAAGTTTTAACCAAGGGGTTTTCTTTTGAATTCTTGTGGTTTTAGGATTCTTCTAGGTCCTTATTGGTGCGGCGGTGGTGCGAATTAATTTTCACACGGGTATTCAAGGGTTTTCCTTAATTTGGTAGGTGATTCCATTGTGCATGAAATTTTTGATACATATCTTGATTTGATCATGGTATTTTCATTTTTATTTAATTTTAATATTTCTGAAAAATTGGTTTTAGTTTCATTTATAAAGAAAATGGATTTCAAGTTCCAATTTTTGGTGAAATTGGGCGGAATTCATACAAATGATTTATTGGTTCATTTGGGGCTGACCAATAATTAATTTGTGGATTTTATTGAACTATAATACGACGTAAAATCATGTTGTTAATGTTTATTCTTTTTGTTTGTTACTGTGATAGTTTGTTTAAATGGTTTTTGGCAAGTAAATGGGCTTTATGTTCCTTGTTTTTGTGAAAATGGGGGGTTTTTAAAAGATATAACTTCTTAGTTCACATGGGGATACCCCAAAACTAAATTGATGGTTTCATTCAAGTTTATTGAACTTCCATTTTGTTTTGGCGACTTAAAAGTCTGAACATAGTGTGGAAAGTGGATATTTCAAAGAGCATTGGGTGTAATACAATGGGATATTTTGAGAGGTTGTTTTATTGAAAATCAAAATGTTTTGTTGTGTGTTTTAAATGGTATAAAGTGTGTATAGCTACTATATTGTTTTTTTGTGACCAGTAGTGGTGTTTTATATGTAAAACGATGTGTTTTTTTGCTGAAATTGGTTGAGCACAAAAAGGTGAATCCTGGGTACTTAGGTGGGCGGATATGTACTAGTACGACTAGTGAACCAGAATGGTAGTGTCCCTATTTCACTGAGCAAATGGATAACGACAACTCTAAATAAACTATGTGGATGATATTTTGGGACCACTGGGTAATTGGTATGTTCCCAAATAGTGGATCATGCATGGGAAATTATTGTGACTTGGATACTTTACATCGAGGTACGAGGTACATAGGGCCCGAGACTATCTAGTTGCCTATGGGTGTTCCCAGTTTTGGTGCTCATTGGATTTGTTGTATTTACACTTGTATTGGGGTGTTGTTGGTAGTAATTTACATTATCTCACATGTCTATTTAAATGTGTGAAAATTATGAAATTTTTAGCTTGATAACTGTTATCAATTGAAAGATGCATTTCTTGGATTTTATCACTACTTTTCTTTAAATATTAAAACTTCTTGTTTTTTCACATTGTATTGCATTCTATTTAGAATAATTGGGTGCTATCATATTGGGATTATTCTCACACCCAACATAAAACCCTTTGTTGTAATTAGACGTAGTTATGATTGACTCTGGTAAAGGAAAGGCTAAGGGTGATGGTGGTTTGGGGTGTTAGCCTTCATCCTTGGGCAGAGTTATAGAGACGACTTGTGGGCAACAAAACCTAGTCATGTGGAGTCCTTGGTGCTATCATTATGCTATATGTATTTGTATTTGGACCACATGTAGTGTATTTAAACAAATGTATTCAGATAAGGTTTTGTTAATAATTGTTTATCATGAAAATTTCGGATTCTGATAATTGTTTGTTTTTTTATGGTTTATGCTTTCATACTTGGGTAAATTGTTCCCAAACCAGATATTTTGATACCCGGGCACTTGTTCCAGCCTGTGGGGATAGCGAACTCCCTTCGGGCCTTGGCACGGGATGGATATGGCACCGATAATAGTGGTGACCAGATTCGGTTCATGAGAAAATGGTATTAAAGGAGGATAATGTTTTTGGGTTATATTGTTATTTTTTGATGAGTCGGGATAGACAAGAGCTAGGACTGTGGGGGATCGGGGTTTTGGTTGTGAGTGGATTGACTAGCCTGCACCTCTCATGGCAGACCTTGAGTCACCAGAGGATGTTGGAATTTATGGATTGACTTCACTTCAAGGTGAGTCATGTGGGGTGTAGACCACGCGTGGACATCAGGCGGTGGTGGATTAGTTGTTTCTTTTATTACTTGAATGTGTTTTGATTATTTATATTTGATGTATCTGATTAAAATTTCCATAATTGTGGTATTGATTTTTTTGTGACTGTCGCATTTTGTAGCAACATGCCTCCCAAGAAATCTCCCATGCGCCCATGAGAGGAAGATGGAGAGAGTTCTCCCACACCGATTGATTAGAGGCTCATAGAGGTTCTAGTTCGAGCTATCCAAGCTTTGGGACAGGGACGGGCTCCTGATCCTATTCTAATTAGGGCAGAAGAGATATGTACTAAAAAAGATAAAGCCCAAGAGTTTCTTAACAATAAGCCTCCTACCTTTCAAGGCAGCTCAGAACCCGAGGAAGCAGAGGAATGGATCGAGAAGATCGAGCATATGTTTGAGTTCCTTGAAATACCCGAGGAGCTCAAGGTGATGTGTGCCTCCTTTCTGTTGGAGGGTCTCAGCCACAAGTGGTGGGAGTCAGTGCTTCAGACTGGGAAGAATGAGCAGATGCGTTGGGGAGATTTCAAGGCTGTCTTCAATGAACATTACAGCCCTAAGGTGTTGGCTTCTGCTATTTATAGAGAGTTCATGGAACTTGTTCAGGAGAATCTATCTGTGATGGATTATGCCAACTGTTTCACTGAGTTGGTTCGGTATGCTCCATAAATTGTCTCTAATGAGTAGGCAAAGGCCCAAAGGTTTGCGAAAGCCCTACAACTAGAGATATACTCCCAGGTGTTCTTGTTTAAGTTGAGGACCTATGATGAGGTCATTGATCGAGAGATCATGGTCGAGATTGATAGGAAAGGGAGGGATAGTTTCTATGGTTTAGTATCCGCAGTGGGCAGTGGTATCTCCTCAGAGAAGAATAGGAAGCAGGAGGATCATGTGAAGAAAGAAGGTGGCAGTTCAGGTCACTCTTCCATGCAGTTTTCTTCTGCGGCTTCTGAAGTGAGATCAGTCGTGTGCCTCAATTATGGGAGGTCGTCCCATATCCGACCAGCATGTCCACTTCCACTGAAGCCTTGTTACCAGTGTAGATGTATGGGGGCATTTTCATCACTTCTGTGGTGTGGCACGTCCACTCCCTAGTGGGGCAGGGTCAGTGGCATCAAGAGGAGTTCCAGCACAACCCAAGCCTTCAAGGAGTGGGGGATCTCGATTTGGCAGTCGTGGTGGTATGGCTAGATCGTATTCTAGGAAGATCTAGTTCAGGGTATAGCCACATACTAGCGGTATTCCTTAGGCAAATCCTGGACATCTCCATCCAGTAGGTCAGGCACCAGCAGGATCAGAGGTAGGACCATCGACAGTTCGAGGAACCTTTCTGATTGCATCTTCTATAGCTAATACACTTTTTGATACTGGCACCTCTGTTTCATTTATTTATTCACATTTTGTGGACATGCTGAATTTACCATCTGATTTGATGTCTTTTGTGATGGAGTTTGTGACACCGCTGGGAAAGAAGAAGGAGCAGGGCGTCAGGTGCCCCTCGTGTGCACATTCCGTGTCAGGGGTTGAGATGTAGTGGGACCTCCTAGATCTAGATATGGAACAGTTTGACATAATAATTGGTATGTATTAACTATTACAGTTCTAGGAACACATTGATTTCTACATACGGTGTGTGCGTTTCACGACACCTGATGGTAGTCCTCTGTTTTTTCGTGGAGAATGGGATCCTCGGTCAGGTCGCGCAGGGCCTCCACTCCCGGATCTGGGAAGTGTTATCTTTAAGTTATCTTCATTCATTCTAGAGGATGTTCTTTCCCCTGATGGTGCACTAACTCATGTAGTTAATGATTGTCCAGAGGTATTCCCGGATGATTTTTCTGGTTTTCCCCCGGAGCGAGATGTGGAGATTTCGATTGATCTGGAGTCGGGAACACAACCAATATATCTTCCCTATTATCACATGGCCCCCACCAAGCTGAGGGAATTAAATATATAGATGTACAACTTAGAATCCATTGGATTAATTCGGCCGAGTGTCTCTCATTGGTTCTCTCCTTTTTTGTTCATGAAAAAAGCTGATGGATCCCTCTGGTTTTGCATTGACTATCGGAAGCTGAATAAGGTAACAATTAAAAACAAATACCCTTTTCTCATAAGAGATGATTTTTTTGATCAGTTGAAGGGGGATAAGTGGTTCTCAAAGATAGACCTGCATTTTCAGTGTCATAAACTCAGGGTAAAGGAGTCAGATATCCCAAAGACAACCTTCTGAAGCAGGTATGGCCACTTTTAGTATTTGGTCATTCCCTTCGGATTGACCAATGCTTCAGCGCTCTTTATGGAACTTTTGAATAGGGTGTTCCTTTAGTACCTCGATTCCTTTTTTTGTGTTATTCGTGGATGAAATTCTGGTATACTCTGGCTCTGAGGAGGAACACGAATATCCC
This sequence comes from Viscum album, assembly GCA_963277665.1. Classification (NCBI taxonomy): domain Eukaryota; kingdom Viridiplantae; phylum Streptophyta; class Magnoliopsida; order Santalales; family Viscaceae; genus Viscum; species Viscum album. Next base: position 1,921,108,726 of record OY728145.1, on the reverse strand, counting down.
TTGAAGATTCTATTGGGCACTTTATGGGATCACTGTTTTTATGCAATGTTATCAAAGTGCACATTCTAGATCTGGGAGGTGAAATTTCTTGGGAATGTGATCTCAGAGCACGGAGTTTCAGTGGACCCTGAGAAAATGAGTGCGGTCATGTAGTGGGATAAACATAATAATGTATTCGAGATCATGAGTTTTCTTTGCTTGGATGGTTATTACAGGCGATTCATTCGAGATTTCTCCCGGCTTTCTTCACCGATGACAGCCCTCACCCGGAAAGGGGTGAAGTTTTTATGGCGTCCAGAATGCCAGGTGTCGTTTGAGGAGCTGAATAGGTGGTTTAATACCACCCCCGTACTCAATTTTCCATAGGCTAGAAAGGGATATGTGGTCTATTGTGATGCTTTAGGTGTGGGTCATGGGTGCGTGCTTATGAAAGATGATCACGTGGTCGCGTATGGATCTCGCCAACTTCGACCACACAAAAAGAAATACCCGATCAATGACTTTGAGTTGGCAGCGGTGATGAATTCTTTGAAGACATAGTGTCACTACCTCTTTGGGGAGATGTTTGTGGTCTACTCTAATCACAAAAGCTTTGCCTATATCTTATCACAGAAGGACGTCAACATGAGGCAACATCGTTGGATAGAGTACTTGCAAGGTTTTGACTCTGAAATTGTCTATAAACTTGGAAAGGGTAATGTGGTGGTCGATGCTTTGAGAAAAAGAGTTCTAGTTCATGCTTTATGGATGTCCAATGATGAGTGGACTTTTATGGGGATCTTTTCTCAGATGCATGTGGAGACCAGGAAACACAGTAGAGTGGAATTCTTGGCTAGCGTCCAGATGACTCCTTCTCTATTGGAGTTGATTCAGCAAGAACATCCCACTGATGAGCTTTGTCAGTGGTCGAATCAGTTTATTCATGGTGGGGAGACATCCTATGATTGGTCGTCATCTCCTGAGGGAATCTTCTGATTCAAGGTCTGTTCAGTAGTGTCGTTATCTCCACGGAAGGTGGTGATGCAGGATAGCCACCAGTCTCAATGGGATTTCCATCCTTGTGCCACTAAGATGTATTATGATGTCTTTCAGTAGTTTTGGTGGCCTGGTATGAGACGGGGCATAGCAGACATTGTGTCGAGATGCTACACATGCTAGGAGGTGAAAGCAGAGCACTAAAGGCCCTCCAGGTTTCACCAACCACTACACATTCCTACTTGGAAGAGGGATGAGGTCACCATGGACATCATTGTTGGCTTACCTCGTACACCTCGGGGTAAGAATTCCATTTGGGTTGTGATTGATTGTCTGACCAAATCAGCCCACTTCATTCTGATAAATGATACAACTAATGTGGATGAGTTGGGCCATTTATATCTTCAGGAAGTGGTGAGACTCTTTGATGTACCATAATTAGTTGCCTCAGATAGAGTCCCCTGCTTCACTTCTTTATTTTGGGAAGTCCTTCAGAATGCCTTGGGGTCTCAGATTCAGATAACACAAACGATCCTTAGAAGGATAGTCAGATGTAGCAGGCAAATTAGATTTTGGAGGACTGGCTCCGTTCATGTGTCTTAGAATTTTGACGTTCCTGGGATACCCATTTGGGATTTGTTGAGTTTTCATATAATAACAGTTACCAATACTTGATTCGAATGGCTCCTTTTGAGACGCTCTATTTTCGGCCTTGTCCGTCCCCCCTGTGTTGGTTGAGGTAGGTGAAACTTCACTACTGGGGTCGAGTCTGGTGCAGGAGACATCTAAGAAGGTAAAATTAATTAGGCAATTTTTATTAATACCTCAGAGTCGTCATAAATCATATGCTGGTCGGATGCATTAAGACCAAGAGTTTTCTGGGGGTGACAAGGTTTGCGTGAAAGTGGCCCCTCGTCTGGGCCATTGTCGATTTGGGAAGCAAGGTATATTGATGCAACGGTATATCGGGCCCTTTATGATCGCCGAAAATATTGGAAGGGTGGAATACAGGTTGGCTAACCTTCTCAGTTGATGTCCATCCATGATCTCTTCCAGATCTCTCAGTTGAAGAAATACATCCCGGATCCATCCCTTGTGCTGAGTTGGGAAGAACTGGAGATAGAGCCTAACTTGTCTATTATAGATCGGTCGGTGCAAATTGTGGACTCCTAAGAAAAGTTTCTTCGAGAGATTTCCATTCCACTGGTCTAGTTTCCTTGGCAGCATGGTAATGATACTCATGAGACATGGGAGAGAAAGTCTTGGGACGAGGAAGAGCACTCACTTTTGTTTTCAAATCAAGCTTCATGTTGACTTTATGGGGTGTAAATTCTTTCATGGTGGGGAAAATTGGCACATACATAACATAGGATAAAGGTAAATTGCATTTAATATCTATATATTCTTTGTTTTAGGGGTTTCCCATTAATTTCTAGAGGAAATGGTGAGTTTTTATGATTTGGGCCATATCGAGAGCCCATTTCAAGATTTAAAAACCGAATTTGATTATTTTAAAAATATTTAATTTTTAAATATTTTTCCCCCATTAAACTTATAAAATATCCTCCGCTGACCTTGTAACATCAACAATGAAATTTTTATACCTTAGAAATCCATAACAATGTTGTATTTGGGGTTTTTTAAGTATTGAACCAACCTGAAAGCCCATTTTCCAATTTTAAATTTTTTTATGTTTTTTATTATCATATTCATTATAATGATTTTTTAGGTGATTCCAACTCCATCTCTACCCAAAGAATCCCAAGAACGCTCCCATTTCCTTTACCCCCTCCTTGGAGATCTTTGAAATTGTGAATTAGTGCAGAACTGCATAGGGTGTCTCAAATCAGCCAGAATTGAAGGGGAAACATCATCCCTTCATAAATCTCTCAATTATTACTCTTTTCCCTCCATTACAGTTCCTAAATGCCCTCCAAAATCTTTTTCAAAGACAAAACCTGAATTTTTTCTATTTTAAATTTCATATATTGTTGTTTTGGAGTGATTACTTCCGAATAATTCAAGTAAGTGAGTCCCTTTCATTCCTCTTTCAAATTTCTTATGGTTTCATTTTTTTATTTGGGTTTATTCTGACATCCTTGAAGTCCAAAATGAACAGGGGTAGGCATTCGATCCTAAGGTTTATCCTTGGGTATTCTTTTCCAAATATTGTGGTTTTAGGTGTGTTCTAGGTCCTTATGGTTGTGGCGGTGGTGCAAATTAATTTTCGCACGGTGATTCACAGGTTTTCCTTAATTTGATAGGTGATTCCATTGTTCATGCAATTTCTGTGACATAGCATTCATTGTTCAAGGTATTTTCATGTTTATTTCATTTTGAATTTTTCTAGAAAAATTGGTTTTAGATTCATTTATAATGAAAATAAATTTTATGTTCCAATTTTTTGTGAAATTGGGCAGTTTGTAAACAAATATTTTATTGGTTCATTTGGGCCAACCAACAATTACGTAGTGGATTTTATTGATCTGTATTAGGACTAAAAATCATGTTTTGAATTTTTTTTCTTTTTTTGTTTCTGTGAATGTTTGTTTAAATTGTGTTTGGGAAGAAAATGGGCTTTAAGTGTCATGTTTGTGTCAAAATGAGGGTTTTTAAAATATATTAAATCTTGGTTCACATGGGGCTACACCAAAACTGAATTGTTTGTTTCATTAAATGTTATTGAACTACCATTTTGTTTTGGTGACTTAAAAGTGTGCACATTGTGTGCAAAGTGGATATTTCAAAGGGAATTGGGTGCAAAATAATGGAATATTTTTGAGAGGTTATTTATTGAAAATAAAAATGTTTTGTTGTGTGTTTTAAATTGTATAAAGTGTGTATAGATACTGTATTGTTTTTTGTGACATGTAGTGGTGGTTTATATGAAAAAGTATTTTTTTCTGAAATTGTTTGAGCACAAAAACGGGAATTCCATGTACTTAGGTGGGAGAATATGTAATAGTACGAATACTGAACAGGATGGGGTTGTGTTCCTGTTTCACTAAGAAAATGGATAAAAACAAAAATAACTAAACAATGTGGATGATAATTGGGGACCACTAGGTTATTGGTATGTTCCCTACTAGTGTCTCGTGCACATGAAAGGATTGTGATTTGGATTCTTTACACTGTGGTACGAGGTACATAGGGCCCAAGACTATCTAGGTTCGTAGGTGTGTTCCTGGTTTTGGTGCTCATTGGATTTGTTGTATTTACCCTTGTATTAGGGTGTTTTTTGTAGCACTTTATAGTATATTACATGTCTATTTAAATGTGTGAACATTCTTAAATTTTTATCTTGAATACTATTACCAATTGAAAGTTTCATTTCTTGGATTTTATCACTGCTTTTCTTTGTGTAATAAAATTGATTCCTTTTACTCATTGTATTTCATTATATTTGGAATAATTGGGTGGTATACTATTGGGCTTAGGCTAACACCCTACTTACTCCCCTTGGGTGTAAGTAGACATGGTTATGTTTGACTTGGGTAAAGGAAAGGCTAAGGGTGATAGCGGTTCGTGCTGTTAGTCCTCATCCTTGGGGCGGAGTTGTAGAGACAACTTGTGGGCAATGAACCCTAGTCATGTGGAGTCCATGGTGCTATAGTACTGGTATATTTATTTGTATTTGGAAAAAATTTAGTGTCTTTAAACAAATGTATCTAGGTCTGGTTTTGTAAATATTTGTTTAACATGAAAATTTCAGATTCTGATTATTGATGTTTTTATGTTTTATACATAAATACTCGGGTAAATCATTCCCAAACCATATTTTGTGATACCCAGGCTCTCATTCCAGCTTGTGGGGATAGGGAATACCCTTCGGGCCTTGGAATGAGCCAGGTTTGGTGCCGGTAATAGTGGCGACCAGATTCGGTTCGTGACAATGATACATTTAAACCATATTGGTGTCTAGTGACTATCGACTTGGTAGTCCTAATATGATTTTATTTGGATTTGAGATATGTAATTCTGAAGAACTTTCGATTTAATACAAGTCTACATACCTAAATAGTATTTCAAATTATTCCCAAGATGTGAACACCCAGTAGGCCCAAGCACACACCACTCTGTAGTTTTTCCACAATGAAAATCTGAATTGTATGCCCATCCATTCTATGGGTTCCTAAGCTCGTCAATAATGATTGTTTAAAATTTTGGTGGGGATGTTGCTTTTTCCCTCTCCCTTCTATCGATATTTTTGGGGTGATTGTTGGGGAAATTCATTTTGACAGGGGTATGGTCTATCTATATATGGATTTCAACATTTCAGTACCACTAATATTTTCCTGCTGTGCTCCTAAACCGATAGGCCCAATCATATATTCATTCCTCTACATTTAGGACATCATTCAACAAGAAAAATCTTTACATTGGAAACCACATTGATAGAGGGTATTCCTTGTGAGAATTTTACAGTAGATTTTTCTAGGATTCATTGTTTGAATGGATTCAAACATACTCCCCTATCTTTATTTTGTTCGTAATTGATTCCCTCTAGCTAGAATAGACAATAACTGGTCATGCGGCTTCCTAGGTATCCATCATCCAGGGAAACAAACAATGCTTGAGTTTGTTTGTAATGATCTATCATAAGCTTTATCATGAAGAAGCAGTTCACAGAGCCACACTATTCTTTTCATTGGTTGCAAATGAGTCTGGGATAGTGATGTACGAGTTTGATAGAATGAGATCATTGTGAAAATGACTAAGAAACTTATTTTGTGAATTAGAGTTTTCATGCAGATCATATAAAAAATGGAGCTTTAGAGAAATCGATCATAGAGATCAGACATGGATGTTGGGCCCCTCGTAATCTATTTATAAGTGATCATTGACTAGTGCTTCATGGTGACCTTCTGTTAAGTTTTATGGTGACCTTCACCTATCGGAGCTTTGCGATGTGACCTACCCTACATAAATCACGATCCACCTTCATAGTCTGATGATTTTTTCAGTGATTTACCTCATAATTTCACCGTACATTCCCTTTGTCTCACATTTTGTTGGCGGATATTTTTTGGTAATGAATATCACTCTACTAAATAAGTTGGAAATGTCACAACCTGTTTGAATGTTATCTAGTCACATATGTCCATATAATCCATTAAATATCCTCAAAGGATTCTATTTTTTAATGCTTCTCCATGGAGTCCCCTTTCATCTATGTCCACCGAGAAGGTTGATTGTACATATGGGAATCCAATCAAGTTCGACAATGCCCGACTGCTTCATGACTTCCACTTTTTTTATAATAATCAATGCGAGCATCATTACTCCACTACTGTGAATCACATTGAAGTTACCTTCACACTTCTGATCGAGTTCAACAGAGCTACTTCCACTTCACATTGTCCTTTATTTTCATCATTGTGAGCACCATGAAAATTACAATCCACCATTTATAATAAATAGTAGTTTGGAATCCCATGATAACTATTACCACCCTAATTATTTTCTATCTAAGCTCCCAATTTACAATGGTCCCGACCATCCGGGACCTAAGAGAAAAATGTATCACCCAAGGTATATGTCCATCGTGAACCATTAATTCCTATGTTCATCTTTTACAATACTTTTATTGATTCCCAAAATGAAAGACTCTTAATGTTTTGATGGAGGGAGCACCTTCGAGTTTCTCAAGGTTCCATTAACCATGATTCTTTGAGGGAGAACTCTTCAAATAAAAATATCATGGGTAAGGAAACTCCATGATCCATGAGGCTCATTTATTTTCAAATCAACCATCCTTTTCCCAGCACCCATCCTTCCTGAATCTCCTCTTGTCGATCAACCTGGATTTAGAAAACACTTTTCTCACATGGCACAATTAGGTTTTATGATGTGATTTCATGGTTTCTATTGCATTGATTCATGTTGTTTTGAACTACCTTATACTTATTCTCTCAGTTATGCTAATAGCTATTGCTTCATCACATAGCTATGAAAATGTTCCTCACACAATTGACCACTCCTCTACCTCACACTCGTCGGGAATTTCTTGTTCCATGTCATCCCCATGCATGGGTTGGTACCAGTTATATATGTCCAAGGGATGAGGAGTGATATCTCATCTTCCTATGTGAAATACTTTAAACTTTCAATCACACAACATCCTCAAAAAATGGAATGAAATTATGATTGTTGCATACATGGAGTGTTTGAGAGGACCAGAGAGTGGATGGGCACTAGATCCCTCTAATATATATCTTTCTCTCTAGGATATGTCAAAATGTTCACCACTGGAAGTCTCAATGATATCAATGAATAACCTCTTAGGTCCTCCCTTTTAGAGTAAGTCAAAATATCAATCTCCATAGGATTCTAACCATGTGTAATCCATGCACTATCCTTTCTTATCTCACATTTCCTAACCTGATCATACAGTCTACTATTTCATCTTGTTTGTCACACTGTTCATGATGCAAATGAGATTATAATTTATAAATGACCATGAAATTCTCTTTTGGATTCTAACCATTGATAATTCATAGAATGTTTTTGGACCAATGACAATTTTTACCCTGAATTCTATGACCCTATTCATATAAGTACATGGAATTTGATCAATGTCTTCTAAATTTGGTTATTAGGAAGCCTTTTTGAGTTTCAATAATAGAAATATCTATATCCCATTTTTGTTTTCCCTTTAGTGTTAATTCATTCATCATACATTAAATTAAATTTTGTTCTCCAATCAATACAGGTTTTCATCCAGTTCAGGTACGTAGGAATCATATTTGAGGTTAAATCCCAGTTAATGAAAAATTATAATTTCCATCCTAGAAACGTACCTACCTAATGTGAAATCTTATCTTTTTGGGACACATCACCCATATCAACCCCCCTGGTGTTCTGTTCCACTCAATTGGGAAACCTACAAGGCATAAGCCCCACCCAATTCATATACACCCAACCAATATTCATCCACTTATGAAGTGTTGTTATCCAAGAATAATCCCCCATCATGTTTCATAGTCACTGTCCTTGTTTACGCCTTGAATCAATGAATCCATCCTAAAATATGTATACATTTTCCCATTATTCCATAGAGGTTATGTAGGATACCTCTTTGAGGATAATCCCATTACCCATTTTCATCATGAATGTTCTTATGATTTCTTTGTCTCGGGAGGTCATTCCCTAATCCATAGGTTCTTTTTTTCTTCCAGGTCCCTACAAATGTGTTAATTCTCATTAGCTGCATCATTGGGTGACCCACCATCTATTCCCCTTCCCGAACTACAAAGACTTTGATTTCCATCCACTGGGATATGTAGGAAGCCACATCGTGTTTTATGCCCATAACATTCCACAATCCATCCATTCCATCATCACTTCATCCATATACATTATGATTATTATCCAAGTCACGCATCAATGTGACATAATTCCATCCAAATCAATACTTATTCTAGTAGCACATTGAAAACTAACCATTCATATTCCTTGATCAATTTAAATTCCTCTAAACTAGATTGACCCATTAATAAAGGGACATTAGTAATGTTTAAGTCCTAATTCTCCCTTTCTAACTATGTGGGTTCTGTCCCTATAATCTATACAGGGTATATAGGAAGCCACCATAAGGTTCAATACTAGCTAATGGTAAAACAATGTGCTCCTTGATTTGGGTTCAACCACCATCATCCACCGTTAGTGGTGTCGATATATGACTTCATTATGTGACATATTACCTTTATAGGGCATTCCACTCTCATGTCTTCTCTCATTGGGTTTTCTAATCCACCCATCTGATGCGCCTTCTAGGTGCAACCCCTAGGGATGTACCTATTTGATCCAACTTAATATGTTATTTGATTTATCTGATCTATCTCCAAACGATTTTAAACATGTTACATTCCACGTGTCAATCATGGGAAGCTGAGGGGATCTACAATGACATGCCTCTAGATGATGATTTCCGATTATCAACTGGGAAGCCTCATGTTTCTACACTAATGAAAATCCCTCATCTGAGGATGAATACATGTGTTCTGCTGTTTCTACATCCGAACCCACCATTAACACACACTGTTAATTTTCTCTTGACCTAATGTTGCAACCCTCACTAGAACCTTTGAAATTTTTACACATAATTACTACGATTAACTGGTGTCCAAGAAGATATGACACTAGGAACAAAGATCATGATCTACCTATTAATATACGAGGGATACCTTGAATATGAGAATAATTACACTGATGAATCCAAAGAAGTATGGACTAAAATCCATTAATCCTTATTCAGGGAAGGTGAATAAATCCTTGAATAAGTGAAGAATGTCACCCACATTTGAAAATCATAAATGCAGGGTACAATGTTCTGTCAATTAACATCAACACACGGTAGGTGAGTTCTCCCCAACGAAGGTGTGAGAAATATATATATATATATTATTCATGAACTATTATATAATAAAAAAATATTTAATCTATAATATGTTCTAAAATGAATGATATAATTCAATACATATGGTATGATATTTTAATCTCACTTTTATTTATGATGACAAATGCCATATTCTACAATATTCCCTTTTTTGTTCTCTATATAATGCTCATTAAAGTAATTTATGGTAATTTTATTGTAATAACGAGGTATAAAAATAAACAAAAGAGAATTATTTCATGGATAAAATGATTTTATTTATACCATTGTGGAAAAGGTTTTACGATACAATCCCTTTGTTTATTGGGATTTTTTAAGAGAATATTTTGGATGCTAAAATCTTCTTAAATACCGATCAAGTAACTCACAAGAATTATTCACCTCAGGTCATTTTGTGAAAAATAAGAATTATTTTCTTATTCCTATATTTATGTTGTCAATATTTCAAAAGAATTATTTTATGTAAAACATTGTACATTTCTCTATTTAGTGGAAATCAATTTTCCTTCCAAGTCAATGTTTTCTATTTTTTTAAATAATTTATATACAATTATATATTGATTTCATAAAGAATTGTTTTCCCATATTGGACTTTATTCAAAATGGATTTAAATGAGTCGTCATGGAATTTTCATAATTAGTTTCATTTGACATTAACTAAATATGTGAATGTTGTCTTTATTTAAATGTGTACGAGATGAATTTTATTTTTCTCCATCAATGAAACTAAATATTTTATTTCCCACATTATATGTGAACTATATATTAAATGAAATGGCGTTCAAATAATTAATCTGAAATTATTGTTTATAGGAATTTATTTTTAAATTATAATTTTTATTTTCCAGAAGAAATGTTTTATGTGATCTTCGAAAATGATTTTCCATCTAAGATGAAATCCATTAATGATACATAATTTTTATGGGGATATAATCTAATTAAAGAAACATTATTCCTTCACCGTATAGTTTATGTTCACTGGGAAAAGATTTTCGAGAAAATCATTCCATTCACAGAAATAATGATATGGTGGGATTGTAATAAAACCTATTTATAGTCACGGTTATAGATGAATTTATATTTTTAGGATATGGTGAAACAGTAATGTATAGTTCTCCATTTATTATGGTGATAAAAATATTTATATATAAAAAATGGGACCATTATCTCCCTCCTTTGAATTGGTAAAGGCTGATATATTGTGAGATGAAAAAGACATTAATTGAGATTTATAAATAATCAGAATCACACTTTGTCCAATATAATAGTCGTAGGAGTGAAACTGTAATGCTATGATGGTTTAGGGAGTGAAACCATTCCACTATTTCATTTTTGGCTATATGACTTTGCTAATAAAAAAAATTACAAATTCCTATCTTTATTCCATAGATATATATCTTATTTTATGAATATTTTATCATAGATAAGGTATATTGTTTCCTTAATGATTTATTTATTTTTATCTACCAAGATAAATTCCATGAGTGATGTTTCTTTATTATAATATATTGGGAATGGTTTTCATATTCTACCCTCTTGTTTATATACCCTTATGATCACAGTATGTGCATATATCACTTTTCAACCCTTTGAGATTCTGAGCACAATAATTATTTTTTATATTTCATCATGGTAAGTGGCGTGATATTATGTACGATACATCTAAAAAGGGTAATAGATTTCAAGAATGTTGTGGTAGTTGATATAGTTCACTTATGAACCTTATGTTTATGGATTCTTATTTCCCAAAGAAAGTTACCTATATTATTCAAGGACTTATAGTTATGTTATATAATGAATATTTAAGTTACAATTTGTAATATATATGTATAATATATGTGGGTAATTAAAATTACAACATATAACAATTTTAAAAATATCAATTTTAATGTACCATTGAAAATCTAAATATAAGTTTATAGTATTCTAAATGGAATTTAAAATAACATTTTATTATCATATTCATTTTAGATTCATAATTCAATAATAGATTGTAATAATAAATATACATGGATCCATATAAATAACTATCTAATGAAAAATATATGAAATGATATATAGTAGGATGTTGTAAAATAATGTCTTTTTTTCAACAAAAAATAATTGATGAGATGATAGAAAAGGTAACAGAAATTAAAAATTAAATTAGATTAATATAGAGTGGACATAATATCAATACCAAAAACCAATTATGTGACTAAGAGATTGATGATGGTGATATTGACATCCTTTATATATTATAATCGAAGAATTATTGTTGTTAAGAAATAAGGGAATTCTATGCCCCCAATATATTTATCAGTTTGAGATTTTGGATTATGGTGGAGTTTTAGATTATCGGTTTTCCCTTACAAAAAAAAATCCTATGTAGGTAATTTGTTTGATGTATCCCTTTTTATGAAATAAAAATAAAATATTTAGAATGTACTAAATCTATAGATGGTGTTGTTAGGTCATGATCATTCTCACAAAGAGAAAACAATGATGTTGTTGAATCATATTGAATGAGTTTATATTAACAATATGGAACATGTTGTTAGATTACCTCAATAAAACCAAAAGTAAATTGATTAATCATAGATACATGAAGTTTTACTGTGGCATAAGTTCCCAAAATTATACTATACTAAGGAAGAAATGGATTGTTAATGTCACGACCCGTCCACGAGGCTCGTGCCTTGACTACCCCAAGACCACCTTCCATAGGCCGGGGGCTGGTGACAAGCACCAAAAGGCGTAAATACCTATAAAAGGGAAAGCATTGCCTTTATAAAAAGTAAACACATTCAACCAGATTACAATCAAAAGCAAACACTAAGTAAAATTGAAAACAAAAGTAGTGTTGAAAGTAGGGGGCTGAAAATACAAGCCCAACTGTAATGTACAAGGTAAAAGACAAAATAGATGGAAGGTGACAAGAATCTCCTGGATCTTCCACCAGGGATCCTACCTGAAGGGTTGATATAGATAGCACAGCTCCTATATCGTCCACCACGGATCCTACCAGAAGGGTAGGTACATATAGCCTCCTCTACGCCCTCATCTGTCAACCACATCCGGGTACCGTCTCATCGTGAGGTCCACCTCCATGTACCGACTCGTCGTGGGATCCACCTCTAGGTTTCGTCCAGTCCTCGTACAATCAGCCTCCATCAGAGCTGTCCATCGTCAACATCCAATACAACGAGGTGCGGGCATAGCCCGTGCAGGGCAGACTATAACGATTCTAAGTAGGGACCCCGAGACCCTCAAGGTCTCACTAAGTCCAACAAGGATAACTACAGAGAATGATATCAATAAATAACCCTTAATTAGTTATATTTCCATACATATACCTATGTTATCAAGTAACCCATCTCAATCTTGAGGAAAAAAACAAAGGTCATTGACTCAGCTCAAACCAATATTTTTATTCCCGATGACGAAAACACGGCTGCTAGAGTTCTCCACCTCTGTCAAGCGCAGTAGTCCTGTCATGACTTAGAGGAGCTACTCACTAACCATAAACTCCTGAGGTACACCTCCACTGTCATGTACCATAGGTCTACCACCCTAACATAGTAGTGATCACCGCTATGGGTCTTCCACCCCAACACCGTAGCACGCCCCCTACTAGCCAACTAAGGTACTCCACCTCTCGAGTACCACAGGTATACCGCCCCAAAACTGTAGATCTCCTATGCCATGGGTCTGCCACCCCAACACAGTAGTTCTCCCCATTGGGAAATTCAAATCCCTCTGATACGAATCAGACAAGCAGTCATGAGGTCTCAACCAGCTATAAGGTCAACATACTCTGTATGCTCGTCTCCGGGAGGATCTGTTCCACGAGCTACTGGTCAACACTCCAAGTGTCACGATGTTCCACGAAGAATTATCTCAATGGACCTCCTTGGCATAGGGGTGTCAACGCAACAGACAACACATCAATCAGATGCTCGGTCTGTGATTTATTAGCCTTATTGTTGCGGGGTCCCGGTTTGTTTCGTGTACGAACCAACCCGACCATATATCAACTGTTTCCAGACCTCAAGTGGAGTATTCCAAAAAACCGTCTCATCAACATAAATTCAGTGTAGTCGATGACACATCAATCTGACGTCTGATCCTTAAGTTATAATCATTTCTCCTCCTAGTTCCCAGATGGAATTACACACGTTCCAAACCCCACTGTTTCACAAATTCATCCAAAACACATTTAGAGTATCGCAAAAAGACCTCCATGTTGCAAGGGTTCCAGTTCTGCAGACAGCGCGTCGATCAGACAAACGATCTTCTTGTTATTTACGTTTAAGTGAAAACAGGCCCGGCACAATTATCCCAGTGGGCTGGTGGGTCGGGTCACACAGTTTTGGCGGGTCCATCCCGGTAGGGGTGTCGGACCGGCCCGAATGTTCGCACAGTCTGACATGAGGGGCAATGCCCAGCCCAAAGAGAGCACGGCCCGACCCGAACTGGTGCGGCCCGGACCAGCTAGGCGCAGCCTAGCGGGGGCGCGGCCCCCGCCAGTGCCAAGCGGCGCTGCCCTCCCAAACCGGCCTGCTTGGCCGGCCGACCATCGGGCACACGCGTCCCACCCAATGGGCCATGGGTTTCTTCAGTGCTGCACCCTCCTGGCGCCGCGGCTCCCCTTCGCCCGGCTGGCCGACGGGCGGGCCGGTTCTTCCACCGAAGCGGCCCACTAAGCAGGTCGCAGTTCCCGCAACATAGCCGGCCCGACGGCACCGACTCCCTCTTCCATGGCCTCCATTGGCTGCGGCACCGCATTCCCAACACGGCGTGACATCGCCATGTTTCCTCCGCTGTGGCTCGCTTGGCCGCGGCTTTTCTTAGCGTGTGCGACGACGACCCCTACGCCGCATGCCACTTCTGTATTCCGCCTCTGATAACTAATTCCATCAATAACATGATCAAACAAAGGGTCATCGGGCCATGTTTGTTTTTCCCATGCCCTCCGTGTTAAGAGATAGCAATAGGTCAGACAAACAAGATTATACAAACATGAACTGAGGCACAATTTTAATCCATTAAAGTTGAACTTAATCCCTACCTTGAATAAGATTCGCGGTAGCCAACAATCATGAATGAGGTTGTCGATTCTGTCATCGTCGGAGTGTACCCGAAGATGTGGCATCTCCCCTATTGTCGTGGAGAAATGAATAGAAGGCGCGTTGTCATTCCTCGTGGAAGAGAGTGTCACTCTTCGTCAGAGGGTTGGTGAACGAAGATCCTCTAATTTCTTCAGAGGTTCTACCACCAAATTATTTTCCAAGGAAAATATTATAATAGAATTCTCCAATTTTAATGAAATTCCAACCATTTAAAATTAATTCAAAGAATCAATTCATTAATTATGTGTGTAGGAAAACATTAATGGAGGAGAGGAAGGTGGAGAGGCTACTTAATTAAAGAGGATTATACAATCTAATTTAAGGGGGGGGGTGATAAATGGGGGTTTAGGGAGTTGAGGCGGAGGTGAGGAGTTTTGTTCTCATGTGGGGCCCACCACACTAAACCTTCCCTTGGAAGGATATGTGTGTGTGGGACCCACCTATAACTCCCCTTTTGTCGGATAATAACCACCCTCCACAAATAAAAATATCAATCACATATTTTTATTTATTCCTTAAAAACAACGGAAAATTAAACTCTTCTCCCACCAAAACGCAACTACGGTAAAGGAACCCTTAAGCGAACATTGGCACTGCGAGTTCATTAGTGCCATCAAAATTCAATTCCGAGCTCTTGTTCAAATGATAGAAAAACCCGCTCGTTCGCTCACTGAATGTACCCGAGCTAAACTTTGTAAAATGATTCCAGGCACACCGGGCCTCAGAATCGAGTGCCGTCATAAGCTACATACCCGTAAATTTCCAATGAAATTATGAAAACAAATTCTTTGAAATTTCTCGGTCTTTACATTACTCCCACCTCAGGGCTTTACGTCCATGTAATGCTATAACAAAAACTAGGGAAACTAAAGGAGGTACTGAGTATGCATCTAAGACTCCCACTCCCATGTGCCCTCTTAATGGTTTTCCGTGCTACCAGCAAAAATTCACAAGTGGAATCGACCGTCCCTATAGGACCCGCTCCTGTCGATCCTCAACCTCTACTATAACCCCATGAAATTCACCCCTTCATCGATTTCCAGCTCCCAGTGGTCGATGATGATGGATAGTTCGTGCACACATCTCCTCAGCTAAGATATGTGGATGACATTGTGTACCCGGTGAAACTGAGGTGGAAAGTCCACCGGTAGGCCACCTCGCCCACCCTACTGAGGACTTCGAAAGGTCAGATGAACCTTGGAGATAACTTTCCACCTCAGCCACACCTCCATAGACCTCGTTGAGGTGAGACCCGTATAAAGACGTGGTCTCCATCTTCGAACTCCATTGGTCTTCATCTACTATCAGCATATGACTTTTGTCTGCTCTATGTTGTCTTCATCCACTCTTTGATGATTTTCAACTTCTCCGTCATCGACTGACCCATCTCTGGTTCTACACATGGTGATTCCAACACTATCCATAAGGGATATCTAAAACGTGGCCAGCTGCTGTCTCAACACTCCTAAGAGCATAATGCCCGATCTCCTACTAAGATCATCTTCTAGAACGTTCCCCTCCCCAGGAGTATAAACTATCTCGAAGTCATAGTCCTGGAGGAACTCAATCCATTGATGCTATCTTAGGTTCAAGTTCATCTAAGAGAAGGTAAATCTAAGACTGTTGAGATTATAATAAACTGTAAACCATTAGCTCAACGAACAGTGTTGAGACTAGCCAATTGTATGAAATCATCTCCACCCTTCTTCATCTACGTTCTACAAGAGCTGTTGAGATTTCTCCTCTACCGAAAAGAGAAATCTATTCTCATCCCCTTGATGAACAACATTATTTGACAAATACAGTCAATCATGACATGATCGGTACTATTTCATGCCATAGACGGCATCACAAGGCCTAGACCCTACTACAAAGAGATCCAACCGTTACTCTTGCCTCTAAGGGATGAGTCACACTATCAGAATCAGTGCATATTTACTGGGCCTCCTCCAGTAAGAATCTCAAAAGTGAGGGTCAATTCAACTATTCTAACCAGAACCTCTCAGTATCTACCACACAAAAAGGACGAAAAGAAAACGTTACAAGGGCAAGTGTCTTTTATTACTGGAGCTCAAGTTAAAAGACACACAACAACCACAAACAACAAAAACATTGAAACTAGAAGAACAATGTAAAAAGGAATCTATACCTGGAACTAGTCCCACTCCTATCCACCTGCTTCCGGAGCTCCATAGTCGTATGTTTCAGCTACCTAATGTTGTGCTCCCCAATGTTCACATGTTTCCTGCAGTCGGGGTGGATCTCCTGGTGGTGGTGGTGGTGACACCTCGAACGTCGTACACCACCGACTGTACGAACAACTCTTCTGCCCTGATCTGGTAGGTTCCTCCACTACCTGCTGCTCATCTGCTAGACAGGTCAGGCAGTCTTGAGCCAAGTGACCCTGCTTGATACATGCATAGCACTTCCTACTCCTCGTATGGCTGGCTCTGTTTCTTGTGCCTCGCACAACCGAACCTGTACCCCGAGGTCGCCCACCTGTCAGTCTATTCCTATTGTAATTCTATGTTATCTATCTACTGTTGGCTGTAGAAGACTCTGCCATGGTCAGAAAACCCTGCAGCAAGTGCTGCAGCTCATGAGTATGCTCAGAGGGTAGAGTTGCTGGTATAAACTCCACCCTGAAAAATGTCTCGATGTTTCCCCAGGTTAAGGTCGTATCATTGAAAAACTGGAGAATACGGCTCCACCACCTCTCTACTGCTCCCTGAAAGAGACTAATAGCTAGGTACACCATCAAGTCAGTGGGTTTCCTAGCAGTGTAGAAAAATCGTGCTAAAAACTTCAGCCAGTACCTAGCCATCTAAATATCTGACTCGCCTCAAAACCTTGGAACCCTCTGTTGTTGGAACTCCTGCATCACGCTCTGGCAGGGTGCACTTTCCACTGGTGTCTCAACTGTAAGATGCCCATGTACTGAGGCCTCGTTGCTTGGTCGGCTATCATCGCGCTCTCCACTCGGTATCCACACTGACTCTCTGGGTGAAGACATCCTGAACGAAACAGATGCGACTCGGTCAAAATACTACACCTGGTGAGCTGACCTGGTTATGAGCTAACATAAAGGAAAACTTTTAAAAACACACACGCAATTAGTGTTTTCGTGCACTGAGTTGGAAATTAGAATTCAAGGTCCTAGTGTATGGATACATCGGCCACATGCACCAACACTGGACTCCGTAAACTGAAAACCCCACTTAGTACGCACAACACTATTTCTTCACAGAAATGAAATATCAGAGTCCTATGTTCTGCGGTTGAAACGAATCCTCTGATACCAATTTGACATGACCCGTCCTCGAGGCCTATATCGTGACTATCCCAGGCCTGCCTTCCATAGGCTAGGGGATGGCGACTAGTACCAAAAGGGATAAATCCCTATAACTGGGAAGGCATTGCCTTTATAAAAAGTAAACACATTCAACCAGAGTACCAGAAGAAGCAAATACTATGTAAAACTGAAAACAAAACTAGTGCAGAAAGTAAGGGGCCGGAAATACAAGCCCAACTGTAAAGTACAATGTAAAAGAAAAAATAGTTGGAAGGTGACAGGAAGCTCCTATATCGTCCACCATGGATCCTACCTGAAGTGTAGGTAGAGATAATGTAGCTCCTAGATCGTCCACCACAGATCCTACCTAATGGTTAGGTACATATAGCCTCCTCAGTGAACTCGTTCAACAACCTCCTCCGGGTACCGTCTAATCGTGAGGTCCACCTTCGGGTACCGACTCATTGTGAGGTCCACCTCCATGTGTCGTCCAGTCCTCGTACACTCATCCTCCATCAGCTCTATCTATCGTCTGCATCCAACACAACGAGGCGTGGGCATAGACTGTCAAGGGGTGAGTATAACGATACTATGTATGGACCCCGAGACCTCAAGGTCTCACTGAATCCAACAAGGATAACCACAATGAAGGATCTAAATAGATAACCCTTACATAGGTATAAGCACATACATATACCTATGCTATAAAGTAACCCATCTCAATCATGATTAAAAACACAAAGGTCATTGACCCGCCCAAACCTGGATTTTTATTCATGATGACGAAAACACGGCTGATGGAGAACTCCTCCTCTGTAAAGCGCAGTAGACCTGTCCCGACTCCGAGCTGCTACTCACTACCCTTAGAGTATTGAGGTACTCATACACTATAGAGAACCACAGGTCTGCCACCCCAACACAGTAGTGCTCCCCACCATGGGTCTGCCACCCCAACACAGTAGCGCTCCCCGTACTAGCCTACATAGGTACTCCTCCTGTCGAGTACCGCAGGTCTGCCACCCCAACACAGCAGCGCTCCTCCGCCATGGGCCTGCCACCCCAACCCAGTAGTGCTCCTGTAATGACCCAAAATTTTGAATAAATCTTATTTTCTAATTTTGTGTGTTATTTTATTTTTGATACTCAACAAAACTCTTTCATTTGATAACATGGGTATAATTAAAATGAGACCATTGGGTTTTGACTGTTATATGACCATTGGTCAATATGTCCACTGAAAACTAAAACTATTGATTATTGTCTCTAAATACACGTAATCTTGGTTAATTAATATAGAAAGAAGATTCGATGGCCTCACCCAGTAGTCTTGGACCGATCGAATCCCATCTAACAGAACTTGGGAAGGAGGTAGCACCACTTGGCATTGCTCTGGACCAAACCCAAGCCGAACATCATCGTGTGAATCTAGAACGGAATCGCCTTTGCAAGAAGTTCAAACTAATAGAGATTACTACTTGTGAGATGTTGGACGAGCCTCCCTTGGATTCTCTCCCCTTATCACACCTTACACTTAGGTCCTATACTGGTGTGATAAGGGGCAATGTAAGGAGACTATAACTGCCTTGTGTAACCCTTTGTTTTAAATAAAAATTTTGATTGCTTCTTATGTTGAAGTTTATGAATTTTCAAATGTCCGGATAAATATAGTATGCATATTTTTGATGAATATTAGAGAAAGGTTATTTTAAAAATGTTTATGTAAACCTCAAATAAATAAAAATGTGTAATGATTTTCAAAAAACGGTCTTCTACAATTATGTTCAGTACGAAATTTAGAGTCTAATAAGATCAACTTAATTTTTGATGAATACTAAATTATGAATAGTGATTTTATGATTAGGATTAGTCATGTTTCCAAATGTATTAGTAATCTCACTTAAAGAATGTTTTAATATAATCTAGGAATCTTGTTTAATTAATGTGATTCAATAAAATGGTTAAATAACAGTTTCATAAAATATTATTCAAGTAATAGTATTTTCAGGTGAATAGTGTTTTTTAATTAAAAATTTACATAAAATTATTTAGAAAATTATTTTTATAAAATGGAATTCATTTTTGAACTCAAAGCATCGATATTGTGTTAAGGTAACTTTTGGGGATTTTCCTGAAAAAATGAATTTTCGATGAATAGTGTATTTATTTAAAAATTAAATTAAAAATATTTTGATAATTATTTTTATAAAATGGAGTCCATTTTTGAAATCAGAGAATTGATATTTGGTTAAGGTGAAATTTTGGGATTTTTCTGATAAAGTTGAATTTTCGATGAATAGTGCATATATAGTTTTTAAGTTACGTGTGTTTAATGACATCATTAAATGATGTATTTAGTATGTAATCAATATGGTCGACATATGAATAGTAAGATACTGTATGAGGTGTCCTATGTGGCCAGTACCATGGGAAAATACAATGGGCAAACCCATGGTTTTTCCAAAACCACTAATGAGGTGTTCCTTGGCCATTAATGCCTTGTTCCCTCACTTTCCCTATAAATACCAAGACATCCTCTCATCCATTCGACTTCCCACTCTCCCCCAACGACGTTCGGGTCTCACTACCTCCCAAGGAGTCCTCCCAAGGTGCCCCCAAGCCCTCAGTGTCCCATCCTTTGAGTTTTAAGAGTTGCGTTTTAAAGGTAAGGGATCCTACCTCTCTCTTTCTTTTCAAGTACTCTCATTTATGTCATTTCTTCTAAGCTCCATGTTCTTATGTTGGGGATGTTATTTTATATTCATCCTACTTCCCTTTTTATGTTCATATGATAAGACATTCTCTCTTACTCTCATCATTTTGTTTTATAAATGTTTAAGTGGCGTCGTTAGGCTGCCGAATTTTTTGTAAAGGATTCTTTCACCCATATCATTTTCAAGTTCTATTTTCTTGACAAGTCTTTGAAGTTATTTTTTTAATTTGTTGGGGTATGATCTCTAAATCTATCATACTGATCTTATATGATCATATTATGAGATACCCTATTTTATAAATTCAATTCAGTATTTTGATGTTTTAAGTGGCACCGTTAGGCTGCCGAATTTTTAAGTGGTTCTTTCACCCTTCTCATTTTCAAGTTCCACTTTCATTTGAAGTCTTTCAAGTTACTTTTTATTATGTTGGGGTATGATATCTATATCTATCATACTGATCTTTTATTATCATATGATGAGATACCCCATTTGATCTCCTCAATTCAGTATTTTGATGTTTTAAGTGGCGCCGTTTGGCGGCCGAATTTTTAAGTGGTTTTTTCATCATTCTCTTTTTCAAAGTTCTAATTCCACGTCCAGTCTTGCATGTTACTTTTTATTATGTTGGGTTATGATCTCTATATCTATCATACTGATATCTATATGGGTTGTTTATGAAATTATTGATGATTATTAATGTGGCTCACATGATAATAAAGGAAAATATAAGGGTGCACCTTGATATCGCTCCAATGCATTAGGTAATGATGTAACCACTAGAGATTACAATTTTCACGATATCTTGGTGAATAACCATGGTAATTTTCAAATGACACCTTGGGGATGGATCATGGTTATATTTTCATGACTGTCTATGTTAAATGATTTAGCCACATCTTAAAGTTACGAAAAATGTTATTTTTATTATGATATGCCTCATGATTTCTTTCTCATGACTTAAAGTTCTTTTCATGACCTTATCGAAGTATCTCAAGTTCACATGTAAAATGTTTCTCTTGTTTCCCTTACTGGGCCTTCTTCTCACCCTTTCTTTTGATGTATGTCCCCAGGTTATGTGATGTAGTAATGAACCTAGGATGAACTTGAGGATAAGCCTTTCAAGTGTTTAAGAAAAATGTTTTATGTTTTCATGTTTTATGTTCCTGGTTTCCATGACACTAAACCTTAAAGATCCTAGGTTTTGTAAAATGTAATGAAAGTTTATGTGATAAAAAGGCGGGATTCTATAGTTGGTATCAAAGGATGGTTTAGATATTTGTGGAAATTAGGATATGAAAACTTTAGGAAGAAGCCTATAGAAATGTTTATATATAGTGAATCTTCCTGGTATTTTGGTGAGTATTGTGTAATGGGTTTCCAAGAAAATACATCCCTGTCTGGATACGAGCAGGTAGAGGTGGCTCTGGCATAGATGTACATAGGGGTAAAACCCAAAAACACAACTTTGAGCTAGACTCAAACGGGAACTGGTACATGACAACGGGCCTTGCTGCACTCTTGGTTACGATACTCCTGGGGGATATGCTTTGGTAAATTCATAATCTTAGTATGAACCATTGTTAAAGGAACAAAGATAAAATAAAATAAAGATTCACATAAGAATATATGATCATGGATAACCTAGATGGGTACCTAGGGGATCAAAAGTTAGGGTATACTTTTCTTCTACAAGTTATCCTTATAAGATTTAAGTTCCTTTTCATGATTATTGGCTAAGTATTTAATCCCCTAATTATACGTTCTCTTCTTAGTTAATGGTGTGAAATGGAAGAACATGTCCCAACAAACAATGTGATAGGAAATGCAATGATTTTTGTATTAATATGACAGAGATGATTAGGGTATTAAAAGATGATTATTATTTTGGAAGAAGTTCACTATTTTGGGGACCCTATATGATCGAGGTAAAGTGATTACTGTGGTATTATCATTGAGAAGTAATTTTGACTTGTATTTTGAAGAATAGATGAATTTAAGGTGGACTTACATTAATTTAGGTTACTTATGGGAATGATTAACCTATCTTGGGTAAAATATTTTTAGGTCAGCTACTTTTGTTATAAGATGTTAGGAGTGGTTGATGTTGTTTGGATATGAACAATGAAGTTTATTTTGGAAGACTATGTTCCCAAGTCTTTCTTGTATTTGGGTTTCAATCGTAGTTTGGTTTATTTGGAGGAATTTTAAGGACCGTTATTTATGGAATGGTCTATGATTAACTTTGGGTAGTACCATGGAACTTTGAAGATTTAAAAGTAGTTTCCATTCCTATGGGATTCTTTCTTTTTGAAGAGTTTTTTTACCCTAACCATCCCGTTTTTGGGATAATTTTAAAAGATAGAAGAAATATATAGTTAATATTTTTTGGATTATGTAATTCTCTAGAAGATGATTCTTGTGATTTTGATGAGACCAAGTGTTTTTGAAATGTCATCATTTGGAGAGAAGATTAGTTTCGGTAGAGACTTATTAAAGGATGAAACTCTACATAAAGTTCGGTATATTTTCTTATGTTTTTGTTCTATGTAGAAAATGAATTCCTCAAAATTATGAAAAGGAACTTAAAACAAAAACGTTGTTGGTTTACGTTTCCTACTAGGTAATCAAAGACCGTTTACACACATCGTAAGTATGGGATTTTCTTATGGTTAACTTTCTCTTAATCATGTTTTCGATCACTATTCCCCAGAACTTGACCCTTTGTTTATTCTTCCATATCCATGTTTTCCTCCATGGAATCTTAGTATGGGTTAACTTAGGTGACCTTTGTACTTACCTTTCTTTCTTTTAAAGTAATAGTTTTCTGACTCCTTTTCCGATGTGGGACTTTCAATGAAATTTCAAAACCCATTTTTAAAAAATTGTGAGGACTCAATTTTATAAGGGGGGAAGATTGTAACGACCCGAAATTTTGAATAAATATTTTTTCCTAATTTTTTGTGTTAATTTTTTATACTCAACAAAACTGTTTCATTTTAAAACATGAGTATAATTAAAATGAGACCGTTGGGTTTTGACTTTTATATGACCATTGGTCAATATGACCACTGGAAACTAAACGTTTTGATTATTTTATCTAAATACAAGTAATCTTGGTTAATTAATATAGAAAAAAGATTTGATGGCCTCACCAAGTAGTCTTGGACCGATCGAAACCCATCTAACAAAACTTGGGAAGCAGGTAGCACCACTGGGCTTTTCTCTGGACCAAACCCAAGCCGAACATCATCTTGTGAAGCTAGAACAGAATCTCCTTTGCGAGAAGTTCAAACTGATAGAGATTACTACTCGTGCGATGTTGGTTGAGCCTCCCTCAGATTCTCTCACCTTAGCACATCTTACACTTAGGTCCTATGCTGGTGTGATAAGGGGCTATGTAAGGAGACTGTAACTGCCTAGTGTAACCCTTTGTTTTAAATAAAAATTTTGATTTCTTCTTATGATGAAGTTTATGAATTATCAAATGTCCGGATAAATATAGTATGCATATTTTTGATAATTTTAGAGAAAGGATATTTTAAAAAATTTTATGTAAACCTTAAATAAATAAAAATGTGTAATGAATTTCCAAAAAATGGTTTTGTACAATTATGTTCAGTATGAAATTTAGAGTATAATAAGATCAACTTAATTTTTGATTAATAGTAAATTATGAATAGTGATTTATGATTAGGATTAGTAATGTGTCCAAATGGATTAGTAATCTCACTTAAAAAAAGTATTAAAATAATCTAGGAACCTTGATTAAGCAATGTGATTCAATAAAATGGTTAAATAACAGTTTCATAAATTATTATTCAAGTATGAGTTTTTTCGGGGGAATAGTGTTTTTTAATTAAAAATTTAATTAAAAATATTTAGAAAATTATTTTTATAAAATGGAAATCGTTTTTGAACTCGGAGCATCAATATTATGTTAAGGTAATTTTTTGGGATTTTTCTGAAAAAAATGAATTTTTGATGAATAGTGTATTCATTTAAAAATTAAATTAAAAATATTTAGAAAATTATTTTTATAAAATGCAGTTCATTTTTGAAATCAGAGAATTGATATTTGGTTAAGGTGATGTTTTGGGATTTTTCTGAGAAAGTTGGATTTTTGATAAATAGTGAAAATACAGTTTTTAAGTTATGGGTGTTTAATGACATCATTAAATGTTGTATTAAGTATTTAATCAATATGTTAGATTTATGAATAGTAATATAAGTCATGAGGGGTCCCAATTGGCCAATACCATGGGCAAATACCATGGGCAAGCCCATGGTTTTTCCAAAACCACTAATGAGGTGTCCCCTGGCCATTAATGCCTTGTCCCCTAACTTTCCCTATAAATACCAAGACATCCTCTCATCCATTCGACTCCCCAATCTCCCCCAATGACTTTATGGTCTAATTACCTCCAAAGGAGTCCTCACAAGGTTCCCCCAAGCCCTCAAGGTCCCAACCTTTGAGTTTTAAGAGTTACGTTTTAAAGGTAATGGATCCTACCTCTCTCTTTCTTTTCAAGTACTCTCGTTTAAGTCATTTATTCTATGCTCCATGTTATTATTTTGGGGATGTTATATTATATTCATCCTACTTCGCTTTATATGTTCATATGATGAGAGATTCTCTCTTACTCTCATCATTTTGTTTTATGAATGTTTAAGTGGCGCCGTTAGGCTGCCGAATTTTTTCATAAGAGAAATATTATTTCTGTCTTCCTTTCATGTTCTTCATTTCATATGGTATATTTTCAAATATCATTACCATGTTCTTAAATACCTTATATTATACCCCTATACTGTTTTATGTGTCAATTATGAATGTTTGACCCATGTCCCCACTCTTTTCAATGTTTTCTAAAAACCTCGTAACATAGACGTTATGCTGCAGAATTTCCGTCTCAAAATGTCTCTCTATTATTCTCAAATTAATTTATTTTATTAAGTGAAATCTCTTTCTCCTAAAAGGTTATTCACATATATACCAAAATGTTCTATTTTAAATTATGGGATTTAAATACATGAGGCCCTCTTTCCCTTTTTGTGGGTTTAAAGTGACATAAAGATCATGTCTTTAAAGCAGTTTTTAAAACGTAATGATTATGAAATGAAACCCATTTTTTATGCTATATAAATTGTTTATGAAATTATTGATGATGATATATGTGGCTCACATGATAATAAAGGCAAATTTAAGGGCGCGCCCAGATAGCCCTCCAATGCATTGGGTAATGATGTAACCACTAGAGATTACAATTTTCACGATATCTTGGTGAATAACCTTGGCAATTTTCAGATGAAACCTTGGGGATGGACCATGGTGATATGTTCATGATTGTCTATGTTAAATGATGTATCCCCATCTTAAATATATGAAAAATTTTATTGTTATTATGATATGCCTCGTGATTTCTTTCTCATGACTTAAAGTTATTTTCATGACCTTATCGATGTATCACAAGTTCTCATGTAAAATGTTTCTCTTGTTTCCCTTACTGGGCCTTCTGCTCACCATTGCTTTTGATGTATGTCCCCAGGTTATGAGATGTAGTAATGAACCTATGATGAACATGAGGATAAGCCTTTCAAGTGTCTATGAAAAATGTATTATGTTTTAATGTTTTATGTTCCTGGTTTCCAAGACAGTAAACCTTAAAGATCCTCAGCTTTGTAAAATATAATGAATGTTTATGTGATAAAAAGGAGGGATGCTATAGATCTCCACTGGGCTAGTCAAGTAACTCCAATACTGATCAGACAAGCAGTCACCATCTCTCAGCCAGGTACAAGATTATCTTACTCCGTATGCTCGTCTACAGAAGGATCCACTCCACGAGATAATGTTCGACACTCCAACTGTCACAAAGATCCACGAAGAAGTATCTCAAAGTACCACCTCATCATAGGGGTCTCAACTCAACAGACGGCGCGTTAATCGGACACTCGGTCTGTGAGTTATTATCCTTATTGTTCCAGGGGCCCGGTTGATTTCATGTATGAACCAACCTGACCGTATCTCAACTGTATCCATACCCCAAGGGGAGAATGCCAAAAGAACCTCCTCATCAAGAGGAATCTAGCTTGGTCGACGACACGTCAATCAAATGTCTGGTCCTTGTGTTATAAGTGTTTCCGCTCCGAGGGCCCGGTTGAAATTACACTCTTTCCAAACCTGTCCGTTTTGCAAAGTCATTCGAAACTCACTTAGATTATCGCCAAAGGACTGCCACGTCGCAAGGGTCCTAGTTCCATCGACGGTGCGTCGATCAGAAGCGCGGTCTTCATGTTATTCACGTTTAAGTGAAAACGGGCCCAGCCCGATAAGCAGAGTGGGCTGGCGGGTTGGGTCACCCAGTTTGGGGGGGTCCGTCCCGGTAGGGGTGTCAGACTGACCCGAAGGTTCATGTGGTCTGACCTGAGGGGAATGAACCGGCCTGAAGAGGGCACGAACCTTCCCAATGTGGAGCGGCCTGGCCCGGTGTGGCCCGGCTGGCTCGACCAGCTACCCAAGTGGCTCGGCCCGAAGGCCGAGCGGTCCGAGGAGGAGGCGTGGCCCCAGCTGCCCGAACTGGTGGTGCCAAGAGGATCCATCCTCTAAAATTGGCCGGCTAGGCTGGCCAGCCTTCTGTTGCACACAGACCGCATGGCGGGCCCCATGTTTCTTCAGCGCAGTGCCCTCCTGGCGCAACGGTTCAGCTCCACCCGGCTGGCCGATGGGCCGAACGATTCTCTAGCATGGCACCCTCCTGGTGTCACTGCTCCCCTTCGCCCGGCCGACCGACGGGCCGACCGGTTCTTCCTCCGAAGCAGCCCACTAAATGGGCCGCGGTTCCCGATGCACAGCCGGCCCGACGACGCCAGCTCCCTCTGTCGTGGCCTATGCTTGCTGCAGTTCCGCATCCTCGGCTCGGCGCGACGACGCTATGCTTCCTCCGCCATGGCTCGCTTGGCCGTGTATTTTCATAGCATGTGCGACGGCGGCCCTTGCACCGCCGACCTCTTCCAAGATCCACCTCCGATCGCCAATTCCATTAATAAACAGGATCAAACAGAGGGCCATCGGGTCATGTTTGTTTGGCCCACGCCCTCCACGTTAAGCGATGTAAGTAGGTCGGACAAACAAGATTATAAAACAAATAATCGAGGCACAATTTTAATCCATTGTAATTCAACATAACCCCTACCATGAAAAAAGATTCGCGATAGTCAAGCATCGTGGATGACGGTGTAGATTCCGTCATCATCGTAGTGTACCCGAAGATGTGGTGTCTCCCCTCTTGTCACATGGAAATGAATAGAAGGTACGTTGTCATTCTTCTTGAAAGATAGTGTCATTCTTCATCGGAGGGTCGGAGAACGAAGCTCCTCTAATTTCATTAGAGGTTCCCCCACCAAATTTTTTGCCAAGGCAAATATTATAATAGCCTTCTCCCATTTTAATGAAATTCCAACCATTGAAAATTAATTTAAAGAATTAATTCATTAATTATGTGTGTAGGCACACTTTAATGGAGGAGAGGAAGGTGGAGAGGCTACCTAATGAAGGAGGAGTTTACAAATTAATTTAAGTGGGTGATAAAGGGGGGTTTAGGGAGTTGATGGGGAGGTGAGGAGTTAGGGTCTTGTGTGGGCCCCACCACACTAAACCCTCCCTTGTGAGGCAAGGTGGGTGTGGGCCCCACCTCTAACTCCCCTTTTGTGGGATAATAACCACCCTCTACAAATAAAAATATCAAATACATATTTTTATATATTCCTTAATAATAACCAAAAAATAACCTCTTCTCCTGTCAAAACGCAACTATGGTAAATGTCCCCTTAGGTGAACACTAGTGCTGCGAGTTTATCGGTGCCCTCATATTTCAATTCCGAGCACCGGTTCCAAAGATAGAAAAACCCGCTTGTTCGTTAACTAAACGTACCCGAGCTAATAATCAGCAATTGATTTTGGGCACACTGGGCCTCAGAATCGAGTGCCGCTAGAAGCTATAGACTCGTAAGATTTCAAAAAATTAAGAAAAAAATTCCCTTGAAATTTTTGGGTCTTTATTGTTAATTTTTGGAATTTATAATTGTTGATGAATTTATTTGATCCAACATTTTTTTATATTTTGGTTTGTGTTCAGATAATTATAATTCAGTAATATTTATTAGGTAGAATTTTCATCTATATAGTTAATATAAAAGGTGATTATATGGTGAACCAGTTAGAATATGATTTAATAACTTTTATGTGATCATCGATATAAGTTATTAATAAATGGTTATATTTTAGTATTATATTTTATAGATTATCTCACTTACCAAATTTTTTATTCATCTTCTCATTGACTTCATGTTTCATTGTTATGAATGACAATCATTCTTATTTATGAATTAATATTATGATTGTTGTATCTTCAGTTTTCGAAAGATCATTATAATTGTAATTACTCACTTTCTAATTCATTTATAATAGTACTTATTTAATGTAGGCCATGATGTTATTATATTATGTGATAATATTGTGGTGAGGTGTCGGATCCTTATATGATGATAAAAAATAAAATAAGATGAAATTTGTTTTTGGATTATTTATAGCGTATTTAGTAGTATAAATACACTAGAGATCAAAATTTATAGTGTTTGTTATGAATATTAATATAAATATTTTAAAATAATATATTCATGAGATATAGGTTTTTATAATGATGATTTCATAATATGAATCATATCTTGTAGATTTGGTTTATTACGCTCCAAAGCTGATAAATAAATGTAATATCAATATAAAAACATTAATGAAAGGTATTTGATTAATAATTAAATGATATGTAATTATGATTGATCAACCCATGTATGTAGGGATGGTGAATATATTTAACATGAACGAAGAATATATAATTAATTGATAGATAACATCTACATTTATACATCATCTTTATTAAGAGAATAATTCAAATACTAATTGGAAAATTAAATTGGATGAATTAAAAAATAATCCAATAGAGAATATAAAAACATAACTCAAATTATTAGAGGATATATCTTGGATGTTTCCAATGTTCTTGTAGAGTAAACATGAAATATAATTGTCTTAATAAGACATGAATGTGTCATTATTATTGATGGACTACTTTCTTAATAACAATTTTCAAATTATATTCACAATAAAATAGTTTTTAGAATTCTGACATGATATATGTATCAAGGATGAGTGATTAAAATTATAAATAATCAAGATTTGAATTATTTTAATGGCCTATAACTCGCGGTCCATTACTCTGAAAAAACATTGATGTTCGAGGAATTATTGGAGGTAATAGTGACTCGGCGAAAGTGTTTTTCAAAATCTAGTTTTTCCAACGGTATCCCATCAGATGGTTAGTTTTCCACTCATATATAGTTATGGTAGGTAACCTGTGGTGACTCACACTGGTGACTCGTATCGGTGAGTAACATAATGTGGGATGAAACTATAGGTCACATGCAGTGAATGACATCGATGATTGACAATAGTGTCTTTAACGGTGGGAAGTGATGGTAGGTTTCCAATGGTGAGCAACCGAAAGAATCTCATCCATATATAGCTCATCCACCGGTGAGTCACGATGGTGAGTTGCCGATAGTAGTTATTCCATCTGTGACTCACATTAGTCATTCACCAATCGTGACTAATGATAGTGAATCATACAATGGTGGCTCATATAATATTTATCCATCAAATATTGTCCAATAAATTATTTATTATTCAAATTTTAGGTCACATAAAATGTGTTTTCCAATCATAGGTAATCCGCTGGTGATTATATTGCACAATTTTTCAAATTCCTTGTTTTTCCCAAATTTTTGTGTTTCACTACATTTATGTTTCTTTGATGTAAAACGAGTTCGATGCCATTTTTAGTGATTTTTTTGTTGTTTAAATGAATATGAATTATAGAATTATATTCTTAAGGGAAGTTATGATTTTTGGGGTCAAAACTCATGGTCTAGATAGTGATATGGATTTAATGGATTTTGAAATTGTTTCTTTTGATAATATAAGATCTGAAAGTTATAATGTTGAGACCCTTCTTCCCTTTTTTATTTTCCTTTTTGGTTCTTAATGAGTATCCACAAAACCATTCTTATCCAAGTAAATGTGCACTATTATATAGCCTTTATGATCTCAGTTTCCTGTAGACTTTACCCAAATCTATGTGCGCCCCCAGTTTGATGTATGTAGGATGTGTTAATCATATATTAGTTGAGGAATATATCCATTAATCTCTATTTTAATTGTCTGTCATGAGTGTTGGGTGTATGAATGTCATCATGGGGAATATAGTGGAATACCATGTTAATAAATATAATTGAATCATCTTAATGATCAATAAGTAGGGATCGTTAAAATTGACTTGTGTTCTGCTTTTTATCTATTTATATTGTAAACAGAATGACCTATATGCTTACTTAAAATCATTGATGTTGGTGGTATTTTTTCACAGATGTGATTAATTGTGAATTCTTATTGTTGGGTTTATATAAAATGATGGTATATATGAGAATATTATTAACCATGTATATCCGGTTAAATAAATAGATGCATTATGATCTAACATTCTTTGTGATAACCCCTGAATTATCAACATGGAATTAATAAATTAGTTTTTTTAAATTTGAACACACAATGAAATATTTATTGTGGTTGTCTGCTATGTATGGGGAGGTTTGTGTGGTGTAATGGAATCTCAAGGTGATATATTGGTATATTTTGGAATAGATTGGTAGTGTTTGAGTAGTGAGGTTTCATGTTCGAGTTGTGCTATGTTAACATAACTGGGTGTGATGGTTGTGGTTTTTTTTAAAAAATGGTGTTGTCAGGTTTGATGTGATGAGAATTTTTGCGGTGTTTGGTTATTTTTTGGGAGTTTTCATGTAGATAGGATGCATTGGGGAGAATGAATATTAATAATTAGGATGAAAGTGGTCGATATGGGTGTTGAAAAAATTGCAAATATAAAGTGTGTGGCTTTACAAAGGTTCTTTTCACTCTATGTGGGTTATTCTATGTGTATTTCTCCATGATGAGGTTGGTAGTTTCTCAGGTAGGTATGTAAAGAATAAATTAATTTCCATATAGAGAATAATAATTGGTTAAATGAGTTGACTTGTGGTATGTTTTGAGTGTGTCTTGTTGTGAAGCAACAATAATTTATCCACATCAAAAGAAATTGTTAATGTTCTTGATAAATGAATTTAGAGGTATTAACAAAGGAATCTTTTGGATAGTTGTCTGTTTTAAAAAACCCATATGTTTGACAGAGTGTTAGATACCTATATATTCATATATATATATATATATATAATTATGCATCATTTTGATTTTTCTATTCATACCCCACCTTCGTGGAGGACTATATGTTGAACACCTCCATCATCATGGGGGCGGGTGTTCTTCCCCAACATTGTAGTGGGAGAATAAATGGATGGTTATGGTATATTATATGGAATCTTTCTAGGCATTTGTATCCCACCTCTATTAATGAATGATATGGTGTTTTTGTGAGGCTCAAGTGTCAGTTGGTGAGGTGTATTCTACCAAGTTTATTCAGGACGATTTGTGGATCTGGAATAGGTGTCTATGGGTGGGGTGTGCTATGGTTGTGGCATAGGTGTCTATTGGTGGGATGTGGTTTGCTTCATTTGCCTAAGATGTGGGAATAGTTCGAATTCCCAAGTGTGTGTAGCCAGGTTGGATATGGGACATGGCGAAGGGCATTGAAGCACTATGGAATTATACATTAGGGTATGAGAATTTAAATGGAGGAAAGTTGTGGAGGGTACTCAAACATCAATGTTTTTAATATATTAAATTACATGACTTTTGATACATTTTGAGAATGCCTTGATGATGTGGAGATGTCTATAATAACTATAAAGCATCTTTTGGTTCTTATATTTCCTAAAATGACCATTAGAATGATTCTTCAACTTGTGATTGATGGAATTAGATTTTCATACAGAGTAAACCTGTATTCTGAACATATGTAATAAAATATTTTTCGGTTTCCAAGAGTATTACATATACTGGGATGAACTTTACTAGCACAGATGTGAGGACAATTGTTGTGTCAGTGCATAGCATTGTATTAATGGTATATACATTATTTTTTATATTATTTTTAACAGCTATATGTTTTTCAAAAACCATTCTTTTGAGATGGATTTTCGATTTCCTTTATATATACCATGTATTTTTTGGGGGTTGACACATATATTCTCCCATTTATGATTACTATAAATGGGTAATTCATCACATTTTCTGAAATTGGAATACCCTTGGTTTTGGTCAGCACACCCTGAACTAATAGAGGTGAGAGTCAAGGGGGACATTATCCTTATATCTTCATATTGAATAAGGAAGGTCATGAATCCTTACCCACCTTTATTATTCTTGAATAAAGAGGTTTAGGACAAAATGGTACAAGAGATTATAGTTAAGAGATATGATGGAGCTTCGAGTTAGTATAGTTACAACTGCATGTGTTGGTTTGGAGATTTTGTTAGGTGATCAGCGTGAGTTACATAGGCTAGGGAAGATATTATAGGACACATGATTTTAAGACCCCATGTGATCCAATGCAAGGAATCTAAGTCTACTGAATGACCATGTGAGGATACACCAATTAAAGGGCATAGACCCTTGTAACGGTATATGATTTATGTTGACATGTGTTCATTTTTTAATTCATAGATTCCATAAATGTGTTTCCAATACATTTTATGGATGACGAGAACATTTTCATTGTGAAAAGTGATTTTGGAGACATGTTACCACTTTTTGAAGGCGGGAAACATCCATTAATTCTTTAGTGACGTTTTCTCCTTGATCGAAACGTATGGATGGGATGTCGATTCCTTTTTCTGTGAATTCCTCCTCAGAACATGTCTCATAGTATGGGTCACCCTCATAGATTAATATGTTTTTAATGTATCTCATTCCCATTTCATTGTCTTTTTGGATGATATTTAATTATTCATTTTTTTGGAAATTCTAAGGGTTCCATTAAAGGTATCAACCTTCGGTTAGAGTTTATGGAATGATTATAAATGTAGCTGCATCTTTGGATTCATTGACATTGGTTAGCTATATAATTATTCATAGGAGGGAATCTCAACGGTGCAGTACTAGAGGCATCACATGTTGATTATAAGGTATATTATCTCGATGGAATGTCTCATAGGTGTTTTCTCAGCTTCCCAGTTTTAAAATTTGGTATGTTGCAAGTATAATGTCTTGTGGAGACAATTATGATGAAGGTGCAGTTTTTGTGGTTTTCAAAAAACCATCCAATGTTCAACACGGGTTATTTCAAAAGATTAAAATCTTTTAGAGAAAAAATGAGAGTTTTAGAATGCCCCATACTGATGGATCAGATTGGTACATCCCTAGGATGGTGAACCGAGAAGTTTTACCAGGTGGATGGATAAGATCATAAAATATGAGTGGATCCAAGGTTATGTTTCCCATAAAGAGAAGATATCACAGTGTTAAGGATGATATAGACACCACTAAGAGTGGATCAGGGAGAGTGGAATCAAGATATCGGGACACCAGAGGGAGTGATCTCTTACGGGGCTTGGAAGTTACATTACCACGAACATAGCTATACCACTCATGATCTAGATTTATCTATATTAATGTTAACTCTATGGTTTTGGTTGAATTATATTATTGGGATCTCCTTGTGGTATTCGCAGATCAGAAATGAATGTTGTATATCTTTTTTTCAGTATGATATGATCTTATGTTCATGGTAGTAGAAGGTGTTTATCTAAGATAATGACTTCAATATATCTTATACCATAATAAAGGGGAATGTCTTGGTTGATGATTTGAGCAGTAATTCATAGAAGGAGGTTTTTCAGGAATATGTTGAAGCTTGTACGGGTATAGAGGGCTTTCATGCCTTCCTCGAAATGCATGCAAGGATGATTCCAGAGGTTGTCTGTTTTAGATCGTAGTTTGTTCTTATCTGATGCAAAATGTGGATGTTTCTTAGTTGGGTTACAAATATGATGAATTGAGGCACAATCATGATGACTAGGGAGATTCCCCAATAGATAGTATTAATAAGATTCTCTTTTGTGGGAGGTTTTTGTTCTAGTGGTGTTTCATGAGGGAGGACTTATAGTGTTTTAGATATCTCCTTTAGCGGTACACCTAGGAGTTCCATGATGTACTGCATAATGAGAGAGTAGTTCTGGTTTCCCAGGATTAATTTTGAAGTGATGTAGATTATGGCAATGTGCTTAGAATGCTAGTAGGTGAAGTATGAGAAACTTGACCTCTATTGTTTAATATATTCCATAGATTTTACATAGTGGAAATGGGATGAAATGTAGATGTTTTATTTCACTAGATTCCCCATGGCTCAGGGAGGCTAAGATGTGATCTAGGTAGTATTGGATAACATGATGAAATCAGATCACTTCATAGCAATTAAAGAGTCTGGTCAAACAGATTCATTGGATTTGATGTATTTGGATGAGGTAGTGCAGTTGCATGAAGAACTAAGATACATAGTTTCATAATAGAAAACATGTTTTACCTCACAAGTGTTGAGGGAATTTAAGAATGATGTTGGAAATTAGTTACACCTCGAATCTACTTTCCTTCCTCGGATAGATGGGTAGATAGAGCAGACCATTCATATTTGGTAGGATATGATACGAGCATGCATCTTGGACTATACTAGGACAAGGATTAGACACATGTGATTGGTAGAGTAATATTACAATAACAGATATCACTCATTCATTGATATAGATAACTTTGATGATTTTTCCAAAATATTGTGTTGTTCACCTTTGCGTTGGAAATATGTTGAAGAGAAAACTATTCATAGTTCAGAGGAAGTGTAGAGAACAATAGAGTAGGTTCCGCTTTTTTTGTGACGATGAAGGAGGAAAAAGACTAGCATAAGTCTTATGATGATCATAGGAGTAGGCACATTGAGTATATGTTTTGGGATGACGTGCGGTTGAATGATTCCCCTAGACATTGAATGTGATGGTTCAACAAAGGGAGATATATTTTTACAAGATTCACTAGAACCATTGATATGTTGGGGGAATATTTGTGAGGTGACATAGGAGTTGGCACTGTAACCACATATGGAGAAGGTCCATGACATATTTTACATATAACAGCTTCATAAGTATCATCACGTTGACTCCCATATCATTTAATGAGGAGAGTTGGATGACAATGATGTTACAAAATTCATGTAGTGGCTAATTGGGATCCATGATCATTGGGTGAAGGTGTTGTGTGGATGGACTTTTCTCTTGGATTATGTGTTCTGATAGAAAGTTATCTTGAAGGAGAGTACATGGGGGTGGAAAACACAATTATTCTCCTAGTACTTAGAGTTGTTCTGAATTTTTTTGTTCTGTTATAGATTGTGATATAAAGTTAGATCCTTTATTTTTTTAAAAAAATTAAATGATTCCTTCTTCTTTGGTGTGTGATAATTTCTTGACATATGATGTGGGGGAGGACCTAATTCATAACTGATATTAATTTATTATAATGAGATTAAACCCATGATGGGGATTCAATGCCACTCAAATAAGATAGTGTCATTCCATTGTGGCTAAAATTATCTAATTTCTATGACCATACATTTTATATTTTTCGTGGTCTGTATTCTGGTCAGTTGTGTTTGAAGATGTTGGATTAGGTGTTCTTGGATGTTGATGATTCACTCCAGATTTTGAACATCACACAGTGGTTTATCATTGAAGTTGGATGATTGTATCAGTGTCATAATGTTGTGAGATATATTAGATGTATCTCAGGGGGTGCTTATTCAGACCACGGTATCCATAAATGTTTTTTATTATTCCTGAGGATAAGAATAGTTTGAGAGGTCTATTTTGAAATGTTGTGTACATCCCTAGTCCATTACATTACAAAAACAAACGATGTTTAAGGTGTTCTGGTTAGCAATGGTGCATAATTTCCAGGGATTTCCAAAATCTAGTTTTTCCAATAGTACCTCATCTGAGGGTGATTTATCCAACAGTAAGTGGCGAGGGTAGGTTGAAAAAGGTGACTCGCACTAGTGACCCGCAATAGTGAGTGGATGATGGGGGGATTTGACAGTTGGTCATCAGCACTGACTCGCACTGATGACTTGCAATAGTGATTCAGTGATGTTGGGATGCGATGGTTGGTCTCCAAATGTGATTTACCCAAAGGTGACTCGTACACAGGTATCTCATCCATCAGTGATTCACTTATTATTGTTTGTCTAGTGGTGACTAGTAATAGTAGGTCACCAGCGAAGACTCATGACTATGACACATCAATTTGTGACTCATCAAATAGTGACTCATCCTATAGTGACTCATCCAGTGATGAGTCATTTAATGGTTGATCGATGAATGGTGAGTTTTCCAATGTTTGGTTATCCACCGATGAGTCATTTACATAGGTTTTAAAATTTCAAACTTTTCCCACTTTTTCAAATTTCACGCAATAAATATTTTATTTGAGGTAAAATTAGTTTAAAACCATATTTATGCGATTTTAAATCTAATTCAAATGATATAAATTATATATTTAAATTCCCAACTCCTATGAGTCTTTTAGATTTCCAAAACATGTGGCCTTGATCGAGATCCAACATTGATGGTTTTTGAAACCATTTCTTCCATTAATATAAGATATGACCTTTCTAAAGACTATACCATTTCACTCTTGTACGATTACCTTTTCCCTTTCTACAGAGTGTCCCCCAAACCTTTCTTCCTTATGTAATTATGTGTTTTGTTTTGACCTTCATAATCACATTTTCCCTGGATAATTCCACCTACAAAATACACTTGTGGATATAGAGGCTGGAACAAAAACATTTATAGGTACTATTTTATAGATAATACATTACATTGCACCTTATTTTACACTAGAACATTTAATTCCATCATATCATCAGAAATTGATAACAGTTTGAGCTTGGAAGGTATGTTTTTGAGTGGTATAATGACAAAAGATACAACATTGTGTGTACAGTCTAGGGACATCTTTTTGGGAAGAGGATGTTCTCTAGATTTCAGGGAGTATAATTTTTTGGGATCTCTATATTATTTATATGCTCGGATTTGACTTATTTATGGGAATGGACTTCCTAGTTACATATCGAGGGATATTGATTGTTAACATATGAATGTGAATTTTATAAATCATATTGGTGGCTATTACATTCTTTATAGAGAATGAGATAGATGTGTATGATTTGTGGTTCCAATTTATCAAAAACTAGGAGAGCTCATAGCCCTGATTTATTGTCTTTTCTTATATGATAGAGGTGTAAGTCATGATATCATTCCACCATAGTGGAACTTTTTCAAGAGATTTTTCCCAAATAACTCCTATGTCCACCAATAGAGAGAGAGATGTAGTATTCACTATTGAACTCATGTTGGGAGATAAACCGGTTTCTATTCCACCATACAGAATTTCGTCGATAGAGCTTTATGATCTCATGATTCAGATGTATGATTTAGAAGAAAACATATTTAATTGTCTGAGTACATCTCCTTGTGGCTCTAAAGTATTTTTTTCAATGAATGGTGGAAATAATTTATGTTTGTACATTGATTACCAAAAATTAAAAAAGATGACTACAATGAACCAACATCCTCTTCCCTGTTTTAATGACCTATTTTTCAATTTTTTCATAGCATTCATGTTCTGTAATATTCAATTGAGGACTGGGTATCATAATTTGGGAGTAGTGTCTTCCAATAGACCATATAATTCTTTTAGGGGAAGGTGTGTCCTTTTTATGTTTGTCGTAATGCCATTTGGGAGTATGAACACGGGAGAATTGTTTATAGACTTGATCAATAGAATCTTCCACCCATATCAGGATTACTTTTTCAAAGTATTATTTGATTCTATCATTGTTTACTCCAAGAATCATGATTATCATTCTCAACAACCTGAAATCATCCTACATGAACTAAGAGATCATCAGATATACACAAAGCTATCTATGTTCTAGTTTGGGATTGATCCGGTGCACATCATGGGACACATCGTCTCATAAGAGGTGTTCAGGATGACCCAAATATGGTTTAGGTTGAAATTTCATTGGAGAATCCCAATTACTTATTCCATATCCATACCTTTTGGGTTTTTAGGGGTATTATATGATATTCATTTAGTAATTTTATCATTTTTCAGTGAAGCGTTTAGGCCTCACCAAGAAGGGTGTGAAGAACCTTTTTTCATAATAAT
This sequence comes from Viscum album, assembly GCA_963277665.1. Taxonomy (NCBI): domain Eukaryota; kingdom Viridiplantae; phylum Streptophyta; class Magnoliopsida; order Santalales; family Viscaceae; genus Viscum; species Viscum album. The sequence continues at coordinate 1,921,069,959 of OY728145.1, read as the reverse complement.
TGAGAAGGAATTATAGGATTTGGGGAAGTGGTTTACATCAACACCAATATAGATTCTAAATGATCCGTTTGACGAGTATATGGTGTGTTGAGATTCATCTTGGGTTAGAACCGAAGTTGTGTTGATGAAGGGATATCAAGTTGTGGTGAATGGTTCTATAAAATTGAGGCCACATGAACAAAACTAGTCAACACAAAACCCTGATCTAGAAGAAGTGGTTAATTATTTGATGTGTTGTAGGTATTATCTGTTGGGTGAGAAATTTATAGTGTTTAATAATGAAGAAATATTAATGTATATCTTATCACATGATGTTGTGAATATTCAAAAATAATGGCGGGTATAGTATATACTGAAATTTGATTTGGAGTACCATATATTCCTATGAAAAACGATTCTGTAGTTGATGATGTGGATACAAATTAGAGACAAGTATTGTGATGATATATAGTTATTGACATAGAAAACAATCTTAAATGTTGGAGTGACTCCTTTCGAAAATTCATATATGAAGAGGAGATCATTTATGTAATGATTCGGGTTGTTTCACCTCCCAGCTTGTTAGAGGAAATCATGTCGGAATTTCATTCCTTGAAATGGGTAATACATCCATGTGTGGAAAAAATGTACCACTACATAAGATGGATTTTTTGGTGGTTAAGAATGAAGAAAGAGGCAGTGTGGTAAGTTACATGATGCTACACCGATCATTGGGTAAAAATAGAGTATAAAAAACCTAGTGGTCGGTTAAAATCTTGTCCAATTCAAAAATGGGAGTGGGATGACATGTCCATGGATATTTTGGTTGGTCTTTAGAATAATTTTGTGATAAATTATTTTATCTAGTTTATTATGGGACAAATTTTGAAAGAATCACATTTCATTATTATACAAGTGAATTTTGGTGTGTCAGTTTGGAGATATGTATGTAAGGGTGGTAGTAAATCTATATGGAGTGATATGGAATATATTTTCAGATAATTACAATGACATAATTAATTGATTTTAAAAAGGTTTAATGAAGTATCATGAAAAAATTGTTTTATTTAGTACGTCTTTCCACCCATAGAATGATAGGAAGTCAGATCGTAAAATACATGTACTAGATGATATGATGTGGGAATGTGATCATAATTTTATTGGGTCTTGGGAGATTTACTAGTATTTAATATATATTTTTATGACAACAGTTATCAGTAAACTACATTGATGGAACTATATAATGCTCTTAATGGTTGGACATAGAGATCACTACTATTTTGGATGATGGTGTTGAGTTAAAGTTGATCGAACCTGGTATCATGTAAAAGACATCAATGTTGGCCCAGTTAATTTGGAAATTTATGAGTATAACTAAAAGTAGGAATAAGACATTTGATAATACATATAGATGGCCCCTTGAATTTATAGAGTGTGATAGGTTAATGCTCTGGGTGCCACCTTGGCAGATTATTACCAGATAAAGAGGCAAACAACGATGACACCCATGGTTGATGAACCATTTAATGTTTTTGAGAGAACCAGGATGATGGAAAATAGATTGGATGTTCAATAGAAATATATTACTATTAATACTATTTGTAGATATGAAAACATCTGTAGTATACCCCTAACCCTTCTCATGTGAATGATGTGAATGATGTTTATATTGAGGATGATGAGTTCATTGAGGAGTATTTGATATGTGTGTTGATATTCGGATATGTAGTGTCATTGGAAAGAACCTTTTAACTAGAAATCTCAAAGAATCTATGAAGTGAATTTTGAGGATGAGATGTTATTGAGTGGGGAGATTGTAAGATCTAAAACATTTCTGGGATATCTCCAGATTATTTCATTTTCATGTTTTGTTAAATTTTGAGTACTTTTTTGTGTATTTTTAACATGGGGTGTTTTTGGGAGAAATGTTATAAAAATGTATGAAAATAGGGATTTTCATTGTTAGAGAAATCTGTGCACCCAGCCCCAAAAAACTATGCATCCTTGGATAGTGCGGAGCCACATTGTTAATGCATGGTTTCGTAAACCATGTTCCTTAAAAGGAAAAACTATGCACCCTAAAAATAACTGGTGATTGGTTGGACCACAATTGGGGAAAACTGTGACCCCCTGTATAGGGAACCATATTAAAGAATTAATTAGGATCAAAAATTAATTCTAACAAATATCAAACACCCTAATTCACCAAATATCAACCCCCATTCATCCCCAATATGACTTTCATGTTTTTGGAGTTCTAATGATGAATTTAAATCCCTTCCAACAAGAATACTTCATGAATTAAAGACCATATCAAAAGATGCTTCTCTCCTGATATGTGATTTCATCGCCCAGTCATCCCAGGTTCTTTTACCATATTTCTCTCTTTACATAAGAAAAGCAATATACTATATAAGTTAGATATATATATATATATATATATTGTGAGATATATATTTATATATATTAGTCACAATATATATCTAATCATTCATGATCTTTATTTTTATTATTTTTGATTTAGTGTTTTGAGTACTTGATCAAACTCTATGTCGTTGTGTGATTCAACTTTTCAGGAAGTCCATTGGGTGAGTATTCTTTAATAACATAAGATTTGGGGTCAAATTATATAATAAAATAGTCTTAATCTTGATATATGTAGGAATTTGTTTCAATTTGTATAATTATTTATGAATTCTAATCGTTGTATTAGATTAATTGATGTGCTCAATTGATTAATTGATTTGTTTCTTGAATTAATGATTAATTGCAGAGTTAATGATGGGATTAACAGGTTGACTAATTTAATGCAAAATTTTGGATTTGATATGTTTTTAATGGGATATCTATGTTGATAATTAACAGAATAATTAATTATGTGATTTATGGAATTTTGACTTTGATTAAGGATAATTCATTTGTTGATAAAATTGTTGAAATACATGACTAGTTGGGGAGTTTATTATGAGACTATGAGGGGATTCTGTATTGATTTATATTTATGGAATATAATAACATTTATTTGGGGAAGTAGCATTAGATAATTAATTGGAGGATTAATTGTGATATTTACGGTATTCGATTTGGAAAACTTATCAAGGGATTAATTATGAGTTAATTATATAATTAGGTTGAGATAATTAATTGGAGAATTTATTTTGGAATATCAATATATATTATTTATGGTAATTAATTATAGATTAGTTATGGGACATTGATATCATGAAATGATATAGTTAATGGTATATGAATTATGAAATATTTAAATTGTGATTATGATTAATTAATTCATTAATTCTTTAATGGTGTTTGAGATTTCATTAATATTGTTGATGTTTCTAAATATGTTTTATTAAATGGCAGAGGTTAACATGGACCATTATCCATGTACTATGAATGGTAACATGCTCTTTAAATTATGTTCTATTAATTGTTAAATGGATTCATGGTCATTTAGCCAATTATTATGAATGATAACATCCTCATTTAATTATGTCATATTAATTGGTATATGGTAACATGATCACTCAATTATGCATTATTATATGGAGAATGATAGAATGGATGTTCAACATCATTTTTTTGAATGGTAACATTAACAGCCAGTTGTGATATCATGTAGGTATTAAATGGATTCTAGCATGGGATGAAGTAGTGTTGAGGTTATGGTGTCCTTGAGAACAAAAGGGATTTTGCAATTAAATAGAAAATATTATATAATGTGGTAAAATGTAACATTATGAATTAAAATTAATTAACTAGTATTTATGGGAATTGTTTTCGACACAATTGTTGGTAACCTACTGAGTCATACTCACTCCCTACTCAGTCATTGTATTCAAAACCTAAATAAACATTATTATTACATGATAGGTTTAGGGAAATAACCCTAAGTAAGATAGATGATTTGGGGTTGGTTCCTAGATGACAGAACTATATATGGTTTGGGACTGAAAAGTCATTTTTCAGTGTCTTTATTTTCAATTTTCATATAAGACACTTGAGAGTTACATTATTATGGAATTTTTCAAATTTAGTTGGTTATTACTTATTACATGATTTGACCGTCTTGAGAAATGTGTATTGTTATTGATTATTTTTTTTATATTGTGTGTTATTTCATAAAATTTTTTCTCTGATAGAATGGGTTATAATCTCCCCATAATTGATTTATCATACCCTCGCTACTAGTTAGTGTCCACTAGGAACGATGATGCATTCCTGAAATCATGTGACTTACTGGCTCGAGAAACTAGAATGTGGAACCCAGGTAGGGAAATTACACATTGTTCATACTAATACAAATAATGTTATTAATTTAATATGATGAAAAGAATTATTTGTTTAATTAATCATGTTTACATGTGTTTTACATGTCATTCTTTCTGTATGCACCATGCAATTAAATAATTTATTATGTATTAAAATAATTTCCAAATTAAATTTTAAAAAAAAAGTGTAATTTAATTTTTTTTATTGTGCTCAATTCTCATCAATATCATCACATTCATTGTATCTCAGATGTACCCAATGATGAATATTTATTATAACACATTCCATGTTATCTTTCATGCAATGTGTATTGGATACTACTAGAATGGGGAAGAACTATTACCTTGTAATGCAGTTTTGATGAGTACATGTTGATTAGACAATAAAATCACATATTTTGATTACATTTTAAGGGTATTAAATGTTCATTATTGAACTTACGGGCCTGTGTTGGTGGATTTTAATTTTGAACATCCATTCTCATCATTTGTTCACTTCATGCCTAATATGCACAAATTTAGGCCCATTGATTAATCTGATTTTAAAGAATGTAATTATCAATATTTTAATTTTATATTTTTGGAAATATATATAAACATAAATTTGAACATTTTTCATTCAAGGATCAATGGAGGATTCATAAACAATGATGGGGATATTTGGCGATGAAAGGAAACAATTCTGGAGAAGGCATATTGGATATCATCCCATTGATTGGAATGTAGGGCCCAACATTCAGGCCCAATGATGCCCAAAATTCAAGGGTGTCTAGAATAAATATTGAGGAACAAATAATTATTCTGGAGATAGTACTAATTCGTCTTACATGGTGGTGATTAAGGAGGCCCAAGTTGAAGATGTAATTCTGGCCCAGATTCTTTGGTATAGAAAAACTGCCAACTATGTATATCATATCTCACTAATGAATTATTATTTTGGGCTGAACTTTTACCAGCTATTAGGGAACATCCGGAGCTTCATTTAAGTATTCTAGGGAACAATAAATTTTGGCCTTATATAAGGTTTTTTAGGCGCGTCTTTCTGGTGGATGCAAGCTAGCTGCATCTTCGAGGCAAGAAGTGGAAAAGTCTCTTTACATTAATGTTCCACCAACCATTCCACACCAAAATTAACTAAAGGTAGATGGGATGTTGGGGGCTCGGCCAAGGCTTAATTTTTTTTCTATTTGAGGCAGTAGTGGTGGAGGATTTAGGGATCTTGTAGCTTTGTTTTGATTGTAATGTTATTATGCCAAATTGTCTTTGTAGCATTTTTCCTTCCCATGTAAGTTGTTCGAATCACCTTAGTTTTTAATAAAAGTTCTTCTTCAGATATTGTTATGTTATTATTCATAATACCTTGATAACTATATCTCAAGGTGGGAACTTTTCACACCAAACCTTGTGATTTTGTTCAAACAACGGTGGAGTGGTCATTTTTTGTTGTTGTTTTTACTTCATCAATTCCACCCTCGTAAGTCTACTTTCCGCTTCCATTGAGAACGTGTCATCAATGGAGGGCTAGTTCTTTTATGGGTTGATCCAATGGAGTATAAAGGGGATGGATGGAATGCTATTTATCAATCTCTAAATGTTATTAATTTATTTTAATTGAGTTTCTTTCATTCAATGATTTCTATTCTTCCTCTTCCTTATTGAATTTATTCACCCCACTTTTAGGTGATAATTAAATCCTTTACCTTGGAGTGCTCATGAAAATGATCCTAAAATTGTATAGGAGATTATAATTTGTTGTGAAGGTGTCTAATCAGTAAGTTATGAGGTTAGTTTGAATTCATTTCATCAATCCTTCTCGAGTTAATGTAATTAAAATCATAAAAAAAGGAATTCATTCAATCCACCTAGAGCAATAACCTAGGATCAACTCATTTTATCATAATTTTAATTCACATAGATATTTTAGTGATATTTTAAAAACATAAATAATCAACCCAAGTTGGCCACTTCATAAACAAAAATCCATCTCTTTTTATTGGGTGTCTAAAGGATCTTCTTTGGTCTTTGTGGATTCAACCCGTACCTGTACTACAACGACCGCATACCTATAGGGTAAATTTGGGTGCAACCCAATATTGGCACCATTAGTAGGGACCCAAGTTAGTAACTTGGCTCATGTCATCCTTTTCTCACCCCACGTTTTCTATTCTCAACCCCATCTCTCTTATCATTACCCCTTTCTGTTTTTGTGTGTTCTAAGAATCTAGAATCCAACTTTCTGTCTTCTCTAATGGAGTATCTTCCAAATTACCATGTCACAAACTCTTGCTAGAATCAAATGGAAAATCAATATCGGGATTTCCATAAATTAGAAATTTTCTTTGATCAACCCTTGATTAATTACCCCACACACAATGAGACTTAAAATCAATGCGATAATGAATGCTTAAATGATCAATTTCCTGCCCTCTTAAGGATGATTGAAGAGTCCAAAATTAGTGAAGTCCATAATGTTCAACCTCCCATCCTATCTGTTACTCAATAATTTCTTGAAAAATTGTGTAATCAAATGGAGATAATGAGTTCTGAGGTATCATCATTGATATTAGAACTAAAATGCATTAATACTTGTGAGGAACTCATCCATACACCAATAGTACCTTCTCAACCCTTATGTGGAGTGTCTAGTTTCCCACAAATCTCTCATGAATTTTTTGAAGAACTAACCTTTGGATTTGGGGTAGGGGAAGTGAATAAAGAAATTTTTAAAGGGTCTTTAAATAAGGGGGAAATTTATTTTTTAAATTCAAAAGATAATAACTTGACATCATGGATTGAGTTTCATAAATGTGGCTCCATTAGTGAATTTTCAGGACCACCGATCACTGAAAAATTTTGAGAAATCCCAAAACTTGAGCCCATACCTACTCCTAGAATTCAACTAGACACTTTGGAGGATGAATCATATTTTTATAAGAAACCAAATCATTCTGTTGTCTTTGGATAAGAAGATGATATTCATTCAAATTGCCAATCTTCTTTAGGAAATTTCAATCATCCTGAACTCAAAATCATTGTCCTTCCTTCCCCAATCAAGTATCCCATCATTTTTGATAAAATAGATCTTGGGTTTTTCATTCATTCATCTCATGAAACCCAAAAAGGGGGGTTGATCTTTGATTTATTAGGAATGACTACATAAGAAAAAAGATCAACCATTTTTTATACTCCTGGGATTTTCCCATTCATTTTAGAAAATAGGATTGTTCGTGAATAAAATTCAAAACCTTCTTACCAACCATAATGGAGAATCATTCTTAATCAAGTTGAAGTTAATAAAGATTAAGTCATTAAAATTTTTATAGTTGGAATTGGATATGTTAGGGGTTTCAAGTCGAGCTAGAGACGTTAAACAAAAGTGCTTCACGGGAGGAAAACCGTGGTTTTCTTGTTTTATTTCATTTAATTAGTACCTTAGACTGTGGACCTATTCTTCTTTTATGAGTATGGATTGGTATGAAAGGGGATCACTGTATTCATCTGTGTCACGCTGTTTGATCCCTAAGTAATACCTTACCCAGGAATTTAAAAGAAGACAATGTATCATCAGTTAATTTTATTTTATTTTTGATTTTTTAGGTTAAAAAAATTAGATTATTGGCCTGTTCTTATTTTATGGGTATGGATGGGTCTTAAAGGGGAGAACTACATTCATCCGTGTCATGTGGTGTGATCCTAGAGTAATACCTTACCTAGAAATTTAAAACAACACAATGTATCTTTAGTTTGATTTAAAAAAACAGGGAAAACCATAAAAATAATGATGCTTAGAATTAAATAAATCATTGTGTTGTTTGTTTTTTCGGGATTGTTCTTCTTTGTATGGTTCAACAACTATTTTGGGTGATACATGTTCAATCAATGAGGTGCCTACATCACATAAGAGATCAAAGGAGTAATTGGGAGCATCATGACATTCAACTTCAAAAACCAGGAGAATTTGTTCCTTGTTTATCATTTTCAATTTTGTTTTTGAACTCCTATCCTACCCCCCCCCCCCCCACTTATAAATTTTGTATTCTTTAAACACTGGAGACAGTGTTATTGTTTGTTGGGGGGAGATGAAAGAAATTTTTTGATCTTGTGAGAAAAAAAATGTGTGGAAGGGAAAATTTCAATAACCTTGAACATTATAACACACATTGCAGACAATGAAATTGGATATCAAATAATTATGCATGTCTTGATTCTAATTTTAATGTAAATTTATGTTCATGTGCATAGATATTGGAAAGGGTGGTTGTCTGATGTTATTTTTCACCGTTTCTATTTTCATCCAATTATTTAAAAAAACACAATTCACGTACTTTAAGATATGGGGTATTATTTTGAATTCTTGGGGTCCATAATAAATTGCGTAAGGTTAGTGATCATTTTAATTTTAAAATGCATATTCAAAAAAAATCAATTGCGCGTAGAGCAATGAATTGACGCAATGTTAGGATTTCGGCACTTGGGGATCGTGACTCCATAGTTTCCTAGCCTGGAGTTGGGCATTTTATCTCTATTTTTTGTTATTTGAATTTGTTTTTGATTGAGTTAACATGAGATGATTCCTGAGTATGTGAGCTTCACTTGATACCCTATGGTCATTGAGCATGGGAGTCATCAACAAAGTCTTGCTACATGGGTTAACTCGATTGAGTTCAATTTCAATTACAATGGAAAAATTGCAAAAAAAATTAAATTAATTAAAAAAATGAGTACTCATCTTACTATTAAAATTTGATTTCTCCTAGAGCTTCTATCTTTTCTCCCTCGAATGAAAGTGAACCCCCATGTCTATTGTGACGCACAACACTTCATCATGATTAATTGAATTTGGATGAAATATGGTGTTTAATTTAATCAATGGAATGGGCTTGGGCTTTAAATATTCCTATGGAAATAGCTTGTTTTAGATGATTTTGAAGGGTTTCATAATTGTTTGGTATGAGATATTTGGGTGATAAAGGTGTATTAAAATGTTATTGGAGAAGGTCATTCGAATTTCATTTTTGTGAGATATATTTTGCTCGGGACTAGAAAAAATCAACTTAGGGGATGTGATTAGCCAAATAAAAATATATATTTTGATTACATTTTAAGGGTATTAAATGTTCATTTTTGATCTTATGGGCATGAGTTAGTGGATTTTAATTTTGAACATCCATTCTCATCGTTTTTTCACTTCATGCCTAATATACACCAATTTAGGCCCAATGTTTCATCAGATTTTAAATAATGTTATTATCCATATTTTAATTTTACATTTTAGGAAATTGATATAAAAATAAATATGAACATTTTTCATTCAGGAATCAATGGTGGATTCATAATGGATGATGGTGATATTTGGCGATTAAAGGAAACAATTCTGGTGAAGGCCGATTGGATATCATCCCACTAATTGGAATGTGGGACCCATAATACATGCCTAATGAAGCCCGAAATTCCTAGGAGGCTATCCGATATATAGAGGAACAAATTATTCTTCTAGAGGCAGAGCTAATTTGTCCTACATAGTGGTGATTAAGGCAGCTCAATTTGAAGATGCAATTCTAGGCCAGATTCTGTGGCCCAGAAAAATATCCCTCTACAAGTAACAAGATATAAGTCTTTTAACCCAAAGAGAAGGGTATCCAACAACCTTGGATAAAGTTCCCTTGATTTATACTTTCAAGAAAGTCTTTCTTACCCACACCAGGGTATGCCCTTGATACGAAGATCGGAATCTCTGTCTTGCTATCCCCGCAAGCCCTCAACTTCAACGTAGTTGGAACCTCTGACTTCCTCAACAAGGAAGCCCTCGAACATCAAGGTAGTCTGCACCTCTGTCTTCCTCAGCAAGGAAGCCCCCGAACTTCAAGGTAGTCAGATCCTTTGTCTTCATATCCCCGGAAGTCCTCAAATGTAATCACCAACATTCGGAGTCACATGAAGCAATCTGAACGAGCAGTTTAGTACGTAAAAGGCATGAAAAGTTTCTCTCTCTAGAAATCACCTTAACAGCGTGTGGTCTCTTGATCGATCAACTTGTTGTTGATCTCTTTCAAATGACCTCCTATTTATTGTAAAATTTCCAACGGTCCGCTCCCTCCTCCAATGGTCATATTTTCCATGAAATTCGGAGGGACCGGTACATGTGTAACTCAACCAATGGTTAATTATAAACAGAATGGAAGACATCGTTTAATAATAAATCATGTATAACTAAATGCATGACATCGTTTTATAATGGAGCATATGTAAGCAATAGGCATAAAAAATTTCGGAGTGTAAGAAAATTAAAAGATCGGAGTCTAACCAAAATGAAATTCGGATTCTATGTTAAGAAATGTTCGGATTCTGTTTTATAGGAATTCAGAGTCTGGATTCCCCAGAGTTCAAATTCTAAACTTGTAGAAGTTCAAAGTTTAACTTTATAGGAGTTTTGAGTCGAACTCATGAAAGTTATGATTCTAACTTAATAAGAGTTTGGAGTTGAACTCATGAAAGTTCAGAGTCGAACATCATAAGATTTTAGAGTCGAACTCATTAAAGTTCGGAGTCGAACATCATAAGATTTCGGAGTCTAACTCATGAAATATTGGAGCCTAACTTCATAAGAGTTCAGAGTCTAAATCATGAATGTTCGGAGTCGAACTTCATAAGAGTTCGGAGTCGAACTCATGAAATTTTGGAGTCGAACATCATAGGATTTTAGAGTCGAACTGATGAATGTTCAGAGTCGAACTTCATAGGAGTTCGGAGTCGAACTCATTAAATTTCAGAGTCAAACTTCATAAGTGTTCAGAGTTGAACTCATGAAAGTTCGGAGTTGAACTTCAGAAGAGTTCGGAGTCGAACACATGAATGTTTGGAGTCCAGAATTCGGAGTGGAACTTCAATAATGTTCACATCTAGAATTCGGTTCCTAAAAACAGAATGCTCCAAATCTTGACATTATATGACTTTGGGTATTTTTGGTATGAATCTGGTTTTTGCACATAAGAAAAATATTTCTATGTATAAGAAAATCTTGGTTTGAGTAAATTTCCATAAAGAAGTAAATTTTCCTTATGGAGGTAAAAGTTTTATTTTTTTAAGTATAAGTTGTTTGTGATTTTCAAAACAATAAGGAATGGAAAAGTCATAAGGAAAACATTATTGACTCAACAATCTCTCCCTTTTTGGAAAGCACAATCATCCTTATGAAAAAAATATAAGGACTTTGAAAAATTTCATTATACTTTGAAATTAAAACTTATCTCCCTTTATTCATGGATGAAATTGAATACAACTAACTCCCCCTTAGGCATTGAAACTCTAAGGATTGTATTCTGAATTTCTGTAGTGGAGTTTTCATTATTGCAGGAACGAAAAACTTCATAGTGAGAAACACCCCCTTACTTTAATGATATTTGACTTAGAAATTTTTCTTTCCCCTCCTTAGGAGTAGTTATTTTTCCTTATCCCCCTTTGTGATTTTCAAAAATAATTGAAAGGAATGGAAAACAAAATATGGTACCTGAAACATTAGTATATGACATGATACAACCAACCAAATAACATTTCATTAGAGTTCAGGAAATTTTACAAAGAAATACAACTACAAAAAAAGATCAGAGTGGGTTTATTTGTCTTCCTCTTCCTTTGTAATCAGATTCTTTAACAAAGACTTGAGCTTTTTTAGGTCTCTTTGATCATCCTCGACTTGCCTCTCCAAGGATTTTGTATTTTCATCCTAAGCATTAAAAGCCTCTTCCTGAGCCTTGATAGCTTATTTCAGCATCTTTAACAATTCATCTTGTTGTATGAGTCTGTTCTCAAGCTCGATCCAAAGATTTCTACCACTTAAAATATTTTGAGGCAGAGAATTAGCCTTGTCAATTAGTTCCTTAACTTGTTGACTCTGAGAAATCTTCTCATCAATCAGCTCAGCTTAAAGATTTTTAATCTTTTTATCCACGGTGTCAAAAGCATTTTGAACTTCAGTCTGAAAATTTTCAAACTGCACTAGGTCTTCATCAACTCTTCTAGACCACTTTGTTACCTTACTGCAGGACTTTCTATGCACATCATATTCGATAAGAAATCTTTTTTGTTTAGCTTCGATCTTCACACATTTATCCATGACCATGGATAAGGAATCCGATTTCTGATTCATACTCGGTTGCAGCATCTGGCATGTGGAATCTATAGTTGGAAAATTCGGAATGGTGTCCACCAACATCTTCAGAGATTCAACCACAAAATCATGCCCATGAGATGATGATTTCGAATCAGATAAATCTCTTGGAGATTTCTCTTCTTAAATTTTCACCAGTTTTCTCTTAGTAGAACCTCCAACCTCCTTCTTCCTGAAGAATTATTTTGTTGGAGTATCCATGAGAGCTTGCATCCCCTTATCAGACTTCAGAATTGGTTCCTCATTAGGAGATACATCCTCAGATTCAGACACTTGAATAATATGGTCTTCATCTGGTTTCTGTTTTTCTTGTCGTTCCTCAAGAAAATTCCTCTAATTGGATTCTTCGTCATCATATAAAACATTTTCTTCTTATCACTTTTTCTTATCATAATTCTTTCTACCTTCCTCACCATCCTTTCCTAGAGTAACTAATGTTGCAGATTCTGACTTATCATGATAATCCTCTAGTTTCTTGTTCAAGACATCTAATTCTTCACTTCCCTCTTTTTGTTCTTCTTCTTCTTCAACCTCTTCCTCTACTTCTTCAGCAGCTTCTTTTTCAGCTTCTTCAACTACATATTTACCCTTGGATTTTTCCTGAGTGACGTAATTCTTAGCTGGAGTTTCTGGTAAAGAAGGTTCTGTAAGGAATGTTTTCAGAACCAAAATCAGCTCAGAAGATAACTCTGTATCTCTCAGCAATGATTGCACCACTTCATCTTCAGACACTTTCTTTTTCATTTTCTTCTCTTTCGCCTACATTTTTAACACTTTCGGAGCTCTTTTATTTAAGGCCTTAGCCTCTGCAGGGTCCAATCTGAATTGTGGATCCCTTTCGTTCCTCTTCTTCTTATCTTCCCTCCACTTCGCAGCAACTTCATCAGGATAAGTTTTTTGTTTCTTTGGCTTGGTGGGAGCAGACTGAGTTTCCTTAGATTTAGTATTTTCTTCATTAGTAGCCACTTACTTATGCTTTCCCTTCTTCCTTTACTTTTTTGGATGGTTCTGGAGTGAGTGTACCTTTCTGAATTTCCTCAACTTCTTCCACAGAAAGAGATTATAATTCTCCGGATTCACTAGAAAAACTCATCTTCATCCTCTTCAAATTATCATCACTTACTAGCATAAGCTTACAATTCCAGACATTTGATTTCCATGAAACCTTGAATGATTCTAAGAACCGATCTATCATCTTAGATAGTAAGGCATGGTACATAATTATTTGAGCTCTCAAATTCCCTTCTTTGATGTTCATGATCGTAACCAAGACATGTCTCATCAAATTTATCTTTCTTAGATTTACCAAGAAATCTAAGACATATATATCACTGTTCTTCAAATTATCCTTGTCTCCCCTTCTTAGAACCAGAAAGCCTTGCACCCAAAGATGAGGAATCCTATTGTTCGGAGTGAGACGAGAAATCTTAATGGTTGAAGAATCCTTAAGTCCAAGACACTTAAGTGCCTTTACCTTGTTGAAACTTACTTGCTCATCTGGATGTTTGTGTGAGCAGAACTCCACTTCTCCTTCATAGGATAAACCAACCAAGATCACGACCTTGGTGTAAGATAGCTTATAAGTCTCCCCATAAGACTTGAATGAAAACCATTCTCTCCCATATTCCATCTGGAAGGAAATAGACTCATAGAACTTGAATAACAAATCAGTATAAACCGGATCCTGTTTATCTGACATTGCTATGAAAACATCCTCCCATCCATTCAATCTAATATTCATTGAAATAAGGGTATCAAGCTTATAGAAATCCGGATGCAGCAACCTTTACCTGATGATTAGCCACATTGAGATTGGCTTTGAAGTTGACATATCTTGAGATGTTGCTTCAACAGACATTCAGAGAAGAAAGATCAGATGTATTCAGAACGGCATTGCAAAGATCGGAACCGGTCTTAAAATAAGCAGCAGGTCTTCGAGATGCGAGAGCTTTGAAAAATAGATGTGGGACGAGTATTGGGGTCCTCTTTATATAGGCTATGGATGTGACCTTTGATCTTCCAAAACCCATCTAACGGTTGAAAAACTTTTGATCTGATTTGACAGTTGAGAACACTCTCGCAAAAAAAACATGACTCTGATCTTTTGAGGTTTTAAGGAAAACATCTGGATTTAAGGAAAACTAGAATCCGAATTATTTAAAACTCAGGAAAATACCAGAATGAAAAATATGATTACACAACCTTAGGTAATGAGATCATAACTTCCAGATTGGCTAGAACGATTATTCATAATTGGTAATATTCTTCTTGAAGAAATGAATTTAAAAACAAACTCATTAAAAAAGTTCCAGTACGAAAATATCATTATGAAAATTCCAGTACAAAAATATCGTTACGAATGATCCAGTACGAAAATATTGTTACAAAACTTCCAGTACGAAAATATCATTAGGAAAATTCCTGTACGAAAATAGCGTTACAAAATTTCCAGTACAAAAATATCGTTACGAAAGTTCCAGTACGAAGATATCCTTACGAAAGTTCCAGTACGAAAATATCCATTCCGAATGTTTTCATTCAGAGAATTTCAATCCCGATAATTTCAGTTTCACAAATTTCCATTTTGGAAATTGCAGTTATAAAAAGATTGAAAAAATGACTACGAAAATCTAGTTACAAATGGTTTGAAAAACATATTACGAAAATTTTAGTTACAAAACTTTTGAAAACCACATTATGGAAATTTTAGTTACAAAAAGTTTGAAAAATAGATTATGAATATTTTAGTTGCAAAAAGTTTGAAAAATAGGTTACGAAAATTTTAGTTACACTAACAATAAAATGAACTCCCCCTATGAAAATGAGTTTATTATTGGTAGGAGAATTGTTCAACAAGTAGTTAATGAAGAATGATTACCTTACGATTATCATTCATAACATTTTTTAATGTATTCAAATCTATCGAAGGGTAATTATTTTGTGAAAATATCAGCAAGTTGATCTTGCATTCTGATAAACTGAAGAATGATATCTCCTTTAAGTGTGTGATCCCTAAGAAAGTGAAGCCTAATGTCTGTGTTTTGAACGAGAGTGATGTGCATAGTTCTTACTTAGGGAAATGGAACTTGTGTTATCACACAAAATTTGAGTCTTTGTAAAACTGGGGCCATAATCTGTGAGTGTTTGTTGCATCCACAACACTTGAGCACAACATCTTCCAGCTGCTACATATTTATCTTCAGCTGTGGAAAGTGCAACAAAATGTTTCTTCTTATAGGACCAAGAAACTAATTAATCTCCTAAGAAATGACTAGTTCTAGATGTACTCTTTCTATCCAATCTACGCCCACCAAAGTCAGCATCTGAAATTCTTTTTAGAATAAAATCATTTCCAGAAGTATAAAATAATCTTAGATCCATGGTTCTCTTTAGGTAGCGAAAAATTATTTTTACCACCTTTAAGTGAGATTACTTAGGATTGGATTGATATCTTGCACATAATCATACTGAAAACATTAAGTCTGGTCGACTAGCTGTTATGTAAAGCAAACATCATATCATACCTCTAAAATATGTTTGATCTACTGGTTTCCCAGCTTCATCAAGAACTAAGGAGTTTGAGGTACCGATGGGAGTACTTATACTCTTAGTGTTGTCATAACCATACTTTTTGAGAAGATATTTAATATACTTATGTTGATATATATAGGTTCCTTATGGTCTTTGAGAAATTTGAAAACCAAGGAAAAATGTTAACTCACTCGTCATACTCATTTCGAACTCAGATTTCATTAGACTTTCAAATGAATCAGTTAAAGATTGCTGAGTTGAACCAAATATGATGTCGTCAACATAAAATTGAACAATCAAAACATGTTTATTATCTTTCTTTATAAAAAGGGTTGGATATTCATTTCCCTTAACATAGTTATTTTGGAGAAAAAATCATGTGATTCTATCATACCAGGCTCGTGGGGCTTGTTTAAGGCCATACAAAGCGTTGGTAAGTCTAAAAACATGATCAGGTTGTTTTGTATCTTCAAATCCATGAGGTTGTTCAACAAAAACATCCTCTTGAACATAACCATTAAGAAAAGCACATTTCACATCCATTTGAAAAAGATTAAAATTGAAGAATGCTGCAAAGGCAAGTAAAATACGAATATATTAAAGTCTAGCTACTGGAGCATAGGTTTCTTCATAGTCTATTCCCTCTTGCTAATTATAGCTTTTAGTAACTATTCTAGCTTTATTTCTTACTATGACTCCATTTTCATCACATTTGTTTCTGAAGACCCATTTTACTCCAATAACAGAAGTTTTCTTAGATCTTTCAACCAAAGTCCAAACATTATTCCTTTCAAATTCATTTAGTTCATCCTGCATGGCTTTGATCCAATAATCACCACCTAAAGCTTCCTCAGTGCTTTTTGGTTCTAATTGGGAATGAAATGCTAGATGTTAGACTTCATTCCTCATGGAACTTCTAGTCCTTATAGGTTGATTTACATCACCAATGATGCTATCAATTGTATGATTCTTAAGAAACACCTGATTTGGGTTTTGTAAGACCTATTCATCAACATCAGGTAGAAAGTATTCTGGGGTATATGTTTCAGAATTATCTTCTTGAAAATTTTCTTTATCAGAAGGATCATCTATCAAAGCTTGAAAATCTTTTTTTTGAAAACACATCCATGGATGTAGGTTGGGATGGTTTAAAAACATAATCATCAGACTCATCAAATTTTACATGCACTGTTTCTTCAACAGTACATGTATTTTTATTGAAAACTCTATATGCCTTAGAAGTTGTGGAGTAGCCTATGAAAATTACTTCATCATATTTTGGTGAGAATTTATGTAAATTATCTTTAGAATTCAGAATGAATACTTTTCATCCAAAAACCTTGAAGTAGAAAAGTATTGGTTTTCTACTGTTCCATAACTCGTAAAGAGTTTTTTTATAAAAGGTCTAATCAAAACTCGATTTATTGTATAAGAAGCAGTACTTACAGATTCAGCACAGAAATGTCTAGCTATAGAATATTCACTCAACATGGTTCTAGTTATCTCTTGAAGAATTCTATTTCATCTTTCAACTAAAACATTTTGTTGAGGAGTTCTAGGTGCTGATAATTTGTGAGTAATACCTTTTCTACTACAAAAAGTTTCAAAATAAGAATTTTTTAATTCTCCTCCATGATCACTATGAATAGTTTTCAGTTGAAGATTTTTCTCTTTTTTAACATGTGCTCTAAAACTTTTTAAATAAGAAAAATCGTCAGACTTCTTTGTTAGAAAATAGACCCAAGTAAATCTGGTGTGATCGTCAACTAGAACAAACACATAATATTTTCCTCCAATACTTCCAGTTTGTGTTGGACCAAAAAGCTCCATGTGCACTAAATGTAATGCATCAGTTGTTGAGACTTCAATGATTGATTTAAAACAAGATTTATGTTTCATTCCATATTGAGAAGAATCAAAAACTATAGAAGAATCAAATCTAATCTCTGGTAGATCATTTACTAGTTTATTCTTAGAAAGCTTACATAAGTTTCTAAGGTTACAGTGACCTAGTCTTCTATGCCATAACCAGGAATGATCTTCCATTGCACTTAGGAAAGGTAGGTCTTGACTCCTGAGGTCTTCTAAGTTAATAGTGTAAACATTCTCTTTCCTATTAGCTGAGAGAAAAAAATCTTCCTTGGAATTGTGTTCAAAGGACTTATCATTCCTAAAATTCACAAGGTACCCTTCATCAAATAACTGACTTATGCTAAAGAGGTTGTGCTTAAGACCCATAACAAATAAAACATTTGAAATCAATGTTTTACCAAGAAGAACAATATTACTTATACCAACAATTTCTCCCTGAGCATTATCTTCGAAAGTTACCATTCCTCCTTTCGTTTTGATAATCTGTTCAGAATAGCTTTTGTTACCAGTCATGAGCTGGGAACATCCAATATCCTTGTACCATGTATTATTGTTGGTACTTCCTTTATCTTCCTGAAAACAAGAAAATAATTAGAATTTTGGAATCCAAACTTGTTTGGATCCGAGATTTCCAGATAACAAAATTTTAGGCACCCACACTTTCTTAGAAAAGAATGATTTATGAAAACATGAAGATCAGGTTTTATTTAAAGAACAATTATTTGCCTAGTGACTACCACATTGACACTTGGTATGAAATGGGGTGCTTTTTGGAAAAAGGTAGTTGTTACTAAAATTTGGTTTTGCATGGGTATAACAAAATACGGATTTGTTTCTTAAAGGTCGTATTTTTGAATACATTTTATCTAAATTTTCTTTACCATGGGTAATGTTTGATAAAAACTTCTTTAATGAAAAAATTTCGGACTTGAGTTTTATAACCAAGTTTTTATCCTCAAAATCATTATATTTAGAACTACAGCTAGGCTCAAAAACACTTTTATTAGAAATTACTTTTCTAACTCTTTAGAAAGTCTGTTTTTCTCAGAACATACTTCCTCAAGATTTTTTGAAATATTTATAAAAATATCATTTTTCTTAACAAGATATTTAGAAAGATCTGATATTTCTTTCATAAGAAGTGTATTCCTAGAGTATTCCTTATCAAGTTTTTTATTGTGTTTGGAATTTTCAATCTCATGATGTTCATCAAACCTAGAAACTTTTTCATAGGTAGGTGAAGTATTTTCTTAATCAGAAGAGGATTCTTCATATGAAGAGTTATAATACTTACTATCATTAGAATTTAAAGATACATTGGTCAATGATTCAGTATTTCATACCTTAACCATAAAGCAATGATTTTTAATAGGTAATCTTGCTATAAGACCAAGATTCTTCTGTCCTGATGATTTATAATCAGAATATTCATCTTAAGAGTAAAAACCACAGGCACTCCAGGTGTCATTCGCTTTTAGAACATTTTTAGATTTAGTTTTGTAATACTTATTTATGTTCCTTTGAGAATTCCTTTATTTCCATTCTTTCTTTTTTAGCAAAGGAAAATCTGGTCTAATATGTCCAGCTCTCTTGCATCCATAACAAGTAACTTCCCCATCTTTATTGTATTTACTTTCCTTTTTCTTATACCTTGATTGGAAATTTCATTGTCCTGCTATCTTGTTCATCCTTCGAGAAAGATTTTTTAATTCATTCTCTAAGACTTCACTCTCACTAGATTCAGATTGGATAATAACTTTCATAGACTTGGATCTAGTTACTCTCTCAGGAGTCTTAGCTTTCAAATGATTTGAAGTTATGGTAAAAGCAACAGTACCATTTCCATTCTTCTTTTTGATGTTGTCTGCATCTCTCTTAATTCTTGTCTCATGTTGGAGAATAGTTCAAATAGCTCATCTAACGAAATTTGAGTGACCTTCCTGTTCTCATCAATTTTTGTTCTCTTTAATTCCTACTCATTAGGCATAATATCATTTATCTTATCCACGAGGGCTTCAGCATCTAACCATTTTTCTCCCATAGACTGTAAGCTGTTGACTATAGTCATAAATCACGGTTGAACATTACAGATTGGTTCACCATACGGAAAATTGAATCCATGGTATTCAGATCTAAGAATACCTCTTCTAGTTTCAATCACATTATAAGTGCCAAAGTGTGTAACCTCTAACTTCTTCAAGATAAAATTAGCTGCTTCACAAGAAGAAATTTGGCTATATATATTTCTAGTCATTGAACATAGTAAATTATTGCATACCTTATAATTGAGTTGATACTCTTGTTTTTCCTAGTTAGTGAATGTTCTAACATCCTTATTAGGAATTTTATAATCACCAGTAAGTATAAAGAAATTATCCACTCCAGTATTGATAGCAAAAGTCTTCATTCGATCTCTCCAGTACTCATAGTCATTACCATCAATGATTGGTGGTCTTGTAGGATTTAGATTTTTGATAGAACAAACATTGATTCTTGCCATTCTTAATAAAAAACATTGGAAACCAAACTTGTTAGCAGGGAAAGTTCACAACCACAATGTTTGGAATGACAATTCGGAATGATAATTCCGAATGACAATGTTCAGAATGACAATATGGAATGAATAAAAACTTTTTAAGCATGGATGAAGAACAATGAAAAAGTGATCATGAAAAACTTATATGTGAGTATATATATTTTAGTGGCCTGTCTGATACCAATTGTAGTATCGAAATAATGATGTAAATGCACAATATACAAGAGGGGGGGGGGGTGAATTTTACACTTTAAAATTTTCTTTAGAGAAGGAAAAATCTTTGTTTAACAAAGTTAAACTATGAAAATTCACAACACCTCTAATCACCAATTAGAGAATTGAAACCAATGTTTTCAATATGAGATTCTACGATAAAGCGTATAGAATATAAACTAATCAGAGTACAAGTGTAAGGAAATATAAGAAGTTTATACTTTCTAGACAATACAAAAGTGCAGTAGAATAAAAAGTAGTAAAACTAAAAGTAACAAGATATAAGTCTTTTAACAATAAAGATAAGGGTATCCAACAACCTTGGATAAAGGTCCCTTGATTTATACATTCAAGCAAGTCTGTTTTACCCACACCAGGGTAATCCCTTGATACGATGATCGAAATCTCTATCTTGTTGTCCCCACAAGCCCTCAACTTCAAGGTAGTTGGAACCTCTGTCTTCCTCAGCAAGGAAGCCCTCGAGCTTCAAGGTAGTCGGCACCTCTGTCTTCATATCCCCGTAAGTCCTCGAATGTAATTACCAACATTTGGAGTCGCACGAAGCAATCTGAATGAGCATTTCAGTACCCACAAGGCATGAAAGGCTTATCTCTATATAAATAACCTTAATAGTGTGTGGTATCTAGATCGATCAACTTGTTGTTGAGCTCTTTCAATTGAGCTCATATTTATAGTAAGATGTCCAACGGTTGGATCCCTCATCAAATGGTCATATTTTCCATGAAATTTGGGGGGACCTGTACATGTGTAAATTAACCAACGGTTAATTAGAAACAGAATGGATGACATCGTTTAATAATAAATCATGTATAACTGGATTCACGACATTGTTTTGAAATGGAGCATATGTATGAAAAAGCCATACAAAATTTTGGAGTGTTAGAAAATTAAAAGTTTGGAGTCAAACCAAAATGAATATCAGAGTCTATGTTAAGAAATGTTGAGATTCTGTTTTATAGGAATTCAGAGTCTGGTTTCACCAGAGTTCAGAATCTAAACTTACAGAAGTTCGAAGTTGAACTTCATAGGAGTTCAGAGTCGAACTCATAAAATTTTAGATTCGAACATAATAAGAGTTTGGAGTGAAACTCAGGAATTTTCATAGTCGAACTTCATAAGAGTTCAGAGTCTAACTCATGAAATTTTGGAGTCGAACTTCAAAAGAGTTCAGAGTCGAACTCATGAATGTTCGGAGTCGACCTTCATAAGAGTTCGGAGTCGAACTCATGAATATTCGAATTTGAACTTCATAAGAGTTTGGAGTCGAACTCATGAATGTTCGCAGTAGAACTTAATAGGCGTTCAGAGTCAAACTTATGAAATATTGGAGTCGAACTTCATAATATTTCGGAGTCGAACTCATGAATGTTCGGAGTCGAACTTTATATGTGTTTGGAGTCGAACTAATGAATGTTCGAAGTCAAACTTCATAAGAGTTCGAAGTCGAAATCATGAAAGTTCGGAGTCCAGAATTCAGAATGGAACTTCATTAAAGTTCACATCCATAATTCGGATCCTAAAAACAGAATGCCCCAAATCATGACATTATATGACTTCTGGGATTTTGGGTATGAATCCAGTTTTAGTACTTAAGAAAAATATTGCTATGTATAAGAAAATCTTGGTAAGGGTAAAATTCCTTAAATAAGTAAATTTTCATAATGGAGGTAAAATTTATATTTTCTTAAGTATATGGTTTTTGTGATTTCAAAAACAAGAACGAATAGAAAAGTCATAAGGAATACCTTATTGACTCAACAAATTCTGATTTCTTGAAGGACTTTTAAGCGCGTCTTTCTGGTGGATTCAAGTAGGCTGCAACTTCGAGGCAAGAATTGGAAAAGTATCTCTACATTAATTTTCAACCCACCTTTCCACAAAAAAATTAATTAAAGGCATATGGGAAGTTGGGGTCATGGAAACAGATTTATTTTTTCTTATTTAAGGCAGTAGTGGTGGAGGATTTAGGGATCATGGAGCTTTCTTTCGATTGTAATTTTATTATGTCAAATTGTCTTCGTAGCATTTTTCTTTCCCATGTATGTTGTTTGAATCAGCTTAATTTATAATAAAATTTCATCTTCTTCTCTTGTTCTATTCTTATTCATATCACCTTGATACCATTTCCTCAAGGTGTGAACTTTTCACACCAAACCTTGTGATTTTTTTCACACAACGGTGGAGTTATCGCTTTTTTTGCTGTTTTTACTTCTTCAATTCCACCCTCGAAAGTCTACATTCCGCTTCCATTGAGAAGTTGTCATCATTGGAGGGCTATATCTTTTATGGGTTGATCCAATGGAGTAGCAAGGGCATAGATTGAATGTTATTTCTCACTCTCTAAATGTTATTAATTTATTTTAATTGATTTTCATTCATTAAATTATTTCTATTCTTCCTCTTCCTTATTGAATTTATTCACCCCACTTTCATGTGAAAATTATATCCTTTACCTTATAGTTCCCATGAAAATGATCCTACAAGTGTATATGTGATTAGAATGTATTGTAAAGGTGTTTAATCAGCAAGTTATGAGGTTAGTTTTAAGTCATTGCATGAATCCTTCTCGAGTTAATGAAATTTAAATTTTCAAAAAAGGCATTCATTCAATCCACCCCAAGTAATAACCAAGGATCAACTAATTTTCTCATAATTTGAATTCACATAGATCATTTAGTGCTATTTTAAAACCATCTAAATTCAACCCAAGTTGGCCACTTCATAGCAAAATATTCATCTCTTTTTATTGAGTGTCTAAAGGTTCTTCTTAGGTCCCTATGGATTTGACCCCTACCTGTACTACAACGACCCCATACCTGTAGGGTAAATTTGGGCGCAAACAAATTTTGGCACCGTTTCCTGGGGACCCAAGTAAGTAACTTGACACACTTCATCCTTTTCTCACCCCAAGTTCTCTATTCTCAACCCCATCTATCTTATCTTTACCCCTTTTTGTTTGTGTGTGTCCTGAGAATCTAGAATCCAACTTTTTGTCTTCTCCGATGGAGTATCTTCCAAATTACAATGTCACAAAATCATGCTAGAATCAAATGGAAAATCAATATCGATATGTCCATAAATTAGAAAATTTCGTTGATCAACCCCTGATTAATTACCTCACACCCGATGAGACGTACAATAAATGGGATAATGAATGCTTAAATGATCAATTTCCTACCCTCTTAAGGATAATTGAAGAGTCCAATCTTAGTGAAGTATATAATGTTCAACCTCCCAACATATTTGTCACTCAATAATTTCTTGAACAATTGTGTAATCAAATAGATATATTGAGTTCTGAGGTATCATCATTGATATTAGAACTAAAATGCATTAATACTTGTGGGGAACTCATCCATACACCAATAGTACCTTCTGAAACCTTATGTGGAGTGTCTAGTTTCCCACACATATCTCAAGAATTTATTGAAGAACTAACCTTTGGATTTGGGGTATGTGAAGTGAATCAAGAAAATTTTGAAGGGTCTTTAAATTAGGAGGAAATTGATTTTTTTCAATTCAAAAGATAATAACATGACATCATGGATTGAGTTTCGTGAACGTGGCTCCATTAGTGAATTTTTAGGACCACCGATCACTAAAAAATTGGCAGAATTCCCAAAAATTGAGCCCATATCTAATCCGACAATTCAAATGGACACTTTTGAGGATGAATCATATTTTTATAAGGAACTAATTCATTCTATTGTCATTGGAGAAGAAGCTGATTTTCATTCAAATTGCCAATCTTTTTTATGAAATTTCAATCAACCTGAACTCAAAATCATTGTTCTTCCTTCCCCACTCGAGTATCCCATTATTTTTGATAAAAAAGAGATTGGGGTTTTCATTAATTCATCTCATGAAACCCAAAAAGGTTTTTTGATATTTGATTTATTAGGAAAGACTACAGAAGAAAAAAGATCAACCATTTTTTATACGCCATGGATTTTCCCATTCATTTTAGAAAATTGGATTGTTCATGAATCAAAATAAAAACCTTCTTACCAACTAAAATGGAGACTCATTCACAATCCAGTTAAGTGGATAAATATGAGTTCATTAAGATTTTGAAAGTTTGAATTGGATAAGTTGGGGGGTTCAAGTCGAGCTAGTGATGTTAAACAAAAGCGTTGCACGGGAAGCAAACCCTGGTTTTCATGTTTTATATCATTTAATTTGTACCTTAGAAAATTTACGTGTTCTTCTTTTATGAGTATGGATTTGTATGAAAGGGGAGCACCATATTAATCCATGTCACACGGTGTGATCCATGAGTAATACCTTACCCAATAATATAAAAGAAGACAATGTATCATCAGTTTATTTTATTTTATTTATGTTTATGTAGGTTAAAAAAATTAGACTATTGACATGTTCTTATTTGATGAGTATGTATGGGTCTAAAAGGGGAGCACCATATTAATCTGTGTCATGCGGTGCAACCCCTGAGTAATACCTTACCCAAAAATTTAAAAGAACACAATGTATCATTAGATTGATTAAAAAAACAAAAAAAAACAGGGAAAACCATAAAAATGATGATGCTTAGAATTAAATAAATCCATGTGTTGTTTGTTTTGTCTGGTTTGTTATTCATTGTATGGTTCATGGACTATTTTGGGTGATACATGTTTAATCAAGGAGGGGACTACATCCCCCAAGGGATCAAAAGTGTAATCTAGAGCATCATGACATTCAACTTCAAAAACCAGGTGAATTTGTTCCATGTTAATCATTTTCAATTTTCTATTTGAACTCCTCTCCTACCCCCCTTATAACTTTTCTTTTCCTTAAACACTGGAGACAAAGTTATTCAATGTTGGGGGGATATGAAATAAATATTTTTATATTGTGTGCAAAAAAATGTGTGGAAGGAAAACTTTCATTAACCTTGAACATGATAACACACATTGCAAACTCTAAAATTTGATATCAAATAATTTTTCAGGCCTTGATTCTTATTTTAATGCAAGTTTATGGTTGTTTTCATTGATATTGGAAAGTGGGGTTGTACGATGTTATTTTTCACCATTTATATTTTCATCCAATTATTTAAAAAAACACAATGCATGTACTTTAGGTTGTGGGGTATTAATTTGAATTCATGGGGTCCATAATAAATGGCATAGGGTTGGTGATCATTTTAATTTTAACATGAGTATTAAAAAAATCAATTGCACCTAGAGCAATGAATTGACCTAATGTGTGGCTTTTGTCAGTTGGGGATCGTGACTCTATTGTTTTCTATCCCGGAGTTGGGAATTGTATCACTATTTTTGGTAATTTGAATGTTTTTTATTGAGTTAACTCGAGATAATGCATGAGTATGTGATCTTCACTTGGTACCCTACGGTCTTTGAGCCTGGGAGTCATCAGAAAAGTCTTGCTACATGAGATGACTCGATTGTGTTCAATTTGAATTACCATGGCCAAACTACAAAAGACAACCAATAAAAAATTATTTAAAAAATATGAGTACTCATCTTACTATTAATATTTGATTTCTCCAAGGGCTTCCATATTTTCTCCCTCGAATGAAAATAAACCCCCATGTCTATTGTGACGCACAATACTTCATCATGCTTAATTGAATTTGGATTAAATATGGTGATAAATTTGAACAAAGGAATGGGCTTGGGCTTGAGATATTACTATGTACATAGATTATTTTAAATGATTTTTATGGGTTTCATAATTGTTTGGTTTGAGATCTTTGGATAAGAAATGCGTATTAAAATGTTTTTGGAAAAGGTCATTCGAATTTCATTTTTGTGAGATATATTTTGCTTGGGGCTAGAAAAACCCTAGTTGGAGAGTTTTATTAGCCCATAAAAACACATATTTTGATTACATTTTAAGGGTAATAAATGTTAATTTTTTATCTTATGGGCCTGAGTTAGTGGATTTTAATTTTGAAATCAATTCTCATCATTTGTGCACTTCATGCATAATATGCATCAATTTAGGCCAAATCATTCATATGATTTTAAAGAATGTAATTATATATATTTTAATTTTATATTTTAGAAAATTGATATAAACAAAAATATGAAATTTTTTCATTCAGGGATCAATGGAGTATTAAAAAAGGATGATGGGGATATTTGGCGATTAAAGGAAACAATTCTGGACAAGGCAGATTGGATATCATCCCACTGATTGGAATCTGAGGCCGAAAATACAGTCCCAATGAAGCCCAACATTCATGGGAGGCTAGAAGAAATATATAGGAACAAGTAATTAAGCTGGATCTAGTGCTAAGTATTGTTAATGGTGGTGATTAAGGAGGCCCAAGTTGAAGATGCAATTTTGGGCCAGATTATGCGGCCCAGAAAAACATCCCACTATTTATATCAAATCGTGAGAACGGATTATTATTTTGGGCTGAAGTTTTTCATGAAAATAGGGGACATCTGGGGATTCATTTATGATTTCTAGGGACCACTAAAATTCAGCCTTTAAGAAGGTCCTTTAGATGCGTCTTTCCGGTGGATGCAAGCTGGCAGCAACATCGGGGCAAGAAGTGGAAAAGTCTCTCTACATTAATGTTCCACCTCCTTTCCACAACAAAATTAATTAATGGCACATGAAATGTTGGGGGATCGGCCAAGACATCATTTTTTCCTATTTAAGGCATTAGTGGTGGAGGATTTAGGGATCTTGGAGCTTTGTTTTGATTGTAATGTTATTATGCCAAATTGTGTTTGTAGCATTTTTCATTCCCATGTAAGTTGTTCGAATAACCTTAGTTTTTAATAAATGTTCTTCATCTCTTGTTTTGTTTTTATTCATATAACCTTGATACAATTTCCTCAAGGTGTTAACTTTTCACATGAAACCTTGTGATTTTGTTCACACAATGGTGGAGTGATCGTTTTTTTTTTGTTTTTTTACTTCTTCAATTCCACCCTCGTAAGTCTACTTTCCGCTTCCGTTCAGAACTTGTCATCAATGGAGGGATATCTATTTTATGGTTTGATCCAAGGGAGTAGCTATGGGATGTATTGAATGTTATTTCTCACTCTCTATAGGTTAATAATTTCTTTTAATTGAGTTTCTTTCATTCAATGATTTCTATTCTTCCTCTTCCTTGTTGAATTTATTCACCCCACTTTCATGTGCTAATTATATCCTTTACCTTGGAGTGATCAAGAAAATGATCCTACAAGTGTATAGGTGATTATAATGTGTTGTGAAGGATTTTAATCATAAATTTATGAGTTTATTTTTAATTCATTTCATTAATCCTTCTCGAGTTAATGAAATTAAAATCTTAAAAAAAGGAATTCATTCAATCCACCCTGAGCAATAAGCTAGGATCAACTCATTTTCTCATAATTTGAATTTACATAGATCTTTTAGTGCTCTTTTAAAACCATCTAAAATCATCCCATGTTGGACACTTTATATCCAAAAATCCATCTCTTTTTATTGAGTTTCTAAAGGTTTTTCTTAGGACTCTGTTGATTTGACCCCTACCTGTACTACAACAACTGCATACCTGTAGGTTAAATTTGGACGCATCCAAATTTTGGCACTATTTCCGGGGAACCAAATAAGTAACTTGACACACTTAATCCTGTTCTCACCCCACATTCTCTATTCTCAACCCC
This sequence comes from Viscum album, assembly GCA_963277665.1. Lineage (NCBI taxonomy): Eukaryota > Viridiplantae > Streptophyta > Magnoliopsida > Santalales > Viscaceae > Viscum > Viscum album. The sequence continues at coordinate 1,921,041,753 of OY728145.1, read as the reverse complement.
ATCTCTCTTATATTGACCCCTTTATGTTTGTGTGTGCCCTGAGAATCTAGAATCCAACATTCTGTCTTCTCTAATGAGGTATTTTCAGAATTACCATGTCACAAACTCATGCTGGAATAAAATGGAAAATAAATATCGGGCTTTCCAAAAATTAGAAATGTTATTTGATCAACCCTTGATTAATTACCCCACACCCGATGAGGCATACAATCAATGGGATAATGAATTATCAAATGATCAATTTCCTACCCTCTTAAGGATGATTGAAGAGTCTAATCTTAGTAAAATCCATAATGTTCAACCTCCCATCTGATCTGTTACTCAATAATTTCTTGAACAATTGTGTAATAAAATGGAGATAATGAGTTCTGAGGTATCATCATAGAGATTAGAACTAAAATTAATTAATACTTTTGAGGAACTCATCCATACACCAATAGTACCTTCTAAAACCTTATGTGGAGTGTCTAGTTTCCCACAAATATCTCATCAATTTATTGAAGAACTAACCTTTGGATTTGGGGTAGGGGAAGTGAATCATGAAATTGTTGAAGGGTATTTAAATCAAGAGGAAATTGATTATTTGAATTCAAATTATAATAACTTCACATCATGGATTTAGTTTCCTGAACGTGGCTCCATTAGTGGATTTTTAGGACCTCCGATCACTGAAATATTGAGAGAAATATCAAGCATTGATCCCATACCTACTCCAAGAATTCAACTGGACACTTTTGAGGAAGAATCATATTTTTATAAGGAAACAATTCATTCTAATGTCTTTGGAGAAGAAGCTGATTTCCATTCAAATTTCCAATTTTCTTTAGGAAATTTCAATCAACCTGAACTCAAGATCATTTTCCTTCCTTCCCCACTCGAGTGTCACATCATTTTTGATAAACAAATAATGAGGTTTTCATTAATTCATCTCATGAAACCCAAAATGGAAGTTGAACATTGATTTATTCGGAAAGACTATAGAAAAATAAAGATCAACCATTTTTTATACTCTTTGGATTTTACCATTCATTTTAGAAAATAGGATTGTTCGTGAATCAAATTCAAATAATTCTTACCAACCACAATAGAGACTCATTATTAATCATGTTTAAGTGGAGAAATATGAGGTCATTAAAATTTTGAATTTTGGAATTGGATAAGTTGGGTGGTTGAAGTTGAGCTAGCGACGTTAAACAAAAGCACTGAACAGGAGGAAATCCCTGGTTTTCATGTTTTATTTCATTTATTTAGTACCTTATATTGTTGAAATGTTATTTTTTTTGAATATGGATGGGTATGAAAGGGGAGAACCATATCCATCCATGTCACAATGTGTGATCCCTGAGTAATACCTTATCCAGAAATTTAAAAATGGTCATTTATCATCAGTTTATTTTATTTTATTTATGTTTTCCTAGTTTAAAAAAAATTATACTGTTGACCTGTTATTATTTTATGAGTGTGGATTGGTCTGAAAGGGGAGCACCATATTCATCCATGTCACGCTATGTGATCCTTGTGTAATACCTTACCCATAAATTTAAAAGAAGACAATGTATCATTAGTTTGATATAAAAAACCAAAAAAATATGGAAAGCCATAAAAACGATAAAGCTTAGAATTAAATAAATCGTTCTGTTGATTGTTTTGTCTGATTTGTTCTTCTCTGTATGATTAAGTGACTATTTTCGGTGATACATGTTCAATCATGGAGGTGCCTATATCCCCCAAGAGATCAAAGGAGTAATCTGGAGCATCATGACATTCAACTTCAAAAACCAAGTGAATTTGTTCCATGATTATCATTTTCAATTTTCTCTCTGAACTCATCTCCTAACCCCCTTATAACATTTCTTTTCTTTAAACACCGGGGACAATGTTAATATATGTTGGGGGGAGATGAAATAAATTTGATTATCTTGTGTGAAAGAAAATGTGTGGAAGGAAAAATTTCATTATCCTTGAACACGATAAAACACATTGCAATCTATGAAATTGGATATCAATTAATTTTGAATGCCTTGATTCTGATTTTAATGCATGTTTATGTTCATGTGCATAGATATTGGAAAGTGCGGTTGTCTGATCTTATTTTTCACTATTTATATTTTCATCCAATTATATAGAAAAAACACAATGCACGTACTTTAGGTTTTGGGGTATTAGTTTAAATTCTTGGGGTCTATAATAAATGGCATAGGGTTGGTGATCATTTTAATTTTAACATGAGTAGTCAAAAAAAATTCAATTGTGCGTAGAGCAATGAATTAACCTAATGTGTGGATTTTGGCACTTGTGGATCGTGACTCCATAGTTATCTATCCCGAAGTTGGGCATTTTATATCTATTTGTGGTAATTTGAATTTGATTTTGATTGGGTTAACTCGATATGATGCCTGATTATGTGAGCTTCACTTAGTACCCTATGGTCTTTGATCCTGGGAGTCATCGGCCAAGTCATGCTACATGGGTTGACTTGAGTGAGTTCAATTTCAATTACCATAAAAAAAATGCAAAAAAAAAACCAAAAAAAAAATTAAAATTGAGTACTCAACTTAATATTAAAATTTAATTTCTCCTAGAACTTCCATCTTTTCTCCCTCGAATGAAAATGAACCCCCATGTCTATTGTGACGCACAACACTTCATCATGTTTAATTGAATTTGGATGAAATATGGCGATGAATTTGAACAAAGGAATGAGCTTGGGCTTGAGATATTCCTATAAACATAGCTGGTTTTAAATTATTTTGATGGGTTTCATAATTGTTTTGTATGATATCTTTGGGTGAGAAATGTGTATTAAAATGTTTTTGGAAAAATTCATTCGATTTTCATTTTTGTGAGATATATTTTGCTCGGGAATAGAAAAACTCGAGTTAGGGGGTGTGATTAGACAATAAAAACACATATTTTGATTACATTTTAAGGATATGAAATGTTCAATTTTTATCTTATGGCCCTAAGTTTGTGGATTTTGATTTTGAACATAAATTCTCATCATTTGTGCACTTCATGCCTAATATGCAACAATTTAGGCCCAAAGTTTCATATGATTTTAAAGAATGTAATTATATATATTTTAATTTGAAATTTTAGTAAATTTATATAAACATAAATATGAACATTTTTTATTCAGGTATCAATGGAGGATTCATAAAAGATGATGGGGATATTAGGCGATGAAAGGAAACAATTCTGGAGAAGTCAGATTGGATATCATCCCACTGATTGGAATGTGGGTCCCACAATACAGGACCAATGAAGCCCAAAATTCATGTGAGGATAGAATAAATATATAGGAACAAATCATTCTTCTGGAGCCAGTTCTAATACGTTATACATGGTGGTGATTAAGGTGGACCAATTTGAAGATGAAATTTTGGGCCAGATTCTGCGCCCCAGAAAAACAGCCCACTATTTATATCATATATCGGGAACAGATTATTATTTCGGGCTTCAATTTTACAGGCTGTTCGGGGCCATAAAGGGGTTCATTTAAGGCTTCGAGGGACCACTCATATTCTTCCTACTAGAAGGTTATTTATGCGCGTCTTTCCGGTGGATGCAAGCTGGCAGCAACATTGGGGAAAGAAGTGGAAAAGTCCCTCTACATTAATGTTCCACCCACCTTTCCACAACACAATTAATTAAAGGCAAATGAGATGTTGGGGGATCGTCCAAGGCTTATTTTTTTCCAATTTAAGGTAGTTGTGGTAGATGATTTAGGGATCTGGGAGCTTTGTTTTGATTGTAATGTTATTATGCCAAATTGTCTTTGTAGTATTTTTCCATCCCATGTAAGTTGTTCGAATCAACATAGTTTTTAATAAAAGTTCGTATTATTCTATTGTTATGTTCTTATTCATATCACCTTTATACCATTTCTTCAATGTGTGAACTTTTCACACCAAACCTTGTGATTTTGTTCACACGACGGTGGAGTGATCATTTTTTTTTGTTTTTACTTCTTTAATTCCAACCTTGTAAGTCTACTTTCTGCTTCTGTTGATAACTTGTCATCAATGGAGAGCTAGCTCTTTTAAGGGTTGATCAAATTGAGAAATAAGGGGCTAGAATGAATGTTATTTCTCGCCCTATAAATGTTTTTAATTTATTCTCATTGATTTTCTTCCATTTAATGATTTCAATTATTCCTCTTGCTTATTGAATTTATTCACCCCACTTTCATGTTCTAATTATATCCTTTACCTTGGAGTGCTCATGAAAATGATTCTACAATTGTATAAGTGATTAGAATTTGTTGTGAAGGTGTCTAATCAGTAAGTTATTAGGTTAGTCTGAATTCATTTCATGAATCCTTCTCGAGTTAATGAAATTAAAATTGTTAAATAAGGGATTCATTCAATCCACCCTGAGCAATAACCTAGGATCAACTCATTTTCTCATAATTTGAATTCACATAGATCATTTAGTGCTCTTTTAAAACCATATAAAAGCAACCCAAGTTGGCCACATCATATCAAAAAATCCATATCTATTTATTGAGTGTCTAAAGGTTCTTCTTAGGTCTCTGCAGATTCGATAACCCAAGCTACACTCCAAGTGACCGCTTGACCCTTAAAACTTGTGTAAATTTGGGTGACACCACATGTCCATTCATCCAAGTAATTTTTTGTAAATTATTAAATTTAAGTTAAATTAATTTGATTTTTCATTGATCATCTCAGATTACCTTGCACCCTAATACCCAAACTAGATCATTGATATCAAAATGGGAATCCCCAATCCCTACAAGTTGGTCACTAGCACTTAGAATCATATTAGAGAAAATATAGAATGAATTTACCAACAAAAATAGATGAAAAACATTAATTTCACTATGCTCAAAAACTCTACGTGTATAATGTACCAGAAACTGAAATGGCATATTAAAACCCAAAACAATAAAATCAGATATGTTATTTGAATATGGGAACAATACATAAACATATTGAATGATACACCACTTCAATTCCAAGGGATCAAGAATATACACCTCCCCCAATAAGTGTATTCCATTTTCTCAAATCTAGATGATGGAAATATACATATTTGTAAATTCAAAAGAAGGGTGTGACGAAAATATACTAGTAGGGACACTCCATGTATTCTATAAAATGTTTCTATAATGGAAAACCATATTTGTTTCTCAATTTTAATAAATTATTTCCTTGAAACAGACACGCATATTAAAAAATAATTCATTTAAAAAGATGGAAAAATTTATAACAAGTATTATATAATAATTTTTTATAAAATTACATATATAAACCAAATACAATGAGTAAATATGTTTCCTAAAAATTTTATATATATCATAATATTGGGAACAATGAATAAGGTTATTTACCCAATGCTATGATAGTTCCCAGATATAGGATCATCACACTCTCATATTAGTGATCATGGAAATATGTGTACATATGTGCCTCAGACCCAACGTGAATACAACTCATCAATATCCCATTAAGGATGAGATATACCTGACATGGTTTTTATTAGAGTATTAATTATCAAAACATATATAAACAACAATCATCCTATCAAAAGTTTCCCAAATAACCCACTAACTACCTAGGGTATTATGTACTCAATCAATAAATTCATAAAGGAAAGATCATATCATTTGAAATCATTTTCCAAATACAATTTAAATTTCCTACTTATAATATTCAAAATGTGAACTCACATTCCAAAACAAAAAACATTGTGTTTTAATTAATTCATTCTTTTTCAGAAAAACCAATGATATGTTTTTATTATATAAATTTAATCAAGTTTTTCACGAAAACCATCAAATCAATTAATCAAGTCCACAAATTTCTAAATGTGTGCCAAATTATAATTCCATATAATTTTGTGGTTTTTTAATCATAAAATTGTATTTCAAACTACAATATCCATTCCTATTGAATATGGGTTTTACATAAATCAATTAAATGAATTTTAATTAAAATCATGAAAATGAATATTTACTTATATGGGGAAACTCAAATGAAAGTATCAACTGTTAGTCATATAATCCTAATACACAACACCAATACCTAGATTATCAAGGGAAGAATGAAAAAAACATAGATAATTGATTTAAATATACAACCATGATTCAATAATATATGTTTAAAACATTGAATAACATAATGATATAAAAAACTATAAGGATGAATTAATGAAATACAAGGAGTGAAATAACTAGAAGAGATCCAATTATCTAGGAGGGAGAAAATATTCCACTAACATCATGATCCATTAATGATAGTATTAGAAGGTGACAATATCGGTTCATGAGAGCCTTCATAGCCATCTTATTCGAGATATGTAAAGTTACGGTTGAGTATAGAATTAAATGGGGGTTCAATAAATTATATATAAGTTTACATAATTCAAAATACCCACATGTATGGTAAGTTGGTTTGGGATGAGTTATTAGAAAAACTCTCTGCCGTAACCATATGACTCTTAGATGGAATACACTATGTCAACAAGGTGGTAATTTGATTTTTCAAAACATGCACCAAATGAAAAAAACCCCACTATCCATGGTTTCATTGTTTTCCTCAAGAAGGTTAATTTTTTTTCCAAATCATGCAACAACTATACACATCCCAAAGAGCCTCTATATTTTTCCAAAATATTCCATAATTGTAATTACCCAATGTTTTCAATGGAAATTTATTTCTTATTATTTTCCCATATAATTACCTGAAATAACAACATTTTGAACTAATAAGTTTTACATGTCATTAAAACATAATTATGTCACTATGGGGATTTGAATTTCATATATATGACAAACACGCTTGCAATCAGTAAGTTATTTGGAGTCTAATGTGACCATCTTAATTTTTGATGAATAGTAACATGCCCTTATGATACGTAATGTTACCCTTATGAATAGTGACATACCCTAATGAGTAGTAACCTTACTTATGATAGTAGATAAATATTATTAATGGGGGAGTACGATGTAGCTATATCTTTTAATAATGAAATAAATGTTTCAAATTTGTTATTCTTCGAGTAAATTGTTATTTTATTTAAAAATTAAATTAAACATATATTAAATTTTATTTTTGAAAAATGGATTTAATTTTTTGATTCTACACATCGAATAATGGTTAGTGGGAATTTTTTGGATTTTTCCAAAATACATGAATTTTGTTTGAATATTAAGATATGAATTTTTTTGAAAAATGGATAATATTAGATTTATTAAGGCATTGATGAGGATCTGCTGATGTAACAACAATTTTTTAAAAATCACCTAAAATAATAAATAATTTTTTTAATAAATAATCACTATTTATATTCTTGTGGGAAAAAATAAACTATGGGATTTATTATTATGAAAACCCTCCTCTCCTCCACTATATATACCACCCATCTTAATCTCTTCCCATCAATTTGCTCAAGCCCTATGACTTACCTATGTTCTTCCCAGAGCACTCCCCAGGATCTGTCCCCATTTCCAACCACCCATGGTCTCCTAGAAAGACTAAATACTCCCCCTAATGTTGTTGTCAATAGAGATAAAGTCAACATGGAAATTCCGCTTTCCAATTATTTGAAGTACATTTCTTTTCTTTTTATTTATTGACCTATAATTAATAAAATTGTTTGATAAATACAGTAACAGTAATGTATTTTAATGCTATTATTTTTATTATTAGATGATTGATTATAATCACTCCTTTCAAGACCTTATATTTTAATGAAATGCAATCACCGTTTGAGATGTGTTAATTTAGCACAATCCAGGACAACATGTTATCAATTTATATTAATATATTAATTTATTATCATGAAACAATTTTCATTGATGAACTAGATTATTGTATGTATATTTTATCTTATTTATTGTTTTTAATCCTTATTCATTGAAGATGTAAAATAACAATTCACATCATGTTAATTGTGTTAAAAATAACTAAAATTAATTCATTTTTTTAACAATAATGTTTTATATAATGATAAGACTTCATTACAGATAACAAAATTAAATTTAAAACCTTGTATTCTCACTGAGGTTCTGTAATTCAATATTACATCCACTCTATACCGCAACATTCATCTCACATGTTTGTCTGTTCATGAAATTTTTTAAATCCGTCATAAATACCAAGAAAACAAATAGACCAGAAACAACGAAATTAAACCCCTTAATCCATACAAAAGGCCATGAATTAACATAAAATGGATATAATAAATATTTTACATATAGAAGAGGTACTAGTATTAATAATTAATAAACCAATTTTTTTATTCTGTTCAGAAATAAAAATTGGAGAACACCAACCGACTTAAGGTAAGGGATCCTCTTCATTTCACTTTTACTCATGAATGTCATCTATGCTATGTGATTTTATGGGCAATCCCAAATGATGGGGTTTTATTTCTCACAATACACTTACATCTCTTAGGATGTATAAGTGATGATAAAACCTGTTATTTATCAGGAATCCCTCTTAAGGACACCGATGAAAAATTCAATAACTTGTATGTAATTCTACCTGAACCATCGTTATTCCTTCGGTTTTCTCTATCGTTTTTTAACCAAATTAAATTTTCATTTCTTTTTATCTAAAAAATATATTTTTTATATGATCCGAAAATATTTTTTCTGATCCATACAATATTTTCTTATAAGGATCTACATTTTTTTATGTGATTCCCACCTCGATACATCCCAAAAAGAAAACACGTTTTAACCAAACATCCAAAATTTCACCGAATTTCAAGTGAACTATATATTCTATTTTAATCCACCATTGTCTTTATTGAATAATTATTTTGTTATTAAACCTTACTTGGTTATATTATCATATTCTATAAAATTTCCTTCCATTTTCTAATTTAAATGTTCAATAATATTTTCCTTAAGACGCCCTAGAAATGTTTTAATGCTAAAATTTCTCGAATATATTTCACAAATGTTTTCACCTATGTTTTAAATCACATACCATGAAATATATCTATTTAACCTTATTAACATATATGTATGTTCAGTTGGATCGATTTAAATATAGATATGATACTGATTTTAGTATCAAACTATGGTGTAGATACGCAATATACAAGTGGGGGTGAATTTTATACAATATAAATTCCTTAAGGAATTTTTTTATAAACAAAATTCAAATCACCTATATGTTATAATAAATAACAAAGATTATACCTTAGAGCATATAGAATCATATTTAATCATACTGCGAGTCTGAGGAAGTACAATATAGTTATACTTTCCTCAACAACCAAAATTGTAGCGTAAAACGATGGTTGAAACACTACATGTAACAAGTATAAAACAATTTAACACATAGAGAATGGTATATAACAACGTTGAAAAAGGTCAATTGATTTTTACTTTCATGAATGCACATCTTACCCAAACCCAAGTAATCCCTCAATCTGAATATTGGTATATGTTTTGTTATCCTCGCAAACCATCGATTTGTAAGAAATCGCCACCTCTGACTTAACAACCGGAAGTCTCTGAATTTAAGGAAATCACACATCTTCACAAAGAAATTGTGCACAAAGAAAACTTTGAACGAACCATTCAATCTTTTTTCATGAAGTCTGAGAGTTTATAAGAGACTCTCTCTCTAGAAATCACATTAACATCATGTAAGCTCTACGTTGATCGATTTCTTCATCAATAGATGAAACGTTATATGAGATCATTCAAATGAGCTCTTATTTATAGGAATGACATCAATAGTCTTCTCCCTCCTCCAATAGTAATATTTTCTTTTAATTTAGGAGGGTCTTGTACATCTGTCACTCAAACCACAGTTTGTTAGTAACAGAATAGATGACATCATTTTAAAACCAAAACATGAGTAATGAAAAATATGGTCACTTCAGAAAATTCAATTATTTGGACTGTATGGAAAAAATAGTTCGGAGTCAAACAAAAAATAATCTGGAATCTATAATATATGTATATTTAGATTCGGTTTATCAGAAGAATTTAGAGTTATAATTCTATTGAATTCTTGATTATGAATTTCAATGATATCTGCAATCGTAAATTCAATAGAATTCAGTGTATGAATTCATAAGAGTTAGGAATTTGAACTTACAATGTTCAGAGTCTGAATTCAAAGAACTCAGAGTCATACCTCAGAAAATAATGGAATCTAAATTCAGAGAACTCGGACTCAGAACTCAGAAATGTTCGGAGTCTAAATTCGAGGAACTCTGATCCAGAACTGTAACGAGTTCAGAGATTGAATTCAGAGAACTCAGAGTCAAAAGTTAGAAGAGTTTGGAATATGAATTCAGAGTGTTCAGATCCTGAATTCGGATCCGGAAAAAATGAATGTTTTATATCTAATTATATATATGATTCTGAGGTTTCAGAAAGAAAACTGAATTCTATACATAGAAAAAAATGAACAATGAAAAACATGGTGAAGATAAATTTCCTAGGGGAAGGAAACATTTTCTTATGAAAGTAAAACATATGTTAAATGAAATTTTCTATAAGATAAGTTGTTTGTGATTTTCAAAACATGAAGTAATGGTAAAGTCATAAATAAACCTTAATAACTCTATAATATCACCAAATATTAAGGAATGGAAAATTCATAAGGAATCCTTATTAAATAAATGAATATCCCCCTTTATAGAAAGCACAAGCATCCTAATAGAAAAGAAATTAAGGATTTTAGAAAATATTTCTCTGAACTCTGAAAGTAAAACACATCTCCCTTAACACATGGGAATAGATGAATACGACTAACACCCCATGTAGGATTTGGAACACTAAGGATCATATTATATATTTCTAGAATGAGAGTTTTCATTATCTTGAATATGGAAATCATTTTAATGAAAACTCCCCCTTAGATGAACACTCCCTTAGGAAAATTTCTTCTTTCTTATATTTTTTTTCCTTTCTCCCCCGTGGTGATTTTCAAAAAGGAATTTGAGGTAATGGAAATGAAATTATGGTACCTAAAATATTATTACAACACATCCAAAAGAAAAGAAACAATTCTTTTCATTATGATAGGAATAATTTATACAAGGAAGGAAAATACAATAAAACCTTGGATTTAAGAAAATGTCATCCTTATTTTTCCTTGTGAATCATATTCATCCTTATTTTTTTATGATTTTTAAGATCCTTTTGGTATTCCTCTACTCGATTACGAAAATGATCCAAATCCTCAATATTCTTCTCTAAATATTTGATTCTATCAACCTGAGCCTTGATAACCTCTTCTTGAGCCTTCATGACTTTTTCTTGCTTGACACGGTTTTCTTCTATAACAATTTGATGATCTCATTCTCTCTTATAGCTTTGAGAAACTCAATACAGTTTCCCATTCAAATCCTTAACTCATTGAATCCATGAATTCTACTCAAGAGTTAGTTTTTCCTTAAAGCTTCTCATAAGATCCTTGATATTTCCATCTTCTATGTCTAAAGCCTCCTTGAAAATATATTGTATCTCATCTTGATTTCCCATATCCTCTATGTTTTTTCTTGACCAATTGCTCATATTTATACATGATATTTTTTTGGACTTCATAGTTGATGAAAATATTCTTGAAATCAGCCTCATGCTTTACACACTTATCTATCACCATGGATAATGAATCTGAATTTTGGTTCATATTGTGTTGAAACATTTTTCATCTAGATTTAATGCATGGAAAAACCAGAATAGTCCAAACCACATGGTTGATATCATAGCCACAAAGAAATCATCGATCTGATATTTTGATGTCTTTTAATAAAAACATTCGTTTTAAAGGAAATGATAATTCAAAAAATTTAAAAACCTATGAAAAAGTGCAGCAAGTAAAAGATGATTAAGAAATCTCAGGAAAAGAAAACATAACATTAGGATTTCTAGAAATATTATTCATATTGAAGAAAAATTTTACTGATGAAATTTAAATTCCGAGAATAAGATTATGAAAAATTTGTAAAACGAAAATATCCATTATGAAAATTTTCTGTAAGAAAATCATCATTAAAAAATTTTGAGTACTAAAATCATTATTACGAAATTTGTGTGTATGAAAAACTATATTTTGAAATTTTTTAATGGGAAAATCTTCACTTTGAAAATTTTGAGTTTGAAAAGCTTAATTACAAAAATTTGGAGTACACAAATCATCATTACAATAATATTGATTACAAAAAACTTCATTATGAACAATCTGAGTACAAAAATATTCATTACGATTCAAAAAAAAACATTCTACAAAAATTTTCATTACGAGTGTTTTGAAAAATATAACTATGAAAATTTTCATTATAAGAGTATTGAAAAATCTAGCTACGATGATTTTTATTACCAATGATTTGAAAATTCTAACTAAGAAATTTTTCCTTAAAATAAATTGGAAAAAATAACAATGAAATGTACTCCCAATATGAAAAGAAGTTTATTACTGTAAGCAGATTGGTTTAAAAATAAAGTTATCAAGAAATATTACCTTTTAGTTATAATTCCTATCTCTTGTTTAATATAATAAAATATATCGATGGATAATGATTTTTTGAAAATATTATTATGTTGATCTTGTGTTCCGATAAATTGAAGAATGATATATATATTTTTTTATGATCCCAAATAATATGATTACTAATATCTATGTGTTTTATATGAGAGTGATGTGCATGGTTTTTACGAAGGGAAATGACACTAGTATTATCACACAATATTTTTTTTTTGGTAAAACTCATAGCATCTTCTATGAGTGTGTGTTGCATCCACAACACTTGAGCACAACAACTTCCAACTACTACATATTCAACATCAGTAGTGGAAAGTGCTACTGAGTTTTACTTCATGTCTGACCAAGAAACTAATAAATCTTTTATGAAATGACAAGTTACTAATGTACTTTTTCTATCAATTATACATACAAAAAAGTTAGCATCCCAAAAAATATTTATGATAAAATCATTTCCAGAGGTTTATAAGTGTCCTAGATCCATGGTTCCCTTTATGTAGCAAAAAATTATTTTTTCTACATTTAAATGAGATTACATAGGATTGGATTGACATCCTACACATAAGCATACCAAAAAAATTATGTATAGATGACTAGCTGTAAATTAATGTGAACTTCCTGTCATACCTATAAAAGATAGTCAATCTACTGGTTTATCAGCTTCATCATGATCAAGTGTGTTTGAGGTACCAATGGGTGTTCTAATACTCTTAGTGTTGTCATATCCATACTTTTTAAGAAGATATTTAATATACTTATTTTGGGATATATAAATTCTATCTCATTTTTGAGAAAATTGTAAACTATGGAAAAATGTTAACTCACCCATCATACTAATTTCAATCACGAATTTCATTAGATCCACAATGGAATCAGTTAAAGATTGATGATTTGAACATAATATAATGCCAACAACATAAATTTAAATAATTAGAACATTTTTCTTATCTTTCTTTATAAAAAGTGTGGGATCTACATTTCCCTTATCATTATTATTTTGACTAAAAAATTCTATAAGTATATCATACCATGCTCAAGGGGATTTCCTAAGTCTATACAATGAATTGGAAAGTTTATAAACATGTTCAGGATGATTTTTATCTTCAAAACCTATAGGTGGTTCAACAAAAACATCATATTGTACAAAACCATTAAGGAAAGCACATTTAACATCCATTTGAAAAAGATAGATGTTGAATAATTCTGCAAAGGAAATTAAAATATAAATATATTCAATTCTAGCTACTGCATCATAGGTTTCTTCGTAGTCTATTCCTTTATGTTTATTATAGCCTTTAGAAAGCAATCTAGAGTTATTTCTTACTATGATTCCATTTTCAACACACATATTTATGAAGACCCATTTTACTCCAATAACAGAAGATTCCTTCAGTCTTTCAACCAAGGTCTGGACTTTATTCCTTTTGAATTAATTTTGCTTATCTTTTATAGATTTTATCCAATCATCATCACCTAATGCTTCAACAGTGATATTTGGTTCTAATTGGGAAAGGAAGGATAGATTTTATACTTCATTTCCTAAGGAACTTCTAGTACATACCTGTTGATTTACATCACCAATGATACTGTCACTAGGATTATTCTCTAGAATGAACTGATTTGGGTTTAGTAAAACATGTTCTTCATCATTGGGTAGAAAATATTCTCGGGTAAATGTTTCAGAATCCTATTATGGGACATTTTCCATATCAAAAGGATATCATAACAATGTTTTATAATCACTTTTGCAAAATACATCCTAATATAGAGGTTGATGTTGTTTAAAAATAAAAGGATCAGTTTCATCATATTTTAAATTTACTGTCTCTTCAAATGTACAAGTGTTTTTATTGAAAACTCTATAATCCATAGAAGTTTTGGAGTATACTATGAAAATTCCTTTGTCAAATTTTAGTGTGAATGTGTGTAAGTTATCATTAGTATACAAATTTATTACCTTGCAGCCAAATACATTAAAGTAAGAAAGTCTAGGTTTTCTTCCATTCCATAACTCATAAGGTGTTTTATTTAGAAAATGTATAATTAATACTCGATTTATATTATAGCAATAAGTACTTAGAGAATCAGTCCAAAACTGTTTGACTATAGAATATTCACTCAACATGGTTCCTTTTATCTCTTAGAGAATTCTATTTCTTATTTCAATAACACCATTTTGTTGAGGTGTTCATGGTGCTGAAAAGTAATGAGTAATTATTTTTCTACTACAAAATGTTTCAAAATCAGAATTTTGAAATTCAATTCATTGATCACTATGAATAGTTATATTAAAAGGTTTTAATCATTTATAACATGGGCTCAAAAACTTTTGAAATAATAAAAAGCTTCATATTTATTTCCTAGAAAATAGACCCATGTAGATCAAGTGTAATCATCAACTAATACAAGTGAATAATATTTTCCTCCATTGCTTCCAGTTTGTGTTGGTCAAAAAAGATCCATATGCACTAACTGTAATGAATCAGTAGTTGAGACTTCACTGACTGATTTAAAACATGATTTATGTAGCTTCCATATTTACAAGGATCACAATGTTTTTAAGAATCAAATAAAAGCTCTGGTAAATCCTTAACTAGTCTTTTCTTATATATTTTACATAGGTCCCAAAGGATATAGTCTCTTAACCTTCTATTCCAAAAGAAAGAATGATCTTCCATTTCACTATGACAAGGTAGATCATGGATCCTAAGGCATTCTAATTTTAGTGTCTAAACCTTCTCTTGCCTATTAATATAACGAATAAACACTTACTTGGAATTGTGTACTAAGAACTTGTCATTCCTAAAAGTCACAATGTTTCCTTCATTACATAATTCAATTATGCTAATACAGTTGTGCTTACGACCTGTAACAAATAAAAAATTTGAAATAAATGTATTCCTAGAAGATTGATGTTACCTATAGCAATAATTTCTCCTTTACCATTATCTCTAAAAGTTACATTTACTCCTTGCATCTAGGATATCTTTTCAATGGTGTTTTTTACCATATATATGTCGGGAACATCCACTATCCATGTACCATGTTTTTTTGTTTGTACATTCCTTATTTCCATCAAAATATGAATGTTAGACTTTCAGAATACAAACTATCAGGGATCTGGAATTGTTGGACAATAAAATTTTGGGTTCCCACATATGTTTTAAAAGATAGGTTTTATGAAACCTAATATATTAGACAATATTTAAAGAACAATTTTTCTTCCAATGCCCACCACTTTTTAATTTAGTACAAAAGGGGCTCTAGATGGAATAAGATAGTTATTTTTGAAAACAGGTTTTCTATGAGTATAACCTATTCCGGTAGTATTTCAATTTGGATTGATTTGAGAATACATCCTATCAAAATTTATTTTACCAAAAGTAAACTTTTCAAGAATATTATTAAGGGAATAAATTTTGGATTATAGTCTTATGACTAAATTATTATCCTTAGGAATTATTTCCTTATAATTATATTTTTATTAAAAAACATTTATTTTTAAAATAGAATTATTAAGATCTTTAGAATGTTTTATCTTTTCATAATTTACTTCGTTAAGGTTTTTTCTAGAATCTCGTCCTTATCATTAAGGTCTCTATTGTGGTCTGAATTTCTTTTAAAAAAATTTCCCCTCATGTTTTTGTTATCTAGTTTCTGAAAATTTTACAATTTCATGCTTCTATCAACATGGAAAATGAAGATACTTTTTCATATGAAGGTATTTCTTCATTATCTGAAGATCATGTATATTCATTACAAGTGATATCTTCAGAATAGTAATTATTATCAAGAGATAAATTTGTTAAAGCCTCAGTAGAGCATACCTTGTCCATAAGACACATATTTGGGAAATATGTAATAGAAATGAATCCAGAAATTTTCTCTGATGATGATTCATATTCTGAAGATTAACTTTCTAAAGAGTCTCCACAGCTAGCACTCCAATTTTCCTTTACATTAATAATTTTCTTGTTCTTCAAACGATAGAACTTATTCTAGTTTCTCTCTGAATTCCTTTCCTTATTTTCTATCTTTTTCAATATAGGGAAATCATAAAGGATATGAAATCTTATTCTCCATTCATAACAAGTACCTTCCCCATCATTATTATCTTTGTAGTCTCTCATCTTGAACATATTTTGATAGTTCTCTTGAGCTACTATCTTGTTCATTCTCTGAGCAAGATTAAATAATTCATTCTTAAACTTTTTGGTATCATTAGATTCTAACTAAATAGTGACTTTGATTGACTTTGATCTCGTTACTCATTATGGATTTTAGGCTTTCATATGTTTTGAAGTAGTTGTAAAATAAAATCCTCTATTCCCATTCATCTTTTTAACATTATCAGTATCTCTATTCATTCAAGTCTCATGCTGAAGATGATTTCCAAATAGCTCATCTAATGAAATCCAGGTGACTTTCCAATTCTCATCAATTTATGTCCTCTTGGACTCCCACTCATTAGGAATGATTTTTATGATCTTATCTACAAGGGCCTCATCATCAAAACATTTTTCTCCCATAGACTATAAGTTATTCCCAATAGTCATGAACCTTTGCTGAACTTTTCTTATATGTTCTCCATAAATAATGTTAAAGCGATGGAATCCATCTCTGAGCATGGCTCTTATTGTCTCTATATCATTAGATGTAAAAAAATTTGAAACTTCATGTTTCATCCAAATACTGTTTTCAGCTTCACATGAAGATATTTGACTACAGATGTTTCTTATCATAGAACATGGTAAGGTATTTCTGACTCTGAAATTTGCTTGATATTATGAGAAGTCCTAATTAGTAAAAGATCTCAAATTCTTTATCAGGAATATTATAGTCTCATATCAGCATCAGGTAGTTATCAACTCCACTATTAAAAAGCTATTACATCATCATATCTCTCTAGCACACATAATCATTTCGATCATAAATAGGAGGTCTGGTAGGATTTAGATTATCGATAAAACCAACATTTAAACCTACTATCTTAAGAAAAAACATTCCACACAAACTTTTTAGTAATAAATGTTTGAAAATATCCAATGCAAGAAAAATATAAAAATTGTTTCTCTAAGAAAAATATGATTCATAATATAATGAGTCTGAAAATATGATTCTGAAAAAGTGAAGGATATGATTTCTCTTCTGAATCTAATAGTGAGATTAATTCAGATTTAACAAATGCTTCTGAATCCAATTTATGGATGGGTTAAGGGTACAAGGTAAACTACCTTTTATACCAATTATTGGATTTATTATAATATAGATATGATACTGATTATAGTATCAAACTATGGTGTAGATACTCAATATATAAGAGGTGGGGGTGAATTGTATACTTTAAAAATTCCTTAAGGAATTTTTGTTTAAACAATATTTACAACACCTCTATGTTTGAATAAACCATAAAGATTATACCTTAAAACATATAGAATTATATTTAATTAGAGTACATGTATAAGGATGTATAAGATAGTAATATTTTCTTCAAAAACTAAAATTATAGCAGAAAACAAAGATTGAAACACTACATGTAACAAGTAGTAAATATGTTAACCCAGAGAGAGGGGTATCCAATAGCTATGAATAAAGGTCCCTTGATTTATACTGTCCAGAATGTTAGTTTTACCAAAACCTAGGTAATATCTCTTTCTAAAGATCTGTACCTGTCTTTCTATCCTTGCAAGAACTGGATTTTTATAGAAATCAACACCTCTGAATTCACAACCTGAAGTCTCTAATTTTAAGGAAATTGCACCACTGCACAAAGAAATTCTGCATGAAGCAATGTGTGAACACGCCGTTCAAACTGTCTTCACGAAGCATGAGATTTTATAAGATCCTATCTCTCTAGAAATCATATCAACAACATGTAAGATCATGATTGATCAACTTCTTCAACAAAAGTTTTAATGTTATATGAGCTCTTTCAAATGAGATCTTATTTATTGGAATGACTTCAATGGTCACCTCCCTGCTCCAACATTCATCTTTTTTCTTGAATATTAGAGGGACCTGTACAAATTTCACTCACACAATGGTTAGTTACTAATTAAATGAATGAAATATTTTTATAACCATAACATGAGTAAGAAAAAATATGGTAACTTAAGAAAATTCAATTATTCGGAATGCACAGAAAAAATAGTTTGGAGTCTATCCAAAAACAATTCAGTGTCTATAATAAAAGGATATTAATATTATATTTATCAGAAGAATTCGGAGTTAGAATTTTATAGAATTACAGAGCCTGAATTTCAAGGATATTTGGAATCATGAATTCAGTTGAATTTGGAGTCTGAATTCATAAGAGTTAGGAGTCTGAACATACAATTTTCAGAGTCCGAATTCATAAGATATTGGAGTCTAAACATCCAATCTTCAGAGTCTAAATTTAGAGATCATAGAGTCATAAACCAGATAATATTGGTGTCTCGATTCATAGAACATAGATTCATAACTCAGAAATGTTCGGAGTCTGAATTCAGAGAACACTAAGTTAGAACTCAGAAGGGTTTAGAGTCTGAATCCCGAGAACTCAGAATCAGAGCTCAGAAGAGTTTGGAGTCTGAGTTTAGAGAGTTTGGAACCTGAATTTGGATCCTGAAAATAGAATGATTTATATCTTAATATATATTTTATTTTGAGGTTTTTCATACGAAACCGAATTTTATACTTATAAAAAATGAACAATAAAAACATGTTAAAGATAAATTTCCATGGGGAAGAAAAATTTTCTTTATGAAATTAAAACTTATGGTAAATGAAATTTTCCATAAGATATAGTGTTTCTGATTTTCAAAACATTAAGGAATGGAAAAGTCATAAGGAAACCTTATTGACTCAACAAACTCTCCAAATATTATGGAATATAAAAGTCATAAGGAAAACTTATTGAATCAACATGTTCTAATTCCATTCATTCTTGGAAACATTCATGATAAACCAATTCGTTACTCCTTATGTCATGCTTATGGTACCCAATTCATTTCATGGATAACACTTATGATTATTAAAGATTGTTTATATATGATTCATTATGTGGAAAAAATACTCATGAAATGTCTGATGGGTGAGCCCATATAGCGCTCTAATTCATTGGGTAATGTTGAGACTCTTGAGATATTATGTACGATGGTCTTGGTAGTTAGCTTTGGCTTGTGTTACTATGTGAAATGGTGTTAGCAGTTAGCATTGTCTTGTTCTACTATGGGAAATGGTCTTGGTTTTTAGGCATGACTCATACTAATTTAATGTTTTATATTTCTTCATCATTTCTATGATTCCATATATAAATGATACCATGTTTATATGTTATGATACCATATGTTACAAGCCTTTGAATATCATTATGTCATGCCTTGTATCCCATTTTCTAATTCATTATTTTTATGGTTATTCTATTACATGGATTTTAGCTCTTCCCATTATTCATGTTATCCCTAGGTAATGAAATTTATATTTATGGGAATAATGCGATATAGGAGCTCATTATTTTGGCTATATAAATAGTTGTTTTTATTATTTTTTTATGTACATTTTCATCCAAGACACTAGAATTTACGAACCTTTGTCATGTAATTAAATGTATTATTATAATTTAAATCTTGTAATGTTATCTGTTAAAGAGTACAGTTTCTATAGTTTTTATCATAGGATATTTTATTTACATTTGGAGATTTGAAATATAGGTAATTATTAAGAACCATAAGGATGAGACAATGTTTATGAAATCATCCCTAAATTTTGGAATGTATATAGTAAGAGGCTTATCAAGAAAGTGCATCCCTATCTAGAAACAAATAGGTAGATGTGGCTCTGGAATGGATGTACTTAAGAGAGAAAACATTGACAAGGAGTTTTGGGCTTGACCTGGGGTAACCAAGTTCATGAAAACGGGCCTTGCTACACTATTGGATTGACACTCTCTGGTAGTATGATTTGGAAAATTCATGACCATGTTAAAATCCATTTTTAAGGGAATAAAAAAAACATATAGGAATATAATTTTTGAAATTGATAGAGTATAAAGAAGATTTGAACATAAGGAATCACATGTTAGGATATACTTCTCCTCTAAAAGATTATCCTATTTTTTTACAATTTTCATTTTTATGTCCAATACCAATGTATTCAAGACCTCTAATTATATGTTCATTTTCATTGTTAATGGTTGGAAATAAAAGTACACATTCCAACAACTAATGTGACAAGAAATGTAATTATTTCTATAATGATATGCCTGATATGATAGGAGCGGTGCATAAAAAATCATGAATGTAATTTCTCAACTTGTTCAAGTAGTGAATACTAACTTGAATCATGTGGAACACACTCCTACTCCATGGAAAGAGAATGTTTTCATTGAATCCTTCAGGAATAAAAAGCATCTCATGTTTAGCGGATCTTCAAATCACCTTCCCATGGAACATATGATTAACTCAATTGAAAAGATATTTTCCATCCTCCACAGCTCAGAAGAAGAGAAAGTTTTTCTCGTGGAATATCAAATTGAAGGGGAAGAAGACAAGTGGTGGACACTGATCAAGAATAAAAAGTCCCAGGAGGAAATTGATCCCATGGATTGGAAGGAATTCAAGATGATTTTTTTAAATAAATAGTTTCCTCGATCCCTCTATATCGAGATTGTAAGAGAGTTCCTCAGTCTCAATAAGAAGGAAGATGATTCCATTGGGGAATACATAAAAAACAGTCTAAGGCCTTCAAGGTACAACTCTAGCTTTGTCATGAACATAGAAAGAAATGTGGGTTGATTATTTTGAGTGCTAAATCAGAGCCCATAGAAGGTTTTGGAGATTTGAGTCATTCAAAATTGTGAAGAGGTTATTTTTTGTTCTCATAAGGTTGGTATTTATATTGGAGACTCTCAGTGGATTTGTGGGCCTGATGACATAAATAGAAAAATTGAGACAAAATGGGTCGTTCAACAAAAAAATCCAAAGATTAAAAAAAGCCAGAATTTCCCACTTGTTAATGTTGGGGGAAGAAGAATCTTGGGAACTATCTAACGGGAACTGGGAATTTCATTAAATGTGGAAATCCAAGACATCTAGCCATGTGTAGAGACCCGAATCTTGGCGTACATTGACATTACATTACATTTGTGGAATACATAGTACATAACAAAAACACACACACACGTATCGTAATAGTTTAGTGTCTTTTGAAACTCGGAATATAATCTTCTAATCCTGGTGAAAGATCTTCAACATCTCCCATAAATATATTCTTTTTTTATACCTAAAACCTTTCTTTATATCCTGGGGAAAAGAAAACATAAAAGGCTGAGCTCAAATGCTCAGTATGGGTAAACAAAAGAAATATCAATCACATCATTTACATAAGCACATAACTTTTGGAAATCTTAACCTGCAAAAGAGATCATAATTTCATAACATGGGATAAATCATGGCAGTGAAATGTAATCGCAATAATCATAACATAAAACATGAAACTTTTGTGGCATACACACATAATCATAGAGAATCATTTCTTGTTAGTCAAGACTCATTGCCAAGACTATCTTAGTGTACAAAGTCCCTTTCTGAACCGAGTCACCCTCGTTCCAGCCATGTTTCACGGAACCGGTATAACCTACCGTTCCAGCCATGTCTATCTCATGAGATATAAAATCTTTACCCAATGCATTGGAGGGAGATATAGGTCCCACCCATCTCATAATTATACCATTCCTATGTGTTCCATAAAATCATAAATCATACATCATTGCATAACCCATGTAATACAAATGGGAATCTTAAACATCATGACCTCATGAAACAGTTCATATAAGATAAAAGAATTCATAAAAATAATTCCATCACAACATAATCAAATAAATGTAATAATAGGGATAAAAACAGAACCCTTTATTGTCTTAGATGGAAAATAATTTTGATAAAACACTTGAACTCCATTCTTGAGGAAAATATCCTTTCTACTTCAAAAACATTTTTCCTTTCTTAACATGTCATACGACATTAAAATAAAAGAAGTTGATTAAAAATAAACCTGAAAACTTTTAAAGGAATCTTCTTGGAAATAATGTTTTAAAAATCCATTCATGCCGTATAAGTTAAAAAAAACATTCTTCGTACTTTTATCGGAAAAGTAAAAAGTACCTCTTACGAAAAAACAACAAAAAGATTCCTTTCATATTGTTTACTAAAAACTCACCGAAAGGGAAAAATTGGATTTAAACTATTGTAGGTGAATGGAAATAATATTACATATTGAGGAAACATGGATGTGGATGATAAAATAAACCCCAGTAAATACCAAATTATAAACAATCTCGGATAAAAATGAGATTGTGATATTTCCCTTACCTTAAGTCTGATTTGCTTCGTAAGTGTCTGAACCTCCTGTATAATGATTTAAATAATTTCATTGACTTATTACAGAATCATATTCATTGTTATTATATCATATATGGTTCACTTATGACTTTATATTACCCGTTCTTTTGTAAATTCATGTTAAAGTAGCGTTTTGTGTAAAATCGTCTCATTTGTCGTTCGTGTTTTGACTTGTAATTATTCATATGATTACTTAGATCATTATTACTTAATTCCAGAATATAAAACATTATATATATATATATATATATATATATTCTGAACATACATATATATAATTAATCAGTAAATGGAAAGAAATACACCGTTCATGGAGACGGTAGGCTGTACGTACGCATGAACGATGTTTTCGTTTCCTTATTGAGTTGAGCGGAATTAAGTAGATGACATACATATATATACACATAAATACAGTATCATTATTATGTAATATATTTCATGATTACTTATTATATATACTTTATAATCATTCATGAATGGTTAAAGTGGAGAATGAATCTCATCGCGTCGTGGAGACGGTAGTCCGTACGTACGCACGAGCGATTATATCGTTATCATGATTGTGGGACTGTATTGGAGTGTATGTATACTATTTCAGAATCAATATCACTTTAAAATAATAATATATAGTTATTATTTACACCATTATATCCATCCAAGTAAGGTGGTGGTGGAAAATAGATTTCACCACGGCGTGGAGACGGTATTCCATACGTACGCACGCGCGGTGATTTCGTTTTCCGTAGGATAGATAGATGGTGAAATAGGATTGATTCATACTTATAATAACTTATAACTATATGAGTGATACTTATGTTATTAATTCATAATGAAACAACCTAAGAAGAAGAAGTGGAAGAAAAAATAAAGGTGAAAGAATCGGTAACAGAAATTACCTCTTCTTTGAAGCACCTCTTTGAGACCTCCTCTTAGGGCACTAAAATTGGTCTTTGAGGAATATCAGAACCTCTATGATGTTTCTAGGTAAGTGGAGAAGAGAATATGGCAGGGTTTGGCCGAGCTTGAAGGCTCAAAGTTGTGTGAGGAAGAGAGGGAGGAGGTTCCCTTTTATAAGGGAGGAGAGGGGCACCTTTGGAATAACTAAAAATATTATTTTATTATAAAGTCATGTTCGGTTTTAAATAGATCCAAATTGATTTATTTCTAGGCTAAGGTGGGGATGGGTCGAAATAATCTCATCCAATAGGATTCAGACAAGTTTAGGTTATTATTTTAACCTTATCAATTAGATTTAACACTAAGTTAAATAATTTAACTTTTACCGTGCCTTTTTGTTTTCTTACACTATATGGTTAATAAACATACTATATGAAGCCAAACGATCCCCAAGTTGTTTATTATTAATATATCTATCTTTATATAAGTCATTTGGCCTGTCCTTAGATTTTTAGGAATTAAATAACAATTAATAATATAATATTTGTTTTAAAAACTAATTTATGTCAATTTTGACTCTATTTGGTACATGATTTTTATGAAATTTATAACAGAATTATAAGTTCTAACCAAGTTACTTAAATCAACAATAACATGTAATATTAACCTAGAAAATTATTGTAAGTCATAAAAAGTCTCAAATTACATTTATTTGGGCATTTATAACATGAATTATGTTAATAGTTTCTTAAAAAGGTAATTACTGCATCATCGTTGAGTCGTAAATAAATTAAATTATTTAAAATATAAAAATTACAAGTAAAATACCATTATGTAGGAAATCTTTTTAGCTCTCTAAGGAATATTTATAGTCGAAAGTATATTATGTATAACCCCATATTAAAAATGTTTTAGTAAATAAACATTGATTTTAACTCTTTTAACTCTTCTTTGAATTAAATAATAATAAATGTCCTAATCTAATCCAAGTGGGACTAAATGATAATAGTTTACACTTAAGGTTGTTTTCGGTCGAGATACACTTGTCCAATAGGATTAGGACATGTGTTAGGGTAATATTAATATCATTTTTACCCTTAATTACCCTATTTTCTTTTAACCGTGGTAAGTAAAAGTAAAAAGTTACTATTCACCAAAAATTATTTTCATCTCATTGAACCACATTTTACTAAATAACATCAACCGTGTCTCTTGGATTTTCAAAATTCCATTCACAGAAGCGGTAAAATTAAGATTTATGAAAAAATTAATTTTTTAACTACCACTTAGTAGTTTCACTATTCATCAAAAATTGAAGTTTTTCAGAAAAATGCCAAAATATCACCCTAATCTATAATTGATATTCCGAATTCAAAAATTATTTCAATTTTACAAAATTCAAAACATATAAGTTGCATTAATTAATTTTATAATTAATTTCCGCTGTCACAACAAATAGCATGTTTTTAAGAGATAATAACTATCAAAAGATTAGCACTTGTTTATGTCTGGTGTAAATGTGAAATTACATCCAATGACCAACATTGTATTGAATTGTAAAAATATATTATAAATATATTTTAAAACCACTAAAATTATTAATTTATCACTATTAATTATTTCGATTGAAAAAGTTGTTTTTAATTAAAATTTAGTAATTTTCACTATTCATCAAAATATGAAAGTTATCTGAAAATCACCAAAATTTCACCCTAAGCTAATTTTGATATTACGAATCCAAAAATGAATTCCATTTTGAAAAATAAAATTTACAAAATTTCAAAAAGTGGTTATTACTATTCATAACGGCTAGTTTTAATAATATTTTAATAGCATATTGTTGTTTAGTGAAAATCGTTATTGCGTACTACACATGCTATCGAGGAAGGTCGTGATTGCGTGTAATGCAAGGCAAGTCAAGGATGCGTGTTGTGCAAGCTCCTTTTGGTGTAGCGTACAACACAAGACATTAGTGAAATTAAAAAAAAATCATAAAATCATGGGCTGTTACATTCTACCCCCCTTAAAATGTATTTCGCCCTCGAAATTCGTCGGGGTTATAAATGGTTTACTATTAGAAAGTTTCTTTAATAGAAACCCACATCGTAAAAAGGAATACCAAAACCAATCTTTAAAAATGAAAGTATGAAACGCAACGGTAACCCAAATAAACTAATCACTGGGTTTCCACATAGGTGAAAATATGGATATGGAAGAAAAATCTAACCATCATGTTCTGATGGAGAGTGGTAGAGAACATGGCTATGGAAAATACAACAATCACAAATCCATAAATTTGTGACGATCTAAGGTACCATATGATTAATCAGATATAAGAGCACTAGGCCAACATTTTTGGTTTTCAAGATCGTTTCCCAAAAGTTGAGAATTTGAATTAGAATAAATACTTACTTTATTTTGGTACAATCTCACTGTTGTTCGTGCCTTGAACAATTTCCACTTTATCTCTTAAATAAATGAAGTTGAATTTTTTATTTGTGAAGTGTTATAAGATCATGTGATAGAATGACGAGTCTTTCCATCTATCTCAAACAAAAGGTTAGCAAAAGTTATTAAATATACATAAGTCATTCTATAGTGAGATTAATTATATATGGTTCCTAAAATGGACGTATACTTCATATATCATACTGCTTAATATAATAAAACTAGTTTCTACTAAATAGGGACTTCTTGTAGGCCAGTGGTAGGCGATAATGGCCAGTCGCACTTCGGTTGTGGGTTCGATTCCCACAGCCTTGTCCGACGCGATGGGCTGTCGCCCGTCCTGTAGGTTGTCCTTTTTCTAAAGCTATATTACTATAACATCCCATCAATAATATCAAAAAAACTTATATCCTTAAACAATACTAACTTATGTCCAACATAATCAATTCCAATCTTTAGGCTTATCCATAATACTTCAGTCCACTCTCATAATATAGTGAAAGCAATTACCAGAGATTTAATATCATCGTTGATCCCCATATATCATAAAATATGTCTTGTTGGTCACATTCCAAACATTCAAAGGCCCTAATCATGTACTCTCTTGAATACCCATTGAACCTTAGTGAAAACATGAATGCAGTTAAAAGTTAACACTTTCCACATACCAAAATCCTCAAAATTCTATATACTCAAACCATGATATCACTTAGTCCTTATATCAATCATGAGCTCATGAATACTGGTAAACATTTTGTTTTCTCGTTTTCCCTTCATTATGCGCATATTATCTTATTTCAAAAAATATCTCAATCACTTTGAATACCACATTAGACCAATACATAAATATTCCAATACTCCATGATACAACATTATTACATAAACACTTAATCATTCCACCACATCGTTGTCATATTCAACATCGCCAATAGTTATCGCATGTGAAGTCCCTTTTTCCTTTGCCTTAAGCGGTTGCTCATGTCGATCATCACTAACCCTTGGATTAGGGAATTTATTAGCATAATGCCCCATTTCCTTGCACTTGAAGCATTGAAGTGTTGGTGGTGAGTTCTCTGCAGTGTTTGCTTTATTCACATCATTAGAAACCCTTTTTCCATTAATTCGACACTCAACTGCTCGATGACCTTATTTTCCACACATAAAAAATTTTCTTGTCCCTTTAAGTCAATCTCCACCATTCTTCTTTCCACACTTTGTGCATAAGGAAACATTCATCTTCATTTCACCATTATTCTGAGATTTCTCCTTGAACTCCATCTTTCGTTTCTTGTCAAAACCATGAGATGGATATGTAACACCAACTTCCATTTCTACCTTGATAGCACAACGCACAATTTCTTCATAGCTACTGAAGTCTCTTATAGCTAATGCCCTTCGAAGACTTGGTTTTAAGCCACTGAAAAATCGATAAACTTTACTTTCAGGTTGGATGATAATGCTAGATGCATACCTTGCAAGTCTTGTAAACTTCGCTTCGTATATACCAACAGATTCATCATCCTTCTGCTTCAGCTCAAGAAACTCCTTTTCCATCTTTGTTCTAAGAATACGAGGGAAGTACTTATTGAAAAATAAGTTCTTGAACTCGTCCCATTCCATGGACTCAATTTCATCTCTTTGCCTCGTATTCTTGATAAGATTCCACCATTGATCAGCTTCACCTTCCAAATGATATAATGCTAAGATGAATTTATCATGTTCAGAACATTGAAGAACTGAAAATATCTTTTCAGTGGTACTGATCCATTGTTCAGCAACAAGTGGATCAGAAGACCCACTGGAAGAAGGTGGACGTTGCCTCGTGAAGGACTCAATAGAATATTGTTCCCTTCTCTGCTCATTTGGAAGTCCAGAATGATTCATAGCTTGTGTAAGTATAGCAATAAGATTTTTCACTCCATCTCCCATAACATTTGTTTCTTCAGGAGTAAAATCATTGCATTGTCCATTGCATTGATCAACACGGTTCATTCAGGTTCCAGCCATCGTCTAAAACCCAAAAAGAATAGTGTGAGAGGCAAAAATCATTCTAGGGAAAAAATAATAATAAAGGGGGAGTACCTTCAATATCTAACATATTAGGTTTAATTCTATGATCGTTAGCGTAATTCTAGTACTATAACCTATATGTATACTTAACCTTAGGGACATCTCCAGACATAGCTTAGAAATATCTCTAGGGATCTCACTAACGTTTTCGCGTCCTAGTTTCTAATGGTTGACTAAACCTTTCCTCTGATACCAACTGTAGAGACCCGAAACTTGGTGTACATTGACATTACATTACATTTGCGGAATATTTAGTACATAACAAAAACACACACACAAGGATCGTAATAGTTTAGTGTCTTTGGAAACTCAGAATATAATCTTCTAATCCTGGTGAAAGATCTTCAACATCTCCTATAAAGATCTTCTTTTTTATACCTAAAACCTTTCTTTATATCCTGGGGAAAAGAAAACATAAAAGGGTGAGCTCAAATGCACAGTAAGGGTAAAAAAAAGAAATATCAATCACATCATTTACATAAGCACATAACTTTTGGAAATCTTAACCTGCAAAAGAGATCATAATTTCATAACATGGGATAAATCATGGCAGTGAAATGTAATCACAATAATCATAACTTAAAACATGAAACTTTGTGTCATAGACACATAATCATATAGAATCATTTCTTGTTAGTCAAGACTCATTTCCAAGACTATCTTAGTGGACAAAGTCCCTTTCTGAACCGAGTCACCCTCGTTCGAGTCCTGTTTCACTGAACCGGTATAACCTACCGTTCCATCCATGACTATCTCATGAGATATAAAATCTTTACCCAATTCATTGGAGGGAGATATAGGTCCCACCCATCTCATAATGATACCATTCTTATGTGTGCCACAAAATCATAAATCATACATTATTGCATAACCAATGTAATACAAATTGGAATCTTAAACATCATGACCTCATGAAACAGTTCATATAAGATAAAAGAATTCATAAAAATAATTCCCTCACAAAATAATAAAATCAATGTAATAATTGGGATAAAAACAGAACCCTTTATTTTCTTAGATGGAAAATAATTTTGCTAAAACACTTGAACTCCATTCTTGAGGAAAATATCCTTTCTACTTCAAAAACATTTTTCCTTTCTTAACATGTCATACGACTTTAAAATAAAAGAAGTTGATTAAAAATTAACATGAAAACTTGTAAAGGAATATTCTTGGAAATAATGTTTTAAAAATCCATTCATGCCGTATAAGTTAAAAAAACATTCTTCGTACTTTTGTCGGAAAAGTCAAAAAGTACCTCGTACGAAAAAACGAGAAAAGATTCCTTTCATATTCTTTACAAAAAACTCACTGAAGGGTAAAATTGGATTTAAACTATTGTAGGTGAATGGAAATAATATTAAATATTGAGGAAACATGGATGTGGATGATAAAATACACCCCAATAAATACCAAAGTATAAACAATCTCGGATAAAAATGAGATTGTGATATTTCCCTTACCTTAAGTCTGATTTGCTTCGTATGTGTCCGAACCTCCTGTATAATGATTTAAATAATTTCATTGACTTATTACAGAATCATATTCATTGTTATTATATCATATATGGTTCACTTATGACTTTATATTACCCGTTCTTTTGTAAATTCATGTTAAAGTAGCGTTTTGGGTAAAATCGTCTCATTTGTCGTTCGTGTTTTGACTTGTAATTATTCATATGATTACTTAGGTCATGATTACTTAATTCCAGAATATAAAACATTATTTATATATATATATATATTCAGAATATACATATATATAATAAATCAGTAAATGGAAAGAAATACACCGTTCATGGAGACGGTAGGCCGTACGTATGCATGAACGCTGTTTTTGTTTCCTTATTGAGTTGAACAGAATTAAGTAGATGACATACATATATATACACATAAATCCAGTATCATTATTATGTAATATATTTAATGATTACTTATTATATATACATTATAATCATTCATGAATGGTTAAAGTGGAGAATGAATCTCATCGCGTCGTGGAGACGGTAGTCCGTACGTACGCACGAGCGATGATATCGTTATCATGATCGTGGGACTGTATTGGAGTGTATGTATACTATTTCCGAATCAATATCACATTAAAATAATAATATATAGTTATTATTTACACCATTATATCCATCCAAATAATGTAGAGGTGGAAAATAGATTTCACCACGGCGTGGAGACGGTATTCCGTACGTACGCACGTGCGGTGATTTCGTTTTCTGTAGGATGGATAGATGGTGAAATAGGATTGTTTCATAATTATAATAAAATATCAGTATATGAGTGATACTGATGTTATTACTTCATAATGAAACAACCTAAGAATAAGAATTGGAAGAAGAAATAATGGTGAAAGAATCGGTAACGGAAATTACCTCTTCTTTGAAGTGCCTCTTTGAGACCTCCTCTTAGGGCACTAAAATTGGTCATTGAGGAAGACCAGAACCTCTAGGATGTTTCTAGGGAAGTGGAGAAGATAATTTGGCAGGGTTTGGCCGTGCTTGAAGGCTCAATGTTGTGTGAGGAAGAGAGGGAGGAGGTGCCCTTTCATAAGGGAGGAGAGGGGCACCTTTGGAATAACTAAAAATATTATTTTATTATAAAGTCAAGTTCGGTTTTAAATATCCCAAAATTGATTTATTTCGAGGCTAGGGTGGGGATGGTTTGAAATCCTCTCATCCAATAGGATTTAGAAAAGTTTAGGTTATTATTTTAACCTTATCAATTAGATTTAACACTAAGTTAAATAATTTAACTTTTACCGTGTCTTTTTGTTTTCTTACACTATATGGTTAATAAACATACTATATGAAGCCAAACGAACCCCAAGTTGTTTATTAGTAATATATATATCCTTATCTAAGTCATTTGGCCTAATCTTAGATTTTTAAGAATTAAATAACAATTAATAATATAATATTTGTTTTAAAAACTAATTTATGTCAATTTTGACACTATTTGGTACATGATTTTTATGAAATTTCTAACAGAATTATAAGTTCGAACCAAGTTACTTAAATCAACTATAACATGTCATATTTACCTATAAAATTAGTGTAAGCCATAAAAAGTCTCAAATTACATTTATTTGGGCATTTATAACATCAATTATGTTAATAATTTCTTAAAAAGGTAATTACTTCATCATCGTTGTGTCATAAATAAATTAAATTATTTAAAGTATAAAAATTACAAATAAAATACCATTATGTAGGAAATAGTTTTATCTATGTAATGAATATTTATAGTCGAAATTATATTATGCATAACCCTATATTAAAAAGGTTTTAGTAAATAAACTTTTATTTTGACTCTTTTAACTCTTCTTTGAATTAAATAATAATAAATGTCCTAATCTAATCCAAGTGGGCCTAAATGATAATATTTTACACTTAAGGTAGTTTTTGGTCGAGATTCACTTGTCCAATAGGATTATGATATGTGTTAGGGTAATATTAATATCATTTTTACCCTTAATTACCCTATTTACTTTTAACCGTGGTAATAAAAGTAAAAAGTTACTATTCACCAAAAATTATTTTCATCTCATTGAACCACATTTTACTTACTGACATCAACAGTGTCTCTCGGATTTTTGAAATTCCATTCACAGAAGCGGTAAAATTAAGATTTATGAAAAAATTAATTTTTTAACTACCACTTAGTAGTTTCACTATTCATCAAAAATTGAAGTTTTTCAAAAAAATGCCAAAATTTCACCATAAGCTATAATTGATATTCCGAATTCAAATATCATTTATATTTTACATAATTCACAAAATATAAGTTTCATTAATTAATTTTATAATTAATTTCCGCTGTCACAACAAATAGCGTGTTTTTAAGAGATAATAACTATCAAAAGATTAGCACTTGTTTCTGTCTGGGGTAAATGTGAAATTACATCCAATGACCAACATTGTATTGAATTGTAAAAATATATTCTAAATATATTTTAAAACCACTCAAATTAATAATTTATCATTATTAATTATTTCGATTGAAAAAGTTGTTTTTAATTAAAATTTAGTAATTTTCACTATTCATCAAAATATGAATGTTATCCGAAAATCACCAAAATTTCACCCTAAGCTAATTTCGATACTAAGAATCAAAAAATGAATTCCATTTTGAAAAATAAAATTTACAAAATTTCAAAAAGTGGTTATTACTATTCATAACGGCTAGTTTTAATAATATTTTAATAGCATATTGTTGTTTATGAAACTGGTTATTGCGTACTACACATGCTATCGAGGAAGGTCGCGATTGCGTGTAATGAAAGGCAAGTCAAGGATGCGTGTTGTGAAAGCTCCTTTTGGTGTAGCGTACAACAAAAGACATTAGTGAAATTAAAAAGAATATTTTTCATAAAATATTGGGCTGTTACACCATGAAGTTCAAAAACAACATGAAAAATCTCGCTAATGTGGGAAATGAATGGAAGGTTTTGAAAATGATTAGCTAGTGGTGTGGTGTTTCAAATGAATGGATCATGTTCATTATATGAACAATTTCCTTAAGTTGAGGGTTATTGATGGTAATCAACAACAACCTCCAAGGAAAAAAGTAGCAATTGTCCTATTACTACTACTGAGGTGGATATAGACAATTATGTGGTCACTGGTATGCTAGTCATTCATTCAAGTATATAGACCACAATATTTTATTCTAGTTCTACACATTCATTCATATCTTTCATGTTTAGTAATGCTATTAAACCACCACCTCAAAATTTGGAGGACAAGTTATTTTTTAGGATAATTAATGGGGAAATTAGTGCATCTATGGTTTATAACTCCTCCCCAATTAATGTTTTTGGACTGAACCACCCAAAAAATCTTTTCATACTTCCGTTTGTAGAGTTAGAAACTATCATGGGAATGGATTTGCAATATTTATACTATGACCACATCAATAATGAGAAATGGGAGATCACACTTCACATCTGGAATCATCCTACAATTCCATACATGTATGAGGAGGAATATGAATCTCCTCTAAGATTCACTGTCTGAAGTGTGGATATTTCTTTATTTTGAGCAAGAATATCTAGGGAAAATGATTATCATGCATTAAGATATAACCATCGTGAGAGATCACATTGATGTATTACCTCAATTGTTTCTTTCTATTCCTCTTGACAGAGTGGTTGAGTTATCAATTGAACTTATTACTAGATATCTGCCTATATCAATGACACATTATAGAATGGCCACTGTAGAGATTGAAGAGGTGAAGAAGAAGTTATAAGAGAACATATACCAGTTTTTTATAAAACCGAGTGCTTTACCATGGGGTGCACCAGTCCTCTTAGTCAATAAGAAGGATGATTCAATGTTACTCTAAATTTATTATTGTGTGCCCAAGATAATCCCAAGAAAGGACATGTATCCCCTTCCCCAGATAAATTTCTACTTTGATCAACACTAAGGGTGACCATCGGGCGAGATATCACTAAATAATGGTGATGAAGGATGATATTCCCAAGAATTCATTTTGAATGAGTTATGGACACTATGAGTTTATATTTATTCCCTTCTAAATAACTAATGCTCCATTAATTTTCCAGGATTTATTGAATAGAGTCTTCAAATATTACCTCATGAAATTTGTGGTAGTATTTATTAATAATATTCTGATATACTCCATTGGAATCATGGAACATGAGGATAATTTGAATGCTATGTTAAACCATTGTGAAAGGAGCAGATGTATGCAACATATAGTAAATGTGAGTTATGGATGGAGGAAGTGACATTCATAGGTCATATGATCCCCAAAAAAGGGATATATATGGACCCATACAAGACAAATTCAATTGAAGTGTGGTCCATGCCAACATCTGTTACCGATATCCACACCTTTTTGGGTCTAGATGAATATTATCTACGATTTTTGATAAACATTTTTTGATTTTAAAATACAATGACAATGCTAACATGTATGTGAGTTATGTTTTTCGTGACATATCAATGTGAAGATAATTTTAAGGAGATTAAAAGGATGCTTATCACTGTACAAGAACTCAAACTACCGATAATTAGATAACTCATTATTTTATACAATAATGCTTCAAAGAAGGTCTTAGGATGTATGCTAATTCCAAATAATAATGTGATAGAATATGCCTCATGATTGATAAAACCCCATGAAAAAAATAATCTAACACATGATTTGGAGTTGGCTGTTGTGATCTTTGTGTTCAAAATATGACAGCATTATCTCTACGAGGAGAAGTGTGATATATTTACTGATCACAAGACTCTCAAATATATATTCACATAGAATGAGCATAATATGTTCTAAAGAATATGGATAGATCTCTTCAAGGATTATGACTGCACAATACACTACCACCCTAGTAAGGAAAATAAGGTGACAAATGCTCTAAGTATAATGGATCCTACGCCCTTATCAAATATGATAATTAAAAATCATCTGATATACATAGATTTGCAGAGGATAGAAATGGGATTCGTTGAAGAGGAAACATCATAAATCCTTTCTCAAATGACTTCTTAACCATTCTTCAAAAAGAGAATAAAGGATGATCAATGAAATGATGTGAAAATTATTAAAATGGTGGAATCTATCAAAAATGGGAAATCCTCAGAGTCCATGATTGAGGAGGATGCAATTGTAGGATTTGGGTCACAATTATGTGTATGATTTTATCAAGATATTAAGAAGGATATTTTTTTAATGATGCCCATAACAAGACTAGTTATCTCCACCAAGGGTGCACAAAGATGTATTTTTATCTCTGAGAAATCATTTGGAGGGACAATATGAATATAGAGATTTTTTAATATACATTAATGTGCTTGGTATGTTAGAAAGTGAAGGTTAAGAGGAAAATTTCAAAGGGGATGATGAAAACCCTACCCACACCAACATGGACATGGGAGAACATCACCCTTGACATTGTCACTATACTTCCATTGAAATCGCGAGGAAGTAAAACTATATGGGTCATTATGGATCTTCATAGAATGACAAATCTCTTTATTGAGATTAGAGAGAAATTCACATTGGCTCAACATGCAATGATTTAAATAAAAGGATTTGTAAAACAACAAGGAATACCACAATAAATTTTATTTAACTATAATCTAATATTCACCTCGGTGTTCTGAAAAAGTATCCAATATGCTCTAAGCATTGAGCTGAACTTATGTACCACCTATCATCCTCAAACTGATGGCCAATCTTAGTGAAATATTCATACAATGGAAGATATGTTGAGGGCATGTTCTATGGACTTCAAAAGAGTATGGGACCAACATCTTCCAGTAGTCGAACTATGCTACCACAACAGTTTCTACTTGAGCATAAGAATTTCACCATATGAATCTATTTATTGTAAAACTTAACGAACGCCGATGTGTTGCGATGACATGAGAGAGTGTAAGTTGTTACGACCTGAAATGTTTGTAGAAATGGTGGGTTGGGTTAAAACCATTCTGCAGCACATCGAGGCAACCCAAAGATGAAAGATGAGTTATATAGACAATCATTGAAGAAACCTTGACATAAAAGTCGGAGAAATGGTATTTCTACACATATCTTCCTGGAATAATTTCATGAGGTTAGGAAATAAATGTATGTTAACTCCCAGTTACATTGCCCCCTTGAGATTCTTGACCATGTTAGGGATGTGTCCTATCGACTAGAACTTCTACAAACTAGGTTGAATGCACATGATGCCTATCATGTATCTGTCTGAAGGAAGTAAATACTATAAACTTCACAAGTAATCTCTTTAGATGTTGTACTTTTAAAGGATGATCTTTCACATGGGGATCTTTCTATGAACATATTGGATTGTAGAGATAATTTTCCATGTGACAAGACTACACACCTATTCAAGGTACTCTGGCAGAACCATAGGTAAGAATTGTGGACATGTTAACTATAAGATGCAATGACGTAAAAGTACCCGCACCTATTTATGGCTTGGAATGTTAATTGAAATTTCTAGGGAGAAATTACATACAAGGGGACGAATATAACAAACCAATATTTTTTAATGGAAAGTTCCATCTAATTATTATTCCATATAATCACACGAAATAAAAACATAATGAACTACCATGTGATACATGACCTTTAAACAAATGTTTTTCAATTCTATGATTTGTATTTTTAAAATTTAACATACACGGTTGCGATCCGTATGTTATTTTGAGTCTAATATGTCAAACATATTTTTAGTGAATAGTAACACACTATTAGGAATGTTACTATTACTCTTATGAATAGTGACATACCATAATTAATAGTAACCATACCTATGATACAATATTAATAATATTCCAGTGGGAGTATGATATAAATATATGTAGGAATAAGAAAGTAATTGTTTTCAAAGTGTTTTATTTTGAGTAAAGTGTGATTTTAATTAAAAATTAAATGAATCATATTTAGAAAATTATTTTTTAAAAATGTTTTTATTTTTGGGTTCTACATGTAGAGAAATAGTTAATGTTAATTTTGGTATTTTTTAGAAAAACTTGAATTAATTATAAATAGTTTAATTTGATAATTAACGATAATTGATAAATAATGGATTTATTGAGTTAATGATGATGATATTATGATATAAGCCCAAATTTATAGAACACACATGGAATTATTAATATTTTTTTAGGAAATGATAACTATTTTTGTCCTGAATAAAAATTATAATGTAAGGAATTAAATATTATGAAAACACTCTTCTCCTCCACAATAAATACCACTCCTTCTAACGATTTCTCTTCACTCCACAAAACATTATTCATTAACTATGATCTACCAAAATCACTCCCTAATATCCATCCCCATGACTAACATCCCTTGGTCACCTTAAAAGATAAAATACTCTCCCCATAAGATTCTCTCAATGGATATAAACTCAAGAGGTAAATTCCGTTTTCCAAATCATTTAAGTTATTTTCTATTCTTCATTATTTCTTCACCTCCCTTCACCCAAATGGTATGATAACTATAGAATCATAAATGTCCTGGAATTAGATTATGCTAATGGGACAAATCATTATCTTCTCTACTTTCTGTAACTTTTATTTTAAATAAATTAACACACTATCTGAGATGTGTTAATTTAGTACAACCATGGATGAAGAATTATCAATACCTATTTCTATCGTAAATTATGGTCATGAATCATTTTATATATTTGAAACAGACTACAATATGTATTTTTAATCTTATTTTATAATCTGTAACCTGTATTCACTCATGATGTAAAATAATAATACAAAACAATTAAATTGTGAGCAGAATCGCTAAAACTAATTCAATAATTTATCAGTAATGTTTTATATAATGATTCAAGTCACTGCATCTATCAAAATTAAATTTACAAAGATGTAATCACCTTTAGGCTCAAAAATGACATATAAATTAATTTCTGGACAAACATATTCATCTTACATGTTTATCCATTTCTTGAAAATATGTAAATCCATTATAAAAAATAAGAAAACTAATGGACCCGAACAACGAAATTTAACCACATAACCCATAAGGAAGTCATTAATGAACATAAAAAGGTTACACTAAATATTTTTCATATATAAGAGGATATTTAATTATTAATTAACAAACCTAACAATTTTATTTAGGTCATTAATATACAGTGGAGAACAGAAAAAAACTTAATGTAAGGGATCCTCTTCATTTCACATCTATTCCAAAATGTCCTCTATACTATGCCATTTCATGTAAAATCCATAATATTGGGGAATGATTTCTCAACATCCCCTTACATCTTTCATGATTTATAACTTATGAAAAACCCTTTTCTCTCTCAGGAATCTCTCTTAAGAACACCTGATACCTTGTCGATAATCTGTAAGGAATTCTTTCTGAACCACCTTTATTGTTCAGGTTGCTCTATCTTTATTTTTACCCAAATAAAGTTGGATTTTTTATGTAAAAAATATAAGTACTATTTATATTATCCAAACCAGTGTTTCAAGATCCATCCCTCATTATCTATTAAGGATATATATTCTTTTATTGGATTCCTTCCAAGATACTTTCTAACAAGTAAACTCATATTAAGGGAACTTTCCATAGTTTTTCTCAATTTCAAGTGCACAAAATCCTCTATTTTAAACCACCATTGTCATTATATAATAATTATTTTCTTATTAAAACCTTCTTGTTCCACCTCTGGTTTTATATAACATATTTTACTCTTTTCTATTTTAAAATCTCAAAAGTATTATCCTTAAAACCGCACAAAATTGTTTTAATACTAAAATTTCACAAATACAATTCTAACATTTTTTCAAATTAATTTTGACATATATTACCATGATATATTTCTATTTAACCATATTAACATCCTTGTATGTTATGATTCCTTTATTTTATGGACACATTCATGATATTCCCATTGTATATTGTTTATGTCATGATTGTGGTACCCAATTCATTTTATAAGTAACACATATATTTATGAAAGATAGATTATTTATGATTATATATGTTGAAATAATATTCATTAAATGTATTATGAGTGTGCCTAGATAGGGAAACAATGTATTGGGTAATGTTGAGATTCAATAGACATTATTTGTGACAGTCTTGACGGTTAGCGTTTTTTTGTGCTACTATGTGAATGGGTCTTGGAGGATAGTTTTGACTCATATTAAATTAATTTTTTTATTTTTATACAACATTTATATAATTCCTTGTATAAATGATCTCATGTTTATATGTTAGGATTCCATATGTTACATGCCTTTTTGTATTATCATGTCATGCCTTCTAACCCATTACTAATGAATTGTTCTTATAGTTATTCCCTTACCGGGGTTTTAGCTCAACCCTTTGTTCATGTTATATATTGGTTATCCTACGAATATGTATGAGAAAATGTTTGAAAATATCTAATAATTGAATTTAAATAATTTTTTTTATAAATTTCTTTTATGTACCTACTATTCTAAGACACTAGAATTTACGGTCCTTGGAATGTAGAGTAATGTTTTATTATAATTAAAATCTCATAATTTCATATGTAGAAGTCTCAGTTTACTATAGTATTCACCACTATACAAGTACCTATAAAATCATGATCAACATTATGGTATTGAATTTAATAAAAATAAGTAACATAAAGTTACATAATCCCTTCCATTGAACCATTATCATAAATTAAATCTTTGCACGTTGCGTCCATATCAAAAAATATGAGGCTACTATATGATCATCACTGACTCATGTTCCCACATCCTCTATGAAATAGAACCAAGATTCCGTAGTACATGGAAAATGTATCTTTTTAATAGAAGCAATATTTTTATAAGAATCATCTTTCCTAACATGATGATGAATTATGGTTAAATCATGTTCAATATCAACATCACTCAAGATCCAAACATTAGATGGACCCGAAATACTGTTTTTTAAAAATGATACACGTATGACTTATGTGTTTAATAGAACTATGGATGAAATAATAAAAAGTAACACCCATAACCCACCTGATAAACATCCTTAAAAGTACCCACGAAGTGGGGAGATATCTATCGTTTCCTCTCAATCCTTTAATGACTCAGACTAAGTTATGGATTCAAGAACACCTGGTTTCCATCTATAAAAATCAAACATTC
The DNA here is from genome assembly GCA_963277665.1 of Viscum album. NCBI lineage: Eukaryota > Viridiplantae > Streptophyta > Magnoliopsida > Santalales > Viscaceae > Viscum > Viscum album. The sequence goes on along the minus strand of OY728145.1, from coordinate 1,921,001,836 downwards.
TACAATAATGATTAGAATAATTTTTATATTAGCTAAACTCTGATAACAGAAAAAATCAACTGAATCATTGATGTAGTCAGTTGGAGAAAGATGATTACAACAATGGAAAATTCATTAAAAATCATCGAGAACAATAGAGATTTATAATGATGGACATTCAATTTTGTAAAGGGGGACATTTTGGTTACATAATATACTCTATGGATTTAAGAAAAATCAATCAATCCAAATAAGTCATCCCAAGATCCACCCAAATCAAGGATATAGTGATAAATCACGTACTCAGGAAACTGTATAGCCCTATTTATTTTTTCATCCATATGTTTGTGGAATTCCATACTAAAACGAACCTATGAATCCATTTCGTCCTAATGGCCTTACTGAACTAGATACATAAAACATGGATCATTATTCGGTAATATAAATGATATAACTCTAGGAAAACAATCTCTTTCACATTAGATGTCCTAACTCATCTACTATGGATACGACATGAATTTGAATTATAATGCCCCATGCCTTAAACCTTACTTAATATTGAATTAAATGAATAATTCACATTGAGGATCTTTTTAGGTTTAGAGTTTTAGAGAATTAGAACATAACTATTACATTCAAAAGATTACAAAGTAGACACTTCTACTAAGTTTCAAAAAAAACTCTTAAAAAGAAACATGTCTAGTTCCACATTTTATATAGCATGACTTTCCCTTGATCTCATCCTTGACCCTATTCCACATTAAGTCCTGTGAAAAACATTTCAAAAAAAACTTGGGGTGAGCATAAAAATCTCAGTAAGGGATACACAAAGAATGATAACTATTAGTTTATCAAAACAACAAGTAAACCATGTATACTTTATCTAAGTAATACTTTTCACCTTTATGAAGTAGTAAAAACTCTTCACTGAATAAAAGATCATTACTTACCCTTTTTGTAACAAAAAGATTACAATAAAACCCATTGAAGGAACACATAACATATAACGGTAACTTGGGACAAAAACATAGATAAGTGGAATAACCATACGGTCGACTTCCACACATATCACTTGATGGAATAGCCATTCGGCCAACTTCCATACATACATAATGGAATAGCCATACGGCCAACTTCTATACCCAATGCATTGGAGGTTATAACGTAACCACCCGTCCTGGTATTCACGGCACCACCCGTCATATGGTTTATCACGTAACCACTGGTCAAATATCCAAGTACCATTATAAAAAAACATAAAACAAATATAATGGAAAGAAAACATTTCAACTCTTTGATCAAAATATATAACTTAAATATATTGACATAACAAATCCATTATAAAAACCATTTTCAATACCAAAATACATAAAATAGTATATGGTATTTAATTCATTTTTAAAAACATCACAGATTGTTGAGGAAGCCAAATACCAAATAATACTCGCGGCTGCGGAAAAGGTCGTTGTCACCGCGTACGTTAAAAGAAACATTCCTTTTTCTCGTTTAGTAAAATGCATCGTAGAAAAATATTCCTTTTGTATAAAGGTAAAAGTCAAAGGGGTTTATACACCATATAAAAGATAGTTGTTAATAAAACGAAATATGCCTCAATGAAATGAGATTGAGACAAAGTCCCTTACCTCTGGCCCAACTTGACTCGATCGTTCTTTAACGTTCTGAATAATAAACATGAGTTAATTTCTATTTTCTTAAGAACCTTTTTCAAGTTCATTATTCCTTATATATCACTTATTTCCATGTTATAAACATTATGTAATCATTTTAGTTAATAATGTTTGTTTTGTCGATATTTGGTTCTTATGTCGAAAGTGGACTTCTTACAATTACATGTTGTTCCTATGGTCAAAGGTTCTTTATATCCAGAATTACATTACTGATTTGGATATCATATATATCTTATATATCTAGAATATAAATGTATTTATAATATCACATAATCATATAGAGTTACGAAATGAAATTCACCGTTCATGGAGATGGTAAGCTGTACGTACGCATGAATGCTACTTTTAATTTCTTTGTCATATTAATTGAATTAAAACTAAATGAGAGGTATGTATATTTTAATTCCAGAATTATATTTATCATTTTTATGTATCATTCATCATATATATCCATTATATACATGTACTTATAATAGTACATTACATTTGGGGATAAGAAATGAAATGTACCGTTCATGGAGACGGTAAGCCGTACGTTCGCATGAACGCTACTTTCATTTCTATATCATACTTTAATGGAAATAAATAAAAATTATATAGAGGTATATTATAATTACAGTATAAAATCATATATAATAACTTTAAATCCATCATTTATACGTCCCACATCTGGAATTAACGAATCACATCACTTTGAGGGGGCGGTAGTCCACACTTCCTAAAATGAAATTATCGTGTTTAACCCTAACGAAAACCATAAAGGTATGCCATAAATGGAAAATAAATAAGCTTAAGTAAAACATAAACATATTATATATAATATATAAATATATTTACATCTTAATGTCCACCTTTTAAGGTGTTATATGAGCATTGAACAATCATCGTTTCGTGAGGCAGAAATTCGCCATCCACAGAAACAGTATGTCCTTATTATTACAACATCCTAGTATATTTTAGATACTAGAGTTGTTACAAAATAAAGGAATAAAAAGAGTTTAGGGGGTTGGAGAAGCAAAATAAAACAAAAGAGCACAAGTGAAGACGTTACCTTAAAATTGGGTAACTCCCTTTGGTTTGAAGCAAAAGGGTTTATTGAAGAGCTTCATGCCTACGTTAAGGCTTCTAGGATGAGGAGAAGGCTGTTTATAGAAAAAAATATCAGAGCTTGGCCGAACCAAAGGATTGAGAGGTGTGTGTAAGGTGGTATAGGTGGGGGCCTTTTATAAGAGGAGAGGAGGGGCACTCTTGGAATGTAAAGAAAAATTACGTTGTTTTAAAATTATTTTCGGATTTAAGAGGTCCCACATTGATATAATTCGAGGATAAGGTGATAAGGGTTCAAAATCCACCCATACAATAGGTTTTTGACATGTGTAGGTCCTAGATTTTGCATTATCTTTCCATTTTATTTAAATCGTTAAATAGTGAGGTCATCGCTGCATCATCATGATGTCATAAGGAATTTAATTTATTTAATGTCTAAAAATTATTAAAAAAAACTACGATGTAGGAAATAATTTTAGATTTACAATGAATATTTATAGTCAAAAATATGACTTCTGTAACCACATTTAAAATTTTTTTTAGTAAAACAAATCATGTTTGTGTCATTTTTATTTTATCTTTAAATAAAAGGAATAAATGTCATTATCAAACCCAAGTGTCTCCATGGGGTACCAAAAATCGACCCATGGGTTTTCTTGGTCGGACATAACTCATAAAATAGGGTTTGGACAAGTGTCAAGATATTTTCATTTTATTATAACATCATTTTTACCTTAAATCACACTAATTACCTATAATCGCGATTAATAAAACTTAAAAGATACTTTTCATCAAAAATTATATTCATCCCATTGAACCACATTATATTTAACAATTAAAATCATTTAAATTGGATTTTTTAAATTCTAAACATAGAAGTGGTAAAGTCCCATTTAAATGAAAAATCAAATTTTGTAACCACCACTTTGTGGTTTCACTATTGATAAAAAATTGATGTTTTTCAGAAAAATACCAAAAATTCACCCTAATCTATATTTGATATTCCGAATTAAAAAATGATGTCTATTTTACCAAAATTATAACATAAATGTTTCATTAATTAATTTTATAACTAAACCCCGCTGTTAAAACAAATAGCGTGTTTTTATGAAACAATAAGTATCAAAAGATTAACACGAGTTTAAGTCCAATTTCAAAGTAAAATTAATTCCAACTGTAACACCCCAAGCTTCTACGGTACGCTTCTCTTTGAATAATGTGATAGCGTGTGTTGTACGCAACACCGAGTTCTAACACACCATAACTAATCAAACTAGCCGTTATGAATAGTAATACCTACTCTTTGAAATTATATATATTTTATATTTGAAAATGGACTTCATTTTTGGATTCGGAATATTGAATTTAGCCTAAGGTGAAATTTTGGTACATTTCGGATAACTTTCATATTTTGATGAATAGTGAAAATTTCTAAATTTTAATTAAAAACAACTTTTTTAATCAAAATAATTAATAGTGATAAATTATGAATTTAAGTGGTTTTAAAGTATATTTAGAATATATTTTTACCATTCAATTTAATTTTTATCATTGGACATAATTTTACAATTAAACTGAACATAAACAAGTGTCAATCTTTTGATAGTTATTATCTTTTAAAAACACGCTTTTTGTTTTGACAACGGGAATTAATTTTAAATTAATTTCTGCCACTTCTGTGTTTTGAATTTAGGAAAATGGATTCCATATTTGGAATCAGGATGTCCAAATTATGTAAATAGGTAACTTTTATTTTTACACATTTTGAATAATTACTGCGGTAAATATTTTATTTACCATGGTTAAAGGGTAAATCCGGTAAATAAGGGTTAAAAAAATAATATTATAATAATACAAAATTACCCTAGAACGTGTCCTAACCTTATTGGTGGACACATACCCGACCATGGGCATCCTTGGGTCAATTTGGGGACCCCTTGGAGCCACTTGTATGTGGTAGGGACACATTATATTAATAAAGTTAAAATAAAAATAAAAATGGCATAAGCTTACATCTTTTAGAAGAACAATTTTTACATAAGGTTATACATGTTGGATTTTCTATTATAAATATTCATTAGAAAGATAAAAAGATTTCCTACATAATTATGTTTTATTTATAATTTTTAGACATTAAATAATTTATTTTATTTATGACACAATGATGATGCAGTAATTACTAAAATAGTAAAATATTAACATAATTGATATTATAAATACCCAAATAAATATAATATGAATATTTTAATGAATTACACTAATTTTCTAGGATAATATGATATATTAGGATTTATTTAATTGACTTTGTTCGAAGTAATCAATCTGTTATGAGTTTCACAAAAATCAACTATTGAATAGTGTCAAAATTGACATAAAAGAGTTCTTAAAACAAATATTATATTATTAATTGATATTAAATTCCTAAAAATCTAAGGTTCGGCCAAGAGACTTATATTATGATAGGTTAATCATTAATGGACCACTTGGGGGTCTCTTGTATGTATATGGTAAGTCTATTAACCATATAATATAAAAATACAAAGAGACATTGTAAAAGTGAAACTAATTAACTTAGAGTTAATACTTAAAGATAAGGTTAATATAAGTACCCAAACTTGTCTAAATTCTATTGGTTGAGTGGTTTTCGACCTATCCCCACCTTAACCTTTGAATAGTCAACTTTTGAGCCATTAGAAACCGAATATGAATTTATTATAAATTAATATTTCTAGCTTTTCCAAAGATGCCCCTCACCCCTCTTATAAAAGGGCACTCCTCCTTCTCATTTCTTCACACCTCTAAAGACTTTTCGTTCGGCCAAACTCTGCCAAATTACTCTCCCAACATCACTCAATACAACATAGAGGCCTTAGTTTGATCCGAAAGCCAACCTAAGGAGCCCTTTTGATCAAATCAAAAGGAAGAACCCGAAGAAGAGGTAATGATTTCACCACCCTTTTCTAAGTTCATTTCTTCTTCCACTTCTTCTTCCTTTGTTCTTACCATTCTAAAATAATAACTCCATTATCTCACATATACTGTGATGTTATTATAAATATGGTACAACCATATTCATTATCCTATCCACCCTTTGAATAACATGTCACCATACGTGCGTACGTACGGCTTACCATCTCCACGTCGTGGTGTAATTGTTATTCAATATAATATTATTTGGATGGGTATAATAATGATGTGTAACTCATATACCATGTTAATGATTCTGTATATATGATATACCATCCATTTATATATTATTTTAACATCAAAAGAATGATATTGTCGCTCGTGCGTACGTACGGACTACCGTCTCCACGAACGCGATGAGATTCATTCTCCATCGTATCCATTCAAGTATAATTATCATTTGATGATTTAAAAATGATATTTAAGGACTGTATATCATTCTGGATATGAATAAGATACAACAACCATGGCTTATGTAACAAAACATATAAAAGAAAATGAGTAAGTTAACTCCCGAAACGATGATAATTCTAAGATATTATTAACAAATAAATGTTAAAAGATCATATATGATATCATATTAATATATATGATTCTTGTATAATTTAATAACAACTATTTCACCCTTATACAGGAGGTTAACCTACCCCAACCAAGGAAAAGTACAAGGTAAGGGTTATTTCACAATCTCTTCATTATCCGAGGTTGTTTATATGTAATAATCTACTGGGATCTCTTTATCATCCACATCCATGTTTCTTAAAAATGTATTTCAAAACATTTTTACTATTTAAAAGAATATGGGTTAAAGTCATTTATACCCTTTTTTGACTTTTTATAAGAGGTTTATAAAGGAATCTTTCCGTCTTTTTCAAAACAAGGTACTTTTTAACCTTTTCGACAGAATTGAGGTAAGAATGTTTTTTTAACTTATACGGCGGGTGCGGTTATTTTACGCCGTTATAAAATCTTCAAAGCTTTCCTTACAAGCTTATAAGAATATTTTCAAAGAAAATGTTTTATTTTATATGGATCTTAAATGATTTCAAAATAAAAGGAGATATTTCTTTAAAAAGAATTTTGATTTCATCTATGTCAACATCCTTTGATGGATTTTAAGATTATTTGAAGTTGATTTATTATGATACAAAACTTCTATATTGTATTGAAGGTTTTGTGATATGTTTGACTGTGGATGTGCTATTTTTATACCATTCATAGTTTATTGTGAAAGTATTGACATTTCGTATGCTAGTTTTAATACGAATGTTTATGTTATGTTTAAACCTTTTCATATGGGAATGCATTGGACTTAATAAGTGACGGGTGGAGCCCGCTATAGCTCCTCGATGCATCGGTAGGTCTCATGAGACAAACTAGTGTCTTGGCACAAGGCCTTGACAAAATCTTATTTGTTGTCTTGGCACGAGGCCTTGGCTATGTGGTTATGATAGTCTGGCATTATGCATTCCAACATTATGATAGTGGTTATTGATTTTTGCATGTGATTATTCGATTAGTAGAATATCCATGTGAATAAGTAAATGGCATTATTTCATTTTATTTATGCCATACCATGTTGGAAGTTCATATTTAAAAGGCTTTTTGTTTTAGTTATACATTGCCTTAAATGTTTATTCTTATTTATGAAAGTTTCCGCTATATTGTTATCCTTACTGGGCATTTGAGCTCACCCCTTTTCTATGTTTTATTTTTCCCAGGAAGTGAAGAAGTAAATTATGAATGATTTTCAGGGATATTATGAGGGGTTAATAGTGTGGATATGAAGACTTTGTTATTGTAGTAGTTTTTCACTTTGAAATGTAATGTAAAACATTATGATTATATCTAGTGTATCCAAGGCTACTAAACTAATCGGTCTTTCGAGATTTGATCTTTCTTGTGATCATGCCAATGTTATGTAATTAATGCACCGACTCTGGGTAACTGGGGTCGGGGCGTTACAGTTGGTATCAGAGGAAGTTTAGTACAAACCTTGGAAACTAGATTTAGATAAACTCTGATTAGAGCACGTAGACCTAAGATGAACTTTGAGGATTAGTATAGACGAACTTCCTAGAATTTTGGTATTGTAGAGATTTTGTGAGTTTTCCGAACAATACATCCCTGTCTGGATACGAGCAGGTAGAGGCGGCTCTGGCACAGATGTACCTAGGGGTAAAACCCGAAAACACCGATTTGAGCTAGACTCGAACGGGAACTGGTGCACGACAACGGGCCTTGCTGCACTCTTGGTTACGACACTCCCGGGGGATATGCTTAGGATAACTCTCACTTTCTTTACAAATCATTATGAAGGGTTTATGAGTATATACTTCCTCAAAGAAAACATATTTATGATTATGGATTATATCCATAGATAGTTCAATTTATGTTTAGTGTTTTATAAGTATGGGATTATGTATTTTGATTCATAAAATGATCTAGTTTATGCCATTGTTTAGAAATGGCGCCTAGTGGAAGAAATGGAAACCGTATCAATGCACGCACTCCATGTAGGGATTGCCCTCCTGCTCAAGATAATTATAGTGGGGCTGGTGATGCAACTGGTGCTGATCAGCTAATCACCGTACTGGGACAACTTACTCAGGTTATGAATAATAACCTTACCCGTATGGAGCACCCTGATCCGCAGCGTGGAGGATCAATGTTAGATCGATTCATGAGACAACAACCACCAACGTTCAATGGGAGTACAAATCCCTTAGTAGCTGAGCAATGGATATTTTCCCTAGAGAAAATATTTCAGGCTTTGGGGAGTAGTGAAAGGGAAAAAGTTACCATGGCAGTTTACCGCCTCACTGGAGATGCTGATCAATGGTGGTCATTGATTCAAAACATGAAGGAAGATGATGAAGTATCAAACATGGAATGGAGGGAGTTCAAAGATCTGTTTTTAGAAAAATACTTTCCTCGCGACCATCGAGCAGATATGGAAAGACAATTTCTGAGTCTGAGACAAAAGGAGGATGAGAATGTCACAAAGTATGAGGCTAACTTTACAAGGTTAGCGAGGTACGCTGGTGATTATATTCGCAACCCAAGAAGTAAGATTGATCGTTTCTTTGATGGGTTAAAACCATTTCTCCGTCGAGCATTAGTCTCACAATCCTTTTCATCGTACGAAGACATTGTCTCATGTGCTATCAAGACCGAAAAGGAATTCTCTAAGTCTTATGACTTTAAAGCAAAGCAAGAGAAGAAGAGACCTGCTGATCAATCTGGGAATGGAAATAAGGGGAAGAAGGGAAAGGTTGAATATCCATCTTGTGGTAAGTGCGGGAAGAAACACCCCGGTGCTTGCCTGAAGGGAATGGGAGTCTGTTACAAGTGTGGTGAAAAAGGCCACCAAGCTCATGATTGCAAGGGAAAGAAGGAAGCTACCAACGTTCAGTGCTACAATTGCAGGGAGATGGGGCATTATGCAAATGCATGTCCTAAGCGTCAGGAGAACTTACCTCAGAAAAGGCAAAGGGATCAAGGCCAGGATTATGCTATCACTACTGCTGAGGTAGAAGCTCCGAAAGACGTGGTGGCAGGTAATTTAATGGTTTCCTCAAGTTTAGCAAATGCATTATTTGATTCTGGATCATCGCATTGTTTCATATCTTCCCAGTTTGCTAAGAAAATTAGATATTTCCAATTTGATTTAATAAGGGAGTTGTCAGTTAAAACTCCTAAGGGAAGTATCGTTGCAACAAAGTTTTGTGAATCAGTCCCCATTAGAGCACATAAATTTTCTTTATCTGCTGATCTCATCGTCATACCTATGATTGAGTTTGATATAATCCTCGGTATGGACTGGCTTTCGGACTATGATGCGAAGATTTATTGTAAGAAGAAAGAGGTTACGATTCTTTATGATAATGATAAGGAGCACCTTATTTTTAGAGCAGAATCGTCACCACCTAATTCTTATTTAGATCCACCCCCTATAGCTCAACTTAATTCAATTATCGGGGAGGAAGAGAATGAAATAACTGTCGGTGAGGAAAGGAATGTTCAAATAGAGGATGTACCTGTTGTGAAAGAATTTGTAGATGTATTTCCAGAAGATTTACCTGGACATCCTCCAGAACGAGAAGTTGAGTTTTCTATTGATTTGATTCCTGGATCAAGGCCTATATCGAAGACCCCTTATAGAATGGCCACTGTAGAGCTAGTCGAACTAAAGAAACAACTAGAGGAATTGAGTAATAAGGGATTTATTCGCCCTAGTGTTTCTCCATGGGGAGCCCCTGTTCTTTTTGTTAAAAAGAAAGATGGATCTATGAGGTTATGTATCGATTACAGGGAGATCAATGCTATAACGATAAAGAACAAGTATCCCCTACCTCGTATTGATGATTTATTTGACCAACTGCATGGAGCTCAATACTTTTCAAAGATTGACCTTCGATCTGGATACCATCAGTTGTGTGTAAAGAAGGAAGACATTCCGAAAACAGCATTTCGAACCAGGTACGGGCATTACGAGTTTACTGTAATGCCGTTTGGATTGACTAATGCACCCTCTATATTCATGGATCTGATGAATAGAGTTTTCAAGGAGTATCTCGATGAATTTGTGGTGGTATTTATTGATGATATCTTGGTATACTCCAAAACCTACGAAGATCATGAAAATCACTTGCGCATTATCTTGAAGACTCTGAGGAGGCATGAATTATATGGGAAGTTTAGCAAGTGTGAATTCTGGCTTCAGGATATTTCTTTTCTTGGCCATATTGTCTCTAAAGATGGAATCTCTGTTGATCCTTCTAAGACCAAAGCAATCCAAGAATGGCCAGCACCTACGAGTATAACTGAGGTACGCAGTTTTATTGGTTTGGCAGGTTATTATCGACGTTTCGTCCAGAATTTTGCCCGATTGGCTAACCCATTAACGAAGCTCACACGTAAAGGGGTTAAATTTGTTTGGACAAAAGAGTGTGAAGAATGCTTCGAAGAACTGAAGAGAAGATTAGTCAATGCTCCTATATTGACTCTACCATCGGGGAATGATGGGTTCGTTATTTATAGTGATGCATCGAAGAAAGGACTTGGTTGTGTCCTTATGCAGAATGATAGAGTTATTGCCTATGCATCACGACAGTTGAAAATTCATGAACAAAACTATCCTACTCATGATCTTGAGTTAGCAGCTGTGATCTTTGCTTTGAAGATATGGAGGCACTACCTCTATGGTGAAAAATGTGAGATTTATACTGATCACAAGAGTTTGAAGTATATTTTCTCACAAAAAGAACTCAACATGAGGCAAAGGAGATGGCTTGAATTACTCAAGGATTATGATTGTACGATACACTACCACCCGGGGAAGGCAAACAAGGTGGCAGATGCTTTGAGTAGAAAAGACCATGGAGTTTTGAACAATATGAGAATTGAAAGGGATCCAATTTTCATGGATCTAGTGAAAATGGACATGGGAATAACCAGGGAAGGTGAAACATCAATGCTTTTTCAAATGGTTGCCAAACCATCTTTACTAGAAAGGATTAAGAGTTCTCAGACCGATGATGAAGAATTCCAAAAGAGATTAAAGCTGCGAATGATGGGAGATTGAGAGACTTTATGTATGAAGATGGAATTTTGAAATTCGGGAAGAGACTTTGTGTTCCCAATATACCTGATCTAAAAAGGGAATTGCTGGATGATTCTCATAGTTCCAATTTCTCTATACACCCTGGGAGCACCAAAATGTATAGAGATTTGAAGGAACATTTTTGGTGGGACAACATGAAGAGGGAGATTGCTGATTTTGTGTCAAGATGTATGGTTTGTCAACAAGTGAAAGCAGGAAGGCAACAGCCAGGAGGAGTCATGAAACCTCTTCCCATACCGGAGTGGAAATGGGACAATATTACAATGGACTTTGTCATGGGGCTACCAAAGAATCCTAGAAGGAACGATGCAATATGGGTTATTGTTGATCGTCTTACCAAGTCAGCTCATTTTCTTGCTATAAGAGAAGATCTACCCCTGGAACGTCTAGCAAGACTATATATTAATGAAGTTGTGAGACTTCATGGAGTACCCCTATCGATTGTTTCTGATCGTGATCCTCGTTTTACTTCATGATTTTGGAAAAGTCTTCAGAAATCCCTGGATACTGAACTTCATTTGAGCACTGCTTACCACCCTCAGACAGACGGACAATCAGAACGGACTATTCAGACCTTAGAAGACATGTTGAGATCTTGCTCACTTGATTTTCAGGGTATGTGGGATCAATATTTACCACTGGTAGAATTTTCTTATAACAATAGCTTCCATTCGAGTATCCAGATGGCACCATATGAAGCGTTATACGGAAAGAGATGTCGTACACCAACCTGTTGGGATGACGTTGGTGAAAGAAAACTTGTAGGCCCAGAACTGGTGGAGGAAACGGTGGAAAAGGTGAAGGTAATCCAAAATCACATCAAAGCAGCTCAAAGTAGGCAGAAGAGCTATGCCGATAATCGAAGGAAGGATTTGGAATTTAAAGTCGGTGATCATGTTTTCCTGAAGGTATCTCCATGGAAGGGAGTCATACGTTTTGGTAAGAAAGGTAAATTGAGTCCCAGGTACATCGGACCTTTCGAAATTCTAGAACGAATTGGGGTTGTAGCTTACCGATTGGCAATGCCGCCAAGTCTCTCCAAAGTTCACGATGTGTTCCACGTATCTCTGTTGAGAAAATACATGCCTGACCCAACGCATGTACTCACCTATGAGGAATTAGAACTGGAACCCGATCTGTCTTATTGCGAAGAGCCCGTCAGGATTCTTGATACAAGAGAACAAGTACTGAGAAACCGGACGACGCGTCTGGTAAAAGTTTTGTGGAGAAACCATAAGATGGAAGAGGCAACGTGGGAACCCGAGGAACTTATGATGAAGAACCACCCGAGTCTTTTTATGCAGTAATACCCTATAAATTGCGAGGATGCAATTATTTGAAGGAGGGGAGAATGTAACACCCCAACCTTCTACGGTACGCTTCTCTTTGAATAATGTGATAGCGTGTGTTGTACGCAACACCGAGTTCTAACACACCATAACTAATCAAACTAGCCGTTATGAATAGTAATACCTACTTTTTGAAATTATATATATTTTATATTTGAAAATGGACTTCATTTTTGGATTCGGAATATTGAATTTAGCCTAAGGTGAAATTTTGGTACATTTCGGATAACTTTCATATTTTGATGAATAGTGAAAATTTCTAAATTTTAATTAAAAACAACTTTTTTAATCAAAATAATTAATAGTGATAAATTATGAATTTAAGTGGTTTTAAAGTATATTTAGAATATATTTTTACCATTCAATTTAATTTTTATCATTGGACATAATTTTACAATTAAACTGAACATAAACAAGTGTCAATCTTTTGATAGTTATTATCTTTTAAAAACACGCTTTTTGTTTTGACAGCGGGAATTAATTTTAAATTAATTTCTTCCACTTCTGTGTTTTGAATTTAGGAAAATGGATTCCATATTTGGAATCAGGATGTCCAAATTATGTAAATAGGTAACTTTTATTTTTACACATTTTGAATAATTACTGCGGTAAATATTTTATTTACCATGGTTAAAGGGTAAATCCGGTAAATAAGGGTTAAAAAAATAATATTATAATAATACAAAATTACCCTAGAACGTGTCCTAACCTTATTGGTGGACACATACCCGACCATGGGCATCCTTGGGTCAATTTGGGGACCCCTTGGAGCCACTTGTATGTGGTAGGGACACATTATATTAATAAAGTTAAAATAAAAATAAAAATGGCATAAGCTTACATCTTTTAGAAGAACAATTTTTACATAGGGTTATACATGTTGGATTTTCGATTATAAATATTCATTAGAAAGATAAAAAGATTTCCTACATAATGATGTTTTATTTATAATTTTTAGACATTAAATAATTTATTTTATTTATGACACAATGATGATGCAGTAATTACTAAAATAGTAAAAAACTAACATAATTGATATTATAAATACCCAAATAAATATAATATGAAACTTTTAATGAATTAAACTAATTTTCTAGGATAATATGATATATTAGGATTGATTTAATTGACTTTGTTCGAAGTAATCAATCTGTTATGAGTTTCACAAAAATCAACTATTGAATAGTGTCAAAATTGACATAAAAGAGTTCTTAAAACAAATATTATATTATTAATTGATATTAAATTCCTAAAAATCTAAGGTTCGGCCAAGAGACATATATTATGATAGGTTAATCATTAATGGACCACTTGGGGGTCGCTTGTATGTATATGGTAAGTCTATTAACCATATAATATAAAAATACAAAGAGACATTGTAAAAGTGAAACTAATTAACTTAGAGTTAATACTTAAAGATAAGGTTAATATAAGTACCCAAACCTGTCTAAATTCTATTGGTTGAGTGGTTTTCGACCTATCCCCACCTTAACCTTTGAATAGTCAACTTTGGAGCCATTAGAAACCGAATATGAATTTATTATAAATTAATATTTCTAGCTTTTCCAAAGATGCCCCTCACCCCTCTTATAAAAGGGCACTCCTCCTTCTCATTTCTTCACACCTCTAAAGCCTTTTGGTTCGGCCAAACTCTGCCCAAATACTCTCCCAACATCACTCAATACAACCTAGAGGCCTTAGTTTGATCAGAAAGCCAACCTAAGGAGCCCTTTTGATCAAATCAAAAGGAAGAACCCGAAGAAGAGGTAATGATTTCACCACCCTTTTCTAAGTTCATTTCTTCTTCCACTTCTTCTTCCTTTGTTCTTACCATTCTAAAATAATAACTCCAGTATCTCACATATACTGTGATGTTATTATAAATATGGTACAACCATATTCATTATCCGATCCACCTTTTGAATAACATGTCACCATACGTGCGTACGTACGGCTTACCGTCTCCACGTCGTGGTGTAATTGTTATTCAATATAATATTATTTGGATGGGTATAATAATGATGTGTAACTCATATAACATGTTAATGATTCTGTATATATGATATACCATCCATTTATATATTATTTTAACATCAAAAGAATGATATTGTCGCTCGTGCGTACGTACGGACTACCGTCTCCACGAACGCGATGAGATTCATTCTCCATCGTATCCATTCAAGTATAATTATAATTTGATGATTTAAAAATGATGTTTAAGGACTGTATATCATTCTGGATATGAATAAGATACAACAACCATGGCTTATGTAACAAAACATATAAAAGAAAATGAGTAAGTTACCTCCCGAAACGACGATAATTCTAAGATATTATTAACAAATCAATGTTAAAAGATCATATATGATATCATATTAATATATATGATTCTTGTATAATTTAATAACAACTATTTCACCATTATACAGGAGGTTAACCTACCCCAACCAAGGAAAAGTACAAGGTAAGGGTTATTTCACAATCTCTTCATTATCCGAGGTTGTTTATATGTAATAATCTACTGGGATCTCTTTATCATCCACATCCATGTTTCTTAAAAATGTATTTCAAAACATTTTTACTATTTACAAGAATATGGGTTAAAGTCATTTATACCATTTTTTGACTTTTTATAAGAGGTTTATAAAGTAATCTTTCCGTCGTTTTCAAAACAAGGTACTTTTTAACCTTTTCGACAGAATTGAGGTAAGAATGTTTTTTTTAACGTATACGGCGGGTGCGGTTATTTTACGCCGTTATAAAATCTTCAAAGCTTTCCTTACAAGCTTATAAGAATATTTTCAAAGAAAATGTTTTATTTTATATGGATCTTAAATGATTTCAAAATAAAAGGAGATATTTCTTTAAAAAGAATTTTGATTTCATCTATGTCAACATCCTTTGATGGATTTTAAGATTATTTGAAGTTGATTTATTATGATACAAAACTTCTATATTGTATTGAAGGTTTTGTGATATGTTTGACTGTTGATGTGCTATTTTTATACCATTCATAGTTTATTGTGAAAGTATTGACATTTCATATGCTAGTTTTAATACGAATGTTTATGTTATGTTTAAACCTTTTCATATGGGAATGCATTGGACTTAATAAGTGACGGGTGGAGCCCGCTATAGCTCCTCGATGCATCGGTAGGTCTCATGAGACAAACTAGTGTCTTGGCACAAGGCCTTGACAAAATCTTATTTGTAGTCTTGGCACGAGGCCTTGGCTATGTGGTTATGATAGTCTGGCATTATGCATTCCAACATTATGAAAGTGGTTATTGATTTTTGCATGTGATTATTCGATTAGTAGAATATCCATGTGAATAAGTAAATGGCATTATTTCATTTTATTTATGCCATACCATGTTGGAAGTTCATATTTAAAAGGCTTTTTGTTTTAGTTATACATTGCCTTAAATGTTTATTCTTATTTATGAAAGTTTCCGCTATATTGTTATCCTTACTGGGCATTTGAGCTCACCCCTTTTCTATGTTTTATTTTTCCCAGGAAGTGAAGAAGTAAATTATGAATGACTTGCAGGGATATTATGAGGGGTTAATAGTGTGGATATGAATACTTTGTTATTGTAGTAGTTTTTCACTTTGAAATGTAATGTAAAACTTTATGATTATATCTAGTGTTTCCAAGGCTACTAAACTAATCAGTCTTTCGAGATTTGATCTTTCTTGTGATCATGCCAATGTTATGTAATTAATGCACCGACTCTGGGTAACTGGGGTCGGGGCGTTACACCAACGACCAACATTGGATTAAATGGTAAAAATATATTCTAATTGAACTTAAAAACCAATTAAAAATATTATCTAATCATCTTAATAAATTAGATTAAAAAGAGGTTTTGAATTAAAATACAACATTTTACACTATTCATTAAAAAATGAACTTTATCGGAAAAATACCAAAAAATCACACAAAGTAAAATTTGATGTCCCCATTTTAAAGAAGAGTTTTATTTGGTCCAATAGAATGTATAAGAGTGACCAAAACTATATTTAATGATGGTTCACCATCAGATGATGATAAGTTGTCCGTTCGTTAAAATTAGAGTATATAAGCCTAAAATTGAATTCTTTTCATATTTTAAGCCTTTATCCATTATTAGATAAATGTAAGAACATTTAAAAAACATATATAATCATATTTTATTTATTTCTATCCATTCCCACCAGTACAATGGCTACGTGTTAACTAACATTTAAAATAATATTATTTTATTACTAGTGTGCAATGTACGATTTCATAGAAACTCTTTATTGCGTATCGGGTACGCTATCGAACATAGAAACCCCTTTAAAGTAAAATTAATATTTAATTCACAAATATTAATAAATATGAAAATTTATTATTCTTTATTTATGTGGGATGTTACATCCTTCCCCCCTTTTGGGAATTGCGTCCTCGCAATTTTCTTAACTTATCAAAATAAGTGGGGGTATTTATCCCACATAACATTTTCAGATTCCCATGTTTCCTCTTCATCCATATGGTTTTTTCAAAAAACCTTTACATGGTGAATTACCTTATTTCGCAACACTTTCTCTCTTCGGTCAAGAATCTGGACTGGTTGTTCTTCATAAGATAGGTTCTCTTCTAGCTGAACTACCTCTGGACTCAAAACATGAGATGGATCTGGCATATACTTCCTCAACATTGAAACATGAAAAACATTGTGTACCTGATATAAACTCGAAGGTAAAGCCACTCAGTAAGAAACTAATGCAACTTTCTCCCGAATTTCATATAGTCCAATGAACCTTGGACTCAGCTTTCCTTTATTACCAAATCGCATCACACTTTTCCATGGAGAAACCTTGAGAAAAACATGATCACCTACCTCGAAAGATTGAACCTTCCTCCGGTTATCCGTATAACTCTTGTGCCTGCTCTGAGCTATTCTCATGTGTTTCTGAATCAACTGAACTTTTTCTGCCATCTCTTCTACCATTTCTGGTCCCATCAGCTGCCTTTCACCTACTTCATCCCAAAATGCTAGAGTTCGACATCGCTTCCCATATAATGGCTCAAATGGTTCCATCTGTATACTGGAATGAAAACTGTTATTATAAGAAAACTCAACCAAAGAAATATGTTGGTCCCAACTTCCCTGATAATCCATCGAACAAGCTCGTAGCATATCCTCCAAGGTCTGAATTGTTCGTTCTGACTGCCCATCTGATTGAGGATGAAAAGCTGTACTAAAATTTAATTCAGTACCCAACGACTTCTAAAGGCCTTTCCAAAAGTTAGAAGTAAACCTCGGATCACGATCAGAAACAATGGAGATACGAACTCCATGTAACCTGACTATCTCCTTAAGATACAAACGGGAAAGTTGATCTAGGGAAAAAGTATCTCGTATAGCAAGGAAATGAGCATATTTAGTCAAGCGATCAACAATAACACATATTGCATTATTACCTCGAGATGTCTTCAGTAATCCCATGAAAAATCCATGGATATATTTTCCCATTTCCACTCTGGCACTGGTAATGGCTGAAGCATCCCTTTCGGTAACTGCCGCTCTACTTTAACCTGCTGACAAGTCAAACACTTCACAGTAAAATCAGCAATATCCCTTTTAATTCCATCCCATCAGTAATACTCTCGCGGATCTCTGTACATCTTAGTACCGCCAGGATGAACTGAAGACGGGGAACTATGAGCCTCACATAACAACTCATTCTTCAACTATGTGTCAAAAGGAACACATAATCTCTTTCCAAACCTCAAAACACAATCATTATCAATGTTTAATTCAGGCAACTTACCCTTATGAACCAGCTCTACCTTTTCATACAACTCATTGTCTTGCTTCTGTTCTTGCTTGATTCTGTCTGGTTGGGATGATCTCACAGATACCTGAAATAAAACAGAAGAACTTCCTGCACCAACAACTTCGATTCCAAATTTCATCAAATCAAAAACCAAAGGATCTCGTTCCAAATGTAGCATAGTTAATGAATCATTAATTTTTCCTCTAAAAGCATCGACCACTTTATTTTCTTTTCCCGGATGGTAATGATTTGTACAATAATAATCCTTGATTAATTCCAGCCATCTCCTCTGTCTCATGTTCAATTCATTCTGAGTGAATATATATACTTCAATATTTTGTGATCATTATATATTTCACACTTTACTCCATTAAAATGATGACTCCAAATTTTTAAAGCAAAAACAACAGCAGCTAATTCCAAATCATGTGTAAGGTAATTTACCTCATGAGTTTTCAACTGATGTGAAGCATAAGCAATTACCGGATCATTCTGCATAAGGACACAGCCAAGTCCCTTCAACGAAGCATCACTGTATATAACAAACTCACCATTCCTGGAAGGAATTTCCAAAGCTGGAGCATTCACCAATCTTCTTTTCAACTCCTGAAAACAATCATCACATTCTTTTGTCCAGATAAACTTAACACCGTTTCAAGTTATCTTAGTCATTGGACTAGATAACCGTGAAAAATTTTCAACAAACCTTCAGTAGTAACCTGCCAAATCAAGAAAACTATGGATCTCGGTTACATTTTTGGGTCTTGGCCATTCTTCAACAACCTTTGTTTTTGCAGGACTAATAGTTATGCCATCTTTAGAAACAATATGACCAAGGAATGAAATTTGATGTAACAAAAACTCACAGTTTCTGAATCTTCCATATAGTTTCTTTTCTTTTAAGGTTTGTAAGATAACACTTAAATGAATTTCATGAACCTATTTAATTTTAGAAAATACCAAAATTTCATCAACAAAAGAACCACCATTTATCTCCTGATTCAACTGAGCCATCACTGCAGGAAACTACTCAATTCTGATTCTGACCATCCAAGTATGCTGATTTGGAAGGTCATTTCCCTCAGTATTCCTTCCCAAAAAAACATGTCTGTTTCCTCTATGAAAAACCATTCTTAACACTGAAATACCTTAGGTGAAGCAACATGGTAATCTGTAAATGCTATATCATTTGAATCATACCAAAAATTAATTTATAATTTAAAAAATTTCTAACTCCTAAAGTTGTCTAAACCGAAATTTGTTACCAACTATAAGGCCCCATGCCATAAACCTTACTTAATTTTGAATTAAATGAATAATTCACATTGAGGATATTTTCATGATTAGAGTTTTATAGAATTAGAACATAACTATTACATCTCAAAATATTAAAAAGTAGAAACTTCTACTAAGTTTCAAAAAAAATTCTTAAAAAGAGACATTTCTAGTTCCACGTTTTATATAGCATGAATTTCCATTGATCCCATCCTTGACCCTATTCCACATTATGTCCTGTGAAAAACATTTCAAAAAAAAACTTGGAGTGAGCATAAAAATCTCAGTAAGGGATACACAAAGAATGATAACTATTAGTTTATCAAAACAACAAGTAAACCATGTATACTTTATTAAAGTAATCCTTTTCACCTTTATGAAGTAGTATAAACTCTTCACTGAATAAAATATCATTACTTACCCTTTTTGTAACCAAAATATTACCATAAACCACATAAATGGAACACATAACATATAAAGGTAACTTGGGACATAAACATACATATGTGGAATAACCATACGGTCGACTTCCACACATATCACTTTATGGAATAGCCATTCGGCCAACTTCCTTACATACGTAATGGAATAGTCATACGGCCGACTTCCATACCCAATGCATTGGAGGTTATAACATAACCACCCGTCCTGATATTCACGGCACCACCCGTCATATGGTTTATCACGTAACCACCCGTCAAATGTCCATGTACCATTATAAAAAACATAAAACAAATATAATGGAAAGAAAACATTTCAACACCTTGATCACAATATATAACTTAAATATATTGACATAAAAATCCATTATAAAAACCATTTTCAATACAAAAATACATAAAATAGTATATGGTATTTATTTCATTTTTAAAAACATCACGGCTTGTTGAGGAAGCCAAATACCAAATAATACCCACGGTGGTGGAAAAGGTCGTTGTCACCGCATACGTTAAAAGAAACATTCCTTTTTTTCGTTTAGTAAAACGATTCGTGGAAAAAGATTCCTTTTTTATAAAGGTAAATGTCAAAGGGGATTATACACCGTATAAATTATAGTTGTGTATAAAACGAAATATGCCTCAATGAAAAGAGATTGAGACGAAGTCCATTACCTCGGGTCCGACTTGACTTGATCATTCTTTAACATCCTAAATAATAAACTTGAGTTAATTTCTATTTGCTTAAGAAACTTTTTCAAGTTCATTATTCATTTTATATCACTTATTTCCATGTTATAAACATTATGTAATCATTACAGTTAATAATGTTTATTTTGTCGATATTTGGTTCTTAAGTCGAAAGTGGACTTCTTACAATTACATGTTGTTCGTGTGGTCAAAGGTTCTTTATATCCAGAATGAAATTCCTGATTTGGATATCATATATATCATATATATCAAGAATATACATGTATTTATAATATCACATAATCATATAGAGGTAAGAAATGAAATTCACCGTTCATGGAGACGGTAAGCCGTACGTGCGCAAGAACGCTACTTTCATTTCTTTGTCATATTAATGGAATTAAAACTAAATGAGAGGTATGTATATTTTAATTCCAGAATTATATTCATCATTTAGATGTATCATTCATCATATATATCCATTATATACATGTACTTATAATAGTACATTACATTTGGGGATAATAAATGAAATGCACCATTCATGGAGACGGTAAGCCGTACGTACGCATGAACGCTACTTTCATTTCTATCTCATAATTTAATGGAATGAAATAATAATGATATAGAGGTATATTATAATTCCTTTATAACATAACATATAATAACATTAAATCCATCCTTTATACATCCCACATATGGCATTAACGAATCACATCACTTTGAGGGGGCGGCAGTCCGCACTTCCTAAAATGAAATTATCGTGTTTACCCATAATGAAAACCATAATGTTATGCCATAAATGAAAAATACAGATGCTTAAGTAAAACATAAACATATTATATATCATATATAAATATAGTGACATATTAATGTCCACCTTTTAAGGTGTTATATGAGCGTTGAACAATCATCGTTTCGTGAGGCAGAAATTCGCCATCCATAGAAACAGTATGTTCTTTAACCATTTGATGAAGGTGTGTGTATGTGTAGCTCGAATCCTTATTATAACAACATCCAAGTATATTGGAGATACTGTATTTGTTACAAAATAAAGTAATAAAAAGATTTTAGGGGGTTGGAGAAGCAAAATAAAACAAAAGAGCACAAGTGAATACGTTACCTTAAAATTGGGTAACTCCCTTTGGTTTGAACCAAAAAAGTTACTTGAAGAGGATCCTGCCTAAGTGAAGGCTTCAGGATGAGAAGAAGGATGTGGAGAGACAAAATAAACAGTTCTTGGCCGAACCAAAGGCTTGAGAGGTGTGTGTAAGGGGGTAGAGGTGGGAGCCTTTTATAGGAGGAGAGGAGGGGCACTCTTGGAAAGTAAAGAAAAATTACATTATTTTAAACTGATTTTCGGATTTAAGAGGTCCCACATTGATATGATTCGAGGATAAGGTGATAAGGGTTCGAACTCCACCCATCCAATAGGTTTTTGACTTATTTATGTTCTAGATTTTGCATTATCTTTCCATTTTATTTAAATCGTTAAATAGTGAGGTCTTCGCTGCATCATCATGATGTCATAAAGAATTTAATTTATTTAATGTCTAAAAATTATAAAAAAAACAATGATGTAGGAAATATTTTTATCTTTAAAATGACTATTTATAGTCAAAAATATGACTTGTATTAGCACATGTAAATTTTTTTTTTAGAAAAACAAATCATGTTTGTGACATTTTTATTTTAACTTTAAATAAAAGGCATAAATGTCATTATCAAACCCAAGTGGCTCCATGGGGTACCCAAAATCGACCCATGGGTTGTCTTGGTCGGCCATAACTCATAAAATATGGTTATGAAAAGTTTCATGATATTTTCATTTTATTATAATATCATTTTTACCTTAAATCACACTAATTATTTTTAATGGCGATTAATAAAACATAAAAGTTACTTTTCATCAAAAATTATTTTCATCCCATTGAACCACATTATACTTAAAAATTAAAATAATTTAAATTGGATTTTTTAAATTCAAAACAAAAAAGTGGTAAAGTCCCATTTAAACGAAAAATTAAATTTTGTAACCACCACTTTGTGGTATCACTATTAATCAAAATTTGATGTTTTTCAGAAAAATACCAAAAAATCACCCTAAACTATATTTGATATTCTGAATTCAAAAATGATGTATATTTTACCAAAATCATAACATAAAAGTTGCATTAATTAATTTTATTACTAAAACCCGTTGTTAAATAAAATAGCGTGTTTTTATGAAACAATAAGTATTAAAAGATTGACACCAGTTTAAGTCAATTTTCAAAGTAAAATTAATTCCAACGACCACTATTGGATTAAATGGTAAAAAAATATTCTAATTGCACTTAAAAACCTATTCAAAAGATTATCTAATCATCTTAATAAATTAGATTAAAAAGAGGTTTTGAATTAAAATACAACATTTTACAGTATTCATTAAAAAATGAACTTTATCAGAAAAATATCAAAAAATCACACAATGTAAAATTTGATGTCCCGATTCTAAAGAAGAGTTTTATGTTGTCCAATAGAATGTATAAGAGTGGCCAAAACTATATTTAATGACAGTTCGCCATCAAATGTTGAAAAGTGGTCCTTTCGTTAAAATTAGAGTATATAAGCCTAAAATTTAATTCGTTTCGTATTTTAAGCCTTTATCCTTTATTATATAAATATAAAAACATTTAAAAAACATATATAATCATATATTAGTTATTTCTATCCATTACCGACAGTACAACAGCTACGTGTAAACTAACATTTAAAATAATATTATTTTATTACTAGTGTGCAATGTACGATTTCAAAGAAACTCTGTTTCGTATCAGGTACGCTATTGAACATAGCAACCCCTTTAAAGTAAAATTAATATTTAATTCGAAAATATTAATAAATGTGAAAATGTATTATTCTTTATTTACCTGGGATGTTACATCCTTCCCCCATTTTGGGAATTGTGTCCTCGCAATTTTATTCACTTATCAAAATAAGTGGGGGTATTTATCCCTCATAGCATTTTCAAATTCCCATGTTGCCTCTTCAACCATACGGTTTTTCCACAAAACCTTTACCTGGAGAATTACCTTATTTCACAACACTTGCTCTCTTCGGTCAAGAATCTAGACTGGTTGTTCTTCATAAGATAGGTTCTCTTCCAGCTGAACCACCTCTGGACTCAAAACATGAGATGGATCTGGCATATACGTCTCAACATCGAAACATGAAAAACATTGTGTACCTGAGATAAACTCAGAGGTAAAACCACTCGGTAAGCAACTTATCCAACTTTCTCCAGAATTTCATATGTCCCAATGAACCTAGGACTCATCTTTCCTTTCTTACCAAATCGCATCACAATTTTCCATGGAGAAACCTTGAGAAAAACATGATCACCTACCTCGAAAGATAGATCCTTCCTCCAGTTATCTGCATAACTCTTGTGCCTGCTCTGAGCTGTTATCATGTGTTTCTGAATCAACTAAACTTTTTCTTCCATCTCTTCTACCAATTCTGGTCCCATCAGCTTCCTTTCACCCACTTCATCCCAAAATGCTGGAGTTCGACACCGCTTCCCATATAATTCCTCAAATGGTGCCATATGTATACCGGAATGAAAACTGGTATTATAAGAAAACTCAACCAATGAAAGTTGTTGGTCCCAACTTCACTGATAATCCATCGAGCAAGCTCGTAGCATATCGTCCAAGGTCTGAATTGTTCTTTCTGACTGCCCATCTGATAGAGGATGAAAAGCTGTACTAAAATTTAATTCAGTACCCAACGACTTCTGAAGGCCTTTCCAAAGGTTAGAAGTAAACATAAAATCACGATCAGACACAATGGAGAGAGGAACTCCATGTAACTTGACTATCTCCCTAAGATACAAATGGGAAATTTGATCTAGGGAAAAAGTATCTCGTATAGCAAGGAAATGAGCAGATTTAGTCAAGCCATCAACAATAACCCATATTGCATTATTACCTCAAGATGTCTTCGGTAATCCCATGAAAAAATCCATGAATATATTTTCCCATTTCCACTCTGGAACTGGTAAAGGCTTAGCATCCCTTTCAGTAGCTTCCGCTCTACTTTAACCTTTTGACAAGTCAAACACTTCACAGTAAAATCAGAAAAATCCCTTTTCATTCCATCCCACCAGTAATACTCCCGCAGATCTCTGTACATCTTAGTACTACCAGGATGAAATGAAAACGGGGAACTATGAGCCTCACATAACAACTCATTCTTCAACTGTGAATCACAAGGCACACATAATCTCTTCCCAAACCTCAAAACACAATCATTATCATTGTTGAATTTAGGCAACTTACGCTTCTGAACCAGCTCTACCTTTTTCTGCAACTCACTGTCTTGCCTCTGTGCTTGCAAGATTCTGTCTGATAGGGATGATCTCACAGATACCTGAAACAAAATAGAAGAACATCCTGCACCAACAACTTCTATGCCAATGTTCATCAAATCAAAAACCAAAGGATCTCTTTCCAAACGTAGCATAGTTAATGAATCATTACTTTTTCAACTCAAAGCATCACCCACTTTATTTGCTTTTCCCGGATGGTAATGATTTGTACAATCATAATCCTTGATTAATTCCAGCCATCTCCTCTGTCTCATGTTCAATTCTTTCTGAGTGAATATATACTTTAAACTTTTTTGATCAGTATATACTGTACACTTTACTTCATACAAATGATTCCGCCAAATTTTTAAAGAAAAAAAACAGTTGCTAAATCCAAATCATGTGTAGGGTAATTTACCTCACGAGTTTTCAAGTGACGTGATGCATAAGCAATTACCTGATCATTCTGCATAAGACACAACCAATTCCCTTCAACGAAGCATCACTGTATATCACAAACTCACCATTCCTGGAAGGAAGTGCCAAAACTAGAGAATTCAGCAATCTTCTTTCCAACTCCTGAAAACAATGATCACATTCTTTTGTCTAGATGAACTTAACACCCTTACGAGTTAGCTTAGTCAATGGACTAGATAACCGTGAACAATTTTCAACAAACCTTCGGTAGTAACCTGCCAAACCAACAAAACTATGGATCTCAGTTACATTTGTGGGTCTTGGCCATTCTTCAACAACCTTTGTTTTTGCAGGATCAACAGTTATCCCATCTTTAGAAACAATATAACCAAGGAAATAAATTTGTTGCAACCAAAAATCACACTTGCTGAATTTTCCATACAGTTTATTTTCTTTTAAGGTTTGTAAGATAACCCTTAAATGAATTTCATGAACCTATTTAATTTTAGAAAATACCAAAATATCATCAATAACAGAACCACCATTTATCACCTGATTCAACTGAGCCATCACTGTAGGAAACTACTCAATTCTGATTCTGACCATCCCAGTATTCTGATTTGGAAGGTCATTTCCCTCTGTATTCCTTCCCAAAAAAACATTTCTGTTTCCACTACGAAAAAACATTCTTAACACGTAAATACCTTAGGTGAAGCAACATGGTAATCTGTAAATGATATATCATTTGAATCATACCATAAATTAATTTATAATTTAACAATTTTCTAACTCCTAAAGTTTTCTAAACCGACCTTTGATACCAACTATAAGGCCCCATGCCTTAAACCTTACTTAATATTGAATTAAATGAATAAATAAAATTGAGAATCTTTTCAGGTATAGAGTTTTAGAGAATTAGAACATAACTATTACATCTCAAAAGATTACAAAGTAGACACTTCTACTAATTTTCAAAAAAAAACTCTTAAAAAGAAACATGTCTAGTTCCACGTTTTATATAGCATGACTTTCCCTTGATCCAATCCTTGACCCTATTCCACATTAAGTCCTGTGAAAAACATTTCAAAAAAAACTTGGGGTGAGCATAAAAAGCTCAGTAAGGGATACACAAAGAATTATAACTATTAGTTTATCAAAACAACAAGTAAACAATGTATACTTTATCAAAGTAATACTTTTCACCTTTATGAAGTAGTAAAAAATCTTCACTGAATAAAAGATCATTACATACCCTTTTTGTAACCAAAATATTACCATAAAACTCATAAAAGGAACACATAACATATAAAGGTAACTTGGGACATTAACATACATAAGTGGAATAACCATACGGTCGAATTACACACATATGACCTGATGGAATAGCCATTCCGCCAACTTCCTTACATACTTAATGGAATAGCCATACAGCCGACTTCCATACCCAATGCATTGGAGGTTATAACGTAACCACCCGTCCTGGTATTCACGGCACCACCCGTCATATGGTTTATCACGTAACCACCCGTCAAATGTCCAAGTACCATTATAAAAAAGCATAAAAAAAATATAATGGAAAGAAAACATTTCCACACTTTGATAACAATATATAACTTAAATATATTGACATAACAAATCCATTATAAAAACCATTTTCAATACCAAAAAACATAAAAGAGTATATGGAATTTATTTCATTTTTAAAAACATCACGGCTTGTTGAGGAAGCCAAATACCAAATAATACTCACGGCGGCGGAAAAGGTCGTTGTCACCGCATAAGTTAAAAGAAACATTCCTTTTTTTCGTTTAGTAAAACGCTTCATGGAAAAAGATTCCTTTTTTATAAAGGTAAAAGTGAAAGGGGATTATACACCGTATAAAAGATAGTTGTGTATAAAACGAAATATGCCTCAATGAAAGGAGATTGAGACGAAGTCCCTTACCTCGGGTCCGACTTGACTCGATCATTCTTTAACGTCCTGAATAATAAACTTGAGTTAATTTATATTTTCTTAAGAACCTTTTTCAATTTCATTATTCCTTTTATATCACTTATTTCCATGTTATAAACATTATGTAATCATTTAAGTTAATAATGTTTGTTTTGTCGATATTTGGTTCTTAAGCCGAAAGTGGACTTCTTACAATTACATGTTGTTCGTGTGGTCAAAGGTTCTTTATATACAGAATGAAATTCCTGATTTGGATATCATATATATCATATATATCTATAATATACATGTATTTATAATATCACATAATCATTTAGAGGTAATAAATGAAATGCACCGTTCATGGAGACGGTAAGCCGTACGTACGCATGAACGCTACTTTCATTTCTTTGACATATTAATGGAATTAAAACTAAATGAGAGGTATGTATATTTTAATTACAGAATTATATTCATCAGGTATATGTATTATTCATCATATATATCCATTATATACTTGTACTTATAATAGTACATTACATTTGGGGATAAAAAATGAAATGCACCGTTCATGGAGACGGTAAGCCGTACGTACGCATGAACGCTACTTTCATTTCTATCTCATACTTTAATGGAAAGAAATAATAATGATATAGAGGTATATTATAATTCCAGTGTGACATCATATATAATAACTTTAAATCCATCCTTTATACGTCCCACATATGGCATTAACGAATCACATCACTTTGAGGGTGCGGTAGTCCGCACTTCCTAAAATGAAATTATCGTGTTTACCCATAATGGAAACCATAAAGGTATTCCATAAATGAAAAATACATAATCTTAAGTAAAAAATAAACATATTATATATCATATATAAATATATTGATATCTTAATGGCCACCTTTGAAAGTTTTATATGAGCGTTGAACAATCATCGCTTCGTGAGGCAGAAATATCCCATCGATAGAAACAATATGTTCTTTAACCATTAGATAAAGGTGTGTGTATGTGTAGCTCGAATACTTATTATAAAAACATCCTTTTATATTTTAGATAATGGATTTGTAACAAAATAATTGAATAAAAAGAGTTTAGGGGGTTGGAGAAGCAAAATAAAACAAAAGAGCACAAGTGAAGACGTTACCTTAAAATTTGGTAACTCCCTTTGGTCTGAACAAAAAGGGTTTCTTGAAGAGATTCCTGACTAAGTTAAGGCTTATAGAATGAGGAGAAGGATGTGGAGAGACAAAAAGATCAGAGCTTGGCAGAACCAAAGGCTTGAGAGGTGCGTGTAAGGTGGCAGAGCTGGGGGCCTTTTATAAGAGGAGAGGAGGGGCACTCTTGGAAAGTAAAGAAAAATTACATTATTTTAAAATGATTTTCATATTTAACAGGTCCCACATTGATATAATTCGAGGATAAGGTGATAAGGGTTCAAAATCCACCCATCCAATAGGTTTTTGACATATGTAGTTCCTAGATTTTTCATTATCATTCCATTTTATTTAAATCGTTAAATAGTGAGGTCATCGCTGCATCATCATGATGTCGTACAGAATTTAATTTATTTAATGTCTAAAAATTATAAAAAAAACTATGATGTAGGAAATCTTTTTATCTTTCCAATTAATATTTATAGTCAAAAATATGACTTGTATAACCATATGTAAAAATTGTTTTAGTAAAACAAATCATGTTTGTGACATTTTTATTTTAACTTTAAATAAAAGGAATAAATGTCATTATCAAACCCAAGTGGCTCCATGGGGTACCAAAAATCGACCCATGGGTTGTCTGGGTCGGTCATAACTCATCCAATAGTATTATGGAAAGTGTCAAGATATTTTCATTTTATTATAATATCATTTTTACCTTAAATCACACTAATTACCTTTAATCGCGATTATTAAAACTTAAAAGTTACTTTTCATCAAAAATTATTTTCATCCCATTGAACCACATTTTACTTAACAATTAAAATCATTTAAATTTTATTTTTTAAATTCAAAACACAGAAGTGGTAAAGTCCCATTTAAACGAAAAATCAAATTTTGTAACCACCACTTTGTGGTTTCACTATTGATAAAAAATTGTTGTTTTTCAGAAAAATACCAAAAATTCACCCTAAGCTATATTTGATATTCCAAATTCAAAAATGGTGTCTATTTTACCAAATTAATAACATAAAATTTGAATTAATTAATTTTATAATTATACCCCGCTGTTAAAACAAGTACCGTGTTTTTTTGAAACAATAAGTATCAAAAGATTGACACCAGTTTAAGTCCAATTTCAAAGTAAAATTAATTCCAACAACCACTATTGGATTAAATGGTAAAAATATATTCTAATTTCACTTAAAAACCAATTCATAAGATTACCTAATAATCTTAATAAATTATATTAAAAAGAGGTTTTGAATTAAAATACAACATTTTACACTATTCATTAAAAAATGAACATTATCGGAAAAATACCAAAAAATCACACAAAGTAAAATTTGATGTCCCGATTCTAAAGAAGAGTTTTATTTGGTCCAATAGAATGTATAAGAGTGACCAAAACTATATTTAATGACGGTTCACCATCAAATGTTGATAAGTGGACCTTTCGTGAAAATTAGAGTATATAAGCCTAAAATTGAATTCTTTTCGTATTTTAAGACTTTATCCTTTATTAGATAAATGTAAAAACATTTAAAAAACATATATAATCATATTTTAGTTATTTCTATCCATTCCTACCACTACAACTGCTACGTGTTAACTAACACTTAAAATAATCTTATTTTATTACTATTGTGCAACGTACGATTTCAAAGAAACTCTTTATTGCGTATCGGGTACGCTATCGAACATAGCAACCCCTTTAAAGTAAAATTAATATTTAATTCGCAAATATTAATAAATATTAAAATGTATTAATCTCTATTTACCTGGGATGATACGGGAATATTGTTAGCTAATTTAGCCAGCATATCAATCGCAACACATACGACATTATTCATTTTATGTGTTTGTATAAATATGACCAAAAAATCCATAGAGATCTAATCACAAATCAATGAAGAAACTAGACGTGGATGAAGAAAAAAACATATCTATTTATTTTCCTTGAATTGTTAAAAAACTATGAGGTAATAAAAAATTTAAATTATGTTTCACGTCAATCATGGCCAACCAAATCTTCACCTCATGTCATAAAACATACTTTTTCATTATTGGTGTATATCCCACATGGAATTATGGAATTCCCACACCATAGATTTCCAAAATGAACATGGTACACCATAATATTTAAAGAGAAATTGGACACCCTATGTGTAGAATGAAGCCTTAAATGGTATACCACCCAAAATGAGGGTTCCTAATGATAAATAATTCTTTATCAGTCTATTGTCCCTAAATAATTTTATCGAGAATAGAATAAGTAAAATGAACACTGACAAATACAAAATGGCATATATTTCACAAACACTTATATGAAACTTATGAAAAAAAATCTATAATACTCCACTCGTATAATGATTCATTCATGTAATGGGTTATAAATTTATATATCAATGAATTTGAAATGAAATTCACATTCCCTGGGCTATAGGTGATTTTAGAAGCAAAATATAGTAGGTACTCTGCCCAGAACAACTAGAATAATTTCAAATATTTTTTAGAGATTAAATAACAGAAGATATTTTCGACAAAATACACAATAAAACATTCTATGAAACAATATTTACCTTTACTCTAATGTACATGAATAAAAACTTCGAGTTTAATGTCATGGGTTATATAAAGTTTCTCATGTTTACTTTGTTTTTGGGAGCCATTGGCTACCGTGTGATCACCCTACATTGAAACATAACCCCAACATGAACATGATTTATAAATAAAGATCACATATCACTACTAGAATTGAAAGAGAGTAAAAAATATGGCATGAGTAAAAAATAATTATAATATAAACAATAGAACTATGATATTTCTCATCCCAAGAAAATTTCACTCTTTTCTCAGTGAAATCAATCACTTGAGAATAAAATCTTTTGAAATAATATATAATCCCATGATAATACCATTATATACCTAATAATATCTATATAATCACACCATTACATGGAATCTCCCATGTAATAATAGTTTACACCATCTTAGGATCACCTAGGATACAATGTTATGATAACATGTTTCCCAAAAACATCACTTTTGAAACCACGAAGCCAAATTTGGATAACATGATATAAATTCTGTCACATTGAATAATTAGATATCTCCACTTAGTTGACTCATATGATCCTCCATAGTGAAATATAAAATTATGATATCATCCAAAAAGACCACCATGAACATATTGAGATGCTCATGGAATATACTATTCATTTAATCCATAATGAATTTAGGATCATTCGTAACATTGAATAGAATAACAAGAATCTCACAATGGCATTTCATGATTTAGATGGCGATTTTCATAATGTTAGATTATTATATTTACAACATGTGGTTACAAGGTCTGAGATCTACCTTCAAGAACATCATCTCTATTTTCATGTAGTCAATCCAATCCCCAATATGTGGTAATTTATCATTTCCCTTTAATATAACTCGATTTAGTTTCTAGTAATCAACAAAGAGGGGATATGTTCAATCAGTATTCATTCAATAGAGAAAAGGCTTCACATTAGGTGTCACAGTAAATCCTATTATTGAATTATCTAATAGATCATCTGACTGAGTCATCAGCTATTTTATTTCATTGGGTTCCATACAATAATAAGTAATATAAACATATTTAATACCATGTTCAAAATCCATATAATAATATACCTATTGAAACTGTATAAAAATAGAGACATTTGGTGGAAAAAAATTAGGAAACTCAATGAAAATTTGAGGGAGAACATCACAAAATGATTCCCACTCAATATATATAAAAATATCGAATTAAAATTTATAAAAATCTGGATCAAAATACCTAAATCTACCCAACCTTAGGTCCCATTCTTCCTGAATGACATTGTAAACCCCATCATGGGATGCATTGAAAACCTATGAATGTTAGTAGTGAACTTGGCCTTTATTAGTTTTGAGTAAATTCATATAGATAATGAAATTAATTGAATTAATGTTGACATCATATAAATACAATGAATTATTTACCATTGAAAAAGATAATACACAATAAGAAAACAGAGAGCATGTTCTCTCATCATTCCAATGGGAGTAGTAATATCAATCACATATGAAAACATCTATATATGATTATTTTTAAAGTTCACAATATTGGTTGATTAAAATGACTGAGATAAACTAGTATAAAATAATGTAGTCACTAATGATTAAGCTATATTGATGATACCTCTCAAAAGTGGATAGATCCATATATTATTCCTTTTATGACTCTTTCTCCATGTGAGGATCCTTCATGTTGTATGGATACAGATAGATGCCCATTTTAAATGATGAATTTTATTACAATGTAGTAGTTTTAGATGATGGGAATCCCATTCATCTACCTCAGTTTGAACATAAACAATAGAATTTTGGAATGTGTAATGAACATCTTTAAGAGCATAAAATTTTATTTCCTTAGTCAAAACATATTTCAAATATCCAGGACATCCACATATGAAGAATGTTAAAGGGTTTCATTTAATGAAAATATCTATTCTAGAAGAAAACTTCTCTATAAAAAACCAATGCACTGATCATTCATTTTAATTGCTTTTATGGAACTCAAGAAAAATTATATAGGTGGAAAAAGAACTCCCACAAACCTGACTACAGTCTTGGTTATAATGAACCATCAAATTTTTATACAATATGTCATCATAATAAAAAAGATTCATAGTGGAAACTTGATTATGAATAACTAATTGAATTAAAATCTATAACATTTGATTCATAATCTTATCATTCATTATAATATTATTCAAAAACTACAGAATATCAGCAAATTCAATTGCATATTCTGGCGCAGTCTTGTAAGATTTTTCATCTTTGAAAAAAATCATTAGCCCCATCTAACACCATAAACACAAGATAAAATTGATTGGTTAAAATATTATTAATTTAACTACACTCAAATTGTATAGGATTATTATCTATAACTATTGAGTACCTCCATATCTAGTAAGGTGTCTCATGAGTATATGTGGAGAATTTCACCATAATTAATGTAGAAATTTCTAGAAAATCCAAAAGATTCTATATATTTTTCATACTATCCTTCAAATCATGAGGGTTATTTGAGCCTTGAAACAAATTTTTCTTTTAGATATGTTACTATAGAGAATTATTTAGAGATTCACCCCGTTGATGATCCATAGATTGAGCCTTATCAAGAATGGGTGTTGATGACTATCCTAAAGCCTGGAAAACAAAATTGAATAATCACAATCCAATTTTTGAACATAATAGGATCTTTACACCGTGGATCACTAGAATCTTCCTCATATTGTCTATTTTCATGTCTTCTTAGAGTAATGATTCTTCAAATCATTTGAAAAAATAATATACGACATCATATGCCAACTAATATCAATAAATCACACAAGTACATCAAACAAATAAATCTTGTCAGATCAGAAAAAAAATATTATGATCTCAATGTACCCAAATAAAAAGTAGGTAACATATTAGAATTATTCCTAAATTTGAAATTAATAAAAAAACCCATTGTTACAATAGGTTCATTGCGATGAGAGATAGATAAGATCCCACTTGTAAATACTGACATATCCTCAAAACGATGTTATAAATTGTATACAAACATCAATTAATGATTCTTAACTCACACATATGATAACACTTTATTAATGGTCATCCCAAATACCATGGTACCCTAATACCTGAGATGATACTAAAATAGAACGAAGGGAATCATCAATCCAGAGTGGTTGTCGACTTTCACATGGAATCATATAAGATAAAATATTTTTTTTGTGTATCACTAGTAGAAGAAATATATTGAATTCAATATGCTCAAAAAATCATAGTGGTAAAGTACCCTAAACAATTATTTCTATTAAATTACAAAAATAGAACATCATCCAATTACTCAAAATCCCACAAGTTATCTTCAACTTTCCAACGGTGATATAAATCTATGTGTAAAGGATAAATAACATCCACCTCTTTTATGAATTACATTACGTTTACATAGGATGGGAAGAATAAAATTTAGAATCCCTTGATGGAAAAGATAGGGTGTGAACTAGAAATACTAGTTGGGTCACAAAAATAGTTACATAATAGGATTATATAATAATTTACAAAATCATTATTTAAATTTTATTAAAATATAGCATGTAAATACACATTCAAAATTAAAACAACACATGATTAAATTTAAATGAAAACAATATAATAACATGGATTAATTATGAATTTTATATAAAATTGTTTATATAAATTTAATGGAATGATTCCAGAAATTTCGTATAAATTCATTATATATCAAAATAATAATAATAAGAACTCTGGTCATCCTCTTAGTGGTAGGATATATTCTGTTAATAGGAGTTTAATAATATTCACCAATGAGCGTAGAAATTTGTGTATAGAAATCTCTCAAGAACAAGGAAAATTTGACTCATCCCCATCCAATCCAGGGTATGACATTCCAAACTGTATATTCATTAAATATGTAATAATCAATGAGTGTCAAGTGAATAATTATCCTCATATGCTTGTTCCAAATATCCCACTAACATCCTTGGATATCGTGTTCTGAAACAATCAATTGAAATAAAAAATCATTTCATTTCAAATAATTTATCATTCACAATTAAATTTCCCACTTATCATTTTCAAAAGTACAATTCGCATTATAAAACAAAAATGTGGGTAATTTTTAAATGCATTCCTTCTCAACAAAAATGGAAACATTTGTTTTTATCATTTCAAATTAATAATTTTTTTAAAAAAAATCATCCAATAAATTTTTCAATTCCATCAATTTCAAAATACTCCCAAATTCCAAATCTAATTGATTTAGTGTTTTTCTTGAAAATTACCATAAAATTAAAATAAAAATTGTAATTTACTTGGAATAATGTTTTCATAAAATAATTTAATGCCATTTAAATAAACATATGAATATTATGGGTAAATTATACAGACAAATTCAAATGGAATCACCTATCTAAAATCATGGAATAAAAATGAAAAACACTTGAAACATGATTCTATAATAAAGAAAAATGAAAAAGGAGATAACGAAATGATGACTAGAATCATGAATCCTTCTAATGAAGCATAGATCAATCAAACACCAGATTATGTTATCATATATATGGATAAATTAAAAAGGGACCAAGGGAGAATGAAACGTATGAGGACCACTTATCAGAGAGCGATCAGATCTTCCACTAGTGATTTGAATCGTCAAGGATGAAATTTGGGAGGCCATAATTGGTTCATGAGAGACTTTAATACCCTATAATTAGTAATATGTTGATATTGGGTCATGTTAATACATACATATGTGTTCTTAAAATTTTTTTAAAAAATATTTCAAATTATAAGGGCTTGTGTGCATGATTAGTTGGTCAGTGAAACATCGTCAAACAAACCATGCACCATAACATTGTTCACCTATAATGGGTTAGTTTTTTCTAATAGTTTTATTCATTGTTTTTAAAACCATGAAACAACCCTGCTGACTCCCAATATTCATTTTTTCATAGTTTTCACTAGGAGGGTACACGATTTCGGAAAACTTTGTGCCAAACATGCACAACTGAAACTGTTACTGAAATTTTAAAATTATTCTGAATTACCCCTATATTGGACCCAAAAGTTGAATAAAAATATTATGTTTCCAGGATTTCCAAAATTCAAGTAACATTATTTTACATGATCAAAATTATAGAAGATGATAATTAAATGATACAAGGATTTAATTAATATATAATGATTTATTTATAATAATTTGTGGCATTTTATCATATTTAATGAAAATATTTATGTAATTGAAAACCATATTTCAAAATTTTATATGTTTCATGTTATGTGGATGAACATGATATCTAGGAGGATATATATATTTCATCAGTTTCATTTTAATTTATATCATTAAATTAAAATGATGACATATGAGTCATCCAATCCCACTATTTGTACAAGGTCCTTTATTCCTTTATTTTTTTAAATAAACCTTATTATACAACCCACTGGACCCAACCAAATTATGTTGAGTAATATTTTATATAATGGGGGAACTAATAGGAAAGTTGTTTTGGTTTGAGTCCAAGAGTGAAGGAGGAACTAATATAGGTGATACATTCTGACCCTGGTTGAATGAATCATTATAGAATAAGCTACAATATATTGTTTTTTCCCCTATGTTCATGGGATAGTTTATCATCTACATAAAAAAATACCATTATATATTCATATGATAACACCACCTACAAGTTATTTTTATCAGTTTCATGGTTAATTAAATATTTTCACTGGATGATATGTGATCAATTAATTAGTGAATGAATATCTATGTAATATGGAATAAAATTAAAAAATATTGTTATTAAAATTTTTAGTATATGTTCAATTAGTTATGTAAAATAAACATAATTTTAATAAGGCATGTGACATGATAAAACCTATTTTTCATAATGACCAAAAAATGATAAACTTCTAAGAATGGATCCCTTACCTCTCATTAACTTTTTATTAATGTTTAAAATATATTAACAATGATACATGTTGATATTTAAATAT
The DNA here is from genome assembly GCA_963277665.1 of Viscum album. Classification (NCBI taxonomy): domain Eukaryota; kingdom Viridiplantae; phylum Streptophyta; class Magnoliopsida; order Santalales; family Viscaceae; genus Viscum; species Viscum album. Next base: position 1,920,964,544 of record OY728145.1, on the reverse strand, counting down.
AATTTTACATTCTATGGGAAGATATGGAACAATACAAGTAGTTATGTAAAGTGATATACACATGGAAAAATAATATATTTAATAAAACTGACTCCATTGGTTTGAAATACCCCATGGTGATTTCTCATATTATAATGACATTATAAAGGAAAATTATCATTATTAAAACAATTTAATTTTTCACGGGATTTTTAAGAACCATAGCTAGTGATGAATTGAGGGATGTAGAGAGAATTATGATTTATTTAACAGGTGATGTTTTGTTTAAAAATAAATTTGTTATTTATCAGTAAAAATTCATCATAAAATTTACTGAAATACTATAAATATTATGAATGAATCACTATATCATCAGGAATTTAAAATTATTAACTATTATCCATGGTAAAAATGTGTTTATTTAACTACATCATACATATGATATTATTATTATGATGTACTAGTCCTTAATCATCCTCATTCTATTTCATGTATATTACATTTTTTTATTGTATTATTGAATTACATTTTCATAGAATATGATTATTTTTATTATAGATAATAATATTCAATTTTTTTTGTTATAAATTATTTTTCCCTCTCATTGAGGCCTTTTTAAAAGCTTTTAGCATTCTAATGTATAGTTCCTCGGTCCTCTTATTACATTTTTTAGTTGAATAATTTTTCTCAATTTTATTTTTGAATTCCATTTTCATAAACATTGACTATTATAATTACTTGGTATTAAAATGAATTTTATAAACAATATAATAGAGCTTATTTATTCTCTCTCATTATATCCCTTTTTTAATCCATTACTACACATAATTTATAGTGTCAAATCATCCAATTTTATTTTAAGAGTTTATTACACTCATATTAATGCCTTTTTTAATTCCCTTATTAGTAAAATCCCACTCTTATTATTCCATGTTATTGTATTCCATTTAATATATTATAAATTGTTTTTATGTTTCTACCACATTATATCATGTTTCATGTTGGTTTATTACTCCTATAATTTAGTAGTCTTAAAACCATCCAATGATTTTGTTAATTTATAGAGTATGTGGTTTTCTTTATAATAGATCCCAGTATGGATACTATAAGTTGATGTGGATATATTATAAATTTTTCTAAGAGTAAAATCACCAAAAAAACATATTTAACTTGACAAAATCACGAAATAGTTTACAACAATGGGGTATTTTAAAATTATAGCTTTATACACTTAGAGGGAATTTATTTGGATAAATTTAAAAGATCATTACAAAACAATTTTGAAGGAATTATCCATAATTTCATTGGGTTCCTACCATTTAATATACATTTCATTCAACTACATAGATATGTTTATATATATTTTTTAGGTAGAAGTAATTTTTATTATATAAATCATTCATATATATAATAAAATATTGTAATATTTCCCTCATTGGGAAAATATTATAAGAATTTAAATTTTATATTCCCTGATCATTATTCCACACAATCATTTGGTTTATAATTGAATGAATTTCTAATTCAATAAATTCTGTGTTATGAAATTAATTTCCTCTCATCTTTTTAGTATGTCTCATCAGAAAATAATGATATGGTAATTATAGAATCCTTATTCTTTATAAATTATGTAATAGAATGAGGCGCTCAATGAAATATTCATCTATTTAAACTTATGTATTGGAATAAAACTATGATCAGTTAATATTAACGTAGAAATTATTGATTTATTTTTAAGAAAACGGTTTATTTATTCTCCTAGTTTAATTTTATATTACTGGAATGATAAAATTTATTTACACTATACTAACATTAATACTATTGAGTTCATTGTACTAAACCCCTATAATGTGCAGTTGAGATCACCCTCTATATTGTTTCACATTTTTTTCCAATGCTCATAGAGGAGTAATACACATGAAAAATTGATTGCAAGGAGAATAAAAATTCATTCATTTTAATTGGTAATTTAATTTTAGTTTCAATATATTGAAAAACTCATTTATGTATCTAGATTTTTAAGGATTTTAAACTATTAGATCCTCTATATTTATATATATGTACCATTTTTTATAAAATAGACCCCTGATAAAGGGTCCTGGATCTAGGTTCATTAAGGTTTCTATGTATAAGGACCGAAATCCATCTACTGAAATACTGATGTGGAATAACCATCCATTACTTTAGTTATGGTCTCAAACATTGTTCATTGTTCATAAGCATCCCATGTTGGGGTGCATTCAATTATCTACATCATTTAGATTGATGGTTTCAGTTCGCTTAATTTAATTCACATAAACAGTTGACTTTATAAGAATGAAATGGCTTGATTGAGACATATGGGTTGTGTATGTCCTTATTTTGGATTTCAAAATTCTTATGCCCACTCAACTAATCATATAATATTGGGTTAATTTATTTGAAATGTTTGGCATACTAAAAATTCTCTAAATGTATTTTGAGGCCTAATTCTGTGTTTTGAGAAGACAAATACACAGGTGTGAATCATTTATATATTTAATAAAATATTTTATATAAAATGTGATGTATATTATGATTCAAAAAATTATGAGGAGGTTAAGTTATTCTATAAATTTTTATATTTTTAAATTATATTTAGAAATCATTTATGTAATAATAATATAAATTCATTATTATATTGATGTTGAAAACAACATGATATCGATCTTACCATTGGGATCATTTCTATAGAATGATGCACCTATCACCAATGTGAATTTAAAGGATTTGAGTATATTCTTACACATTATACTACATTGTGAATGAAAACTGAACATACCAAAGACCACAGTTCATGAGTTGTTTGATAATGTGTCTATTATATAAGAAGAATATGTCTACACAAAAATATAAAAGATACAATGGATTTCTGATTTCCAATTCGATCATCAACGTGAAATAAGATTATAATGTAATATTATTACAGGGATTCATGTAAAAAACATATCTCAAACACATGATCCTAATGAGGATAAGGCGTGAGGAGAGAACTATGAGATCTCATATTCACTAATCACATGCCATATTGTAGTTTTTGTGCTGGCTGGGACTCATCTAGTAATAATGACAGGATATATAAAAATCATTTATATTTTTGGGTTTATGATCCTTGATTACATGAGCACATATATCATTATTTCATCACATATTAGTAGCATATCCATTTATATTGTGAACTAAATCATGATAAATATTGATATAGTTTATTGAAAACATTTTACTCATATAAACCTTTAGATAAAGTCACGTGGAATGAAAAATAAACATTCAATAATTATTAATAAAAATATCAATAAAAAATAGCCTAATACATATCCCTTGTATTGGGATCCATAGAACTATCGATCAGAGAAGAAGTTGATATGGTGGTAATTTAAAAAGAAAAATATAACGTGTTTTAATGATTGATGCACGGAAACTAGAAGGAGAACTATAACCATCAAAATATGAAATTAGAATTTCCACATCAGTTATTTATTGAGTGTAATATTTGAATATCTATATAGTGTTTATTATATAGTTAATCTGGTTATCAGATTTGTATTTATTTATAGTAAACTAGTACATTTGTAAGGATTTTTTGAGGTGAAGTAGATCTATGATCTCTAAATATGGTGGGGATGGATTCAATATACATTGAAGCCTATCTCATCACATTGTAAAAAATGACGTTTTTTGTTTTAAAAAACATTATTATATAGATAGTGTTAGAGATACGAACATATATATTTCACTTCTTGGAATGTATTTATTTATTTCAACCATTGGAACTAAGGGTTTATATGATTATAATATATCATATATTTTTTCATGGATGCATTGAGAAACATTATATATGTATTAAATTTTTGGATATTTTTTTATAAGTTGATAATAAATAAATTTATGGATAATCGTTTCACACCAACTTGGGGATTCTCAATTTTTGTTAATTAAATAGGAAGTGTTTGATAATGATATTTCAAGATTCTTACTTATACACTTCTGAGCTCCAACCACATAAAAAATGTCATTATTTCATAGAGGTATTGATATCCCAAAAACTGTTTGGTATTTAATTTTTATGGGACAAAGGTCCTCTAGAATCCATACACAATGATACATCAAAATTTTATGTAGAATCTATAGTTTCATTCTCAAAGATTATGAATTTAATTTTTGACTTTTTATGTAGAGTAACATATACATAAAGGGGTTTAGGTTTGATTATTGTAAGACTAATAATGATAATATGAATTACATTTAGAATTATATTCATATAAAGATATGAATTTTTCGATAAGTATGAGGTTGTAAATATCTTAATTATTATCTTAATGAATTTCAATGGGTTTATGAGCTTTTTTCTCATCTTAATGGTACCTATACACTATTATGGAATGGTTTTAGTGATAATAAGAAATTTTCCTTGTTACATATAGTATGATCAATGATGAGTCACATAATTCATTCATTCACATTTTTCGGATATGAATTACATATGAAATAATACATACTAAATCAATTACCATCTAAAGTGGATAAAATATTCCAATTGAGTTATGAAGTTGGATGAATATAGTTTGTTCAATAAATTTGCATGGGGTTTCCAAGAATCTGAAATGTCCATACTAATCAAAATGTCATCAACAAGAAGGATGATTTGTATCATTATTTTTAATCCCATGTATATTAGGGGATATAGTATATAAAACACTTTAGATATGAAAGATTACATCAAAATGTTGGGAATCCTTTTTTCTGATGTAGAGCATCATCATAGAAAATCTAATGAACATTGGCATTGGTACTATTAATGGTTGTGAATCAAAATAGTTAGTAAATAATAGATTACATAGTTCACTATTTATGAATTTATTCCTAAAATACAAGTACTTCATGGAAAAAACAAAGAGGTAAGAGAATGAAAAATATTAAATTTCATAGTTACTAATGATTAAATTCATTATTAATGACCATTAATGATCCTCTATCAAACAATTATTCAATATATATCTCATATGGTATAATATTGAAAATAATATAAATTATATGTTTGATTCTATGGATCAAAAAATATCATGGGTTCAGATAAATCTTCCCTTTTATGTAATACTAATTAGGTGTAAATGAATATTCAATAGAAAACAAGAAATGGTATGTAAATTAAATACACATGAAGAATGAAAGGTGGATAAGTGGTTTAAACCTAATCAAATAATTTAATTTAATGAATCATTATCTCCATATTAATTGTATATAATAATCAGAAACCTATATTCTATGACAAATTTTGATGACAATCAGATTGGTCATATAAAATGTCAATCTACTTTACATAGTGGGAACCTTATTGGTGTATTATATATGATATTACCAATTTTTTTTGGGAATTATAATGATACTAAAATGGTATTAAAGTTCTAGAGATCCATTAAGGTATTAAATTGATCATTTAAATCATGGATCATTCGGTTTGAAAATGTAAAGATTTTTTTATTCTTCATTAAAAATGAATGTGACTCCTGGGTTAAAAATTTCTTTAATAAATGTACATTCATTTTAATTATTTTATAAATCAATGAAAAATTACTAATTTAGAATTTGATAATATCCTTAAAATATTTTACCACATGGTGGGGAAATTAATTCTTCCTGATATATATAGGTGAGGAATTCTATATTATATTGATAATTATCAGTCATGATTGATTAAAGTGTTTATTTGGACTATGCCAAAGTGAATAAATTGATCAGATAATGAAGAGTACTAATATTGATTAATCTAATAGTGGTTTGGTTCTAGAATCACTTGGTGAACACAATTAAAAAAATTTATCTTTACACATAATACTAATGAGATTGAATGAGTAAAATACCATATAAATATATCATCATATCTATAATTTGTTACAATTTTGTATGAGCTTCGTGTTTACTATCATTTTATCATAGTATTAATATATAATGTTGAACACATTTTATAAAATTAAACTATTATATGGAGATTTGAAAAGTATGTATAAGAAATTGAAATTGGTTTCTTGCTTATGGGGGAGTTTAGAAATAATTATTCTATGGTTATTCAAATTAAATAATAAAAATAAATTTTAATGACAAGAAGTCACAATCCACATATTCCCTATATCTTATTAGAGATGTTTTTTCATGGATGAGTTTAACGAAGAAGATTACTTTTTGATTCTACAATGGATTCCTTTTGTATTATGGGGTTTGATGCATCCATGGAATTATATTAAATTATCTACATTTTTAATAGATTCATTTTTTTCCAAATATTAAAGTCTCTATCATATTTAACCATGATAAAATGATTTTTTATATATTTTAAAATAGTGATGGAATCATCAATGGAAGATTATTATAATCCATAAGTTTCAACTATTGAGGGATTTATCAGAATGATGTGACATTTCGGTTAGCTGGTTATCTATATTACAAAATGTAAATGACCATTTAATTAAGGCCTTATATATACAGAGGCACAAGTATGAGGTGAGTGTTAGTTGATTGACGGATGATAAAACTTGTATCTAGTGAATGTATAATTTTGGTGTATTTGGTTCCCTATAACATCATTACATGTATATTATTATTAAATAAATTAGTACCTTTTTAAAAATAATGAATGTTATTATCACATCATGACTAATACTAGACAGGAAATGGTATTTGTTACTATCATAAGAATATAAATCATGCCTATAGGTCATAGAAGATTCTCAATGTGATGAGAACATTGATATTCAATGAAATTATTATTGAATAAAAATTTTCTATACCTGAATAAAATGGTTTAATTAGAAAAAAATAATGAAAACTATTAGTGGAAGAGACAACTAATAAATTGTTGAACGTTGTCAAGGTACGCGCCCATGGTATTTTCAAGAGTATGATACTATGAAAAAGGGACCAACCATGAGGTATCCATATAGATATATATATATATAATTGGATTTTACAATCAGTGGATGTGTTTTTTGATCCATAGAGAATAGAATTATCATTAATTAATTATATAATTCACATAGTATTATGTAATAATTAAAACTATTATTATTTTTTCATGAGATTTTGTATAATATTTTTGGTGCATAATGAGTGACTTTTTATTATTTGATAATGTGAGGAAATATTATTCCCTTATTTTTTATGATAGAAGTAGATCTCATAGGTTATTTTATGGTAATAAATATGATTACATAAATCAATGGATATGATGTTCTATTGGAATGTTCATTCTAAGAATATCAAACAAAGGGACATCGGGCACATACGATGATATCATCATTGTGAAAAATTATTTATTATAGATGTCATGGTAAATGAGAATATATTACATTGATGGAATTAGTAAGAGGTTGTATGTATTTTTGACATTAAAATCATTCTCTATGGGTTCATTGGATTGTTTTTAGATTCTATCATTGAGAAATTGGAATCACCAACTATTTAGATTAAGAAAGTGGTAAATAGGACCTCACATAATGTGTATCACAAATAAATGAAAAAATAATTCTTTAATTTAAAATGTTATGATAATTATTATTCCCACATGTTAATTTAATAATAATTAAGGTTTAATTTATTATTAATATGAAATCCCAAATGATTCTAAATAATGAGTAAGTTAAATAATAAAAATAAATATTTAATTTTATGTTTTTGAAAATATAATATTGTCTACATTTAACATTGATTTATAAATTGTTATTCATTTTTAAACAAATAATCATTTTTGTATGATTGGTTAATATCCAGGAGGACAAGGAGACTGAATGTAATGGTCTAATAAGATATATTTTTCATGATGTATATTTTTTATTCGATGATTCATAGAAAAAGTGAATAACAATTATATTATTATTATAAAATACGATTTACAATGAAATAATGAATTTATTGGGGTTATATTAAAATATAAAACCCAGAAATATAGTTAATATATTTTTTCATATATCTTTTAAAAGATATTTGTTGCAAAAATATATATGATAATATCTCTTTATATCAATATTGTGTTATCGGGATCTAGATCTGTTCTCCCCTCATCCTCAATAAATCAATTGAGAAAACATAAATAATTTCATTTCTTGGAAGATTATTATTCTACAATTAACCATCAATGAATCTTGAACATTTGATTTATTATTCTTTCACATGCTGATTATAAGTAGATGCTATGAAATTTTTGGGTACATACAGATCACCGCTAGTTTTATTATGTAATTGTATCATGTGAGGCAACAACAGTAAAATGATACATGGTCAATCATATCATAAAAAAACAAAAAATTACATATCTATGTAATTATAGTTTATATAAATAAATTAATTTTCACATTATTATGATGATTTTCCTCAAATGGCATTATAATTTATATCTATTAATCAAGTATGTAATTCTATAGGTGAAGGAATTTTTCCTATATATATCAGGAATTATTCTTCCATTATAACAAAATCCATGTTGGTCATTCCTTACATTTTCTTCTACTCTCCGTGAATCCTATATATTTATAGTTTAACATTTGAATATTCCTTGGGAGTTTATAAGGGTTTTATTTTCAAGATATTTTGCACGTCAATGTGATGGGATTAATGGTAGTACATTGTTATTTCTTATAACATTTGTGGAATTGGATAACTATATGCCTTTTTTTTGTATGTTAAAATCTGTTGTCCAATAATGTAACAATAATTCATTATAGTATCATAGTAAAATATACTAATATAGATTTATCTAATTTTCAATATAATTAATAAGTATTGTGTAAATTAATGGACTATTTAAATGAAAATAATTATATATTTAAACCATAATAGTAATTGGTTGTGTAATGTTTTACAATTTTGATTTTAATATTAGATCATAAATTTTGGTAGTTATTTTATTAGTTATTTCATAATTATGTCTTTTTATGATACCTTAAAATGTTTTATTGATTATTAAGATTTTTGAATGTGTCTATGAAAATATTTTCTGTGTCATCATATAATAGTATATATTTATTCTATAATTATATTTACTTATTTGTATATTTTATTGGGATATAATATTCAAAGGCATAATGAATTTATACAAGAGTTGTAGTGGAGAAGTTTTATCACATTTATAGAATTTATACTATATATTATCTTGTTGTTGTGATATGAAAATAAATATTTATAAATGATGTAATGGAAAAAATTATTGGGTTAATGTATACAATTATATGAGAAATAGCGGATCAATGTTTTTTCATGTGAACCTCCTTAGGGTCTAAAAAAGATTAATGTAATGACATGTAAAAATATCATATATATGTTATGGTCTAATTTTGTGTAATTTATTTTGGTTGTGATAGCTCTCAATTATTGAATTAGTTGAGGAGATGATGAGTTAGTGGTGGTGGAAATTTTTTTATGGATTTTGTGTTGTGGTATTCGATGGGATGTTATGTAAATGGTGATAATGAAATTTTTGTTATGTGATTATTATTGTTATTTTTTGATTTTTTATAACATTGATGTTTAAGATCAATTATGAATGTATAATGAGTGGTAAAAAAAATTGTTAGATAATTCTCTTATCTAATTTATAAATATAGAAAGGTTAAAGAAAATTGCTTTAATTATACAAGGAAATTGTTGATGTAAAAGAGTGAATTTATTTAATATCGATATTTATAATGGAAACACAATTATTTATCCCCATATTATCTTACGAATTTGAAAATATATGTCATAATAATCCATATTAAATCATTTATCTTGCTTATATGATCTCCTTATTTTCTATCCCAACTCATTTTGTCCACATAGATAATGAATTTTTTAAATGATTAATAATACATAGAAATCAATTGTGCTCACCCCTAAAAAATTATCCAGAGTTGTTTCATGGGATCATTAAATCAAGAGCTAATGGATCCAGACATTATGTGTATTCCATATTTTTCATTAATGCAATTTTTTTTATATTTTAATGAATTAATTAGTATAGATATAGTTTATTTGTAAGAAATTTTATCATTCATATCCATATATTTGTGTGTGTGTGTGTTTGTGTGTGTGAAGTTAGCTCATATTTTTTCTTTATATTCCTTATATTAATGTGTGTATTGTTCCTCGCGTTTGTGATAGATACCATATCTGATGGTTTTGAACTAACTACATATTTGATGTGGGGCTTATGGGTCAAAATCACCATCATTCAAACATGAGATTTGTTTTTTCATGAGTAGATGTTTAAAAGTGATATCATAATATTTTCGTTGACATATTTGATAGATCATCGAGGTAAATGTATGTCATGTCTAGAAGGGTTCAATAATGAAAATATATATGTTAATTTAAACAGTTATGTAGGCAAGAGATTATCCTAAATAATGATATTTTTCCCCCTTATCAATGAATCAATAAATATAATTTCATGGATATATTGTCCAGGATACAGGTATCAGGGACACCTATGATATGATTCATGCACTATGATGAGTTAGTTTCATACATATTATTTTAATATTTGATAATTAATGGGGACAATTTTCTAAATTACTATCATTATATTAGAATAACATGACATGTTAAATCAAGAATAATCATTCCATCTGTGATTAGTTAGTGATTTAGATAGATTTTTTAGGGAAAAATGTTTTAACATCATGATTTATATTTCACTATAACCATAAAATGAAAATTTATTCCTTAAATAAATCCAAATAGTTAAATACAAAAATTCATTGTAAATAAATGCCTATTATATGTATATGTTTATTGAATTGAATATAATTTCATAGTTATGAATACATCCAACATAATATATATGAAATAACGAATTGTTTTGATTCATGTATATATTATATTATACTTAGAAGGAATTAATTATCAATATTTTATTTTTAGAAATACAAATATATATTTATGAAATGATATATTTGTAAAGAATGTAAAATATTATTAAATTATATATGTTAATTTTTATGAAATGATTCAACATGAATATTCCATGTGTCATATCAAGAATCAATGAGTTGTTATTAAGAATTTTATTTAGTAATATTTATTATATTTTTACCCTAATGTAAATTAGTTAAATATGGTATTTGATGATGGAAATATGTTCCATATATCCCTATACAGGGTTATTATGGATTTTTATTTAGTACCAATAGTTAATGTTTGGTGAAATGAAGTATCAAAATATTTTTTGATATATATGGTATGATTTCATATGATATTTTGAAGTAGATTTGGTTTATGGGAAGGATTTACTATATGGTTATGAAATGGTGTAATTGAATGGTCTAGATAGTTTTGTCTTATGTAGGATTTTTAGATGTTTTGATTGATTTAGATTTTTAGGTAAGCTATGGGTAACAAATTATCTAGATGTTTCATTCGAAATTTTATGATAATTTTGGAAATAATAATCGTAAAATACTATTTATAGAACATTTTTTATTTAATCCTATATTATCTAGTTGAATTAGTTATGTCAATTTCGTGACCATTTTTATAGAAATTACATTAATCAGTTTATCATATATTATATAATATAGACACTTTATTGTGATTTAATATTAAAACAATTAGACTGATTGTAAAGGATACAATTTGTTACTGAATAGATATATATCATTGTGGGATGTTAAGATTCTTATGAGGTTTATCTGATTTATTTGATATGGTCTAAACATTTTTCCTTTGAATTTGTTTGAAAATGGTGACAAATGCAATATACATTCTATGATGATATATTGGGTTGAAATATATTGAACAGTTTAAGAAGAGTTTTTATTTCTTTATATTGATATATTTGTCATAAGGAATAATACATGAAATGCGATTTTGAGATAAATTCCATAGGTTATGAATATCATGGAATTTGAAATTGGAAAATGTATAAATCACCTATAAATATAATGAAACATTGAAATATGGATTTGTGCCATTCAAGGGCTCATGTGGCATGTTATTTGTTGCTAAAAAATTACTTTTTAATATGGAGTCATTAGTGATAACTTTTCAAGGATTATATATCGCTTTGTATTTAGTTAATATTTAGGTATTCTTATAGAATTATTGTTTTTCATAGTTCGGAAACTCCAAAATATAACTTATATAAAAATTTAGATGAAATTAAGGAAATTTATAAGAGATTTATTTTAAAAAATGTTTTTACATTTATATTTTATCGGCTTATATAAATTGGAATATAGTACTATAAATGTGGTAAATTATTGTAGTTCTCCACTATAAATTTTAATTTCACGATATTAATTTCATAATTCAAAGGGTTGATTATTCTGAAATAAATCTTGGTGTGGAAAATGGTGAAATTAAGAAGTGAATAGTTTTGATATGAGGTATTCAATGTTATCTTCCTTAATTTTTTTTCTAGTTACCGTAATGGATATTTGTTGATATGTTGTTTCAATGATTATAATATTTTGTTTTATTCCTCAATTAAGGATTTTGGGACATATTTCTCCACAATATAGTTGTGAATGATGGCAGTGAAATAGTTTTTTGATAGATATATATACCTTGGCTATTATTCTTTTGGAGATTTTAAATTTATTTTGGGTTTTGTCTTTATTCTTCATGATGATAATAATTTCAGAGGTTGCTAAGGTATTGGATAAAAATTTTCTATAAAAACATTCAATTTTCAATTATTATTGATGTTATGGTCATATGGTGGTATTTTGGATAATGTATGGTCTATTTATTGATAAGAATTCAACTCAAAATTTCATTCACATCAGAAAGAGTTAGTTTGTAGATGAATATTTGTTCATGAATAGATTTACCATTAGGATAGTAACCCTATCTTAATACCACTCATCATTGAGGAGAACCTTAGGTACGAGTTGCATTAACCTTATATGATCCATTTTTAACAACACATTTACAATATTATTATTGAAAAATATTATTAAATGTAATATATTAATGTAATAACGTTTCTCCTTTACGAAAATTTACTAAATTTAATATTAAAATATGGAATAAATAATCTTCATCAATATGAAAAAAATTTGTCCTCTGACTATGTAAAATATTGATAGGGCTACTAAGTTTTATTATATGAATATTTAAAAGAGTATAATTTATTTGTAAAAGAAAAATTATGAATATTGTAGGATCCTTTGTGGCGATAAAAAGTGAAATTTACTAAAAAAGAAAGAGTAATTATTTATTTTGTAGGAGTGAATCTCTTTCCCAGATTTTAAAAATATCTAGTTTTTTATTGAATCCCATTTTATGATTAATAATTGCATTCTCAATTATAATATTGTTTTATTATTAAATATATCCCTTTTCCAAAAATCAATTACCTTCTCTTGTTGTGATGTATGAGTGTTATATGTTAAACCATAGTAGTAGAGAATAATTAGTTCTATCCTTTTGTAGGAAATTGATCCATGTTAAATATGTTACGTAGGGTTAATGTTCTCTGTTGATCGAGCTAGAGGATGAGATGTGAGGTCATTTCAATCATCCTTGGGTTTTAAATGTATTAATGGGATAGATATCATTACACCATGGTTTCAATTTTATTATCACCTTCTATGGATATCTTTATCATTATAAAGTTTATCATATTTATAAATGGGGGATACCTATAGGACCATTCTATTATCTTGATAGATTCATCATGGTTGACCATATTTCAATGTGACTCATCGTGTCACACAATAATTTATTTCATCTAATTTTTTATATAAATATATGTTTTATTCTTGTATCTGCATTTTCACATTCTTAGTTTTTTTCAAGGATGGATAAAATAGATACTATATCATATTTTGGTTAATTTGTTTATGTGTATTTACTAGAATCATTTTTTGAATATTCTAAAAGAACCATTAATGCTTATATTCATTTCTGTTGATATTAAATTTCTCATATCAATTAAGGTATGATATTTATAATATTTATAGTTATCTTATTGGATATTGTTTTCATATCATATTTTGTAATTTTATCTTTTAGAATTGTGGATATATATGGCTTTTGATTACTAGACACTTAAATTCTATTGACTAGATTCCCCATTTTTAATCCCTTTAATCATTTTTATCATAAACTGTATAGATTATAAATCATTATATTAAATTTCATACACCAAAAATATTATCTTTTTTAATCCAACCGTTGAGAATATACCCATATTATTATAATTTTTTCTTCCTCTTTGATAGGGTATCAGTATAACATTACCTCACACGTGGGCTAGAAAATTATGTTTTATTTTTTATGTTTTTATTTCCAATGTTTTTATACTCTATTCTTCAATTTTGGATTTATAATATTGTTATAATTTAAACATTCTATTATTATTATTATAATGAATTATATATAAGATAATAAATTTATATTATATTTCTCGTGAAATGTGATGTATTTAAGATTTGTATGTTAGATAGAAAATTGGTATGATAATTTGGAATATGGAATGTTCGTAACATTAAATTATGTTTTTAATTATGAAACATTAATTTTGTGATAAATATGATGTGTTATTTTCTTGATGATACTATATTGAATAATTTGTTTATATGGGTGATTATTTGAGATATGTAATATACAATATGATAATAAGAGTTCGAGCACATTTCATATTTTTATGGATTCTTTGGGTAATGTATAGTTGTAATATTTCAAATTATTTTGACGTGTAGTTGTTCATATCATGACACTATTCTCATTCATGAATGTATTTTCCAATCCATTCGATGATATATTTATATTCTGGGTTTTGATGTTAGTAGTTAGTTATAAGATGCACCGCCAAGTGTTTTTTTCCTTGGACGATGCCATGTTTTAAGTTTTATGTTAAGGTGTGTATGCTAAGTAACTTGATTAACAGGTTTTGTTTTTATGATAGATGATTGATTAGTAGTGACGTGAAACATGGGTTATTATGTGTATATTTTTTGACTATTTTGGGGATTGGGTAGTAATTTGATTTTTATAATTAATTTGAGAATTTTTCTATAAGGATAAAATGATATGTCATGGTTGTATCATATTTGCTTGTACATATATTGTAATTTTTATGTTAATATATAATTAATTTTAAGTATATAAATTAATAATTTATAGGTATTTGTAGAAATATACTTTTCAACCCTTTTTGAACATCGTTGTGCCTTCCAATACAATTTTTTACATTTAATAGATATTGAATTAATGTGGTTAATTTATTATCTTTTGTACCATGAATCATTTTTATTATACCTTATTTTAATTAATTGTTTATCATTATTTTTTATCCATGTTTATTTTTTGTATATGTTTGATATTATGATATTATACATGAAATATTTAACGGATTTAAGTTAGGTCTATAATTTAATTAGAAATATTATATTAAAGAATTCTTCATTTCTACATAACATGAAATGGATCCTGGTTATCTGAATTATAGACATTATTAGATATAATGGAACTTTGTTGATATATATATATTTATGTGTGTGTCTTTTATATAATCATGTAAACGTGTATAAATATTTTAATTTTGGGAATAATGGATCATAGTTATGATACATACACATTCTTACAGGATATAATTGATCAATGATATGACATGCAGACATATCTAAAATCTACATAGACATAGAATATGTTATTTTTTGTATTGATATAGGTTGTGGTTAAATAATGAGTCAATAAGATAATGGTGTTGTAGTGTGGTGGAAGTGGTGATACTGTTGTGTTTTTTTAGGATATTGAAGTGGTTACTACATGATGCTTAAAATTATATTCTACTTCTTGTGATGTTATTATGATTGAAATGTGATTTACTAGTTATAATATTAATATTCATGATCAATTTTTATGGTTATAAGAGTGATACTATATTTTTGATCATTTTCATACTAAATACATAAATATCTAAATTTGAATGAATGATCATTTATTTGTATAAAAATATTATTATTTTAATATTATAAATGCAGGGGATGTGGATAAAGATGATGAATAAGAAATACATTAATACGACATTTACTTCCAAATTTATTTCCACGTTATCCCTTCCTCTATTTATTTTATAAAATATTTTTATTTTTCTCATTCTTGTATATCCATGAAGTGAAATTACACAGGATTGTTAATTTATTTAGAATTATGATCCTATTAAGTACTCCCATGATCTATCCCATATACATTTTTCAGTATCTATTTTATAGGGTTGTTTAGAATAGATCATGGATTGTACTGTTTGGGAGGATAGAGTGGATTATGGTTGGTCATTCATGATATTTTCCTTTACATCATTTATTCTTCGAAATTTGGATACTATTATTTAATAAAAAATTAAAGAGTGTCAATACATATATGGATCAAATTAGTGCTACCAATTTATTTATTTTGGAATTTTTTGGGTTATTATTTCTAATATATGTGATGTATTTCCTTGCTAATTCACCAATTTTTGGCCTATTTGATATGGTATTTTGGGGGGTCAAACACATCATCATGTCCCACCTGACATTTTTATAGTCATTTTGGTTCTTGATAGTTATTAATAAATATGCTACCTCTTTTAAATGTGTTTTCAATATATATAATAAAGAAACAATTACCATTATAAGATAATGGTTACTATATTTAAGAGTGCGGAGAAAAAATGGAGTTATTTAATAAGAGTCCTGGAATGAGGAGAACAATATGTGGAATAAATGTGTAATGTTATATGTAGAATAATGATCGTGATAAAAGTACATGAACATAATGATTTATAGTGGGTTGAATTATTGAATAACCTCAATGGTGTTTGTTTATTTCCATTTTGTTGAATGATGTTTGGATGAAACATTTTTTTTAAAACATATTAATATCATATTCTTAGATTCATATCAAACCATTGATGGAATTGAAAGTAAATTATTAATTAAATCATAGTTTGTTTTAAAATTTTTAATAGGGTAAACAAAAAAAGAGTATAAAGGAAAATTTGGAAGAGGTTTATGATTTTCTTATGAAATGATTTTAAAAAAATGATATAGTCGACGAAAAAAATTATTTATCATTAATTTATGGTGTATTCTATTCTTTATTATAATAATCCTGATCCTTTATAATTTTATGAATTGTGATTTTTTAATTAATTCATAGTGATATATAATTTCAAAAATAATTTATATTTAAATATGATTTTATTAACTCTAGATTATAGGGTTGTGAAAAATTTCATTGTATGTATAAATAGAATCCTAGATTGGGGATATAATAAATCATTAAATTTTATTAAAAAAATGTATATTAATAAGACCTATGGTGTTTTATATTACATTTTTATTTTATTAATTATATTAAATATTTTTATTTTTCTAGAAATTTGTATAGTAATTGAAATGTTAATTGGAATGTAAATTGAATTATAGTTCTGATAAATGGATTTATTTTATTATAAACTGTGGGGAAGTCTTATTAATGAATAGACTAGTAAATAATTAACAAGGGGGAGAAGGATGAAAATGCCATTAGGAGTAGTCCAGTTAAAATTTATACCATTAGAGTCACAACAAACCTTGGTAACCTAGTCACCTGATTACAGAGCTAGTTATGGCATAGCCTGAAGAGTGTTCTAAATCCCCCTGGGATGGCTACTTGACAATTGAAAAATATAATTTTAATGTGGGATCAAATTTTACCCAAACATAAAGGAATCAAGAAAAAATAGTCAGTTTGAATAAATATAAATATCTATAATTATCAGTGTACCAAATGTCAAACAAGTATTATACCTAAAGGAATACAACAATGTAACATAAAAATGAATGAAACACCAATGCCTGAGAATAATCAACTCTATAAGGATAAATGTCAACAGCTAGAATCATATAAATACGGTTCTTTACCCCTCATCAAAAATTGAAGGAGATATTCTACAAGATGTTGATTGAACAAGTAGGGTGTGAAATAAATTCCCAGTAGTGTTGCACTAGGGATTCCATAACAGATTCTACATATAATTATCTACACATATCTCTCATTATAAAAACATATTTATCAATTAAAAAGTTTATTTAATGAAATATTGATTTACAATTCCAATGATGAAAATAATTTATTCAAATGGATTCAAAAAAAATTTATATAAAAGAGTTTATATAAATTATGATGTCATGAAAAATAGTTTACTGAAAAATTTCTATATATACATATTTCATATCCAAAATTGGGTAAAACATGGTAAAATTTTTAGAGGAAAAGTAGTTCTAGTATTAGGGACACTACACACTCATATAGTTGACATGACATTATGTGTAAAAATAATCCCCTCAGTAACGACCGAGGATTATATATCACCATCATATCAGGGTTGTGATAACTGCATATGTACTGTTATTGTTGTAAATAGTAGGGTTATTTCCAAATAACTCACTAGAAAACTAATTAATTCATGTTCTATAATAGGAATCTATAATGGGAATTCTATTTTAAGTCATCTTAAAACAAAATTCATCCAATTCTCCATTTAAAATATAGAAATATTACATTTCAAAATATCATATAGTTTTTAATCAGATTATTCATATTTCCAAGATAAAACTTATAGTTTTCTATCAAAATCATTTAGGGACATTTTTTTCCAAATAAAATTTTGAAGTAAATTCCATCAAATTAATATGTCAATTGAAACTCCAAAAATTAATTATAATAATTTAATTTTCCCAATTTACATCTAATTTCAAAATATAATTTCAAAAATAAATATTCCCAATAATTCCCCCAATTTAACAAATACAACACAATTTAATAGATTACATGGTTTATCCCAATTTCATGAAAAATTATAATTTCATATTTAAATACCCCAATTCAAGGGAATCAGGTTTTTAAAAAAATTATAAATTTTTTAAATCAATTGATTGTAAATAATGAAACATAGGGTGAATAATATATGTCCATCAAAACAAAACCACTATCTTTTGAATCATGAGATATGAGACTGCCAAACTGTAGACGAAAAAATCTTACACTGAACACCAGTAATGAATATCCATCAAAAAATTTATATCAATGACCCAAAACAACAATTATAGATCCTCTAACAAGCATTGAGAACAAAGAAACCCTTATAAGGAAAAGACAGAGAGAAGAATAAAGATAAAGGGGCGAGGAAACTAATGGGTAGAATATCAATCATCATTCATGAACATTAAAAACACATTTTGGATGGTGTAGAGGGGTTTAATGGGTTTTTTTGGAGATCCCTTAGTAGAAGAAATCAATATGGGGTCGTACATGTATGTTAGTGACCTTAAACGAGGGTTTTATAAATTTTAAAAATTAAATTTTTCATTAAATATATAATATGCATGGTATGTAGGGAATTTAATCCCCATGATTCCGTAGAAAACTTCTCTTTAAATAAAGAAATTGCTTGCGTTGTACACAATATCGAGTTCGATCACCCCACTACCAATCAAAATATCTATTACGAATAGTAATATCAACATTATAAAATTTTATAAATTTTATATTACAAAATGGACATAATTTTTGAATTTTTAATTTCAAAATTAGCTTTGGGTTAATTTTTGGGTTTTTTCTGAAAACCATCATTTTTTTATGAATAGTGATAAACACTACATTATTGTTTAAAAACAGAATATTATTTAAATTAATATTTATTTTATTTTTATTTTTTGTCAAAATAGATTTTTAATACCTATATAATTTATATTTAATTCATTGGAGTCAATCAATAATAAATTTAGATGTATAAAAGTGTATTGAACCTTTTAGCTTCTTTTACCAACCTTTTAGGAGCATGTGCAAATTTGAATAAAATTTCATGTTACTACTTCTATGAATTGAATTTCAATAATAATGGAGACACAGTTGAAATCATTATGTTAAATATGGTTTAATAAGATGAAAATAATTGTTCGTGAATAGTAACATTTGACTTTAATTGACCATGGTTAAAAGGTAATATGGTAATTAAAGATAAAAAATGATATTATAATTACCATAACACCTATCCTAATTCTATTGGATAAGTTTTTTTTGACAAAAATAAATCTTTGGAATAAAATGTGTTCCTTTTTTCCTCTAGGATTAGTATAGTACATCTATTAATATTTTATTTGATAAGGAGTTAAAAGTACTAAATTCAATGTTTAATTACTAAACCATTTTTAATACTGGGTTATAAATAAGATATGTTTGACTGTAACTATTATTTATAAATATAAACTTATTTCACACATATGGGTATTTTATTTGTAAATTTTAGAAATTAAATAACAAAATTTATTAATGACACAATGATGATGAAGTAATTACATAATTAATGAATGATTAAAACAATAGATATTACACATATCAAAATAAATGTAAATTAAGACTTTAGATAAATTAAAATAATTTTATATTATAATATGTCATTTTATGGTTCATTAAATAAACATTGTTTGAAGTGATAATTTTTTATGACTTTCACAAAAACTAAATATCAAATAGTGTCAATATAGACATGAATGAATTTTAAAACTAATACTATATTATTAATTGATATAATATTGCTAAAAATATACAGAATAGAAAAATAACATAGGTAAAGATAGATATATCAATAATGAACCACTTTGTGTTCTCTTGTATTTTTACAGTATATTTAATAAATATTTATTATAATAATATCAGAATACATGGAAAAAGTTTAACTATTTAACTAATAGTTAAATAAAAATATAAGGTTTATATATTGACATATACCAGTATAAAATCAATTGGTTGAACGATTTTTCACCCATCCCCACCTTAGCCACTAAATAAATCCTTTTATATCCATAATGAACTGAATATGATTTTATAATAAAATAATATTTCTTGTTTTTTCAAAAGTGACCCTCACATCTCTTATAAAAGTGTACTTCCCCTAAACTAAACATCACACCTCCAAAGCCATTTGGATATGCCAAAACCTGCTCAAATATCCTCCAAACATTTCTCACCTTGACATAGAGTCGATTATTTTATCAGAAAGCCTACCTATGGAGTCCTTTTGATCAACATAAAATGAATCCCTCGAAGAAGAGGTAATAATTTCACCACTTGTTTAGATGTTATTTTATTCTTCCACGTCCTCATTATTTTCTGTGTCCATACCAAAAAAATAACACTATTTCATTATAAATGTAGTGATTTTATTAAAAATATGTTACAACCATTTTCATTATTCAATCCATTCTATTAATGGAATGTCACCATACATGTGGACGTATGACTTACTGTATCCACGTCGTGGTCTAGTGTGTTATTAAAACACTTAATTATTTGGATGGAATAATAATGTGTCTAATTAAAGTAAATAATTAATATATAATTCTAATTATTTTTTATATATGATATTCCACCCAATTACTTGCGATTTCACCATCAATTGAATGATATTGTTGCTCGTGCGTACGTACAGATTACCGTCTCCACAAACACGATGAAATTAATCCTTCATCCAAAACATTCACGATTAATATTAATTTTATGAATAAAAATAATGTTCAAGAACTTAATATCATTTGGGATTTGAATCAAATACATCTTATCCATATCCAACATGGCTTACGTATCCAAGCATATAAAGGAAATCTAATAAGTTAATAGCCATACTTATGATACTGTTGAAATATTATTAACAAATCAATATTAAAAGATAATATATGTTATCATATTTATGTATATTTTTCTTGTATAATTTAATAACCATTATATATGAGTAAAAAATCCCATCGATCAAGGAAAAGTACAAGGTAAAATTTTGTTCTACAATATCTTCATTCTCTATGGTTGTTTATACATGAGTATCAATTGGGACTTATTTACCATCCACATCATTGTATCATAATTTTTTTTAAATTTTTTACTATTTACTAGACTATGGGTTATTGTAATTTATACCCTTTTTTGTCTTCATATATTTTTTTTACTGGAATAATTTAATCATTTTGAAAAAAAAGGTACTTTATGACATTTTCGACAGATTAAGGTAAGAATGTATTTTAACTTATATAGCAGGTGCAACTATTTTTATCCATTATAACACCTTCTAAGATTCCCTAAAATGATTATAAGAATATTTTCAAAATGAATGTTTTATTTTATATTTATGAAACTTTCAAATGATTTCAAAATAAAAAGATATATTTGTCTCAAATATTTTTTATTTAATCTAGGTCCAAATCCTTTGATGGATTTTACACTTGTTTGAAGTTGATTTATTATGATAAAATCATCCATATTTTATTTATGGTTTAATGAAATGTTTTACTATGTATTTTTTATTTCTATACCATCACGCTTTATGGATTATGAATTGAAATTTTGTATGCTAGTTTTAATACAATTTTTTACCTTCTGTTTCATCCTTTTCATATGGTAAATGCATTGGAATTAGTAAGTGATGGGTGGAGCCTGCTATTTCTCCTTGAGGTATTAGTAGGTATCATGAGATAAACTAGTGTATTGGAACACGACCTTGAAAATATATTATTTGTAGTTTTGGAATGAGGCATTGACTATGTGGTTAAGATGTCTGACATTATGTATTCCATCATTGTGAATTTTTCTATTGATATTACATGTGATTATTAAACTACTAGAATATTAATGTGAATTAGTAAATGAAATTATTTTATTTATATTTTCCAAATTATTTTGAAGTTTATGTTTAAAAGGATTTCATTTTAGTCTTATACTTTTCCATAAATGTTTTCTCTAATTTATGATAGTTTATGCTATTTTTTCCTTGATAAGAATATTAGATCACTACATTCTTATGTTATAATGTTCCAAGGATGTGAAGATGTATATTAATATTAACCTCCATGTATATCTTAAGGCATATGTATGCATTCAAATGGTATACAATGTTGTTGTCATTTTTTCATTTCATGATTTAAAATAAAAATATATATGTTGTAAAGACCCGTAAATTCTGTGGAAAATTTTATTCATAAATACATGGAAATTTTATTAGTCTGCAAAAATTTACGACGCTTAATTCCGAGGCTCGGTGTGCCTAGAATCAATTTCTGAAGTTTTGTTCAGGTACGTTCATTAAGTATATGAGATGTATTTTATATCATTTTAAATGGTTATCTGAACAAAAATTTGACGGAACTATTGAACTCATAGTGTCAGTATTCACATAAGAAGACTTTCATCTCGATGGCCAATGATCGGGAATACAAGTTAGTTTTTGTCATAAAAAAAATAAAATAAAGTAGAACACTTTATTTTATTTTTAAGCTCCCATGTGTTGAGTGTGTTGCTGAAAACCTCCCCTTGGGAGTTGGTGGTGGGACAGCCACCCCCTAACCTCCCATGAGAGGTTATGGTGGTGGGTCCCACCCGAGTATAACCTCCCATGGGATGATAATTGAGGTGGGGACCACCCAAGCCGTATAACCTCCGTATTATCGACAGGGGTTGGGACCACCCGACCTCAATTGATGGTGGAGGACGAAACCTCTCCACTCTCTGATTATTGTGGGAGAGCCTCTTGACCTCCCTGGGAAATTAATTGTGCCAACAAACATGTATTATTAAGGAGAGCCTCTTGGAATCCTCCAAATTAATGAGACAACACTCGTGGATTTAATTTGGAGGAGCCGGGTTTTAATTATCCTTTTTTAATTGTTCTGCCAACATAATATTAGATGACTAATATAATATTAATTTTCTGGCATTTCTCTATTGGTGGAATTGAGAGGAGCTTTGTTGAAAATTTCTTCCAATGGAGAACGCTCCTCCCAACGAAGAACGAAGAACACGAAGAACAACAGATTTCTTCTTCGACTTTTTTCCTCGAATCCTACCATCGTGGAGTGCCTTCGGTGGCTAACGCAACTCAGGATTCATAGAGCATGGTGGACGCCAAAAATGATGAATTCTTTCATCTTCATCCCATGACTTCAAACGTAAATAAATAAAGAACAAAAAATAATAAGGTAGGGGGTTATTTCATGTTGATACTTCCCTTTTCATCCTCCCATCATCGAATGAAAATTGATACAATGTGTTGTACTTAATTGTTGAGCATCATTCTAATGAGCCAGTTAATATCATATCAAAACATGGAGGATGCTGGAAAAACATAAATGGCCCAATTCCCTCTGCTGTTCTTTCATAATGATTCTTTGGCATGGCAATGAGGGGACGACAATGAAGGTTGCAACGACAAAGGTTGTTCTACACATAGTCTCTGTGAATCGCACTGCCCCCATGGCACACCTATACTTACGGCCACACATTTGTCATGCAATGCGGAGCCCGCGCCGCCTGCCCACGTGCCCCCACATGCTTCCCGGCACCCCCACGCCACCTGCCCATGCGCCGCCCCACCCCGCGCCGCATGGATGTGCACCCCCGCTAACATGTTGTCTCCCCCGCACCACCTGCCAGTGCCCCCGCGCCACCTCCCTGGAACCCCCGCTCCCTGCTGACACCCCCGCACACTGCCTGCACGCCCCTATGGCCTTCCAGGTACTACCCGCAGCCTGTCCGGCAATTATCTGGCCAGCCCGCTGGCCTCCCAGCTGCTGAGCTCCCGAGTCGCTTCCCCCGCAGTCCTGGTTGAACCAGCCCCAACCATCGGGCAGAGCCGCCTGCATGGTGGCATATGGGACGAACCACCCTCGCAGACCGCTGGGTTGGGCCAAGCTGACGGGGCCTAACCTAGTGGGCAGACCCCCCCAACGGGTTGGGTCAGGCCCATCTAGTCTGTCTGGGTAGACCCAGACCACGTCGGACCAGACCCGGGCCCACTACCGACCCTTTGCTTACTATGTCCATATCTGTGGCACCAGATATCCGTTTGACAAGCCGTTATTGGTGATGGTAATCTCGATTAGAGATGGTCTTTTTGAGTATACCCCACTAGAGTTCGAAGTATAGTTGAGATACGGTCGGGTTGGATTGTACATGAATCCAACTGGGCCCCTATGACTAAAAGACCAATAAATCACATATTGGGCATCTTATTGTCCCAAAATATGTTGCATTGAGACCACATTGACGAGGTAGAACATTGAGATACTTCTACTTGGGACTTCGTGACAGTTGGATTATCGACCAGTATCCCGTGGAGCGGATCCTATCGAAGATGAGCGAGCGGAGAATTGAGACCTTGTAACTAGCGGATACCTGCCGATTGGTGTCCTTTATACTCTCAGTGTTTCGACCAGTCCAGTGGGAAGAACCTCTGTGTGAAGCTGAAGACCCATAGTGGGGAGCGCCTCTTTGTGACCTGGCAAACCCACGATATTCGACAGGAGATGTTCCTCAGCAGGCTATGAGGGCGAACACCTCTGTGGGACAGGACAAACCCTCAGTGGGTAGTGCCTCTGTGTGATGCAGCATACCCACGGTACTCAACAAGAGAAGTAACAAAATAGTCCAGGATAGTGCGACGCACCTCTGTGTGACGCAACAGCCCCACAGTACTCTATAGAGGAATTGTACACTAGCAGCTGAGGTTTCGTTAGTTTGACTGGGAGTGCTACATGATACCACCACTATAATATAATCCTGGTTTTGAGCTGAGTCAATGACTTTTGTGTTTTCATCATGACTAAGATGGGTTACTAGATAACTTAGGTATATGTATGGTCATATACATAAGTAATGATATTCTGTAGGATTCATACTTAGTGGATTATCCTGGTTGGATTTTGTGAAACCATGAAGGCCTCGGGAACCCTACTAAGTATCATTAGACTCACCCCTGCATGGGCTATGCCCGCACCTCGTTGTATTTGTTGAAAATGATGGACAACGTTGACTGAGGAATAGAGTAGTAGGACTGGACAGTATCCGAATGTGGACCACTTGGTGTGACAGTACACAGAGCGGAGAGATGGACATGGAGAGATAAGAAGGCCATCTGTACCTACCCTTCTGGTAGGAACCCCAAAGGAATACCCATTAGATGTTTAACATTTTCTTTCAGTTGTACTGTACTTGTTTGTTTCCTTGTACTTTACTATTTGTCTTGTATTTCAGGCCCCTTTTACTTTCCGACAATCCTTTTTGTATTCAGTTTTTACTCAGTGTTTTGTTCTAGTCATACTCTGTTGTGTGGGTCTCAGTTTATAAATGCAATGCCTTCCCAGTTTAAAGATTTACACCTTTGGTTCTAGTCTCTATCCCCTGGCCTATAGAAGGAAGGATTGGGGATGTCATGATACGGGCCCTAGGAAATGGGTCATGACAAATTGATATTGGAAAATTCAGTTTTACTGAAGAATATAATACTCTGATCATTTTTTTCATTGAAGCAATACTGTAAATGGTACTAAGTGGGGATTTTAGTTTAGGGAGTCCAGTGTTGTTGCGGGTGGCCGACATATCCATACACCAAGACCCTGACTACGGATTTTCGACTTAGTTCACGAAGATACTGACTGCGTGCATGTCTTGAAATGTTTTCTCAAGTCACCTCAACCAGGTCAGCTCACCAGGTAGAATCTTTTTGTCAGAGTTGCATCTGTTTCATTCAGGATGCCTCTCTATTGAGCACCGAGAGTTGTACACTCAAATAGCCCACCAAGCGACAAGGCTTCGGTGTGGAGGCACCAGCGGTACCACTTCCCGTTGGGCCACCGATTCCACCATCCCCAGCAGCAGATGATGCACGCTAATTGAGTGTGTGGCATGAGTTTTAGCGCTAGAGGCCACCAAGTTTCCGGGGAGAGACGGACCCACAGGCGGTTGAGGATTTTCTGGAGGCTGTTGTGAGAGTCTTTAGGCTGGTAGGGACACCAGCAGATCTTATGGAGATCCTTGTTGTGAGTCTCCTTCAGGCAGTAGCAGGGTGATGGGGGAGCATGATGCTCCAGGTCAACAATGAGGCAACACTACTCTAGAAAGTCATCGAGAGCCTATTCTGGGTGGAGTTTGTTATAGCGACCCTTCATGTAGTGCAGATACAAGATTTACTTCTTCTGCAGTAGGGCAGCATGATAGTAGAACAGTACATAGAAAGGATTACCGAACTCTCGTGCTACTCCACAGATATTTTACGAGACCCATTCTTCAAGGCTCGGACCATTGAGTAGGGGATTAAGAAAGATATCTCTGCTTTTATTATCTCACATAGCATCCCAAAGCAATAGGGGTGTATGAGAGAGCTCTAATAGTAGAGAGTTTCCTTACTGGGCAGTCACCAGCAGCGAGACCCACCTCAAGTCGACATCCAGCAGAGTCATCTGCAGCTGGCAGTAGACAAATGATGTAGAGGTCCAAGATGACCAGACCCACAGGTTGACGACCACATGACCCAGGATCTGTTGTGTGGGGAACCCGGGGATGTGAAATATATGCTTTGAGCAGACAGTGTTACTTATGCGGTGGTCATGGTTGCATGGATCGTGATTTTCTGAGCTACCATTCATATGATTAGCAGACAGTTGAAGGACATCCCAGGCTGAGGTAGAGGTTCGATCGAGGTGGTCCGTAGTGAGTATTCAGACGTGGCCGAGGATATGGTCATGCAGATGGAGATGGACGGCGTTCTATGGTGTTACCGCCACCACCACTAGGAGGTCCACCCTGACCACAAGGAGAATGTGTAAAGGGGAGAGCTCGGCTTCATGCAGCAGAGGAATATGACAATGGCACTCTAGAGATGATTCTAGGTACTATCTGTGCCTACTCGACCTTATTTGTAGTCCTTATAAGCCATCGTACCAGTCATTCTTTCATTTCCTCTGCCATTGTTCGGAGCTCATAGATTCTGATGGAGTAGTTGGCTCGATCCATATAGCTATAG
Organism: Viscum album; assembly: GCA_963277665.1. Taxonomy (NCBI): domain Eukaryota; kingdom Viridiplantae; phylum Streptophyta; class Magnoliopsida; order Santalales; family Viscaceae; genus Viscum; species Viscum album. The sequence goes on along the minus strand of OY728145.1, from coordinate 1,920,936,760 downwards.
ACTTCTAAAGGAGCTATTTCAATGATTACGCACTAGTGCCAGCAGTGTGATGTTTCTCTGGGAGGCGAGAGCTTCAGGTGAGATCTCCTAGAAGTGACATCGAGGACATACGTTGTCCTATTGGGTATGGTCTGGTTATCTATAGTCCATGCCTAGATCGACTGTATTAGAAAAAAGTGTGGTGTGTATACAAGGATGCGACCAGGTTCACCTTCATCTGTGAGAAGGGAACATTTGCAGAACAGGAAAACCCTACTTAGAGGAGGCTGTTGCTGATCACTCACTAGTTGGTTTGCCTTAACCTCATAGTAGTAGATGTGGAGAGTCCAACTTATCCTATAGTGGTGGACCAGTACGTGGATTTGTTCCCTAACAATGTTCTACGACTACGTCCTCACAGAGAGGTGGACTTCTACATTGACTTGTACCCCACGACAACACTGATATGTACACCATCATATCTGATGTCTCCCGTTGTGTTTCGTGAGCTTCGGGTACAACTGGAGGACTTGAAAGGGAACAGGTTCATTCGGACCTGTGTTTCTCCCTGGGCAGCCCTGATCCTATTCGCTAGTAAGGAAGTAGGGAGTTGGAGGCTCAATGATGACTACCATCGCCTAAACCAGGTGACCGTAAAGAATAGATACCCTCTTATGAGGATTGATGACCTCTTTGATCAACTCAAGGGAGAAAGATGGTTCTCATAGACCCCAGATCAGGCTATCACCAACATAGTGTTCGAGATGAGGATTTGCAGAAGATAGCCTTCAGGTGTCAATACATCCTCTAAGAGTTCTTGTTTTTGACCTTCGACATAACCAACGCCTCATCAGTGTCTAGGTCTCTCATGAACATGATATTCTAGACATACCTTGATCACATTCTCATAGTATTTATGGAGGACATTTTGATCTTCTCGACTACTAAGGAGGAGTATTCCAACTATTTGCAGGTAGTACTAGACACCCTCCGGGAGAACCACCATTATGGTAAGCTCTCGATGTGCCTGTTTTTGATTTGAGAGGTTCACTTCTTGGGACATGTCATATTAAAGGCTGGAGTTTCTATGGATCCAATAAATATTGATGTGGTACTTTCTTGGTATCCACCCTGGAGTTTGATGGAGGTACAAAGTTTCATGGGTTTGGCTAGATACTATCGAAGATTTTTTTCTAGACTCCTCCAGAGTTTTAGCACCACTATCAGCCTTGACGAATAAGGGGAAACCCTTCATGTGGTCGGAGATATGCTAGAAGATCTTTCACGAGCTGAGAAATATGCTGACTAGTGACCAAATCTTGAGACTTCCAGAGGAAGGCGTATGGAATGTAGTCTTCTACGACGCATCTGGGATAGGACTCGGGTGTGTCATGATGCAGGAGTGAGCTTTGATCGCCTATTGTTCTCGGCAGCTGAGACATCACAAACAGTACTATGCTACCCATGATCTTGAGTTAGAAGAAGTGGTCTTTTCCTTGATGATGTGGTGACATTATCTTATGGGAGAATGCTTTACCATGTACACTGATCACAAGAGTCTAAGTTATATCCTCTCATAGAAGGACCTAAACCTGAGACTGCAATGATGGAATGTGTTCCAACGGAAATATGACTTAAAGATAGTCTATACTATTTGGAAGGGGAACGTTGTAGTAGATGATATTAGCAGGAGATCTGGTATACAACTGCTAGGAGTGGGGATAGAGCAGCTGGATACCTTACAAGTATCCTTTATGAATAGGGATGGGGAAGCATTCCTACAGTCTCTTATGGTTACTACCCCACTCCTTTAGCGAGTCATGGAAGCATAACATGGGGCACTGATTGTGAGACACGACGTTCTCAGATATCCACTAGGCATGCACCTGCTGGATTTTATGAATGAGGGGAGCACGTCATCAATTTCAGGTGATGTTCCATGGTACCAGTTTCAGTTTAGGAGGATGTATTGAAGAAATTCCACACTTCCCCTCTAGCGGTACATCCAGGAGTGGCAAAGATTTACAAGGACATTCGACGACAACACTGGTGGCTAGGTTTGAAGAAGGCAGTAGTCGAGTTTGTCTCTTGGCGCATCACTTGTCAACAAGTGAAGGTGGAGCACCAGGTGCCAACAGCCTTGGTTCATCCCTTTGAGGTCCCAGAGTGGATGTGGGAAAGGATATCTATGGACATTGTGATGGGTCATCCACGTAAATCCAAGAGTCACAACTTGATCTGGTTGATCATTGACCGACTCACCAGGTCGGCCCCGTTCCTACCGATCAGAGAGCTGAGCTGAGTAGAGAGCCTGTGAGGCCTCTATATGTATGATATTGTGGGGATACATGGAGTACCATCCTCTATTGCCTCCGATTGTGACACACAATTTACTTCCCAGCTTTGGAAGGGGTTACATAGATTATTTAGGACACAACATCACTTCAACACCTCCTTCCATCCTCAAATAGATGGCCAGTCCGAGAGGACCATTCAGACGGTCGAGGACAAGAAACATGAATGTGTCCAAGACTTCAGTCATAGTTGGGGGGATCACTTACCATTGGTGGTGTTTTCCTAAAATAACACCTATCAGTCCACCATTGGCATGACACCTTTTGTGGCCTTTTATGGTCGACCTTGCAAATTGCCTCTGTGCTAGATAGACCAAGGGGAGTCCGCACATGTGGGTCTAGAGAAGGTGCGGGCTACCACGAAGAAGGTACAGATCATCCATGAGCATATGAAGACTGTAGAGAGCTGACAGAAGTCGTATACTGACAGGAGACAGAGACCTATGGAGTTCAAGGATAGTGACCACGTCTTTCTACAGGTATCACCTAAATGATGTCTATGGAGTTTTGGACGAGGTGGAAAGTTATATCAATGATTCTTCGGACCATTCAAGTTCCTCTGTAGAGTTAGTGAGGTGGATTACTTCTTATCTTTTCCACCTCATTTTCATCGGGTGCACGACGTCTTCCATGTATCTCAACTGAGGAGATACGTGCATGACCCATCCCACATCATCGACCAGGGAGAGCTGGACATTGATGATGGGGTGACTTTTATAGAGGTTTCAGTGGAGATCGAGGATCGCCAGGAGCAGGTCCTACATGGATGGTCGATACCTCTAGTGCACATTCACTTGCAGTACGGGAACCTTCAAAAGTGCACATGGGACCAGGAGGCTCAGATGCGTGCTCAATACCCCCATTTGATCCCCCTAGTTCATGTTTTAGCTTTCGAGGACATAAATCTGGGAGGTGGGGAGAATGTAAAGGCCTGGAAATTCCATGAATTTTTTTCCTTATATAAATTAAAATTTTACGAGTCCGTGAAAATTTTCGGCGCTTGCTTCCGAGGCCCGGTGTTCCATGAATCAATATTGGATGATTCGTTTGGGAACGTTCAATATACGTACGAGCGAGATTTTATAACATTTGAACTGGTGCTTAGAACAAAAAAGTGAGGGCACCGTTGAACTCGCAGCACCGATATTCTCTTAATAAAACATTCACCTTGATGGCAGACAATCGGGAATAAAAGTTTCTTTTTGGATTTTTTAAAATAAATTATAAAATATAGTACACCACTTTATATTATTTTTAAGCTTCCATGTGTTGAGTGTGTTGGTTAAAACCTACCCTTGGGAGTTAGTGGTGGGGCCTCCACCCAATAACCTCCCATGAGAGGTTATGGTAGTGGGGCCCACACTAGAAAAACCTCACATGGGAGGATAATTGAGGTGGGGACCACCAGAGCCGCATAACCATCCTTTTGATGATAAGGGTGGGGACCACCCTACCCCTATTGATGGGGGAGGATGAAACCTCTCCTCTCACCCTCATTAAAGAGGGAGAACCTCTTGAACTCCCTGTACAATTAATTGCACCAACACATGTGTTTTATTAAAGATAATATATTGGTATCAACAAAATTAATGAGACTACACTTGTTCATTTAATTTGGTAGAGACGAGTTTTTAATTATTTTTTTGAATTGGTGTGCCAACATAATATTATACAACTAATCTAATAATATTTTTTTGGAATTTATATTTTGTTGGAATTGAGAGGAGATTCAATGAAAAGTCCTTCCAATAGAGAATGCTACTCCCAATGAAGAATGAAGAACGTGAAGAATGCAAGATTTCATTTAGACTTATTTCCTTGAATCCTACTGACGTGGAGTGCCTTCCGCAGCAGACGCAACTCGGGAATCAGAATGAATGACAGAAGCAATGAACGATAAATTATTTTGTCTTCTTCCTATGAATTCAAACATCAACGAACTACGAACGAAAAATAATAAGGTAGGGGGTTATTGAATGTTCATTCTTCCCTTTTCATACTCCGATCATTGAAAGAAAATTTGATACAAAGTGTTGTACTTAATTGTTTATCGTCTTTCGGATGAGCCAATTGATATCATCTCTAAACACGGAGGGTACAGGGTAAACTAACATGGCCCAAAAACCTCCAATGATATTTTATAATGATTCTTCAGAATGGAGATAAGGCGACGACAAACCATTCGACAACGACAAAATCCACGCTACCCACATCCTCCGCGAATCGCACTACCCCCACGACGCACCTATACATCCAGACGCACTCCGCCCCACGCCCCGCCGTGCCTCGCGCCGCCTTCCCACACACCCCCATTCACTACCCGGTGCCCCCAATCTGCCAGCCCCGCACCCCACGCCGGCTTGCCCATGAGCTGTTTGACTACGCGCTGTGGCACCCTGTGCTGCCTACCCGCACGCCCGCGCGTCCTAACTGGTGCCCCGACGCCCTGTCTGGCGCCCCAGCCCACTTCCCACGCACCCACGCGGCCTGCCCGGTTCACCTGCGGCCTGACTGGAATCCAACAGGCCTTCCCACACACCATGTGGCCTGCACGCTGGCCTCCCGACCACCGAACTCCCAAGCCGCACCACTCACGATGCTAGTCAAATAGGCCACAACCTTCGGGCCGAGCTGCCTGCGTGGCGACATCTGGGCCGAAGCACCATCGCAGTCTACTGGCATGGGCCTAACTAAGTATAATGACCCACCCAACGGGCAGGTTATGACCCATTGGGTCTGTTTGGATTAACCATGACTAGGTCGGCCTAGACTAGGTTGGGCCGAGTCATCCCGACCGGGTCGGACTGAACCGAAGCCCACTACCGACCATTTGATTACTTTGGCTATTTCTGTGACACCAGAAATCCATTTGACGATCCATCAGCGGCACTGGTAATCTCTATGAGAGAAGGTCCCTTTGAGTATACACCACTGGAGTTCGGGGTATAGTTTAGATACGGTCGGGTTGGTTTGTACCAGAATCCAACCGGGCCCCCGGGACTAAAAGAACAATAACTCAAAAATCGGGCGTCTGATTGACGCATTTTTTGTTGCGTTGAGACCTCTATGATAGGGCATACCTTTGAGATTGTTCTACATGAGACTTCATGATAGTTGGAGTATCATCCAGTATCTTGTGGAGCGGATCCTCCCGTAGACGAGGGGGCAGAGTATGGAGACCAAGAAACTAGATGATACCTGACGACTGCTGACCTTTAGAATCTGAGCATTTTGACTAGCCCAGTGAGAAGTGCCTCTATGTGATGTGGTAGACCCATTGTGGGGAGCGCCTCTATGTGACACAGAAGAACCATAGTACTCGACAGGAGGAGTACCTCAGTAGGCTACGAGGGGGAGCACCTCTATGTGACACGACACACTCTTAGTGGGGAGTGCCTCTGTGTGACACAATAGACCCACTGTACTCGACAGGAGGAGTACCATAGCATTCCATGATAGTGGGAAGCCTCTCTATGTGACACGGTAGGCCCACAATACTCTATAGTGAAAGTGTACCCCAACAACCGAGGTTTTTTCAGTTTGACTGGGAGTGTTACATGTTACCACCCCTATAATATAATTCTAGTTTTGAGCTATGTCGATGACTTTTGTGATTTCTTAATGATTCATATGGGTTATTAGATAACTTAGGTATATGTATGGGCATATACTTAAGTAATGGTTATTTGTTGGTTTAATACATAGTGGATTGTCCTTGTTAGATTTTGTGAGACCTTGATGGTCTTGGGGTCCCTACTGAGTATCATTATACTCACCCCTACACAAGCTAGGCTCACACCTCGTTGTGTTGGTTACAGACGACAAATAGTGCTGATTGAGGTAGAGAGTAGCAGGACTAGACAGTACCCAGAGGTGGACCACTCAGAGTGATGGTACATGTTGCTGACGAATAGACATGGAGAGATGAGGAGGCCATTTTTACCTACCCTTCAGGTAGGAACCGCAGAGGATGACCCAATAAATTTTTTTCTTCTTCATTCAGTTGTACTTTACTTTTCCGTTTCCTTGTACTTTACTATTTGGATTGAATTTACGACCCCTTTTAATTTCCAGCAGTTCTATTTGTATATAGTTTTTACATAGTGTTTTCTTCGAATCATACTTTGTTGAGTTTGTTTCAGTTTATAAAGTCATTGTCTTCCCAGTTTAGGGATTTACTCCTCTGGTGCTAGTCGCCAGCCCCTGGCCTATGGAAGGAGGTAATGGGGTATTCACGATACGAGCCCCAGGGTATGGGTCGTGAAATATGTATCTAGTACATTCAAGGCTACTAAACTAATAAGTGTTTCGAGATATGATCCCTTGTGATCATGCCAATGTTAAGTAATAATGAACTGGATCTGGGTAACTCAGTTTGTGGAGTTACTGGGTAGACCCACATGGTTTTGTAAAATAGATCATCCCAGTTATGCACCCCATCTATACAGGTTCATAGTTTCTCCTATGTGGGGAAACAATTTTCCCAATAGTCTACAAACATTAAAAGCCCACAACCATGGTTTTCATGGTTTTATAGTAGGTTTTGAGAATTGGGAAATCCATTCTATGACCATGAAAATTTAAAAATTAATCAAAATTATACTAGATATCACCCAAATAACCAATAAAAAACCCAACAAAAAGCATGGTAAAAATATGGGTTTATCAATACCGGAACATAGTATTCGGTTTTTACAACCTATCCACCATATAAACATTATATCCAAAGAAACCCTATTCTAAAGAATCCAAGCCTGAATTATAAATCCACTCCACTCTCTTCAATTCAACCCTCTCCCATATCTCCTGACATTCAAAAACATGATGCTAGATTACTCGAAATAATGGAATCATTCTACCACATAGTACATGCGCTTTATAATCAACAATCATGACATTCCATTTAGTCAAAAATAAATTAGGTTCAACCTCAATATCCCTCTATATTATAATTTTACATGGAAAAAATATATATTGAAATTTGATATTCATGGAATACGTTATTTAATGATTACATATATGGAATATTTTTTAAATGATAATAAACTTTTCCAAATTATTTGACAGCCTCAAAGGGTCCCACAAAACAAGGATCATGTTTCCCTTAGCTACCAATCGATATTTGACATAAAAGATGTCATACTTCCAAGAATACCTAGTCACCAAATGAACATTCTAATGGTCTGTGATGCCAATCCACATAAGACATATGCATTCTATGCATATTCAACATTCTCTATCGAATCAACAGAATAATTGTTGTTGTATTTGGACCATTCTTTTCCAAACTGGGGAATTGTCAAAAATCATTAAGCAACACAATAGATATATATAAGACAACAATATAAGGCCTCAATTAACCCAACCACAATTTCCATATAGGTCTGATCCCACTTCAAAATGGGTCCTATAAGTGTTTAGAAAAAAATGGCTTATAATGCTCTTCCATGACACGTTGACACATATAACAATGAGATTCATGTTCCGAAATTCCATTTATCATACATGGAAAACGGAATCCATGATTCAGGTAATATAACATCATCATGGTTCCTAGGTGCACAAATCATTGATAATTATGGAAATCCACTCGGACATATGTTTATTCATATAATGACATAAGAAAGAGATTCTAATGGCATAGAACTCCATCGGTGGAGAATAACTTGCCAGGCATGGTCTCCCAACCAGATACAGTGTATATAATTCTACATAACCCAACATCAAGCTTTTTATCTCGAATATTCATCTGGATAAGAGTGGATGTAAACTAAATAGTTTCCTGGGAAACCATAACACCTAATTCACTTACTCCAACATGAAATTATGATAAAAGATCCATCAATTTCCTCTCATATAATGACTCATTCATGGCATTGTTCATAAACTTCACCATAAAATCATTTGTGATGAAATTACATTTACAAGGGGATTTTGTTATATCAATTATGTATGATTGTGATTATTTAACCCAATGCTTCTGTTAGATATTGAAATTATTTTTATAGAATTTATAACACATTCTCATGTGGTTGAAAGCATAATAAACCATTATATGAAAAGGTAGTGATGCTATCTTCTATAAAAATGCATCAAAGCTTCATGTTAATTGTCATGTTATAGATAGTTCCTCTCATTTTTCCTAATATGATGATATCAAAAAGCAACGACCTAATCACCCTTCATAAAAATACTACCCAAACCAAAACTCAATGCATCGTAGAAGACGACATAGCTAGTTATGGCCTCAAAATGATTCAACACCGGTGAATTAGCTGAAAAAAATTTCATTTCAAAAAAAAAATCTTTCAAATATTATCCAAATAAAATGTTAGTATATTCGGAGTTTCGACAATCATCATGAAAGTTATATTTTTGAATCCATTTACTAACTTCTGAAAACCCCCAGCTTGACCCAATAAGCTCTGAATCACAAAAACATTTTGTGGTTTATCCCATGTCATAACAGATCTCACGTTATTAGGATCAACTATGTTACCATGTTCCAACACCACATCTTCTGTGAATTTTAGTTCCTTAATTTATAAATCACATTTTGAAAGCATGTCATAAAATTAGTTATCTCTCTAAAATTCCAAAATTAATCTTAGGGGACGCACATGATCCTCTACAAATTTTTAGTAATCCATGATTTCATCCACGAAGGCCACCATGAAGGTATATAAATACTTATGTATAATTATATTAATCTGTTCCATAAAGTCTACATACATATTGGTTTAACTAAGTGGCCTGAAATGGTACTCATACTGTCCATACATGCTTGAAAAAGAGTTTTATGAATGACTTATTCTGTTATCATCAACATATGGTAACTAGATTAGAGATAAATATTCGAGGAACAGATCCACACTTCAAATGATCAATGAATAATCAATCCATAGAAATAGATGATTTTTCATAATCGTGACATTATTTAGTTCTTAGTTATCAACACATAGAGGGATAGAGAAATCATTTCTATTAGAAAAGAGAACAAGAACCACACAACTTAACACACTTAGGCATATATATCCTTTTTATAGAATATAATCCAACTAAGTAATCAACTATTTCATTTCATCTGGTTCTACATGGATGAATGAATATAAACTACTTGTTTAACTAGTACTATTTTGATAGAAATATCCACCTCCCATACTGCTGAATAAAAATATGGGAAAAAGAAAAACATTGGAAACATGATGATAATTGGATAGATATTATCACTCAATGATCCTCTATTCTGATCAAACAAGAAAAATAGATAGAACATTCCCCATATATGGATATGATGTACCATCTCTGATCCACCTTAGGTTCCATTCTCCATGAAATATTTATAAAATGCTATGAGTTGTATTAATGGAGACCCATTGAAGATAACAACCAATAAAAGAATTATTGTAAATTATCCAATAAATATTTAATTTGACATGAATATGTTTTAACTTGTGAACTAGAAAAACCCACGAATGAAAAATGTTTGATCGAGGGAAAACAAAAGCAGTACTACATAGACTATTCCCTCTATTCTATTGATGGGTTGTAGAAATATCCATTACCTAATATAGATTCACCATTGTAATATTTAGAAAATTAACAATACAGATTTAACTAAATTAGTTTGATTCAACAATAACAAATAAAACAATCAATAATATCTAATATATAGTGATGAATCATCTTATTGTCACTGGAAATGTATGTACTTCATCTGAAGACTCTTCCACTATGTAAATATTATTTTTTCTAGATTCCTATTGATGGAACCTATCTATCAATGAAGCATATGTTCAGACCGTAGTTTTTATAGGAAATTATGATTACGTTCCACTAAATATACTTCAAAATACATGGATGTTATTAAAAAATGTAATGAGTATCCACATGATCCACAAATATTAGATTCCTTTGTAAAAACAAGATTATAATTCATAGTTTTCCCACACTAGTATCAAATCAATGGGCCTATTCTATAAACTATAGGAGGCCTATAAGAACCCATATTTCAAGAACCTCTATGATAATAATCACATCTCCTCTTCCACTTAGAGGAATTAAGATTTCCACTAGTAAAAAATAGGACACCTATCAACTCTAACATACCAACCATGTCACATTTTGACCATTAAAGATCTATCAATCACATTAGTATAAGAAGGATGACTCATCATGAAATACATAAACAAATATCAGATTTAAGTCCCAATTCAAACCCTTGAGAATTCATCTTCTCATTAAATGCTAACATAGGGGAAAAATGCTAAAGCTATGTGAAATAGTTATAATATTCTATCTTGATATTTTTACCATGCTAGAGTTTGAATAATTCAATGGCCTTCACCAATAGAATCAATTATAGACAGAACTAATCAATGAAATGAACATTGAATTCATTCCACTTTAGGACCTCATGTTTCTTGATCCTAACCATCATGTCCATCCATCTCTTGATTGTCCCTTCCAACACAAAGGTGACAAATATCATTTTAATATCACTAGGTGTTTCAATGAACAATAAATCGTTGAATCCTACACTGACCATCCTCATCCTCTTGATGATCATTGAAACTATTGAATCCTTTTGGATTTTGGTGAATAGATTCTTTAGATTTGTTGTGTAGATATTCACATTGAGGTTTTAAAGTTAGATCTGGAACAAATTCATGTAATGAGGCATATCCCAGAGCTTGGACAGTATAGGCAATCACATCCACCATATTAAAATCCACAAGAGGAATACCTCAATTAGGATGAGTAGTAGCATCCTCTTGGATCTCATTGACATGACATATCAGAGACATGTTTATAACCAATATCAATAGAAAACATTGAAATCATCATATTAACACTCAAACTGAAATAAATCGAAATCTAATCATAATAGATAGACATAATAGATTTGGATTTCAATATATCCAAAAAAAATGAATAGAAAATATTAAAACTAATTCTTGATACATCATTCCTAATCCACCCATTCTGAAAAAAGGATAATTAGGTTGAGAGTGGTCTATGCACTCAATTAAAACTACACCATATGTATCTGTAGAATTAAATAACTATATACAAGCATCAATACCAAATCTAGACCTGGAAAAATGATACCATTATCTCATCAACAAACCTAGTTACCCTAGAAACACAATAACCATTACAACTCTAATATATCCCGAAGGGAATTCCCATTCCCCATGGTTTTGTGACTATAACATGGAATTATACAATATGAATGTGGGAAATAAGTTTCCACAAATACAACATAAGAATGATAAACAAGTAAGTATGCATCTCAGAAAAACCCACATAGAGAATTGTAGAAAAATTAAAATAGGAAAAAACACAATATAATTATATAATTTACTATAAAACTGGAAGGAAAACCCATGCCATTGTAGACCCAACTATATATGTCCAAATTTTTAAAACTATAACAACTTCTAAGTTGTTATTTACTCTCAGTAGAACCATGAAAAATATAATCTTCAAACACTTGAAGGAAAGGGATTGGTTTGATCTAAAATACTATTAGGGTCTCAAAAAAATTATATTATTGATGCCAACTTATAAATAAACAATTGAGTTATCATTTTTAATGTGAATAATTTTTCATTTATATTGTATAATTAAAAAAAATTACATTTACAATGATGAAAATAGTTTAAAAAAATCGATTCCCAAAAATTATATATAAATTATTTAATATATATTCATAAGTCTTGGTAGACAATTAACAAAAAAAATTCATACGTAAAAATACCAAATACAATCATGAAGGTCATATTATAACACGCTTAAAGGAATGTTAATTCCCGAATAAAGGATTTAAAACACTCAAATAGTTTACACAATATTATTTTTATAAATTTTCCCATAAATACTAACCAAGGAGAACTTATCACCATCGTATCAGGGATTCGATCATTTTATATGTAATTTTAGTTATGAAAATCATATAATTTTATCTGAATAACTGTCTATCTACAAAAATTGTTATATCTTATAAAATAAAAAAATAATGGGGAAATTATATTATGACTCCTTAAAATAAAAATCATTCCTTTCTATTTCTATAATATTGGAATTTTCCATTTTATAACAAAAATGGAATTTTCATAAAGTAATTCCTTTTTCAATGGAAAAAACCATTGATTTTCTATCAAAATCATTTCAAGCCTGTTTTAACAAATTCAAATTTCAAATTAATTAAATCATTTTAATTTTAAAAATTTGAATTCCACCTATTAAATTGAAAATTTTAGTTTGACCATATTTCATCCAATTTAATAATTTAAATTAAATTATTTAAATTCAGCACATTTCATTTCATTACACAATTACAGAACAATTCAATGGAAATGGGGTTTTCCCAATTTCATTCCATATAAAAAAATTCATATAAAACCCCCCATTTAAATAGAATTGTGGTTTTAATTAACTAATAGATAAAAATTTCATAAAAATTATTTTAAATTGAAAATTTTTATTTAAATCATGTAATTTAGGGATAATAATATTTTTATATCATAAAAGAACCAGATACCATGCACACATTAGATTTCAAAATGAGAAAATTTAGTTTCTAAATTAATATGATGAACACCATCAATGGATATCTAAGAAACAAATTAGATAAAATAAAAATATATTTGGTATTAGATTATACAACCAACAAAAATTTATATGGAACCCTTGGGAAGAAATTTGAGATGCTGGAATGATGAGAACATCAATATGAAACATATCTGGATAAGATTGAATGTGATTCTCCAAGCAATAATTTGATTACTAAAGGTTATAGAAGGGAAAAAATTATATTGGGAAAACCCACAAAAGAAGTAATCATAAATGGGTCATATATGTCTTATGTTGACCATAATAGAGGGTTTCAAGTGTTTAAAAATTCAATTTCAATATTAAAAATAATATATGCATAGTTAGATGGACAGATCCACGTGGTTTAGACAAATCATACGAACTTGTCACGTGGAAAATTTATTGAAGTAAAAATTTAATATTATATGGGAACATAAATTATCAAACCAGTTCCAACCATGAAAAATCCCACTAGCTTGGATTGGATGGTTTTCTCTATACGGGCACATCATTTGGGAGAAATATGCACCAAACAGGGACAACCCCAAAAAATAAAAAATTTCCAAGGTTTTCATCCAAATATACCTTAAACAAAATGCAAAAAAAATAATGGTGAAAATAGGGTTTTAGGAATACATGAAAACATAAATTTGATGATAAAATTCGGATGGTTCAACTTCTATAGTGTTGTTGATGGTTCTAGGTTAAAATTTAAAATCTTATTTCTCAAGATCTATAAATGTTCAAAATGGAAATAATTTATTATAAATTTTAATGAACCTAGTTAGGTTATTTTTACTTATAGAACACTCTTGAATATGAAATATGGATATAATGGTTTGAATTTATATAGAATTGTATTATAAAATATGGTTTTTATATAATGATTAACTATATTCGAAATGTAATTGATAAAAATGTTCTATGTCTAGTCGTACATGATAATGAGTTTGAGTGACTATAGTAACTTCTCATGAGTAATATTTTACTGAGACCTATATTTATATAATTTTCATCATGTAATATGTTCATCATTAAAAAAGCATTCAATTTTAATTAGGTATGTACTATGGGATATTATTTGATGAGATTCATATAAATGTCTGACAATATTTTGGTGGACAATTCAAGCTATCGAGAGAGGATTGGTCTCTATTGTGAATATTTAGTTTAAATATCTTTTCCAAATTTTTTTCTATTTTGTGTCTACTATACTATATATCACCTTAAATATTTTAAATGTTTGGTTTCAATTTATATGGAAAATTTTAGTATATTATAAATAGTTATTGTGATTTTTTAATTCAGAATAAATTTTCCCTCAATAATTATATATTATTCCTTATAATTTTTTCAAGCTATTTGAAATGAAACAATGATACTGAGTTCATTTATCATAATTGTCCTAGGAACATGGGAATTTATTAGGGGTGTGGTTTTATCTACCAATAAATATTTTCTTAATAACCTGTTACAATAATTCAATAATATATACTCGATCCGTATATAGTAAAATATAAATTTCCACATATAATGTACAAACAAATTGTATAAATTCATATATCAAAATATGTTTTTACAATATTCAATTATTCTGATATGTTGAAAAATCATCAAATAATATTGCAAGTCTTCTAATACAAACTCATTAGTTTTTTATTTAATTAATTTTATACTTCCTTACATATGTAAAATAAGATAGATATTAATATAATATATAATTGTACATAATGATGTCAATTTAAAGCTAATGGTATTTTCATTTAATTTTTTTTACGACTATTGAAATAGATAATTCATTCACAAATTATATTATTATTTACTTGATGATATCCTTGATATGTTCTCCACCATTAATATATTTACAAATATCCCAAAAAATTAGATAAATTACATGATAATTATAAAAGTAATTGGCTAACATCCCAAAAAACCAAAGACATAAATTAAAAGTAATCCCTGATATGGATTTGTAATATAAATATTCCCTTTATATTTACCAATCAATCCATAATCCTTGAAATATATTCATATGGGTTTCAAATTACCATTGGCAAAATGTAACCCCCATTACAGACATGAAAAATATGTCAATTGTAAAATATTATTAAATGATTACATAAATTTAAATTCACACCGACACACACATATATAAATATATGTCTATATATATATATATTAAATGATAGAATATGAGCATATATTTAAATAAAAAATATATCGTATTCAAAATATAAAACATATTATTTCATTAAGATGCCTCCACTATCAATTATTAGATTTGTTTCAAATCCAAAATTCTAAATACTAAAGTATATGTATATAAAATAAATAATAAAATCATCTACATGAGAACCTTTATTATAATATATGGGATTTTTATAATTTTCAGTTTAAAAACATGGGCATCTCACTAATGATTCCATTCTTTATAAGTAACCAAATCTACTATCAATGATAAAAAGTATTTGAAATTACAAAATAATAATAGTGAAACCCTTTCAATATTAATTTAAATAATGAAAGAAATATTTATATAATTCATGATTCATTATTTTAGAAAACTATCACACTAGAAATAAGTGAATGAACATATTTTTTTTATTTGTAAAAAATTAATATTACCATGGTGTTTATAAAGAATGAATATTTAAAAAGAAAATAATTTATGCATTCTAACTATAATACCACGATATTTTATTATATCATTCTTTTTAAATATATTTCATCTCTTTAACTGATCAATTTATATGAATCATAGAGTTTTACGGAACCTTTATACACTATAAAAATGTTATTATTTAATATGATAGTTAAAATCACGCTATTTGATTGTTTTATATGAACATGAATAAATATATTCTGAATAATTAATATCATCGTTATTATTAACATTGATTCAATTGTTTTCTAGTGATTAGAATTGAAAATAATTTTTTTAATGTAAAATTGTTTTTGTGAAAAGGTATTGTAATAATGTAATGTGTTTTTATTTTAATAAATTAAATTTACCACTATATGTGAATGATTTTAATGAAATTATAATTATATATATTAAATTAAATGTTTTAACATTCACTAACTATTTATTCTTAGAATTATATAAATATATATATATATATACTTATATGTAAAAAGGTTCTTTTATAAAATTGTTATTCATTGACTTTTGTGAACTAATTTTAAAATGAATTTAATAAACTTTTTTAAATTTAATATTATAAAATTGATTCCATTTTTTATTAGTATTTTCAATTTTTTAAAATAGATATTATTTATTTTTGTTCAAAATAAATAGTATCATTGATTAACTTTTATCATACCAGTAAGGATTCAGTGAATAATATTATGTTAAAATAATGGGATAAGGATTTAAAATTTATCTAGCACCTTCCATTATACAATTTGATTTTTGTATTTATACCATTTACTTCCATGTCTTCAATACATGGACACTTTCATGTATATTTATTTTAAAATTAAGAAAACAAGAAATATAAAATGTTAGTGTCATGACATTATTATCTATATACCTCTAAAAAATGATAAAAAACTATTATTTATAGTATTTAAAAATTACAAAAATTATTTTTTATCTTGGTGATTAATTTTTCATTTTTTGTGATTGAGTGATTTAATTAATGGAAAGTGAAATTCTAATAATGAATTTATTGAATTAATAGGAAAATATATGAAATAATTTTTAAAATATTATAACTAATATCATTTTGGTGAATTATTATGTTCCTAGAAGGTTCTATATATATTTAAAAAAGTTGTATTGAAATGAAGAATTAAATTCTAATTAAATAAATTTATTATTGTTATTATATTTAATTAAGATAAATTGTTTCAAAAATAAAACAAATGATATACCATTTAAATAAAATATTTTTAAGTCATGACAATATTGATATTGAAAATTTTAAATATTATATTACTTGTAATTCATTCCTTAATAATTTATGTGTCAATAATATCCATATATTAAAATTTATATGACATTAAAATTAAAAACACAATACTATGGTTCAGTTAATGAATTTTTATCCATTTTTAAAACGAAAACTAATGGATTTAATTGACATGAAATCTTATTTAGATTTAATTTCATTATTTTATTTCACCAAATACCTATTTATCATCAAATATCTGGCCACATGAAAAAATTTCAGTCAATATGAGTTTATTGTATTTATATATTTATTTTTCAATTCCATGTGCTTACTTTCATTTTGGACTCTCTAATAGACCATACGACAATGAATTATTGTGTAATTCAATGATTGTTTCTCATATGATGTGGAATATCTCTTAACTAATATTTTCTTCATTTTATTTCTTATTATATATTTTATAAATCTATTGTATGCATTAAAAAATAATTAATAAATTATTTTTAATATAATGAATTAAAATTATTATTATAAATAAACTATTATACACTATCATACCATACTTTGGAAAATTATTTCATCTTACATGAATACGAGGGCACTACAAACTCCATGATTTGTTGTGATACATTTTTGCATAAGAATTACAAGAATAGTAATAATGTTTTTTAGAATATTTCATATATTAATGATATATTAGTTACTAGGTAATGGTGAATTATAATTTATTTTTTGTTTCATTCAATCTGTTGAAAAATGGTAATATTGTCAATACATCCATACAACTTACCATCTCTACAATTGATGTAATTAATTATTATATATATAAATTTTAATAATAAATATAGTGAATTTATATGATATTTTTATCATCATTCATATTCGTGAGATGGTGGAACTCTGATCAATGTTGATGGACCATGACTATCAAGGTAAGGAAATAATGAAAACAATGTTTTTACACCTAAATATATTATTTATATAGATAAAAGTTAATGAAAGGGCATAATATTTCATAATTAAATCACACATTCTATTGTATATATTAATATGTTTATAAAATATTATTATTAGAAATTAATATTTATTAAAATGGTGCTCAATTGGTAAAAAATGAATGAGACTGGAGATAATATTTTTCTAGTCTGATCCAATTTTAATATTGGTTGTTTATAATTAGTATCCATTGTGGAAATCATATGACCATCAACTAATGTATCCCTTTAATTTCTATTATCCCTTGTTATTGTTTAGATATTTTAGTTTCTCCTTTAATTTCCATCTCTTAAAGATTACAAAATACAAGAAGACTATTTAAAGTTATACTTACATCATTTATCTATTCTATTTAATATTTATTTTCTTCCATGTACCTATTTTATCAAAACTATAATAAAAAATATTTAATTATTATCCTATGATTATTTTATTTCACTTTTTTCATGTTTTAATTTTTGGAAAAAAAATTATATGTAATGTTATAATCATTTTCCAAATGAATTACATTGGGATTTTCTAAAAAAACATGAAGAAATAAATGTTTTAATGTAATTAGAATAAATGGAATTTCATATCATCATGATTGATCTATGTTTCAAATATTTGTATACTTATTTCCACGGATATTTTGAATAATTTTTTTTCTATAATCTTTCAAAAAAATTATGAATTTAAATAAATTATGTACAAATTATGTTAGTATTTTTATAATAAAATTTCCATGTGATTCCTCTAAATTAATTTTCATATATGAAATCATCCATTGATGTCATTTTTTTAATATGTACATGATCTGATGAATCAATCTACATTATTCATCTAGATGTTTTATTATTACAATAATGAATTTTTTATGAAACTAATTTAATTTCTCTGGATTATCCAATGAAATGTTTTCAAAATACTATTGAACCATATTTCATTTTAATGGGACCAGATATGATGATATGATTGAATTTTTATTGTGATTTATTGAACACATATTTATGGTTATAATTATGTAATCATTGAGACAGTAATTAATAATCTCTCCAATGAATTTCATAGCATTTTAAATACCATGAGATAATTATATGAAGTAGGTTTATATTCTTCATCATAATTGAGAAAAAAGTGGATATTCTTGATCTAATATCAGATAATGGCTCTCATTGTTGATCATTAATTAAATTTGAAAAAGTATCTATGCCTCATCCAATATTATTGGATTGTACATGTAGTTAATAATTAAATATAAAATTATTTCTATACTTATGATTGTGAGACAATATTACGAAATGAATTTATGGAGCATAAATGGTTTATGATGACTTATCATAGTTATGATTCATGTATTTTGAAATGATAATTTTAAGGTCACAATACATGATTATGATCTGTTATAGATTGGTTATGACATTTGGATTATATTTTAATGATTTCATAAACATAATCTTAATTCATTATTTCAAATGGTCATTTATTGACCTCCCAAGACTATCATTAATGAACATATATAAACAACCCTTCATCGGTTTCAATTCCATGTGATATAATTAATGTTTTACGTTGGTTATGTTTTTAAAGAGTACAATGTTTGATGGTTTTAAGAGAATAGACAAATATCATTCATGAAATTATATAATTTATTTATAGAATAAAAAACATAACATTCTCTCTCCCCAATAGTTTATTTATTAAATATATTAAATATTTATTTAAAAGTGTTTTAAATTTATATAAACAATTTATGGGATGATATAGTTTGTATCAGAATATCATTTTAGTGAAAAATTTGATATTTATATAAGAACAAATGTATGAAATCTATAGGGATGAATCTATTACTAGTATAATATCCTAGTGATTTGGTATTAGTGTATATATTATAGATTAACCATTGGGTTCCATAGATTAGAAATAGTGTCTCATGATTTATATATCATTTGAATGATGTTTTGTGATTCATCACTATAATTAACTATGTTTAATGGCCACAGGAACCATTTTTGTCTTAGAATGGGATAAAAGATACAATGAAAATGTTAAGGCATTAATATTAATGATAAAATATTTAATTACCCTATTTTAGATTAAATATAGGATATATTGTTTATCTAGATTGATCCCATGGAATGTTAAATTATATTCTCAATGATTATATATTGGGTAACGGGGATAAATATTAATGGTATGAGGTTTTCATCTCATGTGCATAGTTTTACATTGATTGAATTCTATGGGAAAATGATTTCTACAAATCTTGTGATTCCCCATTTTAGTTAAATTGGATTTGATTATAGTCATTGATTGGAAGTCACTATATAGATGCTATATCATTTTCTAAGTATGGAAAGGAAAACTTTGTACCCAAAATTTACCTATGATAATTTCCGTGTGTGAGGATGAATATAATCATCCAATGAAAATTAAGTCTATATTTTGAGTATTAATTATTTATTATGGATATTTATCATTAATGGTTGGGAAGAAAATAAATATTTACGATAATCCTTTTGTATGATATTTCATTATTATATTTCTTGGATAGGTTCTTAGAATTTCTATAAATCCAAAACATGAGTTTTCAACTAAACTCATACTAGGGTTTTCAAAAATTTCAAATAATATATATATAATTTTTTTAATTAACATGGATAAATTGAAGAAGTAACTCATGGAGAATCATGATATGTAAACAACAAAATATTGGACTTTTCCAACAGAAATTTAATGACAGTTTATATATCAGTTGGAAAAAACAAGTAACTCCAACATATTTTATGTTTTATTGTTATTAATTTTCACTACCAGCACTTGTTTTTACCAATAGATATATCTTTTTATTATAGTGATTCAATTCCAACGAATATTTTACCAACAATTATATTTTTTTCTTTATCATAATAATATCAATATTTCTTTACCAACAAATGAATCTATTTTTAATAATAACTATTACCAACAAAATTTGTTTCTATTAATAAAAAATGTTACCACATCCCATTAAATAACCAATTTTTTGTTATTAAAAAATCTATGGGAAAATTATTTTTTATAAAAATTATTATTTTTGTAACCAAAATCAATATCTATTCCATAGTGTTATTTAATAATGTTATTACTGTTTATATTTTTTAATTATATCCATCAGAACACATCACCGCTGTTTTTTCTCGTCTCGTAACTATTGTTGGCGATGCTTCCGCACTCCATCGAAGTCGCCTACGATCTGCTTCACCACACCTCCCATCGTCGCATCGCCAGCAAATAATCTTGCGGCCCTCGGATGTCACCAACACTGGATACACCATCTTCATCCAGTGTTGTTGTCGATCGCCTGCACCGAACATGCATCACCGCAGATTTCCTCACATCATCATCTCCTATATTGAAAACCCAATCATCTCCTCTAGAATCCATTCCCACTGTCAGAAATCATTTGGTAATATTTCCATATACACGGCCAGCCCATCCCCCAATACATCCCGACCCGGATAATTTCAGTGCCCTACAAGGTACAACAGAAACCTTACAACAATTTATCAGATACCACATGATTCTATATCAATTTTTTAATCACACTATGGATATTTTATTTTAAACATATATAATTTCATTCTCTTTCACAATTCCTTTGTTTCTTTCATACTTTTGGGTACCAATGTAAGGTGTTCGGACCCTCATGTTTAAAAAATGGTTTTGTTCGTGCTTATTCATTTTTTTTGCGTACTACTAGTTTTCTGTGGTGGAGTGCTGGTTCTATTTACATATTTTTCTTTGTAGAGGGTTTATATCTGATTGTTCTAAAATAGATAGCTGCAATAAGGCTGGAATATGTTGATTCTACCAGAGCATCGATGTAACTGAAGATTGGTTAGGTGTTGATGAGCATCACTGGAAACACTGCAAACATTTGCAGAAGCAACATTAGTGTCACTTTGTAAGATGTTTATATTACATATCAATTTCACATTAATGTTGTGGTCATGAATTTCATCATCATGTGACTTATATAGTCATGTTGGTGCTTGATTTATTTTTTCATTTTTGTATTTCCCTCATAGCTTATTATACTATTTGATAACTGTAATTTTAATATCATAGTATTTTTATCTGCATTAATGGTCATTTTGAATGAGACAAACATAGGAAGAACCCCATGCATTGGGTTTCATCACATGAGAGTTGTTTTGACCTTTGTCAAGCTATTGACAAAAAGTCCAAAGAGTTGTGTCTTTTGGCATTGAATGGTCTCAAACATGAATTCCATAATTTTCATTTTTTTGACACAATACATCAACTATAGAGAATGATTATCTTAAATGAAAACCACCAAGGTGTGATTCAATAGATGTATAACATCATTTGATTATTAAATATTGTCTTTGTGGAATGATACATGTACTCCATAGAATCCACACACACACACAAACACATTTCAATAAATTTTTTTGTTGTTTTAGATTCTCTTAATGTAAAACTTACTTTGATGGTAAAAAAAATAAATCCTATTTTAGATGTTCACATGCAAAAATTATTCAGGTAATTTATGCATAATAGACTATTTTGTATTTTTAATATCATAGTTGAATGTTCTACAATAATATCATATTAAGACTATCCGGCATTAATAATCTTGTGTTTGTTGTGTAAATTCCAAATGGATTTTTATTGTATTTATGTGTGTTTATGTGGTGTAATAATCTAAGAGAAACACTTTTATTAGTAGACCTTGGACTCTACCTATTACCATATTTTTATATTTTCAGGGTTTCACCTCAAAGAACTTTGAAAAAAGTATTCAAGTAATTTACTGGTTAGATTTTCCTTTATTTTTCGCTATCCAGGAACATAATTTATTTTAGAAGGTTAATTACTTTACTAAATCCTTATTATGGGACTTTAAAAGCATGTGTTGTATGTGCTTTGTCATCAAATCCAATTTTTTTCCATTGGATACAATTTTTTTCCAATTCTAATACCCACTCATATATGAATTCTTCATGTCAAAATGTGTATTAGATGAATATATTCAAATAATTGATGTCGTTGATGTAATCCCATTTCCATTATGATTAGAAATTATGTCATGCATTAATCCATCTTGAATTATTGAGGTGTCTAGGCTGATAATGAATTGATTATGAGTGATATCTTTATTAGTTCCATAATTTGTTTTTGGATCTTTCAACATTCTAACCATGAAAAATATCCCCTTTAACACATGCATTTTTTTTTGAATTTGATTACATATTTTTATGGTTGAACCTTATCATGATGAGAAAATATACCAAAATATTTTATTCCAAGGAACACTATCACAGGTATTTTCTGATAAAAAATTCCAATATGAACCCATATTTGGCGCAATGGGCCTCCCTATAGAAGCTGATATTGTGCAATGCATGTAGATCATGGTGGTGGAAAAGGGGATGTTGGTAAATTTCACACCCATATATGCTCAGTTTTAAACTAAAATTTTTGAGCCCAACATGATTCCTAGATTGAAGACCATTGCTATCATGAATGAATCAGTGAAACTGCTTAAAATAAGAAAACACAATGACAGTGTGCCAGTCGAAGCAGTTCCAAATGACAATTATGGTTTCCAAAAGTATATAGATGAAGACACAAGTAATATATCACGTTCAGGTTCAGCCATATCTAACTCTGAGAGTTACAACAAGTTTGGTAGTGCTGATTCAACCATTTTGACGGGTTGGTTATATCCTTTTTTTACTTTACTTCTTCCCATTTTTTATTTTGAACATATGGATTAACAATTTTTTATATGGTGAAAAGTGGATATTGAGTACAGAATTATAAGAGGATTATATATTTTTTAAAAAAAATCATAAACATAAATATTTCCATTACAGGAATGACTAATTCCAATAATAATTTAAAAAATGTATTTTATCTTGTAGATAGTTGTAATTGGATATTCCACAACTCTCTGAAATAAATAGAAATTTGGAGGGTAATATTTATTAGATCAATTTGGAGTTGGCTTCTAAAATTTTTTTCCAATGGTTTGTGTAACTAAGTCAATATCTTTTAATTCATGGTTCAAAAATCAAAATGAAGTTCTTAGTTTTTTCTGAATTTGACTAGTGTGTTTAGATCATAGGTATGATGATTTAAAAAATTCATGGAAATTTTGTTATATATCATTTAGGTTGTCCATATTATGCTTGTTTAGATATTTTTAGTTTTGATTTGGTATTTTTTAGGTTTTGATGTGGAGTGAGATTCCAAAATCGAGAACATATTTGAACATTTATTACATTGAAAGTTAGCCTCAAAAATCTTCCACTGCTCAATTTTAATATATGGATATATCAAAGTTATTTGTAGGGTAAGATCATTATAGTTTCATTTAAATTTCATATTAGAACAATTATAATAGAAATATCACACACATCATTTACTAGAGAAATTTGGGTGTATATTTGTACTAAGGTAATCAAATTTAATTTTTTTTCGGTTTTGGTATTTCATATTATTCCACATTCATTCCCACATTGAGAAACCATTTCCATAGAATGAGCTGCTTGAGAAATTGTTTTCCCAATTTATCATTTTAAATCCGGGATATTTCATCTGTAATGGTTTTTTAACTACCAATTCCGAAAAAGGATTACTCTTCCCTTTAGGTTCTTCTTATTGAGGTAGGCCATGAGTAACCACTGCATTTGTTTTGAGATCCTTTGTTGGATCTTTTCCCCTTCGAACACAGAAGCATAAGTCCGGAGTTCAATTTTTTTAATTGTTTTTTTTCATAAATTGCTTCAAATACATTCAATATTATGTTGTTGATATTTGACCTTGAATGGAGGTCATTGTTCCTTCGAAAAATAAATTACAAACATCAATCGACGTTGTTTCCAATATGCACACAAACAACCATGGGTGAATTTTTTAACTAAAATTTAATATTTTCATTTTTTTCATTAAAATTCCACATCTTTTGATGTCTATAGTTTGGGTCTTTGATTTTGTTTATGTGAACATTTATACTTGATGGAATGATAGCATGTTCATATGCTTATACATTCATCAAGACCCATACACTAAATTTGATTACTTGATAAACAATGTTGAATTTGATTGACTCATCCTGAATTCCACATGAATCCTCTACAATTTCAAGGTATCGAGCACTCATAAAGAGTATTAACACTATTTGAGATGGATGCTTTCATAGATTTCATAGACAGCCTCCACAATTAACATGTATCCAATGCTCGTAAAGAGTCTCAACATGGAAGCTTTTAAAAATAACTAGAAATACTTATAAGGAGTCTCAACATGGAAGCTTTCAGAAATTACTGTAATTTGATTAATGGATAAACAATTTTGGAGTTAACTGACTATTAAAAATATTGATGAGGTACTTATCCATGTGCCTCTTTTCTTGTTAGAATATGAAAACATATTATAGATTTAATTATATTTGGATATGAATTTTGAGACAATAGTTATTTTAGATTTGATTTTTATAGAGTATTATATTAATGAATCATTTATATAATAATGATGAGATGAGATTCTTACAAGAACCCGTGTCTATGATTTGGGACGACTCTTGTCATATCCCTAATATTTTTTGTATACATTTTTTCATTAAAATTTTATAGCTTTGATGTCATTAATTTGGTTCTTTGATTTTGTTGCAGGTAAACCTTTATACGTGAAGAAAGTGGAACTTGTTCATATGGTTATACTTCCATCAAGACCCATAAAAGAAATTATATTAATTAATAAATAATGTTTCATTTGATGGACTCTCCATGAATTCAACATGAAAACTGTTTAATTTCTAGGTATTGAGCACTCGTAATGAGTCTTAAAACTATTTGAGTTGGACTCTTTCCCAGATTTCACAGATAGCCTCCAAAATATACATGTATCCAATGATCGAAAGGAGTCTTAGCATGACAGCCTTCCGAAATTACTAGAATTAGAGTATTGGATAAACAATTTTGGTGTTAAATGTATCTTACAAAAAATGATGAGGTACTCATTCATGTGCCCATTTTCTTGTTAGAATATGAAAAATTACTGATTTAATTAGATTTGGATATGAAGTTGGAGAAAATGGTTGTTTTATATTTAATTTTTTTAGAGTTTTATATTTATGAAACATTCATGTAATATTGATGAGATTCTTCCAAAGAACCTGCGTCTATGATTCGGGATGACTCATGTCATATCGCCATAGTGAGATATAGATGATTTCCTCCATCGTGGTCATTTTATTATTGTGTGAATTGAATTCTTGGACAAAACTACTGGTGCGGACCATGACAGTGATAGTTGATGTGAGGGATACCACTGCATTTTTTTCCAAATTAATGTAAAAATTTCTATTCATTGTTGTGTTTCAAATAGAGAAATGATGCCTAGATTTTAGTCATTCGGACTATCAATTCTTGATAAGTCAACTGGGTTTATGTAAAATGTTCTCTATGCAAATAATGTTTTTTTACTTCCATTTATTTCTTTTTTTGTTTCCATTCATGTAGAAATTTTTCACAGATTTTTGGGTATACTCTATGTTTATTTTGATGTAGATATTGGAGCTGAAGGGTGTAACACTAGTATTGGAGCTGGTGATGGGGTTGGGGAATGGATGGGCTACATGTTGGGGCATGGATAGGCTACTCGATGGAGTTCTTCCCTAGGGCATGGATGGAGCTGTTCATTAGAGGCATGTATGAGCTACTTGCTAGAGCTTTTTCTTTTCAAGGATGAGATGGTCGCTGGTGCTGGGGAAAGTATGAGGGGAAAGGATGAGCTGCTCGCTGGAGTTGGGGCATAGATGGGATACTTGCTTGAGATGTTTTCAAATATTGAGGAATGGATGAGGATTGATGGGTATCAAGGTGGCTATGGGATCCTATTGAAATTGGGGGGGGGTTCGGGATTGATGGAATGGATCTTATTGATCATGTGTTTTCCTATTTATTCAATTTGTATTAAAATAAATTATTAATATAATTAATTTTTTTCTCAATATGTGTGATTACATTATAAAAAAAAATTAAAAACAAAATTTGACATTTTAATAGCAATAAAAAATAGTAGTTTTATTCAAAGGTAATTTATAAATAGATTGTATATATTGGTAATAATATTACCAATAGAAAAATTTGTCATTAGTATTTGTTGAGAAAACACTTTAAAAAACATATATATTATCTGTTGGTATTATTATAATTGTAACAAGTCTATTTTATCTTCCAAAAAAACATTTAGAGATAATGTTTTTACCAAAATTTTAGTGATAGGGACATATATGTTGGTAAAACGTTTTTCCAATAGAAAATGTAATTTTACCAATAGATATGTCCTTGTTAGAAAAAGATAAATATTTTGTAGTTGTAATATATATGTAGAAGTTCATCACTATGCGGGGTTCCAATTCATTTTCTCAAGATGTATGATGTGATAATTAATCCTTTCCTTGATTATTGAGAGAATTACAAGACGATGAAAATGTATCCATATAACCTCATTGAATATATTTGGATTAATTATAAGAAGAAAAATACAATATTATGATCAAATATTACTTTGGATATCATAAAAAAATGGTCAATAATGAGGATATACTAATGGGATTTATTTTATATATTATAGTAATTATGAATTTATTATTATAACATTATTATATATTAATTCCTCTTTTACTAGGTAGTATTTAATTAATAAAATATTAATATATTACATCAACTAGTTTTTTGTTGTCATTATTCCTTTTTTTCTTCATTATTGGATGCAATAACATGAAGAAAAACTGGAAAATGTGGTGAGGAACATAAAAATGTAGAAGTTGTATGAAGAATTATAATTTTTCATTATTCACTTCGGATTCTTTATTTCAGGGGACATATAATCTCAAATTATGATCTATCAGTAGGTTATCCAAAGATGAATGTTATAAGTAAATTAATAGGATGAATCATTCAATATAAACTCTTCAGTTTGGTTGAGTAAGACATATATTACTAAATCATTTTTGAGATATTTATTAGTAATTTTTAATCCACTAAAAACGTTGACTTAAAAGGGGTAATGTTAGTATGGATATGTGTTTATAAAATGATTTTTAATTAATAGGTATGAAGGATGATAGTTAATCATTTTATCACAATTCCATGTAGTTGATTATGGATTTTTTCAACAAAATAATGCATAAAATAATTTCTTGGGTTGTATCATCATAAAAAAAATTTATTGTGGAAGAATATTCCTTATAGAAAACAGAAAAATAGGACCTAAATTAATGATATTAAGATTTGGAGCCTGCAATTAAATGTATTTTTGGAATATAATTAGGGGATGTTTTTGGTGAATGTGTGAAATATATAATTGTTATAGAATTATGATGTATAACATCGAAAATAAGTAGATGAATATTCACTAGAGAATATGTTTTGATATTATTAATTAATATGACAGGATGATATATTTCCACCCTAGGTTTGAAAACAATATGGTAGATTTCACGATCCAAAAGGATAATTCATGTTTATCTACAATTAGAATAAATAGAGATACAAAAAAATGGATTTAAAGAAGTTAAAACATGAAATAAATATTAAATGGGATAAATCCTCTCTTTATAAGATGAATGTGTGACCAGAAATCAATGTAGGGATTATAATGGTGAAAGGGAATGATATATATTCGAAGAAAAATATTAAGAGTGTTCCTGAGTTCTATAATGGTAGCCATAAAATTATAATGTTTAGAAAAATAATCTTTTCCAATAAATAAAAAATTGAATAATGAACAATAACATGAAGATCAAAGATTATGATTCTCAGTACATCATAAAAGTACAAATATATGTTGATATCTTACTGATTATTTCTTGTTCGAGGAAAATTAATTGGGTATTGCATATTATGAATCATGATTCCTTGAATTTAAGAAAGTCAATATTTATAGACAAAACTATATGTGTTTTTTCAACCATAATAAATATCAAAATAATAATTTTAATTATTAATAATGGATTTTATCATTGCACTCCGAAAAAAATCTAATGGAAATGACAACTTTTTGTTGTGGTTGATATTCAAATAAAGACATCACAAAAAAATTTTGGAGGATAATACTTATATATTTATCATCTATTTATGTTATATATTTATAATTTTTTTAAAATATAATAATGTACCACGTTTTATTAAATGTAATTAAGATCTAATATTTACCATGATGTTCTGGATAAATCTTTATAGGATGTACATGTAGAGTTGTGTTTCAAAACTATATATCACCCTCAGATAGATGGTAAATCTGGGAAGACCTTTAAAACTCTATAGGATTTGTTTATATCATTTTATATGGATTTCAATGGTGTTTTAGATCACAACATTCATCATTTTGATATTTCTTAAAATAATATATTTCACTCATGTAGTCATATGGATCCCTACAGATTTGTATAAGGAAAGTGGTACATTAATTAAATACATTGGGATGAAATTTGAGAAATAAAATTTTGGTGATTTGGATCGATGTGGAAATTTTAGGCAAATTATTGTCTATTCAGCAGAACATTATGGATTCCTATAGTTTATAGAAAAGATATGCTAACAATGATCAAATAGATATGGGGTTCAATGTTATAGAAAAAGTATTATTTTATTTTTTACCTTTAATGAATGTTATTAGATTTAGAGAGAAGGGATATCTTGATCCTAGGATATATCATTCCATCATAAATTCAAGATTATTTTAAAATGATAGGTTATTATTTGAAACTTATATCTAATCTAAATCAACATTGCAATGTGTTCTAGGTATCTCCCAGGATAAAGAAAATACATAATCCATTATATGTAATGAACATAGAAGTGGTACCTCATGATAATGATATAATATTATGTGGAATAGTAATCGGATAATCAATATCACAGATATAATATACTATATAATAACAGTACTCAGTAGTATAATGTATTGTGGAAAACCCATTAGTTAGATGAAGCTAAATGGGAACCTGAGAATGTGGTGAATCATAAATATACTCTATTATTTTTATCAATGTGATAAAACTATAAGGATGGAATTAATTTAATGGTTGGTATAATAATTCAAAAAAATAGTATATGATATATTCATATTTATATTAATTTTATTTTTTTTAAAGATTTATTTCCACTCAATACATATTAATACTAACTATTGTATACAATTAAAATATTATTATTCATTGTCAAATATATTTACAAGCTATGGGATTGGTATGTTTGTATTTTTAAAACTATAATATAAATATTTTATTGTATATACATGTTTAAAATTAATTTAATTGTTTTTATGTGTTCAGAAATGAAAATAACAATCATTTCAAAGTATATGTGATGTTTTAAGGAAACAAATTTTACGTAGACAAGGTGTTTTTATTTTAATAAAAAAAGTTAATATTTGTGAATTATTTTAACAAAATTAGATTATTATTTATCCACAAAATTTTTTTATTTTTATTTAAATATTTTACATAGAATTAAGTGGAAATATATATCTAGATTATGATCTAAAATTAATTTTCTATTAAAAGGTATATGTCACATTTGGTACACTTATTTTACAATAAAAATGTGTTAAAATAATAAGATAATGTCTAAAAATTTATCTACAGCCATAAATTTTATAATTGGAAGATTATTGATTTCCCATTTAACTAAAAGTCTTGAATATATTTTCTCATGGAACCTCATTTAATTTAATATTTCTTTTACATTAATTAGTTAAAAGAATAAATAAAAAATAAACTCTGTTGAATTAAATAACTCTATATTTTTTTATTATTATAAAAATATGTTTTCATAGGTTTTAAATTTTAATTTTAATTATCAATAAATTAGATTTAACATGATAATTTATTTAAAAAAATTAGTGATTTAACTAAAACCTTAAATGATTGTGTAATGCCATCACTACCTTTATTCAATTAATAGAATAATATACTAAATGATTTTTAAATTATTGAATGTAACATAATGTGAGTGAATTATTATGATTTATGATTTTTTAGATATTCATAAAATAATAATAATTTTATTAGTTTTATATTGAAACTATGACTTGTAGTATATCTAATTAAATGTTAAATTAAATGAATAGTTAAAAAACGACATTAATGATATTTTATCACAATCATTTTTTATAAATTATTTAAAAAGCCTAATAATAATGAAATAGAGATATTTGGATATTATATTGTATAAAATAGACTCCCATGTCAATTAAGGATTCAATTTTCACTTTATATATATAATTATAATGCATTAATAATAATAAAATGGTCTTCCACTATTATAGTTAATTGTGGTAGACCAAGGGGTTAATTAAAAATACAAGAATTTAAAATTCCCAAATACCTCGATTAATTTCATTGGAATATTTAATTTATATAGAATACACTTTTATTCTATAGTTTTTTTAAATTTTAATAATTTTACATAAGACTTGAGGTATGATATTTATATTTCAATTGATGTTTAATCCTGATTATTTGTTCTTTTAATTTTGATAGGGTAATAATCAGTTAATTTTCTGATTTATAACCTAATTTTATTCCCCTATTTATATTCATTTTATAAGTATTTTTATGTTCATTTACATCTCATTATGAAGAAAAATGTTAGAAATATTCATTTATAAAAGACCATTTTTTTTCTCTATAAGATCGAAAATAATTTTTATTGAATGTTCAAGTCGTATATAAATTGTTTTTCATTTTATTATTATTATATGATTAATTAATTTCAATTTACAGATGTTTTACTTTTTTTTAGAAAATTTCATTGGAATCAACATTTATTATTCTAAAAGAGTTAATTTAGACTTAAAAATAGATTAAAAGAATATTTTTTATAATGTACTAAATATTAAAAGAATTTATTTCCATTAGAAACGCTCGTTGAATTATAGATTCATTAGAATATTTGAATGGAAAATTTCATATCAAATGATTTTTGTAATATATAATGAATATTTGAAATTTAAATTTTATATTTTGAAATAAAAAATTATTTTCCCTCACAGACAATCAATTGATTATATAATGTTATTTTTCCTTTATGATAATATATTTTGACACTAATAAAAATTAATAGATAAATTATTTAATGATAATATCATTAGAATTTGAAAATATGGTTTATGAATATAATTATTATATATTTTCCAAAACCTATTTTCCATCCATGGGTTATGACATGATAAAATTTTAATTTTTTTGTGAAATCCATTTTCTTTGAATGGGGTAGGATATTATGATTTGAGGAATGATTTATGATATCGTGGAACACATATTTATGGTTGCATTATATTATGGATTTTAATTTATTTATATATCCCACTAATGAATGTGGTATGTTTTAATATCCCTTGAGATAAATAGGGAAAATAAATCCATGTTCTTGGTCTAACATGAGAATTAAGTGAATGATCTTGTTCCTCTATAGGAAGAAATTCGATGTGATTGAGCCACATTAAGAAAAATGTGTTCATACATGATCTTTTCTAATATGATAAACATTTTTTTATTCTCACTCATATATGAATTGATGGTCCTAATTGTTAACCATGACTTATGATGTTGTTTTAAACCAATTATGGTGCCAAAATTTTCTATCCATATTGATGTTATATACCATAATTTATTAATAATGATTTATCACTGTCATGATTATTTTATATACATATTGAATATTGTTATGACATGAATGGTTTTAATTTTATAAGTCATCTTCTATATGAAATTTGTAAATTATGTTCAAGAACTGAAAAATATTTTATTATATAACAGTTCCATATTATCACTGATAATATATCCAATGTTTACACTTACTAAGAATATGATATGACCATTCCCTATGTTTCATTTCACAAGGTTATTATGAATTTTTTATGTAGGGTTTATTTTCCAAATTACTATGTGGTAATATCATAATAGTAGTTATTGAATACCTTTTATGAAATAAGAAAATGGTGTATCTAGTATCCAAATACACATGACCATTATGATCATTGAGCTTTCATTTATGAAATATGTTGAATTCTAATATGAATTTTTTTAACATTTTTTATGAAAATTATAGGATTCTATAACAATACACTTCAAAATCATACCTGATATAAAAATATATATAACAAAAAAACATATCCCATAAGATTGGTTCTTTGAAGAATTATTACACACATGAAAAAATATACCCCTTTTGGATTGTGTGTCCACCTAATAGTAAAATCCCATAATCTCCGACCATCTCAACATATTATTCCCCGTACAAATGTTGTATTACATGACATTATCCCAATGTAAGAGTCACCAAGTAAAATTATGATTTATATTTCTCTTCCACATTATATAATTTAACATTCTAAAATCTATTTGTAAAACCTAATAAAACATTACTATATAAATAACATCCCATTAAATAACAAACTAGATTCCACAAAATATAAAAATTTATTAAATCCAATATTGAGAAAAAGACTTTCAATATTAAAATTTCACTAGACCATTCCTTTGAAAAACATAAATCACATCTATACAGAACTAATTTTAAATAGTAAACTTCCAAATCATAAAATCCAAGAAAAATATCATAAAATCTACTTCAATAATAAAAACATTTATTAAACATCATTAAAAATATTAGGAACTCATTTTTGATAAAATTTATAAAATAAAAATAATTTTTTTAAAATTATTGGAAATACGTAGATCCACAAAAAATGTATTGATTCCAACAATTAATTATATCACTTCGTTCTTATCATAAACATCATATATATCAAAATTGAATGAAATGATAAAATTTAATTAACTTTTGTTCAAAAAATAAATCCAGAAAAAATAATATTATTAATCACCATGAACATACATTACATCATTATATATTCCATTGACGTCAAAAATATATATATAATCCTCCTATGTTCATCCCAAAAAACTCATCAAATGGGTTTCCACTTACGTTTATGTAGTCCATGTTCAAAATATTTATTGAGAGACATTATCTACTAGGAGATACAAGGGAAATTGTGTGAATATAAAAAAGAAACTATCCAATTTTGATCAAGGTATTTTATAATATGTTTTATACAGTGATAGTGAATACACATTTTTATGAAACCATGGTAATATTACCCATTCCATCTGTTAAATGGTGAATCCAATATAATTCCCCTAATAGTGATTCATTCTTGATTTTCACAAAATATTATCACATGCCACATTAAATTAGGTACAGTGAATAAAAATGAAAATATCCAATAGAAAAATTTGAAAGTTACCCTTATTTGTAAATTGTGAAAACAAATCCTAATACTGTGTAAATAAAAAAAAATATCTCCCCAAAATATGTAAAAAATCTTATAGGATATATTTTCATTGAAAAAATTATTATTTAATCATGATGAGGTAGTTTAAATTTCATTTTATGTAATAACATTAATTATACGTTGGAAACACCAAACCCCATTTGATTATTATAAATCCATCCATTATAACCATTAAAATATTCATATAACATTTATAAATGAAAATGGTATCAAAATAATTTGTGATTTAATTATAAAATAAAACTATTAATAATTTAGTCACACTAGAATAATTCAATTTCCAAATAGAATTATTTTAATTTAGGACAATTTAATTTCACAATTATTTAGTATATATAATTTCGTAGAAAAATATTTATAAAAAATGAAACAATTTCTAAATATCAACGAGTTGTCTAAAAGGAAAATTAATATGTAATTTTCCAAATATAATTTCTTTTACATTTATAATATTTTATTTGAGCTACAAAATGTAACTTTACCCATTTGAAATCAGATTATAATGGATTGTTATCATAAATTCCTTGTTTACAAATCGATTCACTACCAATAAGTGTAATTTGGATATAAAATAATTATTTGGGAAATAATAAAGCCCCTCAACATCTCCTGTAAAAACTATTCAAATTCAATAGATGTAGAATTATATAAAAAATTCATACCCACTACCATATGTTGAAAACATTATTACACGAAACAACCTAATTTAGATATATTCAATGATATAAAATACCTCCATCGAAAACCATTTGACTCATAAATAATATTCTGACATCAAGTGGGATATATATTTTAATTTTCATGAACATAACCAATCTTAATATTGACCATTCTCGATGTGAAAAAAATATACAACAATTGAATATTGTAAATGAATAAAAAAACCCTCTAAAAAGTAATGGGAATAATAAAATCATATGTCACGTCATTCAGTCATAATATCCAAAAAAATATTGAATACCATTCTCCAAACTATAATTTTCCTCTCTAGATTATTTGAATTTTTAATCAAACATCAGAATGAATCATATATTAAACATTAAAACAAATGATAATCATAATTAGATTACAATTAATTTATAAAAATATTGAATAAAAATAATTCCATTTACATTATAATATATAAAATAAATTAATGAAAGCATAAAATAAAAAAAATGAAATATCACTCCAATATAGTTACATAATTCAATACCCTGGTCATTTACCCAAGATTTTAATGTTATTTTATTTTCAATTGTATTTTTATTTTATAAATGTGCTTGTAATGTTTTTTATTTATTTGTTTATTAGATAATGGGGTTCCTTTGATGATGAGGATTATCTAGTGAATAATGGAATATAAAATAGCTCAGCATCAGTTTCAATGTGTGGGGCTATCACTTGCTGAATAAATAAATTATAGGTGGGTTCATCTACAACGTTGTACCATTGGGTACCACATTGGTGGACAGTTAGTATGCAATGGATAATGGGTGGATTTAGGTTTATGATTAATTACTAACATCCTTCCTATATTTTTTATAGGTATATGATTTTATAATTAAAGGTCATAGAAATTGGGATATAAGTGTGATTTTTCAATAATAGTTTTGTTTATATATGTATTAACTCCCTCAATTCTCTTCCTAAATTATTTGATCTTCTCGCAATGGTTTAACCATAACATTTTTAATGGATAAAAATATATTTGGAGACATTATATTAACATGTTACCTAGATCATTAAATATATATATATATTGAATTTAATAAATAATTCAATTCAATTACACTCTAATTATGAATTTTACCTAGTTCTTGATGGATATTTTGAATCTAAAATTATTCATAGTATCATATATTACAATATATTTATTTATTTTCTTTAAAAATGTAGTTGGCCTTCCAAACTATCTATGGGATTTCAATTCACATAAAAGTGTACGATGTATTTTAATAATTGAATTTACCATGTTCATATATTTTTTGAATTGAATCAATTAATAAATTAATTTTAATTAAATGAAATATGTTTAAATGAATAGATGAAGAAAATTAAATGTGAAGATAAAAAAGTGGCTTGTTTTAGGGGTTTAAATTGTGTGTGAGTATGATATCAAAGTGAAATGTTTATAAATATTTTTTATTATTGAATAATAAATATAGAATAATTATAAATTTTGCAAATAATTTTTTATTAATTTTAAGAAAAATTATTTTATTATATTAATTCTATAAATTTATCAAATTATGGCTTTTATGTTTTTAGGGTTTTATTTATGGATTTATTGGTGTAAAACATTGTTTAACTATATGAAATAACTGATTAAATATAGATTTTAATTACAAAGGTTTGATCTACATAAATAATGGTATTATAAAATTATAATATAATTTTTATGACATATAAATTGATATTATATTTGGATTAATTTTTTTGGACGTTATATATTGGTGTCTGTATACAAATTTAATGAAACATATAATTAGTTTGTGGTTTATGTGCCTAAAAATAATGTGGGAATAATAAATGGTGATTATTGGCAAATGTGGATTTATAATTATGTGTAAATAGTGGTATATAATGGTAAAACCTTGTATATTTGGGATGTAGTCAAGGGTTTAATGATCGCTAATATCATTTTTATGTATCAGAGTCCCTAATGGATAACCTGGGAGATACGATAGGTTGTGGTTGTATTTTGTTTTGTAAATTTTTATAGAACGAAGATAAAATTATTATATAATATGATTTTAAATGTGGATTGAAAAAATATAGAATATAGTCCAATATATGGTTTTACACAAATAGACATTACAATATAATTATTTAGAATAAATTTAATTTCACTGAAATATTGAGATATACAAAACACCTAGATTAAAGAAAACAAGGGATAGTCACACTACGAGTAGATTACTTAAATTTATATTTATAGAAAATTTATTTAAAAAAATAAAACAATTTTTTAGAATTATAATTCCAATATAATATTTGTGTGATTTTTCAAGACGTTTATGAAAATAATCATTTTTTATTAGTAGTGAAAATAATTAATTTTAATTGAAAAATCCCTATTATATTATGATATTTAAAATATTTAATTTATTTATATAATTGGATTTAAAGTAAATATAGTTAAATTTAATATAAATTACTCATATTTAGGAAATTGGGGTCACTTTCATATTGAAATAATAAATAAAAACATTGTACACTTTTAATCATTTTCACATTAAAACCCCACTTTCTCACTATATTTTTATGATTTATTTTAAAATAAATACATTTTCTTATATAAATAGAATCTTTATAATTTTATTATATATAGGTAATTATAAAAAAATTCAAATAATTTTATCTTAATTTTTTATCAAAATTAAAATTCAATACAGAAAAAATTAATTATATTGGTTATGGTAAAAATTAGGTTACCATGGGGTAAACTAGATTGATAATAGTTAAATTGACCTAAACTATTATCATAATTTTATTTTATCATTTTATATGACCATTTCAAAAAAAATTATATAATGAATAGAAATTCTCTTCCACTTTTATTTGAATATGGTCCATATAATATTTTAAATAATGGAAAAGACAAAAAATATACTTCTCTAAATTTTAATATCTATAATGATTTTGGATAAGGAAATTAAAAATATCGATCAGTTAAAACAATTATTTGGAAATATTAATTACTTTTTATTAATAATAATAATTAATTTTTAAAGATGACTTAAATACTTATGAATCATAAAAATTCCAAGGAGATATTTATTTAGTTAATAAAAAGATAAAATAACTAATAGTAAAAGTATTAAAAGTAATGTAAATTGATTGAATGATTTTGTTATGTTATTTAATTATATGAATATAACATTTAAAATAAAATTTCATATATTATATTTCATTTTGTTATTATTAATTATTTTTCAAAATTCATGCTCATATATTAATTTCAAAATCGAAAATAATATTATTTTATGACAAATGAAACATTATTAAAATATTTCCAATGACTAAAATTCTTATACTCTGATAATTTATTTTTAAGTGTTAATATATATCAAATATGTTCCATTAATGTACATATTTATAATTAAAATGAATTTATTTACCCCAAATAGTAAAAAATTGTATTAGTAGTGTAAAAATTAAAATTTTTGTTTTGCGCTTTACATTTCCTTTTGTTAAAATTAGTTTCATACAAAAAAAGGACTCTAAATTTAAATATAATAAGTAATTTTTTAAATCAATATTCCAAATGTTTCTAATATATGTCACTCTAATTTATATCTAAATCATTAATTACATAGGATTTAAAATATGTTTCTATTGTGAAAATGAACAATGGTAAAAATATATAAATGTAGATGTAAAGGAAAAAATGTTAAAAAATTAGTTTAATGAGTTTTGGGTTATTTATAAACTATATAATCCATAATAAAATATATTTATCTATTTTTTATTTACATTTTTTAATATTTACCACTAAATAATAGATAATTATGATTATTTACAAAAAGTCCTCTCCTCCTCAACAATAAAAGGGAACCCACTCTCCCCACATCTTCAAAATCCTAAAGTCATTTTCTCATAAAACCCCTACCTTAATCATCTAAAAAAATTCCTCCACTAATATTGGATGTTTTACATATTCATTGAATAAAGTATAGAATTATTTATAGAAAAATTAATCATGATTCTCCTAAAAGAGATAACATTCATCGACCAGTATCTTTATTTTATTTATTTCTACACTAGTATCAAATATAATTAAAACATTGTTATATTATAATATAAGTATTATAAATATACTGGGACGTTTTTTAATAATTTCATGACCTAAATGAATATTCACATCCATCATATGGGTTATCAAATTGTTGATCGTGTGTACAACAGACTACTGCCTCACAAACCATTGTTGTGAGATTTTTCTTCTACACCTCTCTTGGTTGGGTATGATTAGGGATATTATATATATATATATATATATATAATTTCTAAAATATTTATTCATCTAGAGTCACAATACAATTAATATATATTTACCTTACATTCCATATAATAAAATATTACATCGTTCCTATGTACAGTGGACTACAGGCTCACGAAGCGATGTTATTCATCTTTCACAAAAAATTCACATAGAAGATAAAAAAATAAGAAGGTAAAGATTACATGTGACATTACCAAAATTATAATTATATTAATGAGAAATTTACAATTATGAAATGATATTTTATTTTTTATTTTTTATTTCTCTGTTTCAATAACGTAATGATGAAACCATCATTCATGTACATGTGGACTACCACATTCACAATTCTAGGTGACTCTATTTCATCCTAAAAACAAATAGATGATATATTTTATTATATTATATGTAATTATTTATATCATGATCATTATGTAAAGAAATAATTGTACCTACCTACTTTCAATAATGATCAATTAAAAAATGAGAAGTAATTTATACATAAGTATGGCTAAGCATCTTCATGATCATAATGTATTTATTTTTTCATAACCATAATTGATTATTGGTTTTAAAAAGAAATATGAAATTTTAATAAATAAAATCATATCATTATTTTTATTCATTAAATGATTATACTCTATATTTTTTTCAATAATCAAATTTGTAATGAAAAACACACATAAGAAAGTATGGTAATAAAAAAATGAAATAATTAAACCAATGTATTATTAGTAATGAAAGGGTGATAATGTGTTAAAATATCATCACATATGATTTTATAAATTTCAATATTGTTTGGGAATTAGTTAATGTCATCTTTATAACCACTACACATGAGGATAAAAAAAGAACAATCAAATGAAAGCATAAAGTGAGTGAATATGTCTCAATTTCCATTACAATGATACATATTGGTTATTATACAATGACTCAAATTTATGTGCTATACATATTTACCCTTTTATATAAAATATATTTAATCATTCCTTATTCATGGTATTTTATAATCAATTTGAATTAATTAAACCAAGGGGTTTAATATTGAAAATTAATATTATCTAAAACTTATTGTGCAATCAAGAATTCATTTGATATTTTTGACACTCTATTGAAAAAATCACTTTTTTGTTATCATTTTTATTCATTAATTTTGTTTCTTTTAAATATAAATTTTATTTTTGCAAAATATTATTGTTATGAAAACATAATTCCATTTTTTAAAATGCTAATTACATTGATATTTATTTCATTTTTTGTAGAAATATTGAAAAATCAATATTGTTCAATCAATAAAAATATTTGATAAGAACCTTTTTTCACAAAATAAATAAATTATTTGATATATGTTGAGTTATTTTTAAATGAAAACCATGGATTTGGGTTCGCATAATGAAGTACCCTTGAAGCATCGATTGGACCATGAGACTAATATTTTGGCCTAATTCATTGGGTTTCTACCGACATACATAAACTATCAAGATGATGGACAATTTAAATAAATTTCATCCTGATATAACATGTAAATTCAGATATCAAAATATTTTAATTCAATCATTAGTGATATTAATTTTTTGTTGTTGTATTATTTATAATAGTTATGGTTATTTATTAATCTCTTGTTATAAGTTAAATGGAATTGTTTTATCATCTATAATTTATACATATTATGCTCATGTTATTTATTAAATGGAATATGTTTTATTTAATGACTTTTTGTATTTATTATAATTCATCTATTCATATATAAATGTATTCAAAATGAAATGTGTGTTATATTATTTACCTTTAAATGTTGATTATTATTTATTCATTCATGGTAGCTTCTATTATATTAAACACATACTTAACATTTGGTTGAACACTTATTTTTTTCCAATATCAAGGATATATAGTTGAATTTTTTGAATGATTTCTCAAGGGTAACATTAAGTTTCATTTTTTACCTACTATGTTTCATTTTAAATTCCAAATGTTAAATGTGTATCATGTACATATCAGGATATGCAAAACAAATAAAATAATCAAACCCTTGTAATTTGACCCATTGTTTCTAACGAAATGCAATAAAACAATGCACTAGATCAGGGGTATGGGTTTGGGGATTCTATTGTTGAAATAATAAAAAGGATAGTAAAAACATATAGAATGTAGATATAGGAAAACATATATTAGGGAACATATCCTTATGATTGATATATAAGATAATAATATAATAACATTATAATGTTTATATAGGGAATATATTATATGGGATTCCCTAAAAAATAAAACTATGTCTGGTTAATACGGTTTCCTAAAAAACCATTATAAATGATTTAAAAATTAAAAAACCCACAATAAAACCATGTTTATGATTCTGATATCAACAATGTAGATGTATTGCTTTTTGTTATGTGTTTTAATAAGATTGTAATTAAAATTATGCATTATAATTTATGTCATTATGAACTAATCTAGTTTATGATATTGTGTTGGAACGTACCATGCAAGGAAGAAGAGAATCATAATCATGTTTTGACTAATAACCTTTCTCGGATGGATTGGAAAGTCCCATAAAACAATTCTGCTATGGTTTATTGATTAATGTGATATCAAACCCATTATTTTTTGGTAATAAAAATACAAAAGAATATGGGTAATTTATTATGTCTCTGGATAAGATAGTTATAGTGTTGCGATGTGGGGAAAAGTAAAATTTTACATTTGTAGTGTATTTTTTAAAGGAGACAGTGACCAATGGTGGTCATTTCTAAAAAATAGTTGGGTTGAAAAGTAAATATAACACATGGAATATAACTTTATTATGAATACATTACTTAAGAAATATTTCCCTCATATAAAGAAATAAGATAGATATAAAGATAATTTGCTTAAAAAGAGAACAATAATGTGTTATGTAGTCTGAATTTTCCTCTATGTGGTTACATATGATTACTAAAGATTATATATGCAACATGGAGTGTACGATTAACCCATCCATTGAAGGGATCAAGTCATATCTCTACTGGGAACTAACCCCTCAATATTTTTCATTATATTATGAAATAATTTTATGTGCTATCAGGAAAAGGAAATTATTCAACATGTTTTATGTATTAATGTAAAATAATGAGAACAAGAGTGTAATAAAGATAAAAGTGTATACTAGGAAGAAGGGAAAGATGAATTACCACACATGTGACTACAATGGAATAAATCACCCAACCATATGCATTATAAGATTGTGAGATTCCCATAATAGTAATTAAATGGACACCAAGGAAAATACTGAAAGTAAATGATATAAAACATGGATATTAATTGTTTCAACTATTAAAATATGAGGAAATATATAAATATATTACCTAAGATTAATTGAATATACATTAGATGAATTTAAGGGATAATGGTCAATATTTTATATTGATACAATAGAAGTGAAATTCTTAATGTTCATGAGTTTTTTAATACATGAAATTTAATGTAAGAGTTTTTACTATATAGTATTCTAGATATAAGAATTATAAAATGTACAAACATTTCACTACATTACCATTTCATAAAGAATTTAAAAGGATGTGAATAATTGCACCATGGAAATTGATAAATCCTTGTTTTAATTATTTTGGAAAACACATGATTGAGATAAATATGACCTTTAATATATTACTTATATTTAGATTATAATTTTTTTAAAAGATTTTATTGATATGGATAATTTAAATTTAATAAAAAAACTACATTAAATCTAATTATTTATATTTTGATAATTTTTTTGCTTTCATTGATTGAGATTATAATATTTTTTGTTTCAGGACTATATCAAATAATATATTTTAAATTTATGGGAGACAAAAGAATGTATGGTTCTATGGTAAGTCATGTTATTATATTGTTTCAAAATAATACCCGTTGAAGGAAATAACAAGTTTGGTATGAGATGATTAAGAGCCACCCAATATTTTTTAGAGATTAATGTTGTATTCATTTATAAAATTTAGTGATATTATATTTAATTTTCTAAATCATAATATTTTGTAAAGATGATAATTTCAACCATTTATGAGAGGTTTTACGTTTATCTTTGGATTAGGTTTTTGATAATGATAATTTTACTCACCAAATATATATATATATATATATTTGAAATTTTCTATCAATTTTTAATAATAATATCTATTGATTGAGGGAATAACATATCCTTATATTATTTATATTACAATAAATTATTAGTGAATATTTTTGTAAAGACCTGTAAATTTAAAGGAAATTTTTTTTCATTATTTTCTTTAGGATCTTACGAGTCCATAGTTTCTGACGGCACCTGATTCCGAGGCCCGGTGAGCCCAGAATCAATATCCGAAGTTTAGCTCGGGTACGTTCAGTGAACGAACGAGTGGGGTTTCATAACTTTTGAAATGGTGCTTGGAAACAAAATCTGAGGGCACCGGTGAAACCACAATGACGGTAATTGCTTAGGAATAACTTTTATAGAGTTTCATTTTCTCGGTGAGGTAGATAAATAAATGGGTTAACTAAAGAGTGAAATAAAAATTTGTGCTACAATTTTTATTTCTATTCTAAGTTGTTATAACCTATGCAGGGAAGTTGGAGTGGGGCCCACAACATCCTAAGTCCACTAGGTAGGATATTAATGATGTGGGGCCCACATGATCCCCACCCCTTCAATTCCATTAAACCTCCCTCTCGCAATTTAATTTGTAACTCACCCACTCCCCCAATTTAATGGCATGTCAACTCTCACATTAATTTGATTGATTAAAGCTAATCAATTTATTTAATTAGAGTTTGAATTTTGAATTCATGACATTAGTTAATAAAATAAGGACCTACCATATTTTATTTTGGGAGGTTTTCATTGTGTGGAGATTTTGAGAGAGTTTACGCTATGTCTTGAAGAATGCGAAGAACATCAAGACCTCGATGAAGAACGTCATCACCGCAAGAAGTGATCGTCGTGCCTTTCTTCTCCTCTCTGTAGCTGGTGTGAGACTCCACTCCACCTCGGACTTTCTCCGTCAAACACATACATAGATTTTACATCAGGACACCGTTTCCCAAGACAATCTTCTTTCGAAAACTACTTCGAGTTAGGGATTTTAAGTTCAAATTTAATGGATTAAATTTGTGCATTGCTTTGTT
Source organism: Viscum album (assembly GCA_963277665.1). NCBI lineage: Eukaryota > Viridiplantae > Streptophyta > Magnoliopsida > Santalales > Viscaceae > Viscum > Viscum album. The sequence goes on along the minus strand of OY728145.1, from coordinate 1,920,892,463 downwards.
AAAGTTGTTTTATGTTATTTTGGCCGACTGTTATCAATTTAACGAGAGGAGGTCGGACTGCACAAACACGACTGATCCTCCTCCCCTTTGTTGTTGATCATCGACTTGTTTTGGAACGGAGGTGGCACGGTGCAACGACATCGTGTGGGAATGAGGAAAAGCACGACGAAAGTGTGTGGAGCCGTCGCACCGTACCAGTGAAGCCTTGGAAGCCGCGACCAAGGGTGGGTCGCGGCGGAGGACTGCAGCACCGTCGAGCTATGACAGAGCGTCACAGAGGGTTGTGGCCGGGGCGGGCCGTGGCGGAGGGGCGCTGCGCCGACGCGACGCGCCTGTCGGACAAGGCCGCGCCAGGGCAGGGAGGGACGACCGGAACCGCCGGCCACTGGCACATGGATTGCGGGACCCATGGGGGTCCCGTAGTGGTACACTGGACGACCACTTCGGCCAGCCATTTCTGGAATATCCGGGGGTCGTAACCCCTGGCTAGCAAAAAGGCGGGCCTCCCATGCGGGGGTCGTTTCTTAAATCAAGGGGGGGCAGCGCCCCCCTCCGCATCCCACTCGGCCGAACGGCCGAGCCGCAGGCCACGTGGGTTGCGTCCATGCCAGGTCCACCAATCGCGTCGGGCCGGGCCGCCCGCGTTGGGACGGACCCCTGGGATGGGCCACACCGTGCCAGCTGTCAAAAAGGTGGGGCCCCCATGTGGGGGTCGTTTCATAAATCAAGGGGGGTGGGAGCGCCCCCTTCTCCATCCCGCTCGGCTGAACGGCCGAGCCGATCACCACGTGGGCCGCGCCCGCGCCAGGTCAACTGGCCGTGCCGGGCCGGACCGCCCGTGCCGTGCCGGACCGCCCGCGCCGGGCCTGACCGCCGGCGCCGGGCCTGACCGCCGGCACCGGGCCGGACCGCCCGTGCCGGGACGGGCCGCCCGCGCTGGGACGAACCCATGTGCCGGGCCGTGGCGCGCCGGCTGTGCCGGGCCGTGCCAGCCGAGCCGGGCTGCGCCCTATTGGGATGGACCCGGACCCGGGTCAGGTCGACCTCGTTCGGGCCGACCCAGGGGTATTGGGTCGGGTTGGACCAGGTCCAATCCCCCTATTTTGGGACAGTTTTGTTCAAACACCCATATCTAGGGATACAGACGTCCTATTGATGCACCGTCAGTTGCGATGTGATCCTTGGATCGAGACGGTAATTTCGGTATATTGAACTCATGGTTTTGGAGAACTTTTCTTATGGATGGGTTGGTTCAAACACGAAACCAACAGGGCCTTCGGAGCGGAAACACTTATAACATGAGCTCTGGACGTCTGATTGACGTTCCGTCGACTTTGTTGGTTTCCTCTTAGTGAGAAGGTCCTTTTGGCTTACTCCTCCTGAGGTTTGGACACTTTTTAGTACGTTCGGGTTGGTTTTGACTTAAAAACCAACCGGGCCCCTAGGATGAAATAGCCAATAACTCTCAGACCGGACGTCCGATTGACGCGTCGTCGCTCACGTTGAGTTCATTTTTACGAGATTAATCTTTGGGATAAATCAACTCCGGACTTCGTGTTAGTTGATGTATCGAGCCCCCTTGGCTCGTGGAGCGGACCCTCCTGGTATCGAGCATGATGTGTGCTGGAACCCTAGAGCAGGTTGCGACTACGATGACGATGACGACTATGTTGGGATCCTCCGTGGTTTCGGCAGCAACGACGACCATACTGAAATCCTCCGTGGGTTCGACGTCGATGACTACAGTTCTTGTATCCTATGTGGTTCCGGTAGTACGTGACCAATGTTCTTGTATCCTACGTGGGTCAGGCAGTATTTGACTCTGGACTTGTATCCTACGTGGGTCCGGTAGAGTATCATGTCCTGTATCCTTTGTGGGTCTGACAGCTTAGCTGGTCTTGTATCCTTTGTTGGTCCGACATCTTAGATGAATCAGTGGCTACATTTGATCACCTCTATTGTCTTACGAATAAGTATTCATGTGTGAGCTGAGTCTTGATTTTCAATCATTATCTTTGATATGATTGTTTTACTATCTTGTGTGGATTGGGTTGTGTTATCCTCTGTGGATTGGATTGGGCTTTCCTGTGTGGACAAGATCGAACTTGGGCTCGGATGTTGGAGCCGAACCAGAATTGTTGACTTAGGTATATGTATGGGCATATACCTAAGTAGAGTTGGTTGTTACTTCTTGATTGTATCATTCCTTTGTGGTTTATCCTATATGGATTCTGGGAGACCTTCGGGGGTCTCATGGTCCCTACTGAGTAGCGTATACTCACCCCTACATGGGATATGCATGAACTACGTTGTGTTGGATGCAGAAGACAGACAATGCTGATTGAGGTGGGAGCTCGTGGAGCTGGACGGTACCTAGAGGTGGATCACTGGATGGGATATACTCAGAGCGGACGGCTGGAGCAGAAGAGCAGAGGAGACTATCTATACCCACCCTTCAGCTGGGACTTCCAGAGGACGGCTCGGCGTTGCTGCTTTACTTTTCAGTTGGTGTACTTTCTTTTCAGTTGTAATTTTTTTTCAGTTGGGTTTTTATTCATGACCATTTACTTTCCAGCACTCAATTTTGTACTCATTTTAATTTGTGTTTACTCTGCTTGAGTACTCTATGGTTTTTGTTTACTTTATAGAGGCAATGATTTCCCCTATTATCGGGACATATGCCTTTAGTGCTAGTCGACAGCCCTTGAACTATGGAACACTTTCTTGGGGTAGTCCTGGCACAGGTCCCGAGGACCGGTTGTGACTAATTGGTATCAGAGGAGTTCGGTTCTACTGTAGAACTCAGGACTTTGATCATTCTTCTATGTGAATCAACAATGTTAAGGGTATTGAGTGTGGTTATCAGTCCCAGGAGTCCATTGTTGGTGCAGCGGACGACGTATCCATACACCAGGACCCTGACTTCTGATTTCCGACTCAGTGCACAAAAACATTTATTGCATGTGTGTTTCAAAAGTTTTCATTGTGATTACTTTGTGTCATCTCACCAGGTATATTGTATTGACAATGGTGAACCTGTTTCTTTTCAGGATAGCCCCAGGATGGAATCCAGCTAGGGTTCCGAGCTTTATGTGAGACAACAGCCCACCGAGCAATGAGGCCTCGTTGCAGGGCCCTTTTACTGAAGAGGCACCGATGGTACCTTTACCCATCGAGCCACCGATGCCACCAACCCTAGCCTATTAGAGTGCACGTTGCCTTAGTGCAATGCACAAGTTTCAGCATCAGTAACCTCCCAGGTTCTGTGGGGAGACGGACCCTAAGGAAGTCGAGGATTCGCTGGAGGTTGTAGTTCATGTTTTTCGGTTAGTGGGGACAACATCTGACCTCATTGTGATCCTTGCAGTGAGCCTCCTGCACGCAGCAACAGGAAGATGGTGGAGCCTGATTTAACAGGTGTACAATGAGGCATCTCTCCTTTGGATGGACTTTGAGAGCCTCTTCCGCTCAGAGTTCGTCCCAGCCACCCTCCGTGCGGTGTGTATTCTGGAGCTACTACAGCTACGGCAGGGCAACATGACGGTATCCCAATACTCGGTGAGATTTATCGATCTCTCATGATATTCCAAGGACATGGTACGGGACCCATTCTTCCAGGCCTGAACCTTCAAGTATGGATTGAGTCATTAGATTAGGGCATTGATGATCTCCTTCAGCATCCCAATGTAGGCCAGAGTACTGGAGCGAGCCCTTCTTGTAGAGAGATTTCATGATGAGCCTACACTAGCAGCGATACCTACCGCAAGGTGGCACGTAGCAGAGTCTTCTGCAGATGGTAGTCGACGAATGTCATAGGGGTCCAATCAGACAAGACCATCAGGTGGACGACCTTAGGATAGAGGCTCAAAGGTGCGGGGCACACAACGCAGAGCCAGTCTTACGAGGAAGAGAGAGTGCTACGCATGCGGCGGGCAGGGCCACATAGCTCCTGACTGCCGACCCACCGTGCAGATGAGCAACATATGATTGAGGGACCACCCAGGCAGAGGAAAAGGGTCGACCATGGCGGTCCGTAGGGAGCTAGAGGATGAGGCAGAGGAGCTGGCCGAGCAGCAGGTGGTGGGCGACACTTTTTGGCTTTACCACCCCCACCACCAGGAGGTCCACCCCGACCATAGGGAGCTGGCGGGCATAGGCAGGCATAGCTTGAGGCAGTAGAGGCCTACGACCATAGCGCATTAGAGATTATTTGAGGTACTATCTGTGTCTACTCCGCCCGTTCTGCAGTTCTTATAGACACAGGAGTGAGTCATTCTTTCATTGTTGCTGCCCTTGTTCAGAGCTCAGAGATTCTGAAGGATCCGTTGGCTCGATCCTTACGGCCAGAGACTCCTACAAGAGCATACTCGATGATTACGCACTGATGTCGGTAGTGTGAGATTACTCTAGGAGGCGAGAGCTTCGGCTGGGATCTTCTTCTAGTGGTATCGAGGCCTTAGGATGTCATCTTGGGTATAGATTGGTTATCTACATTCCGTGCTCAGATCGACTGTATTAGGCTCATGGTGGGGTGTGTCCACACCGATGGGAGCAGATTCACCTTCACTGGCGAGAAGGGAGCCTTTGCAGCGCAGGATGGACTCATGCAGAGGAGAGGACAGCCGATCACTAATCAGTTGGCTAGCCTCATCCTAGGAGAAGTTGACGTGCGGAGTCCGAGTTTTCATGTAGTGGTGGATCATTATGCGGACTTTTTTCCTGATGACGTTCCAGGACAACCTCCTCATAGAGAGGTAGAGTTTTATATTGACCTGTACCCCAGGACAAATCTGATATCCACTCCAGCATATCGGATGACTCCCACTATGCTTCGAGTGTTACGGGTATAGCTATAGGACTTGCAGGGCAAGGGATTTATCCGACTTAGTGATTCACCCTGGGCTTCCCCGATTTTGATCACCAAGAAGGCACATGGGAGCTTACAACTATGTGTCGACTATCGTCACCTGAACCAGGTGACCGTGAGGAACAAGTATCCTCTACCGAGGCTTGACGACCTCTTCTATCCGCTCAAGGGAGCATGGTGGTTTTCGAAGATAGACATCAGGTCAGGCTATCATCAGCTCAGTGTTCGGGATGAGGATGTGCAGAAGATGGACTTCAGATGTTGGTATGGACACTATGAGTTCTTGGTTATGCCTTTAGGAGTATCCAATGCTCCATCAGTGTTCATGAGTCTCATGAAAAATATCTTCCAGCCTTACCTTGATCGATTTTTCATGGTCTTTATTGACGACATATTGATATACTCGACCACTGAGGAGGATCACACCTACCACTTGCGGGTTTTACTGGACACACTCTGAGAGCACCAGCTTTATGGTAATCTCTCGAAGTGTCAGTTCTGGATACGTGAGGTCGACTTCTTGGGACAAATCATTTCTGAGGTGGGAGTTGCGGTGGATCCTACGCAGATCGAGGCAGAGCTAGCTTGGGAGGCACCCATGAGCGTGACAGAGGTGCAGTGTTTCTTGGGTCTAGATGGGTACTATCAGAGGTTTGTTCTAGAATTCTCTAGAGTTGTGGCACCACTTTATTCTTTGACGAAGAAGTAGAAACCCTTCGTGTGGTCAAATAGATGTCATTAGAGCTTCCAGGAGCTGAGACATAGATTGACCAGCGCACCTATCTTGAGGCTACCAGAGGAGGGAGTAGGGTACATAGTCTACTGTGATGCATCAGGGATATGACTTGGGTGTGTCCGGATGCAGGAGAGATCAGTTATCGCCTAACGATCACGACAGTTGAGGCAACACGAGCAGAACTAAGCTACCCATGACCTGGAGTTAGAAGCAGTGGTCTTCGCTCGGAAGATGTGGCGGCACTATCTGATGGGTGAGCGCTTTACAGTCTATTCTGACCACCAGAGTATCAGGTATATTATCTCGCAGAAGGACCTTAACCTGAGACAGCGGTGATGGCTTGAGTTCCTCCAGGGCTATGACTTTGAGATAATTTATACTCCTGGAAAGGGGAACGTAGTAGCTGATGCTCTCAGCAGGAGGACAGGCATTTAGCTACTTGGGCAGGAGACAGAGTAGCTTGCTGCTTTGCCGATATCCTTCATAGATAGATATGAAGCAGCCTTTCTACAGTCACTCACAATCACTCCTCCATTACTACAGTGGGTCAGATAGGAACAGCGTGGGGACGTTGACTGTGAGACGCGGCGTGCACATATTTCTACAGGACATGCACCTGAGGGTTTACCTATAGGAGAATAGCACATCATCCTTTTCAGAGGACGTACCATGGTACCAGCTGCTTTACAGGAGGAGGTTCTGAGAGAGTTTTACACTTCCCCTTTAGCGGTGCATCCAGGAGTGGCGAAGATGTACCAGGACCTCAGACGACAACACTGGTGGCTGAGTATGAAGAAGGCTATAGTAGAGTTCATTTCTCGTTGCCTCACCTCCCAGTAGGTGAAGGCAGAGCACCAGGTACCAGCAAGCTTTGTACAGCCCTTGGAGGTCCCAGAGTGGATGTGGGATGGAATAACCAGGGATCTCCTGACTGGACTTCAACATACTTCCAGAGGACACAAATCCATTTGGTTGATTGTTGACCGACTCACCAAGTTGGCCCACTTTGTACCCATCAGAGAGTAGGGCTCAGTGGAGAGCATGGGATGCCTCTACGTTCAAGAGATCGTATGGCTTCATGGTGTTCCATCATCAATCATCTTCGATCCAGAATCTCACTTTACATCTCATTTTTGGAAGGGGTTGTAGGAGGCATTCAAGACGCAGCTATGTCTGAGCACTGCCTTTCACCCTCAGATGGTTGGTCAGACGAAGAGGACCATTCAGACAACAATAGCTACCACTCCACCATCATGATGACATCATTCGAGGCATAGTACGACCAACCTTGCAGATCATCTCTGTGATGGAAAGACCATGTTGGTTCAGCACTTGTGGGACCGGAGATGGTCTAGGTCACGATGGAGAAGGTCCAGGTCATCCAGGAGCAGATGAGGACAACTGATAGCCGACAAAAGTCTTATGCTGACAAGAGGTGGATACCACAAGAGTTAGAGGATGGCGACCACATTTTCTTATGGGTGTCACCTCGACGTGGATTACAGAGATTTGGCCAGGGTGGAATGTTATCTCCACGCTTCATCGGACCATTCCAGGTTCCCAACAGGATATGCAAGGTGGCTTATCGCCTGGCTCCACCACCTCAGTTGCACAGGATGGATGACATCTTCCACATATCTCAACTGAGGAGATACGTGCACGACCCGACACATATCGTTGACCATGGGGAGCTAGATATTGAAAACAAGGCGACTTTTGTAGAGGTCACGATAGAGATCGAGGATCGATAACAGTGGGTCCTATGTGGGTGGTCGATTCCTCTAGTGTGCATTAGGTGGCAACACGGGATCCTCTAGGAGAGCACTAGGGAGAGGGAGGCTCAGATGCGTGCTCAGTACCCTCATATGTTCCCCTAGTTTGTGATGTATCTTTACGGGGACGTAAAGCCTTGAGGTGGGAGTAGTGTAAAGACCGTTAAATTTCAAGGAATTTGTTTTTTATTATTTTCTTTGGGATCTTACGAGTGCACAGTTTCTGACGGCACCTAATTTCGAGGCCCAGTGAGCCCAGAATCAATTTACGAAGTTTAGCTCGGGCATGTTCCGTGAACGAATGAGAGGGTTTTCATAACATTTTAACTGTTTCTAGGAATCGAAATTCGAGGGCACCGATGAAACCGCAATGCTGGTAAATGCATAGGAAGACCTTTTATAGAGTTGGGTTTGCTCGAGTGCAGATGATAAATAAATGGGTTAACTGAAGTGTGAAATAAAAATTTATGCTACATTTTTTATTTCTATTATAAGTAGTTATAACCTATGCAGGGAATTTGGAGTGGGACCCACTACATCCTAACTCCACTAGGTAGAATACTAGTGAATTGGGGGCCAAACGAGCCCCACCGCTTCAATTCCATTAAACCTCCCTCTCACAATTTAATTTGTAACTCACCCTCTCCCCCAATTCAATTGGAAGTCAACTCTCACATTAATTAGATTGATTACAGCTAATAAATTAATTTAATTATAGTTTGAATTTTGAATTATTCACATGAGTTAATTAAATAAGGACCTACCTTATTTTATTTTTGGTGGTTTTCGTTGTGTGGAGATTTTGGGAGAGTTTACGCTATGTCCTGAAGAAAGCGAGGAACGTCAAGACCTCGACGAAGAACGCTATTACCACAAGGAGTGATCGTCGTGCCTTTCTTCTCCTCTCCGTAGCCAGTGTGAGACGTCGCTACACCTCAGACATTCTCCGTCAAATATATAAAGAGGTTTTACATCACGACGCCATTTCCCGTGACAATCTTCTTTTCGACAACTACTTTGAGGTAGGGATTTTAAGGTCAAATTTAATGTATTAATTTTGTGATTTACTTTCTCAAAGTTGTTTTATGTTATTTTGTCCGCATTTTATCAATTTAACGAGAGGAGGTCAGACCACACAAACATGGCCCATCCCCCCCCCCTTGTTGTTGATCATCAACGTGGTTTGGAATGGAGGTGGAATGATGCAACAACACTGCAGGAGAATGAGGAAAATCACAGTGAAAGTGCGTGGCGCCGCCACGCCATTCCGGTAAACCCTTCGAATCCACAACCAAAAACATGCCGCAGAGGAGGAGCACGGCATCGTCGCACTGCGCTTGAGCATCATGGAGGTCTGTGGCCGGGGCGGGCCGTGGAGCAGGGGTGCGGCGGCGTCACGTCGCGCCGGTTGGACAAGGTCGCGACGGTGTAGGGAGGGGCGGCCAGAACCGCCGGCCGTCAGCGCATGGAAGGTGGGACTCGTGGGGGTCCCACAGTGGCACACCGGCCGGCCAATTCGGCCGGTCGTTTCCTGAAGATTGGTGGGTCGTAACCCCCGGCTGGAAAAAAGGCACCCCCATGTGGGGGCCGTTTCTTCAATCAAGTGGGGGGGGAAGCCCCCCCCCCCCCCTCCGCATCCTACTTGGTCGAATGGCCGAGCCGCTGGCCACGCGGGCCATGCCCATGCCAGGCCAACAGGCCATGCCAGTCCGGGCCGCGCCAAAGTGTGCCAGACCCGGACCTGGGTCGGGTCGACCCAGTTTGGGCCGCCAAGGGGTTATTGGGCCGGATCGGACCGGGCCTAAACCCCCTATTTTCGGATAGTTTTGTTCAAACTCCAATATCATGGGCTACAGACCTCCGATTGATGCACCTTCAATTGAGATGCGATCCCTGAATCGAGATGGTCGTTTCGGTATATTATACTCAAGGTTTCTGATAACATTGTGTACAAAAGCGTTGGTTCGAACAGGAAACCAAACAGGCCTTCAGAGTGGAAACACTTATATCTTCATCTCCGGACATCAGATAGACATTTCGTCGACTTTGTTGGTTTCCTATTAGTGAGTCAAACCTTTTGGATTACTTCGATCTAGGTTTGGATGTAGTTGGAGTACGGTCGTGTTGGTTTTGATTTAAAAACCAACCGGGCCCCTGGGACGAAAAAGCCAATAACTGTCAGACCGGGCGTCCGATTGACGCGCCGTCAGTCACGTTGAGTTTCTTTTGACAAAACTAAACATTGGGATACATCAAATCCAAAATTTCTATTAGTTGATGCATCGAAACCCTCTTTCCTCGTGGAGTGGACCCTCCCAAAATCAAGCATGCTGTGTGCGGGAACCCTAGAACTGGCTACGACTGCGACGACGATGACGACTGTACTGGGATCATCCGTGGGTTCAGCATCGAAGACGACCTTACATAAATCTTCTGTGGGTTTGACGAAGATGGCTACTGTTCTTGTATCCTATGTGGGTCTGGCAGTACATGACTACTGTTCTTCTATCCTATGTGGGTCCGGATGTATTTGACTCTGTACATGTATCCTATGTGGGTCTGGCAGAGTAGCTGGTCTTGTATCCTTTGTAGGTCCGAAAACTTAGCTGGTCTTGTATCCTTTGTGGGTCCGACAGCTTAGATGAATCAGTGGCTACATTTGATCATCTCTATCGTCTTACGAAGAAGTATTCCTATGTGACCTGAGTCTTGATTTTCAATCATTATCTTCAATATGAATGTTTTACAATTCTGTTGGATTGGGTTGTGTTATCCTTTGTGGATTGGATTGTGCTTTCCAGTGAGGACTAGATCGAACGTGGTCTCATATGTTGGAGCCGAACTGGAATTGATGAATTAGGTATATGTATGGTCATATACCAATGTAGAGTTAGTTGTTACTTCTTGATTGTATCATTCCTTTTTGGTTTATCCAATATGGATTCTGGGAGACCTTCGGGGGTCTCGGGGTCCCTACTGAGTAGCCTATGCTCACCCCTACAAGGGCTATACCCGCACTACGTTGTGTTAGATTCAGACGACAGACAACGCTGATTGAGGTGGGAGCTTGTGGAGTTGGACAATACCTGGAGGTGGATCAGTGGACGAGACATGCTCAGAGTGGATGGCTGGAGCCGAGGATCAGAGGAGACTATCTGTACCCACCCTTCAAGTGGGATTTCTACAGGACGGATCGACGTTGCTTCTTTACTTTTCAGTTTCTGTACTTTCTTTTCAATTGTACTTTTTTCAGCTATGTTTGTATTCTAGCCCATTTACATTCCATCACTTACTTTTATACTCAATTTACATAGTGGTTACTCATCTTGTTTACTATGTGGTGTTTGTTTACATTATAAAGGCAATATCTTCCCCTACTGTCGAGACATACGCCTTTGGTACTAGTCGCCAGCCCCTGGCCTATGGAAGGCGGGTTTGGGGTAGTCACGGCTTGGGTCACGAGGATGGTTCATGACAATTATTGCCTCAATCATTAATAAATTCATTTTTTGATATGCTTTTCTTTCAATAAAATATTAATTAATAAACAACCATAGGATGATATTATTATTTTGAAATAGAATCAAATCATCTATTTATATTATCCAATATTTGTAAACTGTAAAATAATTTCACATCATTAAGAAATTATTTTAAAAATAAAATATTTTCATATTTACAAAATTTCATGTGATATAAATGATATTTTCCTCACCTTTTTACTTTATAATATTTGGTTGTTAGCCTCCCCTAGATCAACTACATTATTATGATTAATGATCTCTATCACCCACTATTAGTATTTGGGTGTGAGATTTCTTTTTCTATATCAATGTTTTCATTAATCACATATGATCTCATATATGGAAATCTTGTTCTATGATTACTCCTGATGACCTTAAAAAATATCATTATCTCTTACTAAGATGATATTTTATTTAATCTTTTACGATGTCGGTTTATTAATTCAAATATCACAACATTGATTATCAAGATAATCAGTAAATTAAGAAGATAGAATTTATTTAATGTGGTTATAGTATTACACCCAAATAAATAAGAATTATTTATATTAGAATAAATTTATTTTCCTCCTCAGGTTGTGATACAAAAAATATTATGTTTAATCAAAACACAGTTTATTCACACATTGCAAACTAATATGGAAATTAATATATTTTATTTATAGATTTATTATTTAATAAAATGAACTTCATTTTTAAAATCAAAATACTAAAATTAAATTAGGGTATTTTTCATGAAAATTGTATTATGAAAAATAGTGAGAATTACTGAATTTTAATTTAAAACAATATATTCATATAGATTGTTTATAATTTTAAAATTAAATATTTATAGAGATTTAATGTAAATATCAGTGAATACTATTTTCATTAATCAAATTTATGTAATTAGAATCATTTTAATATTGAATATTGTTATAATATTATTTATCATTGGAATCTTTTCACCTTAAAAACCTAAATTCATTTCAGATGTGCTGGATTAATATTGAATTAATAAATTTTACATTGATGGTACGAATATGGGAAAATTTATTCAACATTTTGAATCAGGTTCATTTGTATATCCTAGATAAATACACTAGAATTTTTATGAAAATAAATAGTAAATATAGTAAAAATTAATTATAGTAGTTAATATAAAAATGGGATTACAAGGAGGTTAAAACAGACTATTATGGGTGAAAATTAACTGAAATATTATATAAATATTATTTAATGAGTTTATTTATATGTTTTACTTATAATTATAAAAATTTAAAATAATTTCCAAATTCATTTGAAAATGAGGCATATAGTTAAATGAAAAAAGAAAAGGAAAAAAAGAAAATTTTTTATTCTTTTAAGATATATAACTCTTTGGGATAGGGGGAATGAAAAAATGGTTCAGATATAAATATTATTTTTAAATTATTTTTTTAAAATAATAATTTGTTTATTTATGTAATTAATTTAGATACATAAAATACTGATGAAAATCTAATATGGAGATTATTTATTTGATAAAAGAGAAACTAAAGTGGACTAACAATATTATGATTAATGTTAATTTAGTGAATTATTATGTTACATTAATTTTTTAGATTCATTTATAAAAATATATAATATGGAATTTTTTATCGAATTCAACAATTTTTATGATATTCTTTAATTTATATTCAATGAATAATGTCAAAATTTACAATAATGTTATTTTAAAACAAATTATAATTCTTTAAAAAATATATTATAACAAAAAAATAATATATGAACACTAATTTATGAATATTAATAAATATAAACTATTATAAATTAATACAAAAATAGTTTAATAATAATTAATATATTATCGTAAAAATAGTGAAAACCATATTATCACATATAATGCTAAAATATTGTTTTTCGTGTTAGATACATTAGTGGTAATATTAATTTAAAACAAAAGAAGTGTTTTCTAATAAATTATATATAATATTTATAAATATTGGTACTAAACTTTTTAATAAATTTCAGTTGGCTTTTTTCTTAACATAAAAATCAACATGGTTAAAAAATTAGTCATCAAACTTATAACAAAAAATGTTAAACATTTGGAAATATTTATTTTATGGAATAGAATGTCATAATGTTTTGAATGATATTTAGAGGTTTCTATAAACCATTTAATCCAAAAAAACCTTTAATAAAAAATATTTTGAGCCAATTTTTGTAATATTAACCTCCCAATGGTGAACACATTTGAGTGTTTTCTAAAATATGAATCCATATCAACTATAAATGTTCTCTCAGTATCCACACGTCTTCAGTCATCTAAAAAAATCGATTTACATGAATAAAACCCAATTAACCTAAAAATATAACTATATTCTTTATTGAGTAATTATTTTTTTGTTAATTTAATCTATTATGTGATTTTTGAAAACTAATGGAGGATAACCAAAGAAGATGTAATGTTCTCCCATGAACATCATTATTTTATTTCATTATCTTCCTTCGTATATTTTCAATACAACATGATGATATAATAAGATTAGTATCTTCAATATATTTTTGTATTTTTATAACAATTTAATGACCAAAAAATATTCCCAATTCTAAATAATATTTTATGAAATCATCAATCGTGTTTACGATGAGATAATGAATCCTGAACCTATGTCATTTCATTTATTCATTTACAACAATCAATCTTGTGTACAATGATTGATCTAATGTATATATATATATATGAAATTTATAAAATATTTTTACCTATAATGTATCTTTATCATATGTATTTATTATATACAAACTATTATATAATAAATATGATAGCATCACTTGTGTGAATGACGAAAAAACACCTCACAAATTGATGTGATTTTTCATTTTCAAATGGTTCACATCAAAAGTGATAAATAAATAGTTAATGATTATATGTTATATAAATTATATAATTATGATATTCATGAAATATTTTACATTATATAAATAAATGATCATTCATTTTTCATCATTCCTTTTCACTTACAAAATGATGTTCACATCATTGGTATATATCAGTATTATCACATTCATGAATCGACATGGCTCCATTTTCATCACAAAAAATTGATGAAATATATAATTATATTATATTTTCATAATATTTTTAAGATCATTATGGAAATTTAAAATATTAAATAACGTTGTTCTATAACTATTGTTTAAATATTGAGCACTCAATCAAGCATTCAAATGAATTATCATCTCTCTCACAACAACATACTTCATTTTTCATTACCATAATTGTTGATTTGTTTTTAAATGTATAATTTACACAATGATTTTATAATTTTTTCATTTTTATTATTTTGTATTTGAAGAAAAAATAAAAAATATGCAATTACCGATTCATTAATCAAGAAACATACATAATAAAAGATGGTATTTAACAACCAAAACATTTAAATTAATGAATTATTGTTAATAAAAGTGTGGTAAAACATTATAAAGGGGTCATATGTGATATTATCAATATTAATGTAGTTCAGTTGTATGTTAATAACATCGTTAGAAAATTTTATAGTAGTTTAAATAAAATACAATCAAAATGATGCATCAGGTATGAGTTTTTGTCTAAATTTACACTTCATTGAGAATTATTTTATATTGTGCACCAATTTCATCGATTTTATGTTGTATACGGAAAACAATTTTACATTTAATATCATGTTTAATCATTTAATCATGGTATTTTATGTTTTAATTTAATTTATTTCATCCAATGTGTTTTTTCTTGACAATTACTATGTTGTAAATGATTGTTTCTAATCTGACAACATTTTTGTGATTATTAAAATTATCTTGAAATAATGACCTTATAGTAATCATTTTTAATTAGAAATTAAATATATCCTAACATTAAAAATTCCTATGTGAATTGTATGATTATTGAATAAGCGTTATAAATTTTTCAAATGGTGGAAAAATTTAAAATTATTTGATTAAGATTGGAAATATTTATAAATATGTATCTATTTCACAGTATATACATATCTTATTAGGCACATAATTCATGAATTAAATCAATTATTTGATATATATGATTTTTTTTGTAAATTAAATACAAGGGTTGGGGACCACTCAATGAAAGCTCATCGATGCATATTATCATAAGGTGAATTTGTTGGAACAATAAGATGGGTCGCTAGCCACACACCAAAACAATTTTGTTGATAGATCATGAAATTATATTTGTTGTAGAAAGAACATGACTATAGGTAAGTTATAAAATTTTCATTCCCTCATTATTTTTATTCTATTTGATTATTTGATTACTTTGGATATAGATGTTTCAGTTTGATGATAATGTTATTATTTATATTTAATTATTTTAACTTCTTTTATTCCTACAACATTATGTTTGTGTAATTGATTATAAGGAATATGTCTCACTTATTTACCATTCCATATTTATTATTACAAATATATTCATATAGTATTGTTATTGAAATGGAATATGGGTTAAGTCATTTACCTTTAAATTATGATTATTCATTAAGGATTCATGATATCTTTTATTATACTTATCTCATAACAAGAATTGGGTATCACTATTTTTTATCTTTCATTGTTATCTGAAGTACTATTATTAGAATGAGTTGTAAAGGTTGTAGTTCATTTGATATTATTTTTTATATTGTTTAATTTTATATTCAAAATATAAAATGTCTATAATTTAATGTGAATAGTTTTGGTGTGATGTTCACTAATAATGTTGTTTAAATTTGTTGTCTCCTAGTAACGTAAAGAGTCTACAAAATATTTATAAATTTAAGGTGGTATTAGGTAATAGGAATTAATTATATTTTTTATATCATGATTGGATAAAATTTAGGAAAATAAAGTGAATATTTGTGTTAGTTAATGTGTATATTTTGAGCTAAATATTAATATCAACATTTCATGTTGATTAGTAGTTTTTATAATATTTATTTTATGAGAAATTATTTTTAATTATTTTTGGATTATTATTTTAATTTATCAGTTCTTTTGGACATCATCCTAAAGATACAATGTTTGTTACTATTATAAATCCAATAAATCATCATCAACATGGTATACAGACATATATATTGTGATTCATATATTTAGATTATATCTTAGTTTCATAAATATTGTTTTTAAACATTATGATTTTTCTTTTTCTATTTGATCCATGTGTTTAGATATCTGATATTGTAAGACATTTTTTCATCACTCATACTAAAATAGAAACATGTATGATAAAAAAAGATGGTATATATAAATTTGATTCCCATTATAATAATATTCTCTCAATCATTAAATTGCTATTTTCATTTGTTAAGATGCATTATTTTTTTATTCATTTATTAGGAAAATTTTAGACTATTGTTTTAATTTATAATAAGTGGGTAGTTTTTAATATATATTCAATAGAATTCCTTATATTTTATTAGGATAAATGTATATGTTTTATATGTTTCATGATGACTAATTTGAGACATTTACAAATTATAATGATAATTTATCTTTATATTATAATATTAGACCCTCCAGTGATAGTTTTCATAATCTCTTTACTGAGGAATGCACTTTTTTCCATGATATGATTCTATTAAGAGACAAAATAATGTTATGTTTGTTCATTACAAGTAGATAATATAGTAGTTTATTTTATCTATGTTTTTATTTAAAAGTCGGTATAATATATATTTATATTCTCCTACTATTTTATTTAATAACGTATTACTCATATATACATGGAAATTCAATAAAAAAATTTATGCAAAATGTAGAACAATAAAGGTTTACTATCATTAGAAACTATGATATATAAAGAACATGTTTTATATGTGATTCAAACCATATTATATAATTATCCATTTCCATGACACCCCACATTTTCATACCCTACAAAAAACACTTCTTCATAACATGGGGAAGGGAAACATCATATATGATGATCATTGATTCTAATAAGGGGAAACATAGGTGATATTAATTGTTGATATAATGAAAACATATGATAATAATAAGGGTACGTGATCATGATCCTAGATCATACACATTATTACAGAGAATAATTTTTTTAAAGGATTTAAAAAATATCATTTCAAAGGAAAATAATCATAATAGTGTGAAATTATAAATAATCAATCTTGATTCACAAGTTCATATAATAATAAAGATCATGTAAAAATGGTGATACACCATCATAATCATAGAAACCATATCATATTTTAAATTTGACAAACAATACCATAATATCATTGTGGATAATTCATCAATCCATGATTAATATATCAAAATAGATTATACATTACTACATTTTTTCAATTGTAGATCAAGAATCCCCACGTGGTTCCCACTGTGTATTGAGAAAATAAAAACATTGCCCATTATTTTCAAATGAGATATAAATATTCACCTCCTGAAATAAAAAGATATATAATTCTAGTCTCATTAATTATATAATTACAATGCATACATTTTTAGGACAAAAGATACAAAAACATTCATCATATTATCATATCATAAACAATAAAAATAAAATGGTCTTGATAAATATTACATTAATTAATCATAGAATAACTCATAAAAAATAATTGGGATTCATAAAAATATCATAAAAATTATAATAAGAAATCTCTAGAAAGGACAATGATGGTATCAATGAATAATATCCCCAGTCAACCATAATTATTCTCAATGTATTTTATCATCAATAAATACCCCTTTAAAATATCACTAAAATATATCTTAATGAAAATAAAAGTTCCATTTTTAAAGAAGTTATTTGAAATAAAAAGATATAATATTAAATAATGGAGTTAATTTTAAAAATATATATTTATTAAAATAGTAATGGAAAATGATGGATTTAAATTTCATAAAGGACATTTACATTAAAACAACTATTTCATTAACATTTTATGGTTAAAATTAAGTTCCACCTCCTTTAGAAAATGATATCAATAATCATTTGAAATTATTTATATGAATTCATTTATGAGAGAAACTTAATTTAATTATTTTTTAGAGTATTTAGATATATACTAATAAAAACCCTATTTCAAAATATTGATATTGAATAAATTATTTTTATGAAATAAACAGGCTAAATAAGGATGAATTTCATTTTAAATAACAGATTAACAATATTAACATTGATGGAGAGAAAAATGCTTCTAAAATATTGAAATTTACAAAATAAGCAGTGGGGAAGAATCATTAATGTGCGTTATATGATAATGATTTCACAATTTTTTTAACAAATATTCCAGCATAAAAATACCATTTAAAATGGGATTGAAACAAATATACCTTACCTAATTGGTAATATCCAATTGATACAACAATAAAAGAGAGAGCTGTATGTGGATTTTTAAATCAATATAATATTCATGGTAAGATTCATAGAATACATTCATGTGTTTTACATAATCAACACAATATACACAATTGGAGAATAAGGAATATGTCTCATATAAATATGAGTGAGTCTAGAAAGTCACTTACCTGTAGTCTTGTATTAAGTCATAATAATTAAAATATCCTATATAATAAATATATATTAATTATATATATTACAAAAAAAATCAAAATTTAATTAATTATTAAAATTTCAATAAAATTTCTAAAAATCTATATATCATAAATTCTTCTTTAAAACATGAACTCATATGAAACCCTATATTTCCCCAGTGTGTGTATTTATTTAATGGTATTAATACTATCACCTTATTCATAGATTCATCAAATCTAATGTATTAATCTTGAAATAATCGTAATATTTATTTTCTATATAGTATTATTATTACTCTCATATATCAATGTTTAATAATATATTACATCACCCTATGGGGACAATAATCAATTCATACACCTGTGTGATTTTTCCACTTTTTGGGTGGTTAGAAAAGAACATACTAATAATTATTTTTTATTCCTAATAAATAGATATATAATAATGAACAAATTATTTTATTAAATACTCTATATTAATCATCCATATACATATTTTATTAATGTAAATTACACCATTTTGTGGTGACAATATAACATACATACTCAAAAGTGATATTTTCACATTCTATAGGGCATAAAGAAGGATGGAAATGTTTCATTAGTCTCCATAATAAAATTTTACTATTGTTAAGATACTGATTTGAATAATTTAAATTTTATATCATAGATTCAGATGATGTAATTAAAGAAAAATATTTTACAATTATTTGTTAATTTATATACTTATTGGTTTAGAAACATCTTTTTACTCACACTTTAATACTTGAAAGGATGGAACATTATAAAGAAAAGAAGCTATAGGTTGGGTTAAAGAATATGAAAAGGTATTGTTGTTTTCATTTAGAGATATATAATGAAAATATATTTATAAAAACGTGAGAATAGTATGATCCCATATATAAATGTTATGAGGGGAACCATTAGAATTTTTTAACCACAAAAATTAAAATGAATAAAAATTCAATTTCAAATGATATAAATTTAAATATTTTTTTATATAGGATGAGTATACATAGAAATAATTTCATCTAATAATATTTAAAAAATTAAGAGTTATTTTTTAGCCTTTAACTATATGTTTTAACTATCATTGACATTTTTGGGAGTTACCACAATATCATGGGTTTTACACATTAATGAATTTTAATGTTATAATAAATTGAATAGTGACCCATAAGTATGAAATAGTTTTATAATAAACATTTTTTATTCACATGGATGTATATAATGTATTTTTGAGATTTTATTTTATTTAATTAGATATTATTTATCATATCATACAATTAATTTAAATTTCCATACTATTAATAATGATTGAATTTAAAGACAACATGATTGAAAGGGAATTCATTATAAAACATTAAAAAAATTATATTTTTTAATTTTTATCTTAAACTATCATTAAACACAAAAATACATCCAAAATATATTACTTTTAATATTTCTAAAATCAAATATTTCATTCTTTTCAATTACATGATTAAATATTATGTCGGTGTTATGGACTATTTTATGCAAACTGTTTTTCTAATAAAAACTATAAAATTACCTTGATAAAACAAATTTTTTCAGATTTAATGTTAAAATTTATTGGAAATGAAAATCACTTTTTATAATTATGAAAAAATATTATATTCAATAATATTAATATATTGAAATTGTTTGTATATTAATTTCATAGAATAATATAAAGGTCCTTATCAATGAAATGTGGAAATAATGTGTTATATTCTTAAAACTAAATTGTTTTGGGACTAAATAAACTACTTTAACAGGATAAAGATATTTGTTAGAGAAATATTAACATTTGTATCCCAATTTTTTAACCATGTTCTAGATTTTCTTACATTACATAGTTAAAAAATAGTTTCCAAGGGTATAAGATAAATTTAATAAAATTAAAGATATATATTTACCATATTTTATCATTTTAACTCCCAACATGTATTCCATTTTCATGATTTCCTTCATAAAAGATTAAAAACACATTTTACCATAATTGTGCAAATACCCCAATAAATGTTTCTAGTAAAATGTGTTTCATTGAAATAAATTAAATTTCCCAAAAATCAAGAATAAAGATCATCCCAATTTTATTAATTATATTATATCTAATTAAAAAGGGATATTGTATATTCTAAATGAAACTAAAAGTATAATATAATTTCTAAGATATATTAGTTTATAAAAATAAATAATTAATTAATAAAACATATTATTTCATATTATTTCTAAAAAATTCAGTATTTTCTAAAATTCATAAATATTAACACTATGATAAATTTTTTTTGTTGAATCCCAAAAATTATATCCATTTTCAATACAAATATTTTAAATGTGGGAAATTTAATTATAATATTATCATGAAATATGTATTTAATATTATTTGCTATCGGAATATATTTCAGAAACCTAAATATAATTTTCTAAAGAATTAGTACTTTTATAAAATTAATGGATAAATCATTTAAATTATGTAAGATATTTCAATATATATATATATATATAAGATTTTGGTTAATCAATTTTACACTCTTTTATTTAAGGATAATGTCATAATATATCAACATTATTTTTCTCATCAAGTTATGTGTCAAGAGAGCTATACAAAAAATACAATTTATTTAAATAGAAATATATTCTAGACACTTTAAGTGTTATATTTTAACAATCTATATAAAATGTTTCCAAAAGTGTTTCATCAATGGAGAAAATCATAATATTTGAATATACCTCTTATGAAAAAAACAATTTAAAAGACGGATAATGACATATCTTTTGATAAAGGGTATTTGGGAACATAATGGTTACCCAAAATAACACAAAATCACATTCTGTGGATATGAGATCATTTCATGGAAAAAAAATTTTGGACATGGAGAAGAAAAGTAACACCCATGGAATAATAGGTAGATATAAAGAACATGGTCATGATAATGTAAATGAATATAAAACAAAAAATTAGTCTACAAGGAAAATATAATCATGTTATTAAAAATGAAATTAAAATGATAGAATTTTTTATTTCATGAACTTTTCTTCATTTTGAGGGATTATTTTATGGTCATGATAACTTACATGATTAAATTAGAATAGTTAATTTTATTCCATTTAATATGAAAAGTTCCATCCTATGGACGCACTTTTATAAATTATATTTACATCCAATATCTTACTCAAACAAATGGATAGTGATGATTTTTCTTCTAGAAGGAATAAAAAATATTTACATTTAAAAAATCATATGATCAATAATTCATTTCTTAAAAACATAAATATTTTCCAAAATTGAAATTAATTTTTAATTGTACCAAATTATGATAAACACAAAACACTAATCTCAAAAATCCCAACAATTACAATAAAATGTTATACATTTTCCTTTTAATAAATATTTAACCTTAATAATCCTCTAATATATGTATAACAATTGTTTTTTAAAATATCTAATATATTAAATCACATATTTTTACCCATATTAACATTAACATTTATCCCAATATAATATGATGTAGCTCCAAATGTCACATTCAAAACCTCAGAATACCATCATTCTCATGAAAAAATCTAATTACATGAAAACCATAAAACATCAAGCTAAAAATAAATATTTTTTAAAAAATAACATTATAATTATTCGCTATAAAAAATCACAATGAAATAAATATATCCCATAAATCCAAAAATATATAATCATTCATAAAATATGACAAAAATAATTGTGTCATCATACACTATCTAACTTCTTGGTCACCAATACTATCAAATTTACATTACCAATCTGAACAATATATCTATCTCCACTAATTTTTTTTCAACATTAGAATTTAATTTAGTTTTAAATTTCTCTCAACAACGTGTTTTAAAAAAATCACCTTTCCACTAAATCACTTTTCTAGGTTATATGAATATTTCACCATGTGTGATTAAATTCATATTGATAATCTAGTATGTAAAAATACATATCTGTTTTACTATTATTATAAAAAAAATTTAATTTTAAAAAACAAATGTATAAAAGAATTATTAAATCCCAATACAAAAAAACGTCAATAATTACACTTAAAATATTAGTATAATATATTCCCTTACTTGTTCTACGTGTTACCCATTAGAATAGTTTACTAACTCATATAATACCCAATATTACCATATTTGAAAAATAAAATTCCTTTATAATTCTAAACAATTTTTCCATTATTTCAATATATAAAACACATTCTCTCTAAATTAACACATTCCCTTGAGTTATTTTTCCAACATTCCTTATTTTATAGAGGATGAATCGTTTTTATTGTATAGTATTCATGAATGACATTCTAATCATATTATACATGTTAGGAATCTAACTATAGTTGAGATTATAAATCATATGATGACCTGAAAGATTATGAATAATCACAAGGTTTCACATTCCAAATCATGTTTCACATGGTATGTTATGAGGAAATTCATTCCATTTTAAATAAAATTCATCTCTGACAAGATGGTTCTTTGATATTACCATTGACTAAATCCAATTATCATCATCTGAGAAAAAATACCCATAGTGAGAAATTATGAAAAATTATTCAAAGGTTTTATAAACCATGAAAAAATATTTACAATCTATCACACCATATGAATAACATAGGCCATCAATGGTATATATCCTTTCAAATTGTTCATAAATTTTCATAATCAAAATTTGAATTCACCTATATATCCCCTTTGATTATTGATCCTTGCCCACAGTCATAGGCCCATACATTATATTCCAGTTGAAAATAGATTATTTAATAAATATTCCCCTTTTATGTTACCAAACTTGGGTACATTTGTGCCCCTTATATATATCCAAATACAATTATCCAAGAATTTTATATATTTTCTAGGAAAGCTGCTCAATATCTACTTTGATGAATTATTAGAATACTAACTAACATATAAAATAATCATGGAATTTTCACTAATGGTTTATAACCATAATCTCAAATAATTAAATACTCCTTACACATACACTATCAATAGTGACCATCTATTTTCAAAATTAATTATTACATCATTTTAGATAAATATTGTATAAACTAAAATACGATCTACAATATATACATAAAGGATTATCTTGATTAGTGATTAAGATACATAAACAACTAATACATAAATGAATTAAATTATATCCCAAAATGTTCTTCTCATATCAAAGCCATCCATAAAACCCTATATAAAAATTTGATTCATAACCTTGGTAAGGGATCATAATAGAGGATGATCATAGATTCTAAAAAAGGATACACATAAGTGTCATCAATAGTTGACCATAAACAATCATAAGTTAAACATAAGGGTATGAGATGATGATCATATATCATAATCAGACAGTTATAGAAAAAACATGGGTGTTATGAAATTAATCATCATCATTTATAAATACATTATTACTAAGATCATGTAATTACCATAAATCAATCATGGAAAATGAGTTAAAATCCAAATCATAAAATCATTTCAACATTGTGTCGCCAAAAATGGAATAAAAACATTATCATTTATCACAATAAATTACTAATAACATTATATCATATTACATGTGATATAAATGATCGATTCCCATATCATTAGATATTTGGAGTCAACGCTTTGTTATCATTGGGGACTAGGAACCCCTACCTTCTTGCCATAGTGGATGGTGCAAATCAAATCGATTCACATTATTGTACAATGAGATATAAATCATTGCCCAGTGTATTAAAGGGATATATAATTCATGTTTCACCTATAATACAATCAAAATCCATAAATATATTCCCCAAAATGTTATATATCATTATTTATATCAATATATCGAAACTCATTATAGAACATATTCATTAAATGTTTTTATAAATTTTATATAACATAACCAATTGATTATAAATAACTTCCATTACCATCTTATTATCAAAATAAAAAACCATAAATATAATGAATAAATGATTTTATGAATGTACATTATAATTATTTTATGATAATTAATATCAAATGGTGTTTTCATATATTAAATATCTTATATTAGATCTCAGAAATATTTAGTTTAGGGATATCTATTTTATATTTTGATATCAATTTTTCAAAACAAAAATATCTTTAAAATATGAGGGAAGAAAGTTTATTTGAAAATAACCATGGTATATATTAACATAATATTAAAATAATTTTGATTAATGATGGTGGGAAATTATAATCGTTTTTTATAATAATAATAATATTTAATCCACATTTCTCTGTAAAATTGCATAATTATTCCATATTAAAAACAAGTAAAAGAATAATTTGATTTTTTTGAATCTAATAGAGGGAATAACATTTAATTTTTAATATTATAGAAGAAAATTCATTGGATTTATTAAAAGCATTTACGAAATCTTGGAAATGGAAGAAAATGGATACTTTACTGAATGAAGAAAATAAGAGAATATTTTCAAAACCAACTACAATGTTTTGCATATCAATGAGAGGTAAATGGTTGTGAGAGAGGAAAATTTAATAAATTCATAGGGGATAAAATTAAAGGTATTTTTTATATGAAATAAATAATATCTTTAATATAAATTCATGAAAAAATAATCACGAATAAAATTGGATGAAAACATAAATCAATTACATTTTTTTAGCATCCAAATAAAATATTCATGAATAATAGATCCTTAGATAAAATTTTAAATATAAATAAATTTCTATTGATTAATATAAAAATATATTCATGGTATGTATATAAACAATAAAATTGAATCTAATGTCGAATATGGAATATGTCTATCTAAAATTAAAGTGAGATGAGAAATCCACTTACATCAACTCCCATATTTCATAGTACTTATTCAATTACCCATTTCAAAAAATATAGATTAATTAAATATAAATAAATTATGCGACTATTTATGTCCTTAAATTAATATATAATATTCGTTTATTATTAAAAAAATATACTATTTTTACCAATTATTCATCAAACTATCATTCAGATGGAAAATGTTATGTGTTAAATGGATGTTACAGTTCAATGATTCTGATACATGCCTCTAGGTCATGGTTTTATCAAATTGAGGATATTAATTCACCTATCAAGATCCATATAAATTTTATAAAAAACCTAAATATTTTTAAAAACTGTCATTATATCCTTCCAACTACATTGTTGAAAAAAATGAATTGGACTTCAATATGTAGATGATAAGTTTTATGTACACACACACATCAATTTAACATTACATAACATTTAAATAAGGTTAATAATGGTCATTGCATCATAATAATAACAATTCATTATATTTAAGATATCATACTTGTAGTTTTTTTGTTATTAAGATTTATTTAAATGAGTTATAAGAAGAAATAAAATTGAGAATGCTTGATAAGTGTTGTACCTCTTCCATGAAAATCCTCTCTTAGATTATTCGATATGTGGTCCCCATTATATCACTATAATGAATTGGTTAATCTAGATATAGAATGAAACTATATGGTTAATAAATTTTTAATGAAAAATATAGGATTTATATGTAAATTATTTCTCAGGGGCCATTTTGGACATTTATATACTTCTATTCAATTTTTATGGTAATCGGTTGAATTCAATAGGTGGTAGGATGATAATTATTTATTTTTGGATGAGACAGTATGTTTTAATGACATATTTTGTATGTGTTTTCATGATCTATTCTAGAAAAATGGTTTTTTATTTTTATTATATTAATGGTATATTTTTACTCAAACAACATTTTTAAAATTTGTTTTAATTGTTTTATGGATATATATATACTATTATAATGTGGGGATGATAACTGGGAAGATTTATCATTAAAAGAAACCATGTCTTTATAATGATTTTTAGTTGGAAAATGGATAATAAATTCATGTGTCATAATTTAATTTATACTTCTAATCATTAATTGTTTTCATAATTATCTAATAATCCAAACCAAAATTATCTTAAAATTTTAAAAAAATGAATTCTTGTTTTAAGAAAGCATGGATTTTTTATTCATATGTTCAGGTACTTACATAATCAATGTCATAAATAAAGAAAAAACTGGTAGAACGATTTAATATTGGCACTCAATAGAAATATAAGATCAATATAATAATAGAGAGAGATATTGAATATATCCTCGAGAAATTTAATGACGGAAATACTATAAATAAATGATGGGTGAAAACACTACTAATTCAAATACATTTATGTTATATGGTGTATATTATAATTTCAAAATCATTTTCCTAAAATTTTTGGATACATTTACTATCATTATAGAGTAAATGAAAATATATAATTTCTTTAGTTATTAGTATTTCATAATCAAAATTGCATCAGTTGACATCGTTTTGACTAGTTCCATATATTACCTTATATATTATTACGATAAATTGATATCTTAGATAAATTTTTCATACATGAAATTATAACACTAATTTTTTAAGAATCAAATGTTTCACAATGCATTTTTTATCCCAAGAATTATTTGAAAAATATTTTGTGATGTTTCATAAAATTGATAAATAAAATACATTAACATAATAAAAAAATGAAAACAAAATTAAATAATAATTCATTAAAAAAATTTCCGCACATAAAGTGAAAAATATTTTTTTACCTAAATAAAAATAAGAATATTTGAATGATCTAGTCACATATTTTATTTCCAAGATAAAAATTATCATTTATCCCTAGAAAATAGGATGTGGATCACAATTCCACATACTAACCACATGAATACAATGATTCTATTTAGAAAATCTAATAACTTGGATCACCATAAAACATACATGTAAAAATATATATGTTTTGAGAATACAAGATTATATTAATATTGAATATTTTCAATAAATCAAAAAAATAAAATAATTTTTAATAACCATGATATAAGTCTTCTTATAATCAAACCACTGACTAATTTCATGTTCCCAAATATTAACCCATTTAAATTATCAATGAAAATATTTAGATAATATCATACTATTATTACTATAGAAATATTTGGAACAAATTATGGGGAAGAAATACCTTAATTATTAAGCTTCCAAAAAATATCCCATTACCCCTATATTAATTTTCTAGGATATTAGTACTACAAATAATGGGTATGAATTTCCATAAAAAAAATATATAAATCAATTCTTATGTGTCTCAAAATTATTAAAACCAAAATTTAATTGATAAAACACCTATAACAATATTCATGAATGCCAATTTATAATCACATCAATAGTTCCACTATAATATTCAAAAAAACGTATACATGTCCTTTTTCTAGGAGTTTTGAAAATGAATAGGGAATTAATTGATATATTTATTAAGTCACCCACATATAATGGATCAAAATAATTGACATGTAATTTCAAAATACCCATAATTTCCACATATAAAACGTTTTTATATTCCATTGAGTCATTCCATTAAGTTAATCTTAATACATTATTGACATATAGGATGTTTATTATTTCCTTCCTATATGGGCTTCATGAAAATTACATTTTATATTATTATTTATGTTAAAAAATTCATCTAAATTGAAATTTTTAATATTAATTTTAGATATATAATTATAAATACTAATAAGGTAATACATTCCCTCTCATATTTCACTTAGTTTTCCATTAGGACAATATTTTTATTTTCTACCACATTTAGTCTTAACATTATTTATCATTATTATATTAATTTAATAACAAGATAAATAAGTGTTATAATTAGTAAAATATCATTAATAATATTTTTAAATCATTAAAAAATATTTTCACACTATGACACCATAGGATTATACTATGTCATAAATAATCGTTAACTTTTGAAGTCATTTATAATTTCTCATAAATTATATATGAATAACAAAAATTATATCACCAAATATTGTCTAGTTAGGTGTAATCATTTAGGCCCACTAATCATGAAATAATAATGATTGGGTTAACTTCAAACATTCTCATTTTGAATTTTTTACCTATTTGAAAAATTTAACCAAAGTGTCTCCCTATTTTTATTATCTAGATTGAGATTTATTTTATAGTACAACTACCCAATCTATACTTTACCCAATAAAGAATGTTATCAAACACATAAAATTATCCTCTTGGTATCAATGTTTTTTTACCCTATTCACAACATAATAACTAAAACATTCTTCAATTCCAACCATAGTAACCTACTATTATAAAATAGAAATATTTAATCTTACAACATATATATTAAATATATAACATTAAGATCCACACCATAATTATAATATTATAGTTTCCTTAGAAATATATAATCATAACAATTTTAATATAAATGATTTAAATCATATCTCATAATTTATATCTCACATTATACCCTTCATTGACATACACTATTATAATCCCTTAATCATTAGATTTGGAAATGATACATAGGAACATGCAAGAAAAATTATTAGTATAAGTAATTATATGATATATCGATCAATAATGAAATAAAATAATAATATAATCAAAAGAGTATGATATCATGATCAATGATCTTTCTTATGGTGACCCTCCATTATTATACATCTATATTACATAACTTTCATAGAATATTTAAAACATTATTCAAATAGACACAGAAAGACTGTACTATTCTAGTGAATAAGGAAACATAGAAACATAAACACTTTTAGATATCAAATATACATTATATCTCACTAGGTTCTTCATGAATTGAACCCTTCTTAGCCATATCAAACATAATACATAACTTCATAACTAGCAGAACGAAATATAAAATGGGTGAGATTAAATTCCCAATAGGGGTAAACACAGGAGATATATATGCATAATAAATAGAATAATGTTATGAGAACATGATAATGAAATCAATTAATATCTGTCACGGCCTGTCCTCAGGACCCGTGCCGTGACTAACCCAACCCCGTCTTCTAGAGGCCAGGTGCTGGTGACTAGCACCAAAGGCGTAAATCACGATAACTAAAAAGGAATTGCATTTATAAAAGTAAACAAACACCACATAGTACAAGCAGAAGTAATACACTATGTACAAAAGAAGGTGCTGAAAAGTAAGTGGGCTAGAATACAAACCCAAATGAAAATATAGCTACAACTGAAAAAAGTACAACAGGAAAGACAAACAGCTGGAAGAAAAATAGAAGCAGCTCCTGGGTTGTCCACCACAGATCCCACCTGAAGGGTAGGTACAGATCGCCTCCACAATGTTCTTTCCTGTCATCCTCCTCCATGTATCGTCTCGTCGTGAAGTCCACCTCTGGATACTGACTCGTCGTGAGGTCCACCTCCGGTTACCGTCCAGTCCTCGAACACTCAGCCTCTCTCAGTGCTGCATGTCGTCTGCAACCAACACAACAAGGTGTGGGCATAGCCCATTCATGGGTGAGTATACGATACTCAGTAGGGACCCCGAGATCCTCAAGGTCTCACTAAATCAAAAAAGGATAACCACAAAGAAGGATCTCAACAGATAACCCTTACTTAGGTATAAGCCCATACTTATAACTAAGTTATTAAGTAACCCATCTCAATCATGAGGAAACACAAAGGTTACGATATCAACGGATAAACACTACCTAGGTATATGCCCATACATATACCTAAGTTATCAAGTGACCCATCTCAATCATGAGGTAAACACAAAGCTCATAGACTCGGCTCAAACCAGGATTTTCATTATCAAAACCGTAACTGCTGAAGAGCCTCTTCTCTGACGAATACAGTGATATTGTCACGACTCCGAGGTACTGCTCACTAACCTTAGACTGCTAAGGAACTCCTTCTGTCGAGTACAGCGGGTCGGCCACCTCACAAAGTAGTGCTCCTCTGCCATGGGTTGGCCACCTCACACAGTAGTGCTCCCCCTCATAGCCTAAAGAGGTAATCCTCCTATCGAGTACCGTGGGTCTGCTGCCTGCTACCAGTTGCTCCGTCCGTCGTGGGTCTATACCCAAACACATTAGTGCTCCGTCCACTAGGCTAATCGACTCACTCCAAGTCGAGTCGGCCAAACAGTCGTCAGGTCTCAGCCGGTTACACTATCTCCGTACTCCGTATGCTCGTCTCCGGGAGGGTCTACTCCACGAGCTACAGGTTGATACTCCATGTATCAAAAAGTCCCATGAATAAGTATCTCATGGGACCACCTCGTCATAGGGGTATCAACGCAACAGACGACGCGTCAATCGGACGCCCAGTTTGTGAGTTATTAGCCTTTTCGTCCCAGGGGCCCAGTTGGTTTCGTGTACTAACCAACCCAACCGTATCTCAACTGTACCCTGAACTCACATAGGCTATACTCAGAGGGACCGTTTCTCAATGTGATAACCAACGCCAATGACGGTTCATCAAACAGACATCCATTCTGAAAGTTATCGGCTTTTCTGTTCCAAGGGCCCGGTTGGATTTTAGGTACGATCCAGCCCGACCATACTCCAACTACATCCAAAACTCTAGCATAGTAAGCCAAATGGTTCGTCTCAGTAAGAGGAATCCAACAAAGTCGACGGAACGTCAATCAGATGTCTGGAGCTCATGTTATATGTGTTTCCGCTCTGAGGGACTTGTTGGTTTCGGGTTCGAACCAACCCGGCCATACTCAAAGTTCTCCAAAACCATTAGTGTAATATAAAGAAACGACCGTCTCAATACAAGGTTCTAATCGAAACTTACGGTTCGTCGATCGGAGGTCTGTAGCCCATGATATGGGCAAAAGAACGTACCTGTCCGTTTTTAGGGGGTTTTGGGCCCGGACAGACCCAGCCCGAGACCCCCCCAAGGACGGCCCTAAACTATTCGACCCGAACCAGGTCAAGGTCCGGCCCATTAAGGCACAGCCCGGCCCCGCCATCGCGCCCCGGCCCGGCCTGGCGCACGCAGGTGGCCCGCGTGGCTAGCTCGGCCATGCCGAGCTGAGCGGTAGGGGGGGCGCTGCACCCCTGTTTGAGTAACTACGACCCCCGTGTGGGGGGGGGGGCTCCTTTGGCCAGACGGGGGCTACAACCCTCGGTCTCCCCCTGAAACGGTCGGCCCGGTCTTGCCGTACGGTGATTCCGCTGTGGGACCCACCGCGGTCCCACCCTCCAAGGTGTCTGTGGCCAGCGGTTCCGGCCAGCCCGCCTTGCACCGCCACAGCTTTGAGTCGTGGCCTTGTCCCACCAGCACGGTGTGACGGCGCCGCGCCCCTCCGCCGAGGCCTCGCTCCTTCCGCGATGTCTTTGTGGTTCTCCGGCGCGGCGGGAGGTGGCGCACCCCTTTGCGGCAGCCCAACTCCGGCCATGGGGTCGTCCGACCTCAACGGCGCGGCGCGACGTTGCCGCACATCTTTGCAGCATTTCTCTATGATTCTGCGTGGTGCCGTTGCACCACGCCACCTTCTTTTGAACCGTAACAACACAACAACAAAAGGGGGAGGACAGTCGGTTGTGTTCGTGCGGTCCGACCTCCTCTCGATAAGTTGATATCAAGTGGCCCAAAAATAATGACGAATAATGGGAAAGGATATTTCATGTACAAAAAGTAATTAACCACTACCTTGATAATGAGTTGATATTCGAAGAGCGACGCGGAAAGCGGTGTCGCGGGGTGTTGTTCCGTAGACGTCGGCGGAGAGCGTCTGAGGAGAGGTCATCTTCTCTTTATCACGGAGAGAAGAGGATGATTATGTGTCGTTGGAGAACTCCAACGTCGGTGCCTTTTCTCTTGTCACGGAGGAGAAAGGGAATGGAGATAACAGATTCGCTGAGTCGTTCCTCGATGAAGAGATAACGTTCATCGCGGAAGGATTGAATCTCTTCACGGGAGGATGAAGTTCTTCCCCAGAGAAAAGAGTTCTATCTCCCTAATCTCCTCACACAACAACCAACCCTCTCAAATAAAATAAGACTTATCTTATTTTATTACATCAAGCCAAGCATTAAAATTTTTAAAAATCAAACACATAACTCACTTAATTAATTAAGTGAGTTGTCATGATAAAAGAATATAGAGGGGGAGGTGAGTGGTCTCACATTAAAAGGGGGGTTATGGAGTTAAGGAATACGAGGGTTTGGGCTCGAGTGGGCCCCACCCCACCGTTATCCTCTAATGGTTGGTTAACAACATGTGGGTCCCACCCCAACTCCCTTAATTAGGTTATAACTACCTAGAGGAAAATAAATAAAATTGTAATATAATTTTATTTATTCCTCACTAAAACCACAAAATTAATAACTCCTCCTGAGAAAACACACCTTCGGAAAAGGTGCTCCTAAGAAATTTCCAACGTTGTGGTTTCATCGGTGCCCTCAGATTTCAATTCTGAGCAATGGTTCAAAAGTTACGAAAACCCGCTCATTCGTTCACTAAACGTACCTGAGCTAAATTTCAGAAATCGATTCAGGGAACACCGGGCCTCAGAATCATGTGCCGTCAGAAGCCACAGTCTCGTAAAATTCCAAAAAAAAAAAAGAAAAAAATATCCTAGAAATTTCCAGGTTTTAAATTACTCAAACCTCAGGGATTTACGTCCCCGTAAAGCTATAACACAAACTAGGGAAAAAGTGGTACTAAGCACGCAAATGATCCTCCTGCTCCCATGTACTCTCCAGGAGGTTCCCGAGCTGCCAGTGAAAGCACACCTAAGAAATCGACCATCCACGTATGACCTACTCTTTTTGATCCTCATTCTCCACTAGAACCTTTGTGAATGTCGCCCCGTCTTCGACGTCCAACTCCTTGCGGTCGATGATGTGTGAAGGGTCATGCATGTATCTCCTTAGCTGAGATAAGAGGATGACATCATGAACCCGATGCAACTGAGGTGGAAAGGTCAAGTGGTAAACCTCCTCGCCTACCCTGCTGAGGACATAGAAAGGTCCATTGAATCTCGGAGATATCTCGCTGCCTCAGCTACTTCTCCGTAAACATCATCGAGGTGAGACCCGTATAAGGACGTGGTCATCATCCTAGAACTATAGAGGCCTCCTAACAGCTCAGCTGGAAGTGGTGCCACAACTCTAGCGAATCTTGGCACAAAGGTAAGCTTGGCCATCTGCTGAGTGATTGAATGCACCTTTTTATGCATGATTCCATCCTATGCTACCTGGGTTTTCCTTTTCGCTGACAAAGGAAAACCCCATCCCAACATTTTATATAAACCACAACATTTTTCATAATACAATCAATCCATGTACGAACTGTGGATCCAATCCAAACTCAGACAAACATCGCAAGGCCTTGACGTTGCCACCAAGAGATTCCAACCGAAACTCTTGCCTCGTGGGTCAGATCACACTGTCGGGATGAGTGTGATTATCGAGTCTCCTCCCAAAGGTATCCCTAGACGTGAGGTTCAAGTCAACGAATTACCGAAAACTCCATGCCTAGGACATGATTCGTGGAAGGAAGCAATGATTTGTATCAATGTCTTGTTGTTACGGAAGCTAGTAGAAGACACAGTCCGTACTTTGAATAATCTTTAGAGCCTTTTGGTCGCACACCTTGACTGCATGCAGATACTCTGATACCAATTTTCATGACCCATCCTCGGGGCCCGTGCCATGACTACCCCATGCTCACCTTCCATAGGCCAGGGGCTGGAGACTAGCACCAAAGGCATAAATCACGATAACAGGGAAGGAATTGTCTTTATAAAAGTAAACAAACACCACATAGTACAATCAAAAGTAATTCACTAAGTACAAAAGAATGTTCTGAAAAGTAAGTGGGCCAGAATACAAACCCAACTAAAAAGACAGCTACAACTGAACAAAAGTATAACAGGAATGAAAAATAGCTTGAATTAAGATAGAATAAGCTCCTGGGTCGTCCACATCAGATCATACCTGAAGGGTAGGTACAGATAGCCTCCACAACGCTCTTTCCCATCAACCTCCTCCGAGTATCGTCTCGTCGTGAAGTCCACCTTCGGATACTGACTCATCGTGAGGTCCCCCTCTGGGTATCGTCCTGTCCTCGAACACTCGGCCTCTGTCAGCGCTGCCCGTCGCCTACAACCAACACAATGAGGTGCGGGAATAGCCTGTGGAGGGGTGAGTATATTATACTCAGTAGGGACCCCGAGTCCCCCAAGGTCTCACTAAATCAAACAAGGATAACCATAAAGAAGGATCTCAACGGATAACCCTTATAGAGGTATAAGCCCATACTTATACCTAAGTTATCACATAACCCATCTCAATCATGAGGAAACACAAAGGTTACAATATCAACGGATAACCACTACCTAGGTATATACCCATACATATACCTAAGTTATCAAGTGACCCATCTCAATCATGAGGTAAACATAATGGTCATAGACTCATCTCAAACCAGGAGTTTCATTATCGAAAACAGAACTACTAAAGACCCCGTCTCTAACGAGTACAGTGATCCTTTCATGACTCCGAGGTACTGCTCACTAACCTTAGACTGCTGAGGTACTCCTCCTATTGAGTACTGCAGGTCTTCCACCTCAAAAGTAGTGCTCCTCTGCCATGGGTCTGCCAACTCAGACAGTAGTGCTCCCCCTCATAGCCTATAGAGGTACTCCTCCTATCGAGTACCGCGAGTCAGCTTCCTGCTACCAGGCGCTCCGTCCGCTATGGGTCTACAACCAAACACAGTAGTGCTCTGGCCACTGGGCTAGTCGACTCACTCCAAGTCGTGTCGGCCAAGCAGTCGTTAGGTCTCAGACGGTTACATGGTCTCCGTACTCCGTACGCTCGACTCCAGGAGGGTCCTCTCCACGATTTACAGGTTGATAATCCATGTATCTAAAATTCCCAAGAAGATGTATCTCGAAGGACCGCCTCATCATAGGGGTCTCAAGGCAACAGATGACACATCAATCGGACACCCGGTCTGCGAGTTATTAGCTTTTCCATCCTAGGGGCTCGGTTGGATTCATGTACTAAACAACCCGAACATATCTCAAATGAACCCAAAACTCACATATGGTATACTCATAGGGACCGTTTGAAAATGTGATAACCAACTCCACTGACGGTTCGTCAAACGGACGTCCGGTCTGAATGTTATTGGCATTTCCGTTCCAGGGGCCCGGTTGGATTTTAGGTACAATCCAACCCGGCCATACTCCAAATGCATCCAAACCTCAAGAAGATTAATTCAAAAGGTCAGTCTCAGTAAGAGGAATCCAACAAAGTCGAAGGCACGTCAATCAGACGTCCGGTGCTCAAGTTATCGGCGTCTCCGCTCCGAGGGGCCGGTTGGTTTCGGGTTCGAACCAACCCAAACGTACTCAATGTTCTCCAAAACCTTGAGTGTAATATACTAATACGACCTTCTCGATCCAAGGATCGCATCTCAACTGACAGGGCAGCGATCGGAGGTCCGTAGCCAAATATATGGGCCAAAGAACGTACCAGTCCGTTTATAGAGGGTTTTGGGCCCAGATCGACCCAGACCGAGACCCCCCCAGGGTCGGCCCAAACCGGGTCGACCTGAACCGGGTCCGAGTCTGGTCCATTATGGAGCGGCCTAGCCTGGTGGGCATGGCCCTACCCCGCAGGCGCTTCCCGTCCCGGCCTGGGCGCGGCCTGGCCCGGTCTGGGCGGCCCAGCCTGGCGCGCGCGCGTGGCCCGCGTGGCCAGCTCATCCATGCCGAGCTGAGTGGAAGCGGGGAGGGGGGTTTCCCACTATTTGAGTAACTGCGGCCCCCACATGGGGGGGGGGCTCATTTGGCCAACCGGGGGTTACGACTCCCGGTCTCCCCCTCAAACGGCCGGCCCTGTCCGGCCAGCCGGTGATGCCGCCACGAGACCCACCGCGGTCCCACCCTCCTAGGTGCCAGCGGCCCGCGGTTCCCGCTACCCCGCCGCGACTTTGATCCATGGCCTTGTCCGACCATCACGGCGCGACGGCGCCGCGCCCCTCTTCCCTGGCCCCGCTCCGGCCGCGGTGTCTTCATGTTTCTCCGGTGCGGCGTGACGGCACCTCGACCCTTCACAGTAGCCCGACTCCGGCCACGGCTTCATTCGTCCTCAACAGCATGATGCGACGGCGCCGTTCATCTTTGCCCCATTTCTCCATGATTTCGCGCGGTGTCGTTGCACCGCACCGCCTTCTTTCGAACCGCAACAACACGACAACAAAAGGGAGAGGAGAGTCTACCGTGTTTGTGCGGTCCGACCTCCTCCAAATAAGTTTATATAAAGTGGCCCAAAAATAAAGACGAAGAACAACAAATGATATTTCATCAACAAAAAATAATTAACCCCTACCTTGATAACGAGTTGATGTTCGAAGAACGTCGCAGAATGCGGCGTCACGGGGCGTGGTTCCGTAAACATCGACAGAGAGCATCTGAGGAGACATCATATTCTCTTTATCACGGAGAGAAGAGGATGATTATGTGTCATTGGAGAACCCCTATGTCGGTGTCTCTTCCCTTGTCGCGAAGGAGAAAGGGAATGGAGATACCGGAGTCACTGAGTCGTTCTTCGTTGAAGAGATGACGTTATTCGCTGAAGTATTGAAGCTCTTCACGGGTGGGTGAAGTTCTTCCCCAGAGAAAAGAGTTCTATCTCCCCAATCTCCTCACACAATAACCAACCCTCTCAAATAAAATAAGACTTATCTTATTTTATTACATCAAGCCATGCATTTCAATTTTTAAAAATCAAACACATAACTCACTTAATTAATTAAGTGAGTTGGCATGACTAAACAATAGAGAGGTGGAGGTGAGTGGTCTCACATTAAAAGGGGGGTTATGGAGTTAATGAATATGAGGGGTTGGGATCTTGTGGGCCCCACCCCACCTTTATCCTCTAATGGTTGGTTAACAACATGTGGGTCCCACCCCCAACTCCCTTACATAGGTTATAACAACCTAGGGGAAAATAAATATAATTGTAATATAATTTTATTTATTCCTAACTAAAACCACAAAATTAACAACTCCTCCTGAGAAACACACCTTCGGAAAAGGTGATCCTATGCAATTACCGATGTTGCAGTTTCATCGGTGCCGTCCGATTTCAATTTCGAGCACTGGTTCAAAAGATAGGAAAACCTGCTCATTCTTTCACTGAACGTACCCGAGCTAAACTTCGGAAATAGATTCTAGGCACATCGGGCCTCAGAATCAGGTGTCATTCGAAGTCGTAGTCTCGTAAAATTCCATTGAAATTAAGAAAAATTGGTCCTTGAAATTTCCAGATCTTTACAATATCATACCCTACAAATCAAATAGCAAATTCAAGAATTACTTAATATTTAATGGAATTTTAAAATACTAAAAACATAAATAAATAACTAATATAATTCATAAAAGTAGAACACATGAATATGTAATTGAATTTTGGGAGACACAGATGAATATAAATTAACTTCTATAATAGTCAAATAATTACTTGCAATTACATCTTAGTAGCATGGGTTCACCCCCATACCATATTCTTATTCATGATTCCCTATCATGTACATATTATTATCATAAATTCACTCCACATAACATCATGATATTCATAGTTCACACTCATGGACGTCATTATAGTGATGGAAAAACCTGAATACCATCATAGTCCTTCTAATGAGAAATGAAGATTTACCAAATTTAATAGAGGTATATATAGTTACCTTCCATATAATTAAAAAAACCTACATACATGTACCATAAAATCATTAAAAATAGTATCAAAATCCATGAAATGATATGGTTATCCTAAAAATAGAATCATATCATATCCTATGGAAAAAATATAATGGTTTAATAATCATTTCATCAAAATCATAACCCATTAAAAGAAGTAGTATTTAAATTCATATAATCCATGAAAGTGAAAGAGGTATGGTAAATATGAGACTATCAAAACATAAAATATTTAAAGGAAGATTACAAATTCAAACATAAAATAATTTCACATGAAAGGAATAAGTAATACAAATGGATTTCATCATAGATGTAAAATAATTTTGATATATATTTAAAAAACATTTGAAGAGAAAAATATCATTTCTTATTTGTAATGTATGTTAATCATAAAATCTTTTGAAACCCATTTTCATTGAAAATGGCTTTGGAAACATATAATTCAAGTATTGAAACCTAAAAAAATTAAATTAATTATTCCATGAAATTGATCCTCAAGGAATGTTTGAAAAAAATATTTGATACCTTTTTTAAAATATAACAGATTTCATATCAAAGACAATAATACAATCATTATTTTTATAAATAGAATTTTAAAATCATCTAATGTACCAAATAGTGGAAAAATTTACTAATATATTGATATATATTGAATATAAATAGGATAAGGAAAATAGTGATTTTTCTAAAGAGATGGATGAAAATATTTCATTAATGGTTGTGTAATCATAAGCAATCCTGACAACTAATGAGATGGTTTCAATAAACTATAACCACATTGTAACATGGGATCATAATACATATTATGGAATATGAAATTACATGAAACATAAAATATCATGAAAAAACGTTGTTCATTATATAACATATAAAATTGAAATATATAAACATAAAAAAATAATATTGGTTCATTGAAAAAATGACTCTCAAAGAGGAAAGTTGATACAAAAATATATTACCAATTTGGTGACTTTTGAAACATAATCCCCATGAAATAATGATAATTTTATTGTTATGTAAATACCCATAAATTGATGAGTTAAAATTAAATAATAAACTCACTGTTATTATATACAATACAGAAAATAAAATAGTCATAAACATGACATGTATTTCACAAATATAAAATGTGAGATGAAATTTCCATACATTGTATCTTGAGACTTTCCAAACTCATATAATAGTCCTATATAATACATTATAATTTATTATAAATCATTATAATAACCAAATTATTTTATAGAATACTACATGAGTTTTTATTATAACATTATATTACCCACTTGTAAAAAAATTTGTGTTCTGGTTTCACTTCGAGTAAAATCTACTTTTTTCATCACATGTTTATTAATTTGTTATACCTTTAGCCCAAATAAATATAACATAATTTAAAAAATTTAAACCATAAATATCAAATAAATTCATTATATGTGTATTTTAAAAATCAAAATAATATTGAAGTTTAAAATTTGATTCACCATTCATGGATATGGTAGGTCGTACGTACATATTCACATTATTTTAGTTTTATTATTATATTGAACGAACACTGGAAAATTACATATACTGATATAAGATTATAACATAATTGAAGTGTCAAATTTTCATAAATATTTTATATGTTTACTCATACCATTCTTAATACATTCTAGGTTCTTTTTGATCAAATAACATCGCTCTGAGTGGGTGAAAGTGAACATTTATTAAAACAATTATCGTATTCACACAAAATTGAAATTATAAGGATGTGTATTTTAAAATAATTACGGAATATTTCAGTAATATTAAATTTTATATATATTATATATAAATATTGTGATAATAATTATTTAAACCATTAGAGGGAGTAATGAAAAAATTAACAATCATCATTTTGTGAGGCGGTAGTTTGTGGTACACGTTAACATTATGGTAATCACACATAAGAAGGTTGTGTGTATAATTATTGGAAAAACATATCATAAAAATAAAAATTATATTTAGGATGCTGTTTTTTTCTAAAAAATGAATAAATTGAGATGATGTGATAGATAATGGAAATAACATCAAGGATTTTGCGGGAGGGTGTAGCCTCTTAATCAGGTAAATCCTTTTGGTTTGTAGAAAATGGATTCTTTGGAATGATTAATTCCAAAAAGGATTCTTAATGGATGATTAGTGTTTATTTGGGAGCATATTTGGTCAGTTAATGGGTGAACTTAATTTATTTTACTTGTTTTAAGAAGCGATAAGATATGAGGATTGTTTATAGTTGAGAAGGAGTGTCACTCTTGAAAATGTTTTGAAAAATATTTACAACATTATTTTTACTATTTAATTTGTGTCCAATAATTGACCCAATTCTAGATAATATAGGAAAGGGTTGAAATATATCAGGAAAATTGAACTTTTAAAATTTTATAGGTTATTTTGGGTCTTAAATATATGGTATAGTACTTCGTTAACCTAATTTTTCAATTAATTCATGTAAATAATTATTTTCACTTGCACTAATATTTTTGGAAAAAAACTGTTACACATAATGGATATTATAAAACAAAATTATTCTAAAAATGGAATCCATTTATCAAAATTTAAAACAATTATGTGGAAGAAATAAATTAAATATTAATTCGACAGATAGGATGACAATGCAGGTTTTATAGTAAAAAAATCCCAAATTATATATGTTTTTATACATAATTTAAAAAAATTCGTGACATAAATTGGATTAATTGTAAAAAAACATGATATAATTAATCTTTCAATTGGTTATAATATATATTTAAATATTATAACTAATTTATATGAAAATGATATTTTAAATTAAAATTCGGTATTTTCACTATTAATCCAAATATGATGTTTTTCAAAATAATCTTAAAAATCATAAAAATATTTTTTGTTTATATAAAAAAATAATAAAAATATTTGAAAATTAATTTCACAATTAATATTATTATGTTAAAAGGATAGGTTATAATTATCCATTTAAGTAATCATAACAAAAATATGTTTTGTATAAACTCAATTTTGTGTGTAACATATTTCATGTTAGTGTTGTGTTTAACATACTCCATGTTAGTTGCATGTGAATGTAATGTTTCAATTAGTGGAATGAATGATAAAAAAAATTATTTATTTCTAGAAAAAATATCACGATGAAAAATCAAGGTGTTACATTATAGAACACTCAAAATAATTTTCAAAATTATAATTCATTATTCATGTAAAAATAAATTAGGACAATAATTTTTAGTCATATTCTCATGTTCCCACATACCTTCCCATAACTACCAATATCATTAAAAAAATATTGACTAGGTGAGAGGTATTATTTTATATAACATTCTTTATGACTCATAATGTAAAATTGTTATTCCATGTATCAAACATCATACTCCAATGGTTTGATCTATAAATTTTGTACATGTGACGAGTTAGTTATATAATTACTCGAGATAGATAGATGTAAAACATTATTGACATGAAAGTGATTTGGGGGAAGTTCCATGTAATATGATACCATCTTAATATGATCAAGAATATCAAGGGGACTGATATACCTAGGGAATAGATTCCATTTCTTACTGATCCTAATAACCTTCTTCTGCGTAGTGATTCATTGAATCACCTTTTCAACAAATGAAAATTCCAGATCGCATCGTCAATTATTAGCATAAATCATATGCTGGCATTGTCATTCCTCGATGTGTTTTCAATGGTTCTAACATTCTCCCACATTTTTTCAGTGATCATAGGTCCAAATAGACTCCTTTCTATAACTTTACCCCCAACACATTAGAGATCGAAATTACATCCCATAGAGATATTCATAAGGTTCTATATTCTATCTTGAGTGAATGATATTATTAAACCAATACTCATGTATTGGAAGGTGTTGATAAGAACCACCTTTGATATCCCAAAAATATAATTTCAACATATCCCCTAGGGTTTGAATTATTTTCTTTCTATTTACCATGAACATAATGATGAAAATAAGTGATATAATTATATTCTCTATCATGTTTATGTGGTTGATTTAACCAGAACATATAGACAAACCTTGTGTTTTGATCATATAAAAAAGAAAGTGGTACTCAATGAAACCTCACAACATACTTAAATTATATCTTAGAAAGCTAATCCAGAGAGTTGTATTATCAGATAGAGACGAATTTTACCGAATTTGCAAGCAAATAGAATACAATCAATATATAATTAAACCCTTTATATATTTTGGATATTCTACTGAAAAAATAATTAGTAATATACTCCCAATTCTATTTTGGTATGGGTAATGGATGAAACATCCTCATTGAATTTTGTCTTTCATTCTTATCTTATTATAATTTCATGAACATAGATACTAACTATGAAGAATATCTATTAATTTAATCCCACTATACATATTTATTCAAGTACCTATACATCTTCACGCAACTAATATGAATAGATAATTAAGAACTATATGAATCCTCTAATAGCTCCATAATCAAATAGGGTATTGAAGGAACACATACATGGTTACTAAACCATAACACTCCTTCCTAATGAAGGCTAATCTAAGGATATTTTATAATAATTTTTTACAGCTCTATATATTCTTTATGTGCCTCCTTAATCATCACATGGATAGATTTTTGAACATTTTATTGAATAAATATTTTATATTCCTAGAACAATAGGATTTCTGGCTAGATCCCTTGGAAATATAGAAAATTGGATCCTTTGTGATCCTTATCATGGTTAAGCCAAAATGATTATTTTTGACTCGACACATCAGCCACATTTTTTTTATTTTTGTATGTGGTAATGTATTGATCAATCATATTTGATTATCAACTCAAATCACCTTAAACAACATATTTTGAAATCCTTTAGTGGTAATATATATTTCACACTTTTATGACTGGAATGTATATTATACTTTTCTCTATAAATATAATTACTATATATCATTAATTAAAAAACACTAATAAATCCAAATCATGAGATGGGTAATTTTATCATAAATCATGAACTACTATGAGGGATAAGTGATTACATATTATTCTACATACAAACACACCTGAATCCCTTTAATAAATAATAAATATAGATTAAAAACCCTATCCACTACATGTTAATGTATGAACATGCAATAAGAATATCCTTCTCTACAGTTCCTTGAAAATTCTATCACATTAATCTCTCCATTGGAAATTCTATCCCTTTAATGTTAACTTGGTTAAAGGATTAGATAGTCATGAGAAATTATCCACAAATCATTAATATATTCAATCAATAACAATAATGTCATTGATCCCACTCAACAAGGATGGAATAGGCTATCAATCAATAACAACTATCTCAAATGGATCTACTGATAGACCATCTCTTGAGAAAACATGACATAGATATGAAATGTTTTATAACTGAAATTCTTTATTTTTAAATATATCATATTGTTTCTTCTTCTTTATGGGATTTAAAATAATTCTCATGTGATCTAAATTTGATTCCTTTCATTATTGAGGGATAAGAATATAATATATAAAGACTACCAAAAACTGGTCAAGGTTATCTTTAAATACTCTTATCATCTAATCCATGAAGAAAGAATGGTCATTTTGACGACCAAAAGGCATCTCTATATATTCACAGTGTCCATAACTAATATGGAATGTTTTATTAGTTATTTATTCTTTATGGAACCTCATTTGATGATAACATGAATGAAGGTCAATATTGGAAAATTATTGAGCTCTGCATAGTTGATCAATCTCGTCATCAATAAGAGGGAGTGAGTACTATTTCTTTATCATTACCAAGTTTATCTAATGATAATAAATGTATAGTGGCATTGATACATTATTATTTATCCTTGAATGAATTGGTGCACTGTATGGTGACATAATTCGATGACTCAATCCCTTATCATGGTTTTCATTTACTTTTTTCATCAATTCCTACATCTCAATCAGGGAAATTTTATAGGGAATTATTGAAATTGGAATGGAAATTTGTCTGTGTTCTAATGGGAAAAGAAATTATTATTTTAGTGGAAGTCTAGGAAACCCTTCTAAAAATTCAACCACAATTCTTGAAAAATAGGAATATAATTTATATTTATCTTCTCAACAAATATTTTAAATAATAAAACATTATATATGAGAATTTAGACACTAAAATTATATGTAATATATATATGAGGTTTATGATTATTATCTTATTTATTTACAGTAATTAAATATTTTTAAATATATATTTTAGTAAAAATTCCTCTAAAATTGATGTGGTATTTATGAAAAGAAATCCAATCCATGAAAAAGATGACAAAATATTAATCTAGGTTATGTATGAAAATATTTGTAGGAAGAAAATTACCACAAACATCAACATTAGAGGAATAATAGACATCAGATGAAATCATCATACCATTATGATTATTCACATCAATTTCCTAAAATCAAAATATTCATGGCATTATAAGACCATTATAAATTTATTTAGATATGAATGATTAGGATGATCCATATTTAAATAATAAATTAGATGATCTATAATTTATGGAATGTGTACCTTTCATCACGTTTTTTTCACAACCCTAATCATAATAAGTGATTTCATGTGATTTCCCCTTATCCCTCGACATAATAGGTTTCTAACACCATTACTCATCTAAATTATGATGGTTTGGGTAGTGGGTACCATTATTCCCATTCCAATTACACCTATTTCACTAAATCATGGGAGGTGTATTCTATAACATTTTTTCTACTTTATTAACATTATCAAACTTTTTCCCATCAAATATTTAATGAAATTATTGATTTAATTCCTTTACATAGTTTTAATATTTATTTTTACCCATTAATGAAATTTACTCCATGATTTTCTAACAAATAGATCCCAAGGGAAATATTGTATTCATCTCTTTATGGTTTTTAGATTTTCAATCGAACTCAATTTTCCTTTTCATTT
This sequence comes from Viscum album, assembly GCA_963277665.1. Classification (NCBI taxonomy): domain Eukaryota; kingdom Viridiplantae; phylum Streptophyta; class Magnoliopsida; order Santalales; family Viscaceae; genus Viscum; species Viscum album. The sequence continues at coordinate 1,920,847,546 of OY728145.1, read as the reverse complement.
AAAAACTGTGAGATTGCTATCTGACTCCAACATCCATTTCATCCTTGATTTCACAATACCCAATCTATTCACAGGTACTAAATAATTTGAAGGAAAATTCACTTCTGGTACATGGAATAATGACACTAGGGAACCTTTCAGAATTAATTTTCATTTGGATTATAATTCATGAATTTTACCTCACAATTCTTGGGAAATTGACCTCATAGGATCCAAAAGATTCATCATTAGATTGCATCACATGGGTAACTATTTATCCACATTGTTATGAAGAATCCAATTAATATTCATCTTTAAGTATATGTATGTGAGCTCACCATAATAAATGGATTTAGTCTAATCATCTTTACTGGTATTATTGATTAGAGTCCACCATTTGTCTACTTTATCTTCTAACCAATATAATTTAAGAAAGAAATTCTCATTCTCTAAACTCAACAGAATGATGATTTTATTTTCATAAATATTGATACATTATTCAGAAATAATTGGATAAGAAAAATTGCTGGAATATGGTGGATGTTTCCTTATGAAGGACTCTGCAAATATTTTTCCCTCCTTTTCTCTTTTGTACGTACACCATGATTAATAGATTTTCATATTTAGGTGGTTATAGTAAACAAATATTTCATTCTTTTTCCCCATGATTTTGGTTCCTCATAAGTAATCCCATTTTATTTTTTGTTACAATAACCATTAAACAGGTTTCTTTATGTTCCATATATTTACTAAAAACAAAATCATACATTAAGAAGTAGTTATCATAATGAAGAACCATATAATCTTGAAAAGTAACTATTTGGATGTCTATATTATTAGATAATTCTTAATCAATGACACCATAGGTTAATCCTATGGTGATCATAGACCAATTATATTTAAATCCATCAGGGTGGTTCATGTGGAGTTGGTGAACTCTCAAACAATGTCCCCAGGGTGTATAAAATTTTGGGTGTAGCAATGCCCATTGTCATTTTTCTGGGTACACCATGTCAGGTCCGATACACCTCGTCAGAGTTATTACAAAAAGGAAAATATGATCCATTTCCACATCCACTTTTAGTTTCTATACTTGGATGTATTTTTAGGAGGTCCCTTGTTCTATACTTACCAAATTCCATGATATTTTCCCATACTTATCTGTATATTTATACACATCCTTCATCATTTACATGGGGTTCCCACTATGGTTTTTTCCTCATAGCATTCAAAGGATAGCTAAAAAAGTACTATAATTCAAAAAATATTCACCCCATATTTTCATATTGTAACATTACATAACATTTGAAGAATAAATAAAAACATATTAAAATATATACACAAATAACATACCTTTCTATTCACTTTTAAAACAAGGAAACCTAAACTCTAGTACATAAGTGAACTACATTTTCTCCCACTGGGTTTTATTTTATTAACATATTTCTTATACACATAATAATTTATACATATCTTCATAAAATGGGGAAGGAAACAAATAATGGAGTGAGCTCAGATGATTAGTATGAGTGAACCTGGGATATATATAAGATTAATCATAAGAATAATCATATGAGAACTATTCCATGAATATATAAGATCACATCCAACATATCAATTATCATATTCATAAATCATGGAATATTTGATGGATGTTAAAAAATGATTCATAAGTAAATAATGATCATAATACATGATTTCATAACATAAGGATAAGAAATTGAATTGTGGAAAACATATAAGAATAATATTGATTTTCATAGTAGTCATGTAATTTATTCCAAGGCCATATTAGTAGCATGGGTTCACTACACAAAACATCTTGTAATCCTTGGTTTTCTACCATGGCTATCTTATCATGTTGTATTGACTCATAATACATTATTGGTAGTCTTTGTTCACACTTATGGCCATATTTGTAGTCATGGTTAACTCCCAAGATGAACATTGTTTATCGCAGTAGATATAAATCTTTAAAAAAATAATTTTAGAGACATATACTTCCTAGAAATCTCATAATGAATAAATAGATATATTTTCTAGAAAATCATAATAAAATAATTTCATTACCCATGATTTGAAAATTATATCATAATAATATAATAATATCATGACCTATGGAAAATGGTATAGCTATCATAATAATATCATCAAACTGATAACCCATGAAAATAATCGTGTTTCAAAATCATATAACAAATGAAATAGAAACATTTATAATAAACCTCAGGCCCCTCAAAACACAAAACATTTAGGAATATAGAATGGTGGAAATTTTTAATTATTTTCCTAGAAAGGCATGACTAAAACCAATATATTTTTCTACCATCTGGAAAATAATTTTGACTGATATTTTTAAAGAATTTCATAAATAAAATATCCACTCATCATTGAAAAGAAATATTTTTAAATTATAAAACCTTTTGAAAACATTTTCCTTTGAAAATATTTTTGAATATTTTTAAGGATATATTTTAAAATTATAAAAAATTTCTAAATACTATTTCCTTAACAATATTATTCAATGATTATTTTAAAACATATTTGAATGATTTTTTGAAATAAAAACAATTTCCAACCGAACAGAAAAATAAAATCATATTTTTCATTAAAAAAATTTCATAATTATGTTATGTACCATTCAGTGGAAAATGGTATTAATATATGTATTTGTATTTAAAAATTTTGAATGAATAAAATCCAGAGTTTTCTCAAAATATACATCATATAATTGTATAAATTGAATCATAATCATAAATAATCCCAAAATAATATTAGATCATTTCAAATGAATATTACCACTTACTAATACGGGGTCATACTCTAAATGTATGAAAATAAAATTACATAAATCATAAAATGACAGGAAAATAGTTATATTCATGATAAAACATGTCAACATGATTTATATACACCTTGAAAAATATTTTAGGTGCATAATAAAACATCAGGTTTAAGGACGGAAAATTTAGACAAATCAATCTTATCAATTTGGTGACATTTGAAACAAAATCCCCATAAAAGAGAGATAATATAATGGATATGTAAATAAAAATGATTTATATAATGGGAACAAAATAATAAATTAATCTTTAGTTTAAAAATGAGAAAAATGAAAAGAATGGTGAACATTAAATTTATCTCATAGATATAATAAGTGGGATAATATTCCCTTACCTTCTATATTGTCTCTTGTCATACTCCTATAAACCATCATTGTAATAAATGTATTTTTATTATAAATGTATCACAAAACCGTATTCTTATATATAATACAATATATTGTTTTATTATAACTTTATGTAACCCCTTGTTAACAATTATATTTTAAGGTTTCACTTCGTGAAATATTTGATTTCTTTTCCACATGTGTGACAATTTTTTATATATTTGGCCATTATAAATATATTAGTATTTCATTAATGTAAAATTATTATCCCCTAAAAGAGGATAATTTTGATTGTTTATATTATAAAATTCATGTGAGTTTTTAATCATAGACACCATTATTAGTGAATTTTACACTGTGAACATTATATCACATTAGGATTGTAATTCCTTCATAAAATGCAATATTACATGGTACCATCTCAAACATCACATAAAACACATAATGGTCTTGATTTTATTTTTATATTTTATTTTTATTTCATTCATGATATAAGGAACAATTCATTATTTTGGAGCACTAGGCGATTCAATTTGGAAGACCACCAAAGATGGCTTTGAAACAACCACATTCTGGGTGAAGTGATTTGGACAGCTTCCCAATAAAAGTACTGTAGATGTTAGAATTGAAGAACTATTATTATGAAATTTAAATGATGATAGAGTATATTATTGGGAAAATTTCTTTTAATAGTGTCACAAGATAATTCAGATGTTTGAATAGTGTTCCAGGGAGCCCAAGTTGATGATGTAATTCTAGGCCAGATTCTAAGGCCCAGAAAAACATCTCACCGTTTAAATCATATCTTACGAACCCCATATTATTTTTTCCTGCACATCTACAGGGTTTTAGAGGACATCCGGGGTATATTTTATTATTTTATGGCCCACTATAATTCATTCTTATGTAGGGTCCGTTTGGCGCATCTTTTCAGTGGATGAAACTGGATGCCATTTCAGGGGAAGAGTGGAAATGTCTCATCTCCATTAATTATCCACCCTCCTTTCTCCACCATAATTAATTAAAGGCACATGGGATGACGGGGGCTCTGCAAAAGGCTTCCAAAATTCATATTTATGATAGATGTGTTGAAGGAATTTGGGATGATGGATCTTTGATTCCATTGTAATGTTATTATGCCAATTTGTCTTTGTAACGTTATACCTTCTCATGTAAGTTGTTCGAATCACCTTAGTTTTCAATAAATGTTCTTTTTCATCCCTTATTTTTTTTCTTCATATCACCTTCATACCATTTCCTGATGGTTTGAACGTTTTCACACCAATCCTAGTGATTTTCTATACACAATAGTGTAGTGATTGTTATTTTGTTATTTTTACTTCTTCAATTCCACCATTGTAAGTCTACTTCCTGCTTCTGTTGAATAAATTTCATCTATGGAGGGATAAATATTTTATGGTTTGATCCAAGGGAGTAGAACGGGGCTAGATTGGATGTCATTTATCACTATCTAAATGTTATTAATTTCTTTTATTTGAGTATCTTTCATTAAATGATTTTATCTCTTCATCTTCCTTATTAAAGTTATCCACCCATATTTTATGAGTTAATTGAATCATTTACCTTGGAGTGCTCATGAAAATGATCCAACAAGTTTATAGGTGATTATAATGTGTTTGTAAAGGTTTTTAATCAGTATGTGATGAGGTTATTTTGAATTCATTACATGAACCCTTCTCATGTTGATGAAATTGAATTTGTAAAAAAATAATTTATCCAATCCACCCTGATCAATAACCTAGGATCAATTAATTTTATCATTATTTGAATTCACATAGATCTCTAAGAGCTCTATTGAAAACATATAAGACCATCCCAACATGGACACTTTATATCCTAAAACCCATCTCTTAGTATTGCGTTTCTTCGGATCTTCTTAGGTCTATGAGGATTCGACAACCCAAGCTACACAGCAAGCGACCGCTTAACCCTTAGAATATGGGTAAATTTGGGCAACACCAAATTTTTGCATCATTTCCAGGGACAATTTAAGTTTCATAGACACAAAACCATTGTTTGAAACCCCCATTCTTCTATTCTCACCCAAATTCTCTTATCATTCCCCTTTATCTCTTTTTTTATCTATTACCACATGTCCGCATATACCCGCGATAACTCAAACAGATTAGTTAGGGTGGAAAATCCTATGATAGGGGAGTCAAGTTCATCTACAAAATTGTTTACATTGGATCAAAATATTTTTGAAACCCCAAATTCACCAACTGAAACAAGTCTAATGAAGGGCCTACAAGGAAATCAAATGGTAAACCCTAGGGGCGATCAAATGGGTAATCCAATCAAAGAAGATCCAAACATAGGGAATGTGGTCAATCAAACCATGAACGGCTACCTCAATCCAGCATGGAACAATGACCCCTCATTCATTAGACACAATTTCCTAGGAGGTGATAACATCATTTTAAATCCCATTTCCTAATCCACCTTCCCACATTCCATGGAATGGAGTCTGAGATGACCTACCTTCACATTAAGGAGTTCAATGACATTGTAGAAACCATGTGTCTCCCACATCAACTTGAATCTGCTAAAATGAGGCTATTTCCAATTTCATTAAAGGATATAACTAAAAATTGGATAAACACTTTTATACAATCATCCATCAACTCTTAAGACCAATTAAAAATGGAATTCTACAAAAAATACATTACCCACCATAAAACAATAGCACTTTAAAAGAGCATCAAAATCATTTTTGAAAAAGAGGGAGAGTCAATATATAAAACACGAGAGAGATTCATTTACACCCTAACCATGGTTCCACACCCTGGTTTTTATATTCTTGATAAACTGGGAATTTTATATGAAGTGTTGGTCCCAGGGAACAAACAATTCATTGACAGGATGTGTAATGGTACCTTTAAAAACAAATCCCGAAATGACCCTTATGGGTATCCAGAAATCCTTGAAGAACAAAACAAAACATTGGGAATATCACCTTATTCTAAAAAGCCACAAAGAACTAATTGAATGCATACACTTATAGAAGAATAAAGCCTCTGCGATAAACACTCAACACTCACTAGTAAGGTAGAAAAGATAGACCGTATAAAAATCCATGAAATCCTAACTCTAGACCATATTTTCATATGTTTTGACAAAAATGAAAATGAAACAGACAACTGCCAAACCATTCCATCAATCAGGGATGTTATTCTAAGAGGACCACCTACAGTAGTCAATGCCAAAAGCTTTTAAAAGCCCCAACACCAAAACAAATTCAACCCAAGAAATAATGACCACCCAAGTTTCGGCTAGAGAGAAAACCCAAAACCTTTCCAAACACATGGACAAAATCTATACCCCCATCATAACTACAAAACCCATAACTAGTTCCAAACTCAACCTATCAAATACCAACAACCACTAGTCCATATTCAAAAAACCATCCCACCTCCAAAATATCCCCATGCAATAAACCATCCTTCTTGAGCACCAACCCAAACTGTTTCACAAGGCCTATTAGAACAACTATGCAAACAAATGGAAAGGGTGAACTCAGAAGTATCCTCCATAAAACAATAACATAAAACCGTCAAAACAGGAAAGGCACCCATGCATAAAAAATCCATTCCACAACAAAAAGTAAGGGGAGAGTCATGTTTCACCCAAACAACTCATGAACAATTAAAGGATGTTACTATTTTAAGAAGTGGGAAATCAATTGAGAAACCCGAACTACTAATTAAAAACCCATATAACGATTCAAACCTGGATGAAAATTAAAATTAATCAAATTCTCCAACTAATAAACATGATACATTTATCATGGAAACAAATCTTCAACAAAAAAACCCACAACCTGCACCATTTCCTCAATGCATGGGGGGGGGGAAGCCTGAATTTAATGAAACATTGAGGCCAATATTCTCACAATTAAAGTTGAAAATTCCACTCATAGATGATATTAAAACCATTCCTACATACTCAAAATACCGTATGGACCATTGTACATTTAAAATGAAATTCTCAAATAAGAACCTAGTCTATATAGCAGAAAATGTTAGCACAATAATTCAAGGGACCATTCCTCCTCAATTGAAAGACCCAGGTTTCCCTTACATCAATGCTGAACTAGGAGAGAGAAAATTTGTCAAGGCCTTGAGTGACCTAGGTTATAATGTCAATCTCATACCCTATGATGTGTACTACTAGTTAGGCCAAGAAGATCTCCAACCCACATATATTACATTTCAACTTTCTGATCATAGAATTAGGGTTCCATGAGGGATTTTATTGGACGTTATAGTAATGGTCGAAAACATCATCTACCCTCATGACTTAATTATCCTTGACAGCCATCAAAACATTTGATATAAGGAGAAATCCCCAATCATCCTTGGTCATATTTTCCTGGTAACAATCAACTCTGTTATCCGAGTTCGAAATGGGAACATGACCATCACCTTTGGAAACATGAGTCTAGAATTGACCATCTAAAATTCAAGCTCAAAAATTGGGGATGAAGAGGACATTTATGAAGAAAAAAATATACGATGTCTTGATAATGAATCTGTATAACATCAAGGAAATTTTGATGGATTTTTACGTTAGGATGAGATTGATTTTCTTTGTTCACATGAATGCACTTTTTCTCCTTAGATTGAATCATTTTAAAATTGGTCTTATGATGAATTCATAGGTCCAACAATTAGTGAAACATTTCATAAAACCAAATTCATATAGACCAATCAAACTTCCTTCCCTAAATCTGACCAATCCAATATTGTAGCTAAAACTTCTACATATGGGGAATAAATCGTATCTACAACTCAAGGAAACAAAATTAATATTGATCCAATGTCCCAATATTCTACTAAAATTTGGAACCAACCTAATCTTGAATTGAAGGAACTTCCCGCTGCATTCATGTATTCCTTACTAGGGGATAATCAAACCCATACTATTGTCATTTCTTCTTCTCTTGATTCCAATCATGGGAAGATGCATCTAGATTTCCTTATGAAACATAAGAAATCCATTGGTTGGACCCTGTCTGATATTACTGGGATTAGCCCACTTATTAGGACTCATAGGATTGTTCTGGATTCTGATTAAATTCCATGTCGCCAAACACAATGGAGACTCAATCCTAATCTCGTGGAAGTAGTTAGGAAAGAACATATAAAATTTTTAAAAGTTGGTATCAACTATCCCATAGCTGAGAGTGAGTGGGAGAGCACAATCGACGATGTTCAATTTTTTTTTCAGACACAGTGATAACCAATTAAGATGGAGAGATTCTTCCATCAAGGTGGAGTAGTGGCTGGAGAGTCTGCATCGACTATAGGAAGCTGAACTCATTGACCAAGAAAGACTATTTCCTCTTACCATTCATTTACCAAGTCCTTGGGAGAGTGGTAGGTCATTCCTTCTACTGTTTCATAGATGGGTACTCAGGTAATAATCAAATTGAGGAATCCCTATAGTGTCAAGGGAAGTCTACGTTAACATGTCCATTTGGCACCTTTGTTTTCAAATGCATACCCACCGAGTTATGTAATGCCCCTGGAACCTTCCAGCGGTGCATAATGGGAATATTATCAAACATAGTAGGTGAATTTCTAGAGGAATTTTTGGATGACTTCTCTGTGAATGGGGTTACATTTGAGGGATGTCTGAGGAATGTGGAGATAGTTTTGTCAATATGCGAAGAAAAAAATCTGGTCCTAAACTGGAAAAAATGTCATTTCATGGTTAAAGAGGGACTATTCCTTGTCCATCATTTCTCAGGTAGTGGAATTGAAGTCGATAAGGCCAAGGTTGACATCATTCGTCTCCTTCCATCACCCAAAACTCTCAAGGAAGTGAGTTACATAATAGGACAAGATAGTTTTTATTGAAGATTCATTAGGAACTTTAGTTCAATCGCTCGTCCCCTTTGTGGTATTTTACTTCAGGATTCTCCATTTTTTTGGACACAAAGCTATCAAGATTTATACTCTACCACCAAATCACCCCTGACAACTCCTCGGATCATGTAATTCCCAATTTGGAACCTTCCATTTGAACTGATGTGCGATTCTAGTGACTTTTCATTATGATCTGTGTTAGGAAAAAATTGTGATAAAATTACATATGTAATTTCATTAGCAAGAATATCCTTAAATGATGAACAAATCAACTATACAAACGTTGAGAAGGAGTTACTTTCTATTGTGTTTCCTTTAGAAAAGTGTATGTTCTACCTCTTAGGATCCCCTATCACTGTGTTCACTAACCATTCTGCTCTGAAATACATTTTCCAGAAACAATATGATAAGGCTAGAGTAATTAGCTGGGTCCTTATCTTAAAAGAATTTGACCTCACAATAAAGGAAAAAATGGGTGTTGAAAATGTTGTATCTGATCATCTCTCTAGGATAGAGTTAAATGAAAAATTATCTCACCTTTAGGTGTCTGACTCATTCCCTGATGAACTCATAAATTCTATGAGTGAACTCCATTCGTATGTTTACATACCCAACTTCTTAGTTACAAGAGTCATTCAAAAAATCATTGGGAATCAAGCTAGAAGAAAATTATTTTATGATGTTTGGAAATATTTTTTTGATGATCTATAACTCTAAAAGTTCTTCCCTTACCAAGTCATTATGAGGTGTGTCCCAGAGTCTGAACAAGTTTCAATTCTTAAATTCTATCATAGTGAGGCATATGTAGGTCACTTTCCTATAAGAAAACTTCTCATAAAGTTCATCATAGTTTTCTCTTCTCGCCCACCCTCTCAAGGGACTCCTACTCATTCTATCAAAGTTGTTTTATTTGTCAACATGTAGGGTCCATCGCTAAAAATAATCAAATGACACTCACTCCCATCTGAGTGATTGAAATCTTTGACTTCTGGGGAATCAATTTCATGGGTCCCTTCCCAAACTCTTGGGGATATTTTTATATTTATTTAGCTTTTGAATATTCCAAAAAATGGGTTGATGCAATTCCTACATAATCTAATCATCATAAAAATGTGATTAGATTAATCAAAGAAAGCATTCTCTCTAGATTTAGAATTATTAGGGATATCATCAGTGATCGTGGAACACATTTTTTCAATCGTCCTTTCTCAGAACTCATGGGAAAGTATGGAATATCTCAAAAAGTGTCAGCTACTTACCACCCACAAACCAATGGTCATGACGATTTATCTAATCTATAAATCAAACAAATTCTGTAGAAAATAGTAAATCTATCTATGAACGATTGGTCAAACAAACTCATAGATGCTATTGGGTCCTATCGAACTGCATTTAAAACCATTTTAGTAATGTCCCCATATAGGTTGGTTTATGGTAAAGCATGCCATTTTGCAGTGGAGATTGAACACAAGGCCTTTTGGGAAATAATGAAAATGAATTATGACCTCTCATTGGCCGAAAAAATGGAAATTAGATATCAATTAACGTGATGAACTTAGAATGGAGGCTTATGATAATTCAAGGATCAATAAAGCTAAAATACAGTCCTACAAATATCAAAATCATTAAGCTAAAGATATTGTACGGGGTAAAACTGTTATTTTGTATTGTTCTATACATCATTTAAACCCAAGAAAGTTGAGGTCCATATTTTCAAGCCCTTACATAGTGCAGAAGGTCTACCTCCATAGGGCCGTAGAAATTAAGGATCCCACAAATGGTAAACCATTAATGTTAATGGCCATAGAGTCAAACCATTCATTGAACCATTTCAAAATCATTAAGTTATTGAATACTTGTGTGAAATAACCTTAGAAGAGGAAAATACAGAAACAATTAGGTGTTTATGTAGAGCTAGAGATTTTAAAAAAAAGCACTGCACGGGAGGCAGCCCATGGTTTTCATGTTTCATTTCATTTAATTAGTACCTCAAACTATTGAACTGTTCTTATTTAATGAGTATGGATGGGTATGAAAGGGGAGAACCATATTAATCCATGTCACATGGTGTGATACCTGAGTGACACATTACCTAAAAATTTATTAGAAGATAATGTATCATCATTTTTTTTGTATTTCTATGTGTTTATATGTTAAAGTAAAAATACCAAAAAAAATCATTAGATTGTTGACCTGTTCTTATTTTATGAGAGATAGGGTGGGTATGAATGGGGATAAACATAGTCATCTGTGTCACATGGTGTGATCCTTGAGTAAGGCATTACCCAAAAATTTAAGAGAATACAATATATCATTAGTTTTTTTTATTTCAATCTGTTTGTATTTTAAATGAAAAATACAAAAAAAAATAACTTATAATATTAACCTATTCTTCTTTTATGATTAAGGATGAGTACGAAAGGGGAGAACCATATTCATCTGTGTCAAGTGGTGTGATCCCTGAGTAATTCCTTACCCAAATAATTAAGAGAATACAATGTATCATCATTTTATTTTATTTCTCGGTTTTTTATATTAAAAAATAAAGATAATAAAAATAATTTATATTGTTGACCTTTTCTTCTTTCATGAGTATGTATGTGTATAAAAGGGTCGCACCATATTCATCCATCTCACATTGTCTGATCCCTGAGTAATACCTTTCACAGAAATTTAAGAGAAGTCAATGTATCATCAGTTTATATTTTCTTATTTTTATGTTGTTTTAGGTTAAAACATAAATATACAAAAAAATAAATAAAAATTTTAAAGACATTCCATAGGTCATTGTAAAATTTTTGACACAACTGTCCAACCTGCTAGGGTTTGAACCTGAACTGAAGGGAGACTGGGGAATGCATTTTAAACATCAACCCCCCAGGTGACTTCATTCTATAATCTCCATTTTCAATTTCTTCATTGAACTTGTCTCCTACCCTATATAAGTTTTCATTTCCTTAAACACTAGGGACATTGTTATTTTATGTTGGGGGAGATTAAATAAAATAATTGATTTTTTAATCATATAATGTGTGGAAGGAAAATTTTCATAAACCTTGAACATGATAACACACATTGAAAACTCCAAAATTGGATATCAAATAATTTTCCATGCCTTGATTCTGATTTTAATAAAAGTTTATGTTAATGTGAAATGATTTTGGAAAGTGCCATTGTCCGATGTGATTTTTCACCATTTATATTTTCATCCATTTATTAAAATAAATCCCAATGACCTTCCTCTAGATTGTGGGGTATTAGTTTGAGTTCATGGGGTCCATAATAAATTGAATAGGGTTGGTGACCATTTTAATTTTAACTTGATTATTCAGGAAAAAAATCAATTGCACATAGAGTAATGTATTTACCTAATGTGTGACTTTCAGCACTTGGGGATCATGAATCTATAGGTGACTATCCTGGATTTGGACATTTAATCTCTATTTTTGATAATTAGAATTTTTTTTGATTTAGTTTACTCGAGATGAAGCCTGAGTATGTGAGCTTTACTTGGTGACCTTAGGTCATTGAACCCGGGAGTCATCCGCAAAGTCATCCAACAATGTTAGACTCTATTGAATTCAATTTCATTTACCAGGGTTAAATTTCAAAAAAACAAAAAAAAACCCAAAAAACCAAAAAAAAATATTGAAACAAAATGTATGCTCACCTTAATATTTAATTTTGATTCCTCCTCACGCTCCCATATTTTCTCTCTCGAATTAAAATGAACCCACATGTCTATTTTGATGCACAACTCTTCACCAAGAATAATTTAAAATTGATATAATATGGTGATGAATTTGAATAAAGGAATGAGCTGGAGATTGGGATATGCCTATGGACCAAGATTTTTTTAAATGATTTTAATAGGTTCCATAATTTTTTTCGTATGAGCTTTTTGGGTGAGAAATGTGTATTAATATGTTGTTGGAAATGGGAATTCAAGTTTCATATTTTTGTGAAATATATTGCTCGAGAGAAGAAATACTCAAGTTTTGTGTGTGATTATTCCCTAAAAGATGATAATATTAATTTTTTATAATATAATATTAATGTTTTTTATTAATCATAGACACCATTATTAGGGCATTTTACACAATAAACATTATTTCACATTATGATTGTAATTCTTTTTTAAAATGAACTACTAAATTCTACCTTTTTTAACATCTCATAAAACACATAATGGTATTGATTTTATGTTTATATATTATTTTCAGGTATACAATGATATAATGAACAATTCATTCTTTTGGAGCACGTGGATATTCAATTTGGAAGACCACTAAAGTCAGCTTTGAACCAACCACATTCTGGGCGAAGTGATTTGGGTTGCAACCCAATAAAAGTACAGTAGAGGATAGAATTAAAGCCCAATGATTCTGAACATTTATATGGGGATAGAGGATACTATTGGGAACATTTCATTTAACTGTGGAACAAGATAATCCGGATATATTAATGTTGATCCAGGCAGCCCAATTTGATGATGAAATTCTAGGGTAGATTTTAAGTCTCAGAAAAACCTTGTACCACATAAATCATATCACGTGAACCACATATTAATTTGGGCTGAACATATACCAGATTTTAGAGATCATCCAGGGATTAATTGTATCCTTATATGGCCCACGCGAATTAGTTCTTCGAAATGGTCATTTCGGCACATCTTTCTGGTGGATGCAATCTGGATGCCATTTCGGGGGAAGAATATAAAAGGCTAATCACCATTAATTTTCCACCCACCATTCCCCACCACAATTAATTAAAGGCACATGGGATGATGGGAGATTGGCCAAAGGATTCCACAATGCCTATTTAAGGAAATATTGGTGGAGGATTTGGGGATATTGAATCTTTTGTTTCATTGTAATGTTATTATGCCAATTTTTCTTTGTAACTCTCTTCCTTTTCATGTAAGTTGTTCGAATCACCTTAGTTTTCAATAAAAGTTCTTCTACATCTCTTATTCTATTCTTTTTCATATCGTGTTGATATTGTTTCCTAAATGTGTGAAATTGTTCACACGTGTCCTTTTATTTTGTTCACACAACGTTGGTGTGATTCTTATTTTGTTGTTTTTACTTCTTCACTTCCACCCACGTAAGTCTACATCCCGCTTCCGTTGACTAAATGTCATCAATGTATGGATAACTATTTTATGGATTGATCCAAGTTATTATCAATGTTCTATATTGGATGTTATTTATCAATCTTTAAATTTACTTAATTTCTATTATTTGAGTTTATTTCATTCAATGATTTTCTATCTTCTGCTTCCTTATTGATGTTATTCACCCCACTTTTATGAGCTAATTTGATCCTTCACCTTAGAGTGCACATGAAAATGATACTAAAACTTTATAAGTGATTATCATTTGTTTTGAAGGTGTTTAATCAATAAGTTATGAGGTATGTATTAATTAATTTCTTGATCCCTTCTCAAGTTATTGAAATTCCAATTGTAAAAAAATAATTCATCCAATCCACCCTGAGAAATATCCCAGGATCAACTCATTTTCTCATAATTTGAATTCAAATAGGTCTCTATTATCTCTTTTTAACTGAACTAAAATCATCATAAGATGGCCACTTCATAGAAAACAACCCATTTCTTTTTATTGTGTTTCTCAGGATCTTCTTAGGTCTCTGAGGATTCGATAACCCAAGCTACACTGCATGCGACCTCTTAACACAAAGAACATGGGTAATTTTGGGAAACACCATAAAACAATTATTAATTATATTAATGATATTTGGAATATAATAATACATAGAATATGTATGTATAAAATGTAATACACTGTTCATTGATATGGAAAGATACAATTACACATGAATGACGTTTCCGTATAATTGTCATATTGAAAGTAAGAATGAATATGCAATATATGTATATATATTTGTATAATGTAATTAATGTAGCTTTATTATTTCATATATATCATATAAGTTCACTATAAATGTCATTAATATATTCTATTTATTGTGTGAATGAATCACTTCTCTTTGAGGGAGAGATAGTTCACACTTCATCAAAAACAACTTCTTATTTACCAAATATGAAATTATAATGATATATGTTTAAAATAATTTAAAAATACTAAGAAAATTATAAATATCGTAATATATATAATATAAATATTTTGTTCATCTTTATTTTCACAATGTAAGGTGATAATGGAAAGATGAAAATTCCTCATTTGGGGGGAGTAGTTCATTATACACGTAAACAATATGTTAAATACCCATTAGATAGAAGTGTTTATACGTACCAATAGAAAACTTGTCATTAAAAAATATTAGTATATTGATTATAATAGTGATTTTGTATTGTTATATTATAATGTGATATTAGGTGGTGGATAAAGAAAATAAAATAAAGGAGTTTGAGGGAGGGTGTTAAATCTTAATCAGGTACATCCTTTTAGTTTTCACCAAATGGCTTACTTGGAAGGCTTTCATTTAAAAAGAACCGTGAAGGGAGAATTTATTATTTTTGGTAGGATATTTTCTATATATTGGATGAACCTATGTTCTTTGACATATGTGATGAATTGGGAGCAGAGGAGGCATATTTATAGTGTGTGGGAGTGACACTCATCTAAATGTTTTGAAGAAGAATTAAAAAAACATTTTCCCATGTCAAGGGGATCTAATTATTGAAAAAATTAATTACTTGGGATTATATATTTACAATATATCCATAAAATGGATCTTCGAAAAGATTCATGGTCATTATGTGTCTTAAAAATATGGCTTAACATATTTTTTCATAATTTTTCTCTTAATCATTGTAATTACTTCTAATCAATTTTAATAATATATTATTAAATTAATAATATGACCTTAATAAGAATTATAATATATTTTTATTCCAAATATGGAATACATTATTCGAAATTCCAAAAAAAAATGTAACTTAATTTAAAATTAATCGAGCAAATGGAATAACAATGTTTTTTTTAATGTAATAACATCCATAAATTGGATAAGTTTTTTAAAACAATTTCATTGTGTAATTGATCCCAATGAACTGAATTGGATTAATTTATATAAATATTATGTAAATAAACCATTAACCCTTTTTATATTATAATTTTCCCTATAAATAAATTATATGAAAATACAATCTTTTATTTAAATTAGGAATTATTGACTATAAATCAAAAAATGATGTTTCTCAAGAATATTCCAAAGTATTTACACCATGATTAATTAGAAATTATAATTTCAATAATAAAGTTTATTTTATCAATTTAATTTAACATATTTTCCAAAAATTAATATTTTTTCACATAAGGACATAAAAATCAATTCATTTGTGAAAATAATAATTTTAAATAAATATGGACATTTAAAAAAATTAAATGTTTCACTATAAATATATATAATTAATATGAATCCATTATAAAAAATATTTGAAATATATTTATTAATATTCATATTATTATGATAAAAATATAGGTTATAATTATCTCATTTAAAGAATTATAACAACGAAAACATGATTTGAAGAAACATATTTACTAGTGTAATATACACCATGTCGGTGTTTCATGTAATATATACCAAGAAGGTTCTATGTGAAGATAATGTGTGACTAATTGAAATGAAATATTTCAATTAAAATATAATTTATTTGAGAAAAAAAATTTCATAAAAACTCAGGGTGTTACAATTCCCACTCCTTCATAGATTCTAACATGATTCATGGAATAAAAGAATATTATTACTAATGAAATGAGTGTTAAGGGTTGGTAATTATTATTAATCAATCATGATCTATAAATTCCTATGTTATGCATTAAAACTTGTCAAATTTTTGTGGAACCATCATAATCATGAGAGAAATATAATAGTTATATTTAAACTATTGGGATTTTTATATCAATATTTATCAGTAATCAACATTTATTTCCCATACCAAAATATATCATATATCACTACATGTTTCCCAATGTAGATTATGTATCATTACTTGTTTTCTCATGATCATTGTCTTGTTTCCCAAAAATATCTCATGATATATAAATATGTCACCAATTAATTTAGGGGATATATAGTTCTGGGCCAACCCATGATATAATCATAATTCATAAATTTATGTGGACAAAGATCATAAGTCATTCTTCATATAATTATATAATAACCCATTTAATGAAAATATGTTTCCAAAATATTTATATATTTCATCATTGTAAAACCCATAAAAATAAATTGGTTTAATAAGCACCTCATTATAATAAAAATATATCCCCCAAAAATTGAATAAAAAGATTAAACATGTATAATATATTTTTCTAATAATAACTCACATCAATGTAGAATATAATATATATAAATTATCATATAATATCACATAAATATTTCCTCATGAAAAAAATTCATTTTGAAATCACGGGTTTAATGTCCAAATATTTCAATGAATATTAATGAAAAATTAACTATTAAAAGTACAATGGAGACATGTAATATTTGATTCCTACCCCTATGTTCACTATATAGGTGGAAGTATATTGATGTTGTGAAAATTAGAAGGAATATCTGATAAAAATTTTCAGTAACAATTGAATTATTCCATGATCTAAAAATTATAAGAAATTTCAATTAAAACATTTTTATAGATAAGAAAACATCGGTAAAAACATAAACTATAGTTGGATAATATTATAAAAAATTATGCATTACATTTTAGAAAATATTGGTATAGAATAAAATGATATTATATCTCAATGAATTAATATGAATTCATCATTTATAAAAAACATTTCTTATCGTTTTCGACATCAAATGAATTGAAAATATTATAAAATAAATAAAATTTGAGAAATTACAATAGGTGGAGAAATATTTTTTATTTTTATTAGAAAATGATAACATAATTTTCCCAATGTAAATTCATGAATAATGAATATTGATTAAATTTGTGTTGAAGCATAAATAGTATATTGCATTAGTAGTGACCAAATAAAAACCTCAAAGAAGCGATAAAATGACATGGATTTTCAGTGGAATATAAATTTGATGATATTGATAAAAAAATTATCATTATCATAGTGAAAAACCAATTGAAATAAGTGGTTCATAGGGAATATGTCTCATAGAAATAAAATAATGATGACAAATACACTTGCCCAAGTCATATATTTCATCATATTTATTGAAATATCACTATTAATAAATAAATATGTATGATAAATATATTATAAAATAATATGAAGTCATAAGTAACAATTTAAAATTAAAAAATAACGAGAATGTGTAATTTAAATATAAATTCAACCTTTAAATTGACAATCCAGCAGAAGCCAATCTAAATCCCATGAAAGATTCAGTTAGATGGTTTTGAGACATGTGACCTGGTATCAATTCTCTCACCTATAAAACATTAATAATGAAATAAATATCATAATTTTTACTCATATAAAATATTATAATTATCTATTCAATGTTGTAATGAAATTTTTTTGACATCACACCATGATGATGGTAATCAGTATGTTTACTTATGTAATGTTTCCTCATTTGGATTGTAAAAATGAATGAAAAGTAAATAATATTTTCACCTTTTTTGAATATTAATAATATTAAAATCTAATATTAATATTTATTAAATCCATATATATAACAATATTTATAAAATTGTGATGAAGAAACAATATAAAACTCTATGTGGAAATAGTAAGACACACACTCACACACACATGAGCGATGTTTTCAATTTCCATAGGATGTAAATAATATGGAAATTCATTGTAGCATCATATTATTAAAAATTATTTTCATTTAAGACACTTGGAACATTATTATAGATTCGATACAATATATTTCAATGAGGTACATGAATAGAAAATTGCAAAAT
This sequence comes from Viscum album, assembly GCA_963277665.1. Taxonomy (NCBI): domain Eukaryota; kingdom Viridiplantae; phylum Streptophyta; class Magnoliopsida; order Santalales; family Viscaceae; genus Viscum; species Viscum album. Next base: position 1,920,828,639 of record OY728145.1, on the reverse strand, counting down.
GTTTGGTTATGAGGTATACCTCTTCATTGAGAAACTTATTTTATATTACACCTTAATCCATGAAAGGATATATAATTTGGTATAAATGAAGGTCTATGACCTTGTAATGTAATGTAGGATATTAATAGTTATATAATTGATTTATATGTAAATCATGATTATTTCAATATGCGAGGATATGATGTGACATTTTACAAGTGAGTGGAGGGGCACCATTGGAAGTATTTAATGTTTTAAATTAAAATGAATTATTTTGATGGGTTTAATGTATAATAATTGATATATATTGAATATAGTAAGATTATAAGTATAAATAATACCATATAATAAATATTTTATTTAGTGTTATGTTTTGTCTTAAGCCTTATAATTTAGATTTAACCCTTGTTATCCCGTTTTACAATTACTATCCATACAATGGCCTGATGGCCTTAATATTTTATTGATTTTTGATAATCCGCCTTTCAAGGGGTGAGGTGGAACCCTTACACGGACCGTTGATGTATGTATTACATAGCTCGTAGGCCATAGAGGAATTCATTTCCCATAGTCTTCAAACATTACATACAGCCCAGAATAACTACTTGGAACTGCTCCTCCCCAGCATATTCATAATTAAATCAACTCTCCACTTTCACATGGATGTTATGCTAGGATATCTCGTGCATGAAAAGGCTTTTCCCGATGGTAGGTGTCATACCCTTCCATTCATGTAATCCATGTAGCTTCTGTTATGTGGAAAAGATCCTTGCTCATCCTCCTATAGAGCTTGTTCTTCGTAGGTTGTTTGGATTGAATCTGCAATTATTGTAAAGAACCAGAAATCCCGTGTAACCTTTTCTCATAAATAAATGGGAATTTTACAAGTCCGTAGTCTTATATGGAACCTAATTCCGAGGCCCGGTGTGCCTAGAATCATTTTCTGAAGTTTTGTTCGGGTACGTTCAGTAAACTTACGTGCGGGTTTTTCTAGCATGTGAACTGTTGCTCCAAATAAAAATCTGAGGGCACAAATGAACTTGCAGTGCTGGTATTCTCTTAAGGAGACCTTTACCGCAGTTGCATTTGGTCGAGAGCGTATGTTAATTTTTGGGTTACTCTATAAAATTTACAAATTAAATAAAAATTTGTCTGTAACACATTTTTATTTGGATATTGGTTAATTTCACTCATTAGAGGTAAGAGGAAGGGCCCACCACACACTAATCACTGTTGATAGGATATAAGTAAAGGTGGGGCCAATACAAACCCCAATCCCTTGAACTCCCTTAAACTTTTGGACTTCCAATTAAAGTTATAACACACCCATGTAATTAGTTTTTGATTCCTTTGAAGTTCAGGCCAACTCAAGGTAATAAATTAAGTGATTCAATGTAATTAATTAATTTGGAGTGATTGAATTCTTTTGAATTCATTTTTACCAACATTAAAAGGAGGGGTGATATTGTCATATTTTGGTTGGAAATTTAACCTAGGGAGGATTTTGAGGATTAGAAAGGATGTTTTCTTCCCAAGAAGAATGCTAAAGACGTCTTCAACATCTTCTGCCGCGTCAAGGGAGAGGACGCAGCCAACGAAAATGTTATTTCCTCCAACGTTGACGGAATGACGTCTATCTTCCGTGATGCCCATCTTTCGTGGAATGTTGACATGTAACGTTAAATACAAGGCAGGGGTTGGATTTTAAGTATGATTATATTCCCATGTTATTTTAAAAAAAATGCAGAATTATTCTTTTGCGAGATGGGTTAGAAGTTATCCTGGTGTTAGTTTTTGGTTCTATTATTTGCTGGATTACTGTTCGTGCCACTAATGAAGAGGGCAAGGGCTAACGAACAAGTCCAAATCCTCCGCTAATTCGTTCTTGATGCGCGGTTTGATGGGTGATGGGTGAATGGAATATCACCGCTGATTTGAGGTCGTTGTAGTGAAGAATAAGACCCGAGAAGGCGTTAGGCGCAGATGAGAGGAAAACGGACCACCGAAACAACTATAGTGGCCCGCGGAAAAGCACGAATCGTGGGTCGCCGGCACCGGCCGGCCGCCTGGGGGCAGCAGCACCCCTCACGCGCCACAGGCGGAAGGTCGTCACGGTAGTAACCCCAGTCATGGAGCGGAACCCACGTGCGGGTTCCGGAAAGGCCAAGTGGCACCTGCTAGCATTGCCGTTCTGGACACCAGGGGGCTGCGCCCCCCTGATCTGCGCCTTGCGTGTAATGCGCTTGGTCGGCCGCCTACCGCGTGGGTCGGGCCACTGCCACTAGGTCGGGCAGCCATTTGGGCGTTCTGAGCCACAGCCGCCGGGCCGGGCTGGGACAGACCTGTATCCGGGTCGGGTCGACCTAGTTCGGGCCGACACAGGGTGGTTTAGGCTGGGTCAGACAGGACCCAGACCCCCTCTACAGGCAACTTTTGGTTTCTCTCCCATAACTTGAGCTACAGACCTATGATCAATGCACCATAAGTTATGTAGGATTCCTTGTATAGATATTGTCATTTCGGTATATCACACTTAAGGTTTTCGCGATGTTTGTGTATGGCCAGGATGGTTAGAACCCGAAACCAACCGGGCCCTCCGAGCAGAAACGCATATAACATAAGGAGTGTACGTCTGATTGATGTGTTGTCAACTACGTTGGATTCCTTTTGATGAGACAGTCCTTTTCGCATACTTTACATAGGTTTCAGATGAGGCTGGAGTATGGCTAGGCTGGACTGTACCCGAAATCCAACCGGCCCCTTAGAACTCAGACCGGGCGTCTGATTGACGTGCCGTCTGTCCCATGGGGTTTTTTTTGATGAGATTGAGCTTTGGGAATCATCAAATCAGTACTTCATTATAGTTTATGTATCAACCCCTTTTCTTGAGTAGTGGACCCTCCCGGAATCGAGCATGCTATGTGCTGGAACCCTTGATCTAGCTACGACTGCGACGACTACTGAACTAGATTCCTCCATGGGTTCGATGACGACAACTACTGTACCAGAATCCTTTGTGGGTTTGATAGTTCTGACTTTTGTTCCTTTATCCTGTTTGGGTCTGATATAATATTTGGTTCTGTATCCTGTGTGGGTCCGACATCTTAGACGAGAAAGCTGGCACGTATCATGTGTGGGTCTGACAGCATAGACGAGATAGTAGGCCCGTATCTTGTTTGGGTCTGACAACATAGATGAGATAACTGGCATGTATCCTGTGTGGGTTCGAAAGCTTAGCTGGTCCTATATCCTTTGTGGGTTTGATAGCTTAGATGATCCAGTGGCTACATCTGATCATCTATAACTCTCTATTATTGTGGCATACCTATGTGAGCTGAGTCATGTCTTTCAACCCTTGTCATCACATTGATTGACTTTACTTCATTTGTGGAATTGGTATGTGCTTGGTCCCGATAGATGGAGCCAGAATGATTGGTATCTTAGGTATATGTATGGGAATATACCTAATTAGGTTTGGTTGATACTTCGTGATTGTATCTTTCTTCTTTTGTTTATCCTTAGTGGATATTGTGAGACCATGCGGGTCTCAGGATCCCTACTAAGTATCGTTTTACTCTCCCCTACATGGGATATGTCGGCACCTCATTTTGTTGGATGTAGATGAAGGACAATGCCGACGGAGGCCGAGAGAACCACAACTGGATGGTACCCAGAGGTGGACATTGGGACGAGTCCGCACACGGAGGAGACTGATGAACTTAAGTGCTGAGGTGGCCATCTGTACATACCCTTCAGGTAGGAACCCTAGAGGACGATCCAGGAGCTACTCTTTACTTTCATCTGTTTGTCCCTTTTTACTTGTACATGTTGTTCAGTTGGCTTTGTATTCTTTCCCATTTACTTTCCAGAACACTCTTATGTTTTATGTTTTACATAGTGTTTACTTTTTTTCTACACTCTGTTGAGTTTGTTTACATTTATAAAGGTAATGGCTTCCCAACTGAGGGATTTACACCTTTGGTGCTAGTCACCAGCCCCTGCCCTATGGAAGGTGGGTTTGGGGTAGTCACGACACTTGCCCTGAGGACGGGTCATGAGAATTATGGTGGCCTGAATGCCTTGAGGTGTCCCGAAGGCCCTAATAGGGGAAATATAATATTTTTATGAATGTTATTTAATTTAATTATATATTATTCAACATAAGATATGATAGGAGACATTTCTAGAGAAATTCAAGATGTTTGACTTTAAATACAACAAGGATGGAGTAGAATTTTAATATATATAGTTTTTAAAAATGTCTATTAAGGTATTTAATCTAAAAAATTCCTCTAATATAATGTTACATTAAAATTGTATAACATTTAATGAGATTTAAATAAATAATTTAATTTTCTATTATATTAACAAGTATTATTTATGGGTTTTCTATGATTTGATTGTAATTATAAAAAAATTAAAATTAAAAAAAACAATGATAAGAAGACGTAATTAATATTTCATTAATCAATTTGTAATTGAACCTATCCTCTTTTCACCATAATGAAAATATGATTAGGATTATTAATTTTAATGTAGTGATATTTCTTATTTTTCCTTTTCCTGAATTAATTTAATTTTATAAATAAAATAAAAATAGAAAAAATATCCAATATTAAAAAATATCCATGATAAGAGAAAAAATAAAATTTTTAATAGTTTAATTGAATTTGTTATGTAAATTTCAATTCTTTATCATGATTATTTGATAATTCATTACCCTTATCGAGATGAAAAATAATTACGTAGGTTACTATTCAAAATGAAAAAAACAAATATCATTTTGAAAAATTTTATTCCCCAGATCCAATATTTGTAATTAATTTCTTCATGATATAATTTACCGAATTCATGAAGATCTATTATGATATATTTATGAATAATAGAACGAAATGAATTTTTTCAAAATAAGTTTTAAACATAATAAATGATTTATTTTCATCCATTAAAAATAGAAAATAAAGAGATGAATATAAAAATAATATTTTGAATATATAATATATTAATTTCATTAAAATCACTCATATAAAGTGATTATTTTAAATCATATAAATAAAAGAAAATTCCAGTCAAATATTTATTCTTTATAAAGTTTTGTTTTTATACAGAAAAGAAAAATTCTACTAAAAATACAAAAATAATGTAGCATATTATATAATTTAGAAGATGATATAGAATTAAAGGTAAATTACATTACATAAATTTTAGATTTTAAATATAATAGTATTTTTAAAGAACATAATTTAATGAAGTTAAATAATAGTTTTATAAAAATCACAAATTTCAATCATTCACTAATGTATCATGTTTTTTATAAATTTACTAAAAATTACAGTATGTTAAATATAAAATACTAAATATAAAAATGATATACATTTTTCAAATGAAACATGTTGAAGTTGTAGAAATAAATTCTAGTAATTAAACAAGTAATCTAAAAAACTTATTTCTGTTGAAAACTTATTTTCGAAATATAAAATGAAATTAATAAAAAATTATTGCTTATATATTATAATTTACAATAAATAATTGAAATACATTTAAAAAATCCCTCATATTTAATATTATGTATTTAATCATATTAAAAACCATTAATTTTAAAGAATTGTTATAATATATTATAGTTTATTTTAGGCTTGGTATTACAGTCATGCATGCTATATAAAACAAATATATTATTTAAAAATAAATATCATTGAAAATCATATGGTGTTACAAGAATAATATTTAAAACATTGAATATAAACAGAGCATGTGTTCCAAGAAAAAACGAAGACGGTGGATATTCATGTAACCTAGGGCTCATGAAATTTTATTTTTATGGAAAATGATTGAAATTTTTTGGTATTATGATAACTTTCATAAAGTGAGTATCAGGGTATAAATCCATTATATTAGAATGTAGGGAAGTAAAATGTGAGTAATTCAGATTTTAGTTATTCTTTATTTTTTAATTTTTTTGAGTAAATGATGATAATTAAATTACACTAATATAAATAAACTAATATTTCTATATTAGAATAGAATATTAATAGTAAATTTCACAATGAAAAACAATTATTGGTGTTTTCTGATTTCGTGAAATTTTTATTGAATATTTTTTATGTGATTCACAAAAAAATATAATATTTATATGATTTAATGATATGTTATAGAATAACGACAAGAAATTTAATGTGTTTAGATTATTTGTTTCATTCTATGAATAATACAATTATAATTATGTAACATTGTTAAAATAAAAATAGGAAGTTTTTGAATTTTTTGGTTTCATCTTTAATATGTTGTTGGGAATATTCTTATTTGATTTCATTTAGTGAACAATAGTATGTTCAACAATATTTATAATTAAAGAATTGTGAATAATACAGATATGATGTTTCTGACTTTTGAATGATGATTTTTTTTCATTCATTGTATCCTTTATGATAAATAACATTTCAATTGGTATCATCGATATTGTATTAATTAATAAGTGTGTTGAGTATTTTTTTTGGATATTTAGAATTTAATGAAATATTTTTTTTAATTTTTTTGATTGATTGGGTTTATGATATATCTTTAGATGAATGGTTGAGTGAAATTTATATTTTCATTTATTCATGTTGTTGAGAAATGAATTGATTTAAATTATTTTTTCAAATATAATTTTTTATAAGTAATATAAATATGGATGAAATGATACAATTTGGAATTTTTTTTATGAAGATGTTAATATATATTGGGGTGATACTTTTTATAATAAAATTTAAACATCCGTTAATAATTATTCATATTTTCATTTAAGAAAGGTTAAATATAAAGATGTCCATATTTGATGATATCATGTAGAAAACGAATTTATTAAATTTATTACTTGAATTATGTTTTTTTAATATTAGTGATATTTTAATTTAACATTAAAAATTTAGAATGTCTTTTTTTAATAATACCATTTTAATAATGTTTTTAGTATGTTTTATAACTCTGTTAATATTAATGAATGAATAAAATGTATATTTTGAACTTATTTTGTTGATAATTTATTATTACTCTATGGCTGATCATGATAAATTAAATAAAATTTTTTATTGTTTAAAATGATTTGTTATTTTGGAATTATTTATATAAATTATGTGATTATATTATCATTTTGATAACTAGAAAATTTTCTGGGACAGAACCCATATGATATTGATTTTACATAATCAATAATTATTATTTTAGTGAAATTTTGGTATTTGATGTTACATGTATTTGTTTTTATGTTATATATTAAAATTAATTATGGGGTAATGATTCATTTTTTATGGTGTAAATAGGAGGAAATTTTTCCATGGTTTTATTGATTATGTGGTACTACCACATTTATGGTTATTATGGTTTTATTTTAAATTTAGATGTTAATCTACCACATGTCTATATAATGACATTATGTGTTTTAAATAATGATGGATTTCGATGATTTTTTCCCAATCCATTGTAATTTTATGTTCTACACAATGTTGGTTGGTTAATTTATTAATCTTCTATTCCTATTAAATGTATAGTCATAATATTTTTTTATGAAATGTTTTTCCAAATGGAATTGTTATTATATTATTTTCTTATTCGGAATGAATGTGGTTGAGTATTTTTTTGGGAAATATAAACTAATTTTTTAAGGTTTATTTTATTGTTGTTAATAATGATGGGTGGTCTTTTATTTTTCCAGCGGCACATAATTTGATTTGGATGGTTGTGATATATTTTTTAAAAAATAAAATATTCTTTATAGGAATCTTTATCATAATAATCAGGACTTTATTATGAAATATTTCATTTATGTGTGTTTTTTTTGTTTTAGGTTTTTATTTTTAAATGGATATGTTTTGGTGAGGTTGTTTTTGTTTTTTTGCATGAAATGAAATGTTAAAAATAAAAGATAATGTGTTATTAATTGAATTCACTACTACAAAAACAGGCAGTAACAGCGCTAAAATCGGGATTTAACAGCGCTAGAAAAGCGCTGTAAAGCTCAGTGCTGATAAAGGGGGGGGAGGGGTCCTTTAACAGCGCTTTTTTAGCGCTGTTAAATGTCACCTTTAACAGCGCTAAAAAAGAGCTGTTAAATGTCACCTTTAATGGCGCTAAAAAAGCGCTGTTAAATGTCACCTTTAACAGCTCTTTTTTAGCGCTGTTACATATCTCCTTTAACAGCGCTTTTTTAGCGCTGTTAAATCCCTTCCTGCTGCTAATAAAAAACCTGCACTAGTACAGCCAGCCGAGCAGACCTGCACAAAAACCAGTATATCAACCACAGACCTGCACAAAAACCAGTATATCAACCACAAGCATGTCATCAACCGATCACAACCCAACCAAACAGTGTTCTTACCATGAGTTAGATACCATCTACCCAGAAACCAAAACTACCTCATTACATAGTATCACAAAATATTCCTACACAACTCAGAAGATAAATACTAGAAAATTACACTATGCATTGTTTCTCCTTGGATTGCCACTTGGTTTTGACAAATCGTGCAGAGCCCGTGCTCCTTGAATCATTCTGCAATACATAAAAAGGATATCCTAACTCTCCCAACCATCACCCTTAGTAATTATGTATATTAATACAAAAATGGTGACATATGATAAATTGGGGGACTGTAATGAGACATCAATATTAACATTCTATATATAGGATCGATGTCTAGTAGGATTGGTTGCGTTTATACATGACTCTACCTGGACCTCAAAAATAGATATATGATCTCACTCCAGGACTTTCAGAGAGACTCCAACTATGTCTAGGACGTCCTGCTGAAGCGATCGTACTACCGTAAGTCGGAAAAGATACCAAAACCATCCTAGGAAGGATCATGGGAGCCAAACCTAATGAAATATGTCCTTGATATAGTGTTCAATGAGATCAATCATGGTACATAAAATTATGTGTCATTTAAAGGGTCACATGCCTTGTCGCTTTACCCTGGGTAACTCCAATGTTCAGCTGCCTGTGTGAATATACCCATATCAATAGGAAATTACATGGCATGTTAAAAAACATATACGTGTTACCCTTTGATCTTGTGTCCTCTTATGCACCCTTTCCCTATGTTAGTACATGACGTCGATCTCATGTGATTCTTCCTGTGTATCTGTACAAGGGATAAACTGTGTAGCTGGCTCATTAAAGACGTGTAGTGGGATATATTCCATGTAGGAAAGCCATGTAATCCACCCCAGGTTTGACTCGTACACATCACATATGACCCATGGATCATTTTACTAAAGTGTTAACACAATCCTAAGGCGTTTGGTCGGTTTCCCGTATGTCAGTTGTTGATTTCACTTAAAAATAAATCCATTTTGAACAAAATAGAGGCACTTTGAGTGGTGTCGGCCACACCGGGCCTCGGATTGAGTCGGGGTTGACTCTTACACGTCAAATTTGACCCATGGATCATTTCCCTTAAGTTTCAACAGAATCCAAATGCGTTTGGTCGGTTTGCCGCATGTCAGTTGTTGATTTCACTTAAAAATACGTCCATTTTGAACAAAAGAGAGGCACTGTGAGTGGTGTCGACCACACCGGGCCTCGGATTGATGCGGTGTTGAATCGTACACGTCACACTTGAGTCATTTATCGTTGTGAAAAAGTATCAACGCAATCAGATGCCGTTAGATCGGTTTGGCGTATGTACGTAAAATATTGTCCATTTTAAACTAAATACATACACTTGGAGTGATACCGGTCACACTGCGCCTCTGATTGAGGCGGGGTTGACTCGTACACGTCACATTTGACCCATGGATCATTGTCCTTAAGTTTCAATAGAATCCCAATGCGTTTGGTCGGTTTGTCGTATGTCAGTTGTTGATTTCACTTGAAATTAAGTCCATTTTTGTCAAAACAGTGACACTGTGAGTGGTGTCGGCCACACCGGGCCTCATATTGATGCGGTGTTGAATCGTACACGTCACAAATGAGTCATTGATTGTTGTGAAAAAGTATCAACGCAATCAGAAGCCGTTAGATCTGTTTGGCGTATGTACGTAAAATATTGTCCATTTTAAACTAAATACATACACTTGGAGTGATACCGGTCACACCGCGCCTCTGATTGAGGCGGGGTTGAATCTTACACGTCAAATTTGACCCATGGATAGTTGTCCTTAAGTTTCAATATAATCCCAATGTGTTTGGTTGGTTTTCCGTATGTCAGTTGTTGATTTCACTTAAAATGAAGTCCATTTTTAACAAAACAGTCACACTGTGAGTGGTGTCGGCCACACCGGGCCTCGGATTGATGCGGTGTTGAATCGTACACGTCACACATGAGTAATTGATCATTGTGAAAAAAGTATCAATGCAATCAGAAGCCGTTAGATCAGTTTGGCGTATGTACGTAAAATATTGTCCATTTTAAACTAAATACATACACTTGGAGTGATACCGGTCACACCGCGTCTCGGATTGAGGCAGGGTTGAGCCGTACACGTCACATATAACCCATGAATCATTGTACTAAAGTGTCAACACAATCCGAAGGCGTTTGGTCGGTTTCCCGTATGTCAGTTGTTGATTTCTCACTTAAAAATAAGTCCATTTTGAACAAAACAGAGGCACTTGGAGTTGTGTCAGCCACAACAGGCCTCAGATTGAGGCGGGGTTGACTCGTACACGTCACATTTGAAGGTGAGTATGCATACACGATAGTTGACCTTCTTAGAGAAGGGTTTCTGGAAGAGTATAAAAGACATGAAGCAATGAAGATCATTAGATTGTTGGAGCAAATGTGGTTGCTACAAATAATGTGGAAATCGGCTTGTGCAAAGCGAACTAAGTTACAACTTGCAGGTATTGTACTCTATTTTTTTCTGGAAGGTTTCAGTTTAAATGCATTTTGGAATGATCATTGCTAGCCATTGTCTTTTAGGTTTTTTTGACAGCCGAGGGGAAAGGGTGGGGTCTGAAGACATTGTAGGATATGTCGAAGGGTGATTTTGTGTGTGAATATGTTGGAGAAATGTTAACTCCCGCAGTTCTGAAAAGAATCACTATTTAAAAGAAAGTCACAAGTTTAGATACATCTCAAGATGGTCAGTTTAAAGACATTTTGAGGGACACTACTAAAGACATGCTCATATATGCACACATCCCCCACTTTTAGATCGTTGTCTACTACAATGATCTTCCAAAAAAGATATGCATTAGAACGCTCATGATACATAGAGAAATTCACTGGCCACCTTCAAGAATGATCTGAAGCACAAACCATGACAGCATTATGTTTTTAACTTCAGCACCTCAATTGAGAATGTGACACCTTTCAGGACTTGGCGCCATTGTATGTCGTTTCGTCCACTGAATGGGTCTATCCTTTTATTTAATTTTTTTAACTTCAGTCAAATATTCTAGAAAGATGTCGTGGCAGATCCTTCACCATTTTGTTTTGCTGAACATCTCATTACATTGTTAAAAAAAAGCAGGGTTTCTTGCATGGGCAATACGTTCCTGTATTGAAGATGATGCACTCCCATTTATTAGAACCCACAAAACCACCCCGCAATAAATGGGAGTGCATCATCTTCAATACAGGAACATATTGCCCATGCAAGACACCCTGCTTTTTTTTTAACAATGTAATGAGATGTTCAGCAAAACAAAATGGTGAAGGATCTGCCGCGACATCTTTCTAGAATATTTGACTGAAGTAAAAAAAATTAAATAAAAGGATAGAACCATTCAGTGGACGAAACGACATACAATGGCGCCAAGTCCTGAAAGGTGTCACATTCTCAATAGAGGTGCTGAAGTTAAAAACATAATGCTGTCATGGTTTGTGCTTCAGATCATTCTCGAAGGTGGCCAGTGAATTTATCTATGTATCATGAGCGTTCTAATGCATATCTTGTTTGGAAGATCATTGTAGTAGACAACTATCTAAAAGTGGGGGATGTGTGCATATCTGAGCATGTCTTTAGTAGTGTCCCTCAAAATGTCTTTAAACTGACCATCTTGAGATGTATCTAAACTTGTGACTTTCTTTTAAATAGTGACTCTTTTCAGAACTGCGGGAGTTAACATTTCTCCAACATATTCACACACAAAATCACCCTTCGACATATCCTACAATGTCTTCAGACCCCACCCTTTCCCCTCGGCTGTCAAAAAAACCTAAAAGACAATGGCTAGAAATGATCATTCCAAAATGCATTTAAACTGAAACCTTCCAGAAAAAAATAGAGTACAATACCTGCAAGTTGTAACTTAGGTCGCTTTGCACAAGACGATTTCCACATTGTTTGTAGCAACCACATTTGCTCCAACACTCTAATGATCTTCATTGCTTCATGTCTTTTATACTCTTCTAGAAACCCTTCTCTAAGAAGGTCAACTATCGTGTATGCATACTCACCTTCAAATGTGACGTGTACGAGTCAACCCCGCCTCAATCTGAGGCCTGTTGTGGCTGACACAACTCCAAGTGACTCTGTTTTATTCAAAATGAACTTATTTTTAAGTGAGAAATCAACAACTGACATACGGGAAACCGAACAAACGACTTCGGATTGTGTTGACACTTTAGGACAATGATTCATGGGTTATATGTGACGTGTAAGACTCAACCCCACCTCAATCCGAGATGCGGTGTGACCGGTATCACTCCAAGTGTATGTATTTAGTTTAAAATGGACAATATTTTACGTACATATGCCAAACTGATCTAACGGCTTCTGATTGCATTGATAATTATTCACAATGATCAATGACTCATGTGTGACGTGTACGATTCAACACCGCATCAATCCGAGGCCCGGTGTGGCCGACACCACTCACAGTGTCACTATTTTGTTAAAAATGGACTTAATTTTAAGTGAAATCAACAACTGACCATCTCGAGATGTATCTAAATTTGTGACTTTCTTTTAAATAGTGACTCTTTTCAGAACTGCGTGATATGAAGTTATTTTGGAGATTTTACTGGTTCATGCATGATATGAAGGTATTTTGGAGATTTTACTGTTTTTTTTGTCCAAAGGCCAAAGAAATGTGGTCCATCATTCTTGCATGTTACTCGTACACGTCACCAAGGACCCGTGGATCCTTCTCCTAAAGGATGAAGGCAATCCGGATGCGTCTGGTCAGATTTACGTTGGTCAGTTGTTGTTTCCAATTAAAGTGGTGTCCATTTTAAACAAGAGAGAGACCCTTTGGGTGGTAGCGGTCACACCGTGCCTCGGATTGAGGCGGAGTTGACTCGTACACATCAACAATGACCCGTGGATCGTTCTCCTAAAGGATGAAGGCAATCCAGATGCGTCTGGTCGGATTTCCGTAGGTCAGTTGTTGTTTTCAATTAAAGTGGTGTCCATTTTAAACAAGAGAGCGACCATTTTAGTGGTTCAACATTCTTGCATGTTGCTGGTGCATATCATCTGTTAAAATGGAAAAACGACTCATTGGAGAAAGAATGTTTTATTTAATAACAATTACAATTTTGCTACGAACATTTACATACAACAATATTTCATCTTCTGATCCCCTTAACCCCTCTCAAAAATGACCACCAATTGTACATGTCCCCAAGTCAGATCATCATTGTATTTGTGTACAATCTGTCATGAGGTATGAAGCCCACTCGTTTCTGAACACATCTATATTGTCTTGTGAGTATGAGGCTTTTCGGCAGTCATAGTAGTACTGCAAAATAAAAAAATAAAGAATTAATAAATAACTTAAATGAACTAGTAATTGTTTTTGAAAATACCTCTTTAGGGATGCTATTTTGATGATGAAAAACGATCTCTTTCATAAATTTACAAACATAATAACCGCAATCATTATCGTTTGTTTGTTTTGGACACTGTAAAAAATTGATCATTAGGAGAATAAATAACTTGTGTTGAGGTGTGTTTGGATAGTGAAATTTTATTATATATACCCTGATATTTGTCCAGACGTAGTACTTGCTCGGCTCCTTATGCTTAGCCCCTGTCCTCATACCATGATTTAGACGATATTGGTACACCGCCCTATCATAACAGAATCCTCAGTAAAAGATAATATATATTATATAAATTGATGTTTAGACCTAAAAATTAAGATGTAGTGTCTTACAGATTCACAAACTCCATCATGTATGGTCGGTTTGATGTATATCCTAGCTTTGAATCCAGAAAATAAATCTTCGGAGTATCCAAGTTCACCACAATTAGCAACCAATGTTTCCTAAAAACACAAAAAGGAATAAGTAATAAAAAAAGTGATAATATAATTGATATGCTTTAATCGTAGAGTATTACCCCTGCATGGTTGGTATTAGGAAAAGTCTGTCATCTGTAATCTTGCGTTCAAATGTTTTCAGCATGTCCTTCACTATTGCATCCCTTTTTGATGACTCTATTTTTGTTTGGTGTGTTGATGTGATATGAGGACTAACCAGTCCAAATCTTGGCTCATGGGAAAATCACTTCAACTGTTTTTCATAAATGCGTCTGTCAACAATATAAAATGCATTTAGTCATAATTTGCACATTAGATCAGCTTTTAGAAAATCAATTCATGGAAACATACCTCATATATACATTTACAACAGTGAAGCCTAACCAACCGTTTTCAAGGATTTCATTTACATTTTCAGCAGCAATGAAATCTTGACTTTCCTCTCCGTATATATTATCTTCGAAAATCACTATATGACTATTACCATCTTTTAGCTTCGTATCCACATGAGTCTTCAATGCTAGTAAATGTGGAAAGGGAACAGGTGGTGTTATTGTGCTTTCAGTAGCACCTTGGGATCGATTGGTCGATCCATTAGATGGTTTCGAGCCGATGTTAGTCACCCCCTTTCCTTTCTCCATCTATAACAACAATCATTGATTCAGACACTCTTTTCATTAATTGTTAAGGGTTTAGCTTGAAAATAAAAGGAAATAAATACCTCTTTGTCTGTATGTACTCTTACAAGTTGTGCCGGACATGCAACGAATGTCCCAATAGCCTTTTCGACCGTATGAATATCATCATCATCAAGTGGAATAGGTAGCATTGCATTTGGCTCATGAGCTACAGTAATCATCACTTTCAGATGATCTTTTGAAAGTGGTCTATTATGCAGTGTGGCATCTGGGATATTGAACACTGTAGCCCTCGCTACAAGGTGATAGGTGGGTGTTGACAGATATAAATCACAATCATTATCACCCTGTAGAAGATCAGTACAGATAAATTATCAGTGTTTGTCTGATTCACATTTCATGGGAACCGTTATTAGAATATTGATTACCATGGCTAAGACATTTTTTTAGGTGAATGGCTCGCCTCAAAGCTGGTGGGGGGGTGGGGCAGGATGTTCATGCGGCGGTTGTTCCTGAGTTGTGTCCTCCCTTTGCTTCCCACCCATAAAAGTTTCTAGAAACACTCCCTGCCATTGCAATTGTTCTTCAAGGGTTGCTATTTTTTCGCTCATTTGTTCCAATTTTTTCTCTGTATCATCTATTTTTTTCTTCTTCTCAAAATATACTCGGGGTGTCACCCCAAACCCAGCACCTCTGACACGACCGTATTTTTCTGGCTGCTTCAAAGCCGTCGATAATAGGTCTGTATCAGCTACAGGAGTAGCTGATTCCTGTGACTGTCAAATATAGGAAAAAAACTAATTATTTTTATGTAATAGCAATTTTAAACAAATCTTTTTATCATCGTGTCATACTTACACATATTTCCCACACTTTTTGTGTGTTCTCATCTATTAACTTCCCTTCTTTGTTCACACGTGCCTCCTTCCATAGCACATGACGTGGGATAGAAGTGCATTTGGTTTTAGATTCATCAATCTACATATAAACATAGAAATATAATTATGATGTTTTTTATTGGCACCTAACAATATTACTGTAAATTTACAATACATATCATTTTCTTTTCTAATGAAGCGTACCCCATCCTTGCTTTACGATAGGGGTATGTTGGATTTGATGCACGTTCCTTATTTTCAGTACAGAGTTTCTGTTTAATAAATTAAATATTGACAATCAAAGTGATGAATACAGGTATCCTCAAACAACGTATTATCACTCACAATGTACCTGAAACTTCTCATCCCCACGACGGCCAATAAATTCATCCCATGCTTCTTGGGATATCAGGTGCGCATAGACAATGGGTGGGTGCGGGTTTATTTTACCTTTAGAATCTTTCAGGTGATATCTTGGTAAAATAGTACGAAAACCTCGATGAATCTTTCCTGCAAGCCTTAGTACATAATCCTTGTGTGAGTCGTCTACTATAAATGTACTCTGCAAGAGATTGAGAAGAGTAAGACATTGTTTCATCATTTTATTTGCTAGTTAATTAAAGAAATAAATTCATAATGTTACCGTAATTTCTTCCCAGATCACAGCCTTCAACCCGGACACAACATGGTGCCATGAATCTATGTCAATCGGCACGCGTTGTCGAGTGACAACTCCAATGTAACTACTAAACATAGACTTGTTGGGATTCACATGTTGGCCTCGTGCATTCCATCCGACTTCAAATTTGATGCCTTTGCTTTTCGCCTTAAGAATTTTGGCTAACACTGTCAAACTACGACGCACCTGTGATTTCTGCGACGTCGGTCCTTCATTCCCGACCATTTCATCGATATCGACATCATCTATATGTTCATCTACTATGATATCAACGGCATGTGCTGATGGTTGTTGGACCTCAACACTAAGAGAAGGAGCCGCAACAGCAAGAGCAGCAGTAGGAGTAGTAGGAGCACCAGGAGCCGCAGTAGTAAGAGCAGCAGCAGGAGCAGTAGGAGCACCAGGAGCCACAGTAGGAGGAGGAGTAGGAGCCACAGCAGTAGGAGCAGCAGGAGCCGCATCAGGAGCAACTGTAGCAGCAGCATGAGCTGCAGGAGCCGCAGGAGCAGCAGCAGCCGCAGCAGCAGCTGCTTGAGAGACTTGTTCAGTCTCAAGATTAGGAGCACCAGAATGTGCAGAAGTCATTATCTGCAAAAGTGGTTTAACAGTTCATTCAAATTACATAAATTTTGTAATGATATGATAATTAAATGAGATAACAAGATCTATATTACAAACAAAATATAACCTGTTTACTGAACTCTCTTTCTTTTTTTCACAGGTTGAGGAGATTTGACACCTCTATCGACAATCCAAATCCCTTCATTGTGGTCTCCTCTAACATACAAAACATCATCTGCATTGGGACCGCTCCGAATTGATTGTGGCGTACCACTAAAAGGATCGTCCTCAACTGAATTTTCATCGGAACCCTCAATAGTTTTGGACGATAACAGAACAATCGACCACTTTCGGTTTGCGGGATCTGGAACATAAAAAACCTGTACCTCTTGTGATGCCATTATAAACTGTTCGTCTTTGTACCCTTCTTTACTAAAATCAACTTTCACAAATCCCCATTCATCTATTTTAACACCACTATTGTTATCAATCCATTTTCATTGAAAAATCAGCAATTGAAATGTCGTATAATCCAACACCCATATTAGTTTGATAATGCCAAAGTATGACATATTTTCATAAATTGGATTTCTATCCTTACTACCAGAAACATGCATCGCTTCAGCCACTAGTGTAACTCCACTATTTTGCATGGTACTCTCTTCATCATGTTCATCCTTATAGAATGTATAACCATTAATTACATACCCACTGTAAGATAATACATACACACTTGGTCCAGCAGCTAGCCATCGAAGTCGTTCTGAAATTGAATTCGGATTTTCATCCAACTGCTTAAAAATATGGTCCTGAAACCATCCTATAAACTGGTGATTATGTGTATCTGCTAACCATTTTTCATCCCTCGATGGATTCAACTGCCTAAGAATTTCTTTGTGAGTTTCAATATATGGAGCAACCTCCCAACTGTTATGAAAAACATAAAGATGAGCCTGCTCCCGATCTGTAATACTGATTGTTACAACTTCTCTTCCAGAAATTCCCCCACCCTCAATGCGTCCAGTGTGATGAGATTTCGGGAGACCAATGCTTTCCACATCAGATAGGTATTCAATACAGAATTCAATGGCTTCCTCAACAATATATCGCTCCACTATACAACCCTCTGGCCGACTTCGATTTTTGACATATCCTTTCAAAATCGTCATATATCGTTCAACAGGATACATCCATCTATAGTGCACAGGACCACAAAGTCGAATCTCTCTCACCAAGTGAATCATCAAATGAACCATCATATCAAAGAATGTTGGCAGGAAGAACATTTCTAATTCACATAATATGATGACAATTTCTTTTTCCATAGCTGGCAATTTCCCCGGGTCTAAAAATTTGCTACATATAGCTTTGAAAATGAAACAAAGTTTGGTTAACGTATGACGAACATTCTTGGGTAAAATGCAACGTAAAGCTATAGGAATTAGATCTTGCATCAAAACATGGCAATCATGTGATTTCAAACCTTTTAACTTCAAATCATTCATTGACACAATGTTCTTGGTATTTGATGAGTACCCCTCTGGAACCTTTACATCATTAAAGAAGTTGCAAAACTGATATCTCTCTGCCCTAGAAAGAGTATAAGCAACAGGAGGAAGAAACATTCGATTTTCACCTTTCACTGGAGCCAACTCTTCTCGTATTCCCATGTCAACCATGTCCATCCTTGCCTTAATTCCATATTTTGTTTTGCCAGGGGCATTTAGAAACGTTCCAATAACACTATCACATACATTTTTTTCCACATGCATCACATCAAGAAAATGTCTAACGTACAAACAATTCCAGTATGGTAATTCAAAAAAAACTGATCTCTTTTTCCAACCGATTTTCGTAATGTTTTTCGAAAATGGTTTACCAAAAACAGTGTTCATATCTTTTACTTTCTCAAACAGGTGATCACCTGTTAGTGGAGACGGTGTTGTGCGTTTTTCTGAACTTCCATTGAATGATGTCGTCCAAGATCGGTACTTATGCCGACGAGGTAGAAATCTACGATGTCCTAGAAACATAGATTTCGATGAATGTTTCAACCTAATTGATTCTGTATCTTCTTCGCACACGGGACACCCTTGAGTTCCTTTAATGCTATAGCCTGAAAAATTTCCATAAGTAGGGAAATCATTTATTTTCCCATACAACATCGCTCTCAACGTGAAGTATTCACTTTTATAAGCATCATACAACATTACACCTGAGTCCCACAATAACTTCAAATCCTCGATCAAAGGAGTCAGATAAACATCAATATCGTTACCTGGTTGTTTTGGTCCTGATATAAGCATAGATAACATGATGAATTTTCGCTTCATGCATAACCAGGGTGGCAAGTTATAATTTAGCAACATAACAGGCCATGTACTATGAGTGCTGGTTTGAAAACCAAAAGGATTCACTCCATCTGTAGATAACGCAATACGAAGGTTTCTCGGCTCTTTTCCAAATTCAGGATACTCATGATCAATTTTCTTCCGTTGAGGAGAGTCGGCCGGATGACGTAATAACCCATCTTTATTTCTTTTATCTGCATTCCACGACAATTGTCTTGCAGTTTCTTCACTTCCATATAAACGCCTAAACCTTGGAATGATTGGAAAGTACCATACAACTTTCCTAGGATTGGATTTATCTTTATTGTATCGAGAAGCACCACACTTTGGGCATTCTGTAAGTGATTTGTTCTCCTTTTGAAACAATATACAGTCTTTCGGGCAGGCATGTATTCTTTCAGAAATCATTCCCATCGAGCGTAGCATTCGCCTAGCTTCATATATCCGGCATGGGAGCTCATTATCTTCCAGGACCATGTCATTCAAGAGAGCAAGTAGTTCCGTAAAACTGACATCACTCCATCCATTGCCTGCTTTCAATTTATACAACTTCAGTACATCTGACAATGTTGTATACTTAGTGCAAGCAACATACAATGGCGTCTTTGCACAACTCTTTAACTTCTCAAACAATTTTGGGAAATCACGGGGTTCATATTAAATTGTCTTTGTCATTTCCTCAATACGATCTTCATCATCATTGACATCTATAATCACATCCTCCATACGGTCTTCTTCATTATCTATATTTGTATTCATATCTGACGATCCATAAAACACAGTTTTATCCCAGCCAGTAGCTACATTCTCTTTTTCTCCGTGTTTATTCCAACATTTATAACTCCGATCTATTCCGTGACATATCAAATGTTCTTCCAACTCCTCTGGAGTAAGTAGTCTAGAATAACAACAACGTAAACACGGACAAAGGATTTGAGAAGGATCCTTTGTGTGATCCTTTGCAAACTTGATGAACTCTTTCACTCCGTTCTCGTACTCTATTGTTAAACGATTAGAATCCATCCAATCTTTATTCATCTTCATCCTATTTGAATCTCAAATATTAGTATTTATGGTTCAAGTACACAATATAAGACTTCCAAATACAGTATAAGGGAACCACTTCCGTGGAAGGAGATCAAGTAGTCTAACCTACAATCAAGATTCATAAAAAAGAATATTAGATTCACTAAAAAGATGATTATCTATCACTCTATAAGGAGGATATAACAGGAGATAGAGGATTTCCAATCAATGTGAGATACCTTTATCAGAGCACCGAATAGGGGAACCTAAAGGAGACTTGTAATAGGGGATCCTCTCATTATTTTATATCTTATCTCTTGGTAAATGGTTTCTGTTTTGTGTTAGAGTACTTTTGTGGGATCATGTTGGTCAACACACCATTGGGGGTGTGATTAGAAGGCATCTGTCTTCGTAAGGGGTGTTCCCTCATGGTTTGTGAGTGTTGTTTCATTTTGGATTTATACATGCTTGATATGATATGTATTGAATAGATAGTGATGATGTAATTTTTGGTATTTAATCAATATCACATTGATTGTTACTGTAGATGAGTGACCGTCATGCCTCATAAGGGTAGAGCCCATGTCTTTTATGGAGAATGGGATATCTTGGTAGACCATGTAGGACCAGTTCTTCCACAACTAGGTGAGAACATAGACCAGTTTACGAATATTTTTCTTGATGATAATGGATTGAAACAAGAAATATTTCCCCCAGTAGTAGACTGGTTCTAGGATGTGTTTCATGAGAATTGATCAGGGCTACCACCTAAAAGAGACTTTGAGTTCATGATTGAGCTGATGCGTGGAGTTGAGCCATTTTATATAATGCCTTTCAGAATGAAACAAGAATAGATTTAGGAACATAAAACTCAATGAGAGGAGTTAGATTATGAAGGGTTCATCTGCTCGAGTATGTCACCTTGGGGATCTCATGTTTTATTTTCCAAGAAGGATGACAGAACATTACATATGTGTTTCTATTAATAGAATATGAATCAGATGAAAATTAAGAATAGATATCCACTTCTTTTTTTTTTTGATCTATTTGACCAGCTGAGGGGTTCCATATTGTTCTCTAAGATTGATCTAAGGTTTGTTTATCATCATTTGAGGTTGATAAATTCTGATATACTATAAACTAATTTTGAAATCATGTATAGTTTTTATGAATTCTTCATAATAAAATTTGTGTTGACGAATTCCCCATGGCATTTATTCTCTTGATGAGTTGAATATTTCACTTGTACCTAGACCAGATTGTAGTTGTTTTATGGATGACATATTGGTGTAATACTAAAATAATGATGATCATCCCCAACATCTGGACATCATCATGAGTGCACTTAGAGAGAATCAGCTATACACAATCTATCAATATGAAAACATATACATCTTCTTCATAGATTGTTACCTTAAGGCGGCGGCCGAGGGCGTTGCGGGTTGCGGAAGGCGGCCGCGGAGGGTGACCGAGGGCGGCCGAGTGAGGTGGAGGGCGGCGGAGGCGGCGGAGAGCGGCTGAGGGCGGCGGAGGTAGGCCGAGGGCGGCAGAGAATGGCGGCCGAGGGCGTTGCGGGCAGCCGAGGGCGGCAGGCGGTGGAGGTCGGCCGAGGGTGTTGCGGGCGGCGGAGGACGGCGAGTGTACCGAGGGCGGCAAGCTGCGGCGAAGCGAACACAGCAGCGCTATTCGGGAGAAGAGTAGCAGGGTTACGGTTCCGCGAGGGCTTTAGCTGCGATAAAACGAGGGCACTGTGCGACCGACTTTATAAAAAAGTCGACTAAGGTTTTATCAGCGCTAAAAAAGCGCTGATAAAGGCTACCTTTATCAGTGGTAAAATTATAGCGCTGATAAAATCTAGCTTTATCAGCGCTACAATTATAGCGCTGATATAGGGTCTCTTTATCAGCGCTTTTTTAGCGCTGATAAAGATAATTTTTATCAGCGCTGATAAAGGATACCCTATATCAGCGCTGAAATTTGAGCGCTGATAGAGGTGTTCTCTATCAGCTCTTTTTTAGCGCTTATATAGGCGAACCTTTATCAGCGCTTTTTGAGCACTGATAAAGACCAACTGTATCAGCGCTAAAATTTTAGCGCTGATACAGATCTTATTTATCAGCGCTTTTCTAGCGCTGATAAATATTACTATTATCAGCGCTAAGAAAGCGCTGATAAACATTAGCTTTTTCAGCGCTGTAATTTTAGCGCTGATATAGTGTATCCTTTATCAGCGGTTTTGCTTAGCGCTGTTATAAGGGCGCGCTTCCCTTTCCCGTTTTTGTAGTAGTGATTCAATATAGGGATCCCCCATGTACCTTGAATGGATCCACTATGTAACCATCGATAGAGGATGATAAGGGGGGTTTTCTATCTATTTCAACACGTATATATTTGTGGTCACCATGAAACACCATGTAATTTTAAATTATATTTTTCATAAAATATAAAATGAACCAAAGAACATCATATAACAATGATAAACTATTATAAAGAAATATTATGTAATAAAAGAGTTATCTAATTTATGATATATATATATATATATAAATAGATAAACGTCAATATTAAAACCATGTTTCTAAAAACATCCAATCAGCATTTCTAAATAGCTAGTAACAAAATGAAATGTTAAATATGAATATAAGAATGAAAAAAATTATTGGGATGCTTATATCTGAGTGAATAAGAAAATGTACTAAAATATGATATTCTTTTAGAAAAAAATTCAAGATAATGGGATTAAAATTGGTTATAGAAGGTAATATTCATATGGTGTTTTATGGAATTAGTTAAGGGGGTTTATAGAAAGATTAAAATTTTTATTTTAACTAAAAACTAAATAGAAAAATAATTATTATGTGTAAAATAATATTTTAATTAATGAAATCATGAAAGAATAATGAAAAATTTAAATTTGTGTTACAAAAAAGGATTATAGAATGGAAATTTTCTTCATAATCCGGTTTTATTTTAAATATGAAATTTAAAAATAATTATCATTAATTTATTATCACAAAATATTATGGGATAATGTGTTTGTTATATGAGGATAATGAATATAAAAATAATATAAAATAATTCAATAATATCATTTAATTGGGTAATTATAGAGAGTTTCATTGGGAAAGTTCATAACCCAAAGAAAAACTGTTTTTCTGCTTGATCCCATATGTTATCTTTCATATACCATTAGAAATATCTAATTAATTTCCTGGATAATAAATATAGTTCTATTAATTACTTAATTCAAAACAATTTCCATAAATATTTTATTTATTTTACTAATGATATGTTTATGCAGAACAATTTTCGTGAAATAAAAATCATTATATCACTATTTTACATGGCATTATTTCAGGGTCCATTGTCAAAACACATGTGGACTTTTACTATTTATTATAGAGAATGGGATGACAACATGATAATTAATTTTAACTGATAATAATTTCAATCCAACTATTAAAAAATTCTCAAAATAAAATTTCTTTTCATTCATATGGATGATTGTTTTATTAAATTATTATAATGTTATATGGTTTGTTAAATTACGATGGTTTACTAAACATAATAAAAAACATTAATTTTATTTAATATTATGTCTATATTTAATTATATAATGTAAAAATATATAATATAAACTTTTCAGTAATTTTTAAAAAATAACGTACAATTTGAAAAACCCACGAACGTGGTAAAGGATAAAAAAACATATCACCCACATAGTCGGTGAAGGGATTAATATGGACAATAGTTTGGTTATAAGAATTAATGGATATAAGAAAAGGATGTATGATATACATTACATTATCTCTCTAAAAATATTATTTATATACATGTGATTATTGAGTCATTTTCACTATAAGGAAGTGGGAAATGGGGAAATGTTTGAATAGAAAAGAATATAAAATAAGAAGTATGAGAATATTACCAATTGAATGTGTTATATTTAAAAAATTTATTAAGGAACATAAAATTGGTATTTTTTGAAAATTGATGCAGTAATATGTGGATAAGATGATTTGGAGGATAAATGTGTTTTAATTTGGACGCATTGTTGATTATATATAATTAAGATATGTGGTAGTGAGGGAAGAAACTATAATTGAAGGAGAGTTGTGTTTTTTAATATTATATTTATTATTTAATTATTTTGGGTTTAAAATAGAATTATAACATATATTTTAGAGTATAATTTGTAAATTGTGTTAGTGTTATCTAAATAGTGGGTGAGTACATGATCTTTTACTAAAAAATTCTTGGATTTATTTTATAAATTCAATACTATATTTTATTATATTTCACTATTCCAAAAAATATTCTATCTAAAAAAACTATTCATATTTTGGTGTGTAGATATCAAAAAATAAATCCAGTTTATGGAAATATTTTTCTAATGTGAAAAAAATAAATAACTAAATAAAATCCTCATTTAATTTAAAAATATAAATTTTAAAATTAAAAAAATATAACCTTATTAAAAATAACCGATTGTAAGATAATGTTATCCAATCATTATAAAAAAAGATAAAATTAACATCAAAACAATTTTATGAAATTAATATTTAATTTAAAAATATTATTTCTCACAAAATGTCAATTTAAACAATTATCATTAACAAAATTAAAATCCCAATTTCATAATTATTTTTAAAAAATTAAATTTCATTTACAATAATAAAAATATAATATATTTTTATTTTAAATGATATAAACTATTATTTAACACTTATATAAAGGCTGATACTATTCTAATAGTGATGAAACAATTTGTATAGGTCAGATTACTATTCCAGCTATCATATTATTATTCCTACAATAATATTTCATTTGCAGTGGTTAAATTTTAAATAACCCAAATAGGATCCCACCATTGTACAAAAAAATAATATTTCATTAATTATTTATTCTCTTCAAATTTACCTCATTTAAATATGCTCATACATTTCTACTATGAAAACGTAATTACTAATTGTTTTTTTTCATTTCTATTAATGTTATACCTCAGACTAGTCATTTTTCAGGATCAATCATATCTATGTTATCATATTTGAGTAATATTATTTTCTACCTATTGTGGAATTTAATATTTTCAATTATAATTCAAATAGTTAATTTTCCTAAAGTAATATTCAATTTAATATAATTAAATTTTCTTGGTTTCATTAGGTGGTACTTTTTCATTATAATAAATTAGTTTATATAACAGGAATACAATTATGTAAAATATGCTAATAAATTAAATTACATTACATTCTTCCATTAATATCAAATTTTAACATTCAAATTATGTATTAAATAAAAATTTAAAAACCGAAATGGGATCATGTAGATCATGTATTCCTATTATCCCAATGTTGCCTCAACATAATTTTTGTTTCACTAAATCACTTTGATTATGTTTATCTTATTACTGCGTATCACATTACATTTAAAATATAAAATCATCACTAGATTCTCCTTATAAGATAGATCATTATCTGGCTTTAACACATTTGAATAATATACAAGTTTGAATGATTTAGTAATTACATACTCAATATTGATACATGGAATACATCATTTATATGAGAACGAGTTTGTGTGGGTGACAGTCTATAGGCCAAAACTCTAATGAGATCGAGTTTTTGAAAGCAGATGTGGCACCCAAGATTTATCTTACGCGTATTCCAAAATATCAATAATTTCATCATTGTATATATTCATAGGAACACATAATATATAATATCAAATTTTAGATCTCATGGATGACTATTAGAAGAATTATTTTGTTGAAGATGAAAAATGATGATGTGCAATTGAATGGTGTTTACCATTGTTGACATTTAATTGGCCATTACATGTCCAAAAATACATGTGTACCACCAAATTTTTCCCATCATGCTTGTTTTTTATATCTCAAACCATAATGTGATTTATATAGTCCAACTAAAAATAATGATTGGAAACTATTATATTATTATAACTCCGCAATAATAAGTTCTGAATCACATCCTCCATTAAAGTGTATGGATTTATCTCTAAACATGTCATCAATTTTATGGATAGTCCTTCTATAATGGAAATTAGATTGGGGTGATAATACATATTGAAATTAGTTTAAGATTTTATATCCTGATTGAGATGGTTCGAAAACGTATAGGTATATCATGAATCTCAATAAAAGATATTTTATTATAGCTCTCTGTGAAACCTGACTACTAGTCTTATGTATATCCTTTCATGTTGATCATATTATACTCCTAATAAAATATCAATGATTTGAATAATTTTTAAATATGACACACCAAAACCCATTTAAAAACATCTCCTTTTAACATCTTCATCATATAACAAAAATTTCTTTGTTTTTTCAAATTTCTACCTATGTATGGGCACTGGTTGAATAATTCCATTGGTTGTTTTCCATTCACACCTCACCTATTATTATAACATAATTATTGTTATGTATCCTTAAATATCCTTCAACATATTACCCATCCAATAGTGTTGTCTGAGATGTTGATGTATCTTTCTGATCCTTGGGTGGATGGAGATGTTTAGGATTTCTGAATTATTGAGAAACTCATTATTTATCATAGGATTTGATAATACTCATAGTCAAAACCAGAATCATAAAACTCCATATTTGTATATTTTAAACACTACGGATTTTTGTTTTCATATAACAACCACAATATTCTATAGCTCATCACCATCACTTTGATCACTATTTACCTTCTTAGGTAGGGATATATGAGTAATAACATTAGAAATGAATTATGATATTCATTCCAATGTGATGCCCTTGTCTATAATTTTAATGTCTAAGATGATATGTTCCTTGTCAATTATAATCATATATATGGTTAAAGGATTATTTATATGTCGTTACATGGTACATTATTTTCATTCCATGAATAGTACATGATTTAAAATTCATAGTCAATGATACATCTGTTTGAATATATATTACCTGATATTATGATCCATATATATTTTAAACTTCATCCAATAAATATAGTTCCCTAAAATCATTATTTCAATTACCACTTCAAAAAACTCAATATATTCGATGGGCAAATTTGGTTTTATAAATTTCAACTTCATTGAGCAGTACATTATCACTTTTTCATTCAGTATTATTATACACCCTAATTCTTTAATTGATGCATCAAAATTTATAATGAATGGATTTGCACATGAGGGTACTGTGAGAAATCCTACAGTGATAAGTATCATTTCCTGTAACATGAGGATATTATATGTACATTCTTAAATAATAAAAATCTTTACTCTTATATGATTTAGTTTTGTTATTATGTTTAACAATCCTGGGAAGTCTCCCATAATCCTGGCATTGCCCCTTTTTTCATAGGAAATGAAGGTTATCTAACATAGATGATGGTCTAGACCACCCCCAAATTTCAATTTAATAAAATGGGATTGTAGATATCCCTATTCAAGAGATGCACTTACCAAGAATAAAACAACTTTATTTAAGAGATCACATTTATTATTCCAAACATAATGTTTCTTCTTACCCAATGTCTTTAGAAAAAAATTAAAATAATCTACGATTTACTAGTTTTTCTATGTAGATCAGTATATTACCTTGAAATTCAATAAATTTTGTATAAAGGTAATATCTAAAGACTATATCCATTATTTTCATATTGAATAAAGGATGATTAGTGAGTATAATGGGATTCACTATGTACTCATAGTGTCCATACGTCATTGGAATCATAGTCTTGTGAATAAGTTCCTTATAAACATATTTGTGGTAATATCATGACTATACATCCTCCATAGAAAATTATTATAGTATACTTTGTTGATTAAATAATTGAACAATCATTGGAATAGAATACATGTTCTTTATCATTATATTTTTTAGTTAAAAATAATAAATATAGAGGTTCAATAACACATTGTTATTCTATTTTAAGAGGACCGACACATCCCATGGTGAATCCCTCAGGTATATAAAAACCATTATTATCTTACCTTATATCTTCTTCCTTATATCATCCAATTCAATGGAGTCTATTTTAAATGAAGTAATTGATATCAGAAGAGACCTAGTAATATATTTGATTAAGAAATTATTATCTCATGGATGATTAATTCTAGTAATCTCTTTATAGATTAGTATAGCCCCTCACACTGGGAGTATATTTAAGAATGATTATATTTTTAGTATAATCCATATGAGCTAGATATTCTTCTTCTTAAGGTCATAAAATACACAAATTATATGAATATTTTATGGAGATCCATCCTCATGATTAAATGTATACAAATTTGGAGAATGACACATGATCTGCATGGTGATATGTTTCTTTCCTGATAGTTGATTTTGGATTTATATAAGGTACCTATATCCATCCCCATCATAGATTAAAATGTAACTAATGGTTGCATAATAATAATTACGGGGAGGTTCATTTGAAATATACAAACTATAGAGAAAGTATATACGTGGTATGAAATAATTTTCTGTTATCTACTCTTAGAGATAGATCGATGCCATTCTATTGATATTTATTATCATTTGCTCTAAAAAATGTGAAATATATGAATGAATGAGCAGAACTAGAACCAAAATGAAAGTTTGTTGTTCATGAATGAATAATTATTTTACACATCCCTATGTAGTATACATTGCACACCTTCCTATAAATAATATAATATTCTATTACCTTCTCAATGGGATGTGGATTTTTTTCAGTGATTGTATCCTACCTCCTTTGGATTATGGAATTTTCATTCATAATTACCATGTTTATTTTAGATAAATCGAAATAATATAATATGGGTTATATTTTGAAATATATTTTATTTTGTTGAATTAGTTGGGTCCATTCTATCCCTTTATTATTTATTATATAGAAACACCTCTCTTAAACACTTAAAAACCCCGTGATTCCCTTGTGGTTTTTTGTGACATTTCATCAATAACATTTGTCAAGTTAGATATTGGGATTACATTCCCCTATATGATTTAACTATTAGTCCACCTGAATTAATTTTTATTTTAATATTTTTATCTCCTTACCCATGAAACCACTGAGGGTCCCAAATCAACATATCAACCCATAGTTCATTCCAGATAAACAATTAATAGATTATTATACATATAATAAATAAATATCTTCAGAGAATCGACATAATGACACCCAATAGGTGACCCTGAATTATTTTAATGTTGATGACAAATCAAAAGGAATATTCTGATGGAAAAGGAAAAATTTCCCCACAGGCCCCCAAAAGATTCATATTATTTTTCTTTGGTCCAAAGAAATAACAATCTGTTCAGTTATGATGGTATTTGTGAATGTATTTAATGGAAAATATTCTCATAATATATTCTCAATCCATGGAATCAATCCCTACATTGGACATCATTTTATTATTAGTGATCATCTTCCACTACTATTATATAGACAACAAACATAGTGTTATCATATTCCGATCATTGGAAGAATGATAATATCTCTTCAATAGAGTTAATCCATTGTTCTTGTTATCGGTAGATTTGATGGTCTATCAAATTTGTGTGAACATTTTCACAATAAGGGTACAACAATAATAATTTTATTCTTGGGAGAATGTGGTTGTTCTACAAGAATTATGTCATTATTAACAAGATAAATGAGAAGATATAGTACATTTATGAAGTTATAATATCCAAGACATATATTTTTAGTAATCTCATTAAATAAATCATTATATTTCCTATCACACTATTTATTGGAACAATTTCCCCAATTTAAATCAATTAACAAAAATAAATTAGGGAAATCGATTATAATACTCAAATAAACGTTTTGAAAAAAAGGAAACTAAGATCATTGATAATGTAACATATAATGGATATTCTATCCAATCATAATAGTATATAGGTTTCAATATTATTTACCAAATGGAAATTTTCAATATTAGGTTTTCTATCTTATCAATACATTAATTTCCTTGGTTTGGCTATCTAGGATAAAAACATTGGGAGGTGGGGTGAATTAGGTTTTGATAGAGTAAATAACCATACACTTAAAATATTGTTTAGTGATTATAAAAACACCCTTATCTCCCTTTCCTATAAATATGTATGAAAATAATTGAAATCCAACATAAGACAGAACAATTTAACTTTGATTACCCTCACCAGGCTATGTCAAAGTAGAATACACCGACGATGTGTCAATGTGCCAAATCCAATATGAATTACTAAGAAATATATTATTTGGTAAAGATAAATTCTATTTTTAGTAACCGTACTGTTATAGGATTTAGAGATATATCAATATATTCCCATGGGTAACACTGTATATCTCTTTCTCTGGCTCACTACCGATAGAAATGATAACTTTTTTCCTCTTCATTTACTTACAACTCCTGGAATGGATTCACACATTTTATATAAAAATATAGTCCAAATAATTATCCAAAATGAATATATACTCAATTATGGTTAGATTCAATTCTAAACATTCACTATCATCTAGTTTATGGATACCACATTACCATGGAATTTACTGTGTAATCCCTTTTAAAAAATTTCTCTATACTCACTACCTTCATCAAACCCACTTATTTTGGGAATCTTACTTCTATCATGAATCCAAAATAACCATTATAATGGATTTTACATTCAACAAGCTCACATAGACTTCACAAAGAACACCTCTTTACGTCGGCTTTTTATAGACTTTTAAAACTCCATTACCTTCATGAGGAAAAATATTTTGTTTTCCTATTATATAATAAAAAAAAATCTCATCTTTTGTGATCTATTTCCCAACAACCACCATCTAATATCTAGAGCCTTATGAACTTTTTATGTCATGATACTTTTCTAAAGTGGGGCTATTTAATAGTGTTCCAACTAATTCCACAAGCATTTAGTGATGTCAACATTGGTTTAAAACGCTCCATAATTTCTTTCATTATATACCCTATACCATGAATCTCAAAGAATATTATCCATTTGTGGAGATTTAAAAATTCCTAGAGATCACCATCATCTTCATTGTGACTTTACAAAGCCTTTTTTATCAATAAAAAGATTCAATAAATAATACTGCAATGTTACCTTGAGTTATTTTTTCCCAAAATTATCTCTGTTTGGGTTTATTAATATATCTTAACATTATGATACATCCTTGAAGCAAGTTTTATCTTCTACCAATATTCACATCCTATGATCCAGATAACAACCAACTATTAAATAAAATCTCCCTCTATGCTCACATGATCCATACACAGTATGTGAGACCAGAGTATATTGTAAAGTTCACCAATTAATCACTTCTTTCAAAAACCACTCATCTTCATTCATCATGATCATGGTCTATCATTATATATAACATTTTATGGGTTTCATTTAGCATCATTAGATATAATAATCCTCCTTCATCACTAACAATTTTATCATCCCCTACAGTGTCTTGATTATGAAATGTTTTGACCTTTTATAGAAACAATTTGGGTCCCTTTTATAATATACCCGAAGGTCAGTTAATTGTTGACTCCAATAGTGTAAAGAACAAATATTATCACAATTTGTAAATACACGCTATATCCTAGGGATAGGGGGTACCACATACACACTTTTTCAAGTGCAGGTAGTCGATTGAACTCTCAAACAATGTTTGTTATTTTCAAATGCTTCTTTGGGTAAGGACCTTTTCATAATTCCCCCAGCCTATAGTTTTATTACCACCTACTCCGACATCAGAAGAACATTCTCTACCTTCTCTCTAACATAATTATAAATTATATAAACATTATTTTACAATGGGTGATGGACTATATTTTTTATAAGATTTTCCGAACAAGAATTATCATAATAGAATCTGATATTAAACTTCACTTCAAATCCCATATCATCAAGATACTACGTCATCCATTATAATAATGTGCATGATTGATTAGACACAATATATTTATCTTCTATGGTGCTTAATGAAATTTAATCTTCTCTTTTGATTATCCATGAAAAACACAATCTGCCAAAATAAAATGATCCACCTGATGTTGATTTTTTATCATTTTCTAAAATTACACAATCTATATTTATATATAACTATAACCCTAGCTAATATATTTTATTATACATAAAACCAAAATCCATAATACCCTTTATATACAGATGTATTTTTACACTTCATGATGGTGGGATTCCTTATGACTGATTTGATAACATGAAACATGGAATGTGGAAAAAACAATACCAAGTCTGGTGGCTATCTGATACAATATCCCGCGAATGAATTGAAAATATTATTTGATATTAATTACATTACCTTCCTCATGTCATGATAGTTTCATATGGTAATCCCCCATATACTACATATCATTCTAATTAATAATTCTAAAATGTCCCAGAAAAGGAATGGAAAATATTTATTAAGAAAGGAATGTTCCATGCTTCCTCTTGTGATCTCTAATCCAATGAAAATCATCAATAAACCAATTATTGAAATTTAAATTTCACATATCGTGAATTCAGAAAACTGAGTTCATTGAATTTCATATTGTACAAAAAATAATATGTCAAATAAATGAACCACCACCATAATCCATTGATTAATATCATTGTTAACGTAGAAATTGTAATCAACTCCACCATGCTATAAACTGATCTTTCTCAAAAACTCTTATATTATCAAATACCATACACATAATATATGATTCAACATATAAAGTTAAATTCTAACTAATAAAATCTTTTATCTTCTTAATTAATGAGAAAAATATAAAACATCAGGATATATGATTCATCTTATTGAACAACATTCAGAAACACTAACATGACGTCTATCTATAAAATATTGATCCTTCATCTCAATATAGTCAATATGAATAATCCAATTTTCTCAATACATAAAATAGGTGAAAATGTATCATAATCTTTAATACCCTCTATATGGGAGTACCCTTTTCACTGTATTCATTCTTTTTATAAAATCATTAAACCATCATCATTTAGAATGTAATGAAATACAATGTTAGTCACAATATCATTCTTATTTGTTGGCCAAGAAATAATACCCCATGTCTGATTATTATCAACACGGTCAATATCATATTTCATAGAATTGATCAAGTTGGCATCACTAGTTTCTTCTTTAAAACAATAAGTCTGTACTGGTGATAAGAACTATAATTTCGATAGAGTACTTACTATCTTTTTCTATACTGGTGTTGTATGATCACTAATTATGTTAGGTTTTTCAATTTCATCTATTCTCATTGGTCTTTTAGAATTTACTTGTAACACCCCAATCATCGACGATGTTTTTCCCTTTGAATAATGTTGTATCTTGCGTTGTACGCAACTTGGAGTTTTAACA
This sequence comes from Viscum album, assembly GCA_963277665.1. NCBI lineage: Eukaryota > Viridiplantae > Streptophyta > Magnoliopsida > Santalales > Viscaceae > Viscum > Viscum album. The sequence goes on along the minus strand of OY728145.1, from coordinate 1,920,794,999 downwards.
CACCACGACCTATCAAACTACCCATTATGAATAGTAATAATGGGATTTTTAAATTTTATAAATTTCATTTTTCAAAAATGGACTTCGTTTTTTAATTTGGAATATCGAAAATAGCTTAGGATGAATTTTTGGTATTTTTTTGAATACATTCAATTTTGGATGAATAGTGAAAAACACAGATTTATTACCGACTTTTTATTGAAGTAATCAGTTATTTCATTTTAATTTATTTTTTATGAATAGATACCTAATACAAATATATGTTCAATGTAACTCATTGGTGTCATTATATAATAAGTTAATATATATAAAATTTTATTAAACGATTTAACATCTTTACACACCTTATAAGAACATTTACAAATTTGTATAAAACATAATTTTACCACTTCTGTGAGTTGAATTACAAAACTCTGAATGACACAATTGAAATTATTACATAAAATTTGGTTCAATAAGATAAAAATAATTTTTTGGGGAATAGTAACTGTTGACATTTATTTACCACTAAAAAAAGTAAATATGGTAATTAAGGTTAAAAATGATATTATAATTTCCAAAAAACAAGTCCAAATTCTATAGAATATGTGTAATTTGACCAAAAACAGCCTTAAGAATAAAATATGATCCTCTTTGGTCAAATTTTTTTAGATTAGGACATTTATTTTTATTTTATTTAAAGAAGAGTTAAAAGAGTAAAATTCAGTGTTTAATAACTAAACCATTTCTAATATAGGGTTACACATAATATAAATTTAATTATAAATATCAATTAGTCAGATAAAATAATTTCCTACGTAATGGTATTTTATTTACAAATTTTAGACTTTATATAATTTAGTTTATTTTTCGACACAATGGTGATGCAAAAATTTCCTTAATAATCAAATATTAAAATAATTGATAGTATAAATATCCCAATAAATGTAAATTGACACATATGATGAATTAAACTAATTTCCAAGTATAGTACGACATTTCAGGTTTGATTAATTAAATTTTATTCAAAATGATAATGTGATTGTGGCTTTCAAAAAATTCAATTACTAAATAGTGTCAAAATTGACATAATAGGGTTTTAAAAACACATAATATATAATTAATTGATATAATAATCCTAAAATATCTGGTCCAACCCAAAGACTTAGATAAGGTTATATATATTGAAAATTAACCATTTGGGGTTCACTTGTCTTGTTATAGTACATTTATTAACCATATAATATAAAAATAAAAATAGACATGGAAAATGTCAAAAATATCAACTAACATTTAAATGTAAATGATAAGGTTAATATGGGGACCTAAACCAACCTCTAAACAATTGGTTAAACGGATTTTTACCCATACTCTCCATATCATTGAAATAAATCATTTTAGATCCATTAGAAGCCAAAAATGACATTATTATAAAATATATTTCTATCATTTCCTAAATTAACCCCACCTCTCTTATAAAATAGTACTTCCCCTATCAAATATCCTACATTCATATTATTAGCCTTACATTGATCATAAATCCATCCTAATGAACCATTTTTACCAACACATAGGGAAACCATTGAAGAAGTTGTAATAATATCACCACCGTCTTTCTAGTTCTCTTCTTCTTACACTTCCTATTTCATTGATGTTTCCATAAAAAAATAACAAATCTAGTACCTTAGGTATAAATTGATGTTATTATAAATATGGTACAACCATATCTGTTATTCTATCAATCCTATAAATGAAAAAGTCACCATACATGCGTACGTACTACTTACCATCTCCATGTTGTGGTGTAGTTTGTTATTTAAACACTTCATTCTTTGGATGTGAATAATAATGAGCATAAATAATGTAAATAATTAATATAACATGTTAATGATTCTATATATATGATATAAAATCTAATTAAAATCAATTTCACCGTTAATATAATGAGATTTCACTCATGCGTATGTATGGATTACTGTCACCACGAAAACAATGATATTTATTCTCCATCGTAATCATTCAAGCATAATTTTCATTTTAGGATTAAAAATAATTTTTATGAACATAATATAATTCTTTATATGAATCCAATACAACATATCCATAACATAATTTCTAGCTTAACTAAGAATATAAAGGAAAACAAATCAGTAAACACATGAAATGATGATAATACTAAAATATTATTAACAAAAAAATATTGCAAAATTATATATGATAGAATATTTATTTATATGATTTTTCTATAATTTAATAACATTGAATTAACTATAATACACGAGTTTAAAATACCATCGACTAAGGAAAAGTACAATGTAAGGGTTAATTCTAAAATATCATTACTTATCCGAGGTTATTAATACGTAAGTTTCTACTAGGACCTCTACATCTTCCATATGAATGTTTTCATAAAAAGGAAATTAACATCATTTTTACTATTTACTATACTATGGGATAAAAAATTTTATAACCTTATTTGACCACATATGTTTTGAAATTAATCTTTCCGTCATTTGCTAAACAATGTACATTATGACGTTGTCGGAAAAATTAAGGTAAAAATGCCTTTTTTAACTCATATTATGGGTGTAGCTATATTCCACTTTTATAACATAGTTGACGCTTCCCGTACAATCTAATAAAATTATTTTCAAAATTAAGGTTTTATTTTATTATTTTATGACATTTAAAATTTTCAAAATAGAAATAGATACTTCTCTACAATTTTTTTTGATTTCATCTATGTCCTAATCATTTGATGGAATTTAAACTTGTTTGATGTTGATTTATTATGATACAAATCATCTATAATGTATTGAAGGTTTTGTGATATGTTTGACTATGGATTGTTATTTTTACACCATTCATGATTTCTTGGATAGTGTATTTACATTTCATATTCGAGTTTTAATACGAATGTTAATGTTATGTTTAAACCTTTTCATATGAAGAATGAATTAGACATAGTAAGTGATGGGTGGAGCCCCGTATAGCTCCTTGATGCATCAGTAGGTCTCATGAGACAAACTATTGTTTTGGCATAAGGCCTTGATAAAATCTTATATTTATTCTTGGTATAAGTCCTCGACTATGTGGTTATGAAGCCTTCCATTATGCATTCCAACCTTATTAAATTGGCTATTGATATTACAAGGGATTATTCGACCAGTAAAATATCCATGTGAATAATGAAATTGTACTATTTGATTTATCTTTTCCATATTATGATGATGTTTAATTTTAATGGGAATTTTTCTTAGTCTTATACATTCCATTAAATGTTAATAAATGTTTTTTTTAATGTTTCCACTATATTGTTATACTTGTTGAGCATCTAAGCTCACCACATTATATGGTTTTTTTTTATCAGGATGTGAACAATTATATTATGACTGACCTGTAGGGATTGTCTACGGGATGAATTTGGTCAATGGAGACAATGTTGTTGTTGTTTTTATTTTATAATGTAATGTAAATATTATTAATGTATATATTACATCCAAGGATAATGAACGGATCGATCTTTTGGGATTTGTATCCCTTATGATCATGTAAATTTTATGTAATAATGCACCGACTCTGGGTAATTAGGGTCGGGGGATTAGAGTTGGTATGAGAGGAAGTATAGTACAATCGTTGGAAAGTAGATTTACATAAACTTTGATTAGATCACATTAACCTAATATAGACTTTGAAGATTGGTATTGAATAATTTCGTTCAATTTTGGTAATGTAGAGATTTTGTGAAATTTCCAAGCAACACATCCTAGTATGGATACGATCCGGTAGAGGCGGCTCTAGCATAGATGTTCCAAGGAATGAAAACTCTGACAAAGAGTTTTGGGCTTGACCCAGGGTATCCTAGTATATGACAATGGGCATTCCTGCACTCTTTGTGAGGGCACTCCTAGGGGATTTTCTTAGGATAATTAACATTTTATTTACAAACCATTATGTAGTATTTATGAGTATATACATTCTCAAAGAAAACATTTTTTATGATTTTATATTGTATGCATAAATTTATATATTTATTTTAAGTGTTTGACCAGATTGGAATTATATATTGTAATTCATAAACTAATCTAGTGTATTCCTTTATTTAGAAATGGGGCCTATTGAAATGAATGGAAACCATATAAATGTATGCAATCCATGAAAGGGATTTTCCTCATACTCAGGATAATTATAGTGCTGTTTTTGATGGAACTAGTGCTTATCAGCTTATCACCATATTGGGACAACTCATTAAGGTTATGAATAATAACCATTCAAATATGGAGCACCCTGATCCACAACGTAAAGCATCAACATTAGACCAGTTCATTAGGAAATTACCACCATCATTAAATGGGATTAAAAATCAATTAGTTTCTATGAAATGGATAAGTTTTATAGAGAATATATTTCATGGTTTCGGGAGTAGCGAAAGAGAAAAAGTTGTCTTGGAAGTTTATCACCTCACGAGAGATGCTGATCAATGATGGTCTTTAATCCAAAACACAAAGGAAGATAAAGAAGTATCAAACAAGGAATGAAGGTAGATTAAAGAAATTTTATTAGAAAAATACTTTCCTCAAGACCATTAAGCTGATATGGAAATTCAATTTCTAAGTTTGAGGCAAAAGGAGGATGGGAATATCTCCATGTATGAGGCTAACATTAAAAGGTTATCAAGGCATGAAAAAGATTATATATGTAACCCAAGGAGTAAGAATGATCAATTATTTTATTGGTTAAAACCATTTCTCTGTGAAGGATTACTTTCACAATCCTTCTCATCATATGATGATATTATCTCATGCACTATCAAGATAGAAAAGTAATTATCTTTTGTCATATGACGTCAATGAAATGAAATAGATAAATATATATACTAATCACTCTGGAAATGTAAATACGGAGAAGAAGGGAAATTTTTAATGTCGATTCTGTAGTAAATGTGGGAAGAAACACCCTTGTACTTTCTTGAAGGGAATGAGAGTCTCTAACAAGTGTGGTGAAAAATTCCACCCAGCTTTTGATTTCAAGGGAATGAATGTGGATGTCAATGTTGAATGATATAATTTTGGTGAATAGGGACATTATGAAAATTAATGTCCTTTGCTCCTTGGAAACATACATTAGAAAAGGTCAATGGAGTAAGGCCATGCTTATTTGGTCACTTCTACTGAGGTTGACGCTATGAATGACATGGTGGCAGGTAATTTAATGGTTTACTCAGGTTTATCCAATGATTTATTTTATTTTTGATTATCTAATTGTTTCATATTATCCCAGTTATCTATGAAAATTAGATATTTTCAATTTGACTTAACAAGGGAGTTGTCAGTAAAAAATTGTAAGGGGAATATCATCACAATAACCATTTTTTTAATCCGTTACCATTAGGGCATATAAATGTTCTTTATCTAATGATATCTCCATCATACACATGATTGAAATTGATATAATCCTCAAAATGGGGTGGATTTCAGACCATGATGAAAAAATGTATTGTATGATTAAGGGGGATACAGTTCTTGATGATGATAAAGAGTACCTTATATTTAGAATAGAAATATTGCCACCTGATGCATATCTTCATCAACACCCAATATCTCTACTATATTTATTATTGGGGATGAAGGTAAATAAATAATGATGGATAAGGAAAATAATTTTCAAATATTGGATGTACCTATTGTGTAAGAATACGTTGATGTGTTTTTAGAGGATTTACATGGACATCCTCTAGATAAGAAAGTGTGTATTACATTGATTTAATTCCAGGTTTATGGCCCATATCATGGACCCCTTGTTGAATTTCCAGTATGGAATTAGTGGAACTAATGAAAAAAATGGAGGAATTTAGTAATAAGGGATTTATTTTCCCTATTGTTTCTCTATGGGGAGCCCCTATCCTTTTTGATACGAATAATGGAAAATCTATGAATTTATGAATTGACAACATGGAGATCAATTGTATAACAATAAAGAACAAGTATCCCCTACCTCGCATTAATGATTTATTCGACCAGCATCATGGAGATCAATATTTTTCAAACATTAAACTTCGATCTAGATATCATCAGTTGTTTATGAAGAAGGCATACATTCTAAAAACAACATTTTGAGCTTGGTACGGGCACTACGAGTTTATAGTATTTCCTTTTGGATTGACTAATGAACCCTCTGTCTTCATGGATTTAATGAATAGAGATTTAATAGATTCTTTTGATGTATTTATAGTGGTATTAATTAATGATATATTGGTATACACAAAAATCTAGAATGATCATTAAAATCCCTTGCACACTATTATGAAACCCCTCAAAACAAATGATTTGTATGGGAAGTTTTGCAAGTGTGAATTCATGCTGGAAGATACTTCTTTTAATGGCCATACTATATCTAAGTATGGAATCTCTGATGATCCTACAATGACCAAGGCAATCCAAAAACATCCAACTCTGATGAGTATAACTGTAATACACAATGTTATTGGTTTAGTAGGTTATTATCGATGCTTCATCTAGAATTTTTCCCAGTTAGCTAATCCATTAACCTAGTTCACATGTAAATGGGTTAGTTTTGTTTGGAAATAAGAGTGTGAAGAATGTTTTGAAGAACTGAAGAGAAGATTAGCCAACGCTCCTATCCTTACTCTACCATCCGGGAAGAATGAGTTTGTTATTTATAATGATGTTTCAAAGAAAGGACTTGGTGGTGTCCCTATGTAGAATTATATAATTATTGCATATGCATCAATCCAGCTAACAATTCATGATGAAAATAATCTCACTATTGATCTTGAGTTAGTATCATTAATATTATCTCTGAAGGTATGGATACACTATCTCTTTGGTGAGAAAAGTTCGATTTATAGTGATCACAATATTCTGATGTATATGTTCTCACATAAAGGACTAATCATGAGGAAAAGGAGATGGCTTGAACTACTCAAGTATTATGATATCACAATACACTACCACCCGTGGAAGGAAAATATGGTGGAAGTTGATTTGAGTAGAATGGATAATGGAGTTTTGTAAAAAAGTAGATTTAAAAGGGATACTATATTCATTGACCTAGTAAATATGTATATGGGAATAACCATGGAAGATGAAACATCAATACTTTTTGAAAAGGTTTCTAAACAATATTTACTAAAAATAATAAAAAGTAATCAGACTATGGATGAGGAGTTTCAAAATAAGATTAAATCTGTATGTGATGAGAGATTGAGTGACTTTGTATTTGAAGATAGAATTATATAATTTTTGAATATAGCTTCTGTTCCAAATATACATGATCTAAAAATGGAATTTTCGGATTATTCTGACAGCTCCAATTTCTCTATACACCCTATCAGCTACATGATGTATAGATTTTTGATTGAAAATTTTTGGCGGTACAACAAAAATATAGAGATTTCGGATTTTGTGTCAATATGTATGGCTTTTCAACAAGTGAAAGATAGAAGGTAGAATCCTAGGGGCGTTATGCATCCTGTTCCCATAACTGAGTGGAAATGGGATGATATTACAAGGGACTTTTTCATGGGGATACCAAAAAAATACAAGATGAAATGATCCAATATGGGTCATTATTGATCGTCTTACCAAGTCATCACATTTTCTTGCTATGAGATATGATTTAACACATGAACGTCTATAAAAACTATTAATTAATGAAATTATAGGACTCCAGGGTGTACCCTTATCCATTGTTTCTAATCGTGATTACTGTTTTACATCAAGATTTTGGAAAATTCTTCAGAAGGATTTAGATACTGAAATTCATTTGAGAACTGCCAACCACCCTCAAACTGATGGACAATCAGAACAGACTATTCAAACCTTATAAGACATGTTGTGATCTTTCACATATGACTTTCAAGTTATGTGGGATCAATATTAGCCTCTGGAAGAAATTTTCTATAACAATAGCTTCTATACAGGTATTCAAGTTTCAACATATGAAGCCATATATGGAATGAGATTTTTCACACCAACTTGTTGCGATGATGTTGGTTAAAGAAAACTTGTAGTCCCAGAACATGTTGAGGAAATAATGAAAAATGTGATGATTATCCAAACCCAAATCAAAGTTACTCTAAGTAGGAAAAAGAGATATTCCGATAATCAGAGTATGTATTTGGAATTTCAAGTAGAGGATCATGATTTATTGAAGGTATCTACATGGAATGGTGTTATTTGAATCGGTAATAACACTAAATTAAGCACTAGGTACATTGGAACTTTCTAAATTCTATAACAAATTGGAGTTGTGGCTTATCATTTGGGAATGCCTCCATGTCTCTCCAAATCTCATGATGTGTTCCACGTATAACTGTTGTGAAAATATATGCCTAACCAAATTCATGTACTCACCTATGGGGAAATTGAACATTACCCCAATCTGTCTTATTGTGAAGATCCTATCATGATTTTTGATACCAGAGAACAAGTTCTGAGAAACCGAATGACTCGTCTGGTAGAGGTTCTCTGGAGATAAAATAAGATGGAAGAGGCAACGTGCGATCCCGAGGAACTTATGATGAAGAACCTCCTAAATCATTTTATGTAGTAATATTTTAGAAATTTCAAGGATGAAATTATTTTAAGTAGGGGAGAATGTAACAATCCATGCATCCACGCTACGTTTCCCTTTGAATAATGTAGTAGATTGTGTTGGTCGCAACACGGAGTTTTATCCCAGCATGACCAATCAAACTAGCCATTAGGAATAGTAATCCCTGGTTTTTGAAATTTATGAAATTTTATTTTTCAAAATGGTCTTCATTTTGGAATTTTATATATCAAAATTAGTTTAGGGTTAATTTTTCATAATATTCTCACAATATTAAATTTTTGATGAATAGTGAGAAACTCTGCATTATTAATAAATTTCTTAAGTAATTACTTATTTTATTTTAAATTATTTTTGGTCAAAAATATATACATAATACCAATATATTTTCAATGTAATTAATTGGATTCAATATAAAATATGTTTAGATATTTAAAATTTTATTGAACATTTTACTGACGTTTACCCACCATCTAGAATCATTTGAAAATTTGAATAAAACTTTATTTTACCACTTCTATATGTGGAATTTTAAAAATATAACAGGCACTATTGACATCAGTATGTAAAATTTGTTTCATTATGATAAAAATAATTTTTTGGTGAATAGTAATTTCAGACTTTTATTTACCACAGTTATAAGTAAACAGGGTAATTAAGGGTAAAAATTATATTATAATTACCCTACCACATGTCATAATTCTATTGGATAATTAAAATTCGACTAAAAACCTTATTAATAAAATATTATCCCATTTGGTCCACCTGGATTAGATTAGGGAATTTATTATTGTATTATTTAAAGAATAGTTAAAAGTGTTATATTCAATGTTTAATAACTTATCCATTTTAATATAGGGATACAAAAAATAAAAATTCGACTATAAATAGTAATTTGAAAGATAAAAATATTTCCTAAATAATTTTATTTTATAAATAATATTTAAACATAAAATAATTTAATTTATTTATTGCACAACGATGATGCAATAAATACCTTAATAATGAAATATTAAAATAAATGATATAATAAATATCCAAATAAATATAAATTGAGACATATAATGAATTTAAAAAAAATTTAGATTAATATAAAATGATAAATTTGATTATATAGATTTTATTTTATGTGATAAGGTTTTTTTGGCTTTAAGAAAAATCAAATACTAAATAGTGTCAAAATTGAAATAATTTTGTTTTTAAAACAAATAATTTATCATTAATTGATTTAAAATTCCTAAAAATCTATGATTTGAAAAAAAAAACATTGATATGGTTATATATATTAATACTGAACCTCATAGGGTATGCTTGGCTTGCTATAGAATGTTTATTAACCATAAAATATTTAATTACAAGGAGACATGGTTAATGTCAAACTATTTAACTAAGAGCATAATATAAAAGATAAGGTTAATATAGCGACCAAACCCTGTCTAAAACCTACGGTGATGACGACTGCCAAGACCCCTCCTCCCATGGAGGAGGAGGGTCTCTTACTCCTAATCATGATTCTCGATATGTGAAACCATGTAATCGTGACTTCTTTTAGTCATATTCTGATGTGGGTTTCTTCTTTTCTAAAATACATGTTGCTCTGAAGGTCCACAACTGCATCTTAGGTCAGCCTGTTTTTCTGGTTACCTGGCATGAGATCTCTGAAGCATTGTCATTACTCTCAACAGCTCTGATTGTGAGATTCTTGAGGCGGTGACCACTTGTGGAGGATTTTGATAAGACTGTCAATATAGAATGGGGTTTGAAGCATCGTGCACTGGTGGGTATTTTGGGGTCGTGACAATTTCTCGTTATCTTTGCTGATGAATAAGAATTGGGTAGGGCTTAGTCTATAAATAGGAAATCATTCTCTAGTTATTCTTTTCATCTACTTCAGTGGTCTTTTGATGCCCATATGAATCGTGACTCACCCAATATGGCGATATGGATCCTACTACCTGGTCTTCCCCTTCTGTTTCAGAACATTGGGTTGCTGATATCAATTAGAAATTCCATTGGGCGATTCATATGTAGTGATCAAAGGACAACATCGACGATGCATCCGATGACTGTGACAATCTGTATTGAAATGGATCTTTAAAGAATTCCATCGGAGATTGTCTGGATTGTTGTTGAAAATGAATACAGGTATGCTCAGTCTATTGTTTATAAATCATGGACTCCCTTCTGTAGCTGTTGTCACAGATAGGGACATGATGAATTGGGTTTTTGAAAGAAGTCTGGGGGTGTCCGACCTGCTGGGCTCCCAAATGTAGCAAATGTTTTCCCATTGATAGGTGGTGAGGTTGCCCAAGGTAATGGGCAAAGGGGTGGCCAGACTCCATCAACAGTCTCCCAATCAATGTTAATGCTGAGAATACATCAAATCTGGTGTGGGGGTGTCGTCAGGGGAGGTGATGAAATGATCTCATATGGAATCCAATCCAACTGCTCATGTTGTACTGGAAGACCTAATATAGAAAACTGACACATTGTGTACAATTGTTTTGGGAGTACAGGGAAGACTAGATGAGGCTGGGAGGAAGGAGTAATTGTTTGAAGATGGCGATGCTAATCCATCAGCTGTTTCAGAGATGATTAATAAGGGAAAGGGTCAGTCTGAAGATCTGAGTGATGATGCTGCTAAGCCTGGGGGTCAGAGAGACCTGTACAGATTCCACATGTCATCCCTTCATGTGACAATATGGTTGTGGATATTTTTACAAGGAAGGACGGTGAAGAATCACAGTAATTTGAGATGAGGGATGAGGAAGAAGTCATTTTCCATTCCGGTAATGATGGATTGGTGGCAATTGTTGGCCTTGATGTCAACTACACACCCTAGGATGGTATGATGCAGTTGGAGGAGCTCCTGATTGGTATGAAGGAAGGTAGTGAAGTTGGTGTCTCAGTGTCCCCGTCTAGGAATTAGACCATGAGAGGGAGACATGTTCAAGGTTCAGTTATGGATTTTTAGGACATCCAGGGGAATCCATCTCTACTCTTGAGCAACAGATTTGAAGGATTGCTTGAGGATGACATAGGTTCTGCGAATGTTATGCCACTTTACTCAAAGGGAGGGTATATGATTGAATGTAATGGGGATGAAATTTTTCACTTGTCAAGTGGAACTCCAACACTGGAGAATTGATGTAGACCAAGGAGGAGTACAAATAGGGACTATTCATCCTTGCCTCATCCTTTGGAGACCAGATCATCAAGGAGGGAAAATGGAAAAAAGGAGACATTTGAGGAAGTGAAGCCTCATATAGTAGGGGTTTAGGGTGGGAAACCTTTGGAGTTACTGATTAGCAGTGAGGAGGAAGTGACTGAGCATGTTTTATTACTCAATGAATCAGAGGAGGAGGCAACTTTATTATTGGGGAGAGACTTAAGAGCAACATTTAATGAGGAATAATATGCTTGGATTGACCACAATAATTTAATCCTTGTTTGTGGATTTAATAAATGGAAGATTAGCATCGAGGAGTACATAATGTCATGGGATCAACTGGCCTCAGAATTTGAAAATTTATTGTTAGAATCCCCAAAAATTCAGGATTCTTCTATATCTATGCAATTATTTAGGGATACATTATCTTGTAAGATTAGTTTAATTTTCAAATCTCCTAGTTAATTGGATGATGTTTTGTATCTGGGTTGGGGTGTATCTCTAGTTAAAATGATGGTTTATGTTTTCTAGTTTGGGGAGTCCTGATCTGGTCATTAGGCTCCTTGAGTTGTGTGTTCTGAGTGGATTTCATGAAGGCATGTACCTGGAATTTTGCTTGGATCTTCTTCAGATGGGGTCACAGCACTGCACCTTCACCATTTCTTGACATTTGGAATTTCTTGACTTGGAGGACATGGATTTGCCATTGGGACTAGGACCATGTATGCATGGGATTACCATGTGCTCAGTCATTGATGAGGGTGACAACCACGTTTCATCTGCTGGGTGAGGAAGTCCTGGTAACATTTTTGGGGTTTTCTAGTTGTAAGTTGAACTTCCTGGTTTCTCAATTTCTCTACAAAAGTGTTTTCTTAATATAAAAAATAATTTTCAGTCGAATTCATTTGGCATAGACAACACCTTCCCAAATGTCCTCTCAACTATCCTAATATAATCCTATATGACATACATTGGTTTGAAATACAACCAATGTAGATCTTTTGATCAACTCAAATGGAAACATCCGATGAAGAGGTAATAATTCCACAATTCTATTTCAAGTTCTTTTCATCTTCCACTTCTTCTTTCTTTGTTTTTTCTATACAAAAATAATTATTCCAGTACCCTCTACATTCTATGATGTTATTATAAATACTTTACTACCATATTTGTTATTATATCCAACCTATAATTGAAATAGGTACCATACGTGCATACGTATGGCTTACTATCTCCATGTCATGGTGTAATTGGTTTTTCAAACACGTCATTATTTGGATGTGTATAATAATGATTATAACTAATGAAAATAATAAATATATCAAGTAAATGATTCTTTGTATGTTATGTAACATCCAATTACATAATATATCACCATCAAATATAATTATATTGTCGCTCTCGCGTAAGTACAGATTACCGTCTCCAAATATGCTATGATATTCATTCTCTATCATAATTATTGAAGAAAAATTTTCATTTTATGATTAAAAATAATGTTTATAATCATAATATCATAGTGTATATGAATAAAATACATCATATCCATCACAAAAAGTTCTTACATAACCAAGCATATAAAGGTAAACGAATCAGTTAAAACCCAAAATGATGAATCTACAAAAATATTATTAACAAAGAAATATTAGAAGATAAAATATGACATCGTATTTATGTATATTATTTTGTATAATTTAATAAAAATGATTTAACTATTATAAAGTAGGTTAACTTACCATTGACTATGTAATTGTACAAGTTAAGGGTTATTTCAATAATCTATTTACTTATAAGAGGTAATGAATATGTAAGTATCTACTGGGACCTCTTTATCATCCAAATCCATGTTTTCTTAAAAATTTTATTCAAATCATTTTTACTATTTAATAGACTATGGGTTAAATTAATTTATACCCTTATTTGAACTCATATGTTTTGAAATTAATCTTTTGGTCATTTTCTAAACAAGATACTTTAGGTCCTTCTCGACAAAATTAATGTAAGAATGACTTTTTTAAACTCATAAGGTTGGTGCGACTATTTTCTACCATTATAAAATCGTCTAAATTTCCTAAAAAATATTATAAAAATATTTCCTAAATAAATGTATTTTATTATAATTATATGACATTTAAATGATTTCAAAATGGAAATAGACATTTCTCAACAAAAACCTTTGATTCCATCTATGTCAATATCTTATGGTTAATTTTAAGCTTGTTTGAATTTGATTTATTATGATACAAATCTTTCATATTGTATTGAAGGTTTTTTGATATGTTTGAATATGGAAGGGTTATTTTTACGCAATTAATGATTTAGGGATAATATATTTATAGTTTTTATTCCAGTTTTAATACGAATGTTTATATTATTTTTAATCCTTTTCATATGTGGAATGAAATTGACAGAGTAAGTGACCGGTAGAGCCCTGTATAACTTTTTGATGGATCAGTATGTCTCATGATACAAACTAGTTTCTTGGAACAAGGTCTTAAAAAAATCTTATTTTTAGTCTTGGTACAAGTCAGTTACTTTGTTGTTATGAATTTTGGAATTATGCATTCCAACATTATGAAATTGGCCATTGATATTACATGTGATGATTTGACAAGTAGAATATCCATGTGAATATGTAAAAGAAATTATTTGATTTATCATTGCAATATTATGATGAAGTTTATGTTTAAATGTATTTTGTTTTAGAGTTATAAATTCCCTTAAATGGTTATTAATATTCTTGAATGTTTCTCCTATGTTGTTATCCATACTGAGCATCTGAGCTCACACCATTCTATGTTTTATTATTTCCTAGGATGTAAAGAAGTATATTATGACTGACCTGCAGGGATAGTCTATGGGATGAATGTGGTCAATGGAGACAATGTTGCTTTTTTTAATTTTATAATGTAAATTAAATCTTATTAATGTATCTCATAATTCCAAAGAAACTAAACTGATTGGTATTTCAGGATTTTGATCCCTTGTGATCATGAAAATGTTGTATAATAATGCACCGACTCTGTCAAACTGGTGTATGGGAGTTACATAACCCTTTTATGCTCATCAACAACATTATATGCATATTTTTTGGAAATATCTTATTTATCAACAATATCCCATCTTATCATTATCTCTTCATCACTACCCTTTCCTATATGATCATGTAATTGGTTAAGATTATACAAATTCTCCAATATAGTTACATAATTTCTTTAAACCACTTTTTATAGACTCTTATTGAACGAATTATATTTAATTATATTATTTTATTATCAAAAAAATATCCTCATATCCTTGAGATTCAAACATCATATGTTTCTACTTTTGTATAATGAAATATGTACATTTAAAGAAACAAGATTACATTAACATTAAATTCATTCCATAGCATAGTGCATTTGGAGCCTCCTCTTCTTTTATACATAATAACACTCAATTTGATGAGTATAATGATTTCATATCTTGTTCTTTTACAATAATAATTGAATAGCCTTTTTCCGTTATCATTATTCTCCCCATGTTGCTGAAAATTTTATTTCTTCTATCATCCAATCCATTATGTTGTTGAGTTATTACTCGTAAAACATGGTGCCTCATCCAATGTTTCTCAGGATATTTATCTACTTGGATACTTGTGATTTCTTTCCCATTATCTATTAAGATTTTTCAGATTATTGGACCCATAAATTTCTCAACATCCCTTTGATAATTTTTGATGCAACTGATCTCAAAATATTTCTGGATCATGAAAGTAAACAGTGTGATTCATCTAAAATCATCAATGAAGGGAAAATTTTATATCACTCCATCTATAGATCGTGGGGAAATTTTTATACAAACATCGATATTCACCAAATCAATATTTTTTTTAAATTTTCTCTTTTTCCTTATATTTCTTTCTAATGATTATACATTGTTGAATGCGTGGGTCATATGGGTGCTATTATGTGATAATATAGGGAGGTCTCACGAATTATAATATTTCACCAAATCTTCCATTGACGTTTGGCAGAATTGACCAAGGATGTTATGATATAATTTTTTCTTCTTCCATGGATTAAATAACATATTATCTTCTCCACATACAACGTAGACATTCCCATTACTATTCATTCCATACAAAAATTGCATTTTATTTTTACATGACGGCACATAATTTTATGGGAAAGAGTATGGAATGTCTTGATCACATAATTTTTTAGATTCTTAGTAATTATTTATTGTGGCCTTCAGTAACTAATGAATATTCACATCTCATTTCTTTTCCACCAATCTATTCTTTTCCCAATCCAATGATATTAAAGTCTTCATTATTACAAAACGTCACAATACCTTCCTTATAATATTTGATTGTTAAAACTAGTTAACTATTTTCTATAATGTGTGGGTTATATCAAATGAATATAATACTTATTTTAGTGGGATGTAATATATTAAATGAAATATCTACTACCAATTCATATTCATTTTTTTGCTGATCCATGTATTTTACTTCATAACTGTGAAAAATTGAAATCATGATCACCTTTAATGAATGATGTAAAAACTTTATCATGATGAGATGAAATTATATTTTTCATTTTCATAGTAATTGATTATGCATTTGGCTAGTCCTTCAAAAAATATTCAGTCTTCCTCGAAACATTCCTCAATATTGTTGATCTAAAATATCATGAATTTTTTAGATTTCTCGATCCAAAAATAGTGACCATTAAAAGTTGTTATAGAATATTGATTTCAGTATGGATTCATTTATTGGACCTTTTCACTTTTCAACCTATTATTGACAAAACAATAATTTTTTGAGTGTTCCATTATTCCACAAGAATTTCTCAAAATGTATGGTGCATTTTTATGTGTCACAATTGCACCACAGTTTGTCTCTAGGGTTCATCGAATTCACTAATTCTTCTTTATACCCAAATTAATATTATATCTTGGAATTTTCACTTTTGGACTTTATTTAACTATTACTACAATTTTTATCATTCCCCATTCCATGATTATCAACTGTATTTGACTAATTGTTCTATTATATAGGACCACTATGCTCCCCCTTCAACTTTTATATGTCCTATAAGATATACATCCCAATTGCCAAGCCGAGAGTTAGAAGAATTTCTTTGTCATTAACACATCATCAAAGAATGAAAAATTCATATTCATGTTATTTGATACATTTCATTTGATCATTACTAGTTTTTTTCAAAATATCAGTTTATATTTTTTGTTATTCAAACTTGATGTTGTACTAAACAACATTATCTGAGCTCTATGAAAATTTTGGACATTATTGTTTTTGTTTCATTATTCATATATGAATTCTCTTTTTCATGCAGCTAAATTTATTTTTTTTCATCAAGAACCACATGATTATATTTCTTTTTTTTCTACCCCATCTTCTACTTACTCAATATTGACATCTAATTCAACCAGAATTTAAATTCTTCAATCAAATATCCTTTTTAATTTTTTATTTCATCCTTTATTTGTGTATTTTTTAAAAGAGCCACCACACCATCTGCTAAATAATTCTCTTTATCCTAAATATCTTCTTCCTCATATTTTATGAATTTTCATGTTTTCTTGAAATCATATTATTCTATTTTATGATATTTCTCTTAGAATTTATCATCCCTTTCACATAGTATGAAAATTTCATCCTGGAAATTTCAACATCATCTTTATAATCATATTGAAACATCTTGGGAACATTACTACAATATGAAAAACCATTCCAAATCAAAATCAACAAATTATCAGTTTCCCTTTGAAAATTATTTTTCCACATTAATCGTTTGAGGAATGGAATGACATAAGCTATTCTATATATTCCTCTCTCAATCCATATTTAGTGGTGAGCATATTCATAGACATAAATTCCACATCCATTTTCATCATAATTTATAGAGAATCATTATTATCATTTATAATTTTATATGGTACAAGTTTATTTTTCATTTTATCTGTTGTTAGCTCTATCATATCATTATCTTCTAATATAGACACATTTTTGTTTATCTAAGGTGGGAATTTTCTGATGATATTCCTAGAAATAATTATATCTTCAATAATTTCATCAATAAGAGAGAAGGCCTCAATAAATATAATTAACCCTTAAAAAAATCTATAAACAGAGTCATTAGGTTGAATTCTAAGATCCTTATACTTGTTTCGTAGGAACTACAATTTTCTATCTTTGACTTTTCGTTCACCCTCCTAAATATTCTGAAATTTATTACCAATATATTATGATTACTAACATGAAATCACCCTCATATGTATTATATTTTATAGAGCTCCCCAATACATAGATTCGTTTAGATTCATCATCAAATTTCATTCATCTTCTGATAAAGAACAATTATTTTTATTTAATAAAAGTTCACATATTGCTACTGTAAAATCATTAATTTGGGTGTATATGACTTAATTATGCATTTGATTCTTCCATAATTTAAAATTGTTTCCACCAGAAATAATAGGATAATTATCATTAAAACAATCTATTTAATTTAGTGATATTGAAGCACTTAATTTTACACATTACCTCTAATAACAATTGTAAATACAAATAGGTTAAATACATTGTATGGGAGTGGGAAGAATCAAGGAATTATTGATTATAACACCATCCCCTTTGGATATTGATTCACTTTTAGAAAATAAATCTTATCTACCATTCACATAAAAAATTATGAACATAATTGAAATCTTGAATGAGACACATCAATTTTACATTTTTTACCCTCACTATGATATGTCCAATTTGCAAGCAACATTGATGTGCCCTTTGGGAAAATAAAATTAGGCTCACAAAAAAATAAAATGATTGAGATAGTTCACTTACATGGCCATGCTCATTTCATTTCTATGGTCATGGGTCAACTAATTTTTTTCCATGGGTCAATCTCTATGTCTCTTTCTCTGAATCACTAATAGTGGAGTGGATCACCTTCATCCTCTTACTTTTCTCAATTCTCCTACAAGGGATTCACCCATAATTTATAGAAATATAGGTCCTTTATTACCAATAATTATTACGCCTTAAATTATAGATAGATGCTTTGTTGAAGTTAATCTTTGATCTATATAACTAATAAAAATTCACTATAGATCATATTGGATATTCCTTGGTCAACACTTTCATGATGCTTAGTACCATCATGAAGAAGGATTTTTTGTGTAGATAACATCTTTTGTGAAGCTCATGTAGCCTTCCCGAAGAGACTCCCATTTATTATTCTCACATATCCTTATGAATCTCACCTATTTAGGATATACTTCATCATATTTCATGAACTCCTTTACATTCATGATGATCAAAATTATTGTTTGGTTTTTATTTCCTTCGTAAACTCCCACTAGTTGTGACCTTTTTCTCTTAAACCACCATTGTTAACAAGCTTTGGGAATCCAGAGCATTATGATTTTCATTAAGTATCATTTCTTCTCTAATGAGGATGGAAAAAAATTTATACAAATTTCCCCACAAATTCAATATTCTTCTAGAGACATCATCTTCATTTTACAATGCTCAACCAACTTTTTAAGAATGACCGATGGCTTCTAATTCTCTAGGAATATTCAATATTTTTGAAGCTTGTTATAATCATGGAGATCAATGTTAACTTCTTTATGCCTTCGGAAACCCCCATCATGATTCTAATTCTTCTTGGACCTCGTGACATTACCATATATTCCTAATACCTTCATAGAAATCCATCATTTTCAATTCTACATATCCTCCAAATTTTGGACACCAAAAATTGGGAAAAGACTATGAAATGATATCACCTTATGTAAAAAATTTTCTATAATAATTATAAGGAATCAATTCATTTTTTAATGGATCCTTTTGAACACAGAGTTTCAATAATCTCCCTATACCTCACAACATAACATTGAATCATGTTTTTTCAATAGACATAATAAACAAATAATATTGTAATGTTACATTTAGTGATTATTCCCAAAATCCATTATAATGGTTCATAAGGATTTTTTGAATTTTCAAATTCATTTACCATGAGAGGAGAAAAATGTTTTGAATTAAGGCACCTTTTTCATGCACCTAAAAATGAGTGATTTGATGCTCAAAATACATTTCTTGTTTCATTACCAATATATTCACCTATTCCAAAGCCATGTCCTCATGAATTTTCCAGATATGGATATAATATATTTGAAACCAATCTCTATAGTTGACTATAATTTTATGATATTATATTATACATAAAACAATACATTGGTTTCTTAATAATGTATTCTATTATGAATCACCAATAATAAACTTCCCTATGATATGATATAAACTATATTTACCCAAACTATTTACTTATATTGTTAAATGATTTTTAATGAATATGTCGTATAAATAAAAACTGAGGATCAATAGTTATTTATTATTCAGAAGAATTGGTAAAACCAAATTAATATTAATATAAAATAAAAAATATTTATTTTGATATTCATAATTATCTCATTAGTTTATTTTTATCCCAAAAACTATAAAGAATAAATGTGTTAATCAATAAAAAATTAGGGTGGTATTATAAAACTACTATGGTAATTAAAATGACAATAAATAAAAAAATGTTAACCAAATGGAATGAGAAAATATCATTAAAGAGATGGATCATGAAAATAAATAGTATAATTACATAAAAACCCAAATTCACATGATCATGGATATATAGGATTTTTTTAGAAATATAAAACGTTACATTATCATAATTCAAGGCCACACTACTATAATTTTATCCTTTTCCAATGTTTCTGGACCATTGGTATATTATATACCAACGGTTTCCCAAACCATCGACATGTAAGCTGTGGGTATAGGCTTATACCAACAGTTCTGTTTATATCGTTGATATATGTGTTAATGTAAGAGATATACCAATGGTTTCACAATCTGTTGGTATATTTTACCCTTATACCAACGATTAAGAACTGTTGGTATATAGTGTACAATATACTTCCAAACGATAAACTAACAGTTTTGAAAACTATTGGTATAAGTTTATACCATCGGTTATGAAAAAACCGTTTGTATAATATACATCAAAAGGCTATACCAACGGTTTTGAAAACTATTGGTATACATATACTGCTGAACCACATCAGCCAGCAGCCAACTCCATCATGATACTCTTTATGAACTACAAGAACACATACAACCAGAATCTAAGTTCGTACAAGGGATGTTTAAAATTCATTCAAAATTCAAAAATTTTGAAATTTAAAATTCATTCCTCACTCAAACCACAACACCAGAGAAAAATCCATAATCCAATACATCAAGAATTAAAATTCCATAACACCCATAACACCAATACAAAATTAAAATACAATACATCCAGAATCCAATACACTTAACGGTATTAGAAATTTAGAATTCATTACAAATAAAACCAAAATCCAATACATACATAATTCATAAATTTAGAATTGAAATAAAATAACACTCAAAACAACATTAAAAATTTTAAATTCACTCTTTACTCAAACCACAACACATATACACACAAGAGAAAAGGCCTACATGTTATAGGAATCATATTGAATTTTTACTCAAGTTCTTTGGTTGACAATATTAAAACCAATAGAAAACGTGGGTAGAATGGACAAGGATCATGATACCCATAAGATAAAAAATGGTTGTGGTCATGTGCTTATAGCTTGGATGAGTTATTAGAAGCACATGAGATTTTTATATTCCTTCAATGACTATGTATCCCTACATAAATGTAACCTGATGTGTTAGTGGGAAACATTGGAAAATCTCGACATATGAGATGGTTTACCTGAATAGCATACTTGATTTTCATAGACTATTCAATTGGATTTATGGGGTATGTGGCTAATTGTAATTAGTTCTCCTGGGTGTCATGTGAGATAAATCCCCATCTTGGGTAGTGGTTATGCATATTCAATTATGTCTTTGGTATTGGTTTCCAAAAGGGACATTGGGTTGGCCTTAGAACCCACTGTTTGAGGATGAGATTGGTCTATTAAATGTCATCTGTTTTAGAAATGGGGTACGAGTTCCTCACATGAGAAGTGGATTGTGTGAGTATGTACCATGGATCCTTTTTTAAAAGTATAAACACAATCCGAATACATATGGTCAGTTTTCTGTATGCAAGTAGTTGTTTTCACTTAAAATCCTTTCTATTACAAATAAAAGTGTGACAATTTGAGTGGTACCGGCCACACCATACCTCATACTGAGGCGGGGTTGACTCGTACACATCATAAAGTACCCATGGATAGTTGTAATAATGTATTAATTGAATTCTAATGTGTTTGGTTGGTTTTCTGAATGCAAGTTGTTTTTTAAACATAAAATCATGTCCATTTCAAATAAAAGAAAGACCGTTTGACTGGTACCGGCCACATCATGACTCATATTGATGCGGGGTTGAATCTTACACATCCCAAATGACCCGTGGATGGTTTTCCTAAAGTATCAACAAAATCCAAATGCGTTTGGTTGGTTTTCATATGCTAGTTTTTGTTTTCACTAAAAATATTGTCCAATTCCAATAAAAGTGGGACACATTGAGTGGTACCGGCCACACCGTGCCAACGATTGTGGCGGGGCTGACTCATAAATGTCAAAAATGAACCATGGATTCTTGATATATTGTATCAACACAATCCAAATCCATTTGGTTGGATTTCTGTATGCCAGATATTTTTACATAAAAGGGTGTCCATTTTAAACAAAATAATGATTGTTTGAGTGATACCAGCCACAATGTGCCTCAGAATGAGGCAGGGTTGACTCATACACGTAAAATATGACCTATGGATCATTTTTATAATGTATCAACTAAATAAAAATTCTTTTGTTCAGTTTTCCATATGTATTTTGTTTTTACATAAAATAGTGTCTATTTCAAACAAAAGAGAGACAGTTTGAGTGGTACCGAACACACCGTACCTCAGATTGAGACAGGGATGACTTTTACAAATCAAAAATGACCCATGGGTCTTTGTCCTTTGGTATCAACCGAACCCGAATGAATTTGGCCATTTTTATGTATGTCAGTTTTTGTTTTCACTTAAAATGGTGTCCATTTTAAACAAAAGATGGACACATCGAGTGATAACGGCCACACCGTGCCTTGGATTGAGTCAGGGTTGACTCGTACACCTGACAAATGACGCATGGATCCTTGTGCCGATGTATCAATACAATTTGAAAAATTTTGGTTGGTATTCTATAAGAAAGTATTTGTTTTCACTTAAAATCATTTCCATTTCAAATAAAAGTGAAACAGTTTGAGTGGTACTGGTCACACCGTACCTCATATCGAGGTGATGTTGACTTCCACATGTCACAAATGTCCCATGGAGTGTTTTCCTAATGTATCAATAGAATATAAATGTGTTTGGATAGTTTTTTGAATGCCAGTTTTTTGTTTTCCCATAAAATGTAGTCCATTTCAAATAAAAGTGAGACACTTTGAGTGGTACCTGCCACATTGTGTCTCAGATTGTGACAGAGCTGACTCATACACATCACAAGTGACCCATGGATCCTTGTGCTAATGTATCAATGAAATATGAATAGGTTTATTCAGTTTTCCGTATGACTTTTGTTTTACTTAAAAGGTTGTCCATTTTAAACAAAATAAAGACACATCGAGTGATACCGGCCACATCGTGCCTCAGATTGAGAAATGGTTGACTCTTATGCATCACATATGACCCATGGATCCTTTTTATAATGTATCAACAGAATATAAATGTGTTTTGTCGGTTTTCCATATGCCAATTTTTGTTTTCACTTAAAATGGTGTCCATTACAAATTAAAGTGAGACACTTTGATTGGTACCCGGCCACACCGGGCCTCAGATGGATGCAAGGATGACTTTTACACGTCACAAGTGACCTATGGATACTTGTGATAATGTATCAACGCAATCCATGTACGTTTTGACAGTTTTTTGTATGCCAGTTGTTTTTACGTAAAAGGGTGTCTATTTTAAACAAAAGAAAGTCACTTTGAGTGATACTGGCCACACTGTGCCTCGAATTTATGAGTGGTTGACTCATACAGGTCATATATGACCCATGGATCCTTCTCCTAATTTATCAACAGAATTTGAATGTGTTGGGTTTGTTTTCTGTATTCCAGTTGTTGTTTTCACATAAACTCTTGTCCATTTCAAACAAAAGTGTGACACTTTGAGTTGTAATAGCCACATCGTTCCACAGATTGAAGCAAGATTGACTCATACAAATTAAAAATGACCCATGGATCCTTGTTCTAAAGTATCAACAAAATAACACTATGTTTGGTCTCTTTTTCATAATCCATTTATTTTTACATAAAATGTTGTCCATTTTAAACATAAGAGAAACACTTTGAGTGATACCGGCCACACCGTGCCTCGGATTGAGGCATGGTTGACTCATACACATCACATATGACCCATGGACTCTTGTACTAAAGTATCAACAGAATCTGAATGCGTTGGTCAGTTTTCCATGTGCATGTTGTTGTTTTCACTTAAAATGATGTCCATTTCAAATAAAAGTTAGATACTTTGAGTGGTACAGGCCACACTGTTTTTAGGATTAAGGTAGGTTTGACTCGTACCCATCAAAAGTGACCCCTATATCATAATTCTAATGTATCAACACAATCCGAATAAGTTTTTTCGGTTTTATGTTTGCTAGTGGTTTTTTCATAAAAGGGTGTCCATTAAAACCAAAAAAACAAGACACTATGTGATTCCAGACACATTGTGCCCCATATTGAGGTGGGGTTGACTAGTACACATCACATATGACCAATGGATCATTTTCCTAATGTATCAATAGAATCTGGATCGGTTTGGTCAGTTTTCTCTATGCTAGTTGTTGTTTTCACTTAAAATGTAATCTATTTCAAATAAAAGACAGACACCTTCAGTAGAACTGACCACACCATCGCTTGGATTGAGGTAGGGTTGGCACGTACATGTCACAAGTTACCCATGGATCCTTGTGCTAAGGTATTAACACAATAAAAATAAGTTTGTTCTGGTTTACATATGCCTATTGTTTTTATATAAAATGTAGCCCATTTTAATCAAACGAATGACCATTCGATTAATACCTACCACAATGTGCCTCATATTGAGGCGGGGTTGACTCGTACATGTCACATATTACCCATGGATCCTTTTCCTGAAGTATCAATAGAATACAAATGCGTTTGTTTAGTTTTTTATATGCCATGTGTTGTTTTCAGTTAAAACGTTTTCCATTTCAAATAAAAGTGATACACTTTAAGTAGTACTGGCCACACCATGCCTTAGATTTAGTTAGGATTGACTCGAAAAAGTTACAAATGACCCATGGATTCTTGTGAGAAAGAATCAAAAAAAAAATAAAAAAATGTTTTTTCAATTTTCTATATGACAGTTTTTTTACTTAAATGGTTGTCCATTTTAAAATAAAGAATGACACTTCGAGTGATACTCGGCACACTCTGCCTTGGAATGAGGCGGGGTTGACTCGTACACGTCACATATGACCCATTGATACTTTTCCAAAAGTATCAATATAATATTAATGTGTTTGGTTGGTTTTCGGTATTCTAGATGCGGTTTTCATAGAATATGTTGTCCACATCAATTAAATCTGAGACACTTTCAGTGGTACCAGGCACACTGTGCCTCAGATAGAGGCAGGGTTCACTCGTACATGTCACAAGTGACATATGGATCTTTGTGCTGAAGTACCAACACAATCCAAATACGTTTTTTTGTTTTTCCATATGCCTTTTGTTTTTATAAAAAATGGTGTCCATTTTAAGGAGAGCCTAGATTGGTATCCAAGACGATAAATTAAGAGTGTGATTGTCTCCGAAATCATGGTTGGTGGTCCTTAGCCATTCGTGAATTGTCGTGATGCTTCATATATTCTGAATCGCTGCTCTCCCAATGTTTTTATGTAGGGTCGGGGGCTGTCTGGGGTCCTGGGAGGAGGGTGGGGGCTGTCCAGGATCCCGGGAGGAGGGTGGGGGGCTGTCCGGGGGCTATTCGGGGGCTGTCTAGGGGATGTTCGGCGTCCAGTTAGTAGGGCCGGGGGTGGGGGGATATCCAGTGTCCAGGGGACGGGAGGCTATCCGAGGTCCATGGAGGAGGGTGGGGGCAGTCCAAGGGGTTGTTTGGTGTCTAGGGAGGATGGTGGGGGGCCTTCCTGGGTATTTTTGGGAGCATTCTGGGGTCTAGGGAGGAGGGGGGGGGGCTGTCCAGGGTCAATGGAGGAGGGGGCTTGTCCAGGGACTTGGTAGGAGGGTGGGGGATATCTAGGGAGATGTCCTGGATCATGGGAAGAGGGTTGGGGGGCTGTATGGGGTCTTCTTGGGGGCGAACCAGGGGCGGTTCAGGGGCAGTCTGGCGTCCAGGAAGGACGGTGGGGTGCTCTATAGGGTCCAGGGTGGAGGGGGTTGTCCGAGGTCTAGGGAAGCGGGTGGGGGCTGTCCGGGGTACAAGGAGGAGGGGGGCTGTCTGGGGGGCTGTCTGGGGGCTGTCCGGGGTCCAGAGAGGAGGGTGGGGGGCTGTTCGGGGGGGGGGGGGGGGGTGTGTCTCTGACACATGGGATTCTATTTACATATTTTCAAAGCTAATTCATTCATGGTTACAATCAATCAATATATCAACTTCTATTTAGATAATCAATTTTCTAAATTCCACAAAAAATTTACAATTTCATTAAAATACATAAAAATAAAGATAATGTGACCAACATAATAACACATATATTCAATGCACAAGAAATCAATTAACATCAATGGTCAGTAATATCAGAAAAAAAAATGTAACAGATCAATCTGTCCCTCATCAAAATCACTATCATCGCCATCATTTTCACCCTCACCCTCACCCTCATTATCATCCCCATTATACCCCCCACACAACTCCTCAACCTCATACTCAGCTTCAGCCTCCTCGTCTCCCTCCTCCTCCGTCTCAGCCCCCTCCTCGCCCTCCTCCTCCGCCTCAGCCTCTTCCTCACCCTCCTTTTCCGCCTTGACCTCCTCCTAGCCATCATCTCGACCACCACTAGAACTACCACCAAGTGATCCATATATAAAATGCATCGATGAAATATATTTATCACAAGAAGTATTGGCATGTCCTGGATGCATTGGACATAAAACATACATTTGTTTTATAACTGCAGTGTTTTTCCTAGCAGACTGTTCTGCCATCTCAATGGCTCTTTGTCATCCTGTTCTTCCTATGAAATAACCTTCTGCAACTCGGGGGAACTAAAAATATTACCTGAGGATGGCTAATACCTCATCAAAACTATACTCTTTCCAGGTCCGTATCATACTCTACCAGGGAGCTAATCTCCGAAAACCTGATGTATGTGATCATTTGGCCCAGAATTGTCCGGTTCCTAGGCATCAAGGGACACTAAAATTCATTGTTAAAAATATAAATAGATTATTATGTTAAAAATAGAGATTAAAATTTTAAATATACAAAGTAAAACATACAATCTGTTTCTGAGTTGGTTCATTAACCGCACTTCCCTATTTCTTCATTCTACTCAAGAAAAAGCAGCTCTGCTCAAGGCACACGTCCATCTATATTCAATTTATTCCTCTTCAATGACATTGAATGTTGAATACCAATATTAAAAATAGGATAACAAAAAAACATTGTAATTTAATATCTAAAATTATATAACAACATTAGAAATTTAATAAATTTTGGAGGAAGCGATAGAAAGTGCATGTCATAAAGGAAGATTATAAACTGTCATACCTACTATCCATCATGATCTAGCATCATAGTACGTCCCAATGTGTGGACGTATTTCATAGCATCAATTTTTCTTTTATTTCGTTTAGATTCATCCTAAATAAAATTTATTAATTAGTATTAATGAAAAATATGAAAATTTTCATTTAAATATCTATAATTTGATTAATACTGTAAGTTGGCTAGTCTTTCTATGAGTAATCATATGTCAGTGATATTTTAATGGAAAATAATCCATGACAGGGACCACCACTAACTCTATGCCTACACTATCATGCTATCCAATGTACAACTCATGCTTATAAGCTCTCCAAAGCACACCGAAAACCATTAGACGTGCTGGATGTGCACCGTCACCATCAGAGAAATTAAACCACAGCTGACTCCAATTTATTTATTCATATAATTACAAAAATTAATATATTTAATTTAATACAAAATATTTTGTTTACCCATATATTTTCCCACAAATTACACGTGAAATCATTTGGAAACTATCTCCTTGAGAGCATCTGATATGAATGATGTCGGATAATTTGGCCAGCACCGCCATAAAACTCCTACATTGCTGCACTGATTTTTCAATCATATGACTATCTTCATTTATTCTACCATCAACTGTGTGCGGTGGATCCACACCAAATGCATGCGTGTACGCCCCCTCCCCTGCATCATATTAGTAGATGTATCTATTATGAAAGAAAAAAAAATATTTTATTAATACATGTTATAATGAAAATATATAATGGTGTAACCATTTGTTAGGGTTGTATAAGTATACATGTTCTGTCTGATCAATGGGCACCATTGGATCTGCAGAAACTGAAGGAACACCCTATATAGAAGGGGTGGGTACCAATTTATGCTCTATAGGGACAGACTCTAGTGGAGCAGTAGTTTTAGAAGATGGAATATAAAATCCCATAGTGAAGTAAGTAGAAGTAAAAGAAGATGATAGGTATGGCTAGCCAAATAATAGATGGGGAGTGGGAATTGTCATAAAATATTGTATAGATGTGCGAGAAGGCTCAGATATAAAGGGTGGTGAAAAAATGGGAGGGGTAAATATACCGTGTGTCCCTAATGGAACACTGGGATCAGAATTTGGGTTGAATCGTATGTTAGTGGGAGGTGTTGGGTCTAATCGAGTAAGCCGACTAGATCATATAGCTCCCTAACCCCCCCCCCCCCCCTGTACGAACACCTCGAGTACTGGGAAAACTACTATGCTACACATCAAATAATTGTCTCCCAATAGATGACTCCTAGACGAATTTAAAAAAAATAAATAACATGACTTTATATATTACTTATATAAACATATTTGAAATAAAATACTCACTACAGGCACTAGTGGTGGAATGCCCAGCTCAACCATGTGACGACTATTTTCCATAATCTACTTTGTTCACCTCTCTTTAATTGGATTCATTTTCCTGCATTTGAAAACAAATATAAAAGTATATATAATAGGATAACAAATGAGTTACCCAATAAACAAAATAAATGATAGGGAATAGGGGAATTCTTGGATAATTTAACTATCCATCTTTTAGGTGAGCTTGAACAAATATATAATGAGGTCAATAAATTGTACAATAATTTATAATGAAGTTTAATTTTTAGTAGGATGATTATTTTCTAAATGTCATTAGTCTATTAAAAACATGGAACATTTATTCAACCAGATTCTTATATGGTGAAGGAGCGATCCAAATTAAGGAAATATTTAATTTATATAGCTCTGGTAGATGATGCGGGTTTCAATACATGTTTTGCAGATGAATATAAACCATCATGTTCATTACTTGGAAAAATGTTAATGGGAGGTCTTAGAGTCATACAAATTTTATACAAATCATAGTTGAAGAATTTAAATGTAATCCCAGTTATAAATGTTTCATTCGTAGGTTTAAATACATTTCAATTCCGAAATACAAAATGCAATTCATATAATAATTCCAATTGATAAACATTGAAAATTCACATAATGGTGAAATCAGATACAACATATTTGTAATCAATATTAAATAAATTTGAATAGTACCAATAATAAAAACCCAACATGAGGTAAACCAACTGAATTTAGAACATGGATGGACGATTTAATATATTTTACACCAGAACATCAGGTTCAAAATCAACTCTGACAATTGAGCTATTAGAGTCATCAAAAGAAATAAATGGATTGGTTCAAATGGAAGTAGGGATAGTGTCAATTCCATCATCACCATCATAAAAAATATTTCTTGGAGTTACATCAAATATGACACCAAATACATGTTGACGTTTGTCTTTGACATTAAAAATCATGTTTATCCATCGATGCCAATACATATAGTTTTTCGGTAGCAAATGATTTAGTTATATTAATTACTCAAATTTCACAATCATTAGTAAATGTGCCATGTCTTGCCATCGAATCAAACCAATGTCATTTCATCATCATGACTCATCCATGAGAGTAATAATACAATATTATTATTCATTCAATGACTCCATGATAACCCAAATTTTCAATTCACAGTCTACTATCGGATGCACTGGCATAACAATCTGTTGTGGAAGTAACCATAACACCATCTTGTTGTGTTCTCAATTTCTTTGCTCATTCAGTGAAAATAAATTTGACCACATTGATTACAATTGATTTACAGTCACAAACCATTGTATTAGGAACAAAAGCTATATCTCTTATTTCCTCAGAGACAAAGTCAGAAAGAAAACTCAATACCTGAAATATAATTGATTATTAAAATATATTAAATATTGATTTTATTATTTTAAACAACATTATATTTACCTTCAATTTTAACCGAACAGAAAACTCTTTTCTATGCATAGTCTCCATCTTTCTCAAAGATAATGAATGATGCTTCCAATTTATCATTATTTTATGTTCCCTATAGATAAAAAATATGAATTTATTAATAGATATTTATATTATATATATATTCAATTTAATTTCCTAATGTAGTTATCAATCAAATCACAGTTTAACAAAATTGTGCGATGTGCCATCTCCCGCTCTTCAAAGATTGATTTGATCAATGTATATGATACAAGAATTCCACTTATAAGATGAAGTGATGGAAAAATGGGTTCAATTGTTTCATACTATTCTTCTACATTTCGCATTGGTCGATTCATTCTTGTAGTAAGACCAGACAAAAACATCGGGCTAAAATCCATACATTCTTGACGCATGTAACCGATCATGATAGAACCTTCAAAATGATTCATGTTTTGGACATAAGAATTTAATGCGTATATATTTCATTGATTTGGATACGTCCAAAAAAATTAAACAGATCCTCTGAGAAGTATTTTAGTAGGAATATGGATAGTCAGATGAAACATGCATGTGAAAAATGATGGAGGAAATATTCTCTCCAACTTACAAAAAATTAATGGGCCATCTGTCAATTTTTTTTTGCAAAAATAAATGGAAAATTTTTAACACAATTATCTATAAAAAAATTTCACAAAATAATAATAGTCACCCTTACATTATAGAAAAAAAGATGATGGATTCTTATTGGAATCAACTCATGAAGAATAATGTGATAATCATGAGTCTTCAAAGGTTTTAACATCAAATCTCTTATGTTGAAACATTTAGATATGTTTCATGAATAGCCATCAAGAACTCTAAAAGTATCTAATACTTATTGTAATTGCTTTTTTCATACGTGTCATCACATAAGAAAAACATGGAACTTGCCCTTTATTTTCATTGATACACACAAGGTGCAATTCTGGTCTGATGCCCCAATCCACCAAGTCACGTCGAGACCGTAAATCATATTTTGTATTTCCCATAACATTAAGAAGTATCAAAATCTAAATTTCAAATATATTCTTCTCAATGTAAATTACATCTAAGTAATGACATATCAAATTGGTTGACCAATAAGGAAAATCAAAAAAGGTACTTCTCTTTCTCTAATTGTAACATGTTTTCGTGGAAACATTATTTCTCTTTCTGAATTTCATTTGAATCTTCCTGAATAAATAAATGAAATCCATAAATTCATTAAGAACATCAGTTCTAGACATACTCTGAGGTGGAAAATCGGTCTATATGGTATTATCAAACCTTCGCTGATTATTTCTATATGGGTGTCTCATTGGAAATTATATGTGATGTCCCATTAAACTAAAACTACTATTATATATTAGTCTTCTATATCATGTATTCTTCATACAAACAAGACATGAGAGTTTTCACTTCATGCTCCATCCATCCATCATGGCATAAGCCG
The DNA here is from genome assembly GCA_963277665.1 of Viscum album. Classification (NCBI taxonomy): domain Eukaryota; kingdom Viridiplantae; phylum Streptophyta; class Magnoliopsida; order Santalales; family Viscaceae; genus Viscum; species Viscum album. Next base: position 1,920,763,226 of record OY728145.1, on the reverse strand, counting down.
GAAAATCATTGATCGCCCACGTAAGCACAAAACGCATCTGAAATATGTCTTTTGAAAATGCATTGTATGTGTGAACACGCACATCCAAATGAATTTTAATCTCTTTTTTTAAAGGTTTCATGTGTACGTCAATATCAAGGATGGGATCCAAAGGGCCAGATATGAGTATACTCATGAAATTGAATGTTTTTTCATACACAACTATGGGGGATGATTGTAAATGCATATAAAAATTGGCAATGTGATGTGCGGAGTAAGAATCTGCCAAAACGGATTAAAACCATCGCATGAAAGACCCAGCCTCACATTACGCATGTCAGATAAAGAAATAGGATACCAAGAATCATATCTCATCCATGGAAATCCATTTGTAGGGTGAACTAACTCATCATTAGACTTCTTTCCCTCGGTATCACGCCATCTCATTTTATTGATATTTCATCAGACATAAAAAGATTCTAGAGTATGGGGATCAATTGAAAGTGAGACATTACATTCTGTGGCACGTGGGATGGTGTTCCATTAGATTTTGTCTTCGAGCGGTATGTTCCACATTTTATATAATCATTTAATTATGTGGTTTTATCCCAGAATAAACTGCAGTATTTTAGGCAAGCTTGAATTTTTTTTCATGAAAAGCCATGTTCCTCTACTAACTTTTATGCCATATAATGGATTGAGGGAATATCTGCATCATCTGGAAGTAAATAATTCAATATGTAAATAATGTAATTAGTTGCTATATTAGAAATCCCATCCATTTTTTCGATGAAACAATTAGATTAAAAATTCTTACTTTTTCATTTTATTGAATTGTCGATATACTAGATTCGTGGTAACATCATTCAATTTTTTCAACCTAACAATATCATCATTTATATTAGATGCATCCTATGTTCTCATATCGAAGTGTTCTTGAGTCGAAGTCATTTCTTTTTCATGATGACGAATAAAGGAAACCGGTTATCTAACAAATTCTCCAATCCAGTCCTTTTATTTCGATCATTAGCAATTTGAGATTTCATTTTCTCCCCATTATGATACCACGCATAGTAGTTATATTGAAAAAAAATATTTGGTTATGTGGTAGCTGACATCCTCACAGATCATCCATGGTCTACCAACACAAATTGAACATGGGCAGTGTATGCAACCAGTATCTAAAGCATTGTGAAATGAAAAATCTAAAAATATATCTAAATTGTTTTGAAAATAGATTGAGATCCAATCAGTTCCATACATACAACTTATGTCTATAAAAATAATTCTTATGAGTCATTTTTTCATATGAAATTAAAATAAAATTGATGTTTAATAAAAAATATATTTAAGGAATAATGACAGTGATCTTTCTTGATAGTGAAATAAATGGAGAATGGTTTAGAATATAAGGATACCCTTATAACTAGATCTAGGGTGTGGGGGTTGTCCACGAGGGTGGGGTTGTGTCCAGGTCTATCCAAGGGGGTGGGAGGGTTTTCCAAGGGGTGGGGTGGTGTCCATGGGGGGCTTTCCAAGGGGGTGGGGGTGTCCAGGGGGTGGGGTGGTGTCTGGGGGGGAGGTTTTTCAACGGTGTGGGGTTGTCCAGGGGGTGTCAGGTTGGTGGGGTTATCCAGGGGGCTGTCCAGGGGGGTGGGAGGGGTGCCCAGGGGTGGGGTAGTGCCCTATGGGGGTTTTCTTGGGGCTGGGGGCTGTCCAAGGGGTGGGGTGGTGTGGTGTATAGGGGGCTTTCATGGGGTTGGTGTCCACAGTGGTGAAGTAGTGTCCTAGGCGGCTGTCCAAGGGGGTGGGGGTGTCCACGGGGGTGGGTATGGGGGGGGGGGTATCCAAGGGTGTGGGGGTGGGGTGGGGTGGGAAACTCCCCTATCTCCCTAGACAGCATACACCCCCCTCTTATGTGAAATTTTTATAAGAGAATCATCATCAATTTTATTATCCCATCCAACCATACCATAACACCAAAGAATACCATAGGACTCAAAAATATCCTAAAGTTATAAAAAATCTCATAGGATATAATAAATATATGTCCAACATCATTATCCACCCTCATCCACATCCCAGCATAACACCCCTCTTGGTTTTATCCATACCCTATAGGCCACAATGAACTCACATAAAAATTTACAACATACCCAACTCACTCAATAATATAACCAAAAATGTCACTCAGACAATTATCCCATTATAATGCATTCCATGTACTACATAAATAAAAAACTAAGGTTGTCACCATATATCCACCTATAATGAGGTGTCACTAAAAATATTCTACCAAAAAACCCACACTAATTCAATATCCTCATTTATCAAAAGTGACAGAAAGATAAATAATACAAATCAACGAAAAAGGTAATCATAATATACATGAAATATATGAATAATATTTATACTACACTACAAATTAAATCCCCCATAAAACACGATTAATTATACAACCAATACCTCTAATAATTGAGACAACATAACCCATAAAAAATAGAACCACAATTATTCAACATCTCAAATGGGTTTTCACTATCCACGTGGCACAATAGAATGCCTTATTGTACAAATGGGAAGGATTCCCACTAGAATGAACGTTTACCCATGGCCCCCATCTAATTAAATAATATAAAACCTCACTCTCATGATCAGCTCTTGTAGAAGGGTCTTGTGGAAAGGGAACATGATAGGAGAAATAAAAGTACAGGAAGAATCAAACCACACATATCACGTTTAGGGGAAATCAAAACATATATCAAACAAAAATATATGCACCACATTGCACATACATATTATAAGTGAAGAAGTAATGAATTAATTGAATGATTGTAGATAGATATTCGATAGATACCTTAGTGTGAAGAGAGAGAATTGGGAGAGCATCGGGAGTGATTAGGATTATGGATTCAAATGCATGGAGGGATTCAAGATGTACTACTATTTCGGGGAAACGATCCCTATTGTTTGTTAAAACCATTGGGAATGTTTATATTAACCAAAAGTTTTTAAATACCATTACTATATAAATATCATTTCCCAATGGTTGGAGTCAACCATTGGGAAAATCATGTTCTCATCCCAGTATCCCAACAGTTTGAAGAAACCATTGAAAAAAATTATGTATACCAATGGTTTATTCAAACCATTGGTATACAAGTGTTGGGAAAACACAACTTTCCAGCTGTCCTAAATACTATGACTACATCACATGGTCAATAAAATCATATGATGGATTATTATTACTCTCGTTTCCTATAAATATCATCAATTGAAACATGAACACAACCAAATTAATTATTGATACAACCTAGAGAATCCATCATAACATATGTATTCATATGTGTACCATAACTCAAAATCAATCATATGACATATACCAAAAAATTTCCCATGGAAAAAATGGTCTGAAAAATATTTCCTCATATCATTATAAAATTTTATTTCATAATTGTTACTATGATAATAAATAATTAAATATATTCTATTTTGAAATCATATTATATTTTAATAGGTCTTATAATATCATTATCATTTGGATTGAACATAATGATAAATAGTAGTGAATTGTGTTTAGATGTGGAAATTAAAAAATATTGGTTATTCAATTAATTAATGACTTTTAAGGGAAAATATATTTTGAATATTCTATGAAATCTAGTAAAAAACAATTATACCTAAAATATAATGTTATTTAATAAAATCATGGAAGTCAATAGTGAATTTATATGAGTATTACATAAAAATATTAGGTGATAAAAATGTTCAGCTTAATCAGGTTTAAAAAAAGAATTTTTCAATGAAGATAAGGCATGAATTACATAATAAAATAAAGGGAGAACAATATAGGTCTATATGTATGTGAAATATAAAAATAAATTATAATAAATCAAGAAAATAATAGAAATAGAAAGGTAGTTATAATGGGAAATCTCATATCCCAAACAAAAATGGTGATGAGGATTAATCCCTTAAATTTTGTTACAAAATCATTCCACACATGCACATACATTCTAGAATAATTAAATAAAATATTTAAATTATATTAAAAATGAATATTTAGATCTATATTTTTAATTATATATAAATTATATCCAAATAAGTCGATTATACTGACATATAAATTTTACATTCGTAGTTTTGGGAATATTATATTCATGGTTCTAACATCATATCTCTGGTGGATAACTACTAAAGTCAATGTATAAGGTATATAACTATAGAGGTGAAATGAAATGATATTAATTTAATTAAAAAGATAAATATATACAATTTTATATTAATTTTTTGAAATATGGGTGATTCATTTATTAAAACATTATAGTTTTATGGATTTATTTTTTTGCAATTTTACGTAGTCATCACAGACGTGTTTTTATGTTGTATTGTCCCAATATGTGCTTCTTTGATTATGAAAACATATTTAACATAAATAATTATTTTCATTTATACCATGATAATATATCTTTCAAATTCATGAGGTTTGAAATGAAAAACAAAAACTTTTTATCCACAAAGGAGGTGAACATATATAATTTGTACATTAGTTTTTCCTTTATAATAAAATGAGAAGAGACGAGGTTGGAATATATATATTCGAATAGAATAAATAATATATACTAAAAATTTGTAACGATAGTTGTTATTAAATATTTTATGAAGTATTTTGGGAAAATTAATAATAATAAATGAATTTAAAAAGGTTGTTTTTCAATATTTAAACTCATTACCAGATCAAGGAAAAGACATTATGACACATAGAATGGCATTATGTTTTGACCATAATCACTAGAAATAAGTAATTTGGTTTTCAATGTTAATTTTTATGTAATTTGGTCTTATCTAAGGGTTATTAGTTGTGAGGGGAAATGGTGGTGAGGGGTTGTATATAAAATGGTAAGAATGTGGTATTCTGGAATATTTTATTCATTTGATTATTTTTTCGCTCAAGAGTAAATATAGGGTTTATTCTTGTCAATATATAAAATAAATGGTTTATTTGAGTTTGAACTATTTTTATATTACATTTTCCACATCATGAAATTTATGTTTCTATTATATTCTAGAAAATATCCTATATTTTGTTATTTTATTAATCAAAAGAATTTAATTACTTAACAAAAAACATAAAAATTGGATAATTACAATTTTTAATGTCATAATTAATAAAACATAATAAAATGAAGAAATAGAATTTTATAATTATGATTAATTTATTATATAAATAAAATTTGCAATTATAAGAAAAATATCAGTTTTATTTTATGATCAATTTTGATACCCTTTTAAAATTAAATAAGGGTAACAAAAAATATTATAATAAATATAAAATAACTTAATATTAATTTATTTTTCAATTTTTTGAATAAATAATTTCTCTAATTTCATTTAATATATTTCAAATGTGAAATAAAAAATGTTATGTTATATAAAATTACAGAATATTAATTTATCATTTAAAAAAATTATTAATATTTAGAAAGGTATAAATATTTCATATTTTAAATTTATACTAAACAAAAATATTATTTTAAGAATAATGATTGAGCATGATAATCTAAAAATCTGGTTATAGTTCATAATAGTCATATTACCATTCTAATAGTCTGAATTGTAATATTCATATGAGCTATATACTTTTTATAAATACCTCGCATTTCATTAACATTTATATTCTATCAAGGTTATATATATTTTCATTTCCTTGTTTAATAATTCAAAATTAATATTCTTTTTCATTTAAATATTTATTTTAATTATTGTAGTTATTATGGAATATTGGTTATTTCCATGTTTTTATATTTTTGGCATATTATATTCTAGATATAGTACCATTTTATATATTAAATTCCAATGTATATTATTCTTCATTAAATTTAATGTTAAAATTAATAAATAATAATAATAATTGGTTTTATCCAGGGGTGAACATGATTTATATTAAATTATCCAATATGAGATGATATAATAAATGGAATTACATTGATAATATTATTGGACATTATAGTGAAACTATTTTTATTTAAGGAAACCACAAATTATGAAATAAAGTAATAACATAATTAATTTCTTTAAGGTAATGTCTTATCTATTTAAATAGAACACCTTCTCCCTATTAATGGTATACATTATAGAAATTCACAATATACAGTCCCTCCCACAAACATATGGATGATGCATATTGATAGATCAAATTAGTATATATGGACAATCTTTCAAAGGTGTATGAAATTCATCGCGGATGGACATTCCATGATACAGATCTAAACATCCCACATATAGACATGTCTAATGTGTCAGGTCATCCAAACTCCCCCTATATGAAGAAAGATAAATATTTTTGGACAACCTTTTAACTGAAACATTGAAACATATATTCCACTTCAAATGAAAAAAAAACATGTAATGATTAGTATTATAAGGAAAAATATATTACAATAATTAATTTATAATGATTAGAATTTTATATGGATGTGTAACAACATATGAAAAATAATATTTCAATATTGAAAATTCAACTAAAAATGAATATTATAAAAATAATAAAAAACATATAAAGTAACACATAAAAAATCCGAACCACATTTTCCCGGTCCATCTAATATACATTAATAATACCTATTATGGAAGGGTATACGTACTAGTAATTTAAAAAAACCAAATAGGAAAAAAATTAAATAAAATGTATAAATATGGTAAATAATTCCACCTGTTAGTATGAGTATGTAAATAAAAAGGGTCTTCTAGGAAATGACCAATGTATATATCTCTCCCATAAAAATTCACAACAAAATGGTCTACATTATCATAACATACTCTATATTTCTTTTGTCCTAGGAGGCGATTGATCCAAGAGAAGTAACTTCCATTAAATTACAAAAAAATCATTCATCTTAAAAGGATGATCGATGATCTGTCAAATTGTTCACTGAATCTCATGAACTAACCCTATTTTAACAATGAAAAATGACTTCTCTATTAGACATAGGCAGAGAACACTAGATCTATACAATATGTCTTAGATTTCAGAGAAATTCACTTTGATGTATTATATTTTTTCATAGAAAACATTGAACGAACATCAGTTAATACCTATGATAGATCATGAAAAAAATATTCCAAGAGAAAAGGAATGGAACAATTAGAACACATTGGGAGAGACCAGTGAGATTATAGGTAATATTTTTTGTAATATTTGGTATATTAAAAATAAAATTATTGAATTGGTGTTAAATGATGAAACCCCATTTTTGAAACACAAATAGGGGCACTATATAGTAATTGATGGGCCTCAATGATAATTTGTTGTTACTGGAAGAGTGATTTACATTCTATACTAGCCACTGGTTAACTTGTGATTTTTTAATAAATTTTAATCCCTCTAAAAAACCATTAGTTGGTCGGTGAAGTACACCCATGAGCAGATGTCCTTGTTTTCACAACTGTGTATCCCAATAAGATAACAAACTCAATATGAATAAATTTGGGGCATTTCTATCCATTAATCACACCTCTATAAGAGAAAAAATAAATGATGTAGCAATATTTAAAAACAACCATACCTTTAATATTATGAATATTACAACATTATTTTAAAAAAATAATTAATAAACGAATAAATATATTTTTTATGTTAACAATATTTATAATAGTTTGATTAATAGTCGATAGAGAATAAGAATATGAAAAGTTAATACAATAAAATGTTATTTTCCTTGGACAAAAATTTCATTATAATTTTTTTATTTAAAATTAAAATTTAAAAAGTTAATAATTATTATATGAGAAAATTAACCCATTTATTTTATATATTTTTTTCAATGATTGAATATCCTGAAATTTGTAGAGTTTTCTAAAATAGTTTATTTTTATATGAATATTGGATAATATAGTTTCAAGTGATAATGTATTATTTTTGGCTTTATCCTTATATCTGAATGACCTATACATTTTCAAAAAATATTAATTAGGTACAAATGTATTTATGAAGAAGAATTTTATATTATAATATATAAAAATTGAATTTATAAAATCCAATACTATTGTATTCTGAGTGTAAGTAATATTTTACGAAAAAAAACATTATTTATTCATATATATTAAATATTAGTTTAATTCACATGTAGATGTTAAATACTAATAAATTATTTCCATATTTTATATCATCTTTTTAATTTAATATAATAAAGTAAATTTTAATTTTATGTATAAAATTACTGTTACAATGATTAATGTAATTTACCACGATAATTGTGAATAAGTTATTTTCATTGATTTCATGTTTTTAAAAAATTACCTAATAAATTATTTCTATATATATATTCAAATTAATTTGATATGATTCTTACATATATATATATATATATATATTATAAAACAATTAATTTATAAGTAGTGAAATATCTTATTAATATCATATAATGTTGAAATCAACATTTTTTCTCAAATGTTTTTTATATATAAAAGACGCCATGTTTAATGAAATAATATTCATTTATAAATGATTAGTTTATAATTTCAAACTAATTTATTCCCCTATTTATTTGAAATAATTATAATTTAATGATTTGTAATTAATAAATTATTGGAAATAAATTTAGGTCCCATTATTCCTTAAGAAGTTGACTCTTTCCACAACATCGCATAAAAATATGTTTTTCCAACAATTGATTGATCCTCACAATCGATAAAATATATCCATAAAAATTATATATTAATATAAATGAAATTTTTTGAAAATAATAAAATCCTTATCATATAGAAATCCCCATGATTAACTTCGACAACAAGGATTAGTAATCTCAAATCAAAAGCTATAAAGAGGAAAGTCATCATGAAAGGATAAATCATTTAGAAAAATATATTGTATGAATCAAGAACAATAATTGTGACGTGAGAAAGAAATGAACCAATTATTCAGTGTATTTATATATGAAACAATAATGGACATTGTTAATATGTTTATTTTAGATATGCGTCTGAGAAGTATATTCAATACCTATGGTAAATTCATGTTTTATTAATTATTAAATTAACCATTCATAGTGAAATAAAATGAGGATATTTATATTATATATACATATATTTATGTGTTGAGTAGAAATATTATTAATAATTTTATTAAAATATGATAATAAATCCATATAAAAATAAAATTATTAAATCAAAATAAATTGAGATGTAAAATTTAATTGTAGAATAAAAAAACAATTACTTTTTTTTGTTATGTCATATTTATTATATAAGTAGTATTTTTAAATCGATCCTTTATCTAACTGGTTATTATATTATCAAGATAAGTTAAATTAAATTTTCATTTAAATATTAATATATATGAACTTATATAATAACATTATTTAATGTTAAAATTAAAAATATATAATATCAAGTCCACTTAATATTGAAAAGTTACATTGCTTCTATAAAATCATATATCTTAAAATATTTTTTTATTTACATTTAGAAGCAGTTTTATTTATTTTATATAAGAATTATAAAAAAATCTTCTTTTTGTCATAGAATATCTGTATTATACTAGTATTTGTTTTAAAAAAATTCAAACAATAATGTTATTAGTCGTAAATTTCAATTTTTATGAAAAATTTATTATTTTCACATGAATCAATAATGAAAATTCTCATTCGTGAAAAAAAATTAATTTATGATATTATAAATTTAAAAAAAGTATTGATAATATAAAATTTATGTTAATCCTTTTCTATAAAAATATATTAAAAAAAATATTTTATATATTTTCATTTCATTAGGAATTAACATGTCTATAATCATATTTGGATTTAAATAAAATAAATATAACTTTTATATTATTTCTAATAAATCAATTTGTATCATGACAATGAATTACATTTTTCCCTTTTTTCTAAATAGATCTTTTATGCATAATGCACCAATTTATTAAAAAAACATAGAATGATATTAATGATTTTTACATAAAATTTTCTTTTTTAACAGTTTAAAAATGATACTCAAAAAATTATTTTGAATTTTGGAAATATGTGGGATAAAACTCTTTAAAAAATTCATTCATTGTTTTTTCCCTTAGAATTTGTTACCTTGATTAAAAGTTAATTACCATTGAAATATTAAATTATGCTAAAACTGGAAATGTTTAGATTAAACACACAAAAACTAAAGGGTGTCTGAAAAATTATTGTTAATAGATTGTTTATAAATAGAATCTCATAACATTCCCATTGTCAAAGTTTTAACTATTAAACAATAACACACCAATACTTTATGGCAATTATCATCTTAAATTAATTCATTTCATTCAATTGATTATGTTTCACACAATTTTGAGCTTAAAAAACATTGATATAGTATTAAATTTTAAAATAATTGTCTAAATGTAAATTTTAATATTAGCACTAGTAATGTGACCGTTAGAAATAGTGACATAAGCATTAAAATAATAAACACGCATGTGAAACTATAAATTAAATTTTGGATTCACAAAAATCAAAAAATGATGTATTTATATCGTGGAATAAATAATTAAATATATTAGAATTGATAAAATTATTATTTTTTAAATGTATCTTTTTTTTCATTTTTTATAATTAATAATGTTATATAAATGAAAAATTATTATTTATTAAATACATTCATAATTTAATAAATTGTTTAATTGTATTTATAATAAAATTTAATGATTCTAGAATTAATTTTTTGAAGCATCATAAAACCCGTTATTACAGAAATATCATTATTTTAAGAATAAATGATGGTTTTAAGAAAAAAAATCTCATAGCCAGAAATTTGATATCAAAAAATGGAGTCCATTTATATGTTTATAAATTTGAAAATGGTTAGAGTGAGTTTTTATATTTTTCTAATATTGTTAATCTTTTGGGTAATAGTGATGTATGGTAAATTATGTTATATAACATTATATGTAAATAAATGATTTATGGATTTATATATGAAGTATAGATAAGGTAATAATAAATTATTTATAACATATAATATATTTACAATAATATGTCATAGGAATCATCACTATAGATAGTCCTGAAAAAATAATAAACTAATGAAAGAAATAATAATTATAACACAGATCTCTTCCAATATAAATACCACAAATCACCCACCCAAATCCTAAATCATTATAAGACAATAATCTATCAAATATTATAACTAAGTACACTACCAAATAATTTCATCACATAGTTGAGTTTTTTGTCCCTAAAAATTAACAAACCCATGTGCTTGAAAGAGGTTCTCAATGAGAATAAATTCTAGAGATTACCCCAAAACCCTTCTCTATCAATTTCATTTCAATAGATTTATTATTTTCTCCACACATAAACTTATCCAAATAGGTATCATAAATAAATATTTCTATATATATTATAATTTTATTATGATAATTTAAGAACCATAGTCAAATATATTATCCAGTCCTTTTAATTTTAAAAATGAAAACGTTTTCCGTGAAGTGTGGATTCAACAAATTCGTGGAAGAATAGTTTTGATCTTAGTTACATCTTTAGGGGATGGTATTAAAATATTTTTTTATCAAAAAATATTATAAAATGTGTATTTAAACTTATATAATATTTTGGGACAAATATATAATCATAATATTAAGTAAAATGATAAAAGTATATAATGGTTATAAAAACATCCAAAATAAACTAATCATTTTTTGTTAACATTTTTTTAATATAAATTACAATAATTCAATATATAAAAATGATATAAGAGACGTTTTATAATTCTGGATTTTCATAAAAAAAAATAACATCTATTCTATGGTTTATTCAATTTTACTATAGTTCCCACAATTACGAAAAGGAACCAACAACATAACCATGAAATGAACTCTCCCAAAACAATGAAATTATACATTATAACTCATTTTAATTGTTATTAATGAACATAATAAAATTATATAAAATCAAATATATGATTAATAGGTTCTGAACTAATTAATTAATGAATCAAAATGTATTATCTATGAAATTTAATGCATGTGCATAGAGGTTTTAGAAATAACGTAAGGGGTTTGTCTTCTAACATTTATTTCTATGAGATATACCATAATCAAAACACACTTATATTGTTCGGTGTATATATAAAATGATTTTTATATTTCGTATCATGAATCATTTTATACATATATTAATTTCTATTTCATTTATTGATTATTATTTACATGCGCCATATGATTTGACTGATCATAATTAGTAATGAACTTCATATCCCCACCATCTCATTGAGACATACATGGTATCTTTCACATCTTATTTTTTATTTGATATTTACACTACCTCTTTGAGATATATTTTCATTTGAAAGAATATTTTGGTTAAATATAAATATTTATTGTATTTTGTGTATGATTGTTGTCTACATAATATACCATTTTTTCATAATGTATTTACATTAAATGTTGTTTTAATTGGGGAAATATTTGTAAATCTATAACCCTTACTAAATATGGATATTTTGATAAGGAATATAATTCATGATTTAAATCTATGTATGAATAATTATTTGGGATTTCATTTATGTGGGGTTCCTAGAATTATACAACCCGTCAATATAATAAAAAGTCTCATGTGATAAAATTGTTTTCTATAAATCCTTCTCAATTGTTTCTAAGATTAATTAGTTGGGAATATACCCCTTGGTATAAATCATCATGTGAATGGTATTGAAGGTAGTGGGTCATGTTCTAGATGCATTATTTCTAATAATTATTAATTCTCTTCATTTATTATTTAGTATATAATTTCCATGAAATTTTCACTAGGTAAAAATATATTACTGTATTTTGATTCCCATTGTATTGATATAATTTTTTAGAAATTTAATTTGGAATATTGATTATTCTTTATTGAACTTGTTTAATTTATTATTGATTCATGTTACTATTACTTATATTTCATATCACAGTTTTACGTGTATTATTCCCATGGTTATGAATATGAAATATTTGAATAATTGTTACAGTAGTAGTTTATTTTGCATCGTTATGTTCTTTGTATAATTGAAAATGAATTTAGGGAACAATGAAGGTATCTAGTTCTTCAATAATACAATAATTAGAGGTCCTTGGTTATATTGTCTATTTTATCTATTCCATTATATTATGAAAAGTATCTTTATAGGAAACTGGGGTATGGGTTTTTTAGTTGTAATTAGAATAGTTTTAGTTAAAATCATTGGAATTAGATGTTAATTAGAATGATATTTATTATAACTATATATAGTTAATTCTCGGATCAATAATCATAATGATTATGATCAAAATTAGTGTGCTACAATATATAGTGATGGCACCAAGTGAAATAAAGGGTGTTAATACCCTTTAGCAATGTTATGATTTCCCTAGAGATTATTTTAACATTGTTTCTTCTAGAGATATGTTTATCATGACTATATTAAGAAGACTTACATAGGAAATTATGAATAACCATACTTAATCTATGTTGAATAATTTCATCAAGCATAATTGCATATATTTTAGTGTGACTATTAATCTAGTGGTAACTGAGAAATAGATCATGTCTATTGATAGTATATTTCTTACATTGGGATGAAATATAAATGAAATGATAGTACTATAATTATATTAACTAAAGGGATATTCTGATCAGTTGTGGTCATCGAACTAAAATTACCATGAAAATATGACAAAGAACATATATAGTGGGAATAAATAAATTAATAATTATTCAAAAAATATTTCTCTCATGTGTGACAAGCTAATATGACGAGAAAATTACATAGCATAAAGAAAAACTAAGATATGAGTGTTGTAGTGTATGAGGATACCTTCAAAAGACCATCCATTTTTTCTACATATTAGATACATGATTTAAAAAACAAGATGGGTCATTTCATTGAATGTATTATGTCATATCTCAAAAGGGATAATGCATCTCACAAAAATTATTATATTATAAAATATTGTAAATTGGCATCCAAACTATGAGGGATGTTTTTAGATAATGTATGTTCATTGGAAATTAATAAAATAATTGTCATTCTAATAGCCATGAATAATTTATAGTATCAAAGGAGTAGAAGGAAAATTAGCATTTCATATTATGAAAATATTGTGGGTAGAATAATCATGGTAATTTCTTTAATAGAATTAGATTTTTTATATGTGTTGAGAAATGATCATAAAGCTAATAAGTTAAATGTGATGAAAAAAATAAATGTTTTTCAATTCTTATAATGCAATGAAATGGGCAGTTGATCAAACCAATGTATCAAGAACAAAAAAATCAACAACAAAAGAAGCCAAGGGGAGAGGGCCAAGCTTATGTGATCCCAAAAATAGAATTATAAGTAACCAATGATGTGGTAGAAGGAATATTAATCCAGTATTCAAATTTAGACACTTATTTTCTTCATTTTTGGTCATCTGACCATTTTATATCAACCGAGTTTTCCAAGAAAATTATAAATTTATGTTATTATTTAATATGGGTGTTGTAGATCAAAACACTTCATGGAAGTCACATTTCAACAACAATTTATTAGACATTACCCTTTATGACACATTAATATTTTTTAAATGTTCATCATATCATCATAAGAATGTTGAATTTTATATAATCCTATGTATGGATAGGATTTCAAAATATGATCCAAAAATTTGTTATAATACTAAGAATATTATGAATTGTGATCAAGATGTAGAATCCCATTACATTAGAGTAAAAACCTTATCACATGATTCTTATCCACATCTACACCCAATACCAATAATAAATGATATAATTGAGGAGGAATAGAGAAGAATATATGAGGATTCAGAATGTAATCATCAAATTGATGATATACCAATTTCCCATTAATACATTGATGTATTTACTATGGAATTACATTGGCACCCCCTATAACATGATGATTAGTTTACAATTATTTTAATAATATAGGTAATATTATTATCAAAGAAATAGTATATAAGGGATACTGTATAATTAGTTGAGATTTTGAATGAACTACCTGAGATGAATAATAATGGATTTATTTTCCCTAGTGTTTCTCCATAGAGACCCCAATATATTTTTTTAGGATAAAGTATGGATCCCTGATCCTATGCATAGACTATAGAGAAATCAAATATATTAAAATAAATAAAAAAATTCCTCTACCTTGTATTGATGATTTATTTGATCAACATCACAGAGCATGATATTTTTTTGTGTCTTGACAATCATTCATGGTGTCATCTATTATGAGTAAAGGCTGAATACATTCCAAGGATATTTTCTTTAATTATGTATGTATCTTCTGATTTTATAATAAGTCAATCTAGATTGACTAATTCACTCTTGTTTTTAATGGTTATATAGAACATAGTATTCATTGAATATCACCATGATTTTTTTTTTGTATTCCTTGATGATATTATTGTGTATTTGAAATGTTATGAAGGCCATGAGAATCACATGGAAATAAATCTTGAGAACCCCAGAATGGAGGGTTTATATTGTAAGTTTAGAATTTCTGAATTTTGTGTTTAGTATATTTCATTTCATGGCCATATTATATCAAATTATTGAATCTTAGTAAATCATGATGATACAAATGAAATCCATGAATGTCTTACACAAATGAACAAAATTTAGGTACACAATTTCCTCAATATAGAATGTTACTTTTGGTGAATCAATCAAAAAATATACTAATTTGCTAACCCATTAACAATGCTCACATGTAAAGGGGTTGGGTTCGTATAGACACAATAATTGGAATAATATTTTGATGAACTGGAGTGAATATTAGTCTATGATATGATATTGATGCTTCCATAAAAAATAATGGGTTTTTTATATTTAATGATGCATCAAAGAAAGGAATGGTTTTGTTAGATATAAAAAATGATAATGTTATTTTATATGAATCAATGTACCTGATGATTTAAGAAAAAAATCCATATCTTGATCTTAAGTAAGATAATGTAATATATTCTCACAAGATATAGAGATACTATCTCTATTGAGATAGATCTGATATATAAATAAAGAAAAATATTGTTTAAAATAAATATTAAAAAAATAAGACATTTTCAAAAAATTATTATTGCTCAAGATTCTCACTGATTTTGATTTGTCTATAAAATACTACATTGGAAATGATTATAGGGATTTATATGCATTATATAGGATAAATTTTGAAATTCTTACCCAACTGTGTATTGAGAATGATGATATGATCAATGATTTATTAACGAATAATAAGGAAATTGTTAAGGTATGGGAAACATCACTTTTTATTGTGATTATAAATCAATATTTATTTGAAAATAAATTAAGTATTCATTTTTTGATGGAAATTTTTAAAATAAACATAATATCATTAATGATTGTCAATTGGAATACATCATTTATGAATTTGGAATTTTGAAATTCAGAAAGAGGATATGGGTTCCATCAACACCTTAGTTAAAAAGGGAACTATTTGATTATGTTTATAGATCAAATTTCTCTATAAAACATGATAGTACCAAAATTTATAAAGTCATGAAAGAATGTTTTTGTAGGATAATATAAGAAAGAAATTGTGAAGTATATGTCATGGAAACTGGTTTATCAACATGTGAATCTTGTGGGACAATATCCTATAGGGGTCAAGAAATTTCTACATATTCTAATATGGAAATTGGATGAATGAAACATTGGCATAGTCATTAGACTGCAAAATATCCCCATAAATAATGATTCGTTATGGGTAATTTTTTATCGATATACACAATTAACACATTTCAATTCTATAAGAGAGCGTTTACATCTTCAGAGAATAGTAAGACACTATATATGTGAATTTTTTAACATAATGGTGGTCCACACTCAATTGTCTCTGATTAAGATCAACATGTTACATCTAAATTATAGAAGATTCTACTGATATATTTGAATTCTGTTATTCATTAGAGTACTTCTTCACACCATCAATCTAATAAACAATCTATACAGAAGATTCAATCAATTTATGAAATTTTTACATAATGATCACTTGGATTTAATGGTACGTGAAATTAATATTTACAATCCGAATAGTTTTTAATAAAATAATTGTTTCCATTATTATATTCAAATTGAATAATATAAAGAATTATATTTCTAGATATTTCGTACTTCAACATGTTGGGATAATGTTGGTGAGGGGGAAAAATCCTATATCATATTGAACAATAAATGGAATAGATAAATACTATTTAGTAACATTTTAAAGAAGCTAAACATTGTTAATATTGTTATTCTGAAACATGGGGAAATGATTTGGAATTTCATGTCTGATATCCTTAATTTTGGAATATATCGTCATAGACGGGTGTTATGAGGATAGGAGATCGGGGAAAAATAAAAATAAGTACATCAGACAATTTTAAATTACCTAATTAATTGGAGTTGTATGTTACAAAAACATTATCCTACCTTATGTCGCCAAAATTCATGATATATTCCACATATCGTTATTAAATACATACACTGTAGCCCCAATGCTTGTACTCACCCATGAAGATATAAAAATGGAAATTTATTTGTCTTACTATGGATTTCATATCAAGATTCATAATAGTCGAGATAATGAATTTAGAAATCAGAAAACTAGTTTGGTAAATGATATTTGGAGAAACCATAAAATTAAGGAAGGAACATTAGAACCTAAGGATTTAATGGTGAATAACCTCCCACATATATGTAGAAGGATATATTGATGAATAGTTTCATGGAAATTTCCAAATAGGGAAGAAAATAAAACACCATTATTTTATGGTTTTATTCTTAAAAAAATTCAATAATTTAATAATGTACATCACAAAAAATATTGACTTTAATCAAATAGTGATATACTATTAAATAGTAACTTGATAGTTGAAATAAAAATGTTATCATTAGGAAAATTATTTGGAAAAAGAGTAATATTAAGGTGTTTATTAGATTAATAACATCACGAGATAATATAAATAAAATTTCTATGTCTCTTAAATTAAAATATCATATATTTATATCACATAATAAGTAAATAAATTTTAAAAAAATTATAAATTATGTGTTTTTATTTTGGTGAAATGTAAATGCTTATTTTCCAATTAATAAATAACATTATGATTAAATAGAAATGTTTTTCCAAAAAAGGGTAATTTAGTTAATATGTTGTTTTATTAAAAATATAATATAATATTATAGGATAATAATTATGTTATCAATGTGTCAGGAAATAAATAATAATATTATAATAATTATTTTGTTGAATAAATGATTATATTAATTAAAAAATATATTATTCAATGATAGAAAATTATTTTAATAATATGGAGTTAATTTTATAAATCTATTCATTGAAAATTTTTAAGGGTGAAATTTTGATATTTTTCTAAAATAGTTTAATTTTTTATCAATAGTGAAATATTGTAATTTATAGTATTACACATCATAATAAAATATATTAATTAAAATTTCATGTGTAATTTATGGATGAGGTAAGAACCCAATAGAGTTAAATAAAGTTCTCTAGATAATAATATTTGGTAAAAAATTATCAATATTCATAACAACGAGATAGAATAATAATCTAATTAATAAAATAATCCAAAACACCAATATCCACCATAATAAATAACCCATCTCACCACTGCTTCTCCTCACACCTTCTAAGACTTGTATCTTGCTAATTTTATTCTAAAACTATCTCATTAACCTATTCCATATTTCAAAAATATAATTTTCTTATGAGAACCCCAAACCCATTTTCTTTAATGATGTTCTCATTCATAATACATTCAAAAGGAAAACCCCTCAATCCATCTATGTTAGTTTATTTTATTTTAATTTATTTTTCTCACCACAAGTCACCATATCCAAATATTAATGATAACTCCATTATAATAGATATACTATACTATTTTAATACTAATGTTATCTATATTATAAAACATGTTCTCCTCTCATTTCAATTATAAAAATGAAAGCATCATTACTAAGGTTTCAATTCAACGCCTTTGGAGATAACATTTGTTAATTATTCATTATTGCCTTCATGAATGGTCAAAAACAATTTTTATGGTTAAAAAATATTATTATTTATCTATTAATACTTTTTATATGTTATGGAGCCCATTTATAATGATCATATTAAATTAAACATCAGAAGACCATGATGGATATAAGAAACACCAAAATATACTAATAAGTTTTCATTAATTATTATTTTATGAACCATCCTCATATATTATAAAAAATTATATACGATAACATATAAAAAAAATTATTATTATCGATATTATATAACTTTACATATATAGTTTTTCTTCCATTTTTCTTGAATTTCCATTATTATTCAAGGGAACCAACCACAAACCCCTGAAATGAACACTCCCCACATAATGAAATTATACTTTATAATTCATTAGAATAATAAATAATACACTAAATTATATAATAATAAATTAAAAATATGTTGAATAGGTTTTTAGTTACGTAATTAATTTATCTAATCTTATTAAACAAGTTATTAACTACATTTGAAGAATTACTTCAGTCCTAAGGTATATGGTTTCTCATATCTATTTTATTTCAATTAGATAATCCTTATTGACCACTTATTTGTTTTTTGAGGTGCATATATAATTTCCTGGTTTTATTTCACAACATAAATATTTTTATTTTAAAGTTATTAAATTCAAAGTTTTCTGATTATTAATTTTTTTGGTTGTATGATTCCACTGATAAAATGTAGTTAGGGGATTCCTCTCAACATGCATTTTTTGAAGAATTTCATGGTATTATAAAAAACATTTTATGTGGCATTTCTAATTCACATTTTAAATTTTTTTATTAATATTATAATTATATTATATAATAAAATTTATTGAATTTGGGATATTATTATCACTTCCTAAATATAACATTTTTCCTAATCAGTATACCTTTTTTGATATTTTAACTAGGGAAATTTTATAAATTTTCTAAATATGGATTTTTTTTTAATGATATTTTTTATGTATTTAAATATATTTATAATAAATTAATTGGAAGTACAGTTATTAGTGGGGAATTACATTATATATTCCCTTTATAAATCGACATGTCTCAGGAGACAAAATTGTTTGAGGAAAACCTTTCATGTTTGTTTGTACGATGTATTATACATGTTTCTACACAATGAAATAAAACATATTTTCAATTTTTATTATGGAAATGGTTCTTGTTCCTAACACATGATGTCCAAATATTGATCATTTTCTTCATTTAAAATCCATTTATTACTTTCCATGATATTTTTACTATAGCCAAAAAAATGGATTCATTTTCATTCCTAGTTTATTTAGGGCATGTCTTTTTCAGTTATTTAACATTACATATTTATTATTCCTTATTAAGTGTGTATCAATTATTATTTATTCATGTACCCCTTTCTGGAAATTTTATCTCATCCTTTTAATTTTTTGGTACCAAATTTCTAAAGGTGATATCATTGAATGAGTGTTAAAGAAGTTGTTTTTTTTCATTTATTATGCTCTATAATTAATTAATCATGTAATAAAGGAAGTAGTTATACATATATTTCTTAATGAATATTAAAATAATTTATTACTGGATATGTGATATCAGTTCTTGCTCCCATTTTTCTAAAATAACGACTGAAACAAGGCTATTCGGGTCATTGTTAATTCATTAACAGTGAATAGTAACTATTCATTAATCTAAATGTAAGGGTTAGATAAAAAACTGTCGTTAAATATTATTGAAAAAAATAACATAACCGAAATATAAATACTAACATTAATATATAATTATTAATTTATAATCAAAATATTATATCTTAAAATAATAGCATCCCACTACCATAATATTATGGTCACTTAATGATATGTTTGGGACTTCATTTCCAAGGAACATTCCAAAAGAACACTCAAAAATATGATGTGATTATTTCATTTTATTAGTATTTTATATTACTATAATCATCCAAATATAATCTATAAAACATATTAATATAATTAAAGAAATATTATTATTATACATAAATTTAATTATTTTAATTTAACAAAAATATATTTTCAACTTTCCATTATCACAGAAATAATAATGAACATTAACCATACGTTTTGGGGACTACATACCCCACAATGTAGAGTTGTTCATTTCAATTAAAGGCATTATTTTTATATAAAAATCACTTTAAATATAAATCAAACAAATGTAAACTATAAAACTATAAATATATTAATGCTATAGTAATATTACAGATTTTTTTAATAGGAATATTCTTTTGGATGTAACATTAATTTATCAATATATTTTTAAAATATCTCAATTAAATAAAACAATACTCAATATAACATGAAATAAATTTAATTTCCATAGAAACATTATGAAATAAAATATAATGAATAAATTCAATTTTTTTTGAAATTTCTTATTACATTTCATATTGATAAATAATTATACTAATATTTTATGTAATAAACACACTTTTATTATCCATGAAGTAATTTGTGTACGATGAATTAATCATGAACAAGGTTAGGGTTTCATCTAATAATTTCATTAAATAATAATTATTTTTATATGCACGTTGTTTAATATAAATGGAATTCACGATTCATATTTGATATTTAATATCAATTGTTGTCTTTATTCATTCTATTTTAAAGTAATCATTAAAATATATTATTTCAATTTATTTTTATATAAATGTTACTCAATAGGTTCTTAGTTATTGTGACCTAATACATTACCATGGGTCATAAATATTGTATTTTACTACTATCATTAATCGTTAATGTATCCAATCTTAGGTTTTTTCAATTTTAATTAAAACATATACTATAGAGAAAAAAGGTTTTACAACCAATGATCTTCCTTCATGATTCTCTTATTTCACGAATACACATTTCTGTAATAAATATTAATCATTAATTTTCTTATATTAATAATATCATAGTTTTTACATCCCACCAATTCTCTCCTTTCACTAGACGTAAATAATTTTTTTATTTGAGATGATATTTTTCTCATTTTATTACTATTTTTGAAAATATTCATAATCTTTTTGATGAAGTTGGTTTGCAATAATGAAATTATGAAATACATTAGTTAATTTTATTTTCATTGAAATTCATCTATTTTAAGTAACATTTGTATTTATGGTATATATATTTACAAGGTAAATATATTGGAATTTGTTTTGGAGAAAATATTTCATGATTATTTACATTATAGTTTTAATAAAAAAATTTAGGATACATGAAAATAAAATATTTTCTAGTTATATCAGAAACCACCTTTATGAAATATTATTTTTGTTATTTCACATGAATTTTAAATTTTAATTTCTCTAATTATGTCTTGTATATATGAATAAAAAATATTTCCCCTTAATAAATAATTCATTTATTGGATCGTGTTTTTTGTAAAAATGATCATTATTTACTTTATACTCAACCATTAAGAAAATTTTTGAAACCCATATTCATTTTAAAGGTATTTTGTCTAATGATTGTTGCTTTTGTTATATGTGAAACTAAAATGTGTAGATGATGAACTCTAGGATCCTATATCACTATAAAATTCATTTTTCAAGTACTCATATCAGATGACATGATGAATATTTCTATGAAATAGATACATGATGTTTTGTTGGGGTATATGTAGTGTTAATGAGAATATGGAATCAATTTTCATATTCTTTTTGTGAGAATATTACATGTGAATCTTTTTTCAAAAGTTTTTTAGTGAACCTGATAAATAATTTTTTTCAAAATATTTCTATATCTCTGTTTTTGAAATATTTATTCATTATACATTGACTCAAGGATATGCCATATTTCTATATATATAGGATTATTCTCGTTGACTCATGATTGGAATCTAATGATTAAACACACATTATCCCAGGTATATTTTTATTTATCTGAGATATAATTTCCTTCATTCATATCTAATATAAAACATATATTGTTTTACCTGATTTTAAAAATACATTTCTACATTTACTAGTTTTTATAATTATCTTATTATTAGACCACAGATGAAAATTTATTTGTTTATACTTTCTAAGTATTTGATCAATCCAAGTTCTTATATTTCTCTTTTCTAAGCATACTATGTCATGTATCATATATATAATTTACATAAGTAATTCTTCATTAATTTGAATATATATATATATTGTTCTAGATTTTAGATATTATATATAAAATATCAACTAATCTAGTAATTTAGGTTAACAAGATATGCGATAGTTTGCGATGTGTATTATTTATATTACTATATTATAGTATTAGTTGAGTCATGCATATATTGGGTTACTAAAATAAACCATTATTGTGTTTATAAATTCAAATATATTATATTTATAATATATTTTGGTTTATAACAATAATTTTTTTTATTTATTACCTTATATTTTTTAAAAAATGAAAAATTACTTGTGTAAAATCATTGTTACCTTGTTAAACAAAATGGTAAAATATAAAAATACAATTCAAAACGACATTAAACATGGTAAAACACTTTTTAAATAAATTCAAGAAGGTTTCATAGACATATATCATTATAAAAAATTAATGTTTCCCACATTTGGATCCATGAACACATGAATAGTTTCACTCCATCAAATAAAAAGTAATATGTATTTAAAAAATATTAATTTTCATCACCTATAAAAGGATATCACATCCACCAAATTTATACTGTAATTCAATAGATTTATATCAACTAATAAATGTCCCTTTTCTCTCCTCAATAATCCATGGATGTCCTAAAATATGTTGTGTTTCAAAAATACTAATTTGAAACTGAATATAGGGGTACCCATAGGTAAAGAACAATATTATTTTTTAATTCCCAAAATTGAACCATCATGTTCAACTATATCATATTTTATCTACATGTGTGTGTAGATAGCTACCTCCACAAAACAATGCATTTTATTTTCCATTATCACATATATAGTTAACAACATGATCTAATTAATGTATAAGAATTTTATTTATTATAGTAATAATATTTTTTATGATAATGGTGGTAATTTTATACGTGATATTAATAAAAATGAATATTCTAAACAGAACCCCCTTAAATGGAAATACAGTGGATCATTTCCAAAATTGAGGCCATATTAGGGAAACATTCTATAAAATATAAATTAGTTTTTAATTAAATTATTTTAATATAAACATAATGAATTATGGAAATTATAATTTTTATTTGAAAATAAGTTTCACCATGGGAAATATAACAATGAATTTTTTGGGAAATTGATGAAACCACCTCAAGTAACTTACATAGTTAAATCTTTTTAACAAATAAATAAAAAAATTAATAAATAGAAAAAAAGAAATTAAATATATATTAATAATAATATTAATTTATTTAATATAAAAAATACATATGTTTTTTTATATATTAGTAAAATACATGAATCAAATCAAGAGCTGAGGAAAGGGCCTTTACATCTCAATTATTTTATATGGGGATGTGATTCATAGTCCCCAAATTTTAATTTTTGTTTAAAAATTAAATAAAGTTTATTGTTCTAAAAAATACTTTTCATTATTTTTTAATGACATACAATTCATTATAGAATATTTTAATTAATTTTATTCTAATTCAAAAGTCACCAAATTCATATAGGAATTGGGCTCAACATTCACACGATGAGAAATATTTCATATAATAAAATAAAATTTCATTTTATGGTGTATA
This sequence comes from Viscum album, assembly GCA_963277665.1. Taxonomy (NCBI): domain Eukaryota; kingdom Viridiplantae; phylum Streptophyta; class Magnoliopsida; order Santalales; family Viscaceae; genus Viscum; species Viscum album. The sequence continues at coordinate 1,920,738,540 of OY728145.1, read as the reverse complement.
AATTAAAACATTAGTATTTTTTATAATAAATATATCATTAAAAATTTTATTTAATTTTTTGTTTGAAATTATATCCATCAATGAGTTATTGATATCAATGTTTCTATTGTTTAATGGTGTTTTATATCAATATAAATGCATTGTGGTATGCCTTCTTGTTATTCTCCAATTCTTATTTTACATTTTGTATCAACTAAAAATATTTTATAATTAAATTATAATATTTTTAATTCATTGGAATCATCGTATCATGGTGTAACCCTCCATCAATCCGTTTTGATCAATGTCTTATTGGATATGTAAGAGTTTGTTAAATCTATATATATATATATATTTATTTATTTATGATTATTCTCTATGAAAATTATTTTTCAAACATTATAATATTTTTTTATTATTTTATTATATTTTTATTTTACTTACACAATCTGGACATAAATAATATTTTCAATAAATGTTTTTTGAGGATGATTTTCTATTAATATAACACACCATGAAGGTAAACCTCACTTTGACCATGTCATCATTTTATTGATTAGCTTATTTTCTAGGTCACTATGAATAAATCTAAGATTTTTTAATCATCCATATTATTCCTTTGAATGATGAATATATAATAATCCTTATATATACTATTTCATTATGAATAACTATTGATTACTTACCCATAATTAACTTTTTAGTTCTGTAAACAACATTATGATATGTATTATTTTAACATCTGCATTAATTATCCAGATGTTTTATGGATTTTAATTAAAATTATATATTTATGAAATTAGGCATTATATAATATATGAATTACCCTATATGGATTTATTTTGAGTCATTCTTATATATAATGATTTTTATTAATTGGTTTTTGAAAAATTAAAAATCTGTATACATTTCAATTCAAAAATAATATATACTGATAAAAATAGAATGTTGGTTATGAAGTTTTTCCCTATATATATGATGAATTGATTAGAATTACCATTAAATGTTGTGGGGCCTCAAGGACCTAAATTATTTGGAAGGTCTCATGAAAAAAAACTGGCCTATGTTTTTGGTGTATGCCTACACATATATTCATATGTCTGCACAATGATCTTTATAATTCAAATAAGTACTATTTCAAGGCCTTTAAGTTACATAATATATTTGATAATGGTATTGAAATATATAGAATTATGCTTACTATATTATTAAACCTTTTAAAATTTTACATGTTATTATTTATATTGTTACATCATACATTGGATTGTATCATGCTCACATTTTCAGTTAAGTGAAACTAATTCTTCATCAGTTATTTTTGTGCATATTATTATTTAATTCATTATTTTTTAAAATATTTTTCAATGTTGTTTAAATTATTAACAATTTAATATAACCCTTTTCATGTAACCATTTTTTCTAGTTATAAATAAATTCTTTTCCGATGATACATATTAGGGAATAGAATATATAAAGCATTTGTGGGAGACAGTGAAACAATAATATGGATTTTGTAGTTTTTTATATAGTGGAAACATTTGAATTTGTTGACAAATTAATTAAATTTATTCTTACAATATATTTTCTAATTAAAGTAAGTTTAATACCTATTATTTCATGGTAATTAATGTAAATATATAATTTTAATATATTATAAAATTACAGGAATGTTACCCAATGTGAATTATATTTGGTATCACCACATGAATTTGTGATCTATATAGGATTGTATGTTAGCTATTGATGATTTGTGGTTTATTGACACCCCAATAGTTTAATATGATTATGATTCATTTTAATTTTAATGGTGGAGATAATCATTTTGGTTAATTTATGTTATATTTAATGATTATTATTTATTATGTCATAATATGAGTGAAATTTAGGTAAAACACTAGGGATGCATATATATATATTTATTAATATAGTCATTTTGTAATGTATGTATTATTTTATCCAATATAAATTACATCTCTATATGGTTACTGGGAGGTTTATGTGGTTGTGAAACAAATTATCATTGGGGAAATTACCCTAAACATATAGTTGAGAATCAACTCGATCATCACTCTAAGCATAATGAGGGGGCTTTAGACTGATAAATTATTAATAAATCATAGGATATATTCATTTGATGATTTTTATAAGCCCCAAAAAATTATATAAATATACTATGCAGAGAAAATAATATGGGCATTTCCCTAGACTACAGAGACTAAAATATAAATACTTATATATTATTTTGTTTATTCTTTTACATGGTATTTTATTCATTATGAACATGTAGAAATTTGAGAACATGGATTACAATTATTTTTGTGTATAGAATATAGTATGTATGTTTTTAGTAATTTTGGGGAAATTTTTTTTTGGATATTGAGGATTAAAGAAAAAATGAATATGAGGTTCACCAAATATTTAAAAAACATTAAATGAAATGAAATTTATTCTAATATAATGATTTGAAAATGTAGTAAATCATGGTGACTAAGTTTTCATTGTCTACTAATGATACCATTTAATCATTAGTCATGATAACACTATTACTTTTTGTAATGGTTTTATCTTAGAGGAATCAATATAATAAAAGTAAAAATTTAAAATAATGTGGTTTCCAAAGAAATTAAAGAAAAAAATACATTTAATGGCATAAAAACATTTTTTTATTTTAAAATTATCCATAATTAATTATAGTAAAAATGGGGAATTATTTATGTTTTCAAACAAATATGTGAAAATATGTTTTGGGTATCATGGAAATCTATATGAAAAAGTTATAAAATAAAAAAATATATACCACCTCCTAAGTTAATAATATGGGATAGATAACTATGTTAAATGAATCTATATAATTTGAAAATGTTTTCTTTTTGGGAAATAATAACATTGGAAAAATAATTTTAGTGTAAAAATGAATAATTCATGATACAAAATGATGGGAAAATATGTGTATCGTAGTTGTACCAAGGATATAATATTCAAAAAGTTATTTATTATAATATGAAGACTTATTTTTATATTTTAGATAACCATAAGAGGTGATTAAAATTAATATAATGAAATTTATAAGTAGGGGTTGTAACACACTGAGGTATTAAATTATATTTTAACTATAACATAATCTATAAAGTAGAATATTAAAAAAACCAAATCCAATACAAACTACAATACATAATATTACACTAAAAAGTATTCAATGAATTATAATTTAAAAATAGATGATTCTTAATTAGTAAATATACTTAAATATAAAAATTAAATCGTTTAATAAAAATAATGAATTGTTAAAATATAATTAGTATAGAACAAATATGTCTAATTGATATATTAAAATATTAAATTTTGAATAATAGGATTTGATGTGATTTATTTTAGGGAAAATAAATATATAATGACTAAATATGTTATTATTATTGAATGATTTGTTAACATTGTTTTTATTAGTAATTTATAGTAAACTATAATTAGAATATCTTATATTTGAAAATCGAATTTTCCTATAGAAACGATTATAAATATAGATTTTTTATTTTTGAATGAAATGTGTTTTGATTCTGTGATATGAATTTGGAAAAATTACTACTGTTTTTCAATTTATAAGGTCAATATTATCATAATAGTAAATATTTGGGATATTTAAAATAATTTATTTTAAATTTTCATCAGATATGCATGCACTCATAATATTCTTATCCTGGCAAAAAACTAAAAAAATTGTTCCCCATTTGGGCCACCAAATAATTTTTATTTTACCCCATAGATATGTACACCTTAGTGTGAGTAAAGACGTTATGTATTATTTAAGGTAGAACATATGTTTTGTAGTAGGTCATATGGTGGTCTTCTGTTTTTTTTCAAGTGAGGAATCTTGGATATATTATTTGATTTGGGTTAATTAATCTCAAGTGTTATGGATATTGGGTATGTGGATTGGATCAATGATGGAAATATGATCTAATTTATTTATTTTTGGTTGTTTTATATAAATGTTGTATCACTGAACAAGAGACAATGTTTTTTTTATATAACATAATATTGTATGACTATATTCCATTATTTATTGATTTTAGCATTATATTACATTAGTTTATTTACTTTCTGTACTATTTTGCTTGTCCCAAGAGATAGTTTAGTAAATTTATCTTTTATTTTACTATTACTAGAATGTATAGTGTTTCCACGATATCTTTTATACCCTAACCATGTTTTTCTTTCATAGGTCTTATATGTATGTGTTCCTAAGACCAAATTTTGGGCTATATTTAGTGACATATTATGTTTACCAAGGCCAATTCACATGAAATACCATTTTACAAACCTTTTAATCCATGTTTTACTAATGTTCTATGTGTTATTTTAACTCAATATTCATACATTATGTTATGAATAATCCCCTTCAACATTATTATTAAAAAAATTACATTATAACTTATAATTGTATTTTATTATATAGTCATATCATTTTATGTTGACCTATATTTTTTTATGAAGTTCATTTGGGGGACAATTTCCCATTTATATCCTTACACCAGGAATCTACTCCTCACTAAAACCATATTACCAATATTATAATAAGTGTATCTTATATTAAATTGTGAACTATATTATTATTTTATATTTCTCCTGATTATTCCACATAAAAGAGAAACATTTATAATCCCTATATCTATTATTTCTATTAGGATAAATATATCTCACATTTAATTGGTTATATAAGTGTTTCCCAATAAATCATTATGGTGTGTATTTTTTTTTATAATCGACCATATTTCCTTGGATGGATTTCTGATCATGTCATTATAATTATAAATTGGGAAAATTATTGACATATTAATATACCCATTACTCAATACAGTGATAATTTAATGGATGATTAAATAGAATGCTACATTATTTATCAATTGTGGAAAATTTTAAAATATAAAAATTTGTTATAGCAATATAGATGGTTTTTATTACTATGGTATTGTAGTTTTTTATTTAATAGGAAATTCATTCCATTATATTATGAATAATTATGAATTAATTAATTTTTAGTGGGGCCTAAAACTGACCCTTTATGCATTTTTAGGCCTCATGTGACATACTATAATATGTATTTGGTTTATGTCTCTATCCATATGTTTATATCGTCTGGTTATGTTTCTAATAGGTATTTGATTCCATGTCATCTGGTCCAAAAAAATCAAAAAATATAAATTATATCACAATGAAACATATTTTTAATATCTATTTTATATTTTATGTTTTATATTTATCGAATCATTGGATTTATTTAACTATAATACTACCAATAATATAGAAATACTAAATGATAATTTAACCCATTCCAAGTTACTCATGCATTTTTTATTCTAGGAATTATTATTATATATGCATCTCTTATTTTTGAATGTTTTGATAGCCTTTTTTTGTTTCTATTTCAAGTGGTTATGAATAATATTATTTTGAATTATAATTAAAAAAATTAAACATTTTTTGTATTTATAGAAGACATTGAAAACATATTATGGAACATATATGGTTTCTTATAAAGGTTAAAGATGGTCATTAGTTGAATAAGTAATATGCCTTATTTTTTAATTTTAGTTAGTAATTAAAGATTAATATACACATAAATTTTCATCAAAATTTATGTAATGAAATAAATTTTTTAAAACATGTAATTATTGTACAATTATATTTAAGAAATTACAAAAAATGTGTTATATGATCAATGGGTGGTCATTAGTGCATGACTAGTTACCTGATGGGGTTTTTGGATTTTATTTTTATTGGATTTGTTTTAAGAGTTCAATATAGTCAAAATTTTGATTTAATCCTAATTTCCTAGATATGAGGTGTTCAACTATTATTTCCCTATATATTATCACTCTTATATTCTCTTAATATTCCCTAAATTAATTCACTACTCCTTCATTATGAACTAATGATTCATTTGATGAATTAGAATCATCATATGGAGAACATTGAAGTTACAATGGTTTAGTTGAATGGTGGAAAGGATTCATTTATACTACACTATAATTAGTGTTATTTTTCGTGTTCTAATTTGATCCATTTAATATGTCAATTTTTAAAGGTTCTGACATTCAGTACCATTATATATTTTTGACAAACCAGGATAAAATTTATAACGATAATTTTTTGAACTTTAATCTACTAATTAAATATACGAGAGTTATTTGAATAATTAATTTACCTTGAATAGAATTTTTTATAAAAGAATCAGTTAATAATTCATGACTAATTATATTATGAAAGCTATTAATAATTATTATTAATAATATTACATGAATTTATACTATAAGAATTTTTTTAATAGTTAATTGTAATAATGTTATTGGTAAATGTATATATTTCATAATTCTTATTTCTTAATAAATATTAACATTAAATATAGTATTATAGAGATGAAATGGTATAGTGAAAAATAAAATTTTACTTTTTTAAATCAGGTCATGTTCTTATATGGTAAATGTTATAGAAAATATTTTATGAGAAGCTTCGGATATTAATTTATAATAGAATGATTTAATTGATTCATTATGTTCTAGTAATAAATTTTGGAATATAAATTTGTATTTACATTTCTTGGATTAGCATGATATAAACATGATAAAACGAGGATGTGATGTGTTTGAAATGTAAATGATTTTTTCCTATTGATTTTGTTCTTCAAATTCTTAATTCATTGGTTTGAACGATATAATTTAATATATATTTTTTTAATTATCTTTAAATTTTAAAAAATATATATGAGATAAAAAAATGTGTTTATTTACTTAAGCTACCATTCAATTAACATTATATGATGGTTTAATGATTCCGAGAAATCTATAGTTTATGATGAAATATCTTGGATAATTCCACCTAATGGCATTTTTTTCTTATATTCATATTGTGATAACAAAGGTTATGCATGGGGTTGCAGTAATAGTTTGTAATTTTAATTTTAATGGAATGTGTTGAAAAGGATAATATTTATGGTAAATACTTGTTTATTGAATTTATGGTTAAATTTTAAATGAATAAAACCCGGGTATGGCCCTTTGGTTAGTTTAATTGAGTAAATACCTATAATATTTTCAATTTAATTCCCCCTCTGGTTATACGATTTTTTTCTTATTTTTAATGACTTATAATATAGTGCAGAAAACCACGTAATTAAACCAAAGAATTATTATATTAATTAGAAAAGATTATTTAGGGAATAAAATTTGATTGAAATTAAAATTTTATAATGGGATAATAAAGTATAATATAATATTAATATGATTGTGAAATTTTATTTCCTTGATCCACTAGAATAACAACTATCACTGAATATAATATCAAAATGAGGTTAATTTTTTATATAATAGTAATATGCTAAATGAAAATATAAATTTCAGTGTTAAAAAATGAAAGTATATATAAAATTAATGAGTAATCATGTCTTTATAGGAATAAAAGAAACTAGTATGACCATAACAAATCATACTTTTATATTAGTAAGTCTAATTGTGTAGTGTAAAAAACCCATTATTTTTGTAATCTGAAAATTTGGAATAATAACTCCACTAATATAATAGTAAAGACCCTCTAAAATAGAAAATTAACATTTATGTATCCAATAATATGAATATACGATTTATTTAATCCATGATTCATGTAAATATATGTTTTTAAAATGATAAATTAACTATTTGTATTTTATAAAAAGTAAAAAAATTATTGATACATTATAAAAAATATAATTATTTAACCGATACATAATTATTATATATTATATTTATAAATTAATATGATTTTTTATAATGGTTTTGTAATTTTACAATGAGATAATACATATTAAAGTGGGATAAATAAATGATCATTATTCATAATTATTTTGAATAGATAATGATTTTATAAAAAACAATTCTCATAATTATTTATTTATTTTCTTAACATGAACTCTATTTTTTGAAACTACACGTTGAAAAAATTCTATTGCAATTTTTTATTTTTTTATTTTTTTAAATGTTTTTGTTAATTAAGAAATATAGTTAAATGTATTATTTATCATTATTTCTTAAATAAAAGAAAAATTTAGTAATGGCTGATGTGATAATACACTAGGTATGATTTTATTTAACCATTTACCATATATTTTCATAATATTCAATAGTAATGTAGTTAATGAGTAAAAAATAATAATCTTAGGAATATCATTTTAAAAAATAGTCAACTCAGCCCCTTATAAATACTTGCAGTCAGTACTTAGTATCCCCATAGCATATAAAGCAGCAATATATCCAATGTTTTTCCAAATTTCATTCACAATCATATTCACACTATTATTTTATACATGTACAATCATGATTCCAATCCATGGATACTTATGTGTAATTCTATGTGTAGACATGAAATAGAGATAGAAAGATCCTGAAAAAAATCATTTATTTTTATCTTCCTCCTCATCCTCTAAAAAATTACATTAAAAATTGAATAATAACATCTGAATTGTATATATAATATAATTTTATCATATTAATGGATGATATATCATCCATCATTTTCTCATATACTCTTATTCTGAAAACAAAAACATTGTCTGTATGATGTCAGTTCACTACCTCTATGGGTGATATGTTTTTCATTACTATTAACTCATTTATGGAAGGATTAAGTTTTCATAAAAAATTTAAAATTACATTAAAATGTAAATTATGTCTTTTATAAATATTTATTGAACATGTTTCATTGATATTGTGAAAAAAGTATTTTTTGATGGTCGGTAAAACTGATTAAAAATAAAACCATGTAACATTATAGTTCTCACTCAATAAATAATCTTTATAATGATAAACATTTGTGTATATTGTACTCTAAAAATTTATGAATGTTGATCAATAAATTTACATTTTTCTTTTTTTGTTCCAATTTAAAACGCACTACCATAGTTGTCCACAACTGATCTATCCTTGGAATCATGAAACGAACTCCCCCGAGACAAAAAAAATAGAAACATTATATCTCATTGAAAATGTTATAATAACATTATAATGTTATAGTAAATAGAATTATATTTGTTATGTTTTTGAAATAAATATTTATTGAATATATTTTGGCAATTCAATAAATTATGATCATAGGTTGAATAACTCTAGAACTTAAGTAAAATGATCACTCCAAACACTAATTTTGAAAAATAATCAATAATAGTCCATAGGTGATCTATACTTGGAATCTTGAAATGAATTACCCCATGAAGAAATAATTGAACATTATAAATCATTTACAATGTTATAAAGTTGTATAATAAAATTATAATAAATAAAATAAAAAATAAATGGTTAAATATTACTTAATTAAAGGATCTAGTTTTATAATTCCATACATTTTTATATGGTGAATAATTAATTTAGAATGTAAGGTAAGGGATATATCAGAAAACCCCTTTAATTCGGTGTTTCGTAGTTCCTTGAAACGTGTGTTCTATATTTAAAGTCTCTCTCTTTAGGTTGTTTCCATTGCATTTATTAATGGAACCAAAAACATCTAAAATTATCTTATTCAATGAGGAAATTCTTTACAAAGGAAAGTGTTCGTTATGTTTGGATAATTATGATACATAAGAACGTGCATTGGTCGAGAGGATGGGAGGTTGGACTCATCACACCATTTTGGGAGGAAGTATTGTCTACATCGGGACTCTCATTGTAAAATTAAAATATTCCCATGAATCCTTGTTAATTCTCCAAGTATATCATAAGTATCCCATTGAATTTATAATCACTTATTGACTTGTGTAAACCTTTAGAATCATCAGTATGTATTCAAGGTTATTCATTAATGGAAATATCTGTATTTATGAGAGGATTTTCATCAATGATATCCTTTAATATATTGATTAGAGATTCATTTAATCATCATTGTGATGATTATGGTTTCTAAGCCACTCAGTGGGGTACATTGGAATTTATTGTCATACATAGTGAAAAGGGTTTGTTTTGATCTTGGGGTCAAGCCCGTAAAATGGGCTACCTATGTATCCTTGTGAAATGAATCATAACCCTCGTAATTTAGTGTCGCTTAATAGGATGCATCATATCATTTATGGTCATGGTATAAGGACCTCTATGTTGACGTTTCTTAGTTTAATGTTGAGTGTGGGACTAATGCTGAAGCATCCCAAGGAACATGGAAGGGATATGTGTTTCCATGTAAAATCAGAACATGTTGGGAATATGGCCTATAGATAATAGGATTGATTTGAAGTGCTGGGTTAGAACCTCAAGGAGGCTTCCTACGTACCCCATATGGATGGGAATCAAAGACCTTATAGTTTTATAAGTCTCATAGGAGAGTATGGTCCTTTGAGACAGTTGATTTTGGGATTACACTCTAAAAATGTATGCCTGGATTATTTGAGGATTGAATTTGTGGCTTATTTCCTATGGAGGATTCCAAAATTGGGGGGAATTATGGTTGGATTCCTAAGGAGGATATCCGGTGAGCTTGGTCTTGGAAAGATATTCCTACATATCATGGATTGTATAGGAATTAGAGTTCTCTTAGTTCCTTCCAATGAATGATTTTTCACATGATGCAACCATCACGTATCTCTAAGACCACATGAGTCAGGCTCGATGTGAGAAACTATAGGGTGTAAATGATTCAACAATGACACTTCACACTTTCAAAATTTTCCCCCATGCTGATGGAAGAGGGAACGTTGACCATGGAAGAGGGAAAGGTGATGTACCTTCCCTCTATTCTCATTACATTGTATAAGGGTCCAATGTAATAAATAAGGGGTGAAGATGATGATTATACCAGGATGGCAGCACATTTGAAATGGGTTGGGAGTTACTCTTAAGGAGGATTCAAATTTGAGATTTTTTGGGGATTACTCTTATAGAGGATGACCATTTGATACTGGTTGACGATTAATTCTATGGGGAATTCCAATTTCATGTTTTTTGGGGATTACTCCTAAAGAGGAATACCATTAGAGGTTCAACCTAGGAAAGAAGTCTGGTGATGATGTTTGAGGAGATTTTTATAATTGTATCAACTCAAGGTTCTCGAGGAATCCATAAGGAGAGTCTAAACTCATAACATGCCAAAGGAACCAAAGGGAGTAAGTCAAATCATGTGACTTCAAGGAGTGTGATGGAGTGTATCAAATTAGGCTATTCAATGGTTGGAACTTATTCCACACAAAGGGAGTAGTGGAAAATGTCACCTAGGTGCGTCGCGCAGGTGCCCCGCCAAGGTGCGGTACATAGGGGCACCGCACTGGGGCTTCACGTAGGTGATCCACATGGTGCCCTATACAGGTGCTCCGCCCAGGTTCTCCACATAGGTGCTCTGAGCATGTTCATCGTGCAGGAACTCCACACAGGTGCACTGCACAGATGCTCTACAGAGTTCATGTGTTATAGTACTTTATGGGATAATGAAATATGCTTACCCATTTAATTATATCTTCTCTCATGTTTTAGACTACTACCGGAGAATAATTAGATGATATTGGCGAATGTTCTATGAAATGTTAGATTTGGGACTTCTTCTGACATTTTCCCATATTTGAAATGGGCATCACAATGCTCCTATTTATAGGCGTGGAGGTGACCTGGTCAAAGGGAAGTTTTCCACGTATGTCCTCTGTGTATGTCCTCTATGTAGTTCCTCTACATAGGGGTGTTAAAATTCAGATGTCACAGAGGTCTTCCATGTTGGCCCACCACGTAGATCTGCCTTGTAGGTCCCTTTGTAAAATTTTATCCATCTTCGGAGTGCCATAACATTCGATCCATATGCCTGATTGGGATCTGCGACCAGTCAAATAGAAGGACATGTAGAGGTATGCACTTATTTATATGGTTAATACACCATTTCTTCTCAGATGAGACTCAGAAATTGAATTTAATTTGTCGACACGTTTTCATCATCGATCATGGAAATTCGTTGCCTACTTCTAAATGGGGATATCATTCAACTTATCCATCGTTTATGGAGTTGTATTTTGGAAGATTGAAATCCAAGATGAATCTTCTACCTTCATGGTGAAAACATCATTCCACTTACATGACATTTTATTACTATTTGAGAATCATATCATCTTCTTAAAGAAAACTACATGGAACACCTTGTATTGTGTCATCATTAGGGTTATGAATATTCTCCCCCTATATCACATTCAATCTCTCTTGATGTAATATAAAACATAAAAAATTGTTATATATAAATCATACACATATACCTATCATATATTATTTTCCATTGATGATGATGTGAATATTAAATTTTCATTCTTCAAATTTTAACATTAAAATTAAAAAAAATTAAGGGGAAAATTTTAATACTCTAATCATTTTTATAATGATTATTTTATTAATTTATTCCAATTTAAGATAATACTAACTAGTGTAATATGTTTTTTAAAACATTTATTTTTTACCATAGGTTATCAACAAAATTGAAAAAATATATTCTTTCCTGAAGAATATTTGACATATTTGGTAAAATAAAAAATTTATATCTATTTTAATTCCGAATTATTTACCTTTTATCATTATTTTTTTTTCAAAATAAACCACACATTTTGATACATTGTGTTATTTAATACAAAAAGATAGTCCAACTAATTTAATTTCTTCTTATCTTTGAAATCTTACGGGAATTCCCTTCCATTATGATATGATGTATGATTATGTGCCCCATTCCACTATAAGCGTAATTATAATTTTATTCCTTATGATTAATTTATTTTATTGAAAAAAATAACACTATAAATTATATTATGGGTACTCTAATATTGTGATAAAATTCATGGGGGGATGTTTTTGTCCAATGAGACAAAATGTATATTAGTAGTCAGTGATCCTTATCCATTATAGAACTCTGTCCACTATGTATCATTTTCATGGATGTGAGCCTTTTTCTTTTTCTTATTTCATCTTGTATGTTACTTCCACAATCTAATTTTCTCATGATCAAATGCATTGAAATTTAATATTTTATGTTACCCTATGGATATTCATGAGCCTTGAATTTTATTTTATCATTTTGCACCTTCATAATAATATATCATGCTTAATTGCTGTGTTTATTTATTTATTGGGCTCTATGAACACCAACATTCTCATAGGATAGTTAGACTAATATATAGGTGAAGGTGGATGTCTAACATCATGATATATATAATTGGGAGGTGATGTTCCACGTAGTAATAGTATGAAATGCTTTCCTCTAACTCTTTCGGGTCATGTAATGTGTAACAATGCATATGGACAATTTAAGGGTTCCTCGTCAACCATTATAAATAATATTTCATAAAATAAATAGAAATATAAGGTCTTCTATATGGTTATCACGTATAGCTTTAGGATCTAAAAAATTATTAACAAGGACACTGTGCCTACTAAAATAAAGATGTTTTATTATAGTTTTTTATGTAAAATATCATCCTATGAAAAAATTCCTCTTGATCATTCATTTGTATTCAGTTGATATTTTTGTTTAATAATACATAATCGTATATGTAAATGGGATGGGTTTCTATATATTTTTCAAGGGATGTCCAAGTAATTTTTTCGGATTGGGACTAGAATAGTGTTTCGAAAATACCTATGGATGATTATATGTAAATGAGAATATATAAAAATCTAGGCGACGTATACAATGCGTTGTTTTTAATAAATAATAACTTTTTATAGATAATAATAGTTAATGTGGATATGGATAAAATTTACTTAGGGTAATAACACCAAAATCCAAATTGGGTATTGACTCAATATTTATCTATTTCATGATAAATAGGTCTTCCTTAAACCCTGGACTGACAATATCTGAGGAAATTATTTAGAAAATTCACCAACTATTTCTGAAACATTACGATGGATGAGAATTTATTGTTTGGTATTAAAAAAATAGTAGGAAATATTACCATGAATCACTAAGACTGAACCATATTTAATCATATGTTAGGATTTACATTTAATATATAATATATTACTTCGAGGATTATAGATTCAGTTTTTGATCTTATTTTAGTAAATATACTCATAACTATGATAGATTTGGATTCCTTAAATTACTATAACTCGATTCAAATAGTGAATGGTATGATCATTATCCATTCAGGATATTATATGATTATGGTTCTACACATTCCCAAATATTGTTAATTTTTCTTATAATAACTCAAACACCACCTAAAAACTTTGTCATTGAGCTAGATATTAAAATAATAAATAATCAATTATTTAAATCCATTTATATAACTCCTACCTCATCAATTTTTGTGGGATGAACCTCTAAAAAATGTTATCTTACATTATTTAGTGTAGATTAAGGAAATATTGTGAATATATTGGTTATCTTATTAAAACTCCAACATAAATTACTTGGAGAGTGATTTCACTCTACACATACCAATTAGTCCTCATATTCTATACATGTTTAAGGGGAGGATAAATATCATATTGAATCATCTTCTTGACTGTTGATACAATTTACCTTGTAGAAGAAATATATTTATTACATTATAAGACAAAATAGATAATCTTGATTGAGGAATTTCCCATTGTGAGGGATTATATAGTGGTATTCATAAAAGGGTCAAACTTTCATCACTCGGACTGAGAGTTTGAGTTCTAAATTTAACATATACTTATATATAAACACATACACAAGACTTGTTATAGAATGGGAACTAATGAGATTCATTAACTAAATTGTAAGGTATTATAATAGGAAAATATCTCACATGGCCATAAAGGGTGGGTTATAAGACCTAAAGTATGCCTACCCATATGCCAACGGCTACCTAGTATGAGTAGAGGTGATAATAGTACAGTAGTGAGTAAATAAACCTTGGTATTAAGTATCATATATGAATATAAATTTCCTAAATAAATGTAAGTAGTCATAGTTAATAAATGTCATAAGACAACAATAATACCAAATTTTATAAACTAATAAATAGATAAGGATGAATGTAACGAAATGCATGATTATAAAAAAAATAACATTCCATAAATAAAATTAAAATACATGCATACTAAAACAAAATACACAATATCCTAGGTTTTAAACCCCATTTCACCCTCAACTACAAACTCTATCCCATTAGTAATCATGAAATAAACAATATGGTCTATTTCCCTTGAACAAAACTACATCCAAAAAATATTACCAGGTTTCAAAAGGTTACACGAATAAGGTTTTAGTGTTAATTTTTATTTTGACAACATAATGTCCAAAAAATACATTCTTAGAAGATTTTTATTTAAAAAAATGATAAAATCTTTATAAATTGTAACACCCCAATCTTTAATGGTACTCCTCTCTTTGAATAATGCAGTAGCTTGTGTACTACGCAACATCGAGTTCTAACACACCACAACCAATCAAACCTGCGGTTATGAATAGTAATACACACTTTTTTATATTTTAGCATTTTCATCTTTCAAAATTTTGATCATTTTTCGGTTGATAATATTGAAATTAGATTAAGGTGAATTTTTAGTATTTTTCTGAAAACATTCAAATTTTGATGAATGTAGAAAAAAATAAGTTATAGTTTAAAACAGATTATTTATTTAAATAATTATTTATTTAATTTAAATTTATTTTTGGAAAAAATATATACATAATACCTATATAAGTTCAATTTAATTATTTGAATTTAGTTTATAATAATTTTTTATATAAAAAATTTTTATTGAATTTTTCTCCGTCTTTTACCCACCTACTAGGAGAATTAGAAAATTAACATAAAACGTAATTATATTGTATCTCTGAGTGGAATTAAAACAATATGAGAGACAAGATTGATATCAATAAGTAAAATTTGGATCAATAAGATGAAAATAATTTTTGGAGAATATTAACTTTTTGCATTTATATACCACGGTTAAATGTAAATAGGTTAATTAACGGTAAAAACGATATTATTATTACCCTAACACATGTCCACATTCTATTGAATTAGTATTGTTCATCAAAAAAAATATTATGAATAAAATATGAACCTCTTTGGTCAACATGGAATAGATTATGATATTTATTATAATTTAATTCAAATATTAGTTAAAAGTGTTAAAATCCATGATTAATAAGTAAAACATTATTAATATAGTGTTCCACATGAGATAAATTAGACTATAAATATTCATTAGAATGATTAAAAGTTTTCCTACATTATGGTATTTTATTTATATTTATTATACATTATATACTTTAATTATTTATGACACAATCATGAGGTAATAATTACTATATTAATGAAATATTAAAATAATTGATATTAAAAATATTTAAATAAATGTAATTCGAGACTTTCTATGAATTCCAATTATTTTATATGTTAATATGACATATTAGGGTTGGTTTGATGAATTGTTTTCGAAGAAATAATTCTTTTATGAATATAGAAAAAACAAAATATCAAATAGTTTAAAAAGATACATAAAACAGTTTTTAAAAAAAATATTATATAATTTAATTGTATTATATTTATAAAAATATATTGTCCTGACAAAATAATTATATAATTATTTATTATCATTAATTAACCATTTCTGGGTTCTCTTTGAAGTATATAGGATGTTTATTATCCATATAATATAAAAATACAAAAAGACAAGTTAAATGTCTAACTATTTAACATAGAGCTAAATCTAAATGATAATGTTAATATAGTGACCCAAACATGTCTAAAACCTATTGGTTTAGTGGTTTTAGACCCATACCCACCTTTGAAAATAAATAATCCATTATTGAGCCATTTAAAACCAAAAATTATTTTATTATAAAATAATATTTCTAGCTTTTCCTAAGGTTCCCCTCACCCCTCTTAAAAAACGGTACTCCACCTTGTATATAATTAACTCCTTCAAATCCATTTGGCTCGGAAAAACTCTTCCAAAATACCCTTTCAACAATCCTAACTTATTCCTAGAGGCCTTACTTTAGTCAGAAATCCAACCAAATATCCCTTTTGATCAAATCAAATGGATGAACCCAAGGAAAAGGTTAATATCTCACCACCTCTTTCAAGTTCCTTTCATCTTCCACGTAGTGTTTTTCATTGTATCCATTTTAAAATAATATATCCCATATCCTATATATACTATGATGTTATTATAAACATGTTATAGGAAAATTCAATATTCTATCAATCCTTTGAAGGCCATGTCACCATACGTGCGTACGTATGGCTTACCGTCTCCACGTCCTGGTATAATTATTATTCAATACATTATTATTTGGATGGGTATAATAACGAAGTTTAATTGATTTAAATAATAAATATAACATGTTAATGATTCTGTATATATGATATACCATCCAATTATATATTTATTTAAGATCAAAAGAATGATATTTTCACTCATGCGTACATACAGATTACCGTCTCCGTGAACGCGATGAGATTCATTCACCATCTTATCCATTCTAGACTAATTTTCATTTGATCATTAAAAATAATTTTAAACACTTGATAACATTCTATATGTGAATTAGAAACATCCCATCCCTAACAAATATGGATCAAATAACAAAAAATATAATTCAAAATGAATCTATTAACACCCAAAACGATGATAATACTAAGATATTATTAACAAAGAAATGTTAAAAGATCATATATGATATCATATTAATGTATATGATTCTAGTATATTTTAATAAATATTATTTAACCATTATAAAAGAGTTTTACCAACACTCTACCAATGAAAATTTCAATATAATGTGATGTTATTATACCCTTTTTTTTGACTTTTATAAGATGTTTATAAAGGAATCTTTCTGTTGTTTTCCAAACAAGGTCATTTTTAAACTTTTCGACAAAATTATGCTTAGAATGTCTTTTTTTATCTTATACTCCAAGTGCATCAATTTTTCAAGGTTATAAAATCATCGAATATTCCCTTACAATGTAATTAAAATATTTTCAAATATTAATTTTTTATTTTATAATATTATGACTCTTAAATGATTTCAAAATAGAAAGTGATATTTCTCAAAAATTGTTTTAATTTCATCTATGTCAACATCCTTTGGTGGATTGTATGCTTATTTGATGTTGATTTATTATGATAAAAAAATTATATATTATTTTTATGGTTTTATGATATGTTTGACAGTGGACGTGCCATTTTTATATGATTCATGGTTTATGGATAATGTATTGACATTTTGTTTTCTAGTTTTAATACGAATGTTTATGTTATGTTTAAACCATTTCATATGTGGAATGCATTGGACATTGTAATTGATGGGTGGAGACTGCTATGGCTCCACGATTCATCGGTAGGACTCATGAGACAAACTAGTGTCTTGGAACAAGTCCTTGAAAAAATATTATTTGTTGTCTTGGCACAAGGCCTTGACTATGTGGTAAAGAAACTATGGCATTATGCATTCCACCATTATAAATGTTGTTATTGATATTTTATGTGATTATTCGACTAGTAGAATATCATTTAGAATAATTAAATGGCATTATTTGATTTTATTTTTTCCATATTATGTTGAATATCACGTTTAAAAGGTTATTGTTTTATTTATAAATTTCCTTAAATGTTTATGCTTATTTCTGAATGTTCCCGCTATATTGTTATCATTACTAAGAATCTGAGCTCACCCCTTTCTATGTTTTATATTTTCAAGGATGTGAAGATGTATTTTATGAATGACCTGCATGGATAGTCTGAGAGGATATGAGTGTGGACTGTGGAGACTATTTTGATGAAGTTTTTCAATTTTTCTTGTAATGTAATACTTATGAATATATCTAGTGTTTCCAAGTCTACTAAACATATCGATCTTTTCGAGACATGATCTTTTGTGATCATGAAAATGTTATGTAATAATGCACCGACTATGGGTATCTAGGGTCAGTGTGTTACCGTTGCAATCAGATAAAGATTAGTACAAACCTGGGAAGCTATATTTAGATAAACTCTGAATAGAGCACATAACCATAAGATACACATTGAGGATTTTTATAGAAGAAAATCCTAGAATTTTCTTATTGTATAGATTTTGTGATATTTACAAGAAATACATACCTATCTAGATATGAGAATGTAGAGGTGTCTCCGGCATAGATGTACCTTGGGGTAAAACCGGAAAACACCGCTTTGAGCTAGACTCGAATGGGAACTGGTGCATGACAACAGTCCTTGTTGATCTCTTGGTTATGACACTTCCAGTGGATATGCTTATGAAAATTTTCATTTTCTTTACAACCCATTGTGAATGGTTTATGAGTATATACATCCTCCAATAAATCATTTTTTATGCTTATGTATTATATCCATAAATTTTTCAGTTTATGTTAAGTGTTTTACAAGTTTGGAATTATGTATTTCGATTTGTAAACAAATCTAGTTTATTCCATTATTTAGAAATGGAGCCTAGTGGAAGGAATGAAAACCATATCAATACATGCACTCCGTGTAGGGATTTACCTCCTGATCAAGAAAACTATAGTGGAGCTGGTGATAAAACTAGTGCTGATCAGCTTATTACTATACTGGGACAACTCACTCATGTTATGGATAATAACCTTACCCGTATAGAGAATCTTGATCCACAGCGTGGAGGATCAATGTTAGATCACTTCATTATGAAACAACCACAATCATTAAATGGGGGTACAAATCCATTAGTGGCTGAACAGTGGATAAATACCATAGAGAAAATATTACATGCCATGGGAAGTAGTGAAAGATAAAATGTTGCCATGGCAGTTTACCACCTCACTAGTGATGTTGTTCAATGGTGGTCATTGATTAAAAACACAAAGGATGACTATGATGTATAAAATATGGAATGGAGAGCATTTAATGAGCATTTCATAGAAAAATACATTCCTTGTGACCAGCATGGAGATATGGAAAAACAATTTCTGAGTCTGACGAAAAAGGAGGATGAAAATGTCAGAAAGTATGAGGATAACATTAAAAGGTTAGTGTGGCATGCTACAGATTATATAAATAACCCAAGAAGTAATATTTATCATTTCTTTTATGGGTTTAAACTATTTCTTTATCGAGCATTAGTCTTTCTCGTCGTACAATTAAATTTTTGTCATGTGCTATCAAGACTGGAAAATAATTCTCTATGCATTATGACTTTAATGCAAATCAAGAGAAGAAGAGATCTGTTGAACACTATTGGAATTAAAATATGTGGAAGAAGGGAGAAGATGAATATCCATCCAGCAATAAAATTGGTAAGAAACACCCCAGTACTTGGTCCAATAGAATGTGAGTCTGTTACAAGTGTGGTTAAAGTGCCACCAAGCTCATGATTGCAAGGGGAGAAAAGAATCTACCGATGTTCAATGCTACAATTGTAGGGAGATGTAGAATTATGCAAATGAATGTCCTAAGAATCAGTGGAACTTATCTCAGAAATATCCATGGGATCAAGGCCACGATTATTCTATCACTACTGCTGAAGTAGAAGATCTAAAAGATATGGTGGCAGATAATTTAATGTTTTCCTCGAGTTTAAAAAATTCATTCTTTGATTCTGGATCATTTCATTGTTTCATATCTTCGTAGTTTGACAAAAGAACTATATATTTCCAATTTTATTTAACAATGTAGTTGTCAGTTAAAAATCTTAAGGGAAGTATCATCACAACAATGTTTTGGGAATCCTTTACCATTAGAAAATATAAATGTTCTTTATATACTGATCTCATCATCATACCTATGATTGAATTTGATATAATCCTCGGTATGCATTGGATTTTAGACCATGATGTGAATATTTATTATAAAAAGAAGGATGTTATGATTTTTGATGATGATGACAATGAACACCTTATCTTTAGAGAAGAATCGTCACCACTTAATTCTTATCTTCATCCACCCCCAATAGATCAACAAAATTAAATTATTGGGGAGGAAGAGAATGAATTAATTTTAGGTGAGGAAATGAATGTTCAAATAGAGTATGTACCTATTGTGAAATATTATGATGATATGTTTCCAAAAGATTTACCTTGACATCCTACAGAATAAGAAATTGAATTTTCAATTGATTTAATTCCAGGATCAAGGCCTATATCGAACACCCCTTATAGAATAGCCACTATGGAATTGGTGTAACTAAATAAACAACTAGAGGAATTGAGTAATAATAGATTTATTCACCCTATTGTATCTCCCAGGGGAGCCCCTGTTCTTTTTGTTAAAAAGAAAGATGGATCTATGAGGATTTTCATTAACTATAGGGAGATCAATGATATAACAATAAAGAACAAGTATCACCTACTTTGAATTGATGAATCATTCGACCAACCTCATGGACCTCAATAGTTTTGAAAAATTGACTTTGATCTGGATACCATCAGTTGTGTGTGAAGAAGGAAGTCATTCCAAAGACAGTATTTCGAACCTAGTACGGGCATTACGAGTTTCAGTAATACCTTTTGGGTTGAATAATGCACCCTCTATTTTCATGGATCTAATGAATAGAGTTTTCAAGTAATATCTTGATGAATTTGTCGTGGTATTTATTGATGATATCTTGGTATACTACAAAATGATATGAATATCATGACAATCACTTGTGCATTATCTAGAAGACTCTTAGACGGCATGAATTATATGAGAAGTTTAGCAAGTGTGAATTCTGACATCATGAGATTTTTTTTCTTGGACATATTGTCTATAAGGATAGAATCTCTGTTGATCCTTCTATTAAAAGAGCAATCCATGAATGGAAAGCACTGATGAGTATAACTGAGGTACACAGTTTTATTGGGTTAGCATGCTATTATTGATGTTTCGTCCAGAATTTTTCCTGGTTGGATAACGCAATAACAATGCTCACACGAAAATGGGTTAAATTTGTTTTGAAAAAAGTGTGTGAAGAGTTTTTTTAATAACAGAATAGAATATTAGTCAATTATCAAATATTGACTCTACCCTCGAGGAAATATGGGTTTTCTTTTTATAGTGATGCTTCAAAGAAAAGACTCGGTTGTGTCCTTATGTAGAATGATTGGGTTATTTCTTATGCATCACGACATCTAAAAATTCATGAGAAAAACTATCTTACTCATAATCTTGACTTTGCAGCTATAATTTTGTCATTGATGACTTGGAACCACTATCTCTATGGTGAAAAATGTGAGATATATACTGATCACAAGAGTATGAAATATATTTTCTCTCAAAAAGAACTCAACATGAGGAAAAGGAGATGGCCTTAACTACTCAGGAATTATGATTTCACTATTCACTACACCCAGTGGAAGGCAACTAAGGTGGAAGATGCTTTGAGTAGAAAATATCGTGGGTTTTTCAACAAGATGAGGGTTCAAAAAGAATCCTATATACATGGATATTGAAAATATGGATATGGGAATAACAATGGAAGGTGAAACATAAATACTTTTTCAAATGGTTTCTAAATCATCTTTACTATAAAGATTAAAGAGTTATTAAAACGGTGATGAAGAGTTTCCAGAAAATATTAATGCTGTGAATGATGGGAGATTGATTGAATTTGTCTATGAAGATTGAATTTTGAAATTTGGGGAGAGTCATTGTGTTCCATATATACCCGATCTAAAAAGAGAATTTTTGGATGACGCTCGTAGTTACAATTCCTCTATACACCATGGGAGCACCAAAATGTATATTGATTTAAAAGATAAATTTTGGTGGGACAACATGAAGAGGGAGATTGATGATTTTATGTCAAGATTTATGGTTTTTCCACAAGTGAAAGGTGGAAGGAAACAACCAAGAAGAGTCATGAATCCTCTTTCCATACCTATGTGGAAATGAGATAATATTACAATGGACTTTGTCATGGGACTACAAAAGTGTCCAAGAATAAAAGAACCAATATGGGTCATAATTGATCGTCTTTCCTAGTCAACACATTTTCTTTCTATAAGAGAAGATCTACCACATAAATGTTTTCCAAGACTATATATTAATGAGGTTGTAAGACTTCATGGAGTTCCACTATCAATTGTTTCTAACTATGATCCCTGTTTCACTTCATAATTCTGGAAAATCCTTTAGAAATCCCTGGATACAGATCTTTGTTTGAGCACTGCCTACCACCCCCAAACTGATGGACACTCAGAATGGACTATTCAAACATTAGAAGACATTTTGAGATCATGCTCACCTGGAATTCATGTTATGTGGGATCAATATTTACCTCTTGAATAATTTTCCTATAACAATATCATGCATTAAAGAATTCATATGGCACCATATGAAGCATTATACGAATTGATATGTCGCACACAAACATGTTGGGATAATGTTGGGGATAGAAAACTCTTAGGCCCATAACTTCTGGGGAAACGGTGGAAAATGTGAAGGTAATCCAGAACCACATAAAAGTAGGCCAAAGAAGGCAGAAGAGCTATGCTGACAACTGAAGGAGGGATTTGGAATTTCATGTAGTAGATCATGTTTTCTTGAAGGTATATCAGTTTAAGGGTGTTATACATTTAGGTAAGAATGGTTAATTGAGTCGTAGGTACACCGGACCTTTCAAAATTCTAGAATGAGTTGGGATTGTAGCTTATCAGTTGGAAAGGCCACCAAGTCTATCCAAAGTTCACAATGTGCTCCACGTATCGCTATTGAGAAAGTACATGCCTGACCCAATGCATGTACTCACCTAAGAGAAAGTAGAACTGGAACCCGATCTGTATTATTGTGAAGATGCAGTCATGATTCATGATACCAGGGAACATGTGTTGAGAAACTGGATGACTCGTCTGGTAAAATTTCTACGGAGAAACTTTAAGATAGAAGAGCCATCCTGGGAACCCGAGGAACTTATGATGAGGCACCACCCGAGTATTTCATTGAGTAATATTATAGAAATATAAAGTATGGACTTATTTGAAGTAGGGGAGAATTTAACACCACTAGTGTCCATAGTACACATCTCTTTGAATAATGCAGTAGTATGTGTTGTACGCAACGTCGAGTTCTAACACACCACAACCAATCAATCTAGCCATTATGAATTGTAATACCCACTTATTGAAATTTTATAAATTTTATGACTCAAAATGGACATCATTTTTGGATTCAAAATATCAAAATTAGCTTACGGTGGATTTTTGGTATTTTTCTGAAAACATTAAATTTTTTATGAATAGTCGAAAACACTAAGTTATAGTTTAGAACTGAATTTTTTTAAATAATAATATATTTTAATTTAATTTATTTTTTGTCAAAATAGATACATAATACCTATATAAGTTCAATTTGATTCATTAAATTCAATTAATAATAATTTTAGATGAATAAATATTTTATTGAACTTTTCACCGCCTTTTACCCACCTCCTAACAGAATTTGAAAGTTCACATAAAACTTAATATTAAAATTTCATTGAGTGTAATTTATAAAATCCAAGAGACATGGTTTATATCAGTATGTAAAATGTGGTTCAATAAGTTGAAAATAATTTTTGGTAAATAGTAACTTTTTACATTTATTTACCACGGTTAAATGTAAATAAGGTAATTAAGTGTAAAATGTTATTATTATTACACTAACACATGTCCTCATTCTATTGGATAAGTATAGTTAGACCAAAAAAATCATTGGAATAAAATATGAACCTTTTAAGTTCACATGGATTAGATTAGGACATTTATTATTATTTAAATCAATGAAGAGTTAAAAGATTTAAAATCAAGGTTTAATAACAAAAACATTATTAATATAGGGTTAAACATGAGATAAATTCGACTATAAATTTTCATAAAAAATATAAGAATATTTTATACATAATTTTATTTTATTTATATTTTTTATACATTATATAATTAATTTTTTTATGACACAATGATGATGCTGTAAATATCGTATTGATAAAATATAAAATTAATTGATTTTATAAATATCTAAACAAATGTAATTTCAGACATTTAATATTTTAAACTAATTTTCTAGGTTAATATGACATGTTAGGGTTGGTTAGATGATTTTTATTCGAAGAAATAATGCTTTTATAATTTTATCAAAAACCAAATACCACATAGCGTCAAAATTGACAAAAAAGAGTTTTAAAAGAAATATTATATCATTAATTGATATTCTATTCCTAAAAAACTACGATTAGGTGAAAAGAGTTATATAATGATAGGTGTAACATTACTGAACCATTTGGGGCAATCCTATAAGTTTATAGTATGTTTATTAACAATATAATTTAAAAATATAAAAAGACATGGTAAATGTAAAACTATTTAACTAAGAGTAAAATCTAAAAGATAAAGTTAATCTAGGGACCCAAACCTATCTAAAACCTATTGGTTGAGTGGTTTTTGACCCATAACCACCTTATACATTAAATAATATATTTTGGTGCTATTAGAAACCAATAAATATTTTATAATAAAATAATATTTCTAGTTTTTCCTTTGGTGCCCCTCACCCTTCTTATAAAAGGGAACTCCCCTTTCTCTATAATTCGCACCTTCAAAGCCATTTTACTCTATCAGAATATACCCAAATACCCTAAAAACTATCCTACCTTCATCTTAGATTCCTTCCATTAGTCATAATTCCAACCAATCATGCCCTTTTGATTGAATCAAATGGAAGAACCTGAAGAAGAGGTTAATATCTCACCACCTCTTTCAAGTTCTATTCATCTTCCACTTCAATTTTCTTTGTTTTTTCCATTCAAAAATAATAAATCATTTATATTATATATACTGTGATTTTATTATAAACATGGTAAAACCAAATTAATTATTATATCCATCCTTTGAATGACATTTCACCATACTTGCATACGTACGGCTTACCGTCTCCATGTCGTGGTGTAATTGTTATTCAATACATTATTATTTGGCTGGGTATAATAATGATGTTTAATTGATGTAAATAATAAATATACCATTATAATTATTATGTATATATGATATACCATCAAATTTTATCTTATTTTAATATCAAAAGAATGTTATTGTCGCTCGTGCGTGAGTACGGATTACCGTCTCCACGAACACGATGAGATTCATTTCCCATCGTATCCATTCAAGACTAATTTTCATTTGATGATTAAAAATATTTATTAAATAATTGATATCAATCTGGATATGAATAATTTACATCCCATACCTAACAAATATGACTCACATAACACATAATATAAAGGAATATGAATTTGTTAACACCTGAAACGACGATAATACTAAGAAATTCATAACAAAGGAATGTTAAAAGATCATATATGATATCATATTAATGTATATGATTATTTTTTTATTTCATAAAAATTATTTCACCATTATACAAGAGGCTATCCTACCCTCAAACAATGAAAAGTTCAAGCTAATGGTTAATTCTACAACCTCTATATTATTCAAGGTCGTTTATATGTAATTATCTATTGGGACATCTTTATCATCCACATCCATGTTTCATAAAAATGTATTTCAAAACAATTTTAAAATTTATTGGACTATGGGTTAATTTCATTTATACCCTTGTTTGACTTTTATAAGATGTTTATAAATGAATTTTTCTGTCGTTTTTAAAACAAGGTTCTCTTTAACCATTTCAACAAAATTATTGTAAGAATGTCTTTTTTTAACTTATATGGTGGGTGCGGCTATTTTCCGTAGTTATAAAATCGTCTAAGCATACCTTACAAGCTTATAAAATTATTTTAAAATATAAAATTTTTCATTGATAATTATATGACTTTTAAATGATTTCAATTTAAGAAGATATATTTCTCAGAAAATGTTTCTATTTCATCTCTGTCAACATCCTTTGATGGATTGTAAGCTTATTTGATTTTGATTTATTAAGATACAAAACTTCTATATTTTATTGACGATTTTGTGAAATTTTTGACTGTGGATGTTTTATTTGAGTACAAGTCATAGTTTATGGATAATGTATTGACATTTTGTATGCTAGTTTTAATAGGAATGTTTATGTTATGTTTAAACCATTTCATACGAGGAATGAATTGGACATAGTAAGTGACAGGCGGAGACTACTATAGCTCCTCGATGCATCGGTAGGTCTCATGAGACAAACTAGTGTTTTGGAACAAGGCCTTGACAAAATATTATTTTTAGTCCCGGAACAAGGCCATGACTATGTGGTTATGAAAGTCTAAAATTATGCATTCCATCATTATGAATGTGATTATTGATATTGCATGTGATTATTTGAGTAGTATAATATCCATGTGAATATGTAAATGGAATTATTTAATTTTATTTTTGCCATATTATGCTGAAGTGGAAGTGTAATATGATTTTGTTTTAGTTATATATTGCCTTAATTTTTTATGCTAATTTATGAATGTTTCCAGTATATTGTTATCTTTACTGAGAATCTGAGATCACCCATTTCTTTGTTTTATTTTTTCCAGGATGTGAAGAAGTATTTTATGACTTCCATGTAGGGATAGCCTGAGGGGATATGAATGTGGAATATAGAGACTATGTTGTATTAGTTAATATCATTATCATGTAATGTAAGGCTTATGAATGTATCTAGTGTTTGCAAAGATACTAAACTAATATGTCTTTCGAGACTTGATCTTTTGTGAGCATGACAATGTTATGTAATAATGCAACGAATCTGGGTAACTGGGGTCGGAGTGTTATATAAATTAATACAAAAACTATTAAAATACATAAAAAAATACTTAGGATCTAAGCTATAATATCACTAAGAAATATTTAGGACCATGCTATCCACAACCTCATAACCATTGTAAAATAACATGATTTCGCACCATGATGGAATATCACTGATCATTTCTTAATAACATGAACACTACAACAATATAATGAAGGTAAAATAACTTACATTAGATCCATTCAATAATATCTCTAAATATGTCTTGAGACCATGACAACCACTATTATATAACAAAGGTATTCTCACGCAAATCTGGGCCAATGTTCTATAAGGATTATATTATTTTTCGGTCAAGGCTCTATAACCATTACTAAATTTCTACGTCAAATCCCTATAATTATTACATATTGTGACATGGTATATCCTTAAATCTATAACCATTTCATCATAAAAATGGGAAAAACAAGCTTATAATAATCATTACATCAAATACGTGTTCATGTTCCAGGGCCTAGACTACTATACGACCATCTCATCATGTAAAACTATTCTTATCATACAGCCTGGAAATCATAATATCACATAACAATCCCAATTATTAAATATGATAATTATCATTTTTATTTCATATTCCACTTCCAATTCAATTCAAAATTGACCTTAAAATTTTGACATTAAGAAATTACTGATTATTTAGGGATTATATAACAATAAATCGCCCAAGGTTACCAACCATGATAACCATACAATAAACCAATAACTAATTACAAAACAATTTTTAAATAAAGGAATTTAAGGGATAATCTCATTCATTTATTTAATTAATTTGGTCTACGCAATGAGGTCACAATCACAATATTGAAAAAAATATAGGAAATTGTAAATCTATAGGATAAGGATTTAGACCCCTACCTTAAACCAAAATCCAAGAAAAATCCCAAAAGTGAAAAATCCTGAGTACAATTGTGAACATGATATAAAATAAATTACTTAATCATAAATGATCATTTCCAGAAAAAAAAATTAATTGGATATTAATTTCACCACAACAACCAGAGAAGAAAGAAGAGAAGGAAGAAACCAACCAAAAAATACTTACAATTCATTAATCATATAAACAAGATTTGTTAAATGGGGGTTTACAATACAAAATATATTGGATAATACCGTAGGGATGAGAGTATGGATGCTTCTATTAAAAAATACCAGAAATCCACTGTGCAACATGATAAAAATTGATGGTTGGAAATTTACAAAGAAAGCTATCTAGTTACATGCTGTGTAAGTACTTTTAATTAAAATAACCAAACAAAAATTTTCCTCATATTTTTTATAAAAAAATACTATAAATTTTATACTCTGTGTAATCCCTTAACATGAATTGTAATTTTAATGTAGTTTATTTTTCAACAAATTTTTATAAACAACCCGAACTCCCTTTAAGGATCGTCATCTTATAAAGAACCCTCATTTATACATAGTTCTAATTACACAGTAACTCGATTAACTCAAATGAAAATAAAAACCCAAAAATTAGTTAGTTTTTTTAACATAGGATCTCAATATCCATACAAGGCTTGATAAACATGCCTCAAATATAAATCTCATAGAGAAATATACCTAGAAAAAGACAGGATCTTGCAACATCCCCACATTATAACAGCTCATCCATGGGATGTTCGAAGATTCACTATGAATAATATATTAATATCTCTTACTCCACTGTTTTCATAAAATACTCCATATCCTAGGCCTCCCCATAAACACATTGATGCCTCCACTACACTCGAACCATGTGTATAGTTTGACATTGATTATATTTCTCAATATCATTCACAAACAATAACAGATTATCCTTTAAAGATGTATTAGAAAAAAACATGGCATCAGCTAAATATAACATATTTAAAGTGTTTGTATTATATATTCATAATTTAAATAAATGGATCACATTGTGCATTGTACTCTAGTTCTATGGAACACCTAAACAGTTTTCTGCTAGAAAAACGATGTCCACTGTTTCAAATTAACTAAAAAACATGGGTGTTATCTTCCCCTATTTCTAGTTACAGAATTTAAAAATCCCAGGTGACACCTGAAAGAAAATATTTTTACCAACATATAATTATAATGGACATCTCTGATTCTCAAAATATGCTTCATCTTTTCATTTCACGGAAACCAACAACTGTATGATCAACTGAACTAATTATTACGTCTTCGACAACCGACTAGGTCCAACAACTGTTGAATCAACTTCCTCTATCCAAAAATAAGTTTAAAGATACATCCATCCATATAAATCCTCAAAATGTACCATTTAGATTTATTCTTGGGGGATATTATAATATTCAAACTTCACTAGGGAAATATGTTTCTCCCATGACCCACAAAAATTTGAAACATAGGCCCAAAACATATTATCTAGAACCTGAATAGTACTATTAGATTGACCATCAATCGATGGATGATAGGATGTAATTAAAAGATGGAATTATCCCTATTCCTTCTATAGACCCTTCCCGAAACATGATTTAAAATGAGGAACTCTATCTAAAACAATACTCCTCAGAACACCTTGAAACTAAACCACATTAGATACATAATGATTGACTAGATTATTAACCATAACGGTCCCCCTAATCACTATAAAATTTGTTACCATAGTCATTAGATCAAGATAACCCAATAAAAATCATTCATAAGGGTCATCCTAGGTAGTCTTTCAAAAAATATTCTTCACAACATCATCACATTTCAAATCAGGGATGGGTGAAGGATGCAAATGCCGAGCTAGCTAGTGATGATCCTTGATCACCTGCTAAAAAGGGAGGCATATACTATTAGATAATTTCAACTTATTTGTCATTACATTCCATGAATACTATCTACATAGATCATGATATATCATTGTTAAATAAGGAAGCACCACCTATCTAGATTCATGAAATTACCTCATCAACTCTTCACATAAACTCTTTAAAACACATACGTATTCATGGAAAAGAAGATAGCATCCCATATCAATGGACCACCATGGTGGTTTATCCATACCATATAATTATTCTCATAAAAAATTCCCTCCAAATTAGAAATCCTCTCATTGATAATGTGATCTGAAAGGAATGGTATAACTAATGTTGATGTCTGAGCTACACACCCCTATCATTATTGAACCTCTAGATTCATGTGTCAAAAATTGAAATCATCCCCCACTAAACACAATTATACTATAAAACCTCTATCTATGTCTTTGAGTTTAATTTTATGGAAACTATATTTCCTTTTCTGATGTGTAATCCATATCAAATTTGAAATAATTAAATATACTCGACCCACCTCCTCGTCCGAAGGATTGCATCTCACTGAGAAAAGATGTACGTGAGGATCATCTAATTCTTGTATTCGACAAACCTATGAACCATGAGACAGTGTCTCTAACATCTCTAGGAATATACCCTTATTTCTAACTCTATATCATGAGATGGTTAATTCCTATCATTTTGTCTTATATTTCTGGAGCCATAAACAACCACACGATCCTCACGCATTAAAACTATTCAACATCCATCTATGGATGAATCGCAGTATATGCTATATACATTACTCAACACAGGTAATGTGAGGATAGATTTTGTGGTCTGAATTCCATTCAAATGATCAAACGATCAGTTTAATGCATCATACCAAACAAAATTCACACTTTTATAGTCATCGTAGACACATGCACATCTTATCTGGAGAACTATTTTATAAAACTCTAGTAATAACCAGGAAATATCAAAAAAATATGAATTTCAAAGACATTATTGTGGTTTTAAAGGGGTATAATGGCTATGAATTTTTATGGATCCACCGAGACAACTACCCCTAACATGAAATATCCCAAAAAGTGCACTTTATTTATCTTGAAACAACACTTTGTTAACATGGCAGAAATACAATGCACTATAAATGTACTTATGATGATCTCAACATGACTATCATAATTGTCTACTTACTCGGTGTAAACTAGAATATCATTGGAAAAAAACTCTAATCAGATCTATATAATGATGAATTAAAATATTCATTAAAGAAAAGTAATAACATAGGAACGTTAGTCAACACAGAAGGAATCTCAATCATTTAATAGAATTGATACTTGATCCAAAATTAAGTTTGGGTTAAGTCCATTAGAATCGCCAATAACTGATGATATCTTTATCTCAAGACAATATTCGAGAATAACTTGTCACATGTTAGCTGATTTTCAATGATATTCAATATGCAGAAGAGAACACTATTTCTTGACCATCATCTAGTTCATCCTATGGTAATCCCCACATAAGTGAAAAGATCCTCACCCATTTAATGAAGAAAATTAGAGAAACCCAAGAAGATATATTGGGCCATATAAAGACTTGAGATTTTCTATCATCTAAATGAACCTTTTTGTGTAGATTTTATGATGGTGAGATATAGTATGGTGGTATAGAATTGAACTTTTCACATGAAACCAACTCGATCATGAACTCGAACTCTCTCTGGGCATAATCCAAAAAAAATACATAAGAAAAACATCAGGAAAATATACTACTAGTAGAGTAAACTAATTTTTCCACATTCCACTCTTATGTATAGTAAGACTATCTGTTTGATCAATGAGGGAATAGAGTATTCATTTTATTATTCCCGCATAACTTTCCTAAAGAATACACTCACCCTAATGAGAATAGATGTCTACTTATAAATATAATAAGGTAACACTCCACCTTTAATAGTTGATAATATCCTAGTATATAACTATCTAATCCAATCGATGAATCATGTTGAATCTTTTAATCTCCAGAATGAATAGTTTACAAATGAAATTATAACCATAAATATCTAATGATCACACATTTCAATGTTGTATATTTTTAGACTACACATAAAATGGGGTTTTATTGGTTAAAACACCATTTATTCCTTCCACATACAAAAATAAACTATTTCAAAATAATTTTATAAAAAATAATTTGATCCTCCTTTGTAAAAACAAAATCTATATTAGATGATACAATAATCATACCTCTGATGGTAGATAGTCCTCCTTCCTTGTTAGTGTAACGCCCCGACCCCAGCTGCCCAGAGTCGGTGCATTACTTCGTAACATTGGCATGATCACAAGAAAGATCAAATCCCGAAAGACCGATTGGTTTAGTAGCCTTGGAAACACTAGATATAATCATAAAGTTTTACATTACATTTCAAAGTGAAAAACTACTACAAAAACAAAGTCTTCATATCCACACTATTAACCCCTCATAATATCCCTGCAAGTCATTCATAAATTACTTCTTCACTACCTGGGAAAAATAAAACATAGAAAAGGGGTGAGCTCAAATGCCCAGTAAGGATAACAATATAGCGGAACATTCAAAATAAGCATAAACATTTAAGGCAATGAATTACTAAAACAAAAGCTTTTTAAAATTGAACTTCAACATAGTATGGCAAAAGTAAAATGAAATAATGCCATTTACTTGTTCACATGGATATTCTACTAATCGAATAATCACATGCAATATCGATAACCACTTTCATAATGTTGGAATGCATAATGCCAGACTATCATAACCACATAGCCAAGGCCTCATTCCAAGACTACAAATAAGATTTTTTCAAGGCCTTGTGCCAAGACACTAGTTTGTCTCATGAGACCTACCGATGCATCGAGGAGCTATAGCGGGCTCCACCCGTCACTTATTAAGTCCAATGCATTCCCATATGAAAAGGTTTAAACATAACATAAACATTCGTATTAAAACTAGCATACGAAATGTCAATAATTTCACCATAAACTATGAATGGTATAAAAATAGCACATCCACAGTCAAACATATCACAAAAACTTCAATACAATATAGAAGTTTTGTATCATAATAAATCAACTTCAAATAATCTTAAAATCCATCAAAGGATGTTGACATAGATGAAATCAAAATTCTTTTTAAAGAAGTATCTCCTTTTATTTTGAAATCATTTAAGATCCATATAAAATAAAACATTTTCTTTGAAAATATTCTTATAAGCTTGTATGGAAAGCTTCGATGATTTTATAACGGCGGAAAATAACCGCACCCGCCGTATAAGTTAAAAAAAAAACATTCTTACCTCAATTCAGTCGAAAAGGTTAAAAAGGACCTTGTTTTGAAAACGACGGAAAGATTCCTTTATAAACCTCTTATAAAAAGTCAAACAAGGGTATAAATGACTTTAACCCATATTCTTGTAAATTGTAAAAATGTTTTGAAATACATTTCAAAGAAACATGGATGTGGATGATAAAGAGGTCCCAGTAGATTATTACGTATAATACAACCTCGAATAATGAAGAGATTGTGAAATAACCCTTACCTTGTACTTTTCCTTGGTTGTGGTAGGTTAACCTCCTGTATAATGGTGAAATAATTGTTATTAAATTATACAACAATCATATACATTAATATGATATCATATATGATCTTTTAATATTGATTTGATAATAATATCTTAGTATTATCGTTGTTTCGGGTGTTAACTTACGTGTTTTCTTTTGTATGTTTTGTTACGTAAGACATGTATGTAAAGGATAGGTTGTATATTATTCATATCCATAATGATATCAAGTCCTTAAACATCATTTTTTAAATCATGAAATTATACTTGAATGGATACGATGGAGAATGAATCTCATCGCGTTCGTGGAGACGGTAGTCCGTACGTACACACGAGCGATAATATCATTCTTTTGATATTAAAATAATATATAAATGGATGGTATATCATATATAAAGAATCATTAACATGTTAGATTTATTATTTACATGAGTTACACATCATTATTATACCCATCCAAATAATATTATATTGAATAACAATTACACCACGACGTGGAGACGGTAAGCCGTACGTACGCACGTATGGTGACATGTTATTCAAAGGGTGGATAGGATAATGAAGTTATTATTTTATAATGGTAAGAACAAAGGAAGAAGAAGTGGAAGAAGAAATGAACTTGGATAAGGATGGTGAAATCATTACCTCTTCTTCGGGTTCTTCCTTTTGATTTGATCAAAAGGGCTCCTTAGGTTGGCTTTCTGATCAAACTAAGGCCTCTAGGTTGTAGTGAGGGATTTTGGGAGAGTATTTGGGCAGAGTTTGGCCGAACCAAAAGGCTTTAGAGGTGTGAAGAAATGAGAAGGAGGAGTGCCCTTTTATAAGAGGGGTGAGGGGCACCTTTGGAAAAGCTAGAAATATTAATTTATATTAAATTCATATTCGGTTTCTAAAGGCTCCAAAGTTGATTATTCAAAGTTTAAGGTGGGGATAGGTCGAAAACCACTCAACCAATAGAATTTAGACAGGTTTGGGTACTTATATTAACATTATCTTTAAGTATTAACTCTAAGTTAATTAGTTTCACTTTTACAATGTCTCTTTGTATTTTTATATAATATGGTTAATAAACTTACTATATACATCCAAGCGACCCACAAGTGGTCCATTAATGATGATCATATCATTATATAAGTCTCTTGGCCGAACCTTAGATTTTTAAAAATTTAATATCAATTAATAATATAATATTTGTTTTAAGAACTCTTTTATGTCAATTTTGACACTATTCAATAGTTGATTTTTGTGAAACTCATAACAGATTGATTACTTAGAACAAAGTCAATTAAATCACTACTAATATATCATATTATCCTAGAAAATTAGTTTAATTCATTAAAAGTTTCATATAATATTTATTTGGGTATTTATAATATCAATTATTTTAATTTTTCACTATTTTAGAAATTACTGCATCATCATGGTGTCATAAATAAAATAAATTATTTAATGTCTAAAAATTATAAATAAAATATCATTATGTAGGAAATCTTTTTATCTTTATAATGAATATTTATAATCTAAAATCCAACATATATAACCCTATGTAACAATTGTTTTGCTAAAAGATATATGCTTATGTCATTTTTGTATTCATTTTAACTTAATTAAAATAAAGTGTCATTATCACTTACAAGTGGATCCATGGGGTCCCAAAATCAACCCAAAGATGCCCATGGTCGACCATGTATCAACCAATAGGGTTAAGACACTTTTTAGGGTAATTTAGTATTATTATAATATTATTTTTTAACCCTTATTTACCGGATTTACCCTTAACCATGGTAAATAAAATATTTACCGCAGTAATTATTCAAAATGTCTAAAAATAAAAGTTACCTATTTACACAATTTGAACATCCTGATTCCAAATATGGAATCCATTTTTCTAAATTCAAAACACAGAAGTGGCAGAAATTAATTTAAAATTAATTCCCGCTGTCAAAACAAAAAGCGTGTTTTTAAGAGATAATAACTATCAAAAGATTGACACTTGTTTATGTTCGGTTTAATTGTAAAATTATGTCTAATGACCAACATTATATTAAATTGTAAAAATATATTCTAAATATACTTTAAAACCACTCAAATTCATAATTTATCACTATTAATTATTTTGATTAAAAAAGTTGTTTTTAATTAAAATTTAGTAATTTTCACTATTCATCAAAATATGAAAGTTATCCGAAAAGTACCAAAATTTCACCTTAGGCTAAATTCGATATTCCGAATCCAAAATGAAGTCCATTTTGAAATATAATATATATATATTTTCAAAAATTAGGTATTACTATTTATAACGGCTAGTTTGATTGGTTATGGTGTGTTAGAACTCGGTGTTGCGTACAACACACGCTATCACATTATTCAAAGGGAAACGTACCGTGGAAGCTTGGGGTGTTTCGTTTTAAATTTTTGATGTCCCCATTTAGTCAAAAAGTTTAAAATATTGTATTTAAAAAGGTTTCACTATTAGAAGTTGATAAAAGTGAAATACTGAAAATGAACTTGTTCTTGCATTATGACTAAGAAACTCATAATAGGGATTCTAAAATTATAAGGATTATATAAAGTTCAAAATGTTGTTAATACTATTCATGACCTCTTTTAATGGTGTGATTGAACTCGGTGTTGCGTGTAGTGCAAGTTATTGTATTATTTTTAAGAAATAACACACTCTGAAATCCTAGGGTGTTACATTCTCCCCTCCTTCAATAAATTGCGTCCTCGCAATTTGAAATTGTTCTTCGAAAATAAAAGGTTGAAAGTAGAAAATATATTTGTGGGAAAACCCACATTGGAAATTGGGTTACTAAAATTTAGTCTTAATATGAGGAAAAGATAAATCGAAGGGTCACCACCAAATTATGATCTCGATTAGGAGAACATTGGTGGAAATTAGAGACATATAATCGGAGGAAAAACGTAAATATTTATAGGTAGTGATTGAGGTCATCAATCACAAACAAGTGTATAATTGAGGTCCTTAAAATCATCAATCTATGATGATTTGAAATATCATCGGTTCAACAAAACATAGGGTATTAGGATAACACATTTTTGACGTTTCAAAATATCTTAGTTGAAATCCCACATCGAAAAATGAATTAATGAGGCCTCTATTTAAAATAAAGAGTGGAAAGTATGAAGATTACCGAAAATAACACATACTAGGGTTCCATGTAAGAAAATATGGATATGGAAGAAAAATCTAGCCATCAATTATCTGATGGAGAGTGGTAGAGAACATGGCTATGAAAAGGCCAACAATCCCAAAGCCATAAATTAGTGATGATTTAAGGTACCATCTAGGACAACATTTTTGTTCTAAGTTCCTTTTATTAATGATGAGGAATTTATTTATGAGATTGGCTAAGATCATAAGGATATATACTTAGTTTATAATTAGAGTTTTATCCATTAATAAATTTCTACCAAAAATCATCATTCACTCGTAAAAAAAATTCTATTTATACTATTCATAGAGGGTTCCAAAATAAACGAATTTATAATTCATCTACCAGATCTTTTTAAAAAACTACTTTATTTGATCCAGGACATCTCGTGGGATAGTGGTAGGTGATACACCCTTGTCGCCCTTTGGTTGCGGGTTCAAGTCTCGCAGCCTTGTCGGACGCGACGGGTTGCCGCCCGACCTCCGGGTTGTCCTTTTATGGAAATCCAAAATAATCCAAACTAGAACTATCCAAAATACTTCTGTCCAAACTCACAGTCCAACATTCATAAGGAAGGTAAACATAATATAGATCCTTTTTACCCCGTAATAGCACATGAATACCTTCATCATGTATTACCATATTCCTTATTGATTACATTCATGCTCCCTTATTCCATATAGAATGCTGGATATACTTCATTAATCCAAAAATGTTTTAAACCCCAACAATGATGGAATATACAAATCATTAATCAGTTCCAAGGTAGTCAAGAATATCCAATATAATTTATCCAAAACAATCACATATTATTCCAAAATCACTACCTCAGTATCAGAACTATATTATGGTTTATCATTCTCTCAACCATATATTTTCCAAAAATCTATCCTGCTAATGAGTCACTTTTCTTTGTTCCACACAATCTCAAGTCCTTAATGAAATAGTACTGCAGTACAATCCTTATATACTCCATAATTATTATAACAAGTACATTGTTGATACAACACTCAATTGACATAATCAACATAAGAACTCTAATCATTCCTCTTCATCTGTGGTAGTATCATAACTTGATTATTATCCAATAGCATCATTTGCGGCATAGTCTGATGACTGGGACATAGGTTCGCGTAGTGTCCAAACTCCTTGCAAATGAAGCATTGTACATTTAAAAACATTTTCTTACCCTTGCAGTCACGTACATTGTGCCCTTTTCCTCCACACTTATAACAAACTCCCATTCCTTTCAGGCAAGTTCCAGGGTGTTTCTTTCCACAGTTACCACATATGGGAAAATTCTTCTTTTCCCTCTTCCCTTTATCCATCTTTCTCTCTTCCATCCATTTCTTCTCTTGCTTCCCTTCAAATCCATAGGACTCAGTAAACTCTTTACTTATCTTATCAACACATGATATTATTTCTTCATATGATGATAATACATGGGAGACTATTTCTCTTATAAATTCTAGCTTAAGACCATGAGAGATATGATCCTTCCTTCTCTTTGAATCATGTGCATTTCTGGAGTTATCATTCCTTCTACTGGGCGCCATTTCTAAACAATGGCATAAACTAGATTAGTTTATGAGTCAAAATACATAATCCCATACTTATAAAACACATAACATAAATTTAACTATTTATGGATATAATCCATAATCATAAAAATGTTTTCTTTGAGGAAGTATATACTCATAAACCCTTCATAATGGTTTGTAAAGAAAATGAGAATTATCCTAAGCATATCCCCCGGGAGTGTCGTAACCAAGAGTGCAGCAAGGCCCGTTGTCGTGCACCAGTTCCCGTTTGAGTCTAGCTCAAAGCGGTGTTTTCGGGTTTTACCCCTAGGTACATCTGTGCCAGAGCCGCCTCTACCTGCTCGTATCCAGACAGGGATGTATTGCTCGGAAAACTCACAAAATCTCTACAATACCAAAATTCTAGGAAGTTCTTCTACACTAATCCTCAAAGATCATCTTAGGTCTACGTGCTCTAATCAGAGTTTATCTAAATCTAGCTTCCAAGGTTTGTACTAAACTTCCTCTGATACCAACTGTAACGCCCCGACCCCAGCTGCCCAGAGTCGGTGCATTACTTCGTAACATTGGCATGATCACAAGAAAGATCAAATCCCGAAAGACCGATTGGTTTAGTAGCCTTGGAAACACTAGATATAATCATAAAGTTTTACATTACATTTCAAAGTGAAAAACTACTACAACAACAAAGTCTTCATATCCACACTATTAACCCCTCATAATATCCCTGCAAGTCATTCATAAATTACTTCTTCACTACCTGGGAAAAATAAAACATAGAAAAGGGGTGAGCTCAAATGCCCAGTAAGGATAAAAATATAGCGGAACATTCAAAATAAGCATAAACATTTAAGGCAATGAATTACTAAAACAAAAGCCTTTTAAAATTGAACTTCAACATAGTATGGAAAAAGTAAAATGAAATAATGCCATTTACTTGTTCACATGGATATTCTACTAATCGAATAATCACATGCAATAACAATAACCACTTTCATAATGTTGGAATGCATAATGCAAGACTATCATAACCACATAGCCAAGGCCTCGTTCCAAGACTACAAATAAGATTTTTTCAAGGCCTTGTGCCAAGACACTAGTTTGTCTCATGTGACCTACCGATGCATCGAGGAGCTATAGCGGGCTCCACCCGTCACTTATTAAGTCCAATGCATTCCCATATGAAAAGGTTTAAACATAACATAAACATTCGTATTAAAACTAGCATACGAAATGTCAATAATTTCACCATAAACTATGAATGGTATAAAAATAGCACATCCACAGTCAAACATATCACAAAAACTTCAATACAATATAGAAGTTTTGTATCATAATAAATCAACTTCAAATAATCTTAAAATCCATCAAAGGATGTTGACATAGATGAAATCAAAATTCTTTTTAAAGAAGTATCTCCTTTTATTTTGAAATCATTTAAGATCCATATAAAATAAAACATTTTCTTTGAAAATATTCTTATAAGCTTGTATGGAAAGCTTCGACGATTTTATAACGGCGGAAAATAACCGCACCCACCGTATAAGTTAAAAAAACATTCTTACCTCAATTCAGTCGAAAAGGTTAAAAAGGACCTTGTTTTGAAAACGACGGAAAGATTCCTTTATAAACCTCTTATAAAAAGTCAAACAAGGGTATAAATGACTTTAACCCATATTCTTGTAAATAGTAAAAATGTTTTGAAATACATTTCAAAGAAACATGGATGTGGATGATAAAGAGGTCCCAGTAGATTATTACGTATAATACAACCTCGGATAATGAAGAGATTGTGAAATAACCCTTACCTTGTACTTTTCCTTGGTTGTGGTAGGTTAACCTCCTGTATAATGGTGAAATAATTGTTATTAAATTATAAAAGAATCATACACATTAATATGATATCATATACATTAATATGATATCATATATGATCTTTTAATATTGATTTGATAATAATATCTTAGTATTATCGTTGTTTCAGGTGTTAACTTACGTGTTTTCTTTTGTATGTTTTGTTACGTAAGACATGTATGTAAAGGATAGGTTGTATATTATTCATATCCAGAATGATATCAAGTCCTTAAACATCATTGTTTAAATCATCAAATTATACTTGAATGGATACGATGGAGAATGAATCTCATCGCGTTCGTGGAGACGGTAGTCCGTACGTACGCACGAGCGATAATATCATTCTTTTGATATTAAAATAATATATAAATGGATGGTATATCATATATAAAGAATCATTAACATGTTAGATTTATTATTTACATGAGTTACACATCATTATTATACCCATCCATATAATATTATATTGAATAACAATTACACCACGACGTGGAGACGGTAAGCCGTACGTACACACGTATGGTGACATGTTATTCAAAGGGTGGATAGGATAATGAAGTTATTATTTTAGAATGGTAAGAACAAAGGAAGAAGAAGTGGCAGAAGAAATGAACTTGGAGAAGGGTGGTGAAATCATTACCTCTTCTTCGGGTTCTTCCTTTTGATTTGATCAAAAGGGCTCCTTAGGTTGGCTTTCTGATCAAACTAAGGCCTCTAGGTTGTAGTGAGGGATGTTGGAAGAGTATTTGGGCAGAGTTTGGCGGAACCAAAAGGATTTAGAGGTGTGAAGAAATGAGAAGGAGGAGTGCCCTTTTATAAGAGGGTTGAGGGGCACCTTTGGAAAAGTTAGAAATATTAATTTATATTAAATTCATATTCGGTTTCTAAAGGCTCAAAAGTTGATTATTCAAAGGTTAAGGTGGGGATAGGTCGAAAAACACTCAACCAATAGAATTTAGACAGGTTTGGGTACTTATATTAACTTTATCTTTAAGTATTAACTCTAAGTTAATTAGTTTCACTTTTACAATGTCTCTTTGTATTTTTATATAATATGGTTAATAAACTTACTATATACATCCAAGAGACCCACAAGTGGTCCATTAATGATGATAATATCAGTATATAAGTCTCTTGGCCGAACCTTAGATTTTTAAAAATTTAATATCAATTAATAATATAATATTTGTTTTAAGAACTCTTTTATGTCAATTTTGACACTATTCAATAGTTGATTTTTGTGAAACTCATAACAGATTGATTACTTAGAACAAAGTCAATTAAATCACTCCTAATATATCATATTATCCTAGAAAATTAGTTTAATTCATTAAAAGTTTCATATTATATTTATTTGGGTATTTATAATATCAATTATTTTGATTTTTCACTATTTTAGAAATTACTGCATCATCATGGTGTCATAAATAAAATAAATTATTTAATGTCTAAAAATTATAAATAAAATATAATTATGTAGGAAATCTTTTTATCTTTATAATGAATATTTATAATCTAAAATCCAACATATATAACCCTATGTAACAATTGTTTTTCTAAAAGATATATGCTTATGTCATTTTTGTATTCATTTTAACTTAATTAAAATAAAGTGTCATTATCACTTACAAGTGGATCCATGGGGTCCCAAAATCAACCCAAAGATGCCCATGGTCGACCATGTATCAACCTATAGGGTTAAGACACGTTTTAGGGTAATTTAGTATTATTATAATATAATTTTTTAACCCTTATTTACCGGATTTACCCTTAACCATGGTAAATAAAATATTTACCGCAGTAATTATTCAAAATGTCTAAAAATAAAAGTTACCTATTTACACAATTTGAACATCCTGATTCCAAATATGGAATCCATTTTTCTAAATTCAAAACACAGAAGTGGCAGAAATTAATTTAAAATTAATTCCCGCTGTCAAAACAAAAAGCGTGTTTTTAAGAGATAATAACTATCAAAAGATTGACACTTGTTTATGTTCGGTTTAATTGTAAAATTATGTCTAATGACCAACATTATATTAAATTGTAAAAATATATTCTAAATATACTTTAAAACCACTCAAATTCATAATTTATCACTATTAATTATTTTGATTAAAAAAGTTGTTTTTAATTAAAATTTAGTAATTTTCACTATTCATCAAAATATGAAAGTTATCCGAAAAGTACCAAAATTTCACCTTAGGCTAAATTCGATATTCCGAATCCAAAATGAAGTCCATTTTGAAATATAAAATATATATATTTTCAAAAAGTAGGTATTACTATTTATAACGGCTAGTTTGATTGGTTATGGTGTGTTAGAACTCGGTGTTGCGTACAACACACGCTATCACATTATTCAAAGGAAAACGTACCGTGGAAGCTTGGGGTGTTTCATTTTAAATTTTTGATGTCCCCATTTAGTCAAAAAGTTTAAAATATTGTATTTAAAAAGGTTTCACTATTAGAAGTTGATAAAAGTGAAATACTGAAAATGAATCTGTTCTTGCATTATGACTAATAAACTCATAATAGGGATTCTAAAATTATAAGGATTATATAAAGTTCAAAATGTAGTTAATACTATTCATGACCTCTTTTAATGGTGTTATTGAACTCGGTGTTGCGTGTAGTGCAAGTTATTGTATTATTTTTAAGAAATAACACACTCTGAAATCCTGGGGTGTTACAGTTAGCCCGTGTATTCTGAAAAACGTGACATGGACTTGTCCTTCATCCCTTGGTTCCATTTTCACTACCTTGTGTTATTTACCTTCAATTAAACTATATCTTAGGCACTGGGGTACCCCATACCCTACATGGGCCTAAATGGCCTATTGAAATCCATAATTAAATCTTTTTTTGGGGGTTCTGACCCCCTTCTCCAAACATTTTCTTATCTGGATCCCCTAACATTTGTCTTCTATGAAAATATTTCAAAATACCTCTAATGGTGGCCTAGTCTACCATGGATATGGCAATCAACTATGGGGAGATGATATTTTAGGTTATTGTGACCAAAAATTACACATAAATACCGTTGGATAGAACATGGTCTTTAGATTGTATTCCAATTGACTATTCCTCCCACTCTTACGGTGGTAGAAACTATCAGAATAATGCTTATTACAACTTGATGATGAACTTACATATCACCCTAATGGAATTTTCTGGACACTTTTCATTGCCTGTTTCAAACTCCCTTCCATGATGACTGTTTGGTTCTTCTTGTATTAAAATATTTTTAAATATAATATTTTTAAATTTGACCTGATCTCATAATTGACACTGTCCAAGAAACAAATAATCCTAGAGATCTCATCATCTTCCAATAATGGTCCAATGCATTCGAGTTTGTTAAAACATATAGAATAGTCCAGAACTAACAATCCCTCCTTTAACAGAGAATACAATCATTATATTTTTCATTAGTTATGGTTTAATGATTTAAATGCATCGGGAACATCATCATGAACTCCTTCTATGATAGATCATGAGGTTTCCCATTGTCCCCCAGAATATCACTAAATTCTTGTCATGTCCACACTGAATATATACCACAAGCTTCAACCTCTTATTTTTTGGTGTCTTGAGATACATGAGGATGGTTTGTACTAACCATTTCTAGAACATGTCCTTATATAGTCCCCTTCTATAGTTAAAATACGAAGATGATAAATCTAATGCCTTGTTTTCACTACAAAAATATAAGGTTAATTATGAACAATCTCCCTTTCCATCGATCACATAACCCTCAGGCAGATATCGTGAAGCTGAATATCCATCTACTACATAATA
The DNA here is from genome assembly GCA_963277665.1 of Viscum album. NCBI lineage: Eukaryota > Viridiplantae > Streptophyta > Magnoliopsida > Santalales > Viscaceae > Viscum > Viscum album. Next base: position 1,920,694,176 of record OY728145.1, on the reverse strand, counting down.
ACTATATGATTTTCCAATTAAACATCTTTAATATCATTGTAATTTCTTGTATCCTTATTCTAATGATTAAGATGTCGGGGATTCATTTTCTTTATTGGAAAAAATGAACATGTTAGTGAACTAGCTTTCCACATAGTCAATTAAAATGGTGTTAACAAGAGAGAAGAACTAAAATCTTGATCATTATTGACATGGAGTCTATGTATTTTATCGTGAAATGATTACTCATTTAATTTATCTAGTGAAATATATATCTCATATTACAATTAAACATGAATTTAAATATACTACATGAAGAATTAGATATTCCCCTATCATGAACAATGTGTGTCAATATATTTATATGTGTGTGTGTGTGTGTCTGTGTTTCTATTATGATTTATTTTTCATCATATCATTCCATACAATACCATGAGTAAAAAATCAATAAATAATAATATCATAAAATAATATCCCCACAAAACATGTGAAGTACGCAAGGTGAAATACTACGAAATGTAACAGGAACATAACACAAATAATAATACCATCCCTACGAACATTGATTTTCTCATGTACAAGGGATAGTTACTCCTGGGTAGATGTATAATTTCATGTCCCAACACTTCCTAATGTCCTTTAATTATTTTCCAACATATTAAGTAATACGAAAGGAAAACTTTTGTGATGATACCACATTGTATTTTCCCACAATCTGGGACACTACCACATGGTAGGAAAGTGTTGGGTACGAGACCTCATGCATGAATCCTCATATGCCAGAGGCAGACAACTAATAGTAGAGGTTTGAATAGTAGTGGGGAGATTATACCCCCTTATATAATGTTCCGTAAGAGATGAAACAATTAATAACTAAATGGAAATTATCAGATTAAAGGCATTGGTGAATACAAAAATAAAAACCATCTAGATTATCTAATAAATTGATCAAGAATTGTATAATTACAGTGGGTTATCCAACAAAATGAAATGTAAGAATTTTAGAATAAAAGACTAGAATACTCAAATAAAACTCTAAACATTATGTGTCCAAAAGCCCATGTAATTCACCATTCCAAACTCATATCCGATACAAAAATTCAATCAACCACAATGTCCATTACCCCCAATCCAAACCATCTTCCAAAAACTATTTTTGGGTTCCAAATGATGTCATGAACCTGAAAAGAATATAACTCATTAGGTTGAAACTAAAATGTCAAAAAAACTAGTCTATACAAAATGTATTAATTAAAGTGAAAAATAGTTGTGTTAATTAATTCAAAAATTAATAAAACACATCAAAACCCAATTTCAGATCCATGATGCAATATCAATGAGAATGTCTAATTACCATGATAACAACATCCATGTAACCAATATAAAATAACCCACATTGGTTCCATTATAGAATATCTCTGAGCATATCTTAAGACCATTCCTTCCATTACCATACAACCAATTGCAAATATCATGCATTAGCTCCATGATGGAATATCACTGACCAGTTTGTACAACCATTCCAACCACTAACATATAACCATATTATAGTCAAAACAATATAGTTCAAAATCCCTAGAAGAAACACAATATTTCTTAGTGGAATCCCTATAAGCCTTACAACATTTCTAGGTAAAATCCCTATAATAATTATGGCACAGGATTATGAATAACCATATCTATATAATCATTAGAGAATATGAATAGGTCGAGAGCACTAACTATTAGCAATACCATAGGTATGTTTGCAAACACCTGGGCCTATCAATTATATAAGAATCCTTAAATGTATAACAATTCCAATAATACAATATTAATATCATAATATCACATCACAAATATCAATGGTTAATTATGAAAATTAAAATTTTTCTTTCATATGCCACATTCAATTTAATCAAAAATTGATTAAAAATTATTTCAATAATAAATAAGTATTTTTTTTGCGGATTCTATAATATGAAATCACCCTAAGATACATGTCATTATAAACATACACTAATCCATTATCCAATTATAAATCCATTTAAAACCGATGTAATTCAATGGATTGTCTAATTCAATTATTTAATTACTACCGGAATTTTCATTGAGGGAACAATAATGATATTTCCAAATCATTGGTAATTATCAAACTATAGGGGAATGATTTAATCCCCTACCTTTATCCAGGGATCCGAAAGTGATCCTATATACTATAAACCATGATGAATAGTAATTGGGTCATTACAAAGAGGTTCCTAGATCAAAATAGATGAATATTTAAACTATCAAGGTAATTGGAAAAATATTTCACCATAACAGTTGGTGAAGATGGAAAAGAAGGAATAAACCAATATAAAATGACTTCCCAGAGATTAATCACATAATCTGGTCTTCCAAAAATGCGATTTGGAACTCCAAAACTTTCTAGAGAATCTTTAAGGGTTGAAAAAAGTGTATCTGTAGCAAAACAAATTAACAAATCATCCACACAACATGTTTAAGACTACACATTGGGAATTTACTAGCACCTAATGTAGTAACAAGTCATGTAAATATTTTTAGGTAATTTTCCTAAACACCAATCACCTCATATTTATTTTATTAAAATACTCTAAAAAATATATGATATGTGATCCTTTTACAAGACATGTAAATTTTCTAGAGATTTTTTTTCATCCCATTATCCATTTAAATATACCCAATCCCTTTTATTGCTTCAAAACATTCCATTAAACTATATGAATATTTATTCCATTAATAGGTAGAGTATACTTACTCAAACTAAAATACAACCCCAAACAGTAGGCCAGTTTCTCAAATAAATGCTCTCCATCATCGAATTGGACATAGCCATTAAATTTCAAATGAAAAACTCCTAGATAAAGGTATCTCAAAATCCACAGGATCGTAAATGATTAAATTGTTGTAATAAAATTTAGAGAAGTGTTTTATATTCAAGATTTCTAGTTTTTTTTTAAATATAGAGAAGTGTTATATAATCTAGATTCATTCACCATGGGGTGTGTTGTCCAAAATCATAAATATTAAGGATGGGTAAATTTAACACTTTAATGATTATTATGAGAAAAAAAATCAAAATAATGAAAAAGTGTACCATTCCAGGGATAAATGTAGCTATCTATCAATAAAATGGGTCCAAAATAATAACTAAGGATGATTTATATCAGAGTATCACCAAATAATGGTGGAGAAGGAAGATATTACCATAACTGAATTATTAATAAGGCATAGACATAATGATTTGATATTTACACCCTTTTCACCCACTAATTATATAGTAATATTTATTGACTATTGGCACAAAAATTTGGGAAGAACTAGAATAAATTGAATGCATTAGGAGTTTCCTCGCGAATCTTATTTATGGTTCCCCCATAGCCCTGTGGCTGGTGCAAATATCCCCCATCACGAAGTAGCATTGGAGAAAGGAGGCTAGATGCTCTACGAACCCATTTGACGTCCGCGAAGTTTCCATGGGGTAAGGAGTAGGGTTTCTCTATGAACCTATTTTACATTGGCAAAGCCACCATAGAGAGAAGAGACTGGTTGCTCCGTAGACGGATTTGATGTTCGCGAAGTCACTACAAAACAAAGAGGCGAGACACTCCATGAACTGATTTGACAATCGCGAAGCCATCGTGTGGTTACGAGCAAAGTCCACATGTCTTCACATTGAGAAAAATCTTCTTCACGATGCCTCTTATCTACAAATATCAGGCTACACTCGAGCCCAAAGGTTGGATCCTACTACATTTCATCTTCACTGTTCTTGCATCGTGAAGCAATTTCATCTCGGAAAACCATGAGCTTTTGAAGGTACTATTGCATCGCGAAGTTCTTCCCCCTTTGCATGAAATCATCCCCTCTTTAAATAATGATGCACTTCTTAGAGACCTAGGGCCTCCACGAATGAAGGGGATCCCCAAGGTGGATCCAGTCTTCACGGAGCAAATATTCTTCCTGATGTACCCTCTATGAACATGTGATTCACATAATAAAAAAGGGTACATGTGCTTCATCAAACACTTTGCATTGAAATGCAACACTTCGTGGGGGGCTCTCTTTAATCATGAAGCACTTCTCTGAAAATTCCTTTCCACATCCCAAAGCACCTTCCATATAAACATATACCTTATTCCTAGGATATGACCCTTCAATTATTAATGCAAACCACTTCACAAAGCCCCTACACATCATGGAGCACTAGAGCTTCACAAGGATTCTACCCATTAACCCCTTTTCTCTACAAAAGTATTTTCATTATGACCCTCCAGGTTTGAACAAAGAGATTTCAATGTCCCTTGGGCAATAATTCCCATTTCTTTTCTTCCACTCATTCTTCTTTACACAGGCACGCTAACGATTTTTGCTTCTTCTTATAGTGATGCTAATGAAGAGCCCTCAATTAATCATTCAATTACACTCCAAAACCATGACATTACTAAAGCATTCCCTCCCTCAATAGAGGGGGGTATCAGTTATGTATGGTCTAATGGGTGTGGAGTGAACCCACCTCATCCGAGCTGCAGGATGTTAAACTACCAAGCGCCAGTTTTCTTTAAAAAATGACATTAAAATGTGTCCCCTCCCCATGAGTCATACACGGGGTTCCCCACCTTTGACAATCTGCATTCCCACTGGTCCCCAAGGGAGTGAATTCATTCACCACATGGAATGAGATCCTCTTTATTTGAGCGGTGTTTTTTCATTGGGAGAGGGAAACCACCATGGTGTAATACCCAAGCCTTTCTTGTGGGAGGAAGAATCTATGCTCTTCCTATCTTCCTGCTAGCCGAAGACCATGGGGGGGGGGGGGGAGGGCACCAGATCCATCCTTTATTCGTTGCGAAATCCCTCTCTATCAAGGAATTGTCCCCACCGGGCCTCCGTCCTGGAGTATGTCCCACTCTCCAACTCCTAGGGCTGTTAACCATGAATAAGCCCATTTTTCCTCATTGTGCCGCTAACCATGTGTTTGCCCAATTCCACAATCCATGGTCGCACCTTCAGAGACGTGATTATTAGGCCTTTGTTTCATTTGTTTCTCACAACGAGAATAAATCATGAAGGCTCAGATTAAGAATCGACCATGACAACCTCCCAGGTAATCCTAGAGTGTATTCCGAAAACACCTTCCTAACTATATGAAATTTGGCCTTTACCAATTCATGGTATATAGGATGCCTCCCTACGTTTCATGAACAACAACCATTGGTACATACTCCCTTCATGTCGACTCACCAACACCTTAGAAACTATGTGAAATATGATCCCTGTCATGGAATGGTACAAAGGAACCTCATGCTGGTTCAATTCAAACAACCATTGGTTTAGATCCACTTTACATCGATCCATCCCCATCCTACATGATGTTAAATTGTAAGCCCCATTTTCATCCTACATGACAATAAACTGTACGCACTCGAACTATGTGGGCTATGATCCCTATCTCCTAGACATGGTATATAGGAAGCCTCCATGAGTATTGACTACAACGAGTGGTCAGACGTTGTGACCCCATCCAGCGGTAAGCTTTTGTGACTTCATCTAGTGGTAAGTCATTGTCAACCCAAAAAATGTTAAGTCATTTTGTACCCCGATCGATGGTAAGTCGTTGTCAGTCCCAACTAGTGGTAAGCCATTTTGTTTCCAATCTAGCCATAAGCAATTATATTCCACTTTGTTTGGACCAACATCCCTGGTCCACCCTCAGGCATCTGACCAACCTGGGGTACAAAATATTCATAAGAACCAGTATATCATCGGGTCATTTTCCTCTGCGGACACCCTGATTGTATTCCTTTATCCGGAACAAAATGGACATTGGTCATTGCCAAGGCATGATACGTAGGAATCCTCCCTGAGGATCAAGAACATCACCCATGTCTCATCATTGTCTTTTCCCCTCGAATATGTGCTTTGGGATGCTAATGCACTGATCCCCGGAGGATCCACGTCCTCCAGATCTGATCCATATGTCCCTTCCCGCGTGCCACCACCTCAGGCCTCCCATCACCCCACTGAACTATGCAGACATTGATTCCCTACTATGAGGATATGACAAAAGCCTCATAGAGGTTGAAGACCAATGTCATTGTCTCCCTCGAGTCGACATCATCTCATTACACGTCATCATTAATTAACCTTCTATCACACATCCTAATTTTTACCTTGGACGCCACATCCAATGAGATCAAGCCAATTCACCTTTTAACTACACATATATGTAACAAGCACACTAACAACATTTTATTCTGGATATCAGTGATCCCTACAAGGGTTTCACCAATCTAATACAATCATGTCAATGTTCTAATATGTCAAATATGTCTCCCCTAGATGTTAAACAAATGGCATACCCTTTTTTAAACATGGAAAGCTGGGGAAAACCTCAATGACATTTTTATGGAATATAATTCCCCACATTCAACGTGTGAGGCCAAAGCATTCCACATCCTTGTGATGCCATATAATTAGGGGAAGAAACCCAGATGCTCTAGTGTCCCATCTTCCAGACAAGATAATGATATCCAACCAGAGTAATCCCCCGAATGATGATTTCTGCCCTGATTGTACCCCTCGGAATGTCCTGAAAGATGTGGTGTTAAAGTCCAGTGTCCATAAAGAGATGGCACTGGGAAGTGTCTCATGAACAACTTCTTAATCTCTATGGGAGACATGGACTTGGTGTTGAGTTTCAAGGAGGAATCCATAGAAGTATGAACTGAAATCCCATCATCCTGTTTCAATCAAGAAGAAAATGTACCTGAATAAAGAACTAATGCCACCAACCATTAGACAAATGTAATGTAGGGAAATAGATATGTCTCTTTGAAAAATGGATGCGTGTGTCCTGGAGAAAGTGTCAGAAATAAAAATAGTGAACCAGACATGATGATATTTTCCACAATGTGTATATTAGTAGCATTCGAGATATTGGTGGATTAGCATGTATCTAGATCTAGTTTTCTGATTCCAGGCCCAACCATGAAAATAGTGGACTTAGCATGAAACTCACCAAAATATGGGGATATCAAAACATTGGACATCATGGCCTATGACGTTGTCAGTGTAGAACCATTTTACCATCCATGGGAGATGGAATGGCACTGTGGAACAGAAGGTCGATTTCTTTGTTTCTGCATAAACTGTTTAATCTCCCAGTAATCAAAAACTATGCTACTGCACCAGGAAACTGATCACCACCCACCCACTGATGTAGGGGTATGGGAAATTTCAATACAAAAATCCCATGTGGCACAACTACTTTTGTGATAGCTTCTACACCCCATATCCCCCTTCTGAATTCATACAACGAAGGGGGATAAGTGACCTCATATGTCGATACAAGTAGGATGGTATTATTCAGATTTGGAATAAAACCCTCTAAATTTTAGAGGTGTTTGTGCATCGTTTCCAACACATCCTCCATGTTCTGCATCAGGATCCACTACTCCCCACCCCAATGTAAAATCATTTCGAGAGCTTCTCCCTAGAATGACTCATCCCTCCCCTACGCCGATGTCGTAGAGATGTCTCGTCCAGCCCATCCGAGATCCCATTCTAAGGGCCCCTAATTTGGGCCCCACTAGGCCGCGTCAGTGCCACCCCCTAGTCCCACATGTTGAGGAGTAGGCAAGCTATGTACCTACACCATCGACCCTAGTCTGGCTGACCAGACGCCAACGTCGGGCATATGCCTATGAGGACGCCTACCGAGGGGCGTCGACATCATCAACTATTGTGGCCCAGGAAACCACTAACTTATATAATCATCCTTTTATACAGATAGAGTAGGGGAAATTATATACCTGGCCCGGATCAATGACCCAAATGCTCCCTGGGTAGGCTGGGTTGACTCTCTCGGCCACCGGTAGGGGGACAACCCGCCGCGGAACGACCCACGACAGTAACAGCCACTATGGAGGTCGTCCACTTACCGCCGCCATAGAGAATCACGTTCTCCCCACTTCCACTAATGGCATGGAAGTCCACCACATGAAACTGTGAATCTGAACATGGGTCACCCCATGGAAGTGACACTCATTACAGATTCCTCTCCCACGCTCATTACATCGGTTATGGGGCCATTCCTCCATCAAAAAACACTCGATATAGAGATGATACACATCTGGTCAGTATTCAGTATGGGAGACATCCCCATGGCCTTTCATAAACTATAGAAGGTCCTCTATTCCTTAGTCATTCGAGGAGTGAAGTTCTTTTTTGCTTCACCAGCACCCAACAAAAAAGTCCTAACCATGTTTGGATTAACCTTTACAAGGACACTCCTCACACTGATGCTACCAGGAGAATCAAGCATGGAGGATCCACCCATGCTCCACTCAGCTCTGGTGGAGGTCCTACATTTTCAATAATTTCCTTCGGGGTCCCCTCCACACACCAGCTACTGAAAACAGAGGTCCTTCCTATGTTCCCTATGAAATCTGTATGGGTACTCCCCGCACCCCCGCTCACTCAGGATGAAGTCCTCCCCACCCCAGCACGAGTACGGCCGAAGGACCACCTCGTTCCATAAGTCTACCCTATCTTAAAGAACCATATCCGGTTAGGAGGGTGGGACATGGCTTCCATAATGAGAATGCCGAGAAAATACATACCGGGATTAGAGTAGTATACTTATCATATTTGGATGCCGAATACGACTCAACGGTAGAACCCTCTCCTAGATACATAGTGTCAAGGGTCATTGTAAGAACAAGGGGTAACATCCTCATACTTCTAAAATGTGAGGTACACTGGATTCCAACTTCCCTTAGAAGGTATATCCAAGAGGATGATAATTTGGAAACTCTATAGTTTACGGTCTTGCAATTTCCACCATCATCACCAAAAGCACTCTCTACCTTGACTACAGATCACATAGAGAAATTCTAGGGAACAATTGAAGACGAGAACTAGTGTGGTCCACCACCACCATTCATAGTCCCTGCCCCAGAAATTTTAGTTTTCATCCTGCCATATTGTGATTGGGTGGAAATGTCACTACTCTGTTCAGATGATAGCCTAAGATGCAACATTTTTTCAGCTCGCTCACCATATTCTCAAGGGGCCAGCCCACCGTCCTAGTGGTCTGCCTTAGTGCCACTGCTAATTCCCCAACCACCTCTATTTGACAATTGGGGAAATGAAGGGATAGACCCTGAGTCTGTTATGGGGAGCTTGTGGGGCATTCCAATGGCATTTCATTTCCCTGAGATGTTTTGGCAAGTTGTAGCACTGACATTTAGTGCTCTGTAATCACTCACCACGGAAGTAGTCAAGTGCTTCTGTTGGACCATCTAGGTGACTCATTACCATCTACATCATCGATGAGTGGAATATCCCAACAGTCTAGCGCACACACGTAGAAGACATTGGCCAACAATGTTATTTGGTAGATTTGGCTGCAATCCCTGCCGCCCAGCTCCCTGAGCCACCGAGACACCATAGGTACTTCCAACAATGATGCATCCAGGGCTTTAAATATCTCTGCATGATAAACAACAATGACACTCCCCATGTAAAAATATGTTTCTGGGGGAAGTATTCCTCCCTCTATTTTAGTTCCATCCGACACCAACCGGATTTTCAATGAGACATTGAGGATATACCTTTAGTCATGGTTGTGGATAACATGGATAACCTATCAGAGAGATAGAACGTGTTGGAGATCCTTGATGGGGACATACCCCCTGAGGGAGGCCACAACTCTTGGATATGTTGGGATGGGTAACTCACTACCAGAGAAATATATTGGGTCTTCCATGCCAACTGAGGTACTGGTCTTCAGTAGGAATCCCAATAAGGGAAAGGAACACCTTAGAGCTATCAAACTCTCCGACCCATCTGGATAAGTGCATAATGATAAAGATGGTCCCAAAAAATCCATGTAGCATCAAAAACATTCTAAACACAAGATGATGGTCGATGAAATCCTTTCTAAATACACTGTAGAGCGACATCTAGAATAGTGTGATCCTTGTCTGGGAAGCAAGGGAAGGCACAACATCCCCTTGAAAAACTACCCTCAGCTGACCATGACTATCCTGCCCACAAAGATAGGGCTGAGGATAGAACATATGGCTAGAGGACATTGTTTGTGCTGCCAAATCCTCATGAACGGCGTGGCAATTTTCTTATCCCATCTCAGTTTCCCCCAGCTACTCCACAGGTTGATCCACCAACTGCTCCACGAGCCACTGGGGATTTTTATCGTGTTGAAGAACCTTCTAATGAAATAGTAGATTAGGATTCCCATCAAGAGAGGAATCCCCACCTAGTTGATCAAATTTGTTCACTCATTTCCAGCTTTGAAGCTTTATAGACTCGACTGGTGGTGATCTCGCCTAATGAAAAGCCATAACCGACATGGATGGATGATATGCCAACACCCCCAAGTTTATGAAATCCTAAATATTCTCCCATCAATGGGATATGAAGCCCACCATAGCACAAGACCACTTTATCACAATGTGTGGACCCATGTTGGGAACTCCAATGTAGCAGAATGCTACCAAACATCGGTGTTTTGTACAGACAACGGAGTGGTCGGTGTATTTCGGGTATAACTAGTTCCTCATCTGATCATAGCCGACTATGAGGTCCTCCGTATGCAATTACTTCTACCAGTTCAGTTCCCGCACTCGAATGAAGAATATCACATACCTATTCAAGTGAAGGATGAGGCTTGATTAGCACTTTATAGACATTGTTTCCCAGTGTAAAAGACTCATATACTCTATTAACATACCGCTGACTTAGGAGAAAATGTTCCTGATGTGCATACAAAATGTAATGATGGAAATAGTCCCTTTTCTGATCACCCAAAACTACCCCAGGAGATTCCATGAATGCCATGATAGGGCCTAGTTCCGAGAAGGATCCTTACCACTAGCTCGCCAAGCACGCTTGTTGCCTCTGACAATACCCATGAGAATGGCCACCAAGGATGAGCTCGCCGCAACGGCTCGAACAGTAGCCCCTAGGAAACTATAGTTGTTACCAGTGGAGCCACCTCCATAGCCATGCGTGGACCTCCACCTTAGGCGCTGCATCAGGCCTAGCAGCACCCACCTCAGAATCGGGAGGTGGCCTCTCACAATGTACCTCCACCTCACATGCGAGATAACCAGGCTAAACCATCTTGAAAGGCTCATCCAGCCCCTCTTTAGGGTCATGATCCAAGGTCCCTATTCTCGGATAGGAGGAACCATACCATCCTTTTTAAAAAGGATCAAGTCCCTGGTTATTTCTTAAGTGTCCTGGATCAGGCTATTATACATTTTCCTGAATGCAGAAGGACAGAAGATGCGAACCTCATAGGGAACCCTAATTACTATCGCTATAATCGGATCTTGAGGAAGACCCTCAAATAGTGATATGTGTTTAATGACTAGATTTGGGACTGTGTGGATAACAAAAATATCTTGTTAGGGCCAGCTCTGGCATAGGTGGCATGTGTCTTTATGTGGTCAGACAATGATAGTGACTGCGAAGGCGAGTGACATCAGTTTTCTAGTAGAGAGTCCCAAAAGTATGATGATTGTATGTCTTGAAAAGTAGTCGACCATTCCCATGGTGTTATCCGTGAATGAGTAAATTGACCAGAACCTTCAGAATTTCCATCTACTACTTCTGAATTGTTATCTTAGTAGTCCCCTTCTCAGAAGAGAAAATGTAGGCAGCGCAAGGGAAAACAAATCCCCCTTCCAATGCCATCTTCATCCCACACTCTCAGAGATATAATGGCCCTGGATATGGGGATACCTCCTAGAATCCATCGAGTAGTGGAAGACTATTCAAGTGACTATCCAAGGTACACCTCGGTAAAAACTATAGAGTGGGTAAACCCCTACATAATTCCAGACGATGGAGAGAAGCAGGTGAATATTCCAAATGTACCTAGCCATATTCATCAACGACGAAGCGATGGAAATGGGGGTCATCTATGTTCCTCAAGAAGTTCCTTTAGCTATAAATTTCACACAACTGAAACCATGCAGCAGGCCCAACACAGAACTCTATCTATACAACCTTCTCATCGGGTGACATCAGGTCTGATTTCCCCGCCATTCTTGTTGTTGGATCGGGTAGAGCCACCTCTATGGCACCATGATCAGCCATGCCCTACTGCTGGCCTGCCTCAGACATCTATCCCACATTCATATGTTACTCTGCACACTTTGAATAGTGAGTATTGGGATATTACTAGCACAAGTAATCCACCAACCCAGATTCCATGGCCCACTATACCTCCTATCATAGAGCGACCTCTTGCAAGGAGAAGATCTTGTGTGGCATGAATGTATGATGTTTTTTAACATCTTTAAAGTATTCCATCCATGATCTAGATCCTTGAGGCCCTCCTCCTATCATGAGGTATGTGTGAGGCCCTATATGAGGCTTAAAATTTCCCCTACGGTTTGAGATGGAGGTAGTGGCCGAATAAGTCATTCGTGGTGAGGTTGTCGAGAATGCTGAATTTTAGTCCATAATCCCATTATTTAGAGAAGATGAAGGCTCTCGACTGAAGTGTCACATTCTCCCACTATATATCACTACCCAGTTCAATGGCATGGTGGTTTACCACTGTCTTGTCAACACGGGCTCAGGGATCATCCTAATCCCAACTCATACATTATGAAAACCGGGATTGTCTGAGGATGATCTGATTCCCTCTAACATATGAATCAATGGTTATGAGAGGATGTAAAAAACACAAGTCTACTAGATTAAGTTGAAGACCATGTTCGATGGTCTGATTTCTAGCACTGAGTTTATAGTTGTCTCCCGTGACACCGCCTACAATGTTTTTATTGGTAGATCATGGATCCACCTATATTTGGTGGTTGGTTCATCATATCAGTAGTGCCATAATAACTCTATTAATGTTCATGTGGGAATGATTCAAGGTGATGAATCCCCAATTTACTTTTTTGAATCCCACTATCTAGATGTCGACTATTACAAGACAAAGGACAAGCATATTCAGTCTAATAAGGTGAGCATGCTATGATAGTGACTGACCCATGGGAAGATCTAGATGATGCATATGTCTTTCCATTCAATCGTGTAGATGCAAAGTATTGATGTACATTGACATTACACTAATTTTTTGGAATACTTAATGCATATCAAAAACTGACACACAAGGACCATAATAGTTTAGTGTCTTTGGAAACTCGGAATATAATCTTCTAATCTTGGTGAAAGATCTTCAACATCTCCCATAAATATCTTCTTTTTTTCTTACCTAAAACCATTATTTATATCTTGGGGAAAAGAAAACATATAAATGGTGAGATAAAATGCTCAGTAAGTGTAGGAATGTAGAAAATAAAACAAACCATATATATTTGATCTTCAAAACATGAACATAGTATTTAAACATCAAAATATTGAGCAATGACCTAAAACATGGACGTACATGAGGAGTAGATCATAATGGATCATAAATCTTTATAAAATAGCATGGGAATAAAGCATGAAATTGTGTAAACCATTAATCCCATGTTTTGATTTCCATAGTAGCCAAGGCATTGCTGCTAAGACCATCTTAGTGGACAAAGTCCCTTACTGAACCGGGTTTACTTGTCGTTCCAGCCCTGTATTACTAAACCAGATTTACTTGTCGTTTCAGCCATGTCTATCTCATGAGATATAAATATTTACACAATGAATTGGAAGGAGATATATGTCCCACCCATCTCATAATAAAAACATTTTTATGTGTGCCACAAAATCATAAATCATAAATCATTGCATAACCCATGTAATAAAAATGGGATTCATAAACATGGTGACATCATAAAACAATTCAAATAAGATAAATGAATTCATAAAAATAATTCCATCAAAACATAATCAAATCAATGTAATAATAGGGATAGAAACAGAACCCAATATTATCTTAGATGGAAAATAATTTTTATAAAACACTTGAACTCCATTATTGAGGAAAATATCATTTCTACTTCAAAAACATGTTATCTTTATTATCATGTCATTCAATTTTAAACTAAAAGATTTTGATTAAAAATAAACTCGAAATCTTGTAAATTAAGCTTCATGGAAATTATGTTCTATGAAATCATAACAATCCATTCATGCCGTATATGTTTAAAAAAACATTCATCTTGTACTTTTGCTGGAAAATTCAAAGAGTACCTTGTATGGTAAACAAAAGAAAGATTCCTTACATACAATGTAATAAAATTCAAAAATGGTTAAAAAGGACTTTAAACATTCATGAAACCATTTTTAGAAAATAGGGACATGGATTATAAATATAACCCCAGTAAAAACTAATGAATAAACAATCTCGGATAAAAACGAGATTGGAAAAGTTATACCTTACCTTAGGTCTGATATGCTTCGTACATATCAAAAACTCCTGTATAATGATTTAAATAATTTTATTGAATTATTACAGAATCATATTCATTGTTATGATATCATATATGGTTCACTTATGACTTTATATTACCCATTCTTTTGTAAATTCATGTTGAAGTAGCGTTTTGGGTAAAATCGTTTCATTTATCGTCCATGTTTTGATTTGTAATTATTAATATGATTACTTAGATCATGATTAAATAATTCCAGAATATATATCATGATATATATATATATTATATTCAGAATATACATATATATAATAGATTGATAAATGGAAAGAAATACACCGTTCGTGGAGACGGTTGGCCATACGTGCACAAGAACGATGTTTTCTTTTCCTTACTGAATTGAATGGAATTAAGTAGATGACATACATATATTTATACATATATCTAGTATAATTATTATTTCATTTATTTCATGATTACTTATTATATATACTTTATAATAATTCTTGAATTGTTACCATGGAAAATGAATCTCATCGCGTCGTGGAGATGGTAATCCGTACGTACGCACGAGCGATGATATCGTTCCAATAATTATTAAATTGAATTGGAGTGAATGATATAATATCTTAGAATCAGTATTATTTTATAATAATCATATTTAGTTATTATTTACACCATTATACCCATCCATGTAAAGTGGTGGTACAAAACAGATTTCCCCACGGCGTGGAGACGGTATTTTGTACGTACGCACGCGCGTTGATTTTGTTTTCCTTTGGATGGATAGATGGTGAAATATAGTTGTTTTATATTTATAATAAAATATCAGTGTACGTGTGATACTGATGATATTAATTTGAAATGAAAAAACTAATGAAGAAGAAGTATAAGTATAAATAAATTTTGAAGAATCGGTAACGAATATTACCTCTTCTTGGACACGCCTCTTTGAAACCTCCTTTTAGGGGACTAAGATTGGTCTTTGAAGAATACCAAGACCTCTAAAATGTTTCTAGGGAAGTGGAGAAGAGAAATGGGAAGAGTTTTTCCGAGCATCAATACTCAAAATGGTGTGAGGAGGAGAGAGAGGATGTGCCCTTTTATAGGGGAGGAGAGGGGAACCTTTGGAATTATAAGAAATATTAATTAATAATAAATTCCAACCCCATGTAAAAACATCCAAAATGACTGAAATCCAATGATTATATGATATAGGGTTCTAATCTCATCAACCAATAAAATTTAGGCAAGTTGTGATTTTATTTTAGACATTATCAACAGGATTTATCTTTATATAATCTATTTAATGTTATTTGTGGTAATATTATTCTAAATTTTAAATCATTATAAATGATTACTTATGTTTTGTTAATTGTCCATAATTTTATAATTTATTACATTTTCTACCATATAAATTTAAATTTATAATTTTTAAATATTATTGTGAATTTTAATTGATTTTATAATAAGTAATTTTTATAAAATAACAATAGTGTAAACTTTGTCACTATTCATTTATTGGAATTTAAATAAAATATACGCAGATGATATGTTCAAAATAAAAGATCTAATAGATTCATAACATGTCATATTTATCTAGATAATTAGTGGATCACATTATATAGTTCATTTAATATTTATTTTGACACATTAAAAATCACTTTTTTGATATTTCAATCAATAAAATAATTTCAACATCACTATTGTGTCATAATTAATGATACTTATTTAATCCCTAAAAATTATAAATAAATTCATATTATGTAGATAATTTTATTATATTTCTAGGGACTATTTATATCCGATGTTTTATGATGTTTATCAATAAATTAACGTTATTACACTTATAAGATTTAAGAGAGATACATGTTGTCACATTCTTTGGTTTTAATAATAATTATATTATTTCATGGTCAAAAGTCCATGAAATGAATCTATTCAAACCCTTATGTGATATGGGTCGAATTTAATTCATCCAATAGTATTTTTAAAGTGTTAGGGTAATTTTATAACATTATTTTTACCCCGAATTACCCAATTTGCCTTTAAATATAGTAAATAAAAATTACCGTAGTTACTATTCATAATGCCTAAAAATAAAAAGTAGCTTATTAACATAATTTGGACCTAATGATTCCAAATATGGAATCCATTTTTTCAAACTAAAATCATAGATTTTTTCAGAAATTAATTTAAAATTAATCCCGCTGTTAAGAAAATGGGTTTTAAAAGTTAAAACATTGCAAAAGATTGAAATAATTTTACATATTAATTCAATGTAAAATAAATGATAATTACATACACTATATTAAATGGTAAAAATATATTCTATTTATTCATTATAAAAATTAAATATTATAATTTAACAATATAAATTATTACGATGAAAAAAGTTGTTTTTAATTAAAATATAGCGTGTTTTTACTATTCATTAAAATATGAAAGTTATCAGAATAATATGAAACATTTATCCAAAGTAAATTTTTATAAAATGATTCCAAAAAATAATTATATTTTGTTAAATTGAACTTATAAATTTTTCAAAAACTAGATTTAAAGTGGGTGCACCATCAAAAGGCGGCAAAACTGCATTTTTTGAAAAATACTTATTTTTCTTGAAAAATTTAATTTGTTCTCATACCATGTTCTAGAAAATGTGTAAAATGAATAATAATGTTATAAAATTAAAAATATAGTCAATAATACTCATAACGGCTAGTCCATAATAATATTATAACAATATATCATTGTTTAGTAAAACTCGGTATTGCGTACACCACACGCTATTGAGGAAGGTCGCGATGGCGTTTAATGCAAGTCAAATCAGAGATGCATGTAGTGAAAGATCCCTTTGTTGTTGCCTATAACATAATCCAACCATATTTCATTTAAACATTTAATATATATATATATACACTCAATTTTGCGTAGAATAACTGCTATCAAATGAACATGAAATGTGTGTAACATGATCCATGAATAGTGTTGTGTATACTAAAATCTAATACAGTGTTGCGTATAGAACAATCTAATTTTGGGGTAGCATATAACATAATACATTAAAGAAATTAAATATATAATTCTCATAAAATCTCAGGTTGTCATATTCTACCCACATTAAAATGAATTTCGCCCTCAAAATTCGTCGGGGTTATAAATCATTTACTATTCATAGAAACCAACATCATAAAAAGGAATACTAAAACAAAATTTTAAAAACTAAGGTATGATATGTAACGATTACCCAATATAACTCATCACTAGGTTTCTAGATAAGAGAACATAGGTGAAAATATGGATATGGAAGAAAAATCTAACCATCATGTTCTGATGGAGAGTGGTAGAGAACATGGCTATGAAAAAGCCCAGAATCAAAAATCTATAAATTTGTGATGATATATGGTATCATCTTATTCATCAGATATGAGAGTACTAGGACAAATTTTTTGTTTTTCAATATCATTTCCCTAAAGTTGATTAATTAAAATAAATACTTACTTGATTTTGGTACAATCTCACCGTTGTTCGTGCCTTGAACAATTTCCACTTCATATCTTAAAGAAATGAAGTTGAATTTATCATTCATGAAGTGTTAGAAGATCGTGCGATAGAATGATAAGTCATTCCATCCATCTCAAACAAAATGATAGAAAAATTTATATAGATAAGTCTATCTTATGGTTATATTAATCGTATATGGTTCCAAAAATGGACTTATACTTCATCTATCATAACAGTTATGAAATTATAACTAGTTTCTACTAACCAGGGACTTCCTGTAGGTTAGTGGTAGGCAATAAAGGCATGTCACACTTAGTTTGTGTGTTCGATTCCCGCAACCTTGTCTGATGCGATGGGTTGTCGCCCATCCTACAGGTTGTCCTTTTTATAAAACTACACTATTATAACATTACATAAATAATATCGAAAAATAGTTCTAGCCTAAAACAATACTATCTGATGTCTAACATAATCCATCCAATCTTTAGAATTATTCATATGTCCAATATCATAGTATAAAGAAAATGATTGTTGTAATGGTCACATAACAAGCACGCGAATACCATCATTCATATGTCATAATATTTATCTTGTTGATCGCATTACAAACATGTGAATACCTCAATCATGTATTCTCTTCAAACATGAATTACCATAGAACCTTAGTGAAAACATGAATGATGTCAAAAGTCAACTCTTTCCACATACCCAAATACCAAAATTTAGATATACTCAAACCATGATATCACTTTGTCCTTATATCATTCATGAGCTCAGGAACTCTATCATACATGTTATTTTCTCCTTGTCTATTCATTATGTGCATATCATCTACTTTCCAAAAATATTTCAATCACTTTTCATGGTTACTGGTTCCATATAATTATTGAAATCCAATACATAGATATTCCAAAATTCCATGATACTATTTTAAAATCCAATTACATAAACACTTAATCATTACACAACATCATTTTCATACTCAACATCACAAATAGTGATCACATGTTACTTCCCTTTATCCTGTTGCTTAAGAGGTTTCTCATGTTGATCATTATTAACCCTTGGATTGGAACATTGATTAGCATAATGCCCCATTTCCTTGCACTTGAAGCATTGAAGCATTGGTGGTGCGTTATATATAAACTTTTTACCATTACATCGACACTAAGCTTCTCGATGACCTTATTTTCCACACTTGAAACATTTTCTAGTACCTTTTAGAAAATCTCTTCCATGTTTCTTTCCACACATTGAGCATAATGAAAAAATCACCTTATTTTCACCATTGTTCTGAGATTTTTCCTTGAACTTCATCTTTAGTTTCTTGTCAAAACCATGAGATGGATATGTAACCCCAACTTCCATTTCTTCTTTGATTGCATAACGCACAATTTCTTCATAGAGACTGAAGTCTGTTATAGCTAATGCCCTTTGAAGACTTGGTTTTAAGCCACTGAAGAATTGATCAAATTTACTTTCAGGTTGGATGATAAAGCCAGATGAATACCTTAAAATCCTTGTAAAATTCTCTAAATATATACCAACAGATTCATCATCCTTTTGCTTACGCTCAACGAACTCCTTTTCCATCTTTGTTCGAAGAATATGAGGGAAGTACATATTGAAATATAAGATCATGAACTCATCCCATTCCATAGATTCAATTTCATTTTGGGGCCTTGTATTCTTAATCAGAGTCCACCACTGGTCTGCTTCACCTTTTAAATGGTAAACAGCCAGAATGAGTTTTTCTTGTTCCAATCATCGATGTATGGAAAATATCATTTCAATGGTATTGATCCATTTCTCAGCAACAACTGAATCAGAAGACCCGCTGAAAGAAGGTGGATGTTGCCTCATGAAGGACTCAATAGAATATTTTTCCCTTCTCTGCTCATTAGGAAGTCCAGAATGATTCATTGTTTGTGTAAGTATAGAAATAAGATTCTGCACTCTATCCCCCATAACAATGGTTGGTTCAGGAGGACAATCCTTGCATTTTCCATTACATTAATCAACATGGTTCCTTTGGGTTCCTTCCATCGTCTAAAACCTAAAACGAATAGTGTGAGAGGAAAAAATAATTCTAGGGAAATCAAAATAATAAAGGAAGAGTACCTTCAACATATAACATCTTAGGGTTAATTCTAATATTGTTACCGTAATTATAGGACTATAACCTATACTTATAATAATATTTAGAGACATCCCTAGACATACCTTAGAAATATATCTAGGGATTTCACTAAAGTTTTTTCATCTTAGTTTACAAAGTTTGACTAATCCTTTCCTCTGATACCAATTGTAGAGGCCCAAGGAATGACGTACATGGACATTACATTACTTTTTCGGAATACTTAATACATAAAAAAACAGACACACAAGGACTGTAATAGTTTAGTGTCTTTGGAAACTCGGAATATAATTTTCTAATCTTGGTGAAATATCTTCAACATCTCCCATAACGATCTTCCTTTTTTTCTTACTTAAAACCATTCTTTATATCCTGGGGAAAAGAAAACATATAAAGGGTGAGCTCAAATGCTCAGTAAGGGTAATCATGGAGAAAATAAAACAAACCATATATATTTGAACTTCAAAACAGGGAAATAAAATTTAAACAAAGAAATCTTGAGAAATGACATAAAACATGGAAGTACGTAAGGCATAGATCATAATGGATCATCAATAATGATAAAATAGCATGGGAATAAAGCATGTAACTGTGGAAACCATTAAGAACATGTTATTATTTCCATAGTAGCCAAGGCATTGCTGCCAAGACCATCATATTGGACAAAGTCCCTTACTGAACTGGGTTTTCATATCGCCCGAGCCCTGTATTACTAAACTGGATTTACTTGCCATTTCACCCATGTCTATCTCATTAGATATAAATCGTTACCCAATTAATTGGAGGGAGATATAGGTTCCACCCATCTCAAAATTAAACCATTCTTATGTGTGCCACAAAATCATAAATCATACATCATCGCATAACCCCTGTAATAAAAAGGGGATTCTTAAACATCGTGACATCTTTAAACAATTTATATAAGATAAAATAATTCCTAAAAATAATTACATCACAACATAATCAAATAAATTTAATAATAGGGATAGAAAAAAAACCCTATATTATCTTAGATGGAAAATAATTTGATAAAACACTTGAACTCCATTCTTAAGGAAAATATCTTTTCTAATTCAAAAACATTTTATCTTTCTAATAATGTCATAAAATTTTGAACTAAATGAAGTTGATTAAAAATAAACTTGAAAACATGTAAAGGAAGTTTCATGGAAATAATGTTCTATGAAAATATGAAAATCCATTCATGTCGTATAAGTTAAAAAAACATTCTTCTCGTACTTTTGCCGAAGAAGTCAAAAAGTACCTTGTATGGTAAAAAAAGAAGGATTCCTTACATAACCTGTAGTAAAAGTCAAAAATGGGTAAAAAGGACTTTAAACATACATGAAACCATTTTTAAAAAACAGGGACATAGATGATAAATATAACCTACGTAAATACTTATTAATAAACAATCTCAGATAAAAACGAGATTGGAAACGTTATCCTTTTCCTTGTGTCTAATATGCTCCGTACGTATCCGAACCGCCTGTATAATGTTTTAAATAATGTCATTGAATTATTATAGAATCATCTTCATTGTTATGATGTCATATATGGTTCACTTATGACTTTATATTACCCATTCATTTGTAAATTCATTTAAAGTGGCGTTTTGGGTAAAATCGTTTCATTTATCTTCCGTGTTTTGACTTGTAATTATTAATATGATTACTTATATCATGATTACATAATTCTAGAATATAAAACCTGATATATATATATAATATATATTCAGAATATACATATATATAATAGATCGATAAATGGAATGAAATACACCATTCATGGAGAAGGTAGGTCGTACGTACGCATGAACGCTGTTTTCGTTTCCTTATTGAATTAAATGGAATTAATTAGATGACATATATATATATATATACACATAAATCCAGTAGAATTATTATTTCATATATTTAATTATTACTTATTATATATACTTCATAATCATTCTTGAATTGTTAACATGGAAAATTAATCTCATCGCATCGTGGAGACGGTAATCCGTACATATGCACGAGTGATGATATCCTTCCAATATTTATTGAATGGAATTGGAGTGAATGATATAATATCATAGAATCTGTATGATGTTATAATAATCATATGTAGTTATTCTTTGCATCATTATACCCATCCAAGTAAGGTTGTGGTGGAAAAAGAGATTACACCACGGCGTGGAGACGGTATTCCGTACGTACGCACGCGCGGTGATTTCGTTTTCCATAGGATGGATAGAAGGTGAAATAGGGTTGTTTCATATTTATAATGACATATAAGTATATGAGTGATACTGATGTTATTAATTCATCATGAAACAACTAATGAAGAAGAATTAGAAGAATTAAAAAATTTGAAACAATCGATAACAGATATTACCTCTTCTTCGACACGCTTCTTTGAAACCTCCTCTTAGGGCACTAAGATTGGTCGTTGAAGAAGACCAGGACCTCTCAGATTTTTCTAGGGAAGTGTAGAAGTGAAATGGGCAGAGGTTGGCCAAGCTTCAATACTCATAATTGTGTGAGGAGGAGAGGGAGGAGGTTCTCTTTTATAGGGGAGAAGAGGGGCACCTTTGGAATTATAAGAATTATTAACTTATAATAAATTACAACTCACCTAAAAAATCCAAAATGTCTCAAATCCGAAGATTAGATGAGATATTGTTGTAATCTCATCAACCAATAAAATTTATTCATGTTGAGATTTTGTTTGAATCATTATCAACAAGATTTATCCTTATATAATCTATTTAATTTTATTTGTGGTAATAACATTCTAAATTCTAAATCAGTATAAATATTACTTATGTGTTGTGAATTGTTCATAATTGTATACTTTATTACATTTTAGACCATATAAATTTAAATTTATAATTTATAAATATTTTTTTGATTTCAAAACAATATTTTTATTTTTATTTTTTATAAAATAACAATAATGTCAATTTTGACACTATTCATTTATTTGAATTTAAAAAACATATACAGAGAATATATGTTCAAACTAAAATATTTAATAGATTCATAACATGTCATATTTGTCTATAAAATCAGTGGATCACATTAAACAGTTCATTTAATATTTATTTTAATACTTTTAAAATCATTTTTTTGATATTTCAATCAATAAAATAATTTCAACATCACTATTGCGTCATAATTAATGTTAATTATATAATCCCTAAAAATTATAAATAAAATCATACAATGTAGACAATTTTATTAGATTTCTAGGGACTATTTATATCTGATTTTTTATGATGTTTATCAATAAATTAAAATAATTATACTTATAAGTTTAAAGAGAGTGACATGTTGTCACATTCATTGGTTTTAATAATAATTAAATGATTCCATGGTCAAAAGACTATGAAATGAATCTAGTCCGAAACATAGGTGAAATGGCTCGAATTTTATTCATCCAATAGTATTTTGGAAATTGTTAGGGTAATTTTATATTCTTATTTTTACCCTTAATTACACGATTTAACTTTAACTGTAGTAAATAAAAATTACTGTAGTTACTATTCATAATGCCTAAAAATAAAAAGTATCATATTAACATAATTTATACCTACTGATTCCAAATATGGAATCCGTTTTTCCAAATTCAAATCATAGAAATTTCAGAAATTAATTTAAAATTAATCCCGCTGTTAAGAAAATGAGTTTTAAAAGTTAAAACATTGCAAAAGATTGAAATTATTTTACATATGAATTCAATGTAAAATAAATGATAATGACATAAATTATATTAAATGGTAAGAATATATTTTATTATTACTTTATACCCATTCAATATTATAATTTAACCATATAAATTATTACGATGAAAAAAGTTGTTTTTAATTAAAATATAGCGAGTTTTTACTATTCATTAAAATATGAAAGTTATCAGAATAATATGAATGTATTATCCAAAGATATTTTTTATATCATGAGTCCAAAGAATAATTTTAGTTTGTCAAATTGAACTTAAAAACATGTCAAAGACTAGATTTAAAGTGGGTGTGCCATCAAAAGGCGGCAAAACTGAATTTTTCTAAAAATACATATTTTACTTGAAAAAGTTATTTTGTTCTCATACCATGTTCTAGAAAATGTGTAGGATGAATAATAATGTTATAAAATTTAAAATTTTGTTAATACTATTCATAAAGGCTAGTCCATAATAATATTATAACAATATATCGTTGTTTGGTGAAATCCAGTATTCCGTACAACACACGCTATCGAGGAAGATCGTGATGGCGTGTAATGCAAGCCATGTCCGAGATGCATGTAGCGCAAGCTCCCTTTGTTGTTGCGTATAACATAATCCAACCATATTTCATTTATACATTTAATATATGTATATATACAATCAATGTTGCGTAGAATAACTACTATCAAATGAACATGATATTGTGTGTAACACGATCCAAGATTAGTGTTTCGCATACTGCAAGCTAATACGGTGTTGCATATAGAACAAGATAATTTTGGTATTGCGTATAACACAATACATTAATGAAATTAAAAAGAATAATTCTCATAAAATCTCGGGTCGTTACGAATCGATTGGAGTATACAACAATATAAATGGGATAATGCTTTGTTGTTTCTGGTACTAGTGGGAACACATTATCATTCTTAAGATACATTAGAATATCACCTCATACTCCTACAAAAATCAGGATTATGTGATCCCTGAGCCTCTTACCCCCCTAAGGTATTGGGATTTCCACCCCATTGCAATGACAATACGTCATTATTTCTTATTTCTCCCTAACAATATTAATGGGGTGAAACTGACATGCCACGATTACATCGATATCAAAAAAATTGTTCTCTTGGGCCAAAGACCAAATGGGTTCAGATCAACAACCTTTATCGCAATGGTTGTAGCAACACTAGACTTCCCTGATGCGGTGTCCACCGGCTCTCTGTCTAGTACCATACTCCCATATAGTGCTTCATAATCATAGGAAACTCCTCCCACCATGGATTCCCCCACATAAGTGAAGAAGAGGATTTAGAGGATGCTCACCCAACCTTTTAAGTTGGTGTCTCCACCACGGTCAATGAATTGGTACAGGTGAACCTCTATATTGAGGTAGAAATGAAACCCACATTGATCAGTGCCACCATGCCCCTTGAGGAGAAAAATTAGTTCATAAACATCCTAAAAAACACCATGATGTATTCACCTGAAAATATGGAAAGATTACCGTACTAGATCCTTAGGTATTTTTCCACCACCTTGGTCTCCTAGAAATGTATCCCATGTTCAAGAAGCCTCCCAAAAATATGAACCCTTTTCATGGGGGCATGGTTGTGGATGAAGATGAAAAATCATCAGAGACAATTTCATTTTGGACATCTAGTTCCCTAAGTGGATGGCCAAAATAGTGCTGTTAAGAAAAAATAATGGACAGATCAGAGTCTACATATACTTCTGGGATCTCAACCGTCAATGTTCGAAAGATGATTTTTCCCTTCCTATGATAGACTTGTTGATCAAATCTACAGCTGGGTTCCAATAAGTCTTATTCTTGGATGGGTACTATAGGTATAACCAAATATAAATTAACCCCATGGATGATAATTTTATAGCCTTCATGGCACCACAATGTATATTCTCTTACCAAGTCATGCCCTTCGGTTTAAACAAAGAGGGGGCCCCCTATAAGCTGATGATGCAACAAATATTTCTACTGATCCATAGAAAGTTTGTAGAATATTATGTATATGATCTGGGGTTCAAATATCACCAGATTCAGGTCCTTCTCAAAGACCTTGATAAAGATTTTGGCTTCCTCCGCTCCCATCACCTGAAGTTGAACCTAATTTAGTGTTCCTTTGGGATCACGTATGGAATGTTTCTCGACATCATTATCAGATATAGGAAAATTTAGATTGACCTAGAAAAGAGTAATACCATTATCTAGATGTCTCCTCCAAGAACTATTTGAGAGATTCGAGGTTTCCAAGGCTACTTAGCATGCATACTACGATTTATTGCGAATTTGGATGGTAAGAGTTATCTATTTTCTCTGATCATGAAGAAAGGCACCATTTATGAGTGTGACGAGGAGTATCAGACTACATTTGAGTAAATCATGTAGTATCTTCTCCATCCTCCAGTCATAATTCTACCCATATCAGGAATTGCAACATTACATGCAGCACCACGTGGTTCTGGTGGTGTCCCAAGTAGATATGATAATTTACACCCGGAACTGCCCCATGTTGACAGGTTGTCTAGCTATGTGGGCAGTGATTCTCTAAAAATTCGATATCAGGTTTTCCCCCCATAAGGCTATTAATGGGAATGTGTTGGAAGACTTTATCACTACTCATCCAACCATCGTAGACCAATCTCTGGACATTTATTTTTCTGATGAGGCAATCCTCTCGGTAAACCAAGCCATACCGTGTTGAAAAATGCTCTTCTATGGAGCTTCCTGAATCCACATCATGTGAAGGCTCAAATTCCCCATACTCAACAGAGTAGGCCTAGGTATAGTCTTCATTACACCGGCCCAATGAATTCTTCATTATTCATTTATATTGTTAGATGGATTGACCAATAATGAAATATTGTATTAGGTTCTGATTGGTAGCCTCGAGTAGGACCTCGATATTGGAGTACCACATTTTCATCTGAAAGGGGACTCCAAACTAGCCATCAAGTAGATCAACAGTGACTATGTCATCAAAAATCCAGATCTGGTAAAAATATTTGAACACACTCTCCCACTAATGGCCTAGTTACCATCCCTAACAGAATTTACTCATTTACCTCGATCTCATAATAGTCGATATGACACCCTCGCTAGCTTAGCTGCTTCACTTGTAGTGCATGAATAGGATTTTATGATTATCCACGTGGCACACCGGAGGGTCATTTCCCTCATCAATCCTGATGACGATGATAGCCCATAGGTAATCCACCTTACCCCATGTGTCTCCACGTCAGGACCCCCATCCCCCCGGATGCAGTGATTGGTGTGACACCTGATTATAGAACCTCCTTTGTTTAGTATCTCAATAATTATAATCTCCCAGGAAAATCGGATTGACCACAGAGAATTCGAAACCATGAATTACTTTTAACCCACTAGAACAGTTCTGGTCGTGAAAAGATCCCCTACAAGTGTGTATTTGATGGGGTTATCCTATGTAGCAATCAAAGAGGTGAGATTTCCCAACTCATGCTAGAGGTTCATGCCAGTTCTTGTGGGGCTCGTCAGACTGGGCCGAAACTATCTCACCAAATCCAGATATTGTGGTATATTTTGCCCTCCATGATCCATGACTGTATTGAGTTTTCCAAAAGGTGTCGTGCATGCAGAATTCATGCTAACATATTTCATGAGATGACATAGCCTCACTACTCCACCATGTACTCTTGGACATTTTCAGTATGGTGACATGTGGTTCTGGGACCATATCCACCTGTGACAGCTCACCAGTGCAGATTCATCATGACTGCTATAAATTTCATCTCCATGTGGGTAGAGGCAGCTCCACAAATGGTGGTCAATGACCATTCCATCATTGGCTTTGTGATATCCAACATCATCTACGGATTTGGAGTCCCTCACGCCTTCCTCACTGAAAATGACATGAACTTCTAAAGAGATAAGATAAATAAATTTTACACTAATTAAAACATCCCTTTAGTCCTTACCTCATGATATCATGCACAAGAAAATGGATAGATCAAGGCATTCAACAAAACAATCAATAAAATTATATGAAAAATGGTTGGTCAGAATAAGAAGAGTTGACCAGACAAGCTTTGCAAAACCCTCTAGTCTTATCATATGACAACCCGTAGTTCCACCTAGGTGTCCTCATATTCCCTAGTGTATGGGATCGAGTCCATCCTTCCAATCGAGATTCAATTTTCTTCATTGTGAACATCTATCTATGAACAGTAAGTTCCATAGAAAGATGCTAAAATCCATCTTGTTGATTTGGAAGAACCCGATGAGAATAGGCTTAGTGCCCTATACTATCTTGAAATGGATCAGAATAAGAAAGAAAGAGATTTCAAAAAAAATGTTCACCTCCTCTTATTTCTGCAATATTACTTGGTGTTTTTCCTAAAAAAAGAAATGATTCCTAGTATGAAACCACCCAATTTGGACCCCAAATGGGAAGGGCCTTACATCATTCACAAGGTTTACTCCAATGGATAACACTTACTGGTTACCAATTATGGTTAGCGTATAACTAATCCCACTTATTAAATGTTCCTCAATAAATACTTTTCATTAGTCCATATGGTCCCGCATGACCCTATACTCTATTAGGGTCCTATATGACCATAAACTGTTCAGTTGTACATGAACTAAAATAGTGAAATGTCCCCCATGACATTAAACAGTTTGTCATCCTGCAATACGTTAAATTGAAGGTCAAGAACTACATATGTCTTGATTCCCATCCTCATGGTATATTTACGAACTCTTGGATGCCCCATCCGGAGTCCAACCCTGTGCTCTTCTCATTTGGCTACCCCTCCTTGGTGTACTTCTCTTGGAGTATCTCATGTTGTGCTGTTTAATCTTCATTGGCCCCACTCATTCCAATATTACAATGGTCACACCCTATGCCCCTCCTCGTTCATCTAGTCCCCCCATGTCCTTACCTCATGACATTAAACTGCATGGCCCATTCACAACAACGTATTTCATAATTTCGGTCCTCATGGGATATGTTAGACTGCCCTGACATATTGTCCGTAGGCCCAACCCCAATATCATAGATCTCCTCTTGAGTCCCATATCATACAGCTTGCATGATGTGGATGTTGTGTTTCGAGTCTGGTCAAAAGTTGTCCTTTTTCGCTATCACCACAGCCATATGTCCCAAATATTTAGTGTAGTGGGTCATTTTTTCCCGTCATCTCTTCATGATTATGATGGACTCATACAAGAGTGTGATTCAAGGTGTCAGACCCCTATAAGATGGTGAGAGACTACTACCACTCATTTTGTCCACACCGAGAATTTCTCACATGAGGTTAGGAGCCGAGGTAAGGCAATACCCACATAAGAGATCATTTGAATATTGTTGGCAGAGATAACTAGCCTTAGGTCCCTTATCCCTTTCAGCCCTTTGGCCTGAGTTCTCATTTAGGAGTGTGCAGTGTGTCATGGACTCAGGTCCTTATTAACACCAGGCACTTTTTTCACGCCGAACATCCCCATTTAAGACATCTCTCAAAAAAAAATTCTCCAAGCACTAGCCCTGATGTGATTCCTGAGCCCCGTAATTTGGGATTCCATCATATTCTCTATCCAAAAGAATCCCAGATTGACATGGATACATATAACAAGGTCTCTCTTACCATTATAGGATGACAACCTCGATGATTTAGAGAGAAAAATTGATATATCTGTCCCATGTTGCGAATATGGTCAACGTTCGACGATCAATTGATTGCCCTAAACTCTATTCACAAAATGGTAGATAATGTGTGAAAACCTGGTAAACAGTGGTCCTCTATCATCATTTCCACATTTGTGGTCTTCCATAGGCATGATGATGGCCCTTTCTGCATGGTTGTGCCACTCATATGTCATTAAACTAGGCATCTTTGGTCTGAGCCCTATGACCATAAATTAAGATCACCATCATCATCACTGGCAGACATTAAACTGCAAGAGGGCTGTGACATTCTGTCTATGTCCCAGCCTTAGGCCCCTTGGCCGTCTTGGGCCCAGGGACTATGTTATCACATAGGATTTCATGGTGTGGTACTAAATTATTTCCTCATTCGCGTTGGGGTACTCTAAAGGTCATGCACGACCCCGGTTGGGAAATCTTATCTATATCTGTGTCCATACAGCATGACAATAAACTGCACAACATCCAAATTAGAACTATGTATGGATTGATTCCCATCCTTATGGGATACATAGGACCAACTGAACTTCTTGTCTTTGGGTCCATCCCAATCTCTTAGTGACCTCCCAACCATCTTGGCCCCTTTGCCAGCTTTCATCTAGGAGAGGGGTATATGGTGTGGTATCAGATTATGTCCCCATTCACATTGGGTTTTTAGAAACCATGGTGCATACCTCTATCTCTATTCAAAGTTCCCCTCTCTACCTTTCCCTACACTTGTCTTTTTGAGTTACCTGATCTTATGTCGGGTCCTTCGACCATCTTCGGTGACTCACCAATGTTCCCAAGAGTACACTTGTTCAGAACCTAGAGTGTCGAATTCCACCTAGACATGAATTCACCCATTTTTCAGGCTCTATGTTCCCCTTCATTTGGTATTCCATTATCATTCACATCTAAAGGGACCCCAAAATGGCATGCATACTCGGCCCATGGTGTCTCCTACCTTTATGGGCCAACGAACTCGAGGTTTTCAAATAACAGATTTATATGAGTCCTGCATTGCAAATATTGTCAACCGTCGACACCAATTTGTTTTTCCCATTTCAGGTCACATTATATGAATGATGTGTTTTGAACATGGTAAATAGATGTCCTCTGTCATCAGGAAAACCCCATCATGCCTTAAAAATGTCTGTTACATGATTCATATCTTTTTCCACTCCATCATGTCTACGTGTATTTTAAACACTCCAGGTACTATCAATTAGTGCTCCCTTGCACGTTTAGAGGACAAAGCCGTGGTAAGGCATCGTTCTGGGCTCTACACTGACATCCCCTTTACGTTTTTTCCATGTGTTGTAAAGAACTCTTATTCCCTTGTTTCCAACACTGAATTTGACTCACATCAGCTTATGGATTGGATCGAGGTATGCGCCTATATTAAAGTGTATTGTTTATCTATGGTCTGAGCTCTAAGACTTTAATCTATGATTTTTTTATATGTCCCCTCTTTAAAACTATGTATGGATTTAATCCTATTGGTATGGGACATGTTTGAACACCCATACATCTCCTCTGTGGGTCCAGCTCAGCTGAGAGCTTGTCTCTCCTTCCCAATATTTCGTAACCTTTTCTAGCCCCTCAGGTTGAGGTTTCTTTCTTTGAATTGTGCATGGTGTGATGTGGAAATATTCGTCATTCCTATCATTTATTATTTATCACACCATCCACATTCCCTTATTAACCACATCCCCTGTATATATGCATGGTCCATATCACATCAAACTATGATGCATAGTCCTGTATGAATTTAATCTATTAATTCTATACTACACGATGTTGGATTGCATGGTTGGTCCCATCACATGTCAATAAACTATTACATTATCATCCTAGCTACATGATGCAAAATTAAAATGCATCGTGGTGACGTCACTCAAGGAGGAATCATGTTTGGTATCAGTCAGCCACCATACCATTTGTCAACACATGCATATGGATTTATTCTTATGGTGATTCCTGTACATTATATCATAGGTCCATTTCTTCAAATAATAACACATTCATCCTAATGGACATACAGGATCTATGAAATACTATTTCTTTTGGTGCAATGGCTAGAACCGAATGACCCTACTATCTCTATAACTGGTATCTTACAATTCCCCCCCTTAGAAATACCTATAGATTTATTATAATTCTCATGGGATACATAGGAATGTCCACACACTTTTCCTCGGGCCCCTGATTAACATTCATTTTCGATCTCGTGAACTAAAACATCCCAAAGGAGCACATGGTTTACTGGACCCCTAGTTGTCATTCATGCCAGGTTTTAGTTATTACCTCACAATGTCTCTCCCTCATTCTCAACCATCTATGGTCCAAGCTCTATGACCATAAAATAACACCACTCTGTGTCCCTTCCACAAGACATTAAAATTCATGACTTCTTTCAGAACTACGTATATCTTGATTCCCATCCTCATGGGATATATCAAAACACCCAAATATATTGTCTCTCAGTCTAGCCCCATGATTCTAAAATTTTTCCCCTCTATTTCAGCCCCTAGGGCCAAACCCTTTTGGGAACATGTGTTGCGGTGAGTACCACATTGGGCCATCATTCTCGTTGGATTTTCCAATAGCCATGCCATGTTCCTCCCATGTTGTTTCCCAATCTGGTCTGAGTTCAATAACCCTAAACTGCAATCCCCCTATAGGGAACTGCATGTCACATTTGGCTACTTTTCCACCATGCGCGCTATGCATTAAATCACATCCCCCTTAATGGACCATCCTACAACCATTAAGATTGAAGCATGAAACCTCATGACCCTTTTCCTCATAGGAGGACTTGACTCCCTCTATCTGATACATCTTATAGTCATACTCAGTTGTGTTTTGATAAAGAGCCTGTAGTGTGGAATTTTCAAGGGTGAATTCCCCCTGTTCCATGTCTATGCTTCTTGAACCAGTTATTTTGATACTAACTTTATTCCATGTCTTATGGGACCCCCGTTTACGGCCAAGTCTCATTCCACATTGTCTTACCTACCATTTTCCCGAATGTACCTGAAAACACCAACCAAAATTTGCGAAAGGTCTCATGTTTCGAAAATTGTTAGTAGTCTACCCGAATCTCTATATCCCCATATCAGTATAACACAATATGGATACTATATTTCAAACATAGTCAATATCTATCCCCTATCATTACGCCACCATCATTTGGGTCCAGATATCAGGCATTATGATTCACATATTTCTAATTCCTTATGTTCATGTAGAATTCAAACAAACTCAGCTTTATTCTTTTTCCCATCTAGGTGCATTATATATGCAGGTTAGAATAATTGGGATTTCATTCCCCAATCATCGCATCTCCCCTAACATGTTATATCATATGTCAAGAATATCCCATCACTACTCCTTGTTTCCCACAATGAACATGACTCATGTGGTCATAATATTATTGGTAGGATGTGTACTGGCGCATCCATGCCACACATGTCTTTCATCATCCAACATGCTATAAAACTACGCACTCATAACTACAAATGGCATGATTCCCTTCCGGATTGGGTACATTGGAATGCTTG
Source organism: Viscum album (assembly GCA_963277665.1). Taxonomy (NCBI): domain Eukaryota; kingdom Viridiplantae; phylum Streptophyta; class Magnoliopsida; order Santalales; family Viscaceae; genus Viscum; species Viscum album. Next base: position 1,920,661,253 of record OY728145.1, on the reverse strand, counting down.
AATGCTTTTCTTCAAGCCTATCCTAACTCTCACTTTTGGTCCCTTGACCTAAAAAACATCCTTCAGGGATACGTGGTGTGGTAAGGACAACTTATGTACTCATTCACGTTGTCTTAATAGGTACCACACCACATACTCTAATACTAGGATATTCCCTTTAAATCCCTATCCTATCATATGATTTTAAACTACACGAATCTAGATGTCCTAAATGCAAGGCACTAAACTATGGTTTTACCCTTAACAATTTTAGGATGCCCCATGTTAGTCTTGGGATTCACCAAATCCCTTTCCAGAAAGGATTTCCCCTATCAGTGTTGGCCTCCAGCCACACCCTGTATAATAAATATGTTTGTATTGATTCTCATCCTTATGGGATACATAGAAACACCCTGGCATTTTTCCATGGGCATAGTCCCAGGGTCATTGATCCTTTGTGCCCTTTGGGACTAATATTCATCTGGGCAGTATGACATTTAAACAATGTGCATCGTCCTCACCATACGACATTTAAACTATGTGTCCATCATTCATATTGTTATGAAACAAAATAATAGAGAATTCAAGGTCCTTACCAGAGAGGTCTTATTCAAATGTAGGTGAGATCCATGATCATACTGATACACTCGCCTATTTTTCTCATCACGAAGGTGTAATTTCAAGAGTGTTGGACTCCATTTGAAGAACCAATCACTCCATATTCTATGCTTTTCATGCCCTTTATTCGGACCGTCATCCTATTTCACTTCTATGTGATCCTCGAAATAGTATGGTTTCTCGGCCTATAGCTCGCCTACTATCCTGAACCAATGTTCTGGAAGACTAATGGATTACATTTTGATTCATTCCCCATGTTTTGAAAATGGTCAGCAGTAGGTCCTGAGTTGTTATCCCCATTTTAGGCTAACACAATAAGGATAATATATTTTGAAAGTGGTCAACATTTATTCTTCATATTCATTCCATCCCTATGGTGTTCTGAATTTTGGGTATAGTGATTCACTCCTTCTACTCCCCAATGTTCAGATTAATTCCAATTCCCTTGGAATTACCCCACTAATGCACTAGATCACACTAAGAATGAAATGATTCGATTGTTCTAAGAGCTTCATCCTCCAGTTAGGCCTCTCACATTCTTCTTGGAAATCCATATTGGTTGTTCAATTACTAAATTCCTAGAGCTTGTTTTGCACTCTTATATTTGGGTGGGATGAAAAGTTTGTCATCCCTTGTTCTCACAATGGGCCTGACCCACATGACCTTAGTGATTGATCACCAGATGTGCCATGAATATAATGAAAATGGAAATGACCAAAAAACAAATAACAACACTCATGCACTCATATATCATAAATAGGTAAGTCATGACTGTGTGTTTAAAGGATACATGTATCACAGTACATGAGGATCAACCCCTACTATGGACTAGTTTACCCTGTCCAAAGAGCATGGTAGCTTTACCACCCTCTCCCCTGTGGCATCCTTGAATCATTGCCAACTCTTCAATTCCAACTCCTCTTTGGCATCGAGGGGGCGCATTTAATCATCCGTGATCTAGGACTACACCTTGTTGGTTTGCGAAATCATCATCTCCTCGGAGGCTTGCCTCATGAGATCTTCTGCCTCTTCCAACATGGCCTTCTGATGTGATATAATCTCTGACTGCACATTGTGGGAAGTAGAATGTTCATCGGTCTGAATATGCAGATGTTAAATCTCATTTTAATCCTCATGGGGTGTCTTGATGTTCACTACTTTTCTCTGATATTAATCCATGCTAAGGCCATAGTCATACTCATGAATCTTCTCTACCATGATATCTCAAATGAGCATGTGGGGACATTAGGCGTTCACCCCCAGAACATAGTTCACATAGTCGCGAACGAAGTATCTCCATCAATTATATACATTGATCTTGAGGGTTTCCATCGATGAATCACTTTATCAGATACCATGACTCATGACAGATTATCTCGTTATCCTCTTCATCTGATGCTATTTCATCCCAGTCCCCATGGTTGGATAGCCCATATGCAGCGAGTGCCCCCAAGAACACATCATTAAGGGTCCACATCTTTCATCTGATCAGGTATGGCAGAACCGACATTTTCCAATCAACCTTCATCATCAGATACCACATGAATAATATCAGGCTCAGGTCTGAAAACAGTCCCACCAATGATCGGGAGCGTCACCTATTGGTCAGTCGGGATATCCACCTCCATGACCACCAGCATTCACCTGGGAAAGGTGCTAGCAGAGGTACCCAACAATCTCACTAAGACAGCTCAAACAATTTGAATAACTGTTCTTACTAAGAAGCACTCAGATGTCAATTAACCTGATTAATGGGTGGAAATATTGAATTTTGAAGAGGAGACTAACAGAGATCGAATTCTTGGTCTCATTCTTTGGTTGTTTCCATCGAGACCCTGAGTCATGAACCTTCGTATATTTTCGGATAGTTTGAAAAATATGGTGGAGCCACCTCAGTTGTCATGGCCCCACTGGATGTGGTAATAGTCATTACCATGGGTCTGTGTCCTGAAGGCCCCACATTGGTATCCAATGAACAGGTTCGGTGAATGAGTCTCTCTTTCACAGTTTAAAAATTGGTGAGGGGTCCATAGTAACTTGGAAGCATATCCCGAGAAAGGTGCTTGCGATGTTACCTCAAGGGACTCTAAAAATTCTTTAATATCAGTGCCTTGATCACTAACATAGAACTCATCCATTGGGCTTCCACTACCTACCTACTCCCCCATAAGAGGACTCGTCTGATTCTGCCGAAAAAGGGAAGAGATCCCTCAATTCAATAGCAGACAACCATAGAAGGGTTTTTTGATCCTACACCGCCTTCACCGAGTCTTTCATAGGACGTGGGGAATCCTAGTAGTGCACGAAGTCCACCAAATTTTCCATGTATTTCTCTACCTATTCCTGGGAAACTGAAATTCCAAACCTAATGGTACTGATACTAGGAAAATCCATCTCTATGTGGTACATGTGTTCCCACATCTTAGACAGGCCAAGGAATTTCCTATTGACATCCCAGATTTCCCATAACTCTGATTATACTACATTCCATGGAATGTCTATATGGAGTATCTAGTTCCCCATAGACTGAGTTGATATACTACATAATCCTCTTGGTGCCCTCTTCTCTTGATAACCGTGCTCTTCTGTAACCATCAGGCCCATTGTCGCTGCTAGATCTTCTACCCCTGCTTCCCAATCAACTGGTACGGGCCGCACCGCCATGGAAGCCCCTCCACCATAGGATGTATTTACCACCTTCCAACCCTGGCCTATATGATGGGGAGGCACACCATCACCAGCTCGAATGGTTGGCAGCTTCATCATCTCCCATGTGTAAGAACCTAACAACTTTTGGTGTACTCGTTCACCAACCCGAAGACGGTTGTGGGTAGAGGCAGCTTGTTCGGAATCTTCCCATATTCTCTTGTGAAAATGTAACAAATTTGTCTCATCACGCACATTTTCCTCTTGTGAAACATTCCTAGATAGACATGTGGGGCCAGTGGCTTCTTGCACTGACGTTTCATTGCAAATCGAAGTGTGGTGTATCGTTCATAGAGGGGATTATGATACACTAGTGCAATGAGGACTCCACCTCTAATGGAAAGAGGTAGGACAAATTATGTTCTTCTCCCTTTGCATCTTTAGTGAATACAACCATTGTAAATGAGAATGATTGAATGTTGAACTCCTCTACCATCAAAACCATGTTCAGTACCTACTGCACTGTAAGCTTGGCAGGAAAGCTCCATACGGAATTCTGATTGGACGTGTGGAAGTTCAATCTTCGAGTGGATATGGGTTCATATATTCATAGACCTCCAATGATTTCCACCGCTATTCACCCATACAAGATGTGTAATGGCCTACATGTTCTCTGTGGGTTCTTCTCCTCGCAGATATTCCACGTCATATTGTACTTCTTGGCCAGCATCGGGATCCCAGGGTTGACCCTCCCTCCTCATTCCATCGAGGTCTCCATGATTAATTTACTTGGTCACATGCCCATGTATGTGTCCCTCACCGGGAGGATCCAGCAGCAGATGAGCACCACAATAAAGGCAGCCTAACTGACTACTGGTTGTTTTGCTCGGTACTGACACTGGATCCCCATGTATTCCACTATCTATCCTCCAAGAGCCACAAGTACGAGTTCTCCTTGCCTCCTTGAGCCCCCTTCATAAATGTTTGATGCCTCACTAGAAACTACCTATATTACGGGACGTTCAGGAACTACATGAACCATCATCTAAAATGGACGTCCCTCACTACATCCTATACTTCACCCGACACTAGGTTCATTAACACCATCTCATGTAGTTTCATCTTCTATGGGTCTTCCCAGACACTCATAATGGGGAGGATCTCATCATACATTGCCCCCAATATTGGGACCCCTGAGATCTGATGAAGATCCTATAGACTGATACCGAACTTTCCATGGTGCAAATGGAAGGTATTGGTCCCCAACGACCATCTGTATAGAAACTCCAGCATTAGGTGATTCATCTATTTAATATGGAATTAGGGGGCCCAATCCATCTCATATATACCCACACTTCTCAAATCTTCCCAAAATTCATCACATGAAGCACCTACCCAGAAGGCCTAGTCCCAGTAATCTATGACATTTCCACCCTACCACATATTCAACTCATCAAACCACCCCTTCCCTAAGATCCTCAGGGATTCCTTCAAGATAATTTGGTACACCGAGGGAGATGCCTTTGGCTGCAGTTCCTTCCCATCAATATTGTTCAAATGATTGTACAAACAATCCGAGTTGAAGGGAATGAAGTCATCCCTAGTAAGGCTGTTTTCCACCCTTAACCAATATTGTTGAAAAGGTTTGTGTAAATTCTGAATATTTCATAGTATGTTTCACTTTGAATAATGAAATAGCTTGTGTTGTACACAACATTGAGATTCTAACACAGCACAACAAATCCAACTAAAAGTTATGAATAGTAATACATAGTTTTTGATATTTTATAAATTTTATGTTTCAAAATGAACTTCATATTTGGATTTATAATATTAATATTATCTTAGGGAGAATATTTTGTACACTGTTGAAAATATTCAATTTTTTGATGAATAATAAAAAATACTAAATTTTAATTATTAACAACATTTATAATCGAAATAATTTATAGTGATAAATTATACAATTTAGTAGTTTTAAAGTATCATTAAATTATTTTTTTATCATTTAATAGAATTGAGGTCATTAGATGTAATTAAACATTTAAACTGCACACAAACATCTGTCAAACTTTTGATAATTATTATTTCTGTAAAGAACACCTATTATTTTTTCAATGGGAATTAAATTTTAATTAATTTATAATAGTTATGTTTTTTGAATATGGAAAAACGGAATCCATATTTGGAATCATGATGTCCTAATTGTTTTGAATAGGTAACATATATTTTTAGACATTCTGAATATTTAACTCAGTAAATATTTTATTTACCATGGTAAGAGGTTAAATGTTGTCAATAAGGGTAAAATAAATATTATTATTACTATATAAAATTATTCTAACATGTGTACTATTCTTATTTGTTGATACATGTTTGACCATGGGCATCCATGGGTTGATTTTGGGACCCCATGGAGAAACTTTAGAATGATAATGATACTTTATATTAATTAATTTATGTAAAGTCAGAAACTGCAAAAACCTATATCTTTTTGGTAAAATAATTTTTTAAATGGGTTATATATGTTTTGGTTTCGACTATAAATATTTATTTGAAACAAAAAATGATTTCCTATATCATTGTACTTTTTAATAATTTTTAGAAATCAAATAAATAAAATTATTTATGAACCAATAAAGATGTAGAGTTTACGTCATTAAAGAATTATTTAATAAATGAGATTTTAAAAAATAAAAAAATATACAAAACCTGTGAAATTCTTATTCGATGATTTTATTTAGAACATGAATCATCTTATAATTGGCTTTAATGAGTTTTTGAACTTTAGAAACTTAAAATCGTTATATAATAAATTCATATTTTCAAACATTCCAAAATTCCCCTCCAACCCCTTATAAAAAGACCTCACCTATAATACATTTCCCACTACTCTCAGGCCCCTTTTCTATTCAATCCTTTACCCAATTAACCACCATAAATCCCTCTATTCCACATAGATACCTTACCTTAGGAATAACTAACTTCATGGAATCCTTTCGGTTCAAACCAAATGGAGTTACCCGATTTAATGGTAACATATCCTCTTATGTTCTTTTTTTATTTTACTTCTCCAACCCCCTAAACTCTATTTATTAATTTAATTTTAAAAAAATCAGTATATTAATTGTACTAGGTTGTTGTTATGCAAATTATTTTAACTACACTTACACAGACCTCCATTTAACGGATATAGAACATAATGTTTCTGTGGACAGAAAACTACTGCCTCATGAAACTATGATTGATAAATCTTCTTATACTAGCTCTTATAGTGGTCATTATGATGGAACTGTAATTATATATTATATTTATGAATTTAATTTAATCTATTAGATTTTTTAATTCTCTTTTATATAATACCATTTTTCTTTTAATTTTGAATAAATATGATAATTTCGTTTGAGGAAGTGCAAAATACCACCCCTTCAAAGTGATATGACTCGTTCATACAATACATGGAATATATAAATTATGGTTTTAATAAACATAAACAACATATGTAAAATATTATATTATACTTTAATAATAATATACCAATGTATCATTTTTTTCATTCATTTTATAATAAGAAATGAAATGGTTGTAGTGTTCGTTCGTCCATACGGATTACCGTCTCCACGAAGGCGATGACATTAATTCCCCATCGTAACCATTCAAGAAAAATTGTTATTTGACTATTAAAATTTAACATTTAACAACATAATAAAACTCTGGATATGATTCAGATGCATCCTATTTATAAAAACGTGACTTATGTAATAAAACATATAAAGGAAAACAAACTAGTTAACACCTGAAACAATGATACTACTAAAATATTATTGACAAAGAAATATTAATAAATCATATATGATATCATATTTATGTATGTAGTACTTTTATAAATAAATAATGATTATTTAAATATTATAGAGGATGTTAATGTACCACTAACCAAGGAAAAGTAGAAGGTGTGGTATAATTTCAAAATTTTATTTATTATTTGAGTTTTTTACATCAGTATCAACTAGGACATCTTTATCATCCACATATGTGTTTCATAAAATTTTATTTGAAAAATGTTGTATTATATACTAGAATATGGTTAATTATTATCTATATCTTTGTTTTAATTTTTATAAAATGGTCTGAATGGAATCTTTCTGTCTTTTTTCAATCACGGTACATTATGTCCTTTTCGACAAATTAAGTGAAGAATGTTTTCTATCATTTAAAGTGGGGGATGTTATTCTCCACCAGTATAAAACACTTAAATATTACCTTATAAGACTATATGAATATATTCAAAAAAAATATTTTCATTATAATTACATTACTTTTAAATGATTTCAATATAGAAATAGATATTCCTCTCAAATAATTTTGATTTCATCTATGTCAACTTCCATTAATGGATCCTATACTTTTTTGATGTTGATTTTTTATGAAACATATATTCCATATTGTATTAAAGGTTTTCATATATGTTTGACTATGGATGTGTTATTTTTATACAATTCATGCTTTACAGTTAACATATTAGAATTTTGTTTGCTAGTTTTGTTACGAATGTTTATGTTATGATTTAACCTATTCATACGTGGAATTAATTGGACTTAGTAAATGATGGGTGGAGCCCACTATTGCTCCTCAATGCATCAGTAGGTATTTTGAGGGAAACTAGTGTCTTTGAATAATGCCTGGAAAAAATTTTATTTGTAGTCATGGAACGAGACATTGACTATGTGGTTATGATGTCTGACATTATGCATTCCATCGAAATGAAATTTGTTATTTATATTACATGTGATTATTCGGCTTGTAGAATATTAATGTGAATAAGTAAATGAAATTTTTTTATTTATATTTTCCATATTATGCGGATGTTTATGTTTAAAAGGCTATTGTTTTAACTTTATACATTTCCTTAAATGATTATTCTTATTTATGATGTTTCGTCTATATTATTATCCTTACATAGGATCTAAGATCACCTCTTTATATGTTATATTTTATCGAGGAGGTGAAGAATTATTTTATGGTTGGCCTTTAGGGATAGGCTATGGGATATATGATTGTTCAAAGGGGGAAAATGTTGATGATTTGTTATCTCATGGTATAATTAAAAACATATGTATGTATCCAGTACATCCAAGGCTATTAAACTAATCTCTCATTTGGGAGATGATTCCATGTATCATGCCAATGTTATGTAATAATGTAGGAAGATTTGGTAACTAGTGTTAGGGCGTTACAATTGGTATTAAAAGAATTTTTAATACAAATCGTGGAATATAGATTTAGAAAAATTCATATTTGAGCACCTTACCCTAACATAGACTATGTGGATTATTATAGAAAAAATCCAGTAATTTCGGAAATATAAATATTTTGTGTATTTTACAAGAAATACATTCCTGTATGGATACAAGCAGGTACATGCGGCTATAGCACAGATGTACCGAAGAGTGAAAACTTCTACAAAGGTTATTTGGGCTTGACCCCGGGTATCGTGGTACCAAACAAAGAGCCTTTCTGCACTCTTGGTTATGACACTCATAAAAGATATTCTTAGGATAATTCAAATATTATTTAAAAAACAATTATGAATGATTTATGAGTATATACTTCCTAATATAAAGAATTTTTCGGATTATGGATTATATCCATAAACTATTCAATATATGTTAATTGTATTTTATGTTTTGAATTATGTATTCGGTTTCATAAAATAATTTAGTGTATACAATTGTTTAGATATTCCGCTGAGTGGAAGGAAAGAGAATTGTATTAATGCAGAAAATCCATGTTGGGATTTCCTTCATACTCAAGAAAATTTTTGTGGGGTTGTTGATGCAACTGGTGCTGATCAGCTTATCACCATACCAGGACAACTCACACAGGTTGGTAATAATAACCATACCCATATAGAGGACCCTGATACACAATGTGGAGGATCAATGTTATAATGATTCTTAAGGAAACAACCACCAACATTCAATGGGACTACATATCAATCTTGTAGCTGAGCAATGGTTAAGTTCCTTAGAAAAAATATCTCAAGCATTGGGGAGTATCCAAAGGGAAAAATATTTCCTTGATGTTTATCACCCCACGGGAATTAGAGATCAATGGGGGTCAATAATTCAAAACTAAAAAGTAGATAAATAACAATAAAATATGTAATAAAGGGAGTTTAAAGAGATTTATGTAGAAAAATACATTCCTTGTGACCATTGAGTGGATATGGAAGGACAATTTCTGAGTCTTAGGAAAAATGTGGTTACTATTTTCAATGATAAGAAGGAATACCTTATATTTAGAGCAGAAACATCACCCTCTAATTCTTATCTAGATCCACCCCCTTTTGCTCTAATTTATTCAATTATCTTGGTGGATGAGAGTGAAATGACTATGGGTGAGGAATGAAATGTTCAAATAGGGAATCTATATATTATACATGCATAGGTAGATGTATCTCTGGAGATTTTACTTGGAAATCCTCCAAAATGAAAATCAGGTATTCCGTTGATTTAATTCCTGGTTCAAGACCTATATCAAACACACTTAATAGAATGAACACTGTGGAATTAGGGGAGCTAAAGATACAACTAGAGGAGTTGAGTAAAAAAGGATTTATTCACCCTAGTGTTTCTCCATGAGGATCCACTACTCTTTTTTGTCGAGAAGAAAGATAGATCTACGAGTTTGTGTAGTGACTATAGGTAGATTATTTCTATTATAATAAAGAACTAGTATCCTCTACCTCACATTGATGACTTTTTTGATCAACTTCATGGAGAATAATATTTTTCAAAGATTGAACTTCAATTTTGATATGATCTGTTGAGTTTGAATAATTAAGACATTCCAATGAGAGAATTTTGAACTAGTTATGGACATTACGAGGTTACGATAACGCCTCTTGGACTAAATAATGCACCCTTTTTCTTCATGGATCTAATGAAAAGAAATTTCCATTAATATCTTAATGAATTTGTAGTTGTATTTACTGATTATATCTTGGTATTATCCAAAATCTACGAAGATCATGATAATAACTTGAAAACTATTCAAAAGAGTCTTAGAAGAAATAAACTATATGGGATGTTCAAAAAGTGTGAATTCAGGCTTCTGGAAACTTCTTTTACTGGCCATATATTCCCTAATATTGGAATCTCTATTGATCCTTTTATAACAACAACAATACAAGAATCTAAAAAATGGACATGTATAATAGAGGTTCGCAGTTTTATTGTTTTAACAGGTTAGTATCTCCATTTCATCCAAAATTTCATCTGATTGGAAAACCCATTAAGAAATATCCCGCGTAAAGGTGTTAAATTGGTTTCTACAAAAGAGTGTGAAGTACAAATAGAACTCAACATGATGCATAGGAGATGAATCTAACTACTCCTGGATTATGATTTCACCATACACTACCACCCGAGGAAGGAAAATAGGGTGGAAAATGCTTTTAGAAGAATGGATCTTGGGGTTTTGAACAAGTTGAGAGATAAAAGGGATCCAATGTTCACTATTGACAGATGGATTTTGGAGATTAAAACTAAGACCATGACCCTCAATTTTTCTTCAGCTCCTGGTCATGGGCGGTGGAATTTGTTGGCACCAACTTTTGGGAAGAACAAGAACAATTGGATAGCATTAGGAGCTGCCTCACGAAGCCTCTTCACAGAGCCCCCGTAGCATTGTGGCCGGTGAAAATCTCCCCCTTCGCAAAACCGTCAAGGAGAAAGGAGGTGGGATGCTCTGCGATCCAATATGATGTTCATGAAGCTACCATAGCGCAGGGAGGTGGAATGCTCAGTGAACTGATTTGAAGTTCACGAAGTCTTCACGGAGCATGGAGGTGGGATGATCCAAGAACCAATTTGACATTCGTGAAGCTACCACAGATCAAGGAGGCGGGATGCTCCACAAAACGATTTAAAATTCTCAAAGACACAACACCATTATGAAAAATTCCATGTGTCTTCATGGAGTGTATGAACTGCTTCGTGGATCCTCATGAATATAAATATGGTTCTCCCCCAGAGTCAAAAGGACTGATCCAATAACCATTCACCTTCATAGATTCCAAATCGTGAATCAATTTTGGCTTAACCAACCATGATGTTTTCAAGGTACTTTTGCATCGTGATGTGCCTCCCGCATTGCCTGAATTAATTCCATATTCAAAGAGGGATTCCCATTGGGGAACCCATGGCCCTCTATAAAGGAAGGGGATCACCAAGGGGACTCAGTTCTTCATGGATAACTAATGATTTGTGATGTACCCTCAATGAACATGTGATACACATGCTAATGAAGGGTTTATTTTCTTTGCAAAGCACATTGGTTCACAATGCTATGCTTCACGGGGTACCCTTGCATCACAAATCACTACTCGGTGAATGCCTTTCCACTTCACGAAGCACTTTACAGATACACCTATGCCCTTTTCCTATGCTAGGCCACTTCACTTAACAAAGCATACCCCTTCACAATGCCCTTCCACATCATGGAGCCCCAGATCTTCAAATGACATCTACCTATGAAACCCTTTACTCTACAAATCATTTTTCTGGGTGACTCTCTAGGTTTTCACTAAGTCATTTCAATGTCCATTGGGCGGTAATACTTGGTGTGTTAGTTCTCCTTATACTTCTTGATATAGGCATTATAGTGGCTATTTCTTTTCTTATATCGATGCTAATGAGGACCCCTAAATGGATAACTCCATAACACCCTATCACCATGACATTACAGATGCATTCCCACCCTTATGGGAGGGGAGTTATCACTTATGTAAATCCTATGGGGTCTAGAGTGAACACACATCATCCGAGCTGCAAGACATTAAACTACCTAGTGCCAGTCATCCTTAGTACATGACGTTAAACTATGACCCCACCCCATGCGTCGTACACAGGGTTCCCCACCATATACATTCGGTAGGCCCACTAGTCTCTATGGGTGTGAATTCAATGCTCACATGGAATGATATCATCTTTATTAGAGCAGAATTTGTCCATGGGTAGAGGGAAACCACCATGGTGTAATCCCCTAACCTTTCATGCAGGAGACAACATCTTTGCTCCTCCAATCATCTTCATGGCTAATGATAAGAAAAAGGGGATTGGAACCAGATCCCTCCATTGTTCAGTGATAAATCCTTTTATCTTTAATCTTTTCCACCAACGGGCCTCCCTATGTCCCAGTCTCCATCTCATGGGGCTGATAACCACACATAAGCCCCTGTTTTCTCTTTGGGATTCTATCCACATGTAATCCATATTCCACTTCTAATAGACGCACCTTCTACGGCATGATCGTCAGGACTTTGTCGTATCTTGTTTCTTACAACGAGCATGACTCACATGGGATTCGAGTAAGCATTGACCATGAAATCCCTTTAGGGAATTATAGTGTGTAAGCCCCAAACAAATTCCAAACTACATGGACTTTGATCATTTCCATGGGAAGGTACGTAGGAAACCACCCAGAGGTTCCATCCTAACAAACATTGGTCCCAACTCCTTTCACGTCGGCTCACCAAAACCTTCCAATCAACATGGACCTTGATATATTCCAAGGAAATGTATGTTGAAATAATACCTTTGGTTCAATACCAACAACCATTGTTCCTAATTCCCTTCACATCGGCCCATCACTGTCCTGCATGATGTTAAACTATACGCCACGTTTTCATCCCACACGACGTTAGATTGTACCCGCTCAAAATATATGGTCTTTGATCCCTATCTCATAGAAATGGTATATAAGAAGCCTCATTGATGTTTGACCCCATCCTGAGCTAATCCATTGTGACCCCATCGAGCGTTAAGCTATTGTGACCCAATCTAGTGGTATGTTGTAGTGACTCAGTTTAGAGGTATGTCGTTGTCAGACCCAACTAGCATTATGCCGATGTGTACCCTGATTGATGGAAATATGTTGTTTGTCCCAACCATTGGCACACCGTTGTGTTTCCAATCCAATTGTAAGCCATTGCATTCACCATTTGTTTGGACCCAAACTGATGGTCTGCCCTTAGGCATTAGACCAACCTGGGCTACTAACCATGCGTAAGCCCCATTATATCATTGGGTCGTTGTCCTGTGTGCACTCCCAGATTCTATACCCCATCCTAAAATATGTGGCCTTTGATCCTTTCCATGGAAAAATTCATTGGAATCCACCATGAGGTTCAAGCCCATCACCCATGTATCATCCTTGTATTTTCCCTAATATTATGTGATTCAGAAAGGTCATTCCTCCAACCCGGAGGTTCCAATTCGTCCAGATCCCATCCATGCATCCATTATTGCGGGCCACCTCTTGAGGTGTCCCATCACCCCACCGAACTACACAGAATTGTATTCCCAACTACGTGGATACATATGAAGTATCATTGAGGCTCAATCCCAATATCACTATCATTATCGAGTTGACTCTATATCATTCTCCATCAACATCAATAAACCATGTGTCACCCATATTGATTTTTACCTAGGCCTCCGCATCCTAGTGAGATACGGAAAATTTCAAACTATCACCTTTCCTAGTAGTAATAGGGTTACTAACCACTTATCAGCCCTGACACCGGTGTTCCTTCGTGGGGTAGCATCCATATGATCCACTCTAATTAGTGTTCTGATCAGTCCAATTTATCTCCACTAGTCATTATTCCTCCAACATACTATGTGTTAAACATGGGAAGACGAGGAAAACCTCAGTGACATGACTATGGAATATAATTCTGTGCATTCAATGTGGGATTCCTCAGGATTACACGCACTCCAAAATCCCAATAATAAGGAAAATAAACCTAGAGGCGATATTGTTCTAGTTTCTAGACACACCAGTGATGTCCAACGTGATTACTCCCCCAATAGAAGGTTGCTGCCCTGATAGGGCCCCTTGGAATGACCCAACAGAAGCAGTGTAATTAACATGTTTCAGCGAAGATATGGAACTAGTAAGAGCTTAAAAAAATATTCTTAATCTATAAGGGAGACCTGGACTAGTTGATGAGTTCCAAGGAGGAATCCATGAAAGGAGAAACTGACATCCCATCATATTTTTTGATCAGGGAGAAAACGTACGTGGATAAATAACGGATGTTTCCCGCCATCAATAAGTGGGAATGCATGAAGTATATTAACATCCACGATGAACAGAATTTCATTCCCCGATGAAAGCATCAGAAACATTAACATATTTAGAAGAGTAATTATGTATTAACATGACAATTTTGTGGTAGTATTTGTAGATGATATTATGATATATTTTAAGATAAAGGAGCATCATGATGGTGTATTTTTATACCATCTTAATTACTTATTTAAAGGAGAATCTATATTGAATGAATAATAAATGTGAATTATGAATTGGAGAAATATCGTTGTTATGGTCTGTTATCATCAACCAATGGATAGATATAGATCCTTTAATAACAATGGATGTTGAGGAGTTTCCCACACCAAAATATATAATAATTTTATATAGTCTATTTGGACTAGTTAGGTATTAATTACTGTTTCTGAGAAAATTACTACAATCTTCATATTGGATAACAAATTTGATATTAGATTAGAGTACATATTTTATTTACCAATGAATGTTGAAAATTATTTAAGCAATTGAAAAGTTCTCTTATCACCACACCACTCCATTCACTATCCATAAGTGTAGAGAACATCATGGAATACATTGGTTATATAATTTTTGGGATTGGTTTTGGACAATATAAAAAGAATAATGTGATATCCTAAGACTAATGTTAGTAGATAGTGTATGAGACAAATATTTAAAACTTTATATAATGTTTAATACTGTAATATTTACATTTATGACTTAGGAATTTTCACTATGGGTTGTTGTTTGAAATATATATGGATACTATAATATCTATAGAATATTGACCATGAAGAATCATGATATGAACCATATATAATTTATAGTTGTAATCATGTATTTAACAACATAATATACTACTATTTGGGGAAACAATTATGAACTAAATGATTCTGGATGAAATGATCTGATAATATTTTCAATGATGATATTTATGTAAGATTCAATCTTCTTATAATAACATAAGATTTTTGTGGGGATCATAAATGATGGAATTTCATTATTAGAGTATCATCTTATTTTTCAACCATCCATTTTTCAAATGATAATAGAGGATTAAATAGATGATGTGGGATTTTAGAAGAAGGATGAACTTATATGAAATGAGAAATAGTTTAGTTAAAAATTTATGACTACATATTTTAATTATATGCATCATGATTATGTATTCTAATAATTATATATATATATTGATTTGTTAATTAATTCATATAACTTGACCTTCTCCAGCCACCATGGGAGATTTATGTCGTCTCAGGATCTCTGAGATCACTGTTAGTGAGACAATACGAAGAGTGTGATCATTGACTATATATTTATATAAACATATATATATATATATATATATGTTGGTGGAATATCTGTAGATGGATTATTAGGAGAAATTATTCAAGGGGATGATGAAACCATTGCTATAAATATATGGAAATGGGAAAAAATCACCGTGGAATTTATCATGGGTGTTCCTAAGACATAAGGAAAAATTAATTCTATATTTTCTATGAGATATCATTATATAAATGGTGCATTGTTCATTATAATTTGATAGTAGTTCTCACATTTTCATCATGAAAAGAAATACAAATGAGAATTGGTGAATCTATATTGAATACTACTATTACTTGTATCTTATAAAGACCCTTGATTTATCTCCAAATTTTAGAAATGTATTCAATATGATCTATAATACTATTGAAAATATAATAAGTCATATCACCCCATAAAAATATGCAAATCTGATTTGTCTATCTTGATAATCAAATTCATGTTTTGAGTTTTTCATAATTGAATTCACAGGATGATAGGATATTCATATTTCCCTTATCGAGTTCTCATAAAATAGTTATATAAACTAACATATCCATATGAATCCATATGAAGCCCCTTATGGTGTTAAATGTAGAACACATTCACTCATTTATTATGTTAATGAATGAAATAATCAAGGAAAATAAATTGCTAGGGAATTATAATAAAAAACTCGTGATCCACTAGAAACACATCGTGGATACTCCAATTAGGCATAATATCAATATGAAAATCACTGATGAGACATGTAGTTTGATGTTGGAGATAAAATGTTAAAATATGTATTTCTAAGGAAGATTGTCTTGAGTTTGGGATAAAGGGAATTCGATTTACCATGTACATATATCCCCTCAAGACACTTGATCATATTTAAGATGTGGATTGTATAATATAACTCCCACAAACATTGTTTTATGTACATTAAATATTCCACAAATATCTATTTCGTAATTAAATACTATATCATATAATTAAAAAGAATTCACAGCCACTACATCTAAACAATGATCTATGTTATGGGAAATAGCTTGTAAATATCTTGGACAATAGAGATAAATTTAAACTAACAAATTAAAAATCACCACATCAACGTTCTATAATGAAATCATATGCACAAGAAGGCTACATGGGAATTAGAGGAAATAATAATAAATAAGAAATTTTACCTATTTATAGAGTAAAATTTAAAATTTACATTCAAGAGTGAAATATTTAATGGGGGTAACAATGTAACATCCTGGTATTTTATGAATTTAATTTACTCTCTAATTATATAATTGTGACATATGTAGTATTGTAGTATTATACAAAGCACATGTTCCACTTGATGAAACATTTAATTATTTATTATATTAATTATAAAATTAAATATAGTGAATAAAAATACCCATAAAATATAAAATATTGTAAATTCAAAAAAAAGTATTATAAGGGATGATGAAAATATGATAATATTGATAATCTAGATCAATAGGTACAACCACGCTCATGTAAAACACTATATAAATTATTTGAAATATTATTAATAAATTATTCTGGTTGAAAATGAAAATATATAGATCCTTGAGGAAAATATATGTGAATGATGAATGAATCAATTATGATGTACAAATATGAAGACAGGAACCCATATGACCATTAAAAATCCATTTATTTGAATTTTAATTTAACCAAAAGATGAGTAACCAAACCATTGGAATCATAATAAGAAAATTATGAATAGTTATCTAATATATATAATAGTAACATTAGTAAATTATGTGTAAAATAATATGTAGGTATCCCATAAAATGAGTAGATGATATATTAAATCCATTTAAAATTAAATAATATGTTTTCAAATTATAAATTTCCTATATATATATATATTTTTAAAATAAATATTATAATTACACATTTATAAGAAATATAACTAAATAAATAAAATTTTATTTTCATAAAATTTATTAATAAATTAATATAAGGATATATTATAATGCCATTTTAATTTTAGAAATCATAAATAATTTTTCAACGTTTTATAAAATTTGTCACATAGTTGAAATTGGTTTTACTGGAATAAATTTAATATTTACATAAAAAAATAATTTATAATATTTCTGAAATTATGTTCAAAAAATGTATTGCATTTTATTAATATACATATTGAAAAATGAATGTTTTGTTTTTTTGTATATATTTGAAAAATAGTGGATTTCTAGTGAATTGTGGAATATGAAAACTTATGTTATATAACATTATAAGTAAAATACAATAATTTTTCTATCAGTCTTTTTATACATAAAAAATTTGGACACATATTCACCATTTATTATATATATTGACAAGGATCAATACAATTATAATATCCCTAGTAATAAACAAAATAATATATTATGGATAAATACCACTCCCGTGTTAAAAATATCACCCATAACCACAACTTATCCTAAAAAATTATATATTTTTGACATTTATAAATATATTATATTATAACTGCATAACCATTACCTCCACATCCTACTATAAATTGTCCTAATAATATTCAATTATAATGTTCTTACCGAGATAATTATGTTTATCCTATGTGTTTCTTTATTGTGAATGGTGTGGCAATATGTGTTTGGTGACATTTGCTATTATGTTGACAGAATGAGGTTTGTTGTGTATTTATTTAATGCCTTTGGATTTAACCCATGGATAATTATCTTTGATGTAATTGTGATGATTTATTGAGCTTATCACAATTTCAATGATATGAGTCAAAAATGACACATTTCTTACAAAATCGTTTCAATGATTATATAATTCCATTCAAAAAACAAATAATATATTATATATGGATAAATTTTATGCTGGATACTCAAACATGTATTCATAAATTGTGAATAAGAGGTTTAATGACTAATTTTTTAGAAAAAATATTTAAGAATCTATTGAATATTAATTTGATACTTAGATATTTATACATAATTGTTTAATGATGTCTCTAGTGAAATTTATTTGTACATCCACACATACCCCTATTTTATAGACCACAAACCATGATGAGGGACCTGAGGGTCAACCTCAAGGGAGTGTTTTCCATAGGAGGAAACATGATGGTAGAGGTGGGATGTGTATGTCTCCAATAGGGGGCTCACCCCAGGTAAAACCACATATCGGCTTGTTGGGGAGATGAATAATTGCATGACCACAAGGATCAGAGGGCATGTGTTTGTTGGACTAGATTCTGGAGGCCTATGGTGTGTACGTGTAACAAATTATGAACCTCATATCCTGATAAATTGACATACATGCTTTTTTTATTTTTATTTAGAGGGAAGTCCAATTTGAGAATCGATATGGGGATCGTCTTATGTAGTGCACAATTAATCCATTAGAAAATAAACATTTATGAATGATTAGACAATATATCTAATAAATGTGAGTCATTTTGTCAAGCATTTTGATTTTCTTCCTCCTCCCACATATGAGTTTCTTTTAGAAAGTATAGTCATTCTGATATATACCTCATACGAATTTAAAATATATTCATGTTTGTGATAAGTATCATGGAAATGTAAAAATCGATTATATATGGATTTAAACAAACTTTAGGAATAATTTATGGTGAAGAATTTATGGGGATGAAAAATAAATGTGATGTAGATTCCATGAAATTTATTTTTCCTAAAGAAACTATATTAATGTTTTACTTCCATTAGAAATTAATAAATCCTCTTTTGGTGTCTAAAAAATGGGCAAGTGAAAACTTCCAAAAATGTTATTATAACTTATTGAAGGTGGTTTGAAGATAAATAAAATCTATAATGAATTTAATTTTATAATACATGTGGATATTTTATGAATATTGTGTAGAAGTATTAGTGTATTTCATAGATGATCCCCTGAGAAATAATAATGATTGGAGATTATGGAGTTCCCTTATCCATGTGAAATTGATGCTATGTGGTGTAAGAATTCTGTATAAAAAATTTACATTTTTAGTTTCCTTGAATAATTATTTTGATAAATCTATGTATAATATGCATCATTAAATAGCCTTGTAATATTCGGAATAGAGTAACTAATATTCATAGCATAAAAAAATCAAACTACATTATTCTTATTGTAATATTTAATGTAATATTCATGAAATAACTATAAATTAACTAATTATTTGTTTTCATGGATTATTTGGTCAGTTACTAGTATAAGATACGTTGATAATTAGGAAAAATCTATATTTCATAAAAAATTCATTCTAAACTAGTTGTGTAGGTTCATGATTAAGCAATATAATTATTTTGGGGATCCTCTATTCATTTGTAAAGAATTGTCCAATGAGAAGAAGAAGAATTATAATAATTTTATGTTTTTATCTTGTTTCAAATTAGTAAATTATTTCCCATATAATATGTGTTAGGATACGTATGGTATGAGATAATTATATAATGTACACAATTATAATTTTTTGTAATATATGAGAAGTATATTTCAGAGAAGGGACGAGATGGGTTTTGAAGAAGAAACTAAATAATGATGTTTGTCAAAATGTGAGGATATTCTATTTTATTTATAATTTGTGATAAAAGAAATAATATTCATAAATATTTCAATAATCAACAAATATTTAGGTGAAATATTTATTGTTTTTTTAATAATTATCGTAATAGGTAGATAAAATGTATTGTTCTAGTGGGACTCTGAAAATCATAGTGTGACTCTATGATGTTGAAGAAAGGTATACCGTAACAGATTGTGATTATAGTGAAGAATATGTGATTAGTGATTTAAAATATTAAAATAAGAATTATAGTTACAATGAGGTCAAACCTTGTAAAAAAGGTATGGTCCTATGAATTTTCATAATGCATTAAAGAGAAGATAAGTAATCAGAAGAGTTGACCAGATCCAAACAGGTCAATAAATGATTCAATCAAATTAAATAAATTTTTAAAAAACATCATAGATTTCCCCCCATTGTCATTAGTGAAACACCAATATGGTAATATCAATGTGTATCCAGGAATAGGTTTCCTATATCAAGATCCACATGGTATTGATGATGGATATTAACTATTTCGGTAAATAGTATGTGTGTTGCTATATTCGTTTGGAAGAACTATCATTGTTTGAAGAATATAGTGATTTGATGTCTTCAATATTAAATCCTTGAATTTAAATATGAATTAATAAAAGGATTTCCATATACTATTGAATATTTCTTTTTAAATTTAATGATAACAGAAATATGTATTTTGATAGAAGGGATGAAAATTATGTATTGATGACTCATTCATAAAAATTATAAAATATGATTGTAGGAGTCAATGTTTTAATGTAATTTTTTGATAAATTGGAAAGTATCTATGATTAAAATGTGAATGTCATGGAGAGAAAATTATATGTATATATAATAAAATCTAAATATATTAAGATGGGCGAAGAATAAATTTTTTATGACTACATTACAAGAGTCAATGAAATTGTTTGTTTTATTTCATATATTTTGGAATAATTGAATGATTAAACTATTATAAAATAATTAATAATAAATATTACTAATAGTATTGATCCTAAAGTAACATATTTGTAATATATATTATCCTTCCACGGGTTAATTACATAACATTCTCATTGCCTATGAAATTTGAAATATCAATGCTTAGAAAAATAATATCAATGCTAATATGGATTTTGAGTTCATGATAATTCTCTAAATTAAAGATGTTGAAATTTAATAACCAATATTGAAGATAATGGTAAATATTCTAACCAAAAAAATTGATATTTTATCACAGACACTCAAGAATGGATTGTTTAAGGTAAAATATAAACAACCCCCATGATTTTAAAATTGTAATGAAATTAGAATCAATTTTATAAAAGTTTCTATGAATAAATATATCGAACCAATGTTAGGTGATTATAGAAAATTGATGAATAAAATTGGAAAAAAATAAAACAATTCAATAATATGTCTAGTAATGAATAAGTTATTAAGTTATAAAATTATTATCAATGTAAGAAAAGAAAAATTTGTGAACTTTACATCATGTATGTGTAGACACCCTGAAAATGGTTCCATACCAGAATCAAACTGATCACGATAAGACTATGAATTTTTCATGGGGGTTAGTGATGGTAGTGACGACACCAACCCGAAGGCCCGAGACTATAGCCCGATATAGATTTGATGAATGGGTGCGGGGGTGTATCCCCCGTGTTATGGAGTAATAAATATGGTTATGTCCCTAAAGAAGCACCCAAGGTACCTGTGTGCAATGATCTACTCACTATCATGATTGAGTTGGAAAAAATATTTATTTTGGCTAAGTGTTAAATGTGGTTCCCTAGTTAAAAAAAATCACGGGTGGCATGCAAGTCTACATGGATTCCACTCATCTGGTGTGTAACCACTTCTGTACCACAATGATGGTGTGAAACCCACTTGTGCGCTCGAAATCCTTTCGCCCATGGTCACTTATTTTCCTATAAATAGACTCTTAAGACCATCATTTTTATGGACGTATTTCCCTAAAGCCAAATTGTATCTCAGGTCGCTTTAGTGCTTCGCCCAAGTCTTCCAAATCATTCAAGGTAGTTATTCAACAACATGAATAGAGGAGTTAATGGAGAATCATTGGACTAAAGATATTTTAATGTTTGAAACCATTACACATGCACACATAAAATACCCAACCTCCCTATATTTGAAAAATGTGTGCATCCCCAATTCCATTCATAGGAACATGGGTGCCACAGTTCTGGATGCACCTGTGGATACTCCTGATGGCTTGAGAGAAGTCTCACCCTAGTATCACCATACAGGTTGTTAGTCACATAAGTGAATATCAGGTCACCCATGCCTACTAGCGTACCCATACATGTACACCCTTACATACATGGGAGCCCATTTTTAAATAACATAATCTCTTCAGTCTACAATCCAGTAAGCCCATTCCAAATCAATCCATGGGAAGGATTACTCCGAATTGGAAAAATTATTTAAAAGAGATTATGTTGAGACCTCCACCAAAACCTCCCAACTTATCACTATTTTGGGAAAGGGACATCAATGTGTCTCCTATTTGGGTTTGTATTTACACAATCCTAGGCTTCCCACATTTTTTTCACAATAGAGTTAGTATTCATAGACTTTTGTTGGTTTTATATCCATAGTCACATGGAACATTCCCATAGGAATTGTGATAGGATGTTTTTGGTTCATATAATAAGTTGTTGGGTCCTGACCTCTCCCTTCTCATGGAGCTTAAACCTCAATTGTTTGGTAGGGAAGGTATGCTTCACACCTACTTTTCTTGTTGAGCAATGGAGAAGTCTCCCTCCCCTATGATGATCAATTATAGTTCATCCATTATGTTATAAGCCCCAAACATTCACCCCTTCCTCCTTCGCATTTTACCTTTGTCCAATGTAATGTGAACATAGGGAAGGCTCGTCGCCTCACCCTCTTCTCGGGATGCCTCTCCCTCATCCACTCCCGCCACTATAGGTGCACCCTCTTCCACCAGGGGAGGAGGAAAAGTGTGGGTTTTTTGTTGAATCTTGAACATCCTATTGTCTCTCACATAGATAATGACTCTCATGGGCATATAGATTTTTCATAATCACCACATTAGAACAAATCAATGAACTATGAGAACATTGATTCCCACCAAAATCAAGATATGTAAGAAGCATTCCCACGACCCGAGCTCCACGGATATCCTCCTCAAGAATCCAAACCTAATTCCACTAATCTAGGCATCTAACTTATGAATAACTCCAAATTATACCCTTAAATCACCAAGGAATCCTTTTTAGGATGTAATCCCAAATTCATTTCTCTCAAATGACTATACTATCCAATGAGACTAATTGAACTACGTGGGCTTTGATTCCCATTTACATTGGATATGTAGGAAGCCTCCATGATGTTCAATCCCAATATTTCAAAACAAAACTATTTTACATGGGATATATTCCAAATGTTTTTCTAATCTAACAAGGAATCACATATCATTTTCATGTTCATTGGGATATTTTCGTCATAATCCCCACACCTAACATCAACTAAGAAGCTTTTTGGTTTGATGTCCTTACGACATGACATTAAACTATTTGGATACTTCCTTATCAAATGAACTTAATTGGTATGATGTTTCCTGTTACATGGAACTGAATAATGAAGGTTCTAATTCATTTCACAGGGATATTTAAGTAACTAATTTCATAGGTACGATCCCAATATCAAAACAAACATTTGTCTCCGTAGATGAAAATAAATGTCAGAGTTCCCCACTAAGTGGATTAAAAACCAGTATCATCGTAATAATGATTAAAATAATCATTAAATTATATATGAAAGGATACCATTTATGGAGAAAATCCAATATGTACATATATCTCCATTAATGAAGAACCTATAATACATAATGATGATTCATAACCATGTTAATAAGTGATTACATATTCCAAGGGATACATATGTTATTATAGCTACCTGGGCCTTTTCTTACATTACTACTACATAATTTTAAAGATAAAAAACATAATAGTATTAAACATAGAGGATCCAAAGGATTAGTGTCTTTGGAAAACTTGGAAAATACATAAAAAAAACAACATCAAGCATAAATATTTAATTAATTACTTCTTCTCTAGCATTTTATTGGAACATTTCCTTTCCTTAATACATGTAGCCACATGAGGATATACATCAAAAAGTGTGAGCTAGATTCCCAGTAATAGGATAGATAATAACAATATAGAATGGGGTGATAATAATCATAACATGGGAAAAATATCATGAACATGATAGGAATCATAAATATAAGACTTGAAATGTGGCAATGCATAAAAATAAATCCTCATGTCATAGTGGTTAACTACCACACATACTTGTGAACCAAGCTAGAATATTTTTCACACATTATTTCACATTTACATATGTGATTGATCACTTTACCTAATGCATTGAAGCTCTGCATAATTACGGGCACACCCATCACATTGAAAAATTCATATTGCGCTATATAATTCTGTGTGCACATGTCACATCATAACATTATCATCATCTCGTTTGCACAAAGAACACATATAAAAAATGTACATAACTAACCCATGTAATTTAATGGGTTTAATCTCATAATAACACATTCATATGCTTTGGGTTCTCAAAACAATTAGGGAATAACATACATGTTACAATAACCGTCCACTTTTACTGAGAAGTAAAAGGGGTGTTCTTAAAAGAGGAGTTATTTTGGAAAACATTTGGATTGAAATAAAATGCAGTGAAAACATGTATACCCCATAAAAGTAAATACACTGATGAAGATATTATCTTTATGGAGTAACCAAATCAAAAATGGAGTGAAAGATGGAGAACCTGATGGAAGAAGATAGGGTTCGAGATTTCCCCATTCATTGTACCCGAATGACTTCTTCTCTTTAATGTCCCGTATAATGACATTATACTAATTAATTAGAAATAAAGAACCTCTTTTACCTTAATATGGTTCATTATGGTTTCATTATGTGAATTTATGTGCCTTTGGATGAGTTATAGCATTTAAAAACATTATTTCGGAATGTTTGTTTTTATGGTTTTCTTGAATGGTTCCCTTGTATTCTTAAATAGATGTTTGGGTAGAACATGGGTAAACATACAGAACATATATTACATGTTATTAATGATATTACAGGATTTTTGATGACCTTATAATGAATCAAATTAGATCCACATGGTTGAATCATTAGATAATAATTAAATGACTATTATTTGGGTTAATTTGGGTGGTTTTTCGATTATAATGGACTTGTTTTATTTTGCCACTTAGAAATATGATCCTATGTTAGTTACAAAGCATTAAATTGGAGATAATACATATAAAAGGTTCCTTATCAAACAAAAAAATGGTTTCATGACCAGATCTGAAGGTAGAAATGGAAGATGAAAGCATTTCGTTCTTGAAGGTGAAAAATTAACACCTCACGAACAACGTTCTCTTTAATAAAACAAAAGGAAGAGGGAAAGGGGGTTGAAAGATATAATATACCATTAGCATCATAAAATTCCAATAGATGTATAATAATAGAGTTATAATACAATTCAGATGAAGATAGGTGGGGAGAGATCATGAAATAAACTTGAACTTGAAAGAAAATTAGAGGAGAAGAGGGAGAGAAATTACCTCTTGAATTCTTCTCTTGAGAACCTCCTTAAGGGCCTATGCTTGGTCTTTTGATGAGACCAGAAGATCTTGGACATGGGGGATGGTATTGGGAAGGAGTTTGGGAAGAGTTTAGAGAAGTCTTGGAGCTTGAGAGGTGTGCGGAAATGAGGGTGTGAAGGGTGGCTTTTATATTGGAGGGGAGAGGGGTTTCCTTAATATAAAATTCATTAGTTTATTAATTTT
Organism: Viscum album; assembly: GCA_963277665.1. Classification (NCBI taxonomy): domain Eukaryota; kingdom Viridiplantae; phylum Streptophyta; class Magnoliopsida; order Santalales; family Viscaceae; genus Viscum; species Viscum album. Next base: position 1,920,635,193 of record OY728145.1, on the reverse strand, counting down.
ACCTAAGATAAGGAATATCGAGTTTTGGATGACCAAGAATATTAATTTTATCATGTGATCCAGAACCAAGTGGGCTTGCATTAGTAGATCATCATCGATGACTCAATTAATCCATTATTTAGCATTTATTGTAAATTATCGGATTCAACTATTCATCGAAAATTCAAGAATTTTAGAAAAATCCCACAAATTTTCCCCAACCATTTTTAGACGTGTAGAACCCAAAAATGAAGTCCATTTTTCAAATATAATTTTGAAAACATTATTTCTTTAATATTTAATTAAAATCATAATTTACATAATAAAATAGTTTTTAAGATTAAAACAGATTTTATAGTGCTTTCAAAAATTACATAGGGTCTTATAAAATTATCTAAAAAATATAAGACATTGATTTGATAAATAATGAATATATTTTACAAAAATAAAATTTCCTTTAAAATAATTAATTAGTTATAATTATTTTTGATTTACAAAATTGAAAAACATTTACTATGGTCAAATTGTCACTTTCCAAGATGTATAAATTTTATTTAATTATTCATGGGTAATGCTAATATTATGTTGGATTATTTACAATTCATAATGGTCATATTACTATTCATAAGGGTATGTTATTATTCAAAGGGTATGTTACAATTCACCAAAAATTATTTTTGTTTCATTAAATTCCATAAATCATCGTGAGCACAACTATGTATGTCAGATTTTTAATATTCCAAAAACAAAAGTGACAAACTTATGTTTAAAGGTCACTTATCACTTATTATTTCATTATGTTGTGGTTTTTATGTCATTTTATGACCTAAATATAAGAATGGAATTTCCATTGGAAAACATTGGGTTGTTACATTCTTCCCCCCCCCCTAAAGAAATTTCCCCCCTGAAATTTCACATTACACAAACAAGTGAGGGTGTTTCTACTTCATTGCCTCTTCTGGTTCCCAAGTTGTTTCTTCAAACTCATGTTCCCTCCACAACACTTTGAAAATATGGTTTGTCTTGTTGAGTAGAACCACATCTCTCTGTTCCAGAATCTTTACTCGCTGCTCCTCAGAGGAGAGATCATCTTCCAGCTGCACCACCTCTGGGTTTAGTACATGTGATGGGTCTGGTATGTACTTTCATAGTAGTGATAAATGAATCACATCATGAACTTGAGCCTTATTCGGTGGAAGTGCAAGATGATAGGCCACAAATCCTATGCGGTCAAAGATCTCAAAGGGGCCATTATACCTTGGGATCAGCTTCCCTTTCTTCCTGAATTGCATGACTCTCTTCCATGGAGATATTCGAAGGAAGACTTTATCTCCAACGTTAAACTCCAAGTCCCTTTGATGGTTGTCAACATATCTCTATTCCCAACATTGAGAAATGTTGATGTGTTTCTGGATGACTTGATCCTTCTCTGTCATCTCTTGATCAATATCGTGTCCAAGTAGCTTTCTTTCTCTAACTCCATCCCAACATGTTGGTGTTCAACATTGCTTCCCATACAGAGCTTCACATGGAGCCATCTAAATACTCGAGTGGAAGCTATTTTTGAATGAGAAATCAACCAATGGGGGATTCTGATCTCAACCACCTTTGAATTCTAGAGAGCAGGCTCATAGAATATCTTCAAGCATTTGAATTATCCTTTAAGAATGGCCATCAGTTTGGGGGTGATAGGCCATGCTGAAATATAATTCAGTACTCAAATCCTATTGAAGGCTCCTCCAGAACATAGATGTGAACCGTGGATCACGGTCAGAGAAAATTGAGAGTGGAACACCATGCAGTCTCACCACTTCCTTCACATATATCATTGCAAGTTGTTCAAGAGAGAGGTATTCTCTAATAGTGATAAAATGTGCAGTCTTGGTTAGTCGGTCAACCACATACCATATCGCATTATTTCCCTTTAACATCTTTTCGAGACCCATGACAAATACCATAGTAACATTTTCCCATTTCCACATGGGTATAGGTAATGGATGCATCAAACATTTTGACTTTTGTCGAGGAGATTTAACTTGCTGACATACCAAGCACCTTGATAGATATTCCACAATCTCCTTCTTCATGTTATCCCACCAGGAGTGTTTTCAGAGATCACGATACATCTTGGTACTCCCAGGATGGATAGAGAATATTGATCAATGTGAATTATCCAACAGATCCTTTTTATCCTAGGTGATGAAGGCACACAAAGCCATGTTCTAAACAGAATCACACCATCATCGTTGATATGGAACTCTTACAGCTTCCCTTCCTTTTCTGCATTCACCCTCTTTTGTATCTTCACATCATCCCTTTGTGCTTCCTTAATCATCTCTTGGATGGATAGTTGTTAAATAATTTGGAAAAGGTACTATGTATCCCCTGCCCTTATGATTTCCAAATCCATTTATTTCATATCCAAGAAGATAGGATCATTCTCAATCCGCAACATGGATAGAGTAGCATGTTCTTTTCTGCTTAGAGCATCATCTATATTGTTTGCCATTCTAGGATGATAGTAAATAGAGCAATAGTAATCCTTGATTATCTCTAACCATATCATTTGATGCATGTTGAGAACCTTTTGTGTGAATATATACTTTAGACACATGTGGTCCGTGTATATGTCACAGTTCTCAGCATAACGGTAGTGAAGCTAGATTTTCAAGGCCAAAATCATGACTGCCAGATCTAGATCATGTGTCGGGTAGTTCAGCTCATGGATCATTAACTTCCGTGAGGCATAGACTATCACACAGTAATTTGGAATGAGTACACAGCCCAATACTTTTTTTGAAGCATCACTGTATATCACAAAAAATTCTCCTATTTTCAGTAGTGTGAGTAGAGGTGCATTGATCAGCCTTCCCTTTTGCTCCTTGAATATTCCCTTAAATTCTTCCGTCTAGACATACTTTACCACACTTTTTGTTAACTTAGTTAGCAGGCTTGACAATCATTAGAATTTTCACACACAAACGTCGGTAGTACCCAGCTAATCCAAGAAAACTAAGGATTTATGTGACACTAGAGGGACTAGGTCATTCCTCAATCTCCTTTGTATTTGAAGGATCCACAGAAATTCCCTCACTTATGATCACATTCCCCAAGAACATGACTTGCTTCATTCAAACGACACTTTTTCTAAACATAATGTACAACTTCTCCTTTCTTAATCTCACCAACACAATTCTTAGATATTCTTCATGTTCCTCCTTTTACTTGGAGTAGATGTGAATATCATTGATAAACACTACCAAAAATTTGTTGAGGTAATGTCTAAAGAATCTATTCATTAAATCCATGAAAATTGAAGGGGAATTAGTAAGTCCAAAGGGAATCACCAAAAACTCATAGTGCCCATACCTTGTATGGAAGGAAGTATTCTGAATATATTCCTTCTTCAACTTTACCTGATGATATCCAGAACGAAGATCCAACTTTGAGAAGTATTGAGCTCCTCTTAACTGATCAAACAAGTCATCAATATTTATAAGAGGATACATGTTCTTTATGGTGATCTTGTTGAGTTCCCAATAATTGATATACAGACGCATTGTTCCATATTTCTTCTTCACAATGAGCACTGGCGCACCACATGGAGATGCACTAGGGAGTATGATCCCTTTTTTCAGATGCTCTTACAACTGCTTCTTTAACTCCTCCAGTTTTATAGGAGCCATCCTATAGAGACACTTCAAGATAGGGGTACCTCTGGGTATGAGTTCAATTAAGAACTCAACCTCACGATCTGGGGAATTCTAGGTAACTCTTCGGGAAATACATCGATGTGTTCACTCATGATGAGAATGTCATCAAGGCTGGAACTTTCCTTCAACTCAACCATTTGGGCGAGATATGCTTCTTCATAGGGAATCAACACCCACACCATTGAAGTATTTTTCAATGGAGATTCATGATCTTACATTCATTTGAAGAGGATCATGGGATCGTTCGGAATATGAAACAATATTTCCTTTTCATGATAGTTGATATGTTCTCTATATAATGAGTGCCAATCTATTCCCATTATAGCATTGAAATCCAACAAGGGATGTATTATGATATTATTAGGAAAAATCTTCTAAAATACACTAATGGGAGAAGAGTCAAAAACATGGGTTGTAATGATTTATCCACGATGTATTTTTACATATATCTCTACTTCAAGGTTTTGGGGCTTTGATTCTTTAGTTCTAGAAAACATGCAAGATATAAAGGAATGCGTAAAACCAGAATAAAATATGACTTTTTCCATTCTTGAGTGAATAGGAAGTGTACCTTGTATGACTTCATTATCATGCTCCACCTCCACAATGGTGATGGCATAAGACTTCCTTCGTTTCATTGGAATTTGTGGCTACCGATGTTGATTACCCTCGAGAGATCGAGGTTTAGTGCACTGGTTTTCATAGTGCCCTAGATCTTTATAGTTGTATCATTCAACCATGAGTGGTTCTCTCCTTTCGTCGTCTAAATTCTCCTTCCTTTTCGTGTCTTTTAGACACTCTTGAGAATGGTGTCCTTCTTTCCCACACTTGAAGCATTTCCCCGTCACTTTTTGGTAGTTCCCATGGTGCAACATCCCACATTTTTTGCATGTGGGTTGTTGATTTTTCTTCCTGCCTTTGTCATTAGATCCACCAGCTTAAAAAACATTTTTCTTTTCAAATCACTATAGCCATGGGACTCTTATCCAAACTCTATCTCCATATTGATAGCACACCGAACATCTTCTTCATAACTCCCAAGGTCTCGAATTACAAGAGAATTTCGAAGGTGTGGTTTTAATTCACTAAATAATCTATCAATTTTGCTGTCATTGTTGATAACAAAACCTGAAGCGTACCATGCAAGACTTGTGAAATTTTCTTCATAGGTTGTGACAGATTCTCCTTCTTTTCTCTTGAGCTCTATGAATTCTCTCTTCATCTTCATGAAAAGAGTTCTAGGGAAATAATTGTTAAGAAACATTATCTTAATCTCTTCACATTCCATCTCTTCAAATTACACCCTTGTCTTGGTGTTCTTAATCAAATCCCACCATTTATCAGCTTCTCCATCTAGAAAATAAAAATCTAGGGTCACCTTATATGTCTAGGAATAGTGATTAACAAAGAATATCTTCTTCATCGAGTTGAACCACTGTGCTGCAACTAGTTGATCAGAAGATCCACTAATCGTCGATGGTCTTTGCTGCAAAAAACATTCGATACCATGTTCCACCCTATATTGAAAAGGAGGGTGTTCCCCATTTTTATGGTTATTGTTCATAACCTATGATAATTGGGTAATCATCTCCATGATGATCTGAACACCACATCCCAAATCATTGGGGATGTCTTTTGGGAAATCGTTGCATTGGCCCTCGCAAAAGTTGTTGGCCCGATTTCTCTTGGTTCCCACCATTTTCTAAAATAGAAAAGGTTAGAACAAAAAATAAGTAAACAAGTCACGAATACATAAATTATTAAATTGAACAATTTATACTAAAATCATAACATATGGGATCCCTAGGTAAACACTCTTGTGTGCATATTTGTGCTTAATCTCAAACTAGAGGTTTTCTCTAAAGTTCCGTAATCCTAATTCCCAAATTAAATAAACATTGCCTCTAATACCAACTATATGGACCCAAGCATATTCTTAAATTACTATTACATAATTTTAATGATAAAAAATAGAATATTATTACATATAGAGGATCCAAAGGTTTAGAGTCTTGAGAAAACTAGGACCATACATAACAAATACAACATCATGCATAAACATTTATTTAATTTCTTCTTCACTATCTTCTTATTGTGACTTGTCCTCTCCCTAATACATGTATCCAACTGAGGATATACATCAAAAGGAATGATGTAGAAGCCCAGTAAGAGGATAGATAAGAAAAATATAGCATGGTGTGAGAATAATCATAATAATGGAAAAAGATCATGGACATGAGAGTAATCAAAAATATAAGACTTGAAATGTGGCAATGCATAAAAATGAAACATCATGTCTTAGTGGTTAACTACCACACATACTTCTGAACAAAGATAGCATATTTTTCAAAAATCATTTCACATTTAATAATGAGATTCATCACTTTTCCCAATGCATTGGAGCACTATATAATTCCGGGCGCACCCGTCACATTGAAACATTCATATTGTGCTATATAATTCTTGGCGCACCCATCACATCATAACATTATCATAATCATGCTTTCCACAAAGAACACATATCAAATATGTACATAACTAGGCCATGTAATTTAATGGGTTTCATTTCATAATAACACATTAATAAGCTTTGGGTTCCCAAAAGAAACAGGGAATAACATACATGTTACAAGAACTGTCCACTTTGAGTGAGAAGAAAAAGGGGTTTTCTTAAAAGAGGGGATCACTTGAAAAAAAATGGTTTGACATAGAATCCTGTGACAAACATGTATATCCAAGAAAATTTAAGAAAATGATGAACATATTATATTTAAGGAGTAACCATATCAAAAATGTAGTGAATGAGGGAGAACCCGAAGGAAGAAAAATTGTTTCGAGATTTCCCCTTACCTTGTACCCAAATGATTCCCTCTATTTAATGTCCTGTATAATGACATTATATTCATTAATTATGAATCCATAACCTTTTTTACATTAATATGGTTTATTATGGTTTCATTAAGTGAATTTATGTTACATTGGATGAGTTATAGCGTTTAAAAACCTTATTTGGGAATGTTTGTTTTTATGGTTTTCTTGAGTGGTTCACTTGTATTCTTAAATTGAAGTTTGGGTATAACATGGGTAAAAATCCATAACTGATATTATATGTTACTAAAGATATTACAAGAGTTATTATGATCTTATAATGAATCAAAATAGATCCTTGTGGATGAATCATTAGATAAGAATTAAATGACGATTATTTGGGTTAATTTGGGCTGTTTTTTGATCATAATGGACTTATTTTATTTATCACTAAGAAATATGATCACAAGATAGTTCTAGATCATTAAATAGGAGATACTAAATATAAAATTTTCTGTTTCATACATAAAAATGGGTTCATGACCAGATATGAAGGTATAAATGGTAGAATAAAGCATGTTGTTCTTGAAGGTTTAAAATTAACACATCACGAGCAACATTCTATTTAATAAAATAAAAGGAAGAGTAAAAGGAGGTTGGATGATATAATATCACATTATCATCATAACATTTCATTATATTTATAATACTGGAGTTAAAATAAAATTTATATGATGATATGTGGGGAGAGATCATGAAATGATCTGGAACTTGAACAGAAATTAAAGGAGAAGAGGGAGAGAAATTACCTCTTGAATCCTTCTCTTGAGAACCAATTTTAGGGCCTAAGCTTGGTCTTATGATGATACCAGCAGCTCTTTGACGTGGGGGAGGGTCTAGGGAAGTTGTTTGGGATGATTTTAGAGATTTCTTGGAGCTTGAGATTTGTGAGGAAATCAGGGTGTGAAGGGTGGCTTTTATAGTAGAGGGGAGAGGGGTTTCCTTAATATAAAATTTATTAGTTTATTAATTTTTCCTAAAACAAGGAATAGTGAGTCTTGGATGACCAATAATAGTAATTGTATCATGTGATCCCAAACCAAGTGGTCTTACATCAGCAGAGAATCATTCATGACTCAATTAATCCATTATTTAGCATTTATTGTAAATTATCGGATTCTACTATTCATCGAAAATTCATGTATTTCAGAAAAATCCCAAAAATCTAAATAAACCATTTCATGATGTGTAGAATATCTCAAATAAGTCCATTTTTCAAAAATAATTTTCTACATATTATTAAATTAATATTTAATTAAAATCATAATTTAGTGAAAAAACAGTTTTTAATATTAAAACTGATTTTATAGTGCTTTCAAAAATTACGGAGGGTCTTATAAAATTATCTAAAAACTATAAGACATTGATTTGATAAATAATGAATAAATTTTAATCAAATATAATTTACATTAAATTAATCAATTATTTATATTTATTTATGACTTATAAAATTCCAAAACATTTAATAATGTCAAATTGTCACTTTCTAAGATATATATATTTTATTTAATTATTCATGGGTAATGATACTATTATGTTGGATAATTTACTATTCATAAGGGTCATATTACTATTCATAAGTGTATGTTATTATTCTTAAGGGTATAATACTATTCACGGAAAATTATTTTTGTTTCATTAGACACCAAAAATCATCTTTAGCACAACCGTGTATGTCAGATTTTTAAAATTCCAAAAACAAAAGTGAGAAACATTTGTTTAAAGGTCACTTATCACATATTAGTTCACTATGTAGTTTTTTCATGTTATTTTATGACATAAATATAATAAGTAAATTTCCATTGGAAAATATTTTGTTGTTACAGTTATAATTGGTGATTTAATAAGTATTCAAGAAAATATCTGAAATTTGAAAAGAGGGTCCATGAGTAGACAATAATTCCACCCAAAAAGGAGTGATGAGTCTGACCAACCATTTCCTCACCAATTCATGTTCTTATATATTGAAATTTATAACATAATGAATGCATACCATTGTAAAGCAGGTCCTTTTTGGATAAATAATGGTTGGATGATTTTGGATCCATAAATAAATCCAATGGAAACTGCATGGAGGAAGTGATTTATTACAAGAACACATGTGTCAAGGAATTACGAAACAAAAATAGTGAAACTGATGTGAATACATGACCCGGTTAATAATATTACCCATCTGTTAGTCCCAAATCAATTGATAATGGAATACCAGACAAAAGGAATAAATCACACATGTATTCATATAAAAGTTGTTTATGTAATATAGTTTATTATTGTTTTCATGTTTTCCACAGAACTCCCTTCAGCCCAAAATGAAATTCATCAAAACAAAATCTGGGAAATTACCAACCATTTCTCAAGATAGATCCTTATCCATGGGAAGGACACCATCACCCATCCATCATCTTCAATGTTGGGCCTTCGATTTGTTAGTATAGGAGTATCGCTAACATGGTACAATCCTAACATTGGAGGCTATCCGACCGTACCACCAGTTCAATAACAATCCTCAATCATCCATAGAATGATGAATGATGATAAAAAAGAATAGGGTTCCAACCACAAACTTGAACCACTTCTGGTCCTTATGCATGGAACATAATAACCATCCCCTCCCACACTAGATGGTGGTGGATCAATAGTTCACTCAGGGCCTAAATTCAACGATGCATGGATCATTCCCAGTAATTCCCACAAAAAAATTTCCGCCAGTAGAATTGTGCGGTAGTGAACCCACCAAATAATGGGGTTATTGCCTATGGAACTTCGGAAAAGGTCTCTTAGACCCGAGCATCAATGGATAACCTTCTGGGACAATATTTAGTCAACATTGAGTTGGTTCTAACCTCTTCCCCCTCCAAAGAAGTCCATCAACATAACATGATTTAGAACAATGAGTTGTTACATACACCCATCCATCCTAATTTTCTTCCATCAAGCTCGGCTAGCAGAACCCCTCCAATCCCATCCGATAAATCTTGAGGAATTCGGCGAGTAGACACATACACATTCTTACATGTTATCATCCTTCCAATGGGCTCATTTGACTACATTTCAAGAATCTATCCAATCTAATTTGGTGGAAACTTGTAAACAGAAACATACAATTAATTAGAATAACAAATTCAACCGTAAGTCTCATCTTCCAGTGTTGAAAGATATATATCAACCATACATGATGGGAAACCACCAAAATGCACATACACCTACCAGTGTTCATCAATCCTACCAACAGTCTCGTTTGGCAACACCCAGAGAAGTCAGTCAGAATGCTCCGATAACAAATCTCCAGAAGAACCAACTCTCTGCCCCCATGAATAATTAATATAAATAGTCATTGACTAGAAAAGGAGTTCATGAGTAGAAATGTTTACCTAATCCTAATAAAGAATTGACATATATTCTTTTTCCTTCCGTTGAAGTCATTAATCAAATCTTATCAATGGTGAAAGGGAAGACGCAAATCTGTGCCAATATTATGGAAGCATGGAAAGATATTATAACCTCTACATTAACAATACCAGAAGAACATACACATAATTCTATCACAATACATGGTATAACGCATCGTCATGCCATCTCGGAGTAGATTCACATATCTATTCCAGTATAGGAGGGACATGGGGCATACACTCCCATATCGTATGGACAACAATATCAGAAACATATTCTTGTTCCAAAAGGTTGTAATCAGTCTATTCCAGTAATAACTCCATGTTAAGAATATACACCATCCCATGATAACCACTTCTCCCAGTAAGTGAACCCAACTCTGTGTAAGAGAAAATCAATGAAAATTATCACCAAGAATGGTTGGAAAATCAAGATTCCAGCCACAATGTTGCTCCTCTTTATTCTAGATTTCTTGAATCCCTCAAACACTTACCAGTTGTAGCTCAATAGCATACCCTCCCATTACCAAATTATGGGATTAGTAGAAGAAAATATGTAGTTCCCCATCAGATAATTCATCGTTAAGGCTTGCTTATTGAAATTTGGTCTATCCAAAGAACCTATCTCTATATGAGAGCCATGGAAACCCTGAGATTGTCAAGAATTCCAAAGAGAAAGATGATTTATCCCTTGCTGTAATCCACCATATTGTTCCTCAAAATGATGAAATTTACTACAAAATTCCACTCTTTAGATGAATTTTTCAGAGTCAATAAAGTTTTATAATTGATAATGTAGTGACGAGAAAGCCCTCCTAGCACGAGCCCCATTGAAACATAAGGCCAGTCACATCTGATTGCTTTTCATTTACATGTGAATAAATTTCTCAACTAGAAGACTTATTATGAGAATAATCATTCTTAAAACCTCTTTCGGGTCATTTATTTTTTAATATAGAGTATCCACATTGGTCCGGAAATGTAGAGATATCTCTAGTAACATACGACAAAGATATGATAAATATGAGAATACAATTGTCTAAATGAGAAATACTAGTCATCTTCTAGATTATGGAAAATTCTCAGCATAACATTATAATTGATGGAAGAAGATTGTATACAAGATATCTGCCTCAGCTTATTGAAGACTCTTCATCATTTAAAAACTTTTTATTTCCATATGATGAATATCAAAATCATGTAAACATAATAATAGTTTTGCAATAACAAATTGACGTGGTGTCTCTCTTAGTTTCCCTATATCAAAAGGATGAAAAATAGCAGAGAAACCTTCCACATGCATGCCTCAATGCTCGAAAGAGGATATATCAATTAAATTATGATTCCCAATCCAGTGATCATATTAGAGGATGGGGTGGACATAGAGCATTGTATTTCATTGCATTCCAAAATCAACAAGGACCACCAAAATTCGTCTCATAAATGTTTATTTCCAAAGGTCATCAATTATCATTAGATATTGTATGTAATCAACTGTATGCTCCAAAAGAAGCCTCAACTATCTCCCATCAGAGTCCAGCCCAAACAAAATGCGAAGTCTAATAGGAAAGATACCCTGAGATGGGGGAGAATCAGGGTATAGAAGATTAATACCACTTCCCATTGATCTTGTTTTTCTGTTAGAAAAAACCATCTTCTCTCTCTTTCCCGATGGAGAGTATGTACAAGCCTTAAATCATGCACATGAAACAATATTTTTTTATGTGATTCACAATTACTGGTCTACGTCCAACGAGCATACACCGGTAGTGTGCCGATGTACCAAATTCACTATAAGCGCACTGCTGTTTACAAGTTGGAAGCGTACTCACTACCCCTCCTAGCTTACAACCACATACAATATGAAAGATCACTTTTCTCTCAACTGAAGTGTTCTCAATGCTTCTTCAGAATATTCACTCATAGTTTATAGACCTGTAGGTCTCTTCATCATCACTAAGGAAATGTGCTTCTTTAACTGTTGATATATTCTCTGTTGATGTTCAACTTTCACCCATAGATGAATCTCACTTTGGACTGGTTGTACCGGGCAACCCCAATTTTTACACGCCGTGCTTACGACACCTTGAGCGTAATTCCCTTGTCTTGTTTAAAGTACAATTTTCACGCAACTCCTTCTTTACGCGCCACCACCAAATTTTATGCACAACCACCAAATTTTACGCATATCCTCTACACTTCCTTCCACGTAATTTTCTACTCTTGTGCGAAATCCACTTTTTGCGCAACCTTTGCATTTTGCGCAAACAGTTCTTTTACGCACAAACTTCTTATGCTCACCTCTCTTGTGCACTCCAATTTTTCACACCAATTCTCTAATACTTTCTAGGACTTGAGCATCTCTAGAATGAGGGGGGGGGGGTGACATCATTTTTATAGGAAAAATAGACCCTACACAAAAAATATTTGTGTGTAATTCTCTTTGAGCGCAAAAAAATCTTCAGTGCAAAACCATTTTTCATGCGTTGCTCCAGTATTTCATGCACCTCATGCATTTGCCAATTTTTGGGATTCGGACCTCAAAACACCTCTTGTGCAAAAATCATCATTCCTCTATTTTGCGCATCATTTTTCTTTTTCGCGCACTGGGAAAATATTTTGTGCAACCGGATGATTTTTTGCGTGCCACAATATTTTTCGCACATCCGGGTAATTATTTGCGTCGTACATAAATTTTCATGCACCGCTCTGGAAAACGGCCCCACCATGTATCTCTTATTTTCGTACCGCCTCCAGATTGTCCATTCCTTTTTTGAGGGTTTTCAATCAATCATGGATTGTTTAAAGCATCCTGTGAACTTGTTAATTCTCCATGTAAACACCATTTTTCATTTAACTCATACAGCGTGGTCTTCTTTGTCAACAAATAAACATGGAGGCCCACATCGTCAACAAACACAATCAACTAAAAAATTATTCAATGATTCCTTGATGTATTTTTTCCCAACACAAAATAAGTTGTTGAGTTTCATTAACATAAATCATATGAGAATTTCGAAAAGGCATCCCACTTAGAGGTTGTTAGCCATCAGAGAACAAAAATGTATGAAATTTCACATCCATCATCAAAAATAGGTGATTTGAGTGGTTTTTTGATAATGCAAATAGATAATGTCTGAAAAAAAATTCACAAAATATGAAGAGCAGTTGCATGAATATCAGTAGTAGTAGTTCAAGAATCACCTCAACTTGCAAGGCTTGTGATTCACATATTTCAATATTAAAAACAATTATAAAATGTTAAATGGTTTGACGAATAATAAAAGGGACATCCACATCTCACATGGTAGGGGGTATTTTTCACATCTACAATCCCCTCCTCAACAGATGTTATTTTTTCACCGATTAAGGAAGACACCATAAAAGAGTGCACAACTAAACTATCTGAAGATTACCTTCAGGTTACTGTCTTCCAAGTGGTGTCTGATGATTCATTATACAAGGGAATAGAGTTTAATGGAAGACAGAGAGAGAGAGAGAGATTATCTTACAAATAAACATACATTATTTTATCTATACACTATGCATTACTATACATCATTAACACCATTGCTGTAGATCCTCAAGAAAATGAGTCCAATTCAGGGGAATAAAAAGATGAATTTCTTATCCATAATATTGTACACACTAAAGGAAATGATGAAGGAGAATATACTTGAAATCAGAGTGAAATCCAAAATCAAGGTATTCCTTTAAATAACAAACTACCACCCCTCAAAAAGGAATATAACTAGAGAAAATGTAAAATTAATATTGCATCTCACATTTCTAATAGGTAAGTTCAATCTCTTTCACATGATATGAAATTTTTACACAAATAATTGGAAATGAAGGAGTTGAATAGACTCAATACAAAGATACTTCGATGCAGTATTTCTGCTAGACATACTCCCCAGATAGGTACATATCTTTCTCATCTTATAGGAGAACCTTAGAAATGTGGATTTGTTACAACTAAGGATGAAGATAATGAATTACATCAATTTTTTATACAACAAGGGCCAGATCAAACAAATCCATATATGCTTGGTCCTGTCGGTTATGCAAGGAAAATACAAGCAGGACTTGTTGTGGTATTGTTGGTTGTTTCACCATCTAAAGTTCCAGTTGTTGTACACACTAATGATCCAGCTCATCTTGTTATTCCCCAAATTGTTATGAATACAAATGAGGCAATAAAAAGAGATTGGAATCTATGGAGGAACAATTTGCGCCTATTCACCCAAAAATGAATACTTACGCTAAATGCGTGGTTTTGATTCCTCCCCACAAAATTTAGTGAATTCAACACTCCCAATCTTAAATAGTTTTGGAGATCAGGAAGATCACTTAACAAATTTTGTTTCCCATTGTGATCCCAATATGGGAACTCTTCAACAAAGAGAAGTAGTAATGCTTATGTTTTTTGTGCAGTCATTACAAGGACCCACTTTTGTATGGTATAAATGTTTTCAATCTCTATCAATTATTGGATGGGAAGATATCCATCAGAAATTCCATCTTCAATTTATATCAACTCTACTAAGTACATCAATTTTTTATCTTACAAATTATAAAAATAGGGATAATGATATAGTTTCATATTTGTTAGGGTGATCGAATTGATTAACATGTTCTTTAATTCTTGCACTCCCTCGAGAAGAGTTCCTACCAATTTTTGTGGAAAATCTGTATGATGAGTTGTGCTCACTACTAATCCTTGTATTATACATAGGATGGATTCGATAACTTACATAAATTTCTAAGTATATTGAATATTATATTATAAAAACTATGGCTAAAACACGTGTAGATCCATAAACTATGAGGAGAGAACAGGGAAGGTAGATACTAATACAGTTACACTCAATCAATAACCTATACCAAAATACACATAAAAAATCATCATATTGAATGGCTCCACCTCTTGAGAATCAACAAAAATGACCACCTCGTAAATATGAACAAATTGATCAATGACAGAATGAATTTTAGGAATTGAAATTAAATACTACTCTTTCCAGAATGAACATGTTCATGGTTACGTCATCTCATCTATGGAAAATAATTTTCTTTAGTTTCCAACGTTAAAGAAACCAGACAATGAAATAGATTATGACATTACGAATTATTTTCCCTTTCACCAGATATTAGGGAATCCCATTAATGATTTTTTAGTTTTCTCAAACCTTCTGCAAATGATAGTAGACTATTGACAATGTGAAACTAAAAAATTCATCAACTCAAGTAGCATGTGTTTTTTCTACTAATCCAGAGGAATTTGTTGAATGGAAGGAAGTTAAAAAAATGTGTATAAATTTGATGATTGTATAATAAGGAAAAAATTAACTAAAATGTTGGTCGGAGTGGATACTCAAGAGGGGGGTGAATTGAGTTCAATTAAAATTTCTGTTTGAAATCCTTTATCAAAATCCCCAAATTTAAAATACTAATTGAATTTTAGTGAATTTGAACAAAAGAAAACTTTCAGTTAGGTTCTCAAGAAATTGATTAATTCCCATTTAATCTAATCAGAAGACCAGATTAGCTTTTGAAACTCACCTAATGATTTAAAAATAATGAAAACACTTGGTAATTCAATTATTAGAGTAACTTTGAAAAATAGTTTAAATTTAAAAGCACTTAGGAGTGGAATAAAAAGGTTTTAAATACAACTAAACAAATCACAGTAGATATAACGAAGAGTTTCATCCCCAAGATGAGACTTAGTCCTCACCACAATTTATATAAATTTGATCCACACCCTGGATCAGGGTTCCCAACAGTTTACAGCTGTCTAGGTCAAAGTCCTCTACCACAGTTCTATGTGGGAAACAAAAACAACAGCAAATACAGCTGTCCAGGTCACACATGACCTCTACCACTATCCATAGTGGAAAATAGAAGATTTAAGGAGTTTAATGAGGATTTACAGATCCTCCAGTTAATTTTCAATAGACAGTGTGTGTTTAAATTAAAACTGATGACACACACATCTCGTAATGTAAAAAATAAATCACTGGGCAAGATATATAGTTTAGAATGGATCTAGTAATTGCAGTGTAGCTCTGGAATCCTTCATATTGATCAAAAATGTTTATGAGTCCACTTCTGGTATTTTTCTGAAAAACAGAGTGTCATCTTCTTGACATCCAGGTTCAGAGATAGTGAAAATGTAGTCGATGAAGTTCTTCAAAGTACTCATGAATGTACATAGCTCTTCTTGAGTGGGTGTGAGTGAGTATGAGCTTCTTGTGTCTTCTTGGTCATGCATGTATATTTGTATGAGTTCTTCTTGTGTATGTCACTTGTAGAACACTTCTTTATTTCACTTGTGTATGTTGCAGCAACAGGGACATCTTGTATTAATGGAACAAGCTCCGACAAATGCAAGGATTTCTTTTTGCAGGTACGAGGTACGGTTTCCTGAAATCCAAAAACCATCATTAAATAAATGAAAGAGCATTAAAATATTCCTAATATGACCATTGGTTAGATTAAATAAAGATAAAGAAATTAAGCCAGCATCAGATTCTCTGGAACAGTTTCTTTGGATATCGGTAGCCTTGTGTCACGGTAGGTCTTTGTATTGGTAACCTCTTGTATTGATAACCTCTTGTATCGGTAACCTCTCTATAGGTAGACTTCATTTATGATGGTAGACTTGATCGGTAGAGGTAGACTTAATGTACCAGTGACCGTTCTTGTAACGGTAGCCTTCATGTACGGGTAGCTTCCTTGGTGTATCGGTATACTTCCTTCAGTAACTTATCTGTAACGGTAGGTTTGCATAAAGATGATTTGTCTGTATGGGTAAGATTGAATAATGGTGACTTGTCTGTGTCGGTAAGCTTGAATAATAGTGACTTGTCTGTATCGGTGACCTTCACGAAATGGTAGACTTATTGTACTGGTTGACTTGATGTATCGGTGAACATATACATAACGGTGGACTTTACAAATCGGTATCTTTGTTCTGTAATAGTGACCACATGTCTGTTTAAGCATTCTATTTTTAGAATGGGTTATGTTAGAATATATGTCCATCCAGAAACAAAATTCTCTAAAGATAATTTAAATATTATAATATATGAATATGTGCATGGTGTACAGAAATACTGAAATAAGTAATTAGTCATTAATCAATGTAGGGATTAGCAAACTATAATTGAGCATAATACAGATTATAAAAATATGAGTTCAACTAATTCACCCTGAGGGTTCAACAATCTGCCCCTTTTTTATAATCACAACTTACGCCAACGTATTAAGATAAATAAAATGGTTTTAGAGAAAAAAATTCCTAAAAAATGCTTTAAAACAATGTTCTCATTTTTATCCCCCTATCAATTTCACTCCCATGTCTCATTAGATTCATTTTATTCCCCTTTGTGATTAACAAAAAGAAAGGTAGAATCAGAGAAATGTGGAGACTAAAAGAGAACAGATTACAAAGAAACATTAACATAGTAAATTGGAGAATGTAAGTGTAAATTTCCATTAAATAACAAAAGGTACAAACTAATAAGGTTAGTATTACAAAAATACAAGTTAATCCTATAAAAAACATCCAAAATCACTCAATAGTCCTATTGAACAAGAGTCTTTCCCATAAGATCAGAAGAGGGTGGAGGTTCAAATTAAGTAGATGGCTTGGGAATAGCTGAAAGAAAAACCAGAGGGTCATCCACTGAAACTATACTGGATCTGAAATTTGTGATCCTTTGTGGGATCATAGGTGTTAAGCTTCGAATATCCTGACCTAGAGTCAACTGAGGTGTACTTTCAGAGGAAGAGGTAGGAAGAGCAGGAGGTACAGTCACATGTCTGGCATCCACATGCAAGAAGGGTAGCAACAGGTTCCTGAAATCCATAATAATACTACCTCCTCTCTCCATTGATGACACAAAATCATCTCGATTTTCAATGAATTTATCGAAGGCAGGAGTAATCTCCTTAAGCTTACACACCTATTATCTGAAAGCTTCAGTCACTGGAGGCAACATCATATTCTCCATCAAAAGATTGAAATGGCTGGTTATTTGATGCTTGGTATAGACCTTCTCAAAGTAAGCTTCCACCTTATTCTTAATGGACTCTTGAGAGGCAGTAGCTGCCCATAGGTGATCACGAACAAAACTAATAACTTCCCTAGTGGTTGAAAGGATCTGAGTATCCGAGGTTCCACTGGTACTGGCCTTAGACAACTCTTCCTGGATCATAGTTCTGATCTGTTCAAAGTTCATAGTGGTGCTGGATGAGGGATGGGGTTTTACAGAGAAAGCTATTGTCTCTTTGAAAGAATGTGTCAAATTACTAACCACCTTCTAAACAAGTGCATCTTGACTGTTCAAATGTTCTTGGAATGATGTATTTAAAGCCTCAAATACTTCCACAAACTACTTGAATACTTCTTTGATATATCTGATATTAGTATTCACATGGGATTAAGAACTGTTCATGGCAGTCAATGAAGAAATCGATTGTCTTAGAGAAACCACAGATCCTATCCAACTCTGAATTTGAGTATGTCATACCTTAATTTCATCCATCATTTCCTTCACTGGAATAGAAACAGCACATCCTAGAGATATCTCCAGTGATGGATCCACACTACTCATTTCATCAACCAGGCCTTTCTTCAAATCTACCACTGATTCTCCCATTGCTTCTTTCATTTCATCCTTTAAGGACTCAAGTTCCTCCTTGGTTGCCAAATTTTCATCCATAACAGGTAGGATAACTGAATCACTCTGGGGCTGGTCTTCTTCATCAGAATCTACATAATATAGTCCAAGTACAATATATCCTGGATCTGATGACCAACCTTCGATGTCATACAACACAGAAACTGAACCAAGATTCTCCCCTTCACATAGAGCATTCTCCTGAGGAATCTCCTCTAACTGTTCTGCTCGAGGTAACTCTACAGCCTCCTCTGCAACTTCAGTAGATGCAACAACCATTTTCTCTGATAGTTCAACAGTAGGGTTAGTCTTATCCTTTTATGTGTCATCAATGACTCTCTCATCAATGGTAGCAGATACCACTTCTACTTCCTGATCAGGCACAATCTTGTCTATATTATCAATTATAGGGCTCAAAATGAGCTCTCCTTGTTCATTTTCCTCGTTATCTGCTTCAGCAGCAGCCTCCTTTTCTCCATTAACAAAATGATCGGATTCGGTTGCCTCATCCTCTTCAGAGGTGTCATTAAAAATATACTGATATTCTTCTTCTTCTTCTTATGTGGTCTCAGTATCACTGTCCTTCAAAACATTTTCTCTCCTTGGTAGTCCTTTTGGAGGTGTATCTCCTCCATACGAAATATTTTGATGCACAGGAGTATGAGGAAAATCTAGGTCTCCTCCTTCCTCAACTGACGTCTCTTCCTCCTCAGTTTCACCATCATTATCACTGTAGACCGGTTCTTGCTCATCTGGTCCAAGACCTGGATCCCTCTCATCCTTTGGTCTAGAAGGATGGTCCACATGAGTGTACTTGTCATAGAATTTACCTTCATCATTAACACAAGATTTCTTCCAAAGGTTCCAACTAACTTTTATATGCTTTCAAACAATCCCGGTGATGAAAAAATTATCCTTAACCACAATAGTTTCATCCTGAGGTCCAGCTACCTCCTTTTCCTTTAACAGAATATAAATCAACTTAGAAAAGAATAGTGCATTGGACTTAGACTTCGGTGTAGTTATATCCTCCATCTGAATCATTACCAATCTACACAAATTCACCTTTACTCAATGCTTTAATAGATACAAAAATAAATATCTTAAAATCTAAGGGTAGCAAAATATTCTCTCCTTGGACTAATCACATGCTAAAGGAACATAAAAAGTAGTTTATCCTCCCCTTCCATCTCTACAACAATGATCTTTATAGGAGTTCCATTTCCTTTCAATTCTAACAAGGCATCATCATATTTGAAAAATTAACTAGCAGTAGGTATGGATTTTGAATAAAATTCATAATCAACTCTATGAGGAACTCTAAGGTTCTCAGCCCATTCAACAGATGAAAACAAAAACTTTTGACCATTCACAAAGTAAATCATCCTATTCTACTCTTCTGAAGTCTCAAAACAAACAAAATCATAGAACCCCTTTACCAGTACTAGATAATACTGTCCATTATTGTTCATGAAGCATTCGATCCATCCATTCTCATGTTAAATCTTTAGAATCAAGGGCTTACTTTCCAACAGCAATTCCGCACATAACTCCTTATCCTCTACAATTTCTCACTTCGATAAATGTGGATTCATAGTATTCCTTCGAGCAACACCTCTACTTCTTCAAGTATCACTAGCATTGGTTATTTTCTGCTTCTTAGCTTGAGGTGTATCACTTCCTTCATCCACTGAGGGTCTCTTCACACGGGCTATTTCAGATTCTGAGGCTTAGGGTTTTGCGAGCTTGAGAGGTTTAGGTAGGAGGGATTCGAAAAGACGGGTTCACGATGATTGAGTGATGTCTAGAGTCGGGTTTAATATAATTTAGGATTCCCATATAAAATAAATCTCATATTAAAAACAGTTCGAAGTCTCGGCCTTAATACGCAAATTTTGAAACTGCGAGAGAGTTGTACCGGTGAGGTGTCATTAAATGGTGAGGTCTATCCTAACGGTGAGGTTTATCTAACATTTTTAAGAGTAAGTTAACATTCCTAATTCGTGTCTAATAAAACTTTATCTTTCTGAACTTAATGGCTTAGTGAAAATATCAGCTAATTGTAATTCAGTGCCTATAAATTCAAGAGTTATATCACCTCTTTGATAACGATCTCTTAGAATGTTGTGTCTAACATCAATGTGTTTGGTTTTAAAGTGAGAAACATGGTTCTTGGAGATGATGATCGCACTGTTGTTCTCACAGTTAATTGAAACATGTTTAAAATCAAATCTATAATCCAATAAAGTTTGTTTCATCCATAGAATCTGTGCACAGCAACTACCAGCAGCTATATACCCTGCTTCAGTAGTAGATAATGAAACCGAGTTCTGTTTCTTAATACACTATGACACTAGGGACTTTCCAAGTAAATGACATGTTCCAGATGTGCTATTTCAATCTAACTTTCATTCGTAAAAGTCATCATATGAATAACATATTAAATCAAATGATTGTCCTTTTGGGTAAAACAGTCCCAAATTAGCAGTATATTTAAGATATTTGAAAATACTTTTAACAGTAAGTAAGTGTGACTATTTAGGGTTAGCTTGAAATCTAGAACACATACATACACTAAACATAATATCTGGTCGACTAGCAGTGAGATAAAATAATGTCCCAATCATACCACTATAATTAGTTTGATCTACTGGTTTCCCAGATTCATCAATATCTAATTTACAGGTAGTAATCATAGGTGTATAACTCCCCTTAATACTATCCAAACCAAAACGTTTTAATAAATCCTTAGTATATTTACATTGATTTAAAATAATACCATCTTCAGTTAGAATGATTTGAAATCCAAGAAAGTACTTAAGCTCTCCCATTATGCTCATTTCAAACTCATTTTGCATAACTTTTGAAAATTCAGTACACAAAGAATCTTTAGATGAACCAAAAATAATATCATCAACATATATCTGTACAATTAAAACATATTTTGAAATTATTTTTATAAAAATAGTGGGATCATCAATTCCTTTTGTAAATCCTTTTGAAATAAGAAAATTTGTATGTCTTTCATACCAAGCACTTGGAGCTTGTTTTAAACCATATAAAGCTTTAGAATGTTTAAAAACATGATTTTGAAAGTGAGGATTTGGGAAACTAGGTGGTTGTTCTAAAAAAACATCTTCAACAATAAAACCATTTAGAAAAGAAATTTTCACATCCATTTGATATAACTTGAAAACCAGATGTGATGCAAAGTCATGTAAGATTCTAATTGCCTCTAATCTAGCTACAGGTGCAAAGGATTCCTCATAGTCAATTCCTTCTTCTGGACTGTAACCTTGTGAAACTAGTCTAGCTTTGTTTCTAATGATGTTTCCAGATTCATCAACTTTGTTTCTAAACACCCACATTGTGCCTATGGTTAATGTGTCATTAGGTCTTTCTACTAATTCCCAGTCTTTATTTCTTTCAAATTGTTTTAGTTCTTCTTGCATATCCATTACCCAAAATTAATCATTGATAGAATCATTGATATTTTTAGGTTCTAACTGTGAAAGAAAAGTTTTATGTTCAATTTGATTTCTTAGATAAGCTCTAGTTTGTGTTCCTCTATCTAGATTACCAACAATATCATCTAGAGGATGGTTCTTTAGTGTCCTAGTTGGTCTCGAAAAGGTAGTGCTAGAGATTTCAGGTTCATCAATAGGTTGGGAATCGACAGAAGTAAGTTCTGGAAAATTTCCAGAACTAGATGTTTTAACTACATGTACACCATATTTATCATTAAGGATCAAAACAGAGAGATCATCTTCAAGATTTTTAAGAGAGGTCTTAGGTTCATGTGGATCAGTTTCATCAAATTTTATGTGAACATATTCCGCCACACATTTGGTTCTCTTATTGAAAACTCTATAGGATTTACTAGAAATAGAGTAACCTAGGAAAATTCCTTCATCACTCTTGGATGAAAACTAGTCAAGACTATCTTTGGTATTATGAATACAGAATTTGCAACCGAAAACTCTGAAGTAGGTAACCTTATGTTTCCTATAGTTACACAAATCATAAGGGGTCTTCTTAAGAACAGGTCTGATCAAGACACTATTGATAATATAACAAGATGTATTGACAGCTTCAGCCCAAAAATAAACAGGTAGGTCATACTCGTTGAGCATGGTTCTGACATTTTCATGAAGGGTTCTATTCCTCCTTTCTACTACACCACTTTTCTGAGGTGTCCAAGGGGCAGATAAATTGTGACTATATAAATTGTGTTGGAAGTAGGATTCAAACTCATGATTTTCAAACTCACGACCATGATCACTTCTCAGGGTATTAATCTTAAGTCCACTATGGTTCTCTACAGACATGGAATATTTAACAATGTAAGAACAAGCTTCACTTTTGGGAGATAGAAAATATACCCAAGTATACCTAGAATAGTCATCTACTAGAACATAGACATAGTGCTTCGAATTTAAACAAGAAACTCTAGAAGGTCCAAACTAATCCATGTGAACCAACTCAAGAGGTTGAGAAGTTGACACTTCATTCTTTGATTTAGAAGACACTTTATGTTTCTTTCCCTTTTGACATGGATTACAAACATCATCTGCTAGGAATTTAAGTACTGGTAGGTCTCTAACTACGTCCTTCTTAGTAAGTTTTCAAAGTGAATGTACATTGCAGTGTCATAATCATCGGTGCCAAAGCCAAGACTCTTTATGAAAATAATTTAAATATGTAATATTTTGCATAGCTAAAGAATTTTAATCAACAACATAAACATTTTCATTTTCAATGTAGAAAATACTAAATCATTTTTATAATTAAAAACATTACAAGAATCATTTTCAAATTTAACATTAAAACCATCATCAAATAACTAAGAAATACTGAGTAGATTATAATTAAGTCCATCAACAAATAGAACTATAGAAATTAATACTGAGTCAGTGTTACCAATCGGGCCTAAGCCGATGATTATCCCTTTAGAATTATCACCAAAAGTGACAAAACCTCCATCAACTCTGTCTAAGATTTTAAAGCATGAGAAGTATCCTAACATCTTTCTTGAACATCCACTATCCAAGTAACAAGTCTTTCTATAAGATCTATTTAAGAAGGTTCTCTACAAAACAAATTTAGATAAGAAATAATTTTGGTACCCAGATTTTCTTGGGTCCAGACAGATTAGCCAATAAATCTTTAGGTACCCAAATTTGTCTTATAGCTCTCATAAGATTTGTAGAATTAATAGATATAGATAGATGAAACTTATTATATCTGTAACTATGAATATAACTAGATGAAGCATATGATCTTCTAGAACTAGAACTATCTACATTCTGTCCATATTTAGGAATAAATCTTGTTTTGGTAATTTTTCTTTGTCCAGGTTGGTATCCTAAACCAGTAGTATATCTAGGTGCAATCTGCTTACCTAGCATTGGAGTAAGAGTATCTTTGACATTTGTGAACTTCTATAAATCCTTCCTAACTTTCTCATTTGAAAATTTCGGTTCAGTGTTTCATTTAAAGAAATGAGCATTCTTTTCAATTTCTATGTCAAGATCATATTTATGCTTAACAGTTAAAGCATACTATTTCTTTAAACCTTTTTATTTTTCATTCAACTCACTATAGGTTTCTTCCAACAAATCACAGTATTCAAAAAGTTCAGATTTTGGCATATTTTCAGAATCAGAATCATCTCCAGAATAATATGAATTTAAAGTAGGAGTTTCAGATGTTACCTCAGAGGTGTTTGTCATAAAACACATGTTTGCCTTATTTCTGTTTTCAGCCTCAGAATCATCAGATTCACTGGAGCTATCCTCAAAAGCACTCCACGTAGCCTTCATGGATTTCTTATACTTATTATCCTTATACTCATATTTCTTCTTTTATTTCAGCCTTGGACAGTCCTCTTTTATATTTC
This sequence comes from Viscum album, assembly GCA_963277665.1. Lineage (NCBI taxonomy): Eukaryota > Viridiplantae > Streptophyta > Magnoliopsida > Santalales > Viscaceae > Viscum > Viscum album. The sequence goes on along the minus strand of OY728145.1, from coordinate 1,920,610,658 downwards.
CTTTTATTTTTCATTTATAGTAGACAACTTCATCAGATTTGTCATATTTCGTCCTATCTTTTTTCAAGTGTCCCTTGTTGTCATACTTACCTTTGTAATTTGATTTTCTGAAAAACTTCTTCTTCCTATAAAACTTCTTAAATCATCTGGCTATGTGAGCCATTTCAGCATCACTGTTAGATGCACTTTCACTTTCTTCACAGCTTGAGCTATCACATACAGCTTGAAGTTTCTCCATATCCTTATTCATTGAATTATATGTCTTTATGGCAAATGACTTTCTTTTTTGGTTCATCGTCATCTTTTTTGTTTACCTTATGTTCTTCTTCATACATCATCAACTTACCAATAAGTTCCTTGACTGGGAGTTCACCAATATCACAAGACTCAATGATTGAAACAGAAGTGCCCCTCCATCTTTCAGGAAGGCATCTCAAAATTCTCATGATCTCCTCCTTTGATGAAACATCCTTTCCCTGTGAGTTCATTGTATTGAAAATTTCGTTAAACCTGAGATACATATTAGAAATGGGTTCATCAGGCTTCATCATAAAATTATCATATTTAATAGTATAGGTGTTCAATCTCATTTCCTTAACGTTAGTTGTTCCTTCATGAGAAACACTTAAAGTATCCCAAATTTCATATGCAGTCTTAAAAGAAGATATTCTATTAAATTCCTTATCTCCTAAAGCATTGTTGTTTCCATTGAAAATCCTATGCTTTCTAAATGAATTTTCATATTTAATAGTATAGGTGTTCAATCTCATTGAAGAGTAACATTGAAAAACAGTTTATTAATAATATAGGTGTTCAATCTCATTGAAGAGTAACATTGAAAAACAGTTTAAATTTTAAAGCACTTAGCAGCGGAATAAAAAGGTTATAGAAACAACTAAACAAAGAATAGGATATATAACCAAGAGGTTCAGTCCCAAGCAGAGACTTAGTCCTCTCAACAATTTATATAAATTTGATCCACACCCTGGATCAGGGTTCACACCAGTTTACAACTGTCCAGGTCAAAGACCTCTACCACAGTTCTACGTGGGAAACCAAAACAAAAGCAAATATAGCTGTCCAGGTCACACACGACTTCTACCACTATCCACAGTGGGAAATAGAAGATGTAAGGAGTTGAATGAGGATTTAAAGATCCTCCAGTTAATGTTCAGGAGATAGTGTGTGTTTAAATTAAAACTGATGACACACACTGCTCGTAATGTAAACAATATATCACTGAGCAAGATATAGAGTTTAGAATGGCTCTAGTTATTGCAATGTAGCTCTGGACTCCTTCAGATTGATCAGAAATGGTTTTGAGCCCTCTTCTGGTTTTTGTCTAGAAAACAGAGTGTCGTCTACTTGACATCCAGTTTCAGAGATAGTGAAAATGTAGTCGATGAAGTTATTCAATGTCCTCATGAATGTACATAGCTCTTCTTGAGTGAGCGTGAGTGTGTATGAGCTTCTTGTGTCTTCATGGTCATGCATGTATATCTGTATGAGCTCTAATTGTTTATGTCACTTGTAGAACACTTCTGTATTTCAGTTTTGTATGTTGCAGCAATAGGTACTTCTTGTATTTATGGTACGAGCTCTGACAAAAGAAATGATTTCTTTTTTCAGGTACGAGGTACGGTTCCCTGACATCCAACAACCTTCATTAAATAAATGACAGAGCATTAAAATAAACCTAATATGACCATTGGTTAGATTAAATAATGATAAATAATTTAAGGTAGCGTCGTATTCTCTGGAATGGTAGCTTTGGATATCGGTAGCCTTATGTCACGGTAGGTCTTTGTATCGGTAACCTCTTGTATCGGTAACCTCTCTATAGGTAGACTTCATGTATGTCGGTAGACATGATCGGTAGCGGTAGACCTAATGTATAAGTGACCTTTATTGTAATGGAATCCTTCATGTACAGGTAGCTTCCTTGGTGTATGGGTAGACTTCCTTCTGTAACTTGTCTGTAATGGTAGGCTTGCATAACGGTGTCTTGTCTGTATCGGTAAGCTTGAATAATGTTGACTTGTCTGTATCAGTAAGCCTGAATAATGGTGACTTGTCTTTATCAGTGACCTTCACGTAACAGTAGACTTGTTGTACTAGTGGACTTGATGTATCGGTGACCTTATATATAATGGTTGACTTTACAAATCGGTATCTTCATTCTGTAACGGGGACCACTTGTCTGTTTAAGAATTATATAGGAAGAATGGGTTAAGTTAGAATATATATCCATACATTAACCGAATTCTCTGAAGATAATTTAAATATTATAATATATGAATATGTGCATGGTGTAAAAAAATACTGAAATAAGTAATTAATCATTAATCAATATAGGGATTGTCAAACTATAATGGAGCATAATATGGATTATGAAAATATGAGTTCAACTAATTCTACGAGAGGGTTCAACATAAACTAATGAAATTATAATAATACAATTGAAATAACCGAATTTGTATTCTTCTACTCATTCTACATTAAAACCACATTCATCCAAAGGTCAGTCACTAATAGACAAGGTGATCAGAAGGACAAAGAGTAGTCAGAATAAGACGATATCATGTTTGGTGCATTTTTGTCCTTAAAACTGGCATATTTCATGTCATCTACTTCAAAAGCATAGGAACCACCCTACCAACTTGGAAAACAATAAATAACATGTCATTAATAATCTTCAGCAGATGAAGAGTTGATCTTTGATTCTATCAATGCAATCAACTTAATGGATCCTTCTCCCAATGGCGATTCAGAATATAGTGAGATGTAGTTCTTTATACCTAATTGGTGAACTAATGGAATAAGATAAGGTCAAGGATACATGTAAAGATATTGGTATTCTAGAAACCAATATTTTAACTCTACCCATGCCTAAACCGTTTATGCTTTGGTAACTCATTGAAGAGCTCTTAAACGCGCTCAACAAGAAAAAATAGAATCTTGCAAGAAAAAAATGTTTGGTCCAGACATGATTATTTAATTAGACTAATTGGACGTTACACCATCATCTTCGAAGTAGGTATATATACCTAATAAGTATAATCTAAAAAATCTAGGAGTATTCTAAGCTTCTACTCCAACACAAGGTACATCTACATCCTAAATATCCAATGCACCTTCAAACCCACTTATCCATGCGTGTAAATGTAGTTTCCTCGAGAAAAATTATGATTCCTTTAAACAATTGGCCCATCTACCGGAAAATTTTTCAATTTTGGGTGCCTTAAATATATCAAATGATCTTCAAGATGCACATATTGAGGCTTTTTGATGTCCTCAAATGTTTGAAACTGATGTTGATGCTACATAAGTTTATAGTATAGAGAATGATCTTATAGAATGTCATGTTGTCATATCATTTATAGATGATGATGGGTATGATGATGTAAATATATATATTAGATCATTGTATCAAATTGACAAGGTCAATGTCATATAAATTCGATGAGTCTTCATTGATAATTGATCCTGGGTCAACCATATTACAATTCATACACTTTACTGATTAAGCCTTACGAAATCTGATTTATCTCCTTCTTCATAATGATTCAAGGATATGATAAAAATGATCAAGAACCTCTGTGATAGATTATATTTAGAACTAATTTAATAGATCTTGTATTTACTTTATATTTCATGGTTGTTTTTTATGATGCAGCCTTCAACATTCTACTTGGAAGGCTTCGGTAAATCAACATGCAGGTATACCTTCATCGTACCACCAATGACTATAGTATTGTTTCAATGGTCAAATAGGGACATTGTATGATAACAAGGAAATGTTTAAATTTTTTGAATGTCAATACATTAAGGCATAGAATTATCCTAAAAAAGTAATGAGTTCCATGATAAAGGAGATAACCAAAGTCATTAATCCAAATGCAATGGTACAGATCCCAGTAATCCCATTTATACAATTGAGTACAGATTATGTGTTACCTATTAATCTAATTAAAAATGTAAATCCAAATCATTGAACTCATCCAGTGAAATCAATAATTTCAATTGTGGTAACATAGCCTGAAAGCATGGTAGAAATTATTGATTATCTAAATAATGATGGAAGCTTAAATGGAGATGTTATCATTTCATCTGCTGAACTACATAATGCTTATACATTTTCAAATAGAGTAGAATAATTTTAATAAATACTAAAGGATGGAAATGATTCTGATTTTCAATCAAGCATATCCTCTTTATTACCGAAGGAAGACCATTCATCATCAGTAGGGTCATATATGGTGGACCCAACTTCAGGATGACCAAATAATAACTCCTCCCCTAAATCTAGATGTTTTTCCTTGTAATAAACTATTAAATTAGAAAAAAGTGAAAAAAACATAATGAATAATAAGAGGATGATCTCAGGGATGGTCCTCTAACATTTGATGAAGGTGTCTCTACCACTATGAATGAGCTTAGAGAAATAAACCTGGGTAAAGAAGAAGATCCATACCCCACTCGAATTTGTGCGACCATGAATTTAGAAGAGAAAAAGTTCTATACGTCATTTCTAAAACAACAACAAGATATTTTTTCATGGAATTATATAGAAATTACAGGTCTTAATTCTTGTTTATCCACCCATCATTTGGGTTTTTCAGAAGAACATCAAAAATTCAAGGAGAAAATAAGAAGAACACAACCAACTCATGCATGTAAAATTAATGTTGAAGTTGATATGTTTATAAAGGAAAAAATTTTCTGGGAGGTTCAATATCCCAATTGGATTGCTAACATTGTCCCATTGAAAATGAATAATGAGAAAATCTGATATTGCATCGATTTCAATGATCATAACCAGCATTGTCCTAAAGATGATTTTCTAGTTTTGATTACACATCTTTTCATCGATACAACAGTTGGAAAGGAAGATCTTTCCATAATGGATGGATAATATGTGTATAATAAAATATAAATGGACCCATAGGATGAATAATATACCGACTTATAACATTCAGTAACACATTTTGAAGCTAAAACACTGGAAATGTACATTTGGTGAAGTGCATTGTGTTGCATTTGTTTTCAATGAGACATGTTGTTGTTGTCTTAGAATGAATGGATGTCATGAATTGTAAAGATGTGAATGCCAAAGGTTGTGATGGTGTTGGTGATGAAAGGAGAATGGCCATGGTACCTAGATGCATATCACTTAGGAGATTCACTAAATGGTATTGGATGTTGTGGTTGAAACATTCTCCATGTAAATCAGACGATTGTTGAGCTGATCTTTAAGTTCATAGAACTTGTATCAACTGGATACAATGTCACAACATGATTAGAAGACCATGCATTGTAGTGACAATGCATGAGGAGTTGAAGAAGCAAGATGATCCATCCACAACCACTGAGTGGATGAAGTGGATTTAAAGAAGTCCATGTACTAACTCTTAGTGCATGTGAATTGGAAGTGATCCAATTGACCTCTAATTGGATCATTGAAGAACATTGAAGAATTATTTGATTCAGGAGCTTCGGTTGATGAAGAACCTTCGGAATTCCCTCCTTTGTTGTGAAATGTTGAAAAGTTATTAAGAACATGAGGAGGAGATGGGTAATTCCTAAGAAGAAGAAGAATTATGAAGAAGATGGCTTGGAATGTGGCATTTGGCTTGAACTTATGGAAGAACTTTGTATTTGACAAAGTATTATTCTTTGCCTTAGCCAAAAAATTGGCCAGCCAAGGCACCTTGGGGGTTCAACCCCAAGGCATGGGCACTAAGGCACCACGCCCGGGGGAACCCGTGGGGCGAGCCAGGGCGGCAGGGCGCACACCCAAGACACCGCATGGGTGCCTGGGGCACGCCCGGAGGAGCGCGGAAGGGGCGCATGAGCGCACCCGTGTGTGCATAGTGGGCGCTAAGCGCGCCCGCAGGAGGCATGAGTGGGCGTAGAGGCGCGCCCGCAGGGAGCATAGGTGGGCGCAGAGCGCGCCCGCAGAGAGAACCCGGTGCGGGGCGGCACCGGGAGGGGAGAAGTTCAACTGGCCGTTCATGGGAGCACCAGGGTGATAAAGCGCGAGAAAACTGCGGCCCGTTTCGATGTGGGACGCGGAAAATTCACCGGGAGTGAATTCTGGCCGTCCATCTCATCGCGCGCCCGATCCGAGCCGCTCATCTATCCCGCGGCGAGGCGATCTGATCCAGGCCGTTGAAGATCTGATCCGACGGCTCCCGACTCATCTCCTTCCTCGAGCTCGACCGCGGCACCCGCGACGTCCCCGCTGAACAAGAGGCCATCCGACCACCTGTTCTCGAGCATCCGGCCACCTCCGAGAAAACCGAGACATCCATGGTGCTCGTCTGGCCATAACGAACAGGATCATGCCTAAAAATGACCATGCATGCAATGTTTGGAGGATTTCGGTTGAGGCCGAGGCAAGAGAAGCTGCCGAGGCCACGTGGTTGGTGTTTTTGCATGGGATGAGCCTAAACCGAAGGTTGTGCATGCATTATGAGTCGCATGCACGTAGAGGAACAAAAAATAAAGGGAACCCGCGTGAAACCGAGAATAAAAAACAAGATTTGGAAATATTTTTGAAGATCCGAAGATCTCGGGTGTTTGAAGTTATTTCACGCGGATAGAACCGCCTCTCCTCTGCCTATATAAATGAGGCCTAGCCCTCGAGAAGAGGCGGCTGATATGCTGAATTTTTGAAGACCCGTGAGTGCTCTGCCTCGCGAAGAGTTTGAAGCCCCGTGCAAGTATCTTGCGCGGCAGCTTGTTCCGGAGCCACCCGAGGCCCGAAGGAGTTCCTTTCGCGCACCCCTTGCGCGAAAGAGGTGAAGGAAAGGAGTCTCCTGCGCGCTATCCCTTTGCGCGGCAGGAAGAACCCGGGGCAGTATCACGTGTGCGCCCCGTGGTTGAGGTGCCTTGCACCCGAGGAACTTGTGCGCTCTTCTTGTGCGGCTGGTTACACCTGAGGACTTGCACGGCTTGGTGCCTTGCGCGGCAGGCAGCGTTGAAGTAGAGAAGGCTGCACCCTCTTGCGCGCCTCCTTGAGTTCGGGTGAAGGGTATCTACATCCTACAGGTTAAGTGAGTGCAACAAGACAAAGACACCCTACGGGTGGTTTATGTGCAAAATAACAAGTGAAGGACATTGCCTTATGTGGGTGCACATTTTGAAGTGAAGACCACCACACTTTGTGTGTGTGTGCATTTGAAAGGAAGGCCGAGGCATAGCTTGGGGTGTGCAAAATTAGTGTAGGCCTTTAGTGCCGTGTGTGTGCACCAAGTGAAAACAAACACCTAAGACTACATGTGTGCAAAAAGAAAACAAAGAGGCCGTAGCCCTTGTGTGTACAAAATTGGAGAACCAAGTGTGTGCATAAGAGGAGTGCACACTTTGAAGGAAATTAAAAGAACAAGGAAGTGTGTGTGCTTTGCAAGTGAAGTAGGCCAAGCTCAAGTGTTTGCCAAAGTGAAGAAGTTTTGTGTGCAATGAGATAAGGAGGCCTAACCTAGTGTGTGTTCACTAAGTGAAGTGAACACACTTAGAAGATGGAAGAAAGAGGAGACCCTCACACTAAAGTACAACACACTTGTGAGTGTGTAAACAAAAAGAACAAAGTGTGAAGAAGGAAGAAGTGTGTGTGCTTAAAGCAATTGCACTCATTGAGTGTTTATCACACTAAGAAGAAGAAGGGGAGTGCATGCATGCATGCATGCACATGCACACGTGAACAGAGTCAAATCAGTGGTGTGAATTTGAGTTGTCCAAGACTTGAAGATCTTGAAGAAAATTTGAGAAGGCCATGCACTTAGTGCATGAAGTTGATCTGAGTTGAGACTGGACCAGACTGGAGTTAAAGATATCAGTTGTCTGAGTATTCAGTACTTGAAGAGAGAAGCCAAGTCATCCTTAGAAGAAGGTGATAAATCCTGAGCAAGACGAGAAGACCTGTTCACCACAAGTGATCAGAAGAAGAGCAAGGCCGGCAGTCTTTATCCCAGGCTGCTGAAGATACTTGAAGAATCATAAAGTGAAGAAGAGCTACTCGTGCGACTCGAGGAGCCAGGAGAAGACCCTGTGGGACTCAGGGAGAAGAAGTCTTCAGTGGGATTCTGGAGCAGGCCAGTGGGACTCTGGTAACACTGTGGGACGCAGTATAAAGACCCTCCTGTGGGACTCAGGAGAGATACAGTGGGACTCTGTATCGACCATTGTAATACTAACAGATTATAATGGGAGAATCCATGCTGGGAGAGCATGGCAAGGATGTAGGCCTTTGGTGCCGAACCTTGTAAATCCTTGTGTCCTGTGCCTTTTCATTACTGCATTATCCGGGAAAGGTTGAGAGATACAAGAAGAGTGGATCGAGGATTTTACCAGCCATAGAGGTTTAATTGATAAGGAATCAATTAGTAAAATGTTTTAAGGGATCACTGATTCACCCCCTCCCCCTCTCAGTGATTCACACTGATCTGGGCACTTCAATTGGTATCAGAGGGAGGTTACCTCTAAAAGATCCAAGAGAGTCTTTATGGAATGCAGATTTGAGGAAATGAGTGACCAGCCTCAAATGGAGATATCTGCCAAGACTCAGAAAAATAGAAAGAAGAAACAGGCAAAGAAGATGAGGAAGAAGGTTGTTGCAATCAGAGAAACTCCTTCTATGGAAAGAAATGTGAATGTCACATCAGATGACAATTACTTTTATCATTCTTCTGATGAAGCCTGCTCTAGCTGTGATGAAGATGGAATAAACAATGATCTTCTAAATGCAATAAAATAACTTCAGAAGAGAGTCCCCAAGAAAGTTGCAATGTGTATAGCTACAAGCCTCCTTGATCTTCAAGAAGAAAAATTACAGCTAGAAGATGAAGCCAATTCTCTGGAAGTCCAATTGGCAAAAAGGGTTGGCATAACCAATACTCTCAGAAAGCTGGTAAATGCTAAAGATGAAACAATATCTCTTTGCAATGAAAGATATGAAGACACTACTGAAGAATTGCAAAGAAGCCTTTCTGAGAAATAATTCTTTAAAATAATAATCAAAGATGTTTTCCATGCACTGGAAAATAGGCACAAAGTTTCAATGAATGTCAGAGATGCTCAACTTGAAGACAAAGTCAAAATGGTGAAGGAGCTTGACAATACATTGCTAGAATTGAAGACAGTGCATGATGACCAGATGAAACAACTGGTGGAGAATTGGGAAGGAAAGCTAAGAACTGTTGAGGATGAGAAGAACTCCCTTAACATGAAATGCTTAGAACTAGAGGTGATATTGAAAAATCTGCAATCACCCAAAGCTGAATCCTCCCAGACAGCTGGAAGAAGAAATGTTTCCACTCAAGTGAGCTTTGAGCAGGATGATTCTAAGAGAAAGACATCCTCTAATAAAAGTGCAAAATCTTATAGAAAGAAGGTACCATCCATACCATCTTGTACTGATGCTTCTAATTGTGTCTCCACAAAAAGTGCAGGATGGAAGAATAATTCCAAACAAGTATGGATGAAGACAATGAAGAAAGAGAGCTCTCCTAAAACAACACAACTTGTCAAGAAAAGTACCCAGCAATCAGAAGTACACAAGAGGTCAAGATTTGTGGGTCAATGTTGGTGTTGTAACAAGTATGGGCATTGTTCAAAGGATTGTTGGTACAATCCACTGAATGCCAAAGCACAGAGGAAGCCCATGCCTAGGGGGAGAAAGCCAGAAGAAAAGAAGCAACATCCACAGGTCCAGAGACATCTGTTTACTGCAAATAGATTTGGATTACTTGACAACATCTGGGATGATTGCAAAAGTGGTCAAAAAGATACATGTCAATCTCCAACTGTATCCAGAGCTAGAAAGAAGAAAAGATCACTGAACCTGGCTCAGAAAGAATCCTTGGGAAGCAAGAAGAAGAAAGCTGAAAAAGCTCCCAAGAAGGTTTTGAAAAAGGAAAAGAAGTCCTTGGAGTCTAAATCCAAGAAGGGTGATCCATCCAGAAGGACCACCAAGAAATGCTTCTACTGTGGAATGAAAGGACACACCATGGATCTTTGTGAACAAGCCATGGAACTAAATAGAAGCTGACTGAGCTCCAGAAGACAATCAATCCAGAAGAAGAAGGGATTGATTGAAAATAAGTTTCCTAAGAGAGGTAGCTTAGCAGCATCCAAAGAACCATGTGGAACTTCCAAAACTGAGGCCACTCTTCCAAATGATTTACTTGTCATATGGTCACATCAGTTGCAACTTTCCAGAGAACTACAAAGAGTTGAAGATGAAGCTCTGGCAATTGCTAAAGCAAAAGGGAAGAAGAAGGTTTCACATGAAGATGTTTTGAGAACCACACCAGCACAATCATCAATGAAGATCAAATGTGCAAGTGTGAAGACTGGTGAAAATGGGACATCTCGGTTGAGAGAATCTTCTCAACCTTGTTGTTCACATTGATGAACCAAGGAGGTTCCATCTTATTCCCTTATACTATTGGTATTTACATGTGCTGACAATGCAGGGAATTGAAGATGATGATCATTCTCAACTAGAGGATGGTTTGGACAGAATGGAGTGCACCCCTTGAGGGGGAGAAAATCTGAAGAAGATGATGGTCTAAGATTTATATCATCTTAAGAAAATGGACGAAAGGGGGAGCTTTATCTTTGCACCTGAACATTCTAATGTGTTTTGTGATGTATGTGCAGGATTTAGAAATTCATGGTTATATCTGAAAAATTTCAAACCCCTGAAGCATGATCTCACATGTATAGTGAAATGTGGACAGCATTGAAAAATCTTGGTTACATCACTCTTGTTTTCTACACCGGGTTAGCCCAAGTAGACTTAGAGATGATTTACTAAAGGTTCTTTGCTAATGAAGAACATGTGACATCATCCCTCTCTCAGTGTTTTTCAAGAAAATGCTTTTATAAGGGAGGAAGAGATTTTTGAAAGAGAACCACACCACACATTTGCATTTGATTTCCAATAAGGGGGAGAAAATATTGGCACACATATTGACCCATTCATATGTGCTGAAGTGGTGTATTGACAACAAATACAAAGGGGGAGATTGAAGTGCATTGTGTTGCATTTGTTGTCAATGAGACATGTTGTTGTCTTAGAATGAATGGATGTCAAGAATTGTCAAGATGTGAATGCCAAAGGTTGTGATGGTGTTGGTGATGAAAGGAGAATGGCCATGGTACCTAGATGCATATCACTTAGGAGATTCACTAAATGGTATTGGATGTTGTGGTTGAAACATTCTCCATGTAAATCAGACGATTGTTGAGCTGATCTTTAAGTTCATAGAACTTGTATCAACTGGATACAATGTCACAACATGATTAGAAGACCATGCATTGTAGTGACAATGCATGAGGAGTTGAAGAAGCAAGATGATCCATCCACAACCACTGAGTGGATGAAGTGGATTTAAAGAAGTCCATGTACTAACTATTAGTGCATGTGAATTGGAAGTGATCCAATTGACCTCTAATTGGATCATTGAAGAACATTGAAGAATTATTTGATTCAGGAGCTTCGGTTGATGAAGAACCTTCGGAATTCCCTCCTATGTTGTGAAATGTTGAAAAGTTATTAAGAACATGAGGAGGAGATGGGTAATTCCTAAGAAGAAGAAGAATTATGAAGAAGATGGCTTGGAATGTGGCATTTGGCTTGAACTTATGGAAGAACGTTGTATTTGACAAAGTATTATTCTTTGCCTTAGCCAAAAAATTGGCCAGCCAAGGCACCTTGGGGGTTCAACCACAAGGCATGGGCACTAAGGCACCACGCCCGGGGGAACCCGTGGGGCGAGCCAGGGCGGCAGGGCGCACACCCAAGACACCGCATGGGTGCCTGGGGCACGCCCGGAGGAGCGCGACAGGGGCGCATGAGCGCACCCATGTGTGCATAGTGGGCGCTAAGCGCGCCCGCAGGAGGCATGAGTGGGCGCAGAGGCGCGCCCGCAGGGAGCATAGGTGGGCGCAGAGCGCGCCCGCAGAGAGAACCCGGTGCGGGGCGGCACCGGGAGGGGAGAAGTTCAACTGGCCGTTCATGGGAGTGCCAGGGTGATAAAGCGCGAGAAAACCGCGCCCCGTTTCGATGTGGGACGCGGAAAATTCACCGGGAGTGAATTCTGGCCGTCCATCTCATCGCGCGCCCGATCCGAGCCGCTCATCTATCCCGCGGCGAGGCGATCTGATCCAGGCCGTTGAAGATCTGATCCGACGGCTCCCGGCTCATCTCCTTCCTCGAGCTCGACCGCGGCACCCGCGATGTCCCCGCTGAACCAGAGGCCATCCGACCACCTGTTCTCGAGCATCCGGCCACCTCCGAGCAAACCGAGACCTCCATGGTGCTCGTCTGGCCATAACGAACAGGATCATACCTAAAAATGACCATGCATGCAATGTTTGGAGGATTTCGGTTGAGTCCGAGGCAAGAGAAGCTGCCGAGGCCACGTGGTTGGTGTTTTTGCATGGGATGAGCCTAAACCGAAGGCTCTGCATGCGTTATGAGTCGCATGCACATAGAGGAACAAAAAATAAAGGGAACCCGCGTGAAACCGAGAATAAAAAACAAGATTTGGAAATATTTTTGAAGATCCGAAGATCTCAGGTGTTTGAAGTTATTTCACGCGGATAGAACCGCCTCTCCACTGCGTATATAAATGAGGCCTAGCCCTCGAGAAGAGGCGGCTGATATGCTGAATTTTTGAAGACCCGTGAGTGCTCTTCCTCGCGAAGAGTTTGAAGCCCCGTGCAAGTATCTTGCGCGGCAGCTTGTTCCGGAGCCACCCAAGGCCCGAAGGAGTTCCTTTCGCGCACCCCTTGCGCGAAAGAGGTGAAGGAAAGGAGTCCCCTACGCACTATCCCTTTGCGCGGCAGGAAGAACCCGGGGAAGTATCACGTGTGCGCCCCGTGGTTGAGGTGCCTTGCACCCGAGGAACTTGTGCGCTCTTCTTGTGCGGCCGGTTACACCTGAGGACTTGCGCGGCTTGGTGCCTTGCGCGGCAGGCAGCGTTGAAGTAGAGAAGGCTGCACCCTCTTGCGCGCCTCCTTGAGTTCGGGTGAAGGGTATCTACATCCTACAGATTAAGTGAGTGCAACAAGACAAAGACACCCTACGGGTGGTTTATGTGCAAAATAACAAGTGAAGGCCATTGCCTTATGTGGGTGCACATTTTGAAGTGAAGACCACCACACTTTGTGTGTGTGTGCATTTGAAAGGAAGGCCGAGGCATAGCTTGGTGTGTGCAAAATTAGTGGAGGCCTTTAGTGCCGTGTGTGTGCACCAAGTGAAAACAAACACCTAAGCCTACATGTGTGCAAAAAGAAAACAAAGAGGCCGTAGACCTTGTGTGTACAAAATGGAGAACCAAGTGTGTGCATAAGAGGAGTGCACACTTTGAAGGAAATTAAAAGAACAAGGAAGTGTGTGTGCTTTGCAAGTGAAGTAGGCCAAGCTCATGTGTTTTCCAAAGTGAAGAAGTTTTGTGTGCAATGAGATAAGGAGGCCGAACCTAGTGTGTGTGCACTAAGTGAAGTGAACACACTTAGAAGAAGGAAGAAAGAGGAGACCCTCACACTAAATTACAACACACTTGTGAGTGTGTAAACAAAAAGAACAAAGTGTGAAGAAGGAAGAAGTGTGTGTGCTTAAAGAAATTTCACTCATTGAGTGTTTATCACACTAAGAAGAAGAAGGGGAGTGCATGCATGCATGCATGCACGTGCACACGTGAACAGAGTCAAATCAGTGGTGTGCATTTGAGTTGTCCAAGACTTGAAGATCTTGAAGAAAATTTGAGAAGGCCATGCACTTAGTGCATGAAGTTGATCTGAGTTGAGACTGGACCAGACTGGAGTTAAAGATATCAGTTGTCTGAGTATTCAGTACTTGAAGAGAGAAGCCAGGTCATCCTTAGAAGAAGGTGATAAATCCTGAGCAAGACGAGAAGAACTGTTCACCACAAGTGATCAGAAGAAGAGCAAGGCCAGCAGTCTTTATCCCAGGCTGCTGAAGATACTTGAAGAATCTTAAAGTGAAGAAGAGCTACTCGTGCGACTCGAGGAGCCAGGAGAAGACCCTGTGGGACTCAGGGAGAAGAAGTCTTCAGTGGGATTCTGGAGCAGGCCAGTGGGACTCTGGTAACACTGTGGGACGCAGTATAAAGACCCTCCTGTGGGACTCAGGAGAGATACAGTGGGACTCTGTATCGACCATTGTAATACTAACAGATTATAATGGGAGAATCCATGCTGGGAGAGCATGGCAAGGATGTAGGCCTTTGGTGCCGAACCTTGTAAATCCTTGTGTCCTGTGCCTTTTCATTACTGCATTATCCGGGAAAGGTTGAGAGATACAAGAAGAGTGGATCGAGGCTTTAACCATCCATAGAGGTTTAATTGATAAGGAATCAATTAGTAAAAAGTTTTAAGGGATCACTGATTCACCCCCTCCCCCTCTCAGTGATTCACACTGATCTGGGCACTTCATTTGGGGTATCCTCAGGAATGTTTCTTTGCTTCATTATACACAATCATTGTGTCGAAGTTTATCATGAGAAACAAAATCAATATTTGTCATGTCAACTCCACAAAATTTGATTTAATTTACAAAACTATATGGAAACATTGTTTATTTTTAGCGCTGTATCACATATTTGGATGGAAAGTGTATTGGATTTACCAGATTAATGAAAAAGGGAGTCAACAATTGATGGATTGAAGAATACAAATAAGTATATGATAACCTCAAAAAATATCTCCTGACTCCACCTATATTAGTCCCACCTTTTGAAGTAAGACAAAATATTCCCTATGTGACAGCTTTAGAGTGATCATTGGATTCATTCCATGCCTAAAAGAATGATGCTCAGACAACATTTACTATCACAGTCGAATTATGCTTGATGTAGAAACTTGGTAATCAAATATTGAATAGTGTTGCCTAGAATTAATAAATGCAGTTCAAACAATAAGGTACTACCTACAACATCATGGGGTCTAATTTTCATCTTGTAGTAACCTTCTCAAATTTATACTTTTTTTTCTATCCTTATATGGCCTCTGTCCCAATGGTATATTATTTATCAATAGTTTGATATCTACTTTTTAACTCAGAAGGAAATAATGGGCCAATATATTTCTAACATCCTTGTTGAACAACCATATGAGGAAGATACATCATTGAATACTAAACATCATGATGAAGTGGTCTTCTCTATTTAGGATAATCCTCTAACACAAGAGATGTATTTTGATGGTGCCTCCCGTAGTCTAACAAGGAATAAAACAGAATACACTAAACTCCCAAAAGTTGGATTATGAATGGTCCTTATGACCCCAGAAAAGGAATTGTTTCATTATTTCATCTTTTTATCAGAATGGGGAACCAACAACGAGGAAATGTATCAATCTCTCATTAGAGGCTTAGAATTGACACTTCATGTGCAAGTGAATCACTTGAAAGTGAAATTTTATTTAGAATTACTTATCAAACAAATCAATAGGGAATATTCTATCTGAAAAGAAGAGTTAATCCCTTTGTATGATTATGTGAGAGATTTAATGGTTGAATTTCCCTTAGTGAGAACATTTTCTTATGTCCTGTGATCACAAAATCCCAAGATGATGCACAGGAAAATGTAGTTACAACCATGGAAGATACAAATCGGGATGATATAGTCATCAATATAGCACATCGTCGCGTGTTCCTACTTTTGTTTTCGAAAAATAATGTGGAAAATTATTGATATTATCCCTATTTTTGATCCATATGGTCATACCACAAGGTGGAGAACACCAATCAAAGAATATATTTAAAATGGATTATTTTCACTAGATATGGCTAAAAATGAACAGATCAGAATTTTTTTTCCAATTTTAATCTTTATGATATCCAGATGAACCAAAAATTCCCTAAAAACATGGTTTTAATGGAATCCACTATAGATGCATAGATGGAGATGAAACTGCAACTATCATAAAAGAAGTTCATTAAAGGGCTTGTGGTGCTCACCAGTATAGGCAAACGCTTTCTGATCAAATCCGAAAGCTTGGATACTTTTGGCCTTCAATGATGTATAATTATACAAATTCCACTAAAAATGTATTCCCTACCATGTGTATTCCAACATCATTCATCAACACCTGGATTTTCATCATATAGATAAATACTCATGGCCATTTTCCACATGAGGAATGGATGAAGTTGGACATTATCCTCTAGCTAAAACGAAGCGGTTTAAGTATATCCTTACTGCTATTGAATTCTTCTCCAAATGGGACGAGGCAATAAATCTAAAAGAATTCAGAGCCAAAATATTTGTATGTTTTTTCAAAACTAACATCATAACCAGATTTGGTGTCCTTCATACTACAATGAGAGACAACAATGGTAATTTCTGTTTGATTGAGGTAAAGAAGTAATATAAAGAGCACAATATAAAATCCAACAATGCATCTCATTATCATGAGGTGGACAATAGAAAGATAGTGGCTTTCAATAAGAACATATCAAATTTCTAAAAAATAGTCGATAAAGACAATAATTCTTTTCTGGATAAACTTTTCCATGTTTTATGGTCATGTCAGACTACTACTTGTACTGCCTCCCAAGAAACATTTCATTCATTATTATATGGAACAGAAGCAGTTTTTCCAATTTAAATGCATTTTTAATTACATATAGTGCCAATATATGATCAGTTATCTATAGATGATAGGTCACATAAATTATGTAATGAGCTGGAATAATTAGATGAAAGAAGACTGCATACATTTCATCATTTAAAAGTCTATTATAATAGAATATCACTAGGTTTTAACAAGTATTTTTTCCTCCATTAATTTCACTGATTAAAATTTTTATTCGTCCTTAGGACTCCAATGATACAAGATAAAAACCTCTAATTCATTAGGCATAATGGGAAAGAGCTTATTTCATACATAAGGTATACTCAAATGGATCCTATTTTAAATCTCAAGGGATGTAAAACTTATTACAACTACAAAAATGTGAGATTAATAAATAAATACTTTGGGTAGTTGCCTCCCATGTCCCCACTCCAAAGATGAAAACTGAATAGCCCCCATGTCCTTACTGCAAGACTTAAATCTGTACAGTACAATGTCCTAGTTGCAAGACATTAATCTGCATGACAACCATACACATTATCTCTTCAAGACTAAATACTACCCAAACCCGTGTACTTACTACAAGACTTGAAACTAAAAACCAAAAAGTCCTACTTTCAACGAATTAAACATCATAGAAACCATAATATTCCATGATGCATGATGTTAAAATACATAACATCATTGTCCTTGTCATAAGATGTTAAACTTCTTGACATCATTTATCAAAATTACATGACATTAAATTGTACGATTGATGTCTTATCTACATCATGTTAATAGCATACATAAGAATGAATCTTTGAAATCATTTCTATTCTTTATTGGTACTCAAGTCCCTCTCATCCCTATGTCTAAATCAAATCTGCATAGAGACATTATTTCATGAACAAAATGTGGCTTGATTCTCATCAATTTGAGATATATAGGTTATCCTGGATCTCTATTTTTGGGTTTAGCTACAACCAAAAAAATTTATTTCCATTTTCTTCTTATATATATGAACTAAATCTTCATATATAGATCATTTAAGATATATTATTTCAATTTCAAACCATATTGGGTATTAAATTTAAACACTCTTCTAAAATATGTTAATGCCCCCATCTCCCATGTCAAACTTGACTGTCTTAGGATATAAATATTCAAAGAATTACATATGGAATGATTCTCATCAATATAACATATGTAGAGAGACCTAGATCTGTATTATTGGGCCTAACCATGATAACCCCCCTTATTACTTATATAAGAATCAAACCCGCATAGTTAATTTTTAAAGAACAACATATGGATTGATTATTTCCCCCACCAAGATACATAGTGACAAATGGTTTATTTCCCTTAGTCTAGATACAATATTTCTTTCTTCTCACATCATTTCAACTTCATCCAAACGGCAAAATGTTAAACTGATTGGAAATTCAACACCCCTATTCTTCACTTGTGTCAACATTGTATTATAAAATAATCCCTTACTTCTCTTTGTTTCTCACACTAAGAATAGAAAAAATGGGATTAGGAATTGGGTAAAAGTATTCTTTATATAAATAAGGTGTCTCAATTTCTTATGGAGATATCAATACCCTCATCACATGACATATAACTACAGAATATAATTCCCTCACTTCATGACATGAAATTGCACATCACAATATTAATTCAACAGAAATAATTAATGTCTCTATTTTATATATGAGTCGAATCAATGTAAAGGACATCAAACTGTTGGAAAATATTCATTCAAATACTTTTTATGTGCATTTGAAATTAACCCCATTATATATTTCACACACTTAATAATGAATATTTCTATATCTTCATAATCATTATTATGGTTTCTGGTGACAGAGTTTCTAATACAAGAGTGCAATTTTTCCTAACTATGAAGTATAAACCTATAGGTGGCCTTGGATTCATTTCCTACATAATGGACCTATTTGTCAAAACATTCCCCTATTTGAATATTTAGAATATTCACTAGTTTTCCCGACATAATACAACCACCATAACAGGTTTGTTATGTGATGTTAATTTCATTCATGGCTATAGTTTCTTTGTCCGCTACAATCTTTGATGAAAATATTCAAGAATATAGATTTTAAAACAGTAATTCAGCTATAATTGTTCCATTATTATTCTCTCTATCTAATATCCTTCTATACCATGTTTTAAAAATTTTCATATCCTTGTGTTCAAGGAAACATGAAAAAACTGTGAAATTAATTTTCCACATATCACATATTGTTTCCATCCTTGGTCATAGTTGTATGACCAAAAACTACAGACACCATATCTCTGAAGATTGGTTTTGACCTTCATAGAAGTCATATTACTCCATTTATTTTGATGTATTGGTGGGAAATTCCCTCTATATATTCTGGTACCCTTACCCACAAACCAAACTCATGCTTAAAAAAATTTGATCCTCTATATATTCTCTTCAGATTTTAGTAATACAATCATAATCATCTCAGAGATATTTTTCTTGACTATACAGCATGTTCCCTTCAGTGGCCTTGCATAAGACGCCTTCATAACATGTTTGTCAGTCAAATGATGCCACTATTTTCCTATAGAGCATATTCCCCAATTTGACCTTCATAATCCATCCCCTTAATAGGTTTGTCCAATAATGGTAACTTCCATTATGGAAAATACATTTTATAATTCACTAAGCCCTTCTTATATATCATTCATCAGATATTTAAATTCCCAAATCACATTTTACTATTTTCCCTTCCAAAAATGAATATGGAACTATGCTTCCAAAAAACTTATCAAGAAATTGGGAGCATCTCATGCCATTGGCTGTAACTAAATACTATATATTAAAGTTGTACAATCACTTATCTAAATTACTTAAAACTGCACAATATAGTATCCCCAAAACATGACATAAAACTGCACAGTTTTATATCCTAAATTCATCTTTCTGATAAATATTTACTATTCCTCATTCACCAAAGTGGTGTTGAAATAGTTTTCCTTTTCATGAAAAATGTCAGCATAAAACAACCCTTTAAATCTTATAATTCCATTCCATAGAGAAATGAAACATTGTGGTCTTCAGTCACCCATTTCTTATTTTCCATTGTCTATCTACTGTAAAATATTAAATTCCTAAAACCACTTTTTCATTACTATGCAGTACATGCCCTTCGGTAGCCTGGTATATGTTTCCTACTTAATAGGACTATAAGCCAATAGATATCCCTATTTGACCATGTAGTATATTCCCTAGTTGGCCCTGTGTAATACTTCCCTCATAATGAGATTTTAAAAATGATGGTAACTTCATTCATGGAAGATACCCCCCTTATGTTGATACTAGTTTTAAATTTGGTGACCTTAAAAAATCTTGTCTCAAGACTTCCCTTGGAAATATTTAATGAATATTATGGAAATTCTTAGGCATTGAGTCTTTTTTAAGATCTAATTTCAATATTTATGGTCAACACTATTTAACCTTAAATACTTTCCCTTTATAGTCTAAGATGAATTATTCTAAACATCTATCAACAAGATGCCTGGTAGTCACTAGATTGAGATCTCTCAAAGGATACTATTAACAAAATTCATGTCCTAGCTCACTAAAGATGATTTTTTGTATGATTTAGGTAATATTGATCAATAACATGTCGAAAGATACAAGGTTTCTATGGATTTCTATATAACCCTAGTAAAAATAAAACTATTCTGGAAAGGTCCTATGATTTAGGAAATATTTAGGGAATCCTTCGAAAATTGACACAACTCAAAATCTATCCTAATGATGTTGGAATGAATCAAATTTCACTACTTTCAACTAGGAATAATATTATTTTCATATTGAACGAATAAAATTATAGGGGCGGATTTTGCAGACTACATGAAATGTGTTATATGATGTTATCCACAAAAATATTGTCAAAAAGGCTTGAAAAGTTTGGGATTTGACTATGCAATTTTCATGGGGGTAAGTAACGGTAGTGAAGGGTCTGACCCAAAGGGCCGGGTCAGTAGCCCCGCAGTCATCCCAAGAATGTGTGTGAGGGATCACCCCCTAGTATGGGGCAATAAATTTGGCAACGTCCCGAAAGAAACACCCTTAGCACCAGTGTGAAAACAACTGTGCACCACCATGCTAGAGCTAGTAAAGAATGTATTTTGTCCATGTCTTGAATGTGGCGTGCTATTTAGATAAAATCACTGGTGGCATTCAATTCTACCTAGATGCAACCCACTCAACGCACAACCACTTGCACACCACAATATTGGTTTGAAAACCACTTCCACGACCAATATCCGTTCACCCAAGGTCACTTATTTTCCTATAAATAGACCCTTAGTGCCATGATATATATGATTGAATTTCCCTGAAGACACATTGATAGTGTTTTCCACCTATTGCTTCTCCAATGTCTTCCAAAACATTCAAGGTAGTTATTAAACACCTTGAGTGGATGATTTAAAGGAGTATCATTGTAAATAATTCCCTTTAGTGTTCGAGACTCATAACACTTTCATTCCTGAATGACCAACCTCTCTAAATAAGAATTACTTGAGAACCACAAATTCCTTTCATGGTAACCTGATTTCCATGATTTTGGATACACTTGTGGAGACACTAGAAGTATTGACTCGGGACTCGACCAAGTATCGCCATACAAGTTGTACGTCACTTATGTAAATATCAGGTCACCCAAGCCCACTTGAGGGTCCATACATGCACACCCTCACCTACATAGTGGCCCCTCATTGATTCACTAACTCTCTTCAATCAATAATAAATCATGCCCTTTTCAAATCCATCCATGTAATGGATTATTATTCATTTTCTCCCTTGTTTTATAGGGATTATGTTGAGACCTCAACCAAAACCCCGCGACATATCAAACCTTAGGGAAATAAACATCATCCTGTATCTTATTTGGGTTTGTATTTCCACAATAATAGGATTCCTATGTTTGATTCACAATGGATTTAGGATTCATGGAGTTTATGTGTGTTTGTATATCCACAGTCACATGGACTATTCTCCGAGAAAGGGTGATGAAATATTTTCATTTATGAGAATAAGTGTTTGTGTCCCAACCTATCCCTTCTAAAGGAGACGAAGCCTAAAATCTTTTTTAGGGAAGGTACGATTCACAAATACATTTCCTTTTTAAAGAATAAGAAATATCCCTCCCCCATCAAGAACAATTTTAATGTAGATATTCAGTTATAATGGCCTCACCTTCACCCCTTCTACCTTCTTATTAGACCCTTGTCCAATGTAATGTGAACAAAGGGAAGGCTCGTTGCCTCACACTCCTCCCGGGTTTCCTCGCCCCCATCTACGCTTGTCGCCATAGGTGTTCCCTCTACCACTAGTAAAGGAGGAAAAGTGTCGGTGACTTTGTTGAATCTTTTACATCCTCTTGTTTCTCCACTTGATCATGACTAACATGTGCATAGATATTTGACATGACCACAAAATATTCTCAAATTAATGAACTGCATGAAATCTGATTCCCATCATAACTGGGATACGTAGGAATCCTTCTCAGGACCTGAGATCACTAGAAATACTCTTCAAGAATCCAACCCTAATTACCTTAATCTGGGCATCCTTCAAAGTAATAATACCAAAATTAACCCCCTAAACCCCCAAGGAATCATTTCAAGATGTAATCCTAAAATCAATACTCTCAACGGACTATACTCTCCGATGAGAGTAGTCGAAAAACATGGGATTTGATTCTTATCCACATTTGATATGTAGGAAGTCTCTTTGAGGATGAAACCCCACATTTGAAATCAACCATATTATCCTCGGTCCATATTCCCAATAGGGTCTAACTTGGAAGCCCATATCCTTTCCATGTTCATTGGGTTGTTTTCAGAATAATTCCCACACATACCATTGTCTAAGCACCATTTCACTTAGATGTACATACCACATGACAGTAAATTGTATGTATATATCCTTGTCACAAGAACATAAAATGTATGATGAGTCCCATTAAGTGGCACTGAACTACATGGGTTGGGATTCCTTTCAGATGATTACGTAGGTAAACCATTTAATGTGTATTATCCCAATATCAAATCTAACATTTGTCTCCCTGGATGATAATAATGTCAAGAGTCCCCCACGGAGTGGATTAAACACCAGTATCATCATATCAATGATTAAATGAACCTCTAAATAGTATATCAAAGGATACCTTAGATTGAGAAACTCGAATACATACAGATATATCCATTACTGAAGCACCTTGAATAAATTATAATTATTCATACAAATGTTAATATGTGATTGAAAATTCCCACGGAAAATTATTTTATACTTGGTGAATTAATAAGGACACATGAAAATATCTTAGATTTATAATAATAGTCTTGGAGTAGATAATAATTCCACCCAAAAGGGTGCGATGAGTCCGATCTCCAACCCCCTAGAATAATTCATGTTCCAAAGTATAGAAATTTTCAAAAATAAAAAATTCATGCCTTTAGAAACAATGTATCTTTTGTATAAAGAACTGTTGGATGTCTCTGATTCAATGAATAAATCCAATGGAAGCTTCTTGGAGTCAGTGATTTTTCTCTAGAACACATGTTTCATGGAATAATTAAATAGTACTCAATTGAAAAATAATATTAACTTATAGGATATTTTAAATTATGATTTTGATACATATAGTAGTTATTGTGATGATAATGAGTGAACAAAGTTAGATGAACTTTTGATGAATGAATAGGATTAATTTTTAAAAAAAAATTAAAATGACAAGAAGTTTTTGAGGATGTTATGGAATGAATAATAAAAGATATGTGAGGTAAATGGAGAATATATAATAATGTATGTTATTTAACTTGAAGAAATTGATATATGAAACTAAAATGGGAATAAATGGAGATTATTATGAGAAACCATGAAGTAAAAGATTCAATAATAGAAAAATAACACTTAGTGATTAATTCAAAAGGACTTGAAGAAAATAACATCTTGAATGGGGTTGGGTAAATTTTAAAAATGATGTTTATGATATGGTAGAATACACTTTCTCTACTGGATATCAATTTTCATTTAAGTTGGATAATAGTAGTGTCTATGAATATAAAAATAAGTCTATTATCACAAACATAAAAGGTACTAAAATATATTCTTTAGAGGTCTAGATATTTGGACCTACCATTAAAAATTACATAATATAGAATTAAATGGATAATTCACATTGGGGATCTTTTCAGGTTAAGAGTTTTAGAGAATTAGGTCGTAACATTTACATAACCGCAGGAAAATTACATGTAGAAAATACTACCCAGTATCCATTTTTTTCATAAAATGAAAAAAAACTCCTAAAAAAGGGGAATGCCTTGTTCCATGTTTTAAACAACATAACATTTCATTTATCCCATACTTTACCCTTATTCATCATTAAGTATTTTGGAAAACATTTCAAAAACATGGGATGGGCATTAAAATATCAGTAAGGGATATAAAATAATGAATTAAAACATTTCCCATTAATAAATGCAAAACAATGAAACCATTCTTTTCAATCATTAAATACCTCATGAAATCATAAGATTTAAGAATAACACACAAGAATCAAAAATCATAAAGGTAAATTTTAGAATAAATGTCAAAATTACATTGTAGATATCAAAAATACATAGGAAGTAACATTTTGAATACCCATAATAATATATTCCCTAAATCTCTTTGTAGAAACATTCATGTTTACCTCAGTCACATAACCCAATGCATTACAGAGCTATCTCGGGCTCACTCGCCCTAGGTTTATCATGGAACAACCCATTTATATAGACAGTGCCCAATTGCCATAGAAAATTCATAACACATAAAACAAACACAATGGAATTATAACATTTCCACAATGCATTCAAAAAATATCATTTCAATATATTGACAAAATCAATGCTTTTATTTAAAAAATTTCCAAACCATTTAATATATTAAATAATGAGATTTTAATCAAAGTGTCCCATACCATTTTGAATCTTTTGAAAGAAATATCAATTTCAAAAAATACATTTCCATATGAATAAATCCTTAAAACCATTTTTAAAACATGGACATTTATGTGAACAATTTAGTAGAACAAATATTGAAAACATTAAAAACTATATTTTAGTTAAAGAGTTTTTAACAAAATGAGTTACTGTAGAATAAAAATAATTGGGGAATAAAATTTAATAAGAACTTAATAACATAATGATGAAGAAGTTATTAATGATATAATATGTCAATGGATAGTATATAAACAATATAAGAGTGAATTGGTTCATATCAATAATGAAGTCTCAATGGAATTGTAAATTGAGATGAAATGAATTATAAAGATGGTATTCTTAGATTAAGTATAAATAAATTACATAATTATTTGTGAAAAACATAAATACAAAAATTATAATTGTATATTAAGTATAAAAAAACCAGATGTAGTCCACACATATTCATATCTTGACATCATCAATAAGTATATGTTTAAGCCAAAAATTAAAATTAGGTTTAGAAGATTTGTTACAGAAATTCGACAGCCTAACGACGTCACATTAAAATTAAGAAAATTAGTTTATGAGAGAGAAAAGTTTATCTCATCACTTGGACATAAAATTTTCATCAATAATTATATTGATGAACATATACCAACATAATAAGCTGTAAATTAAATGACATAACAAAAATAAATCATTAAAAAAGCGGAGGGTGAAAGGTTCCGTTACTGATCTGGTAACATATGAAAAATACACCCCATGAAAGAAATATCCCAAAATAAATATGTAAATACCCATAAATTAAATAATATTAAACAAATAATATGATCTTTCACAACATATCTACAACACAAAAAGAAAAAGTGGCTACTATAGCATGAATCACCCTGGAATAAAAAGTGAGATGAAAAAACCTTACCACATTGTAATCAATCAATTCATATGAGAAAAAGTTAATAACCACCAAATTAATCCCATAATAGCCATAACATAAATATATTCATGATAATATATATCAAATGGTAGAACAAAATACATGAAATGCAATAAATAAGTGGTGAATTATGGAAATCTCACAGAATTATAAGCGAGATAAGAATTCCTTTACCTCATGTCCAACATGACTCGTATGTTCCAATGTCTTCCTCAATAAAAAAATTAAGTTAATTTCAACTTTCTTAGTAACATTTTTAATAATTATTATTAATTTTATATGAATTTTTACCTATCAATAATAACGACTAAATTATTTGAGTTCACATCGGACATTTTGTAAATGTTCGGAATTTGAGTTAATAATGAAAATGTTATAATTACAATTATTATTTGTGGTCAAAACTCCATTATCTATAAAATGATATTCATGATTTAGATATCACATACATAATATATATCCGGTATATATATGTATTTATAAAATTACATGTCATTTGGAGATATTAAATGAAATGCACTGTTCTTGGAGACGGTAAGCTGTACATACGCATGAATGCTACTTATATTTCTATTTATTATTTTATTTGAATTAAAACATAATGATACATAGGTATATTATAATAAAAATATAATATAATATATAATATCATTAACCCAATACTTTATACAACCAACATACAACATTAATGATTCATAACACTTGGAGGGGGCAGAAGACTGCACATCCTAAAATGAAATAATCCCGTTTACCCACTATCCAAACCATAAATGTATACTATAAATGAAAAATATATAGGCATAAATAAAACAATAACATAATATATATAGAATACATAAAAATAGTTCCCTCATAATAGACACCATGAGAGGTGGTAGGAGTTAATTGAACAATCATCGTTCCGTGAGGTGTTAGTTTGTCATCCACATAAACATTATGTTCATTTCCAATTAGATGGAGGTGTCTGTAAGTGGAGTTAGAATAACTCTCATAACAACATCCTAGTATATTTAGTATACTCTTATTGTTATAAAATATCATAATAAATAGTGTTTAGGGGGTTGTATAAGTAAAATAAAACAAAATAACATAAGAGGTTATGTAACCTTTAAATCGGGTAACTCCATTTTTTATGAACCAAAAGTGTTCCTTGAAGTTCTTTATCCATAAATTAAGGATTTTAGGATGAATAGAGGGATCTTGGGAGCTTATTTAAGATGACTTTTTATGCGCCAAAGGCTTGAGAAGTGTGATAAATGGGAAAGAAGTGAGTGATTTTTATAAGGGAGAGGAGGGGCTCTTTACTAATGTTTGAAACAATTATTTTATTATAAACCCATATTCCATTTAAAAAGGTCAAATAATCATTAAAGTAAATTTCAAGATGACTAATGATAGAAATAAAATCATCCAATATAAATTGGATAGGTTTCAGATATTGTTTTAATAATTTATAATCATATTTATTTAAATCATTTATTAATGAGGTAAATATTACATCATTATTGTGTAATGTATAATTTAATATATTTCATGAAAAAATTTTATAAAAAAATTACCATGATGTAGGAAATCTTTTTTTTCATATAATATTTATTGTTTAAAATATAACATATATAACCACCTGTAAAAATTAATTTACTAAAAGATATTTGTTCATGTCATTTTTTCCTTAACATTATATAAATTTGTATAATGTTTCATTATTTGTCCCATGTGGCTCCATGTGGTCCCAAATTTGACCCAGGGATGCCTGGGGTCTGATATGTATCATCCAATAGTATTATAACTCTTGTTAGGATAATTTAATATTATTATAATATCTTATTTTACCCTTATTTATTATATTTACCCTTTAACCATGGTAAATAAAATAATTACTGAAGTAAATATTTAAAATGTTTAAAAATAAAAGATACCAATTTATACAATTTGGACCTATATATTAAAAATATGGAATCCATGTTTTCATATTCAAAACATAGAAGTGGAAAAAATTAATTTAAAAATAATTTCCGCTATCTACACAAAATGCGTGTTTTTAAGAAATAATAACTATCAAACGATAGACACTTGTTTATGTCCAACTTAAAATTGAAAATAATTCTAATGTACAAAATTGGAATAAAATTTAAAAATATAATCTGACTACACTTTATAACCAATTAAAAATACAATCAAACCATATAAATAAATTATATTAAAAGGCACTTTTGAATTATAATATATTAAATTTCACTATTTATTAAAAAATGATCATTATCAGAAAAATACCAACATTTAATCCAAAGTAAATTTTGGTGTCCTGATTCTAAAATAGAATTTTATTTGGAAAAATATAAAATATAAAGGTGACAACAAGTAGATTTAATGGGGGTTCACTATTAATATGTGGTAAATCGACATTTTAGTGAATATTAAAGTTTTTATACTCAAAAGAGAATTCTTTCCTTATTTGATGCCTCTAAATTTTATTGGATAAATATAAAAATATTCAAAAAAATATGTGTAATAATAATGAATTTAGTTCTATTCATTCTCTCTAATACAATGGCTAGGCGTTAACTACCATTTGAAATAATAATATTATATTATTAATGTGCAAGGTAAGATTTCCAAGAAACCCATTGTTACGTATCAGGTATGCCTCGATCATAGCATACCATTTAAATAATAGTTAATATTTCATTCAAAAATATTAATAAATCTGAAAATTTTCATTTTCATTATTTTCCTAGGATGATACATCCTTCCCCACTTTGTGAAATTACCTCCACACAATTTTAATGTTGGGCTCTGAAACATAATTGAAAGTCCCACATCAAAAAAAGCGTCCATAAAACTATAACATTAAAATAAATGAATCTATGTACAATAG
Organism: Viscum album; assembly: GCA_963277665.1. Taxonomy (NCBI): domain Eukaryota; kingdom Viridiplantae; phylum Streptophyta; class Magnoliopsida; order Santalales; family Viscaceae; genus Viscum; species Viscum album. The sequence continues at coordinate 1,920,582,240 of OY728145.1, read as the reverse complement.
TTAGGTGAGACAACATAGACTAGGATTCCATGAATACATGGATATGGGGTGATAAAAAAATCATCATGTTCTGATAGAGAGTTGAAGAAAACATTAGTAGGAGAAAGATAACCACTAGAAAATCACAAACATGCGATGGATTAAACAGTACTCGATTCTCCTATTAGAAAAGTAAACAGAAAATGTTTTTGTTTTATGTTACTTATCATTGAGTAATTTATTCATGAGATTAAAAAAAATATTCAATCTTACTTACTTGTCATATAGACTTTCATATATTACAAAATTCAATAACAAACTCTTCATTTCTCCAAACGATGAGTATTCAAACTAACTTAGTCACATTAAAAGTTCTAGAATCAACTTCTAGAGTTTCACACAATCCAAAAAAGATTAATTGTATGTTTACCAAGCCTCTATACATCATAAAATAGAAAATTGGATAGCGTGAGATCAGACAATACCCAAAAAGGATAGTCCTTTAAAAAAATACTACTCTTAATCTCCAAAATTCAACAAAAATTAACCAAAGTTCAATACAGACCATTCAATACTTGATTTTCCATAAAATTATTAAAAATAATCAAAACTAATATTGAAAACCAAAACTCATAAGGATTTAATCCCATAGTCTTCCACAGTAAATCTTGACATTTACCTCTAAATAACATCAACTACTCTTAAAGTCTTATACTGAAGTGTAATTAACAAAATCACATATTCCCTATGATTGGTCACTCCATTCCATAAATAATCCAAATATCCATATTTCCAAAATAAATCATAAATTCTTCCAAAAATAATATTTCATCCATTAATCTACAATTTAAATCCCATATTATTCCATTTTCTATTGGTATATATTGTTCCCCAAAAGACAGAACGTCTTCCAAAATAACCATTATCACTTAATTACAAAAATAAAATCTATAAAATATATATATTTTTTATAAAACATACGATCAAATTATTTATGATCCATAAAATCATTTAATATAAATAATTAATCATAATAACAAGGGAATTCACGTATTCCAGTGGTAAGCGATACAACATTATCACCCTTCAGTAGTGGGTTTGATTCATGCTTCCTTGTCGGACACGATGGGTTATAACCCTTCTTGGAGGGTGTCTTTTTTGTAAAACCATATAATTTTATAAAATTCCCAAAAATGAGATAAATTCCTAAAAATAACCATACAATATTTTAACAACAAAATATCTCATTACAGTTCCCACGTCTTTTAGTATATCATTAAAAAAACTACAACAATTTCGTTCACATCTATTGTTACGTTCATTCCTATTCGATCAAACCATTTACTAAAACCAAAATGGCCAGTTTGAGTTTATTTATAAAATAGTCATATATTATCTCTTAAGGAGGGTAAACACTAAGATATACTTATTCATGTTATCTTAAACTAATTGGATTTATCTAAAATAACTGTGACCCTTTCTAATATGATAAACATTGTGGTTATGTCACTTCTGCTTAAATTAGACCCAAACCTCTTAGGTTATCTAAACCGGCCACTAATACCAACTATAAGGACATGTCCTTAACCATTACATAATATTGAATTAAAAGGATAATTCACATTGAGTATCATTTTAGGTTTAATGTTTTAGAAAATTTGGTTATAACATTTACATTTACAACATGAATATTACATGTAGGGAATTCTACTCAGTATCAATTTATTTCAAAAAAACTCTTGAAAAAAAGGCATGTCTAGTTCCATGTTATTTACAGCATGACTTTTCATTGATTTCATCCTTGACCATTATTCGTCTTTAAGTCCTATGGAAATCATTTCCAAATTACATTTTAGCTATCACAGCTACATAGGGAGTCACATTTTGAATACACATCGCATTATATTCCCTAAGTCCCTTAGTAGAAACATTCAATTTTACCTCCGTCATGTTACCCAATGCATTGGGGAGCTATCTCGGGCTCACCAGCGTTGGGTTTATCACAGAACCACTCGTATACGTAAATAATTCCCAACAAACATAACATATTCATAATCCATAAGACAAACAGTATGTAATGATAACATTTCACAATGTAATCATAATATATCATTTGAAACTATTGACAAAATCAAATCTGTTATCAATCCATTTTCAAAAAAAATTAAAATATAAAATAAATAGATTTTTGTATTAAAGATTCCTATAACACTTAGATGATTTTAAAATAAATTAAAATTTCAAAACATTCATATCCATAGAAATAAATCCATAAAACCATTTTTAAATCATGGATATTAATGTGAAATATTTATAAGAATATGCCTTTAAATAATTTTAAACTATATCATAGTTAAAGAGTTTTTAACAAAATGAGAGACATTAGAATAAAAATAATTGAGGAATAGCATTTAATCACCACATAATGATATCATTAAAATAAATTTATTCATGATATAATATGCCAAAGGATAGTATATACACCATATATGAGTTAATTGGTTCATTTCAACAATGAAGCCTCAATGGAAATGCAAATTGAGACAAAATCCCTTATAAATACCATATCATTATATTAAGGATTAATCAATTACATAATTATGTGTGAAAGATATAAATAAACCAAATACAAGTTGATATTATGTTTAAAACAATCTGAGGTTATTAACACATATCCATAGCAAGACATAATTAAGAAGTATAAGTTTAACCCAAAAATTGAAATTTGGTTAAGAAGTATTCTTATAGAAATTTGACAACCTAACAACATCGCATTAAAATACGGAAAATAAGTTGATGATTGAGAAATGTATATCTCATCACTTGGACATAATATTTACATCAATAAGGATATATATGAACATATCAAAACATAATAAGATTTAAATTCCAAAACATTACATAAAAAGACATTTAAAAATTGTAGGGTGAATGTTTCCCTTACCGATATGGTAACTTACGAAACATACATCCCATGAAATAAATATCACACAATGAATATGTTAATAACCATAAATTAAATTATATTACCCAAAAAAATACAATCAAGGGCAGTACCTACACCACACAAAAATAAATAGTGGCTAATATAGCATGAATCTAAGGGGAATAAAAAGTGAGTTGAAAAACACTTACCACATTGCAATCAATCGAGTAGTATGAGAAAAATTAATAAAAAAAAAATAAATCATAGTATACCATGAATATTAATATAATATTGATAATATATATCAAATTTAAGTACGGAATACACCACATGATATATAAGTTATCAACGATGGAAATCTCAAGGAATTAAAAGCGACAAAAGAAATCACTTACCTCATGTCCAACCAGAATCGTATATTCATTTTCTTCCTTAATACACAACATATGTTAATTTATAAATGATTAATAACCTTTTTAATGTTTATTATTAATTTTATATAACTTATGATCATGAAATAACAATTATTTAATTGTTTTAGTTAATATCAGTCATTTTGTCGATGTTCGGAATTTGAGTTAAAACTGAATTTGTTATAATTAAAATTTTTCCATGTGGTAAAAACTCTATTATCCCCAAAATTATATTCATGATTTAGATATCATATAAATAGTATATTTCCAGCATATACATGTATTTATTATAGTACATAACATTGGTAGATAATAAATGAAATTGACTATTCATGGAGATGGTAAGCCGTACGTACGATGAATGCTACTTCTATTTCTATTTCTTATTATATTGGAATTAGAACATAAGGATACATATGTATATTATAATTATAGTATAATATCATATATAATAACATTAACTATATCCTTTATAGATCCCACATAATTCACTATGAAGTCATATCACTTTCAGGGGGCGGTAGTCTGCACTTCTTAAAATGAAATTATCATGTTTACTCATTATAGAAACCATTAAATATTACTATAAATGAAAAATACAGAAGCATAAAGAAAAAATAAACAGAATATATATATAATATATAAAAATAGTTCCATCATTATGGCCACCATGATAGACAGTAGGATTTAATTGGACAATCATCATTTCGTGAGGCATTAGTTTGCCATCCACAGAAAATTAAGTTCATTATCCATTAGATGAAGGTGTGTGTAAGTGTAGTTTGAATCCTTACCTTAGAAAAACTAGTATATTTAGGATTATAGTGTTGTTATAAAATAAAAGAATATATAGAGTTTATGGGGTTGGAGATTTAAAATAAAACAAAAGAATTAACAGTAGGTGTTACCTTTAAATCGGGTAACTCCTAGTGGATTGAACCAAAAGTGTTTCTTGACGTGATTTCGGCCAAAGGTAATGATTTTAAGACCAAAAGAGTGATATTGGGAGCTTATTATAGCTGAGTTTGTATAATACAAAGGCTTGAGAAGGGTGATAAATGGGAATGAATTGAGGAAATTTTATAATGGAGTGGAGGGGCTCTTTAGGAATGTTTGAAACAATTATTTTATTATAATCTCATCTTCGGTTTCAAAAAGACAAATAATCGTTAACGTCAAGTTAAGATGGATCACGGTCGAAATAAAATCATCCAATATTAATTGGATAGGTTTGGAATGTTTTTTTAATATTTATAATCTTATTTTTTTAAATCATTTATTTATGAGGTAAACATTTCATCATTATTGTGTCATAAATAATTTAATTTTTTTGATGTCAAAAAGTTATAAAAAAAATACCATGATATATGAAATAATTTTATATTTCAAAAAAATATTTATAATCTAAACGATAATTTATATTACCCATTGTAGAAATTGATTTAATAAAAGATATTTGTTAATGATATTTTTGTCTTTACTTTTAATTAATTAATATAAAGTGTCATTATTACTCCCATGTTGCTCCATGGGGTCCCAAATTCAACCCATGGATGCACATGATCAGATATGTATCAACTAGTAGGATTAGGACTCTTGTTAGGGTAATTGAATATTATTATAGTATTATATTTTACCCTTATTTATTATATTTACCCTTTTATCATTGTAAATAAAACATTTACTAAAATAAATATTTAAAATGTAAAAAAATATAAGTTACATATTTACAAAATTTGGAAATACCGATTCCAAATATGGACTCCATTTTTTCAAATTCAAAATACAGATGTGGCAGAAATTAATTTAACATTATTTCTTGTAGTCAAAATAAAAAAGCGTGTTTTTAAGTATTAATAACTATCAAAAGATTGATACTTTTATATGACCAATTTCAATTTGAAATTAATTAAAATGTTCAACATTAGATTAAATGGTAAAAATAGATTCTAATTAAAATTTATAACCAATTAATGAGATAATCTTACCATATATATAAATTAGATTAAAAGGCACTATTAAATTAAAAGTCAGTATTTTTCACTATTCATTAAAAAAATAAACACTATCAGAAAAATACCAAAATTTCATCCAATGTAATTTTTGGTGTCCTGATTATAAAGAAGAATTCAATTTTTTCAAATAGAACAAATCAAATTGACAAAAACTATATTTAAATAGGGTTCTCCATTAAAAGGCGGTAAATCTACCTTTAATGAATAGTATATTATTTATGCTTAAAATAGTACTCATTACTTATTTTAAGCCACTTACTTTTATTGGATAAATGTAAAAATATTCAAAAAACAAGTATAATAATATTTTAGTTCTTTCTATTCATTCCCACCAATACAATTCCTATGTGATTACTATCATTTAAAATAATAATATTATATTATTATTGTGGATGGTAAGATTCCAAATAAACCAATTGTTTTGTATCAAGTACGCCGTCAAACATAGCGTCCCATTTAAAGTATAATTAATATTTAATTCTCAAATTTTAATAAATATGAAAATTTTTAGGTTCTTTATTTACCTGGGATGTTACACTAGAACATGAAAAAATATTTGAAATCCTCTTTGAATCCATTTAATAATGATATTTTACATGTATATATTTCCCCCATAGGAGATATAACCACAATATATAGAATTAAAACATCAATAATATTCAGATAAGGATATTATCATTTTCTAAGAGAAAGGATAAAAGGTTAGTATTAGTTTTTCATATTTTTTGGGGAAAAATAATATTCATGTTGGTATAAATTTTTTTTAATGAACATGATAAATTATTGTAGGAATATCTATTCTGAAAAAAATAATAAAAAATCAATGAAATAATTCTATTACCATGTATTCATTTTTCTTCCAACATAGAAAAATGATATAAATTTATAACAGATTTTTGGTATATGTGATCATCAAAGGAATAATTATGAAAAATTTATATTATTCTTCCTAGATAATTATGTTATGATGGAAATGGATTGTGAATTGATAAATTTACTATTGAATTATAATTTTACATAATATTTTCTCTGAATTATTGTATATGATCCATGTTAGGGATTCTGGATTGTGGATACTTTGAACACATAACTGGTGACCAAAAATCCTTCAGAAACACTAAAAAGCACGATGTATAATAATTGAATTTAGGTAATTAATTTTCAGTTAAAATAATTAAGGTTTACATTGTAGATATTTATGCCAAAAATTTATGTCTAGTTATGTATTATTTTTATGCGATAAAGTATAATTTTTTAGTGTTACAAAACATTGTGATATTTGATAAGAGGACTCATTCAAAATGTAATAATGTATCAAAAAAACGATGGAAGTATCACCACTCAATAGAAAAGTACAGATATAAATATATTTTTCATTGGCCATTCAACCAATTCCAGTTATTTAATTCATAAGTATGAAAATAACATATCATATAGAAGGCATACCTATCCTAGTCAAATATGCATGAATAATAAATTTGATCATGATGTTTGGGGAGATACCTCAATGTTGTTTATATACAAGCATAAAACCTATGATTCTTGTCAAAATGTTAAAATTGTTCATGGTTAACATAATAGAGAGGAAATAATAATATTATCTAAAACCATCAATTTTTTCCATATTTTTTGTTTTATCTAATGATATAATTTAGAAAAGTTTTGCTCTGTATGTAATTACATTTATTGATGATTATAATTGAATGTCTAATGCCATTTTCAGTAAAAACTGTATGAGGATTTTATTTTTTTTTGGATTTTTAACGAAAAATTGATATGGGGTTGGGTCTCTACATCCAAAAAATTTAAATCAGATAAACTTTAGGGGTTTTCATTGGATTTTATTGAAATATATGTTCTCAAAAATTAAATCAAGAATTTTTTTGAACCCCTAGTATTGAATAAAAAATGTTGTAAATTTAATATATAACATTATTATGGTATAGATGGGATATAAATTGACATATTAAGAAAAACATTATTGTATTTATATGGAGAAGATTTATTCACTATAATAAAAATACAGAAATTGTGTGTTATAAGATTAGAAACACAAAATAAACCTTAATAAATGTTGTCTAAGAATAATGAATCCAAGAAATATTTCATTGTCTTTTGCAATCCATGTAATATAATTAAAAATTCCATTAATCAGAGGATATTTTTAGAAAAATATATTAATTGAATTTTTATCGGATATATATCCATAAGACGTGGCATTATATGCGGGGAAAATGTTTCTAAAGTTATTTGAATTTAATGACTTCAAAATTATTCAATATAGAATGAAATTTGATTTCTCAATTGATATATATATATACACATATACAATTCATTATAAAATAAAATAGCTATTATAGAAAAGATTAATTTTGATGTTGTAGAGAGAGATCTGATAACCACTGATAGCGATTATAAAAAAACCAATAATGAATAATAAATACATTAAAATTTTAGAAAATGGCCAAAAAAATTAATGAAACTTATTTAAAATAAAAATATCATTAGAAATCAACTCTTTCATGCTTATATTAGAATATAATTTTTAGATATATATAATAATATAATTATTTATCATATTGAACCATATAATGTGGTGTATGTAGTTGATCATGAAGAGTTGATACAATATAAGAATGAGGAACATGGTTGTATTTAGAGTAAATTCAAATGGTATTTTATACCAAGAAAACTATTTATTAACAGAATGTGGGGTTTCTAAAATAAACAAAATGAAAATTTTAGGGACTCAATGAACATTACTTGGAAACTATACAATGGTTATTTTAAATTGGTCGGAATTTACTTTGAGAAAAAAATTTCACTATTCGAGATAATAGATTTCATTAGTATTATCTTTATCGTAGTAGGAAAAATCATTGTAATTATAATCATTTATATGTGAAATATTCATTTATAAATAATGATTTTAGGGAAGATGTATACATTGAAAAACATGATGATTTTATCTTGGAAAACTATAATAGCATGGTATATTGATTTCTAAAATATTTATATCATTTTAAATATTCCTATAGAACCATGTTTTGTAAATTTAATGTTTTTCAATGGCTGTGATTTTTATAAATGGAAATGGTGACACTAAAAATACATGAGAAAACTATTCAATGGTACTATGGTATTCACTATGTAGGTCAATGAAATTATATTTTCAATTATTATGGAATATATCCATTGATCATTTTTTGAGCAGAAAAAAAGAAATACTGATATTTCATGTTCTGGTTAAATGGATTACATTCTGGGATTTTAGATTGATCAAATACCAAATTACATATTTCTATTACATGAAAATTATTTTAGGGAATTGGAGAAAAACATTCAATGGAAAATACAAAAGATGTTTTAAATCTGATTTCAATTAGAATAAATTATGGAAAGATGAAGCTAGATGTAGTGTTGAGTAGAAATAATTTTGTATAATTATTTTTTGTTTTCTTTGTCCAAAAATATCAATGATGGATATAACGTACACTGTGACTGTATGTTCTGGATTTTATATTGAACATAAAGAGTATCACTTGTTGGACATGAGGAAAATATTGAGTTATTATAAAGGAAATTTATAGTATGGGATTCTATGCTGAAGAAATATATATTTTAATCTATTGGGAATTATAGGTGCAGATAAGAAGGGAATTGAATAAAAAAACCAGATAATTACTACGAAATTTATTTTAGGATATGAATGGGTAATTTGGAATAAAAATGTAGAGATATGTAACACAGTTATTTGATGTGGAAAAATATTTTATATGTACATATGTATATACACAGATTATGTGGATAATATTTTAGTTAGCATATTTGAAAAATGATACTAAAGGAGTACTTCAAATTTCATGTAATATTAAATGGGCCATGAGGTTTTCTCAAAATATTTAATAATATTATAGATCCAATAATGTTGATATTTGGTATTATTTTATCAATGTAACAGTGGTATATAGGTTTACCAAGATTGAATTCATTTCATGAAAAGTTCTGGATGTAGATATTTCCAATATAGTAATTCTAACAGATATGTTTTTCGAGTTAATGTTCTGAATTCATGTTCTTAATTCACAAATAACCTTCCAACTAATAAGAGGTAAATCATTATCCCTTATTATTTTATTATTTAAGTTCTCAAAAATGGAATTAAAGTATATGTGTTGTTCAACCTTAATTTCATTAAATATAAAGATGATAAATATTATTGCATCTGTTGAGGGGATAAATTCAATATATTTGACTAAGATGATTAACATAACATCCATTATACTAAATTTTATTCACTAATGTGAGATATTCATTGTTGAAAATATTAAATTTACAGGGAGCTAATCTTATACAGTTGAACATTATGACATGTCTTCTAATGTGTGTGGATCATCAAATATTTCATGTCTCTTTAGCACATCATCATAGAATTCATGAGTTTTATTTAACATTGCATGAAATTTAAAAGATTAATTAGATTAATATGTATATATATGTTATATTTTCAATATTTAGAAAAACCATGTAGAAATAGAGTGACAATTTAAATATTAGTTTCAATGTATCAATTGATATAATTATTTCTTTTAAAAATAAGAGAAAATGTTGGTTAAAGGAAATATATGATGAGAATACCACAATTTCAGATTTTAATTGTATTTTAAATTTGAGAGATCAATGTCGGCCCAAAAATATTGAATTTATGATTTGATTTTATACTAAAAAGTATAGAGGGGGTACTATTGATCCCAAATATTGCATTTTTTCGATGTTGTTTCAATATGTGTATGGTGAATGTTAATAAAGGGATGATTCCTGGAGAATTGTTATGGATTCAATTAATGGAATTTGATTTCATGCTTGGATAATTATCTTTTTATTAATTATGAAAATTGATGTATGTGATGTGAACACCCAGTACATGTTTTCAAGAGGACACATAGATTTCAATAGTTTTTAGATGATAAAATAATTTCATTAAAAATGAAATTATATATTTCAATGGGATAAAATTGATGGTTTATATTCTACATTGTATTCATACACTACTCATAATGGTATCTCATAATGAGTAGTTGATGAAGTAAATATGGGAATGTATTGAAGATTAATTTTATACTTTTGTATTTATTTATATATTATAAATAATATCTCTACTAAATATTATTTTTGATAACCATAGAATACCCCATGGTCTGGATTTTATCCACACCAAGGGACTAATCCTATATGGGAAACAATTATAATATTTAGAAATAATATTTATAATGGACCAGCCACAAGATCTAATGAATGAGATATTTTTGAGGGAATTTTTCTTATCTTATTCATTCTCCCATAGAAAATATCATTTTTGATCATATGATTTTTCTTAAAGAGAATGAATATGGATTAAATCATTCTGTGGGTAAATAAAGAGATTCATGGGAATGTATGAAATCATTAATTATTGGTTTTTTAAAATATATTATACTGTTTGCGATGAGGAAAATATGAAAATGAATTTTCTATGTGATGAATATTCCATTTAAATGTGGTGTTACAGGTAGTGACTGCATGTTAGTTCGAATGCTTTGTTTTATTATCCAAACTAATTAAAGAGATTAAATAATGGGGATGTAATATTTTTTTAAAGTAATATTAATTATTGTTGAATTTGGTTTGTAGATTAAAAAATTAATTGTAGAAGAACCTATTCAAGGATAAGTGAAGACTCTACAGATAATTTTTGAAAGTTGTATACTCTACAAATTATGACTACATGTGAAAAAAATAATTCTATGTGAAATTGGAATTGGTAAATCCATGTGAAAATTAATATATAATATATATCAATCTCCATTGAGAAAATAAATTTATATAATTAAATTAGAAATTTAATTTTACAAATTATATATGGACTATTCAGTATTCATTGTACATAACGGCTTTTGGGGTACGAATATATATAGTCAAAATTATATCCAATATAACTATTTTAAACTAATTTTTATATGTTATGGATTAATAATGTATTAACTACTTATTAAATTTTGATTTCTTTCCTATATGTAGCATCTAATTCACGTATTAAGATTTTTCACACAAGAGGAGAGTAGATATATTTATGAAAAATTTATTCAAAATTTTTAATAATGGATCACTTGTTTCTGAATAATATGTTTTGAGAATAATTATTCCTTCTTAAAGAACTAACATATATTAAGATGAATAATTATTATGATTATATATTAATATTATTTAATGATGTTGTAAATTAATATGTAGATTTTAAGAATAAATATATATTTTTTATTGGATAATTATTTAATTTACATAAATATAATGTTAGATATAATATGATAATCATACAACTAAACAGTCATGAGATTTATTTTTAGGACAAAATATGTCATTTATTTTCTTTATACAGTGACCATATTCTATTTTATGAAGCTTGTAGTCTTAAGAGAAACATCTTCATCTATTTATTAAGAAGAATACAACACTAATAAGTGATCATTATTGTATTTTTTAATAATATTTATAATAGGAATATAAGAAACGATTATTCTCATGGGAATAGGGTATGACTAGTCAACAATGATTAATTTCAAAATAATATGTCCTAATAGTGGAAATTTTTTTATCTTGTTGTCTAACGAAAAATAATAATGAATATGCCGCCATTAGGACATATTATTTTTAATATATTTAATTCTTGTAATATTTGTTTTAAGTACATTATATAGTGGTTTGGTAATTCCCATAGTGGATCAGAATCTAACAAGTCAACAATGATTAATGTCAAAATATTAAATAATTGTAATAATTTTCAATGATTCATATTTAAAATATAAGTGGTCAAACACCGACCAAAGAACATTAGAAACATACAATATAGAATGTAATACTATTAACAAAGTCTTTTATTTATCTCTGCCTCCTCTCCCACCAAATAAATACATGTAATAATGGAATAATAACATTAGAATTAAAATATATTTTCCAATGATATTAGTTTAATTTAATATCTACCACACATCATCCTTTATTATCCTCATATTTTAAAATTGAAAAAATTATCTGTATTACATTACTTCACCACCTCCATGGATGATGAGTTTTAATTTCCCATTACTTTCATAACTGTATGTTTAAAATCATTAGGATTTTATAAAATGAAATAAATGATTATATTATGATTTGATTCATATTATATAATGAACATCTATTTTTGATATTTAATAAATTAAAAGTGTATAGTTTGGTTTTAAAAAACACATATTGAACTCACAATGTAAAACCTATATTTTTAATCAATGAAACATCGCTTTGTAGGAACAAATATGAGTATTTTGAATAATTTAAATATATATAATTTCATGAATAATGTTCCATTTCACAACTAGAGATTAATTCTGGCATAAAAAATCAATATTTTTTCTTATGTTTTCTGATAATGGAAACATGAATCAAACACCATATTAAAAATAAAATTAATCACTAGTTCTCATTAAATGTATATTATATATATATATATATTGTTCTCTATCATTTTTTAGGAAAAATAATAAATTATATATAATGCCTTCTAGGATTATACTTATATTATCATATATTCCATTAATGGGGTAATACATGTCGCATGTTCATTCCCTAATTTCGTTCATTAAAATAAAACATAAATAAGGGGGTCTTTTCCATCCCTTAATAAAACTTTTATGATAATGAAATTATCTATTACATTCAAAATTTAAAACAAATAGAATATTTTAATTATTATTTTTTTACGTCTAGGTATAAATGAAAATACCATTGCTTTTATATCTCTATATGTCTTTTAAAAATTACATAAAACACTGTTTCAAATTATCACTTCTATACCAAATTATTTATCCTTTATCTTGATTTTTATTTCAAAATGAACTGAATATTTCTATACCATTTACTAATTTAATAATATATAAATGTGGAAAATATTTACGTCCTTTTTCTATTTTTAATTATTATGAAATATTCTTTTTTTATGTTATGAGGTAAGATTATGAATTTATTTTCATTCATTGATAAATGCGTGTGTTTCATCAGATGATTCATTTAATTTTATGAAAAAAAATATTAATGTAAATTTTTTGATTACTTCACCAATACAAGGATCTAATGTATTGGGTAATTTATTTTGAAAATAAAATAAATATATGGGATTTTAAAGTGAACCAAATCTATTATGTGTCTTTATCAACCATTTTATATTTTATTAGAAGTAATATTTGACATATTTTTATGTAATGTTATATAACGATTCAATGATCTCATTTGTTCATGATAATATGATTAAATTTACATTATTATTTTCCTTTATATTATTATTCATTATTCGTGTATTTTGTGTTTAAGTTCTTTTCTTTTTTAAACATATGATTTTCATTATTACCTTGATTACTCCATTGCATGGTATCATTTCTCACCCATTTCTTAAGAGTGAAAATTATTATATTTTTTTATAATAATGAACATATTTCTTCCATTTTATTTTGTTTTTGAATTAGATTAGAACAATGATTTTTGATGTACAAGAGTGGTTAGTTATAGTTATCCTCTAAATTACATTTTTTTTGTGGTTCAGTTATATTGATAATGTAATTCCAATATTGGGATTTATTATTAGTCTTTCTTATTTATATGATATGAAATAATTTTTAGGGATTTATTTAATTTTTTTTGAGATTTACTTGTATGGATACCTATTTTTTAATAATCATGTATTATTTGATGTGTTAATAATTAAGAGGGTAAATATCTTTCCATGAAATATGCTTATCCACTCACTTCTTGTTTCCAACATCTTATGACCAGTTATCATAGGAGAGGCCATTTGGTGATTCGAGTCAAAATCAATGTTTCTTAATCAATAAAAATATTTTACTGAAAAATAGAAATTAAAAATATTTTATTTTAATATAAAATATACCAAATATTGAAAATATATATTCAAACACTATTTAATCCTTTCTAACACTTACATTCTAGTTGGTTAGATAAAATCTTCAATAATAGTATGAATTTTTAGTGTTTTCTTAATTTCAATTTTGTTCGATGTCATCTAATCTTAAAATTCATCATTATAATAGTATATAAATAAACAAAAACTCATTGAAATTACATATACAAATAATAATTTTTAACATATTTAATACAAACGTAAATAATTTCTATATGTTTATCCATAGTTTTAAAAATCATTTTGAAAAAAACATGTTTTTTACATGTATCCTTATCTTTGACACACTAATGTTTCACATGTGATCAACCGTTTTTCAAAGAACATTCCACCATAAAAATTATCGAACAACCTCTTTATTCCCAATGTAAAAAATCACCATAGATTAAAAAAACAATGAATAATATAACATAAAAATATAAAATTTACATAACAAAGATATTATTAAAATATAAATTGTAAATCATATTTTCATTAAAAATTAATATGCAAGAAATATTTGGACTCCCAATATTTAATTTTATAAAATATTATTATTTTTTAGTTTTATAATTTCTAAAATAGAATCATATTGTAAAATTTCACCTTTTATTTTTTTTAAATTGACCAAAATCATATAAAAAAATTACCATAATAAAAATTTCTTGTATCCAAGAAGAATAATTAAATAACTTTTAATTGTTATTTTTTAAAAAAACTACCTTTCCAATTGAATATGTACATAAATGAAATACAATTCATGTAAAATATAATTTTCTTGAAAATAATTCCCAATATTTCTAGAATATTAAAAAATCATCCATTACATTTCCTTTTGAATAATTAACTCCAAATAACATATTTTATCATCTTGAAAAAAATTGATATAGTAACAAAATCAAGCACAAATCCGTTTCTCTATAAATTAATGTTCGTAAAAAAATTCCTCCCAATACTATTAACATAAAAAATGATTTTTTATTTTTTATTAAATATACATATATAAAATTAATGAAGGCCCTATGGAAAAATTAAAATAACCCATATAGTGGATCACTATAATAATGAAAATTCTTTTTCTTCAACATGAACCATTTAGATATAACTATGATAACCATTAATGATTTTTAATGAACATCTATAACTATCCCATATTTTGAATCTAAATATTCATCTAGAAAAAATATTATACTATTAATTTAAGAAAAATATTGTTAGTTTGACCCAAATATCAGTTATATTAAAAACAATAAATTAATTATAAATAAGAACAAAAAAATAAGTACATATTACTTTTTATAATTATATTCCCCCATTTAATATACATTTTAAATATTTATATAATAATGATAATTCATATTTATGAAAAAAATTATCAATAACCAATAATAGAAAAATATGAGATTTCATATACTTGAATAAAAAATAATGTATGATAAAATAAAATATAAAAAATATTTTAGTGTATGCCATGTTATCAATGAAATTTATGAAGACGATGTGTGACATGTGGAAACTTTATTAATCTATTTTTAAAAAGAAACATATCATTGGAAAATTAATAGAGTCTTATCTAGAGTAAAACCAACTATTTAACTATACCGAGATTTCATAGAAACTAGTTTGTATATATGAAAATTATATTCATGATTTTCTTATACCACATTACTATCCTCAACAATCCTAAATCATTACCTAAATTTTTCCTTACTTACATATTCAGAACAAACATAATAGATATATAATACACCAATGTAGCTGAAATAATTTTCAGAAATCATTTTTTCAGATTATAATGTTTTATAGAAATTTATGTGTCCCTAACATAACAAAAATTATAAACATATCACCCAAGGTTTTGAAGTTTTCCCTGGGAAAAAATTCCAAAACTATATAAATAAAAATCCATTAATTTAAAAATATTAAAATATTTATATATTTCTATACATGCATAAATGAATAAAAAACGAAACAACGTGTGAAGATAAATATAAATATATATAATACTCTATATTATAAATAATATATATTAAAATAATTCCTTCACCATCCATCCAAATTTTAATTTTAATTTTTAATCCATTAAAGAAATATGGGAAACACTAGATCACAAAAAAGTAACCAATATGTGGTGAATGAGCACAAACAATTATTAAATATGAGTCTAATAATGCTTTACTCTACTAAAAGACATAGTTCCTAGAACAATGCACTAATCTAGGTATCAACATCCCATCTGATAAGCTACTCAAGGTGAGTAATCAACCTTTATATTTTCTAAATAAATTTCTAATGTTTTAATTTTCATTGTTTGATTCTCCATCCGAGTATTATATCCTATTTATCTTCCTGTACATCTAGCACCTCATTAGCATCAACTTGAATCCTTTGTTCATAAACTATTTTAATTAATGATTTCATACAATAGTTCTTAAAATAGGTTCAAGCATTTCTTCCATATATTGGAATATAATTTTCAATCACTTACCATCGTCTCCTTCCATGTTTATTGTAATCCTATTTTATTCTTTACATTCCCATTTTTGTTAAGCTATTATTTCTTCTTTTCATCCCTTCTTGGCCAACCTAGTCTCCATTTGTTTTTGTAAGTGGGAGTAGTCATTGTATCCATTAGGTTTTCCCATAAACCACAATACATTTCCACTAGTCTCAGATTACATTTTTCGTTTCATCCTTCTAATGTTTTGAGGTATTTTCCCTTAAATTTGTTCCATTCTATCCATAGATGGTTGACTATATTATTTATCACCTAAAAAATCATGCTCTTGAGACATTTGAGGTTCTTGAACATCTAGACCATTAAAAAGATTCAACAATATTATGGTTATGCCATCAATTATGGACCTCTTCTTACCTGGAGACTCTTACATACATCTCTTATTCTCCATGATAGTTCTATTTTCCTAGAAATGGCCTTCAAATGTGTGGGGTTGGGCCTGAGGGTTATTAGGTCTAAGAGCCCCGAGACACTAACTCGGCCTTGGGTCCCTTGTCCACAGTGATCAGACAACAAGGTGGAAATACCCTACACCATGTATGAACCTATAGAATGCTCATATCTATGACCCATAAACTGTGGGTTCTTGTTAGTGTCCTTCCATCCCCAACCTTGAGATCCACTAAGACCTTGAAAATCAATACCTATCAAGCTCCCCTCACTACCCTAAATTGTGATTGTTGTAACTAGTAGAACCACCATAGTTACTCCTATGGACCCTCCAATTTTTCACCATACAGATCCCGATAAGGTTTTAAATTGGAAGAAATGTCCACTACACCCGTCTCATCCTCCATAGGATTCACACTCTTCAGTGCCACTGTAGAAACCAAGGGAGTCCATTGTTATGGATACTATTCTAATATGATGGACTCTATGATAGGAAATTCATATTCCCTTACTTGGACCATCTATATTGGAGTATCCCCACACACCTCCTCATACTCACTAAAACTAGCACTCTCATGCACCTACTGGTTCACCATGTGACTAACCAGAACCTCAGTCCCCCAGTTATATTTAGCACATTTTTCTTATCTCAGGTCGTTCGACGGTAGGTAGAGACCAAATGGCCTAGCATGTGTTATCCCAAGTAGAATTCTAGCCATGATTCGAACAACACCCTTCTATTTAGTCTGAAATATTATCTAATTAAAATCCATTGAAACTCTATAGGAATCATTGAATCATCATAATCAACACATACATGAGGTGATATTGGGTGAAAATCCACAGACGTGTGATAATCAGATCACAAATACATTCCAAAAAAATTCCCGATAATTTATATTATTAAAGGGTTATGGAAAGGGAGTGGCAGATCTTGAGAGAATAACCAAATCGTAGACAAGGGTGTAACGAGGAAAATATTGAACTCAAAAAAATTGAATGAGGTACAAACCACATTAGTTGATAACATGGGTAGCACTATACCATGATACGATCGAATTGTCCTCTGAGGAGAAGTGAACCATCATGTGGCGCTGATGGAGAGACCCAATACTGCTCAATAATGAAGACAAATTACATCAAATAAAAATATACAAAATCAAAAACTGAGGTATGGTGACTCATATATCGATCCATTAGCATAGAATTGGGGAGATATGTTTATTTGTCAAATACTTTTGTAGAAATCGTGAGCAGTGGCAGGCCATCGTGAATGTCAGGGACCTCAGTGAAAAGAGGGATCAAAAGTAAAGGAATAAGTATAATTGGGTTAGAGAAGTGGGTGAAGGGATGACCCATCAAGGTGGAAGGGAGGTCATTCCCTCCTCCCTTCACCGAGGAGGAGGGTGCCAGAGCCTTGGGAATATCCACTAGGGCATCTCCACTAAAGACGCGAGCTCAGTCAAAAAATATATTAAGGGTTTCATTATAAATATCCATAATTGATATTGTGGATGACTCTACATAGTTACCATTACATGTAAACGTTGATTGTTTTTGTATGTGAGATAACATATATTATAATACAATGAATATCTAATTATAAAAATTATTAAAATTAAGAATACAGGAAAATAATTTATGAAAACAACACCATTATTTAGAAACAAATAATGCCAATATTTATCAAAAATAACTAATTTAAAACCACCATCCTCTACTAAAGAAATGATTTTTTATATCCAACATATTCCTAAATCAATTCATTTATCAATGGAGAAATTTTGATAAATCAACATGTAGGAACCCTGATGTATATTTCGATAAATTTCATTGAATGATGCTAACTTTTAAACATAGTTTTCATTAAAATATAATTCTTATTGTGATTTGGTTGATAAAACAACAATATTTTCCATTAAAAATCCACATGAAAACAGATGAGGCCCTACTCCAAAATGTGGACTACAGAATCCCATCCCTATTCAAAAGAAAAAATATAGTATCCCTAAAATCACCTAAAAAATATTAATTTTCATGACCTCCTTCCCACAAATTGTACCCCTCCTGGGCTAGAAATGTGTGAAGGGAGACAATGACCCCCGAGTACCGCCTCTAGTAGGCCCCTGGTTGGTGACTAGCACTGAGAGTATAGTGACACACAAATGGGAAGCATTACTCTCTAAGATAACACATGTGGAAGGGATAGATAAGATAGACACCTACAAACTCCATCTCAGAACATAAGTATAAAAGAAAACCCAAGTGCACATACATAATGTCATGAAAAATTACTACAACTGAAAGGGAAAACTGCAAGTACAGAAAGGAAAGTAAAAACAGTTGCTACCACAAGCCCGAACCGTTCCTGCCACCCCAAGCTAGGAGACACCATCTTGATCTCCAACCTGGTCCAAGTGACCTGAAAAATAGTTTATAAATAAGTAGTTTGAGTATAATATAATACTCAGTAGGATCATCCCTGAAGCCTCTCATACAAAAGTAAGGAAAGAATACTTAATCACAATGAACAATAATTAAAACTAACTCATCACCTAACATGTATACTAAGTTCCCAACCTCACCAAGAATACTCTCACCATGTAACGGATATAAGAATATAGCATATAGTAAGAATATCAAGGGTTCCCCGCTCCAACTTCCCCACTAGTTTTCCACTTTCCCCAATGACATACGTCCTGTGCATCTCTCTACAAAGGCTTTCCCGCAGACACCTGTGCTATGCTCCACAATCTGCACCACTTGCACCCCCAAGGCTTGCCTACAGACACCTGGGCGAAGCACCACACAATCCTCACTACCAAAAGTAACCAGGTAGTTTCTGGGAGCAACCAAAGCTCGCATAACGTGTATCATACGTCGTTTATTATACCTCAAACCATTACAATGCATACACCAAGTAAGGATCCTCAAATCATCACTTCCTATACACGTTACACCAATAGTAGTTCATAGGATACTATATCCAGAATATATGTGTGTTAATTACCAAAAGCCATTACAGCCTTCTACACACATATAAGGGGAAAACTACCCATTGTGCCTAATGGAACAAGAATCTAACAAGAGTATAAAACGGGGTCAAAGAGGGTAGTCATCCATTCATCCTCCCACCAGAATGTTGGGGAAAACAGTCCCAAGGGATCAGAATCCCTGGGGAGCTAGTTTCCCTTACTGACAGGGTGGAGTAGCATATAGAAACACAAAAAGTACAAACTATACTATAACTCACAACCACACTATGGGAATTACCACGTCTTAGACAAAACAGTAGCTAACGTCTCTCGGACTCCAGGATGCCACTTTTAAGAATAGGTATCCTATAAGCACACATCCATTTAAGGGATTTATTAGATTACATCATTCCCTTATTATCAATTCCATTGTACGTTAATTAATTCTTCAAGCATTAATTAACCATAAACAATTTAACATTAAATTCAATTAACACCACATCCAAAATAAATCTATTATCCCTTCAAAAGTTCTCAAACTCGTCATTACGTTTCAACAAAATCCAACCCCATGGGATAACATCATTTATTCAAACATTCATCACATAATTACTTTCCTATATTCCCAGGCATTCTAGAAAAGCATCCTATGCTAATAAACAAAAGGGGGATCAACACGATGTGTAGATGTACTACCAGTCGAGTCTTTTCTATCTATAGAAATAGCATATACCCATTCTCCCTTGAGAGGCTAAAAACGGAAAGCACATGACATGCCCTGCATTTCTTCGCCTCTTTCGTAAGAAGAGAAAGAAAGACCAACTCCCTTGAGAAGCGGGGAAATGTAAGGCATATAAAAAACCGAACAATAAATAAGCATCCAACAATCACTTCCATACCATTCCATCATCCCTGGTGTCCCCCATGACACCCACGTGCATAAACCAATGTGTCTCGCCACTCTAGGCATCATCAGCTTCCACAACCAAAAAACCTCTATGCCTCCACATAACACAAAACCCCTTCAGGGTCACATCATAGCACAACCAGCAGGAAATCTAACACCACATCAATTGGGCTTTGGTCGTTTCAACAAACAACAGGGTAACTCAGAACCCTTCAAGGAATTATCAAACAATCACATTCTTTAAACCATCTTGAATGAACATATTTAATTTGAAGGTTCCAAAATCGGGAACCTAACCTGTAATCTATCACAAAAGATTATACATGCTTAATATTCCACTTTGATTAACATCAAATTACAACAGGAACCAAATTCTTTCACATACCTATTTATCGTTATCCAAACAAATATCAATTAGTCCCATTATATGTTCTTTACCAATTTCCACCAAGAACAACTCCTAAGCAAGAAAATCATAGATATCACACTATCTAGAAAAACATGAGGCATTAAAATACAGTCTATGCGGTTTCTATATATGGTTCAATGTATTTTATTTGGTCAATTCTATTATCATCCAGCGGGATTCGACATGCTAACAATACAATTTCACATAAAATAAAGAGAAGCAATGAATCCCCTACCTCAAGGTTTGTGACAAAAACCCCAACAATGAAGAACGCATAATAAAGGCTGGTTGATTCTCCCAAAACCCCCCTTATATCTCTCCTCATAGAAAGATCAAGACCAAATCTCCATATATTTGTAATACACACACTTAGATCTACACATAGCGGGTGTAGATCTAAGAATCTGATGGAAGAGGAGAAATATATCTCAGTAGATCAAAGAAACAAAACAAGGATGATCACATACCTCAAGAAACCGGCTTCGATTCACCCATAGAAGCCTTCAAATCACCTCCAAAACGCTTGGGAGAGGTTCCTCTACCCTCAGGGACGGGTAATCCCTTGTTATGGACGCATAGGAACTTAAATGAACTATTTAGATGAAAAACGAGTTAGATCGAAAATTTTGGGATCTAGATTTAATTGCCTGCATGGTTAGTTCGCACAGTTTGACAAACCGTGCACCAACCGTGCGTTAGATTCTGCCTCTTCAAACCCTCCTTACAAGGTTAGTCCGAAGGATTAGCCAAATTGTGTGCTAACTGTACGTTAGCCACTACCTCTAACACCATCCTCGCATGGTTTGGCGGCACAGTTTAGACAAACTGTGTGCAGTTCGTGTGAAAGATACTTCCCTTTAGTATTCCATGATGTTCCACCCAAACTCACCCCCAAGACACCTTGACCTTCCATAACACCTCTAACACCGCATGTTCACAAATTAATATACTGGAGAGTTCTGGTCCATTACATCAGATACCTCTCAAAACATTCTTGTCCTCGAGAATCCAAAACACACCTAAAGTCATAAAGAAATAGGGTCTGAACAACCACCCCACGAGACACCTCTTAGAAGGGAGCAAGCCACAAAATTAAAAAAGGGAGCTATCACATACCCATGAAAGTTTCATAACCACATAAGTTACCACGATACATGAAGAGAGTCAAACATTAAACAACTCGGGGTAATGGACACGCATCTGTGACTCACGTTCCCAGGTACTCTCCTCCAAGACATAGTGTCGAAACATGACATGAACTAAGGGGATAGAATGCCCACACAACACCTTATCCTGGCATTCTTGGATCTCCAAAGGTCGATCCTCAATGGTTGCACCATCATTAACATCGATCTCTCCCCAATCGATGATGCGAGAGTCATCGTGAAGATAACAACATAGCTGTGATACATGGAAAACATCATGTATCTGACCCATCTGAGGGGGAATTTCTACTCAATATGCCACATCTCCAAAATGAGCTAACACCTCGAAAGGCCCAACAAACCGAGGAGAAAGCTTACTTCCCCAACCGAACCTTCACTGCCCTCGATGGGGAGTCACCTTCAAGAAACACATCATCTGTTACATTAAATTCTAAGGGCCTCCTTATTTGATCAGAATATGATTTCTTATGATTTTGTGCGGTCTTCATCTACTCACGAATAACCTAAACCATCTCTGTTGTATTCTTCACTAGTTCCTCTCTAAGAATTGCCGACTCCCTGACCCCAGTCCAGCACAATGGAGAACAACAAGGCCGTCCATACAAGGCGTCAAACGGTGCCATACCGATGGTAGAGTGAAAACTATTATTGTAAGTGAACTCCACCAAGGGTATGTGCCTCATCCATGAGCCTCTGAAATCAATAACACAAGAGTGTATCATGTCTTCAAGAGTCTGGATGGTTCGCTCTTTCTGACCATCCTTTTGAGGATGAAAAGTTGTGCTAAGGAATAGTTGAGAACCAAAAGCATGTTGGAGACCTCTATACACCCTAGAGGTTAAATGAGGATCTTGATCAGAAATTATTTATCTAGGGAATCCATGATGTCTCACCACCTCCTCTAGATACTACCTCGACAAAACTTCCACTGAGCTCGACTCATTGATTGCTATAAAGTAGGGCGATTTTGATAAACGATCCACTACTTCCCAAATAGCATCATGTCCCCCCGAAGCTCACGGTAAAACTGTAACAAAGTCCATTGAGATTTCTTTCCACATCCATTGGGGAATCTCGAATGGCTATATAAGACCACCTGGGACACGGTGTTAGACCATCACCTTCTGGGAGTCTAAACATCGAGACAGAAACTCTGCAACCGTACACTTCAGCCCAGGACAACAAAACTGTCTCCTCAAGGTTCGGTACATCATGCTGAAGCTAGAATGTACTGCTAAAGGTGAACTATGGAACTCTGTGATTACCATCTCACACATCATCAAGGGAACAAAAATCCTTTCGTGATACAACACTTGGTGTTGTTCGTCCTCCGACCAACCGTCAGGGGCCTCACAACAAACTACTCAATCCCTACAGACTTCTACCTCTAAATCACCCAACTGGGACTCTTCTATCTTCTTCATCAGGGATGACTGCAACGTCATCTATAAAATACATCCTCTACCTCCGACTTCTTCCATATCGAGATTCAAAGCTGAATGGTCTTCCATTACTCTCCAGGAATCACCAGATTCATTAACAGCATCACTAGGTGACTTTCGGCTCAGCACATCAGCTACCACCTTCTCCTTTCTATGTGTATATGATATTTCAATGTCATATTCCTACAAGAACTCCATCCATCGACGTTGTCGCATGTTCAAGTCACAATGGGAGAAGACACGTCTCAATCTCATTTGATCGGTGAAAACCATGAAGCACTCACCAATGAGGTAATGTCTCCACAACTTCAGAGAAAAAATCACGGCTACCAACTCAATATCATGTGTGGCATAGTTGAGTTCATGGGAACTTCACTGCCGAGACCAATAAGAAACAACTAACTTCTGCTGCATGCGAACACAGCATAACCCCAGAAGTTAAGCATCAAAGAAAACATCAAACTGAATTCCCTCTACTGGAAGACAAAGGACTAGAGCACTTACTAACATCTTTTTTAGATACTCGAAAGCTTCCTAACATTGAACAGTACATATAAAAGCATGATCCTTCCTATTCAAATCTATCTGAGGTGTCGCAACTCGGGAGAAATTGTCTACAAACCTCTTGTAGTAGCCTACGAGACCAAGGAAACATCTCAAATCTGAAAATGTCTTGGGGGATGGCCAAGACACAACTACTTCTACCATCGATGGATCCATAACTACTCCATGTTGGGAAACATCATGCCCTATGAAAAGGACTTCTCGAGCCCAAAACTCACACTTCGACAACATCTCGAATAGATAATGTTGGAGAAGAACTCCCAAAATGTCTCGTAGATGCTCTGCATGCTCCTCTTCAGATGTGGAGTACACAAGGATGTAGTCGATGAAAACTACCATGAACTTTTCCAGGAACTCAAAAAACACGTCATTCATCAATCCCATGAATAACACTAGAGAATTCGTCATTCCAGATGGCATTACTGCGAACTCATAATGCCCATGATGACAACAGAATGCAGTCTTCAGAATATCTGCATCATTAACATGCATTCGATGATATCCTGACCGCATGTTGATCTTTGAGAACCAACTTGCACTCGTTAGTTGATCGAATAAGTCATCAATCTATGTAAGAGGATAGCGATTATTTATTATCACTTTGTATAAGCGACGATAATCGACACATGACCACAAAATGTCATCGGCCTTCTTCACAAACAAAATCGGTGCACCCCATTGTGACACACTTGGCCGAACCAAACCGAACATAAACAGAACATCAAGTTGTATACGTAGCTCTCGCAACTCAAAAACGGATATCATATATGGAGAAATAGTTATAGGATATGCTTATGGGTGTATCTCAATCCCGAATTTGATCTCTAATCGAGGGGGTAAGGATACCACCTCTTCTGGAAAGACATCAGGGTACTCCTCTATGACCCTAGGAAATGCCAATTGCTGAACTTCTGAAGAACTCAGCATCATCTCAGCCTCCATGGATGATAAAGAAGAAATGCACCTATGACCCATCATAGGGTCTCGCTCACCAACAAACACCACTTGCACTCCATTCGCATCAAATAAAACGACCTTATTCCTGAATCAATCCATGATAGCCTGCACCAAATACATCAAATCCATGCCGAGGATGACATCATATGGTTGTATTCGTAAACATAGGAAATCTCCCCAAGAGTGGTGTTTCCCCAACACTAGCTCACATTCTCTACATACATGAAACAAGTAAGCTCAACCTCCAACTGGCGTAGTGAACGCCAAGGGAACTGGAAGCCTATCTACCTCATGTCCCAAAGCATGGAAAATTGTAGGTGATATGAAGGAGTGTGTCGCTCATGAATCAAAAAAGGTATACACCAAGGTTGAAAATAAGCAAATGGTACCTCAAACGACATCTGGCTCATCAGGAGCTTGCAACGCTGGAGCATGATGCTGACCATGACCTCCTCTGTGGCCCCTCTGACCCAGATCACGACTACCACCACAGCCGAACTCTTCTCTCTAAGGACATGGAGCGTCATGGGGTTGTCCTCTGCCTGCACCATCTACCCTTTGGTGATCTAAAGCTAGTGAAACATACTGCTGCTGCTGGATAGGCTGGAATGGCCTCAACGGAGGAACCTGGAGCATAGTTCCCAGTGCACGATGACTGCTTAGAATGGTCAGGCACTCCCACTACTAATGACCACGACCACCAAAAGAAAAACCAGCACCTGATCCGTTGGCATATGACTGAGTGTTGCTGCCTCCATAGAAAGGAGATGGGAAGGGAAAGGACATACCCCTGGCTGAATGGAAACTCTTCTGCCCTAAAAACTAGGAACCCCAGACCACAACATTGCATTGTGAGGGATCATGAAGACCCCCCTCTCATGATGATCCTGTCCTGGCCAAAGTCCTCTGGACAACCTCTGCGCTCTCCAACACCTCAAGAAATGTCTTCATCATGAATGGGGTGACCTGGCACTGGATATCTGGATGCAATGCCTCCTTGAAATGCCTCTCCCTATCCTCCTCATCTGGTAACAGCTCCGAAGCATATCGTTAAAGGTTCCTGAAATTGATTCCAAACTCTCGCACAGTGGAGCTCCCTTGTCGAAGGGTAAGAAGCTCCTAGCGACTGGACGCCTTTGCAGTCGGGGAAAGGGACTCGACTCTAAAATTTCCTCGGAACTCCTCCCATGAGATCACGAACTCCTCGCGGTCCCCGAGGAACAAGAACCACCACTACCTTGCTTCTCAAAGTAGCATCATCACAGCTAAATACTCCCAGTGCTCCTTCCGAGCATAGATCAAACTGAAGCCTATCCCGACCTCCTCCAACCAGTCTTCTCTGACTTTATCTAAAATGGAGCCTTTGTACTTATGCAGACTCTGGCGCTGAAACTCTCGGAGTGTCTTCCTCCAAGTTTCTTCATCTTCAACCTCTACCCTGAGGCGATCTACTGGAATAGCCTGCTAGACATTTTTTTTTTCGCAAACCTGACGAGGACGTTGACCTGAAGCCATACCTTTAAAATAAAAAACACTTAGAGCTCCTATACCTGGAATATAAAAGTCTCAACATTAATTAATTAATTTTTTTCTTTTATTCGTTTTAGGTTAACCTATCCCATGGTATACCCATTCAAAAACATGTACAAAGAAGAATGGTGCATCATCCTTTCCGAGGTCCCTACCCTACAACTAGTATCACCTAGTTTTGTAGCCACTGTAAACATAAAGTTTCGTACGTCAGATCATAGGGGGCCCTAAATTCCTATTTCTTAGCCGCTCTTCAGTGTTTACCTCACTATCTAAACATGAATTACACTACTGCCCTACCAACACATGCAACCTGACATGTGCCTAACTCCAAACTCGATCCAATCCCTCAACCAGACATCTGATACCACTCTTTCACGACCCCCTCCCCACAAAGTGTACCCCTCCTGGGCCAGCAATGTGAGAAGGGAGATAATGACCCCCCGAGTCCCGCCTCCAGTAGGCCCTGGGTTGGTGACTAGCACCGAGGGTATAGAAACACAGAAATGGGAGGCATTAACCTATAAGAGAACACAAGCTGAAGAGAGAGATAAGATAGACACCAACCAACTCCAACCTAGAAATGAACTATAAAAGAAAACCCAAGTGTACATATGTAATGTCATGAAAAAGTACTACAATTGAAAGGGAAAACTACAAGTACCCAAATGAATGTAAAAATAGCTGATGACACAAGCTCGAACATCTCTTGCAACCCCAAGCTAGTAGAAACCAGATTGATCTCCGACCTGCTCCACGTGACCGGAAAAATAGTTTATATACATGTAGGGTGAGTATAATAGTATACTCAGTAGGATCATCCCCGAAGCCTCTCGTGCAAAATTAAGGAAGGCATGCTAAAGGACATTGTACAAAAAGTGAAACTAACTCATCAACTAACATGTATACTATGTTCGCCACCTAACCAAGGAGACTCTCACCAAGTTACGCATACAAGAATATATCATATAGTAAAGAATATCAATGGTACACCACTTCTACTTCCCCAGTGGTTTTCTGTTTTTCCCCCAACGACATACGTCATGTGCATCTCTCTCCAAAGTCTTTCCCGTAGACACATGGGATAAGCTCCACAATCTGCACCACGTGCACCACAAAGGCATTCCCACAGACACCTGGGTGTAGAACCACACCATCCTCACAACAAAAAGTATCCAGGTAGTTTCTGGGAGCCACCATAGCTCGTATAACGTGTATCATACATCGGGTATTATACCTCAAGCAATTATATTCCATACACCGAGTAAGGATCCTCAATCCATCACAACCTATACGCGTTACACCTATAGTATTCCATAGAATACTATATCCAGAATATACGTGTGTGAATTACCATAAGCCATTATAGCCCTCTAAACACATATATGGGGAAAACTAACTGTTGTGCCTAGTGGAACTAGTGTCTACCAAGAAAAGAGACCAGGTTCAAAGGGGGTAGTCAGTCATTCATCCTCCCACCGGAATGTTGGGGAAAACACCCCCAGGGCTCAGAATCCCCGAGGTGCCAGTTTCCATTACTAACCGGGTGGAGTAGCATATAGAAACACAAAATGTACAGAATATACTAGAACTCAAAACCACACTATGGGAATAACCTAGTCATAGAAACAACTGCAGCTATCTTCTCTCAGACTCCGGGATGCCACTTCTAACAATATGTATCCTATAAGCACAAAACCATTTAAGGGATTTATTAGATTACTAAATTCCATTTTTATCCATTCTATTCTACGTTAATTAATTCTTAAAACGTTAATTAACCATAGAAAATTCCACATTTAATTCCATTAACACCACATAAAAACAAATCCACTGTCCCTTCAAAATTTCTCAACCTCATCATTAAGTTTCAACAAACTCCAACCCCATGGGTTAACATAATTTATTCAAGCATTCATCGCAGAATTACATTCCAATATTCCTAGGCATTCTAGAAAAGCATCCCATGCTTCTAAACAGAAGGGGGTTCAATACGGTGAGTAGATGCACTACCCCGTCGATTCTTTGCCACCTATAGAAAGAGCATAGACCCATTCACCCTTGAGAGGCTAAACATAGAAAGCATGTGCCATTCCCCGCATTTCTTTGCCACTTTCAGAAGAAGGGTAATAAAGACCAGCTGCCTTGAGTAGTGGGAAAAAGTTTGGCAGATAAACAACCAAAGAATCAAGAAGCATCCAATAATCACTTCCATCCCATTCCATCATCCCTGGTGTCCTAACCGACACCCACATGAATAAACTAATTCATCTCGCCACTCTAGTCATCACCCTATACCACAACCAAAAGGCCTTTATGCCTCCACATAACACAAAACCCCTCCAGGGTCACATCATAGCAAAAGCAGCAGGAAATCACACATCACATTAATTAGGATATAACCCTTTCAACAAACAAGAGGGTAACTCAAAACCCTTCAAGGAACTATCAAACAATCACATTATTTAAAGCATCTTGAATTAACAGAATAAATTCGTAGGTTCCAAAATCGGGAACCTAACCAGTAATCTATTACAAATGATTATACATTCTTACTATGCCAATTTGATTATAATCAATTTAAATAGGAACCAGATTCATTCACATGCCTCTTTATCTTTAGCCAAACAAATATCAATTATTCTCGATTTAAGTTCTTTACCAAATATAACTATGAACAATAGCTAATCAAGGAAAGCATAGATATCACACTATATAGCAAAACATGAGGCAATAACATAAAATACATACGATTTCTTTATCTTGGTCAAAGTATTTTATTAGGTCAATTCCATTTCCATCCAGCAGGATTCAACATGCTAACAATACAATTGCACATAAAAGAAAGAGAAGAAATGAGTCCCCTACCTCAAGGTTTTTGATGAAAACCCCAACAACGAAGAATGCACAAGAAAACTGGGTTGATTCTCAAAAAACATACCTTAGATCTCTCCCCCTAGTGTGATCAAGACCAAAGCTCAACATATTTGGTATCCACACACATAGATATACCCATAACGTGTGTAGATATAAGAATCCGAGGGAAGAGGAGAAGTAGATCTAAGTAGATATAAGAAACCAATCAAGGATGATCACATTTTTCAAGAAACCGTCTTCAATTCGCAAACAGAAGCCCTCAGATCACCTCCAAAATGCTTGGGAGATGTTCGTCTACCCTCAAGGAAGGGTAATCCCAAGTTATGGCCACTTAGGTGCTAAAACGAACCATTTAGAGGAAAAATGAGTCAGATCCACAATTTTATGATCTAGATTTAAGTTCCTTCACGGTTAGTATGCACGATATGAAAAACCATGTGCTATCCATGCATTAGTTTCAACCACGTAAAACACTCCTCGCATGTTTAGTCCACACGGTTATCAACTCCATGCGCTAACTGTTCAATAGCCACTACCACTAACACCAACCTCGCACGGTTTGGCCGCATGGTTTAGACAAAACGTGCGCAGCACGTGCAAAAGCTACTGTCCTTTACTCTTCCTTGAATGTCCACCCAAATTCACCCTAAGTCACCTTGACCTTCCATAAAACCTCTAACACTGCATTTTCACAATGTAATGGACTAGAGAGGTCAAGGACATTACATTTTTCATGAAGACAAACCCCTTTTTATGTGTTATAAGATTAATATAATAAACAAATACCTACTAGAACACACCATTTCTATGTTGATAATGTTTACATAAAAAATATTCCATCAAGGATTAGAATTTAAAAAAAATACCTATTGACCTAATATAAAGAAGATTCTATATTGTTGTCAATAAATTTTAAATGGCTGTTGATTTGGTTTCTGTGGTTGATAATCATAATATATATTTTTCGGATATCTCTTAGCATGTTTTAAAATATCTGAATATTTGTTGAGTTTCCAATAAGTGGAATGAATTACAGATTTTCATGATAAGGATCAAATCGTGGTTATTTACATCCACTAAGATGGGGGGATGAATTAGTAAAGTTAATTTTTTATCAATTTAGGGTAATCAATAATCACTTTTGTAATTTATTATATTATTAACATGTCAATCTAGAAATAACATATCCTCACGACATTATGATGAAAATTATGTAAAATGAAACATATATTTTACCATGTTCAGATTATGTGTGGAATCATACTATTTTTCATGTAATAATAATCCCCCAAAAAGATATTATTTCAATATATTACCTTTAAAATAATCTTCAATGTCCCACCATAAATTTTGAGAGTCAAAACCAACAACATTGCTTCCTTTTGGAATAAAAAATCTGATAATATTTTTTAATAAAATCACTATAAAACCAAATTTCAACATCAATGAATAATATTGATATACATATAAGATACTACTAATTATTCAATGATGTAAAAATCATAGTTCATTAATAAAATTATTATATAGTCATTCATAGAAAAAACTCAAAAATCCTATATAAGTGAGATTTACCCGATATTGATCATCGAATAAATATAATACCAAATCATTGGGAACATTATCCTTTTATATATTTCACCATAAATGATTAAAAATGAATCATTATAGACCATTATATTCATTCATGCATCCCAAATTTTTCGATGATGTATTTTCACTATAATCCCTCCACTATGTATTAATGAAGTCCACTATTTTTATGTTGAAAGTTGCATAAAAATTAAATCTCATGATCTCTATAACTATATTCAATGACCATATAACCATTAATACATTAGTATTTGATTACTAATTTCAGGAAAACATATAGAATATTCCCTAAAATTAATGTGTCCTATGAAACATTCATATTGAACCTATATTGAAAGACAAATAGAATGAATTGTACATTCAAAATCCTCCATGTAGAGCAATTAACTACAACAATCTTAAAATAAAAGGACTATATCAGTCCACTAAATAAATCAAATTGTTATCTAAAAAATTCGTGTATGTTCCATAATAACTAATATGATTTCAAAATTGTTTGTTTTATAAAATGGACATTTCATTTGAATCTAATATTAATTTATGTCTCTCATATGATAATATGATTTTCTAATTTTGAAAAAATTATTATAATCATAAATTATGAATCTAAAATAGATATGTGAATCACCAACATAGAAAAATTTATGATATGAATTATACTTAAACATTTTTATTATAAATATCAATGGTATATATGATTCCACTACATTACATTTTTTTACATAGATCTTGAATGCACTTAAACTCTAAAAGACAAGATTCAACTAATCCCAATCAATTATTAAATCACTTACCAGAATCATGAATATATATAATATTATATAATTTCACACAATCAAGGTCATAAATAGTGTTTCATAAATACTTCCTCATATAAGTTTGTCAAAAAATATAATAACTATAATGTTCTAAGAACTGCTGAGACATAAATATTTTGAAAATCAAACAGGAAATCCCAATAAATTTTCATTTTTAACCTTACTATTTCATTACAATAAATTTAATATCCCATGTAATACCATCCCTCAGACATATAATTTTTTCTGGAATAAACCATACTATTTTATAATCATGGAGAATGTAATTGAAAAATTACTACTATATCCCATGATGTTATTCTCACTTTCACCACTATAATGTGTATAGACTTATTCTTAATAAAATTAAGCCTTGAAAGAAGAAATAAAAATGTCCCCACTATTATTGTGGATGATTGTTTTATTACCATAAAAATTTTTCTATGAACCACAACACTTTACATACTAGCCATAACTCACAAAACATTTTTATAGAATTGATAATGATAGCATGTCATTATTTTTCATCATTCTGAGAATATCATCAACATCATCTGATTTTTTAAAGATCACTTTCCCCATCATCGCATACATATATCCACATTTGTATACATAATATAATTAATGGTTGGTGTGGGTATTCTCAATGAAACCAAACATGAACTCTTTCTAGAAGACTGAACATGTAGTTTCACATTTTAGTCTATGAATCTATCATGTTACATTATAATAGTCAATATTTATGCAAGCTGACATTAGTGAATTAATAAAATATTTTTATTTCAAATAATTCTATTTTATGACAATTAAAGTTATAATAATTATCAAATGTTATGACCAAATGTGTTGGATATGAAATTTTCATAAATAAATAAAACATTTTGTTCACAAATAAGCATTAAATGTCTCCAAATATAAACCATCCAATATAAATGATAAAATTCTTCTACAAGGACTATGTAACTACATGTGTTCGAACAACATACTATCTTATAGTGGTATTCAGGGTCATTATTCACTTCTTCTTAATATTCTGCATTACACATGAAAAACCAATAAAGTGAACACCACATTATGTGGATCTATGAAATGTAAAGTCTGATTCAAAATATACATACTTTTTTTCATTAAATTCAATATCCCCATTTCTTTTACAAAACAAAACATATTTTTATATAAATTTTATACATCCCAAAAATTCATTAGTTTTATATTTGTGTGATACTATCTTCTAACTATTGTAAAATGAACAAAAGGTGTCTATATAGAAAATGGAGAGTCTAGAATCTATGAGAAAGAATAATATTCCAATATTATCTCTAAATATTATCGAATTAACCATGTTTGGATGATAGTTTTTCACTACATCATGAAAACTAAAACAATTATATACTACTATTTTAAATCATCAAGTCAAAAGTATTTTATAAATAATTTGGCCTATATTTCTTCATAATCAAACTCTCATGATGAATTACACTCAATTTGTAACCTAAAAATGATGAAACGCTTCCCCCATTATAGATATATAAAACTAGTTGAAGATTTGTATATAAAATTACTCAAATGATGAACTATATTTATGGGAAAATATTATTTCATCCACCTAAAGTATCACATTCACTTTTATTGAGGATATATTTTTCATCATGAAGTTATTATTAATTGATCCTTTTAAAAAGATGTATTTTCTTACATGTAGTCTCCATGTTTAAAAAACCAGGAACTATAATCCAGCTAAAAATCATTGAATGGATTATTATATATAAAAAATATTTCTCTCTTTTATATATATGTATCTTTTTTTATATATATTTGTATTCTTTATGACTACAAATGAAAAAATTGACCATCTATTTATTTGATTCACATTATAATTTTTAAAAGTGAATAATGTAAATAAAATACCTTCCATATCAATTCCTTCAACCTGAAAAAAATATACATAAAAATATTTATATTTCATGTGAGAGTGGACATTGTAATTGAGTAAAGACATGTGCCTCAAAAAATCACCATTCCTATTAAATTATAATTATAAATACACATTTTGTTCCTTTAACATTCATAGTTTTTAGTATTTGAAAAAGTTCCCATTTCGAATTATTAATTTGACTGAGTTCTTCTTACATGGATTTCACTATATTGTTGTATAAATTTGATAGAGTTATTCCTTTATGGTTCTTTCCCAGTCAACAATCTCAATATACTATACTGTGTTTCTCATATAATCATGTGAATGTAGAGTTGTTTGATTTCCAAATATTAGTTTAATTTTGGTGTCGTTATTATATTTAAATTCCAAACAATATTCTTTAGTTCCACATGTTTCTTAAATACCACAAAATAATTTCAATTACTGATGGCTCCATTTTTACTATCCCAAGAAAATTTTGAGTTGGAATCAATTTTTTGTTCTTTAATTACAATATGTATCTTATTAATTTCATTAAAATTGTCCTCACTTTTTTTCTAATAAATCTCAAATTTTTATTGAATCTATAGACTCGTTTTTATCTATTCATCAATTTTTACATTTGACAATCAAAATATTTATGAAATATTTTATTTTTCACCTAAAACCATTTATGTTGGATAAGAGTGTAATAAAAACTCCATCATTATCCATTTTATATATTTTCAATGTTCATGATAGTACCAACTTCTTGTCCCCAGAAATATATTGAGAAACTAGATCTGCCATCATTTTTATACTAATTTCTACTATGCTATTATTCTTCATTTCTAAAACACTACTCTATTGTGGTGTATATGGTGTTATATATTGATGAATGATCCCATAAATGATAAAAAAATATAATATGTATATTCCTTCCAATTAAAAGATCATATTTTTTGTACACATGTTGAATATATTTTTTAACATTTTTTCATTAATGTTTAACCCTTCTAACACATTCACATTTGAGCATGATTAAAAGAACCATAATCATCTGTGTGAAATAATAAATAATTTTTAAAAAACTAATGATAATGTAATATACAATTATATCACATACGTCTATAGACATATGGGTGGACCAATTCCAATCGTCGTATAGATGAAATACCCCCTTCTTGTTACATATTTCAGAAATCATTGCCTTTTGAAATATTCCACAAACTCCATCTTGATCACTAATTAACATAGTTTAATATCTTATGGATTCATGTATTGAATAGTTCATTATCCTATTTTCACAATATCCCCATGAAATATATTCCACAAAGAGTAATCATCAATATAGATTATGTATCATGTATTGGATGGATAATCTATATATAGAAGGTTTCCATTTTCCCTAATTCCTTTAAATATAGTTCTTCTATCCATGGTAATTTTTATTGATGCATGATTTTTCTAGAATAATATATCATATCAAATTATTATAGAGATTTCATACACATTAAACGTTGTTTTTATCTCATACACATAAAAAACTGTCATCAAATGTCATTTAATTTGTTCTTATATTATATAATTTCATATATTTAATTTTTAAGGAGGATTAATCAAAAAACATTACTGAACCCCCTTTATTTTTATCAATTTTTTTAACAAATTTTGAATCACCCCTCATTCGAAAGAAACATACACTATCATGCATTCATGAAATTTATTCATACATTCCATGAAAACATCTTCTATAGAACAAAAATATTCTTCATTGATCAATAAAAATTTATTTATATTATACTTTAGTGAGTATTAATTTGGTATGATTTTCTTAAAAATATTGACCCAATACCACTTTTGACGACGCCAACCACAATGATGTTCAAAAAAACTGAATTTATTCAATGTTTTCATATTTTGATTTGTTTATTTCCTTTCCTATGTACCTAAAAACATATATTAATCTTGTTGAAAATACTCCCATAGTTCATTCCATCCCACTATAAAAAAAATTATTACCAACATTTATAGGATTTATGTTCGTGCATTCCACAACACCATCAATAGAAAAAAAATATAATCTTCCTTGAGAAACCATTGTAATATCAAAGAATAATCATTCTAGAATATGATGTTCATTGAAAAGAATGAGTCTAATTTAACTTATAATATTATAATTAATCCACATGTAATCATTTTGTACCATAAAGTAAATTAATTGGTAGTTTTTCTTCATTATAGTTTATCATGATTTCACTAGATCTTTTGTATATATCTGCATTGGGATTTTTTGTATATTTTGAAATATGACATTAGGATATACAAATCACCATAATTTATCATGTATATTTGAACTAATATCTATTATCTTTACTATATATATTTATTTCACTTATCAACACGGAACAATCATTCTTAGTGATAAAA
This sequence comes from Viscum album, assembly GCA_963277665.1. Lineage (NCBI taxonomy): Eukaryota > Viridiplantae > Streptophyta > Magnoliopsida > Santalales > Viscaceae > Viscum > Viscum album. The sequence continues at coordinate 1,920,545,493 of OY728145.1, read as the reverse complement.
AATCCTAATTGGACATTGATAATTGTTCATCCTCCAAAAGGGTATTTTTCTGAATGATATTTGATCATTTTATCATATTACCATGATTTAAAGATAAATTTATTAATTTCTTTAATTATTATAATTTATTTTTAGATATATAACTATTTGATAAAATATTTTCATGTTTTATCAAAAAAAATTCATATTCTCTTTATTTTGAAAAAATATTTAACTCAAGGCATTCCCCATGATTATATTTGAGACTTTATTCATAATTGGTTATTCTTGAATCATTCTCAATACATCTAAATGAATAAAATGACATTAAATTGTGAACCATAAAATATGTAATTTTTTCTTATGTATCATCATTAGTTTCTCTCCATGATACAAAATTTTCTTCGAGTTAATTGATCATCAAAATTCTTGTTTTTAGTATTTGAAATAACATCATTTTCCCACCAAACTATGAATCATCATTGAATGTTTTCATTAACTTATTTAAATTTATTTTCCCGTTATATTTTGATTCATAGTATTTTACATTATTACATGGTAAATTAGAAGAAAAAGTAAAAAATCATTAAATATGAACCATATAAAAACATTGTGTCCATGTTCATGCTTTTATCCTTTTGAATCATTTTAGATGTAATTATAAGAATCCATTGATATTTATACACATTTTTAGAATCAAAAGCTTCATAAACATCTTCATTATTTAATAATTTCATTTATATAATGTATATAAACTCAAAAATTCTATTTTATAACATTTTTAATGTAATGAATATTCATATTTATTATTAAATGAGATTAGTATGAACTTTACCAAGAAACTAATCATCTTAATCATCATGTTTCAAAATTATTTGACGAAATATATCAAAATAATTTCTTCTTAATTTTTCAATAATTGTCATGTCATCGTTATTTTCATAAATTCCTTGAACATTATTCAAAATGTTTATTTACTCATCTAAAGATTCCATAATCAAATACTCCCCTTTCCATTTTAATATATTCAAATTTCCCTCTCTAATTTGTTATCATTACTTCGTTGAGACTAAAATTATTTTCATTACATATTTATACATTATTATAATTCATTTCTATCTTCTATAAATCAGAAACATTAGTTTTGTAATTCTATGATAAATATGTGATAAGGGAACTATAGGATTTTCCATCCACATTTTTTATTCTATTGTAAGAAAATTTCATCTGGACCTTATTCTTAGTGGTGAAACCTTAAATTTCTATACATAAAAAACATTCATACCAAGAGAGAAAATATATAGAAATATTCAATTCCTACAACTATTATAATTTTATAATATAATGTTAGAAAAAAAAATTCTATAAAATGAGTTTATATTATCCTTGGCACAAAGGATAATTAATTCGATATCCTTGAGGGAATATTGTATAATAAAAATGGAAGGTTCAATTAGGATTTGTGGCCTATCTTGTGAAGGGGTTAAATAAATGTAATGAAGTTATTAATAGTTTCCTTTAAACATAATAAAATTCCCTATGACTTGTTATATTATGATCCAATAATAATATAAATATCAGTACCTCACAAAAGCATTGAAGAAATATTGAGAAAGGGATAAACCAATTTCAAAAGGTTTACATATAGTGTAAAATTCATCTCATCAAGGTGGTTAGTTACTCCCCTTAGTATTTATTAATTTCACAATATAAAAAAACTATAGTAAACTTATAATAAATCATGTGGAATCTCACAATACATATTAGTATTCACACCCTATATCATTGGTTCCCAGTTTATTTAAAATTTTAATTATAATAATTAAATTAAATAACAAAAAATATAGGTTTAATCATGAATAAAGAATTTATATCTCCTTCCATGATCCATGGAAGAATACAATGTTAAAACTATCATAGTTCAGGCATGAAATCACTACACTGATATTCATGGAACGGAACCTCAAACTCTTAAATACAAAATATTTATAAGTTATTTATAGATAGAGAAAAAATAACTATAGATTCACACCGTAATATTTTTTTTCCAATCACTATAATTTCCCCTCATAAAATAAACATGGTTCTTCATTTTTCATTCAAATATCCCACATTTCACATTTTTTTTTCATTAAATACAATATGCTATGCATTGATGACATCCACCCCTTTTTTGTAGAAAAAAATGTAAATAATAACACCACATATTCTCTATAATTGAAATTAATTTCCATGGATCTATTGTGGATATTATATTTGTTCCCAAAATAATCAATACATGAAAAATATACTCTCATATAAGATTACTAAAAATAATTTAGCTATTAAGAAATACTAAATCCTGAGAAAAATGCAACTTTGGTACAGTATCAGCTCTGTGGAACAAATTTCTTTGTGGTTCATAACATGATTCCAATATATTGATCATTAATCTTTGTAAATTAATTATCATCATTAATCAATTATAGATATAGTGTACACAAATATGTGATCTTATAACCATATAATTCACAATTTTTCTATGTCGTTTTCATCCCAAAATTATATGATTGTAAAATTGATATGTGATTCCCCTACAAAGAAAAAACGGATATACAAATAGCACATGTAGAAAAAATAGATACAAAAACCACATATGTTACTTAAATTATTATGTGAATCGTCCATTTACAATTCTTTTATGGGGACCAAATAGCTACATGATTCATCCCAATTAAAAAAATGATAAGTAGATCTAAAAAGAATTGAATATAAAAATAACAACTAATTTTAATTTCCAACTAATCTGAAAAATATACTAGCATCAAGGAACTTGCATCCATTATATTTAATTGTATATAAACTACATTTGAAACAAAAATATTTAAATAATTCTTTATGTATGGTTTTCAAAAAAGGGAAAAAATATTACATATAAATAACTAGGGCATATTGAATCATCTTCACACCAAGACAGAAATATGTGGTCTTCTTTAGATGAAACTCACAATGTATTATCATTATAAGAGAAACTAAATTTTCTTATTTTATACATTGGAATAAAATTCAATCTAAAAATATATTTATATTTAATTTTATCTTATGTCATTTTGAAATTTATATGTTCAGAGACATTGAATAAAAATGATATTTTTCTAGTTAATATGTCCCTGACACATACTATGTTAAGTTCACATTGAGTGATGGATGATTAAATAAAATCTGTATCACCATAATTCATTGAAAAAATATAAGATTAAATATAAATTATTTGAATCTTTATAAAACTAATTCCATTATTATGAAGTCCGTGTATAATACAACTTATGATATAAGATATTGATGTGGAATTTTTTAGGAAAACATTGATTCATCATACAGGTTTCATGTGAGATCCTAGATGATTCTTATGAAGTATAATATCTATTTTTTCTCATATTCATGTATTTAATGTTATTGATTTATATAATTATTCCATCATTGAATTGATAAAAATGGTAATCAATATGGTTAATATGGGAACACCACATTATTTTTACGTTTTGAGTATTTTATATGAAAATTTTAATAACTAAATCACAATAATGATAAAATTTCACAATGTATGTATTAAATCCCACTAGGGAAACACTTTAAAATGAATATTTGAATATATAATAAATATACATTAAATTTTGATTTGAATGTATGTTGACAAGAAGGAATACCTTATTCATAGATCCCATGACAACATAAGATTCATTAGATATAGATGCACAATCACATAGAACAAAAATTGATACATGAACAATTATGCCTATCCTACTCATCAAATTCCACAAGGTCATGCAAAATGAGGCTTTCATTAAGGCATTCATGTGGTATAATTTTTTTAACGTGACACCTATCAAGCACACATGGTCACATAACCCCATATCAATCATGTGGATGAGGTTTTCTATGATATAGGGGTATTATGATCACAATAAATTATGCAAGTACCTGAAAAAAAATTTGATCCCCCCACATCAAAGTAATATGTGGGTCCCTCTATGGAGAGGTTTTCTATGGTGGAGCGCTTTTTATCTTCCTATTTTTCATGTAGTGTACATATGTATGTAATTGATGGAGGATCCCTTTTTCTATTCCTATTTATCATGTGGTGTACCCATTGCGCTTTGAAGCACAATTTGGGTGGTAATGCTACATTCTTCCACATTATTGGGGCATTTTTGTATATCAACTTTTCCATTTTTTTAGTTTAACTATATATATAGCCCATATTGGTTGATCTAAACAATTGGATGCAAAAAATTCTTTGATTTTTGTTTTTAATGATATGGGAAGATATCTATGGTGAGTTCCTAGAGATTCATCCTAATATTGTGATGTTCTTCACATCTTTTATCATTTTGACCAAAATTTATGAGGTAGGAGGCATCACCCAAGACTCCTCTACTTTGAATATTAAATATTTATTTTATATTGATTGTTTTGCAATCAATATTTTGTGAAACTATTGTGAAAAAAAACTCTAGATACCATCCTTTGTGATGGTTTGTGGGATTGTTGATTTGTTTTCAAAAGTGCTTTTTAGACAATTTAAAATGATTATTTTTAAAAGGATACACATTTTTATTTATGGAAGAAGTGATTATGGTATGTATTTCTATAAAATATTAATTTATTAAAATTAGTTTGGAATCATTCTTTTGGCATGGGTTGTGGGGAATAAAATTTGAGTTTATTCACGTGAATTCAAGATAAATAAGGTTTAGGAGTATCCCCTGTAATTAATGACAAGGATAAGGGTTATAGAACACCCTATTTATAATAAATTTAGGACAAATAAGGGTATGAAGCCTCCCCTATAATTGTTGGCATGGAGATTGGACCAAGCTTCCCCTATCTTCCATGTTATTGGAATGGTTAGTTGTGTGGATTTTTGAAATGGAATTGTTATGCAAAAATAGAGAATATAAAATGGTTTTGTCAATATGATATGGTACCTTCAAAGGAACATGATGTTATTTTGAGAAAAAACAATTTTAGAAGATCTTGTTTATATTTTGATATAAACAGTTTGAGAGATTTTTTTATATAAACTATTTTATACAAATGATTATAAGTGGATTTATTTTAGTGGTGTGATTTGGAAAGTCATTATGGAAAAAGTAATGTCTTTTAGTTGGAACACGTACATTAAAACATCAATTATTTTGCAGATATCATCTATTGAGGCATGGAAAAGTTAATGTATAAGGCATATATAGTACTACTTCGTGATGCTTGGGATATTTTTTGTTGTTGGATCAGGATGAATTTAGATATTGGGAATATTTTAGTTGTCATTGATTATTGATTGTATTTTATTCCTTTTTTTACGATGGATTTAGTTTTTTTATGTTGTGGTAGTCGTTTATTTGTTTGAATTAAATGAGATGTTTGAGTTTTAAAGCCCTTCTACATTTATTCCAATTCTTTAGCATCTTGGGGATGTCTCTAAAGGCCTTGTTTCATCCCACTTCCATTTCAAGACAATAAATATAATGTATATGTTCACAATAATATGATTTTTATTGTCCAATTTCTTTTTTCAGATAAAAGGAATCATCTTTTCTATTTCCTTACAGAACATGTAGTCATTAGTTCTACCAGTCCTAAAGTGGAATTCATTATTTTCTATTCTTTAATTTGGGATCATAGAACGTAGTATGATTATAAATACATGAAATTTATATCATAAAAATATGTATCTAACATTTTTATTCTGAAATTTATGATACTAATGAGCTAGTTACAAGAGTGTTTTGTAGACATATGCACGATTTTGAAATATCGTTGTTATTGGTTTATCCATTTGTATAATAATGACACACATTAGAGAGATGAAATCATACTAGTAATGCATACATCATTTTTAGCAATGATTTTTGATTTGGTGCAATTTTTTTATTTTAAATAAAGTTAGAATTTTCTTTAGATTAGTGATTTTCAAAATGATAATGGTTTTGATATATTTAAATTTTATATATTTTCAAAAGCAAGTTGATTTTTTTCATAAATGTTTGAACATGGAAAATTTTGATTTCTTCAAATAATTATTGCGTTATTTTGTTTCTTTTTAAATTTTAAACTGAAAGTCATTTTTAATAGAGATTGGGAGTCATGTCATTGTATAGTTTCTAGAAAATGGCACCTGATAGGTATCATATGAAGAGATCAGAAGAGGTTGTTGTCAATTGAATTTTACATGATCCACAATTGAACCAACAGTTGGTACAAACCATCATTCATGCATTTCAAAATATTTAATTAGGAATGGAACCAGATATTTCTTTGATGAAATCTATTAATACAAAATATCCTTGTTGATGTAATATGAATATCTTTAGTATATGATTTTAGAAATGTAATTCTAAGAGAAAGATGAAAATGAACACCTTTTCTCAAGGAGGTGGAACAAATCAAAATCATACCATAAGATCTAGTAACCTTCCTCTATAATCCATGACCAACCATGGTTTTTTAGTGTGGTTCAATGACACACATCAAGTGATTGTGTACAACACAAAAATACCATTCCACAACTACAAAAAATGGGGAATCTCTTTTTCTTTTAATGAAATTATCTGATATTAGATGCTCAAGAAACTTATAAGATATGCCGTATTTCATATGCCTCGATGTGGAGAGGACATCAGAATTGAGCTTTTAATTTACAAAATTATTTTATGGTGACAATTGGAGAACCATGACTCCTTATCCAGGGATGTCTATGAAGTGGGGAATAAACTAAATTGATGAATAAATTATATGGATCTGAAAAAATATTATGGATTATCATCCTGGACCATCTACATTGATTGGTACAATCCTTTTGAGTTCTACCCTGTTGATTGATTTATTAGATAAGCGTGCATTCATTAATTTATTGCTTCTCGGGTTTTTGATTTGAAGAATTTTAATATTTAAATGTTTCTTACTATGATAAAACATCAATATTCTCATATTCAGAGTGAATGTAGTGACTTTATGAGAATATTAAGTTATATATATGTTGATGGAGATAAGATAAAATGAAATATCATTATGATTGAGATGATCTTATTTTACATAATCACAGATATAGATTGGTTGAAAATTTTGGAGGTCCACATTGATTTTTATACAAGAAAATCTAGTTTTTCAATTGATGATGGTGTTGAGAATCTCTTTATTGGAGACCAGACTATAAAAGAGAGTGAAAGGGGTCTATTTTTACCATTATATGGATCATTTTTTTAATTTTTATAGTGTTTAATTTTGAATCCAAGAATGATACTGTGAAAAAAAACTTCTTACAGTGATTTACTGGTTTCCAGTTGTATTTCCTGAGAATTTCACAAGGTTACCACCAACAAGAGAAGTGAATTTTATAATTGATCTTCTTCTTAGGACTAGTCCTATTTCCCTTGCATTTTTTATATGGAACCAATATAATAAAGGAATTTTAATACATAATTGGATGAGATATAATGAAATGGTTCAATTATTCCAGAACATCTTCATGGGAAACACTGTTTTTTCTATAGGCAGATGGAACTCCACAGTTGGGTGTTGATTATTGTACGATTAACATGTTATGATAATGAAAGGATATCTACATGCATTCAATGTTTATCTATTTGATCAATTGAGGCGAGATCAATGGTTCACCAAAAAAGTCTTGTGATCATGATATCATCAATTATGAGTCAAACATGAAGAAATTCAAATTCAACATTCGAAAATAGTTATATCAATTATAAATATATGGGAATTACAATTGTTTATAAGAATAATATTGCATTAATTCTGGTTTTGATGAATTTTTTATTTCATTGACATTTGGATTATATCATGGTTGTGTTTGTGGATGACATATTGGTGCATTCTATAGAAGAGGATATGCATGAGAAATAGTTGGTGATAGTGTTTTGAATCTAATGGGATCTCCAGTTACATTAACTGGGTTAGAAAGTAGAATGATGTATCTCAAAATTCTCAAATTTGACATGATGTATACACCTATTAAGGTAAATTAGATGAAAGATGCATTAATCAAAACATTTTATGCTCAATTGGAAAATGAGGAACCTTTATTCAATGAAGAATGTGTGGTTATGAGGTCAAAAATCAATGGTGGAGGGAATATTGTGGACTGTACACTAGATAGAATTTTAGATTTATGGATGAGAAATCAAATGGATTTAAATATGGATTCTCTAGAAAACTTATTCAAGAATACCACCATTCGATATGGGATATTCATTATTGAACACAAAATATGGATATGATATAGAAAACATAGTCTTTGCAGATTTGTATGAAAAGGAATGTGGTCGATATTTTTCAAGATTCTTTTCATTTAGACATTTAAGGCATGCTATTATCAACTATTGTTATGTTAATAATGTTACATAATACACTATGTATATTGGAGAACATAGCTCTATATTTTGTTAAATGTATCCCAATAATGGTTCAAATGAATGATTATATATGGGTTATTTTAAATCACCACACAATATTCTACCATTTCATTCCTATACATGAAACTCATACTGTGGAGGAGGTATCCATGATCTATATCCAATAAGTTGTAAAGAGACATCACATACCAATTGTAATTTTAGTAGATATAATTCCAAGGTTCTCTTCACATTTTATTTAAAATATATATTTAATGACCATGGGAATCCGTTGAATATGAGTATGGAGTACAATCCTCAGATGGATTGAAAATTTGAAATAATGATACAAATTTCGGAAGACATGTTACAGTACTGAGTAATAAATTTTGGTGTCTCATGTGATGAGATAATACCATTAGCGGAGTTACCATATAATTAAATATAACTAGCCTTTATATAGTTTGATCAATTTAAATAATTTTATGGGAATCATTATCATTCACCTCTATTTTGTTTGGAAATACGTGATACTTTACTAGTTGTGATGAGCATTTTTTATGAAATAATCATGAAGATTCAGTTGGTCAGGAAGCGAATGATGATGGATTGGAGTGATTTTTAATTGTATGTAGATCACTTTTTATTGTTGTTGTTATTTGAGGTCAGTGAAAATGTGTTCTTGGGGATCGCTCCATGTCTTAGACATTGATTTTTTCTGGATGTTGGTAAAGATATCTCCTCACAACATTGGACCATTTTAGATAAAGGAACATGTTGTTGAGGTGAAATATTGGATGTCATTTCCATTATAGTTTAATGTGGTGCATAATGATTTCCATGTGTCTTAGATAAAAAATATCATCATGATAATGACTATGTTATTAGATGGTATCATGTTGTCCTATAGCTGAATGCTTCATTTCTATAAACCATATTGTTGACTGTGTAAATGGAATATAATATCATACGTGGTTAAAGCATCCAAATAGTACATGTTTTGTGGAAAAATTGTGTTATTTAGGATGAGACATGGAATTTCATGAAGGAAATGAAATAACAATGATACGAACACATTCAAGGGTTTAATGTTTTTCACCATTCTAGGGATGAAGAAACCAATAGTAGAGAGATTTTTGCAGAAATGGATTCTTGAATTTAACCAATTTTTATTATTTTTATTTACATAATGTATTAGGTTAATATTTTGGAGATTTTGGAGATACATTATTGAGATTTTGGTACCTTTATATAGTTGCACATTCGTTGCACAGTTTGTAGAAACCATGCTTTTTGAGACATGTTCTAATGTTGAGGCAAATTGGTTACACATGATTTTTCCCAACCATGAAGATGCCTTTGAGGAACTGTGCAGTGTAGGGAAAATGTTCGATAGTGATATTTGACATTGTAATTTCAAGGTTTGGAAGCAGTGTGAGGCAACCATTTGATATATTTCATTAGGAAAAACCACGAGCACAGTTGGCACACAGTTCTCCTAAATGTATAACTAAACCATGCGTAGGGTTAAAGATAGATCCTTAATGTGTGGATAACACTTTTTTTACCCATTAACAGACTTTTTTTTACTTTATATGCGTCCATAAATCTATATTTTTTTTCCATCAATGGTTAAAAAACCTCTCCCAACAAAATTTGATGTTATCTAATGCCATCCATTGGTGTGTTGTTGCCAAATCCTCATGATAATATTTTTTTCTTCGTCGTTCATAATTAATTTTCTTATATCAACTTCTCCATCATGTTTTTTTATATCTATTCACCCTCTATGGTTGAATCTAATTTTTGGATTCCAAATATGTTTGGATATGTTTATTTAATGACTGGGTAATATGTCTATGGTGGGTTCATGATGATTTAACCCGATTTTTGTTTTTTGTTCTATTTATAGATTTCTCTAAAACTCTTGTGGTACATGGCCTACCTCTTGAATGATCTATATAGAATATGAAACATTTAATTTAAATTTTTTGTATGGTAATAAATTTAATTTTAAATTTTTTGGTACTGCTCAGTGCAATCCTTCATTAACAATGGTTTCTAGGATTGTTGATTTTTCTTCAACGTGCATTGTTCATTGATTTTAAAATGTTGGATTTAATATAAATTAATATTTCAATTCCAGGAAATAGGCATTGTGAAAATGGTTTCAATAAAATATAGTTTTAAATAAATTATTTTTTGATTGAAATGGGTTTGGAATGATTTATTTGGAAAGGGTTTATGGGGATAATGGTTTTGTGTGTTCATCTAAGTTTTGGATGGATATGTGTTTAGAGTCCCCCCAGCATTAACGGGTTTGATAAGGGATAGGTATATCCCCTACTAAAATTAATTTGGGCTAGATAATGGTTTGATGTCTCCACCATAATTAGTTTGATGGAAAAAGGTCAAGGCTTCCCCCCTCTTCCAGGCTGCATTCATTGTTGGTTTTTTTTGGATGAGTGGAATGTTATGGTTTTTCCAAAATGGAAGTTATAAATTGTTTTTGAATCACTGATTTACAACAAACATGGAAGTGGTTTTTTTCATTAAAAATTTAGTAAAAACATGTTAATATTTTTATATAACTATTTGAAAACATGTTTCATAAAATATATTTTATTTAAATGTTGCTGGCATGTTTCATCATGGTTATGTGTTTTGGGACGTCATCTGGGGAAACATACAATGTTTTAGTACTCATGAATTAATTTTGATGTTATTTGATTTTAAATATATCATATATTATTAAATTGGAATTTATAAATTATCATATTTCATGAGTAGTGCGTCATAATACTTTGGTTGTTTATTGTAGGCGAAACACAGATCATGTGGAGATTTGGTATATTCCAGTTGCCTTCGATTTTTGATAATATTGACTTCCACATTATACCTTGATTTCAGTTTTCCCTCATCTATGATGCTCTTTTATTTGTTTGATATAAACGAAATGTTTGCGTTTTCATTATTCATCTATGAATCATGTAGTGATTTATTTTGATATGGTTTGTGGTTGGATGTTTTATCTTCAATGGTAAATCTTCACCGAGATTAAGTTTGAACCCATTAATCATTCATTTAAACCATTTGCCCTAATTTGAATGTCACATAAGGAAATGTGACCTTCTATCTATTTCCCAATCCAACGAGAAGTTGGGGTGACGTTACAAATTAATTAATGGTTTAATGATTCATAAAATGATGAGGTAATAATCCTTAAGAGGTAAATTATATTTCCATTTCCTTCAGTGGGCCCAAAATTTATATGTAATGATAACATTTATTCCTATTAATAATTGGATTCATTGGACACCTTCATATAGATGAAGCATCAAATCCAATATTTTTCCTTTTTCCCCTTTTATTCAAGAATATTCCCCATGAATACTACATTTAACCCATCTTTTTTATCATCCACATACTATTTTTGAAAAATAGTTACATCACTTATGGAGCCATATCCTCCATAAGAATGAAATCCATATTACATATAAGGAAGCCTCAGTTTTCAGTCACTATACAAATAAATTATTACAAACAAATGAAATTTTTCAAATCATATGTTATCCATTACTTCTCACACCAATAATGAATTGTGTGGGATTCAAGATCTACAATGATGTCAAAATTGGAAAAATTAATAACCCCACAATATAGGAATACATCTTAGGATTAAGTAATTATTGTATATTATTATCATCATTAAAAGGTTTATACTCTTATTAGGTCTCTATTAAGAATCGTCTTAAGAAAAATACATGATCAACCCTTTATTTAATTTAATTTTTTTATAAATATTTTTTCAACATACAAACCACCTGGACTTCAATTCTTACCCTAATTGTATATGTATGATGAATCACTACATCTCATGCAACCATATATTATTTTAATATTTCCTCATAAATTTCATAATTGTATGTCAGTAAACTGATAGCTATTATCAAGTCACACAACCCAATATTCAATATTCTAATATATGTAATATCATATTCTTGCATTTATTGTATATAATTGAAATCCCTCTCAGTATAAAACCCTTATCATTAACCCTCCATTACTTTCTGTATCGGGCCATTTTACTCATCAGATCATTTTCATCCATACAAAAATTTTCCACACACTTACTTGTTTTTACATCTTTTCTATCAGAGTTTTTTCCCCAAAAAAATTCTCTATTAGGAAATATTCCTAAATAGAACTATTTCACCTCCTAGAGGATTGTATTCCATTAGGTTCCAACTTTACATAACCTTTAATGGTTCAATTATTATGTGGTAATTACATTAATGGTGACATTCTCACAATGAAATAACTATTTCATCATTGTATCATACTCCCTATGATGACAATCAGCAAAGGTCACTCATTTAAATATCCTAAACTAAATTTTTCGGAATTATTCACCATTTCTCCATACTATATTAAATTAAAAAAATATATCATTCCATGTAAATTGAACCCAAATGGAATAACATGACTCCTTACCTAGAGTCAAAATACATGGGTTATGATTCCATTAATGAGGATATATAGGAATCCCCATTATGGGCCCTATCATGATTACATAAAAACTTCTAACATTATAGAAGAATACAATCAATATATAACCCAATAGAAAAACTGTAAAACATATAAATCATAAAAGAAAAATATTTAATTAATAAGGGGTTAATATGACTGATAACCTCTTATATATACAATACACATATATAGTAGAAAAACTATATATATATAAAAATTATCATTTCAACTTGACCTCTTATATATGTGCATGTGTTCACCTAAATATAAATTTGGAAATTATTTTATATGATATGGGATATAGTCACACAACAATAATAGTTTTTTATTCAAAAACACTACCTAAATCTGTAAGGGAGTGTGATAGTAGAAATTATTTTCCCAAAATAGGGAGTTATGAGCCAAACCATCAATCCTATAAAATTTTTTGAGTTCCCATGAATAATTTGGAAGGATACATAATTGGATTATGAATTTTTAGAGTAGGAGCACAACCTAATATTTATGTGGGTTTATTTTGGTGTCTCTACTTACATTATTAAACATCATTGGAAGCCATCCATGTCAATAGTAGTACCGAAAAAATGGGTTTCACTAGCCCAGTTTTGGAAAAGTAAATCTTGACATGTTTTGGGAATGAGATATTTAATTAATTTTTATCCTATGAAAAAATATGGATAATCCAATGTGAACGTTTTAATAAAATGAACATAAAAATGATTATCCCATGAATAACTTGTTAGATAAGTTTCATGCATGAAATGTTTCATAGATTGGTGTGCATGTCTCAATGATTTTGTGCATATGGAAAGACTTCTCACAAATGACCATCAATTCAAAGAAATTGGAAATATTATCTAGAAATCATTCTGAATATATATAATATTTGATAGTCACCAACAATATGAATTTATGGAAGATTTATCTTAAACAACATCTCAATAACTATGTGGTGGATTCAATTTTAAGTAAATGCCTACGAAATTGACCCATACAAACCCCTGAGATTGTAGTTAAGAGACTATAAGAAGTGAAAAACACTAGACCACTATTCCCAATGAAATATAGAATGAATCCAATCATACATCTCACAACTTCCAACTACATCGGTAGAATATCACTATGGAAAGGTATTCAGAAGATTCCTTTTCATTGGATTGTGTACAATGGAGAAACCAACATATTTATTATGGTTTAGGAGTATCCCATGTGACATCCACTAAATTTAATATTATTGTGCCATGAAAAAACCATCACATATCTACATAATGTGTGAAGGACCGATTGGTAGATACCCTGTACCCTCAGATATTGGAATCCAAATATAACTATCCATGCATATAGAGTTGTGCTGTATGTGGAACTGGACCATATTCTATCTTCCAATATTGAAATACAAGTACATATTACATAGTTATCCAATGACATGGATCATATCATTTCTCACCAATTCCATGTTACAAAATATATTGAGCTAATAAACATGTGAAAGGAACATATCAAAACCTCTTAAAAATACTCCCAGAAGTATATACAAGTGGAATAAAGAGGAAAATATTTGGTGTATTTTACCATATAAATTGATGATCTCTGAAGACTAGTACTAGTGAAAAAAATATGTAGGCATATATAATTTCCCAAAACCTTCAATTTTTAGAGTAGATTATAACATAAAATAGGACCTCCACTAATATATTCCAAATATGATATTGGTAAACGCACATTCTATTGTTCCAACCATCAAATATCTTTTTAGATTAATCAAAATGATATTTAGATCATCCAGAGAAAGGAAATATTCATTTTTATATGTTGATAGTTTATCAACATATTTAGATATGGAATTATTGATAGGAAGAAACCCATATTACCACTCCAACTAGACTTTTTGATATATTTAGATTGTAACATTGGTTTAGGATCATATCCCATCAAAAAATAAATATGTTTTCCATATAATTTAGAATATGATAGAAGATACAAAAATATTCACTCTCCTCCTAATTTAGGTATGTATTAGTTTCCATAAAAGTCTATATAAGAGGAGGAATATATCATAAATCTAATTTTAGTGGAATTTTTTGTTATTATAACAGGGAATAAACATTTTAATCAGGTATATGTATTAAATATTAATATACGAAAAGCTGACATTCTTTTGAAGCAACGCAAAGATTGGTCCATATTACAACCGATCATATATAATTGTATTGACATACTAAACTAACATCTAAAAAGTAATTCCATATTCCCAAAGTAGTAGAATACCATCACCATATTCTAAATTTATATCTATTTTAGATATTATTCCATACTAACATACATTGGTAGATATGTATATTCTCAGAAACAATTATAATGACACTCACATTCCGTATGAAATTAAAATCCTCATCCTTGGGTCTATAAATTTCATATTTTATTCATATTATGTATTAATTGACTATTTATTTAATGAATAAGGATAATACTACCATGAAAAATCTCTTTTTTGTATATTGCTCGGTGTACACCTTCTTTATTAATGGTTTGTAGGATTGTCGATTTTTGTGAAAAGTGCATTGTTCATTTAATTAAAAATGTTGTATTTAAAATACCATACTAGTTTGATTCATATAAAATGTATTTCTGAAAAGCATATCAATTAAATATTGTTTTAAAAAAATTATTTTGGCATTGAAATGGGTTTAGAGTGATTGATTTGGAATATTTTTGGGGGATAATGGTCCTATGTGTTCATCTGAACATTTGAAGGATAAGGTATAGGTGTTTCCCCCATCATGAAAGGGTTGTTTAAGGGATAACTCTCTCTCTTACTAATATCCATTTGGAGTATAAAATGGTATGAATTCCCTCTCATAATTATATGGATTGATAATGGTCATGTATTCCCCCCACTTCTAGGTTTCAAAAATAGTTTTTTATGTGTATGAGTGCAATGTAACGGTTTTTCCAAAATTGACCTTACAATAGGGGTTTTAAACATTGTTTATAACATTCCATGAATCTTTTTGTCATTTTCAGAATAAATTTTTAGTCAAACATGTTAATATTTTAATATAAACTCTTTGAAATTTTTTTTTTAAAAAATATTTTATTAAAATATTTTTAACATGTTATATACTAGTTACATGATTAGGGATGTCATTAGAGAAAAAAATACTATATTTTAGTACACATCACATAATTTGGTAGTTCATTGATTTTTTAGATATCATCTATTAGTAGATGGTAATAGTTAAATTATCACATATCTTGAGTATTACTTCATGATACATTGGTTTTTTTGGTGGATTTGGAACTTGGGGCATGTGGGGCAACAGAATCGTTCAGTTGACTTTGATTTTTTATACATTTGTCTACAATTTTTTACCTTGATTTCATTTTTTCATCTACTATGGTTCCCTTTTATAGGGTTGATATAAATTAAATGTTTGTGTTTTCATTATTAATCTATGGATCATGTAGTGTTTTATTTTGTTATGGTTTGTGGTTGGATATTTTATCATCAATAGGAAATCACCACCAAGAATATGTTATAAGACATTCATCATTCATTTAAATCATTTGGCACCATAGGGATGTAACTTATGTTCATGTTACCTCCCACCACCTTCTCAATCCAATGATAAGTTGGGGGTGTTACAATGTACATAATGGTTTAGTGATTCATAACATCTTGAGGTAAAAATCCTTATGAGTTCAATTATATTACTATTCTCATTAGTGGAAAAAGAATTTATATGGATTGATAATGCTGATTCCTATTAACAATTGGATATATAGGACACCATCATAGGGATATAGTATCATATCCAATATTTTTTTATGTTTTTTTATTATTTGAGAATTTTACCCCTCGAGCCAACAATTTAACCTTATTATTTTTTCAACACCATTTTATTTTTGAAATAATATTACTTCACTACAAGAGCCATATCCTCCTCATGAATCAAAACTGTATTCCTCATAGGGAATCCTCATTTTTTATTCACATTACAAATAAATTATTACGAATATATAAAACATGTCAAATCATTTTTTATATGTTGTTTCTCACACAAACCAGGAATTATGTGGGATTCAAGATCTAAAATTGTGAATAAATTGAAAAAATTCACCCCCCATTACAGGAATTCATATTTGGTTAAAGCCTTTCTTGTATTTTATTTTTTTATTTGGTCAATACTTTTAATGAGGCCCTGTAGAGAACCCATATAAGAAACATACATGAAAAATCCTCTATTTCATAAAATATTTTAAGAAAAAAATCATAAAAATTCGAACCACATGGACTCTGATTCATATCCATAGAAGATACATAGGACATATATCTACATCTCACATGCACATAACTTATTTAAAAATACCCCCATAAATTTCATAATTGTATGTCATTAAACCGAAAGCTATATTCTAGTCACACAACTGTATAATGTGTCATCTAATCGATGTGGTATCATATTATTACATTGATTTAATATGTATGAAATACATATATGTTTAAAACCCAATATCATAAACCCTCCATTACATTCTTCATCGAGCTAATTTACTAATCAGATAATTTTCATCCATCCCTAAAATTTCCACACACTAACATGTCTGTGCATCTTTTTTATTACTGTTTTATTCCCCAAAACAATATCTTATTAGCCCATATTCCTATATAGAATCATTACACCACATAGATGCTAGTATTCCATCAGGTTCCAACTATAAATATCCTTCAATGGTTCAATTATTATTTTTGGATTATCTTAATGGGGATATACTCCACAAGAAACAATTTTTTCTTCATTATATCATACCCCATATGATGGAAATAAAAAAGGACACTCATTTAAATATCATAAACTTATTTTTAGGAATTATTCTAATTTTTGTCCTTATTGTATTACATTAAAATAAAAATATCCTTACATATAACATGCTCCTAAATGGAATAACATGACTCATTACGTGGAACCGACTACATAGGGTACTATTTTTTTCATGAGGATATGTAGTAATCCCCCTTATGGGCCCAATCAATATAACATAAAACCATACTATCTTCATAGAAAAAATAATCTATATATAACCCAATAGTAATATTATAAAAAATTGAAATTAAAAAATCAAAATAACTAATTAATAATGGGTAATATGAATGATAACCTCTTATATATATAGAACACATCAATATTGGAGAACCTATATATATATATATATATATAAATGTACATTTCAACTAGATATCTTAAATATGTTAATGGGATCAAATAAATATAAATCAAGAAATGATTTTATATGGTATATGATATAATCACATAGTAATAATATGATATTATTCACAAGGAATACATAAATATGTAATGGAGTCTGAGAGTATAAAATAATTCCCCAAAATAATGTGTTATTAGCCAAACCTCCCATCCTCTCAGAAAAATCGAGTTCCTATGAATCATTTGTAAATAACCACCATTGGGTTACACTTTTATAAAGTAGGACCATAGCATAATATTGATATGGGTGTATTTGGGTGTCTCATGTTCCATTAATGAATTTTATTATAAAAATTCCATGTCTATATTAGTAACCAAAAATTGGGTATCAACATCCTAGGCGGGGAAATGGTGTTCTTAACATGTATTGGGAAAATAGTATTTAAATAATTTGTATCAGAATAAAACAAATTTGGTGAATTGAATGTGAATCATTTAATAACATGAACAAAAAAATAGTATCCCATGAATAAATTTTTAAATATGTTTCATACATAAAATTCAGAACTGATTGGTGTAACCGTCTCATTGATTTTGTGTATATGGATAGACTTCTCACAAAAGACCTTAAATTCTATCTGAATGGAATCATTTTTAGGAAATAATTCTGATAATTCATAATCTATAAGATTCACCAACAATATAAATTTATATAATATGTAACTTATACAACATCACCATAAATAGGATGTGAATTCGATTTTAAGGAAATATCATCAAAATTGAACCATACAACCCATGAGATAGTAGGTAATGGACTATAGGAACAGAAACATGATGGTCCACTATCCTAAATGAAATATAACATGAATCCAATTATTCATGTCACCGGTTCCAACTACTTCTTTAGATAATCCCTACAGAATGTTATTCAAAAGTTTCTTTTTTGTTCTATAGAGTACAATAGTGTAACCAATATCATTATTATGGTTTAGGAGTACACCAAATGATATACCTTCAATTTCATCCAATTTTTCATGAAACAAAGACACCTTAATAACCTTATTGGTGAAATGCCGATTTTATGATTCCCTAGAAACTCAAATATAGTATTCCAAAAATTACAATCCATGCATAAAGAGTTATGCGGTACACAGAGCTGGGTAATATTCCATCATCTATAGATTAAATACTAACACACATTCCCTAGTAATCCAATGACAAGGATCATATCCATTCTCCCCAATACCATGGTACAAAACATTATTTGTTAATAAAAATGGAAAGGCACATATACACAACCAAAAAAAAGATTCACATATGCATATAGCAGTGGAATAAATATGGAAATATTTGGTGTATATTCCCACATTTATCGAAGATATATAAAGACAAGTCCTAGTGGAAAAAAATATATTGTCTTATATTATTTCCTATACACTTCTAATTTCATAGAAGATTCCAACAAAGAAATAAGATCTCCATTAATATATTATAAATATGACATTGGGAAATGTATATTTTATTTTTCGAACGTCCAAAAATCATGTTAGATTAATAAAAATGAATATATAGATCATTCGTATAAAGAAAATATTGGTTTTTATATGTTGGTGGATTATTAACATGTATTGATATGGAATGAGTCATAGGTCCTATTCCATATTCCCACCTCAAATGGGTTTTTTATATATTTAGACTGTAATTTTTTTTTGGATCACATCATATCCAGAAATAAATATCATTTACACGTAATTCAGAATAAGATACGAGAAAGATAAATATTATCCCTCCATATAATAGAGGAATTCATCATTATCCTTCAATGATTGTATAATTTGATGAAAATATCACATCTATCATTTCAGAGGCATTTTGTATCATGATGTTACCCATTGGTAGGTATGTATATTCTCAATAAATGATGTGATTTGTTGTCAATATAAGTGTGGACTATGTGTTCTATCCAGGAAGTGGATAATTCCTTGTATGAGGAAGGGTTTGGAATGGACATGTGGAATGAGTTTTCCAAGAAAGAATACTTTCTATTTTCCCCCATCACAAATTCCATCTATGAGAATATATAAGATCTAAATGATGATTTCATTAAATACACACACTAGAAAATATGGGTATATCATTCACTAATGATGAATAATAACATCACTTTCTGTGATAATTGCATCATATTTATTTTATTCAAAATTCATTTATTCTAGATAGATATTAATATATCAACATGTCCTAGTTCTAGTCGTTGGTAGTTTATTACAGTTTGTCCTTAATAGATAAATGGAACTCTAGAAGAAAATAATTAATAAAAATTAATATGAGAAAACATAAGGATATGGATTTTAAACATAATTCTAATTCACCATATCGAATGGTTAGTAATGTAACCCATATAATACATCTATTAATGTAATTCATATAGAAGTGGTGAAATTTTTGTGTAATAGATACACTAATTGTTCCCCATATGTGAATATTAATATCAAAATGACTTCAAAACAATGTAACAATATAGTGGGACCACTAAAATAATACTAATTTGGAATAATTAAATAAATGAGAATACACAATAAATTAAAATATATAAACAACTTTATTCAAGATATCTCTCTTTGGGAAACAAATCACATTTTATGTCGGTTCTACAATTAGCTACTACATGAGTAAAAAGTACCAAAATTTAAAAGATAATATTAGAGTCCATCATGGATGAAACAATACTACGGTTGGGGTATTTTTCACATATATGTCTACCCTAGGGGCCATTATATCCGTTGTGGGCATAAATAAATCATATGGTGATTAAATAGACACTAGTACACAATGATTAGGTGATTTTAACCGTAACCATGACCACTACCCTAGGAGTCAGTAAAGGTTATTTATGATTTTAATCTACTAGATGTGGAACCATAAAATCCTCATCCATTTTGTCTAGAGGTATTATTTCCATGAACTATATGAATATTGGTAATTTCTTGATTATTTGGTGGATAAAAGTTTCCACTTATCCAACCATTCTTATAACCATGAATCAAACTCCATTCAATCTACAATCACCGAATGAGGGACTTTAGGGATTACCCATTGACAATATTAGTAGAATAAAATCATTAAACCATTTGATAAGGAATAAAAAAGCCTATAATTATCAAAGGGAAATATACGCTTGCTCAAATAAACATTTCAGCTAAATCCATAGTAAAAAACCATATAAATAGGTACCAACATCGTGGCTATAGCTCATAACCACATTCCTAGTAGGACATGACACAAATTAGCTAGTATATATGGAATGTTATTTCCACGATGAAAAGGAATATTTCCATGGTTTTCCATTTTGGAAATATAATCTATTAACATAGTTCAAATATCCTTGATAATAGTCATCAAAAATAGTTTGTGATATAAATAAATTTAAAGGGGATGTATCTAAATTGTTCCACCATGGAAAAAAATAGAAATTTCTTGGTATTTTTAATCCTTGATAGTATGACTCTTTGTTTTCCATCATGGAAAGGATATTTGCATATATTTAAGGGAAACTTCCACAGTTTTCCACTATGGAAATATAATATATTTCCACATTTCATGGATCAATGGATCTATATATTTTAAATAAAATGATGCCACTAGGACATGAATTCAACTCCTCCTTTACCATTATAGTTCACATTACCAGTATGTTATCAGAAATAGTTGAAACATATATATATATATATATATAATTTTATATATATTTAAAAAAATGGTTATAAGAGTAAAACTATGTCCATAACCAATACATTGATACCACATAACCACGCTTCTTTGAATACATGGATATATGTTGGGTCTATTACCACAATTTTATAAAAGGGTTGTTATAACTAATAGATAAACAAGCTATAGCCATTGGTTCTTAATACCATGGCTATATATGTAGTTTATATCCATTGTTTCATAAACCTATTGATATATCCAATACAAGAGTACCTTATAGACTTGGTTTCTTTGAAATTATAGCTATTTGTATGATGTGTTTCCATGGTTTCATAAAACTAAGGTGATAAAATTTCCAAAAAAATTTCAATGGATTTTGTTTTGGAAATCTATATTCATGATTCAAGAGAACAATGGATATCAACCCCATTTATGGTGTCATTTTCTTTTGAAATTTGGAAAATTTAAAATGATTAAGGACTTGTAAACATGATTTTCTAAAAACTTTGGAAATATATGGTGTCTATAGCAACAATATTTAAAAAATAATTGCTATAGAGTAGTTTTATATTAGTGTTGTAATAGAAGAGATTTAGGAATTTACTTTGATCTAAATCTCATGGATGATGTAGGTAGTGTTGAATCATAGAATATTTCAGATGATGGAAAAATATTTCCCACTACCTCATTGGCCGAGATAAATTTCATTACCTTCAATCCTAATGATAATAATCATGACATAGATGATAAGGTAATTAATGTTAAAACATAACCTTGATACTCTTGTTTTATAGATACATATACCCCAGATACATGCACTTTGAATTTGATGACAATCTAGAAAATGAAAAACCCAACTAAAGTGTTTTTATACCCATGATAATATTCCTCTGGGAAATAAGTGAATTTAATTGCAATATATAAATCACCTCTATGAATGGATGATGTTACATTTATATAATAGTATCTAACAAATTTTTTATATTAAAATATACAATGTCATATTTCTAAATAAGTAATTTGTTTGGGGAAAATATTCCACACAAAACTCCTTTAAAGAGAAGAAATCAACTCTCCTCTAACACAACAAAAGAAAGTTAATTTTTTTAAAGGGGTGGATTTTATCTTCGATAGGACACTATATATAGATAGGAGGTATAAAAGAACACGGTAATTGAGAATGTGTAGGATTTTACAGTATTAAGGGAAACTATCCCATATATCAAAATAATCCACAAATCCTTATGTATTATAAATTACTAATTTATAACTTATAGGAAGCCACATAAAACATAACCCATATATCATTCTAAATTTGTGATGAAAATATTTTAATGCATAAAAAGCCTGAATAAAACTGAGTATCACTTTACTCAAATTGATGTCTTTGAAGGGTGGCATTCCCTCGTAATTCCCAAATGTAAGTAAAATCCAAAATAGATGGTAACCAATATTCCCCCTCCAAATTTTAAGAATGTGGTATTATTGACATATAAGGACATGTGATATTTTTTGGGGAATCTCTCACACATTGTATCAAAAGGAGGACCATTTATCATCTTATATTACTTCTGTGATTCATAGAAATTTATTATCTCTTTAAAGACTCTAGTTGGGTCAACTATTTTTAGGTATGGCACCCTCCCAACAGGATTCTACATTTGATCAAGATTTATTATCTATAAATTAGCCTAGAAGGTTATTTCATTTTTATGGAATTATATTTTAATGTTCCACAAAAAATAATAAAAATTTGACAATGAAACAGTTATCGAATTTATCACTTGATGGAATAACATATCGTACTCGCTCAACAACTCACTACCACATGAGCAATTTCTCTTACACTCGATAGAAAACTACAATAAGGAAATAAAGATGATAATTATCATATTAAATAATATCAAGGGTTATGGGATTTATAATACATGAGACATGATATTGAGACCATCATTAGTCATGCACATGAAATGAATATTCCCACTATTATAGCTCAATTGAAAATTACTAGCAAGGATGAAACTAGTGTGGCCACACTCAACATGTTCTAGTGTCTATTACAACACTCTAGAAGAAACCACATAACCAAATTCCTCCATTAATGTTGATTATATATTAATATTTCAATAGACTAAAGGAACAAATTGAAACTTTCCTCTCAGTATTTGAAGAATGGTGAGACATAAAATTATATCTTATAAAATGAACAAGATCGAGGTTATTTTCTCACATCCATTCAAAAAACACCCTCCAGCATCCAAAGACTATAGAGCATAAAAATTTAAATAAATACCCATGCCTGAGTATCCTTGAATCTGTTGTTACATTATTATATCTTAATTAAATATAGTTTAGATCACTTGATATGTCCAAATATTTTATTAATCGGTGTTAACTATGTACATGTTTCAATATCACATTACATTTGAAAAAATAAAATTAACATGATTGTTTTATTTGAAATCATAAATATTCACAATATAAAATAAAATTATAAAAACAAAAATACCACTCGTACCAATCTGGGGATGGATATATAAGATTGGGTTGAGCTTATAATCTCTGTAATTGAATTCAGATGTTGAATGTTAACCAATAATAAATAAATCATGGATAATATATTTTGAATAATTGATGATCATTTAATTTTCTTTTAATAAAAAAAAAGAGTTTTAAAATTATATATCGATATAACTAATTTTTTAATAATTATATTTTAATATAAATATTTTTTTTACTATTGATGGAATGTATAATTACAGACATTCCAATAATATTGTAAATCCCTCATTCCAATACATACTAAGTGAATTAGTGAGGTATTAGCCGGATAAAAAACCTATTTCATCTCTTGATACAATCCCATATGTAGTGGGACTACATAATTTCCGGACACATATATATTTTATAATGTCAAATATATTCATCAAATAGATAAAATATACAACATAATCAATTTTCATTATATCATATATTTATCTCTATTTAAAAAACTAAAATTCAGAATATTAACAATTTCCTCTTTTAAAATGACCAAAAACCATCCTGGGAAATATGTTGTATGGTATCGATATCATATATCCATTGTATAACATAAGACCCATAAATGGATTTTGATATAGATGATAATATATTATTAGTATCACTTCGATATTTCATGAGAAGAAAATCATTTATTTTTAAAATCACTTATTTAAAAGAATAAATTGTAAAATATTAAATTTAAAAAAATTAGAAGATAATGTGAAACAGGTTATTGAATGTTCAACACATTATGTTTTGATTAATTTTGGAGCTTATTTTCATGTTATATAAATTAGCATAATTTTTAACATTTTAGAAAACAACTACCATATTTATACAATGACAAGAAGATTAATCTTATCGATTTTTTTGTGAAATTAAAACATTTATAAAAATTAATAAATAAAATAATTATTTTGTAGTAAAAACAATTCAATAACTAATTCTAAAGAGAATATTGATATGTAAGTAAAAAATACATGATTAAATAGAAAATAATGTCTGTGTTACATAAAATTATTCTTTCAGTCTCATGAGTACGTAAAGGTAATAAAATTAACGGGAGTAATAAAATTTAAAATTTATTCAATGAAAAAATATAATTTGTTATAAGATAAAAATATAATAAAATTCCCCCAACATAGAAATAAAAATAAAAAATCCAATATAAAGATTAAATTATGAAATAAACCCATACAACATGTTTTACAGTCTTCGTATGTGATTTAAAAAACATCTCTAATTATTTTATTTTATTTTAATTCTACTAAAAAATAAAATGAATTATTGTAAAGTCATATGTTACCCACATATAATATCTCAATATATATTTATTAATATATCCTAATTAAATTTATCATTTCAATCTCTTGATATTTTTTATTTCCATGAAAATTATAAATCGATTATTTTTTGTCATTCTTATTTTATCATAGATTCATAATCTATAAGATTCAAATTATGATATAAATATAATAAATATTAATTATTTAAATATTTTTTTCTGTTTTTAAATTCATACATAAATGTAATATATTGGACATTATTTACACCATTCATGGAGACCTAAATCCATATGAACCGATGAATATTGTTTTCATTACGAAAAATTTGTAGATATTATTTTAGAATTATAGTTTAAAAATTATGTCTTCTATAACACAAATAGACAAATATATATATAATCATTTTTTTGATTATTCTAGTAAAATGGAGATAAAAATGGTGTCTCTTCATAGAAGAGATAGTCTACTCTTAAGAATGGGTGATGTTGTGGTTTTCAAAAAGATTAGATAGTAAGAATGTAGAAATGATATTATAATAAATATGTAAAAACATATCATTTATATTATATATTAACTATAATCCCATCATAGTAACTGTACATTGAATATAGTGATAGAAATTTATTTGTATCGCTATGTGGAAGTAGTTTTCCACGCATGGGAACACAGTATAAGTTGACATACCATTTTATTGAAAAGAGGTTGAATAACAGTGGTAAAATAATAATAATAAGATTTCATCATATTTAGGGAATTATGATATTATTTTACGATAAATGAATTTTATTTAGAAGAGGTAGAAGAAGAAGTAAATTGAAAGGGTTCATGTAGGATGATAACAAATAATTCAGTAGTCCTAATTTATAACCATTTCTAAATTATGTTTTAAAGAGTCGTCTAAGAATATTACCACCTATAATTAGTTGATATAGTAGTATAGAATATAATTTTTTATACATGTTTTCTTCTATATGTTTCAAAAAAATTTATTAAAGAGATAAGATTGGGTGTTTTTATAAGTGAGGGAGAGGAAACACATTATGTTTTTAAAGGATCAAAAAATAATTACATCATATCCCTGAATTTAGATTTATAGTGGTTAGGTATTAAATTATTTTATATAATTAGGAATTAATATGACCATACAAAAAGAATTAACATGTTTAATTGAAAACAACACACTCATATCTTGGTTTATCCATCTGTAAACCCATTTTAACCATAACTGTTGTAATAAATTTCTTTACTATTAATTATGAAAAAACATATAGATATTTCGTTAAATAATTTGGATATTATTATTCATAATATAAAATCTATTTTATTATATTCAATCCATAGAAGTGGAATAATTTTAAATTAATCCCACATCACATGATAAAAAATGGATTTCTGGAAACATATTTTTTCATTGGAATTAAATTTCTTTAAAAAAAATGCCTACAAAATTTATTAAAATGATAGTAATTGGATTTTTAATTATTCAAATAAATTATTTTTAATTTAAATCGCTTTTAAAAGAATATTTTATTTGTATATACATGAAACATTAAGGTCGTGTTAAATAAATATCGTTTTCCACTTTTAATAAATAAATGAAATTGTAATGAATGTTTGAAAAATTAAATCTAAAGAAATTTTGAAAAGAGTATTTTCAAAATAATGTTAATTTATTCAAATTTATTTTCTTGGAGAATTAAATATTAATAATATATTTTTTTCTAAAGAAAACAAATATTGAGGGAAAATGTGTTATTAAAGAATATAATGAATTTAATATAAATTAATTGAATATTTCTTCATATATTTAAATTATCTATAAACATTTTTAAATATAGTTATTTCTATTCATATTCTAAATTTAAAGGCATGTTTATAACTTTATACTATGATAAAATACAATTATAATTTTATTTAAATCTATTATATGATATTGAAAAAGTTCAATCTATTTGCGAAGAATTATAACCTAAAATAACTATGTGTCATGTTATACCCGTCATAAAATTAATTTCATTCCCATTGTTATGTTTTGATATTTCAAAAAAATTACGATATCCCTTTTTCATCACATCCTCATGTTACCACTTAGCTTCCTCCAATTTATTATTTCATACTATATCATTAACTAAGTGAGGGGTCATTTTTATAGCTATTTGTTTATATGATATAGAATTTCCATTGGTTGTTCCTCATAAGAATATTATTTTTCCATTGTTGTGAAATATATACACAAAAATTATGATGGATTAGATATCGACTTCTTATGGATAGATAAATTTAACACATAAAAAAATATAGAGTAATGTTATTGAAGTTCAAATCAATAATCAAACATCCAAATATGATTAGGAATTTATAATTGTATAATATACATGAGTCTTAGCATCTCGTAACATAAATATCCATTTCCTACATCTATAGACACATATATAATAATACCATTCCACCAACATAAAATTCTAAATACCACTAATGAATTTCCTTAAAATTTTTTATTAACCATTAGCTATTATTATTTACTTTTGAAAGGATATTACATTCACTACCATTTCTTAATTTATACTAGTTACACTTATATTTAATTGAAAATATCATTTAACCATATTGATGTTCTTCACATATATCCATAGGGTGATTCAAAATTATTATTCAAGATTTATTGGGTAAAATACGTTGTTCTATAAAAAATCCATCAAATGGTGGGGGTTGATCCTAAAAACATTTTAATCCACATTAAAATAACTCAATATGAATTATAGATTATAAATGGTCTGCTAAAATGTAACTTTTTTTGGATGATATGAAGTGATAAAACTCAACTATATATCTATATAATATTAGAGATATATCATTTAGGTCAATTAAATCCTCAGATGAATATTATATATAATAGAGTGGTGTCCTCCATTCAATCATACCACTTCTTTAATGTATAACCATGTTAGAATCTCTAGAGGGAAACACTTTTTAAGGGAAATAATTTTTTTATTTTCATATTCAAGTTAACTATAACCGACATAGAATTTAGAAATTTATATGTTTGGGGGAGTCTATAGACAAAATCATCAGTTTTGTGTTTATATTTCTATTATAGTTTTGATAATATTATAACAACACCTAATAATTATATCTCATAGTCTTAATATATTGAAATTCCATGATCTGAGATACAATCACTATAATATATCGATTCATGTTTTCCCAAGACAAATTAAATTTTATATATCAATAAATATTCTTAATTATAGGATGAAAATAGAATTAAAAACTATGAGAATATTCTTATAGATCCATCATTGATGATGGTATTTATTGGACACTCATTCAGTTCTTTAACAATATCATTTCTTCAGGATAAGGAATTATTTCTTAGATAATAATTATATTCTTCTATTATTCTATAAATTTATTATGGATATTATAACCCTTTTCAGGGATTTTTTTATTGATTAGTAATATAATAAAGATCTAATATTATCTCATTCATAATGATTTCATGATTAGTTGTTTAAAATAGATTAAATTTTTTTATCTTATAACCCTCACCATATACAACACAAAATGGACTTTTTGAATTTGGGCACCGTCCCCCATGTTCTTCATCATAGATTGGATGTGAATGGATAACAATGAATATTTTATCAAATCCAAAAATTTGATCAAGAATACACATAAATTTTAATTTGTAATTATATACATTAAACATTTATTATTACTATATATTTCTAAGTATTCCCACACAGATCATGCCTCTATAGTATCAATGAAACGATTTTTTTCCAAATAAAAATAATATGTTGGTTAATTTGGCACATTAATTTTTAATTATTGAGGGAATTATGTAATAACCATGAACATATAAATGAGTAAACTTCCATGTACGTCCCTTGATTCATCACTATGGAACAAAAAACATTATCGTCAACAGGGTACTATAACAATAGGTTCAGTAACCAAACTTCTCTCATGATAATTAAATTAATATTTTCATTCATCCTTACAAAAAAATATAACCCAATTATGATTCAACTCAATTATTGGATAATATTGTCCTAGAATATTTCTCACATTTCTTTGATAGTAACCATCAAATCTATGAGAAATATGGATCACACATTACATTTTCTTTTAAGAAATTTATCTATAACTTCAACCGTTAAAGGAGACATTAATATACTATCACATTGAATATATAACATAAAAATAAATCCTTCTGAAATAAAAATTAATTTTTTTTAAATATTTCATTCAACAAATCTTCGCATGAGTCATTAGAAAAATTCACAAATATTATTCATTATCTTATTTTTAATTTGAATATAAAACAATAACATCTCTATAGACATCAAAAAACATATTGGTAATCTAAAAAATGTATATACATTAAATCATTTAATATGGTTATTGAATTGTTAAGTCCAAATTTCATTACAATAAATTTATAATTACAATACCTAATATTGATGAATGTCATGGTTATATCCCCTGACATGGCCCTTAACTTATGTTATCAGGATGGAAGATAAATTATGGGAAACATATTTAGCATCATTTAATTTATTGAAAAAATATTCAATACAATTATTTGATACCTGTTGTGGATAGTAATTTTTTTATATTCTTATTAATCAATGAAAAGACAAATTAACTAATCATTATTTATAAAATTAATAAAACAATTCACCCCTTGTGAATCATAAGGGAATAAATAACCCTAATCATTATTATCATGGTGATACTATATTAATTATATCAACAAAATGCATGAGATTTGATGTGTAATATTTCAATTACATGAACCATTTGGTATGAGTTGTACTAAAAATCAAATATGAGGATTTTTTGGAAGATACATTCCACTGACATCAATAATTGAGGATATATGAGTTTTAATCCCACCAGGAGGAGTTTTCATTTCGATTGTAGAATCAAACCATGGAGGTGGTGTTTTTATAACCCTACAAAATTCATTTTATATGAAACTATAGGAGAACTGGAATAAAATAATTAATTTTATATCCTAGAGTCAATAATATATGTATCGTTCAACATTGTTCTAAGAACATCTTATTTGGTTGTTTTATTTTCATGATCTTGGGCTTCTCTTATTGGAATATTTTTTGTATGTTTTCTTGATATTTGATGTATTAACTTTAATAGTGAACCAT
Source organism: Viscum album (assembly GCA_963277665.1). NCBI lineage: Eukaryota > Viridiplantae > Streptophyta > Magnoliopsida > Santalales > Viscaceae > Viscum > Viscum album. The sequence goes on along the minus strand of OY728145.1, from coordinate 1,920,514,693 downwards.
TTAATTATAGTTTAAGTGAAATACATTGATGGATTTTCCCCTTTTAATTTATTTATGAGAATAAAATAAAATTTAGACGACTAGAATAATCTTTTTATTTTTAGTAATGTATGATTGTGTTTCCATAGATAGAGATCATGTGTTTTAAAATCCTCATTTCAATTTTCCCACTATAATTTTTTTTCTCACTCCCCATCTTTATATATTTATCTCCATCATACTCATAAATACTGTAGAATTATTTATTTTTTTAGAAAAATATTATACAATAACTTCATATGAAATGATTTTTTGGGAGACTTGTTCCTTGTGAAGTATTTTTATTATCCAGTTAGTGAAATAATCTATTAAACTCTCCGAATTAGGTACATCATATAAATAATGACATTCTAACCTTATAATGATTTATTCTTTACAAAAATAATTTCATATTCAATTTGTATAATAATAATGAATCGTCTCTACAGATGTACTCATTTCGGATTAGGGAATATTGTTTTCAAAGGAAAGTATATTGAAATACGTCCCCTAAATTATCACTATTTACTACACATATATACTATTTTTCAGAATCAATTTACACTATTGAATTTCAACCCTCATGAGAAGAAAAACTACCACGTACACCATATCTGTTTTATTACTTCCCACAACTAGAAATATCACTTTAAATAACCTTATACATTATTCAACTATTGATGTGGTTTTCATCCATTGAATGATGGAGGATATCATTTCATGAAAATGTTTTACATAGTTACAGAACATTCCAGACCAGTAAGTCCCTATAAACTCCAATGGTTTTTTTCAATGTCTAAGTAATATCCCCCAATATAGTTATAATATCTATTGATCTAGCTCTATCTTCATCCCAAACATTATAACATTTTAAGGAGTATAATCCCAATAATTATTACAAAAAATTACATGATTTTGAATTTGTATCCTTGGATCCTTTTCTAGAAAAAGAAATATATTAGACCAAATCATAAATTTAGGAATCAAAATATATATTTCTGATATTTCTATAATTAATAACATAAATTGAACATTATTCATTGCTAATCTTGGATAAATAATACTAATACCATTGCAATCATTATCAAAACATAAAATATATTTTCAAATATTTTATTACAATTTAAAATGGAAATGGGAATTAGCCCAACCATATACCTAAAATGTGTAAAATGAGGCCCATAATCAGGGAACTAACACCATGCACCAAAATGAGCATCGATATAAAGTGGAAGAATTCATTTTTTTGTTAGTAACCCTTGAAATTTGTGTTCCCAAAACCATATGAAATTGTGGTATATTTGTATTGTGGTGTAATTATAGGAAAAAACACAATAAAAACACAAAAAATTACATTATTATATTATTTTTCAATTTTAAATGTCCTCATTATCATTCATTTGATTTTTTCATATAAACTATGATTTTGTACATCTAGTTCCCAATGGAGAAACAATAATTACTATAATACCACTTGTATAAATTTTATTAATAGTATCCTTGAGTTGGTGGTCCATTTATTACATTATTAATTGATATAAGATATTGAATCCCAAGGAATAGAATATTTTATTATTCCATGTAATCTAATTGTACACCTAAATATTATATTACAATTGAAAATATAAAACAATTTTTTTAGAAAAATCATTATTCCTACATGAATATCATTGCATATCAATTACTATATAATTAAAATAATCATGGTGAAGGAAAAAATTGATCGGAGTAAGCCCAAGTACTCACTAAAGAATTGTTATAATGAAATATATCTTATAATGAATATAGAATGAATAATATGGAAGGAATAAATGAATATAAATTAATTTTAAATAAATAATCTCATTACCATAAAACATGTCAATAGATATCACAAATAATCAAATAATTGTGTGGAAATCATTATCTAATTTCATAATGATTCAATTCATAATGATAGACATATTAACCTTACCATCAAGGCATCATTCCATGTCATCATATAGAAATGTGTATGGCCTCGTCCAAAAAACTAACCCTTTTTTCATTCATACATCTTTTTGATTCATTTGGTGCTATGATATTTATGTCCCCACATATCTCATAATATTTCCAAATCATGTAATATAAGAATTTATATTACAAAAAAATGAAATTGATTTATATTTATTCAATATTTTTGTTAGAGAATCCCAAATATGAAATACTGATAGATTCCCTATTTAATGAGATAATAAATCATGAAAAAAAATATAGCATAGAATAATTATATTATATCCTCATTAAATGATAATGTTTTAAAATGTTTATTTAAAAAGAATAAAAGAGATTTAAAAATTCCATGATAATTTTTTAGGTTAATAATATTTCACATTAAAATATCATAATTTATATTAAACATTATACAAAATTTGATGTAAAACCTTTTTTTAAAATTAACCTTAGATGCATTATCTTTTGTGTTAGTAGGAAATCTTATTCATTGCATATACATAAAAGTCTATATCAATTTATCATTTTTGATAAAAAATCAAAGGTAACACATTTTGAAAATGAGCATAAGATTCCGTTTAAAAATATAATTGAATATCAAACTTCGGTAGACATTACATTAATAAATTAGAGTAGAATTGTTTAACAAATTGAAAATTTGATAATGAAAATATGGTAATGGATGAAAAATATTTTATATCTAATAGAAAATAAGGTAAATTTTTCATTAAAGCATTATTTTACTCTCTCATATACATAATGAGAGGAAATTGAATGGAAGAAAATTAATTTTCAAAATGGTCTAGAGGAAAAAAATATAGTAGAGAATAATATAGAAATATCATAATATTCAACCAAATTATGGATAAAAAAATAAATTAGGAACAATATTAGGATTATGAAATATATCGTTTACTCTGGTCTTGCATGTTTCGTATGTTATGTTATCCACCAAAATAATAAATGTAAGTTTAATATAATTCTATATAAAAATATAATACAAACATTTAATGTCATTTATATTCCACTAAAAATATTTCAACTCAAATTTATTAATAATTCCTTATTTAAATTTTTATTTCTAGGTGTTCAATGTTTTTATATTAATGAGAGTATTAGTATGAAAACACTATTTATGGATTATTGATCATGGTTCCCAAATATCAATTATTTTTATTTTTATATAAATTCATCACATACTCAATATATATATATATATATATCAATAATACCAAGTGTAGATAGAAAAATAATTTTCCCCCCTCATTGAAATGGTGGGCTGTAATTACACATGACTGATATTTTAATTTTCTAATGTCAAGAAGGAAAGAGTGATATATACTAGTTTAACAGAATGTATTTTTAATTGTATCATAAATAAAACACACACACACACACAGATATATAAATATATATATTAATTATATCAATATTAAAATACAAGTATAATGCAAATAAAAAATAAAAATCTTTTTTCATGGTGGAGGTGGTTGTCTACACGTACTCATTAATGAAGTGATTGTTTTATAAATGAATATAAGTTAAAAGAGAATATAAGATTTATAATATAAAAAATATAATTATTTCATTAATATCATACATAAATATTAAACCCACTATAATTAACATCCCTGAGAGATGTTAACAGAACACTAATTGGTCCACAATGCGTTGGAAGTAGTCCACAGGTAAGATGAGTGGTTCCATTAATTCTCAATTGATTGAAATTATATGAATTTACTGGTTATATGTTCATAATAGAATATCATTTTATTGGGGAAACATTATTTATTATTTTATTATGAATATTATTGATTTAAAGGAGGTAGAATAATAAATAAGCTGAAGGGGTCAGGTATGAAGATTAATAATTCTTTAATGAGCCACCATAAGATCACTTATTACGGAAGAATTGAACGGTGTTTTTAGATGTCAAGAACCTATATATAGTTTCAATTTATTTATAGAATTTAATTTGGTGGGTTTAGGTCATCTAAGATGGATGAATGTGATTAAAAGAAGAATGAAATGGGGGCGTCCTTTTATATGTTGTTAGCGGACAAACATTGAATTTAAGAAATTATTTAAATATTATAAATATTTATTAAATAATAATTCACTGAAATAGAATGGAATTATTTAGTATTATATTGTAATGTCTAAAAATGGCCTCAAGGATGAATTTATACATGGTTAATTGAAAAGAAAACTACTACATTTTGGTTTTATCCCAAAATAAAACCATTTTGACCGTAACCCCTATAAATACTTTTTGCAGGTTTTTTTTATTAATTAAGATCTAAAATTATATTTTAATCTATAATAAATATTGAAATTAAAATTCCAAATATGTAATCCCTTTTACCAAAGTCAATTCCAATAATTTATAGAATTTATTTTAAAATTAAATAAGCAAAATTCGAAAATAATTGTTTTTATTTGTAGAATTTTATTCATATTTATAAAATTTATAAGAAAAATAAATTTAAAAATAAATTAAAATGAAATGAATTTTTTTTTAATAATTTTGAATAACTATTGTTACATTTAAAACCATTTAAATGAAAAATGCAACATTATAATTTCTCGTAATGATAAAAGAATTTCATTAAAACTCGGTATTTTCCACTATTCATCAAAAGTCATTAATTTGATAAAAGTATTATATACTTACAATAAAATATTATTAAAATGATTATTTAAAAAATAATTTCATTTAAAAATATAAATTATCCAATTTTAATAGATGTATTTGTAATATTTTTTGAATAGTTTTTTTTAACAAAAAATATATTTTTGAATCATTTAATAACAACACAAAAAATGTAGTACATATTTAATAATATAGTTACTTTTTTCAAAAAAAAAACATTAAAAATTGATTATTAATCTTTATATAAAATATTTAATGGTTAGTATATAATTTTATAAAATATTAATATATATTTAGTCTCAGGTTCTCATTTATCAAAAACAATTGATGATATTAATTTTATGTAATGAAACAATATATCATAAAATATAATATTCTTACAATGTTTTCGACACTAACTATCCTGGTTATTTCTCTCTTCTTTCATTGGATTGATTTGCGTATAAAATAAACCATATTCGATGATGAAGTCATCTATGGCGTGGTTAATTCAATAAAAGAAATACAAGGAGATGAAACATTTTACGATCCACAAAATGTCCACAACTATAATAGGAGAAGAAGTTTGATATTTATAGTTTCATGCTATGAATGACTATTAGTTTGATAGTCAGATAAAAAAAATTATGGTCTATTATAATATTTAATTAACAACTTCTTCAATTTAGTATTTATATAATACCTCTAACTCCATCCAATGGTAATAATTAAAAGATATTCTATGTATGCACACATAATCCTTGGATGAAGGGTATTTCCAAGGAATAAGATCATCCTAATACTACTAAACTAACCTAAACACTTGTATAATTCTTTCCACCATCATCTAGAGCACGAGTAACACCCCAAACGAACTAAATTATAATAAGAATGATAACAAATATTCATTATTGAAAACATTAATAACCTTTAAAAATCCATCATCGATGGATAATATACATATGATCCAATGATCTTATTACCAATATGAAGAGTATGAGGCAATGACCAAAAATGATAAAGGAAAAGTTGAAGACACAATCATGGCCATGAAACTGTCATTAATTAATAACATCCCAATATATATATACAAATATGACCCCAAGGAAAGTTATTAGACAAGATGAATCTGTAATAGGGAGACACACAGTAGTCTCCGTTGATCCATCCTAGACCAGTAATTTTGATGGTCAAATTCCATGTGGGAATCATTCTATGTAGCTTAGGTGAGTAGAATAAATAGCTCAAACCAATACTTCAATAATAGGATTTAATTAAACATATTTATATATTACAAATATATCTTATTGAATCACATCAGTCTCTAATTCATTGCAAAAGAGGATCCCTGTGTTGGGAAGAGAAGAAATTTGGTGCAAATGTAAATTATACTGATGTTTTTTGGTAGTTTCCCTAACCAAATATTAATACTCTGTGACATCCATCATTGAAAAATATGTTCATTTGACATTATCTTGGATATATATAGTCCCAATGATTGTGATACCAAATCCAATGTGGGTAGGTTTTATCGAGGGAAAATTACAAAAGAAAAATGAATTTCTACAATCACATTAATTATGTTATATTGAGAAGAATAAATTTTAGTGCATAATAGGACTCTATAGATTTTAGTTAAGAACAGTGTTGAATATTGGTGGTATAGTTTTGAAAATGAATATAATATTAATCATTATTTTGTCAAAATACCCTGATATATAAGATAAAATTTGGATGATATTTCTCCCATATAGCTTACCATTGGTCATTATTAAAATAGGGAACATAATACCAACCAAAATATGAATATAAAACACTAATTATGGAACCAACTGTTTAATTATTTTTCAATTGTCATACACCATAACATAATATATAATGTTCTTCACAAGATACATTTACTTCATATTTATAATATTTTTCCATCAACATTCCATAACTACTTCAAATACGCCATCGATAGAATCATTAAAAAACTGTTTTAATATAGTTTCCAATTTTAAATCATTTTATTCTATATTAGTGTTGGTGGGTTTATAAAAAGGTAAATAAAGAAGAAATCATCGAAGGTGAAATAAATTATTTTCCCATAATATCTTGGGAATCACCCTTTCAAGTCCCATGTGAATTCTTCATAATGAAATTGTTCTCCTTATAATTCAAATCCTCGTTAGTGATTTTTATCTAGTGGGAAACCACAAACAAATAAATTCACATTAATGTGATCTTTTAAAAATATTTATTGTATATGAATAGGACCATTTAAAAAATAGTGAGATTAATGTGTCTAATTGGTCAAAAAGTTCACATATATCAATGAAGGCAATTGAATATTCCCATATGATGACCCTTTCTATTATTGAAGTTAATGGTATTCCTAGATTCATTTTATCCATTAACAGGTAAATATATTCCCTTTTTCTTTTTACATTAATCTGGTTTTATTAGATGGACACTAATATAGATATATAATAGGATGAACTCATTGGAGGCTTTGAAAATTTGTGGAAGTAATGTCAATCAATATCGATGTGCATATATAGGTTATTATGGGAAGATAAGAGGACCAAAAACAATTTTGATTAGTTCTAGTCTGTATTTATAATAAAATGAGATGTTTTTTTTGTTCCTTAAGTAGAAATAATTTGTTGGACGTTATAATAATATAGAAATTCATGGGACGGATCTTGATGAGACTACCAATAACATAGGCCTACCGAGTGATCCTTATGGATTAAAACTGGTAGTTAGGATATTTCTTCCTTTACATACATACAAGGTGGATTCTAAATTTGATAAGATTAAAATATAGAGCATAATTTTATATAAACAATCTACACAATGGATTTATAATATTATAGTTATGAACAAAAATAATGAGATGATCTGGGCACAGATTAATTTATAAAATGTTAATCAACAATGTAGAAAAAATGATGCCACAATTATGATCATGAAAAATATAATTGATGACAATTCATTAATTAAATATCTTATATTTATAGATAATCATTCAATTCACTAATAGAAATAAATTCCTCTGAGGTTAGGGAATCCACCAAATTAATAGAACCTCAATTGATATTCCTATACATGCTCATTCTCATTGATCTCATGAATTGTAGCACCAATTAAAAATGAACTATGATTTATATACTCATGAACATATTAAGATGAATCAAAAAAAAATATATAAATTATATTTTAACTAAATACTACCAGTTCTACAACCATATCTCTTAATATTAAATAATATTTGGAAAATTGTAATATTAAAATTTGAACATGAACCCCTTGATGTGTTCTTTTAGATTATCTTTTTTGATATTCATTTTCATTGTGGTATAACACCATGAAATTACGGTCGACCAAAAATATACAGTTGTGATCATTTCAATATCACCACTTCGAAAACTCAATGATATGAATGGTTTATAGTTAATTATATATTACATTGGGCATTTCATTTCCAATATCATTGGAGAATTTCAACACTTCACAAATTTACTGAGTAATGATTTAAACAATCGTTTGGATTAATATTCTAATAAAGCCTTCATTATCCTAAAGAAATATTTATGGCACTCATCGGTAGTAATGTCCCTGGTGTATGTGTGTCCACTAATCTTTTATGTGCATCTTATGGACTGACCTACCCAACAACATTATTGATTAGATAAATGATACAGGGAATTAAAATATTATGTACTATCTTAGATGAATATTCATAGAAAAATAGATATGATATTTTGATATCGAGGAATACTACATTTCATTCAATTTTTTATAAAATAGTTCTGGCACTTCGTGGAAGACTATGATGTTTACCCAATCTCATGTATCAACCGACTTGTGTGTATTCTCAACAATCCTATAATGGACAAGATTATATATGGCCTAATGTTAATCAAGAAACAATATAAAATTAAATTCATTTTGTATAATGTAATAAATTTTAGGGAACTGACTGATATTATCATAGTTTATACTACCCTCAAAAATAATAATAGTAAACAAAATTCTCCAATAAGAAATATTTTTTTTACACCCACTACCCATACCAAACATGGGATATGCACCTGAACAGGGCCTCCCTAAATCCATCCTAGAAAAGAATACATTTTCCAATGATAATAATATTGTTTTTTTGATTTTTTGGATTCTTATACTGAGTAAACCATTCAATAATCATTAGGGTTAAATGAAATATTCAATAATTTTAGGAATACAATACCCTTGTTTTAGGCATGTAACAAGACATGAAGTTGTATATTAACTTTATAAATGATAAATGTGATAAATAAAAATGTAATTGATGATATAGATTAATAATAAACTACCATGAGGGAAGGATTTACCCCTTGCATAATCATTATGAGGGGATTAATGAATGTTTACCCCTTTTATCCAATTATACATTACATCCCTAAAAAAGTGCTCTAGTTATTGTGCTCTAGATAACATATCCTATAAGGTGGATGATCCTAAATATTATGAGATAATAGTATACATTTCGTAGTGAATGGAGGATTTCATAGTGATCATATACAATATTTTTGAGATAAATATACTAGTTTTATCCTGAAGAAGTTTCTAAATGTTATCTATTGTCTGACAGATTAGCCATATAATTGGATACCTCAGAATAGGGGAGTATATAATCGAACATAGCTAAAAAATAGATTCTATATTGTGTAGAAAACAAATATCTTGTTTATTAGAAGAGTTCTCATTAATTCATCAATAAAATGGGGTTTGAATGAGTCCTCATTAAAAAATCATAGTGGTAGATACCCCTACTATAAAACAAGATTTCGATTCACAATCATATGGTACACAATATTTATGAAGCTGTCACACCTGCTAGATTAAGAGGTTGGTTATTTAGAGTAAAAATGATATAGGAATGTGGGGAATTAACTAATAAGTATAATTCCTATCAAATATATGAAAATATTTTCCATAATACATTAGAGATATTTCACATTAAAAAATACACAGTGTGGTTATTTGTAGGTAATGGATTTTAGGAGGCCATAACCCCAAGCTACAGCCATAATATTCATGTTCACTGTTACAACTACTTAATTTTTCTCTGAATGGACAGAGGCTATATTTATCAGGGATTTCAGGATGAAGAACATCATTGACATTGTGAATTAAAATATCATAATCATATGAGGTTATCTTATACATTTTTATCAAACAATATCACATTCTTCTTCTCTTCGTAGTTAATAATGTATCATCTAGAGAAAAACATTGAGTATATCTATTCATCTCACTATAATTCATTAGAAAATCGGTAGATAAATGATTTAAAGATGAATATATCATATATATTTTTAAAAATGGGGGATATAAGAAAGAAATATTTGAAGAATAAACTATTACATTGCTTCTGTACATATCAAAACAAAACCCACACTAAAATAGAAGTGATTATAGAATAACATTTCTATGGAATGGTGGGAGTGAGGCCAATTTTTTCTATTTACCATAACACTAAATTACTCAATGGGATCATCTATTAGAATATTTAATATTATAGAAGGTACTCAGTGAATTATAATTTCCAAATATAAGACATAACATTCATTTCCAAACCTAGTATTCTATTATAATAATATTTCCAGAACCTTCAACTAGATGTTATTCATCATATGGTTCTTATAAAGACAGTTAGAATTTTATATCATAACCATAATTCTACTAGGATATAAACTTCAAAATGTGGATGTAATGTGGGGATAAACATGATCCATACATAACGTCTAATTTAATATACCATAGACCATATTCCAAAATTATGGGTAATGCATAATGACCCCCACTAATGAAGTGATTGTTATGAAATATATTTTATAACTCTAAAATTATTTTAAAATATTTTTTGCAAGGACATTAAAAACTATAGAACCCACATAGAACTAATATAATTTTAAACTAAATGGTCACCATCCCTACAAAAAATAGTTAAAATGTGATGTGGATGTTAATCGTTAATGAATCTAAAATTTCCATAGTGAAAATTTCCATGGGTCCATATTTTTTATTTACAAGAGTTCTATATATAAGTACAAGTGTATGGTACATGGTCAACCTATTACATCGAGAATTAATACCCTTTTCCTGATATAATAGATAAACATATGCAATGAATCATCTTTTAAATGAACTATATATATAATTGATTGTCATAATAATGGAAGGCGTTGATCCATTAATGTACTAAACCAAGGATACATCCACCATATTAATAGTATTAATATTAAAAATACTCCATCCAATATATTTTTTATATCTTGTGGGATATTTGTAAATGGGTCCCACTGTTCTTGAACCAGTTGTAAAAATATAAATATTCTTCCCCTATATTTAATTTAGATAATTTCACTTGAACTTTCATTAAATGAACAACATGTCTATTTATTTCTCTAATCATTGGGAATATTATAACCACATAACCCACTAATTCTATTCCTAGCATCAATGTAAAAAATTATAATTCCCCATTTCCTTCTTTCCCATTTTTATGTGATATATTTCTTAAGGGTTTCATAATTACCTCCCCATATAAAAGAGTCCAATTTTTGTATGGAAATTTATTTATAGGAACTACGTGTGGTTAAATTTATAAACATTAAGGATATTTAATGACTTCAAAATATATCATCATAGGTGCGAACACTTTTTTATCACCAGTATAACCATCCCATATTCATTGTTCAAATAAAAAGGTTTTCACCTCATTTAACTAAAATATTATGGATATTGTCCCCATATATGAAAGACTCTTCAAAATTGATTTCGCTTCACCATCATAGTAGTGAGACATTATTCATCTTTATCTTAATGGATAAATCTTATTTTGGGGAACATTATTCCCTTTTCCCAAAAATATGATCACGATATCTACAATGGATATTATCTTCAAAAATTATACATGACATGATTTCTATCAATATAGGATACATGGTGATTCACCGATCCTCCTTCATGGTCCTATACACCATATTTTGAATAAATTTACTATATTTTACCATTAATATAATATAAACATTTTATATGGAGTGTGCCTTCAGTCCTACTACCACACTTATAATAATTTGTAGAATAATTTTTTATAATTCCCCCTTTCTCTATGATGACTTGGTCTCCATCTCTTTACTATGTGGACTTGTACTAAGGTAAAAATAATTTACCCCTAAAAACATTAAGATTTCTTGAAGGGACATTCTCTACTAGAAATATGAATATCCTGATTCATATAAATATAATATAAATAGTGATTTTGGGATCCTAAATGGTCATCCAAACCTTAACATTTTAAAATGTCCCATTAATCCATAGTTTTTTATCCGTTATAGTGACAATTCACTTACCTAATTAATATTTAGTATGGAAGGAATTATCACGATTACATGTATATGAGTTGATTGTCTATAGAGGATGCAACAAAATAAATTATACTACTTGACAAAATTCACTTCTCCCTATGTTTGAGTTTCATCCATAATGGAAGATGTCTAAAAACTATGTGTGGATTAATTTCCATCTGATTGGGATGAATATTGAAAATAATATCAAATGTCTCAGTACCACCTAAAATATGTAATAAATGTCCCCTATACATATGTTTTAGATCCATATTGTGTTTTTTTAAAAAAATATACATTGGGGATGGTTTTTATCCTAACATGATGTAGTGTGATTCCTGAATAATTAAAATGAAAAAAATCATAAATTCCCAAAAAAACCTTCCCACCTTGTTAAATAAACCATGATTAATAACTGGGCTCATCCATTCTCATCAACATGATTTTTTCTTCAACAACATGTTAAACAGAGATTAGTAAAAATCATACATTGGAAAAGTTAATCTCTTATGTACATGATAATAGGTACATGTGTCCTTAGTATGGGTTTTTTATATCATACACATGTTATGGTATTATGTCTCACATATTTCATATCCATCTATTTCATAAACCCATACCTAAAAATATATATATTTTTCTCTACCAAGCCATTTGTTTTCATTATAAACCCAACTCACATGACCACAAATGTTTTAGATGAGATCCTAATTAAAAATAACTAAAAGAGTGGTTACTAATGATAGGATGAAAAAATGGTAAAACATGTATGCCCTTGAATTTAACCTAAATGGTCTAGACTAGGAGGAAGACATTGATTTTTTGTGAGTCCAATCTACTCAAGGGGCCCAAATATATTGTAATATATATAAACTTAGCCATAGATAATTTTTACCCAATAAAGATCACTGTGGTATGATTATAAACTACAATATTGAATGTCCTTGTTACAAGAAATTAAATTCCATGATAATTGAGTCTTAACACCATGACCAAAAAATATATAAATATTACCTCATCGTTTCATGATGTTAAAATAGAAAAACCATTATAAATTATAACCCTTTATTGAAGAAAAAATTCCCTAACTTTTCTTAACATAGGTTATTGAGACATCCCTTATCTTTTATAAACATGATAGTACATGAATTATGCATCGTGTGTTGACTGTCAAATATTTCTACGAACCAAAGTTTTCCCTTAGTAAGGTGTGTATCAGGATTTTATGGAACCTCTTATTTAATATTCATTTTAATCTAAATACACTAAATATTATCCAATTCAATGTCAATCATATGCATCTTTGCCTAGAAAAAGGACATAATATCCTTGTCAGAATTATTATGATTGTAATAAATATTTCCAAATATATTTTATTAAATGTAATTTTTATTTTAATATATGTACCATACAATTATTACACATCTTTGAACATTGATAAATGATATTCAATATATCCATCTCCCATTTATAGTGTTTTGTAGTATTAATGACATCGAGATTCCAAATTTTCTCATTTTTTCACACATCTCCCTCAAAAAAATTTCCATGATTTTGGACAATATTTTGTATATAAATTGGATGAATATTTATAAAAATGAACAATAGTCATTTATAATAAACTTATTAAAAACCTAAACATTTTATGATATATTCATTGTACATGGTGGACAATCAACCATAAAGGTATGAATGATAAAAATTAAAATAATTTCTCAAAAAATTATCATATTTAGATAATTGGAATAGTAATGATTGGAACATAAAAATTATAGGTTTATACTTCATAGGACCCATTTTATGACCCTTTTAAATGATTTCATGACCCTTCCATTGAATATAAAATTCCTTATTTGTTTTTATCATATATCATTTCCTTGATAATGTGTTTGTACTCGGTGAAATGAATTCCCTAGTTTATGAACCCTGTATAGATAACATTCTGTATAGAAACTAAATAATTTTTCATGTGTTTTATTATAAAAAATTATTCCATGGAACTAGTAATGAATACTAATGAAATTAAGGGACCCACATCTTGAAAATACATAACTTCCTCAGGATCATATATATGAGCCCTCAACCCTTCAACTATAGTTGTATTATCATTGGTAATTTACCACTAAACTATTTGAGACATAGAATCATTGAAATTGAATTACTTATGACAAATTAGTTCTCATATTTCATCGATATGTTTTCCACACTATATACTCACTTCATTAAATATTTGATTCATGATATAGCCATACCATTGTATGACTATTCAAGTGGATATGACCTCATAGATTGTATCAAACAATATTTTGTACAAGTTATTTCATAAAGGGTGTGACTATGATTTGATTATCCTTATTGGGGGACCTATTTATGGGACCACACACCATAGGATATATAGTCTTCTATATATAACTGTAAATGGAATCCCCCTTTCTATGGTTGTCCATTAAATGTTTCCAGTGTTCAAGAACCATCCACGTATATCATTTTTTTAATACACCAAATCACTGATCAAGTGTTTCAATTTTTTAAATTCATCTATAGAACATGTTAATTATATTTATCAGCTTCATGGTACACTATAAATAAATATTCATGTTTTCAACTTGATCGATAATATGACCCCCAACCAATCCACTAGAGGCCTCATTTCTATTAAAAAGTTTATCCAGTATATTTGGTCCTTGAAACCATTGGAATGGAAATCATTACCCATTTTTGGTTCTAGAAAATCCTAGACATGTATAACAGGTCATTATTTTCATATTCCAAAATCAATGGAACAAGATTTATACAACCCATAACCCAATTATTCATGTTGATTCATCATCCTTGATGTTAAATTAGTATATAGTATACCGATTCATAATTCAATTATGCACGATTCCTAAAATTATATTGAATGATAATTTTTTAGGACATAATATCATGATATAGTATAAATATAGAATATTTTTCGTCGATGACCATCTTTGTAAAAATTGTGTCTGAATCCCTTATATAAAATAATATGGACCATGTTGAGATGCATATCTTATATCGAGGGACCATTTGATCAGTAGATCATATATCCCATAGATCTTACATACAAGCCACTGAATAGAATATAGAGTATCTCCTAACCATGGAAAATTTTCACATTATCCCTATAACATGTTAAATAATTAGAGATGAACTCATCACACTATAGTGATTCACAATCATATTCGACACCTCATTCCAATTTCATCACCCTGATTCAATCTCTTTGATACAATATTCCCTTCGTAAATGTTCTTTATATTTAAAAATGTTTTATTTTTTCCAATAATAATGGTACAAGTAAATGAATTTAAAAAAAATCATATAGTCCAAGAAATATGAACATTAACATTAGAATTAAATGGTAATATATTTTCAACTAAAAACAATATAAAATATGTGGTTACACCTAATTAAACAATGTTTGCATAATCAAAGAATCATGATATTCATCATAATGATAACAATTAAAGGGTGTTCTGGGTAAAATAAAACTTTTCGATCATAAGACATGTAGTTTTTGTGATATCAAAGAAATTAAAAACACAAAAAAGTGACAATAAACTTGTTATGATACAAATATCCAATGGGAGGCCTAATGAAAAATCATTTACTATCTAGAAAAATCTTCCAAATAAGACACATAGTAAAAATTAATTTAAATAAAATGAAATATAAATAAATATTATATGGACAATCATCATACAGAAAAGTCACACCATCGTACCAAACAATCCATCAATATTCTGATGGACTATATATAAATTTTCATTAATTTTAGTTATACGAATTACAGTTCCTATGTCACTCATAAGATTAAATAACATCGAGAAATTTTTTTACTTTAAATATATTATCATAATATTTTGGGTGATGAATAATTTTACATGTATTATTTATAGTATTTTGTAACTAAGATTGTTTTATAATTATAAAAGAAGTAGTAGAGAAAATTACCTCAACCAATGAAGCTTAAAATATGTCATGTGTTGATAAATCTATATTATTTAAGAGTTTCATTATCTTACAGTGTCACCCATAATTGGCCAAATACAAGGTTATCCTAAAATAAGGTAAGGTTTATCTTATAAAAGGAACATAAGACCCCCAAATATCTATGTATCTACTTCAGAGTTACTATTAATCGGTCTAAATTATACAATGATGTAGTGTCTACCTTTTTATCCCATTTTAGTGACTCCCCTCTCAAAATAACGTTGATTATGGCCTCTTCGACCACATTAGTAATCTTGTTTTCTTCTTCCACTTTATTATCATCATCACATATTATGTATTGTATAAAAGACGACTCTTTTTTGGAAACAAGAATTCTCATTCCTAAATATATTATTAATGTACTGGTGACCAAATATTTATTCCTTATAACATGATGTTTTACTAAAGGACCCATTAATATGTTTAAATCCCATTGTTGAACCCTCTTCCATTGACACCCTCAGTTATAGGTCCCTACTCTGGAGCCTCATTGTGACCATCTTCTTCACTATAGCATGGAGTGAACAATTATATATCCCTCAATAAATTTGTTCCTTGAATAAATATAACTTTTGGTACATTCTATACATGAAATATTCAAATTGGCCAGTTATATGAATGATATAGATATCAACCCCCACTCATCCAAAATAGTTGTTAACACAATGTTATGTAACAAATGATTTGACACAGTCCAAGAGAAGGATCATATAAGAATTATTGAACCTGGTTAATGAGAAAGGGACTCATAGTTACATACATTTAGATGATTAATGTAGGACAATTTTTTTCTCTAGTTATATCTGGTTGGTGGGAACATGATTTTTTAGAATAAAGGACCATTGTTCCATGATGTGGAACTACACAAATTAACACATATTAGCCTATTAATGGACATAATAAAATAGTATAGAGACAATGTTTTGTAAATAAATGATTGTGTACATTTTTCATCTATTATAGTATAAATATATATATCCTCAACCTCAAACTTACTATTGAGAATAATTTCATATTTTTCAAAATTGTTGTGGAATCTACCACAACCATTTTAAATATGCATTTTTTTCATCACCCAGATGGTCAGTATGAATAAAAATATGTTATAGAAATAATTTTTTAATTAGTATGATAAAAACTAATTATTCTCATCAAATATTACATCCGTAATGGATATGTTATAATTTTAATATCAACCTATATTAAGATATTTTAGGTTCCAACTTACGCATAATATATTAAAAAATATGAGCATTAGAACATTAACCTAGTATACTAGGTATGAATCATTTTTCACCCCTATTGCTACATCCTATTGAAGGATGTTGCACAATATTTGATTTCTCACTAATGGTTTAAAAGATATTGATTCTTAGTTACATATATATGTGTCCCTAAGGAGACTATAAGAGATAATAAGTAATAATTCTTTCATAACATGCTACTAGGTCAATTAAAATAGGAATAATATAGTGTAAAACACATACACGAATTATGGTGAGGCTTCTTATCAGTTAACCATAATTATTTGATCTTGATATTAATCAATGAAGATTTTGGTTCTAGTAGGGACTAAATCATAAAGATTTAGAGGTTGAACATGTGGGTACACTAATGTTTATTTTTTCAGATAATTTACCACCAACTACATGATCTGTAATAGAAAATTTATCTGTGATCATCATCATTATAGTCACTCTATAAATCTTCATCCACAACCATATCCCAAATATATCACAATATATATAACTAAGGTTAATGAATCTCTATAGGTTCCAAAAATATGATGGGAATGATAAATTTAATTTGGTTTCTAATAAAATTCAATGAATATTAGGCAATTGGTAAAGTTGGAATTTCTTATTTTTTATCCATCATGGGCTACATTATCTATTACATCTACAAGTGTACTAGAAACTATCATTCTCTAGTATGGATGATGAAATATACCTAGACCATGATAGAATGTATTACTAAACCCAGGTCCAAGAGGAGCGCGTTGACACTATAATTTTCATGTTCATAAGTGTTTGCTTTGGGAGTGGTCACAATCCGGAAACTATCTATATTTTTATCTGTTTAACATAAAATCACATTGGAATCTATGAACTATGACATCATCATCCATCTATCCTGATTTTGGAATACAATGAAAACATCCAACAAAAAAATTTATTCCCCACTATTTGGTATATCAATGATGGATACATAACCAATTGTTGTAATCTATGATAGCATAGTTATGGATGAAGGAGTTGGATAAATAATATTAGAATTCATTTATGTAATGTGGTAAGACATAGGTACTCTATAAGACAACATATTTCTACGAATAAAAACAAATTATTTCTTCAATATCCTTATGACCTCTTCCAAATCCATCATCAATATATATTTGGCCTTTATGACCAATATAGGGAACTAGACATTCAGAATGAAATATACCAAGACATTGGAATAAGAAAATTTTAAAACAAATCCCCCCATCTAGATGGAATTTCACCCTAAAATTTGATTCCTCCCTTGTGATCATTGTCAATAATTTATGATCCATTGTTGTATGTATTTCTAAACTGAAATTTTTAAGAGAATGTAATTTCATGTGAAATCTCTAAAAAGACCTCTTGAAACAGAACGATGCATACCTCACATATAATTAAATACTTTAAATATGAGTGTATAGGGTGTCACCGTGGATGATTATTTGATATGTTAAATCTTATAGATAGAATTTATCGTTGATGGTAATGTCAAATGATGTACCTCTATATTGTATAAAAGGAATTTTCCAAACAGTTCATCCTTATATAGATCTCCATATTATTTAATGTCAGGAGCCAAACCCTGTTGATTCAATGAATGGTTATCTTTAATTAGGTTCCATATATATTTGTAGTGTTTTTATGAAGCCCCACCCTAAAACATTACATAATCTTGAATTTAGTCAATAATTCACATTGAGGATATTTTCAGTTTTATACCATTAGGTAATTATGTAAAAAATTATACAGAACATCTTGAATATTACATGTAAACACTTCAGCAAACTATACATATTTTCATAAAATAAAAACTCTTTAAAACAAAAAATGACATTTTTTTTAATTTTTAACAGTATAACTTTTCCTTAATGTCATCCTTATCCTTATTCTTCTTTTTTCCTATGAAAAACATTACAAAACATGGGATTTAGATAAAAATATTAGTAAGGGATACATAAATAATGAAAATTATTATTCATTTAATACCATAAAACTATTAATACATTATTATAAATTAATTATTTTCACCGTTAAGAAGTTGTAAAACCACTTCCATGAATATAAGCTCAATTCATAATCCTTTTGAATCCTAAATATTACCACAATTCCATAGAATGAATCATATTACAAAAAAAGGTAACCTAGGACATTGAAAATCATAAATGGAATAACCATATGGTTGAAATCCACACATATCACAAAATGTAATAGTTATACGTCTAACATCCATACCCAATTTAGTGGAGGTTAAAACATTACCACCCATCCATGGTTTATCATGGAACCACACGTCATTTATTTTATAAGGTAAACACCCATAAAATTTCCAAGTAACATTACATATTCAAAACACATTAAACAATAATAATGGAATGAAATTTCCACATTACAATCACAATATATCTTTTCAAGATATTGATATAATCAGTCCATTTAAAACATTCAAAAATAAGAGTATTGAAGCAAATTATGACATACCACTCTAAAACAATTGAATGGAATATTTAAATTAAAACAATAATATCGATATAAATAATTACTTAAAACCATTTTTAGACCATGGAAATTAATGAAACTGATTTAGAATAATAAATCATTAAATGATTTTAAATGATGTTTTAGATAAAGTGTCTGTTACAACTTGAGAAACACTTGAATAAAAATAATTATGGAATAAAATAAAAAGGGAAAATAGATATCATTAGATTATACCAATTTATGATATAAGGAGCCAATGTTGATGTACATACACATTATAGGATAATTAATTGATCATGATAATAAGATCCTTATCAATGAAATGAGATTGAGATGACATCCCTTATAGAGATCCAGTTGCCTAACGAAGCCAATTTAAAATTCCGAAAATTTGTTGATAGAAGAAAAAATTGTATCTCATGATTTTTATATAAAATAGAGAGAAATATCGATATATTAAAATATATCTCAATATGTGAAAATTGAAATTAAAAGACAAAACATAAATATGTCTTTGACAAAAATAAAAGGGACGAAAGGTTCGCTTACATTGAGTCTGGTTTGTATCATATGTTATTTGTTCATCCAGAATAATAATATTTAGTTCATTTATAATTTTTTCAGAACCTTAATAAAGATTATTATGTACTTTATAACACTTATTACCTTTTATAACAATTTTTAATTTATTTGAGTTCATATCATAAATTTTTCCGATTTTTGGAACTTGAGTAAAAAATGAACAGGTTATAATGAAAAATTATACATGTGGTTAAAAGTACATTATCTATAGAATTATATTCATGATTTATATATCATATATATCATATATATATATATATATTATTTATGTATTTAGAATATTATGTAGATTTTGGATATACCAAATGAAATGCACCGTCTATGAAGACAGTTAGTCGTACGTAATCATGAATGCTACATTCATTTTTTCAATATATAAATCAATGAGAACTAAATGATACATATGTATATTATAATAAAAGAATAAAATCATATATAATTACATTAACTCTATCCTTTATATGTTCTGTGTATGGAATGAATGCGACATATCACTTTGAAGGGGAAGTAGTCCAGGCATCCTCTAATGAAAGTATCATATATATAACCCATGAAATTAAAAAAGGTATGTTCTAAATGATAAATATAGATGAATATAGGTAAAATAAAAATCATATATATCATATATACAGTTCTATCATAATGGAAACATTATGATGGGGTAGGATGAGATTTAACAATCATCGTTTCATGAGGTAGTAGATCTCCGTCCACAGAAAAAATATGTTATATACCCATTAGACAGAGGGGTGTGTAGGTGTTGTTCTAGTACTTCTAATAAAAAATTCCAAGTATATTTATTACAGTGGTTTAGTTATGTAATCCATGAATAATAATATAGAATATAGTTATGATGTAATATATGATAAAATAACCCGAGAGAAGGCGTTACCTCGGAATTGGGTTACTCCCATTGGATTGAACCAAAAGGCTTTCTTAAATTTCCTTATACCTAAGGTAAGTATTTTTTGAGGATGAGAGGGATATTGTGGGATTTTTGGGAAGATTTTGGATGACACCTTTGGGCTTGATTGGGGTGTTTATGGGTTAGAGTTGGTGTCCTTTTATTTGAGGGTTGATGGGTAGTTAAGAAAAGTTTAAAAGAATTGATTTATTATTAATTGATTATCAAATTATAATAACAAAAAAGTGATATATCTAAAAGATAAGATATGTAAGGGTCTAAATAATATAATAAAATAGGTTTTAAACAAGTTTAGGTCATAAAATTATCCTTATCTTTTAACTATAACCCTTTGTAAACTAATTAATCTATTAACATGTATTCTTGTATATTCATACTATAAGTTTAATATAGTTACTATAAAATGACCAGAAAAATAAAAATCGACCAATAATGTAATTTTTAACCTCATATTTCTCATTTATCTGAATAATTGATTTATAGAACTATTATATCATTTAATAAAATATAAATTGATTTAGAAATTCATTCGTGTCAATTTATATAAAATTCATATCATTAATTTCTAAAAAACCATAAGAACATGATTAATTATAAAAAACATCATTAATTAAAGTATAACAAGTCATAATCATCCATATATTTCTTGGATAATATAAAAATATCAAAAATAAATATATTTTAATATTTATAATCCCATTTTTAAAACATAAATTAATGTTGTAATCACTACATAATCATTGTGTCATAAATAATTAAATTTATTTAGTGTATAAAAATATTAAGTAAAATAAAATGATGTATGAAATATTTTACATTTATAATTATGATTTATAGTTTAAAATATTAATTATATAACACCATATGAAAATTGTTTTACTAAATTAAATATGTTTAGGTTATATTTTAATTAACTTTGAATTAAAATTAATTAAACGTCATTTTTACACCCAAGTGGCTCCATGGGTTCTTAAAAATGCCCAAGGATTCCCATGGTAAGAAATATCTCAAAAAATAGGGTTTGTATACTTGTTTGGGTAATTTAGTATTATTATATTATAATTTTTTATCCTTATTTACCATATTTTCCGTTTAACGAAAATAAATTTAATATTTACTAAAGTTATTATTCATAATATCACTTAAAAAAGTATTACTATATACAATATTTTTATCTATTAATTATAGATATGAAAACAATTTTTTCAAATCCAAAACACATAAGTTGCAGTGTTAATTTAAAATTAATTCTCGTGTTCAGAACCAAAAAGGTGTGTTTTTAAGAAGTAAAAACTACAAAATAATGACATGTGTTTAAGTCAAATTTCAAAGTTAAATTACATTTGATGACCCAAATTTTCTTAAATGATAAAAATATAATCTAACTACACATTACAAAAATTTAAAATTACAATCTAATCATATAAATAAATTAGATGAAATGAAATTATTGATATAAAAAGCAGTATTTTCACTATAGTTTTAAAAAATTACCTTTATCAAAAAAAAATCCCAAAGTAAATTATGATGTCCTGATTCAAATGAAGAATTTTATTTTTGTCAAATGGAACATATAAAAGAGAAAAAATAAATATTAAATGGTTTCTCAATCAAAATATGGTTAATTGACCTTTTAATGAATACTAGAGTATTTCATGCATAAAATTAGATTCATTCCAATTATTTGCCTCTAAAATTTGTTGGATAAATGTAAAGACATTTAAAACACATGTGTAATCATAATTTAGTAAATTCTGTTAATTCCCATTATTACGACAACTATGAGTTAATTATCATTTAAAATAATTATATAATTATATTATTTTTTGGTACAACTCAAAGTTGTGTGTAACATAATATATCAAAGAAACAAGTTGTTGCATGTTGTGTGAACTATCAAACCATGTGACATATATAACATAAAATTAATATATTATTAATAATTATTAATAGATAAGAAATAATTTAAATTTTATAAATTTTTGGAGAAAGTTAGGCACCTGAAAATCACATACTTCTGATTGGTTAAACTGTATTAGATTCCCCAACAGAAAAAATAAATTGAATGATTTTTTGATTTATGATTCTTTTCATAATGTATTGGACTTTAATTATGATATTTTCTATGAACATTCAGAAACATACATTCATGTCATGTATACTATCATCCATTACTAAATTGTTACAACAAACACATCTTTCCTCTAGACGATGAGTATTCTAGATTACTTGGTAGCATCAAAAGTGCTAGAATACACTTATAGAGAATTGCATAATACATAAAAGATGTACTATATATTTCCCCTATCATTAGAAATTAACCAATATCAAAATGGTTAGTATGAAATCAGATAATCCCCTTTAGGATAATCTTTTATAAAAAATAAATACTACTCTTAATCTCGAAAAATAATCAAATAGTACCCACAGTTCAACAAATACCATTCAATAAACAATTGTAGTTAAAAAATTTCAATGTAATCCAAAAAATGATTGAATCACAAAACACATATTCATTTAATCACATAGTTGTGCACAGTAAATCTTATCATATATCTCCAAATAAAATTTACTACTCTTAAAGTCTCATTCTAAAATGAAATTTTCCTAATCAGATATTCACAATGTTAAGTTAATCATTTCCATAAAAAACCGAAATCACCACATGTTCACAAATAAAAACATTGATTATTCCCATATAAATTTTAAAATATTACACCAAAAATTAAATCCCAAGGTACTCTATTTCTCATAGGAAAATAGTGTTCCCAAAAAGAGAGAACATCATTCAAAATAACCATTATCAGTTAACCACCAAATCTTTTTCTTATACTATGGATATTCATTTGATAAAACATAATTTCCCAGAATCAACTTATTCTGGATCCATAATATTAGTTGAATAAAATAATTAGTCGTACTAACAAGGTACTAAATTTAGTCTAGTGGTAGAGGATGCGCCTTTATCTCCCTTCAGTTGGGGGTACAATTCTTACAACATTACTGAACACAATGAGCTGTCACTGATCGTAGAGGTTGTCTATTTTCAAAAAATGTATAATCCTAATATCATTATCAAAATTAGATAAATTATTAAAAAATATCCATAACATGGTTTAAACTAAAATGTTATTTTATACCTCACATTCTGCATCCAAAAAACTAATATCCCATAATTTCTGGAAAAGAAAAAGTTCAGATGAACCCCTAAGTTTATTCATTATGTCCACATAAGAAAAGATAATTCTTCCTTGAAGAACAATCCAATATATGAAACATCAATGTTACATGTAATTTTAAAATTATTCCAAAGTAATCATATCACTGATAAATATAAATATATAATCATTCATAGATCCAGCATAGTTATTAAATTTGTAGAAATCTTAATCATCAGACATTCTTCATGATACATTATCCAAGTTTTTCCATATTATTCATCTATACTTATTTCAGAAAAAAATCATGTATATGGTCCTATGATTAAACTAATGTAAAAACATGAGCTATGAAATAATACATAATGTTCTTAAGTCATTTTTAGTTTACTCATCTCCAATTGGAATGGCATTAAGAATTGGTAAACATATATATGAATGAAATTGATGATCCCATTAATGAACCTTATTCACTGTAAATATTTTTTTATAATGATCATGCACACAAAATTTAAGGAATTCAATTGATCCATTGGAAAGAACATCTTTCACTTCAATAAATTCAACTAGACAATTCATTTTTCCAGTTCATTTTATTGCATTATGACCTTCATTACACATTTGAAACATCTTCCCATCACATTGAAGCATATTCCTTGGTGTTTCTTTCCACATCCTTGAAACATAGGTTTGTTAATATACATACCACTGTGGTTAATACCTATACTTCCATTAAGATTCTTTTCCCACATATATGATGCATTTGAAAAGTCACCAGGGTTCAAAATTTCAATATTGACTCTAGATATTTGGTTATGGATAAAAACAAGAGTTCTCATTGTATCTCTCATTTCATTTAGTTTCTCATTCAAAAAACAACAATAGTTTTCTTTACATCCATTTTCACATTTGTGCCTACAAATTCCATCCATTTACTAAAACCAAAAAGTCTAGTGTGACTATATTAGTAAAATCATTATATAATATCTTATGAGGAATGTAGACACTAATATATATTTATCCATGTTATAAAAAACTCATGTGATTCATCTAAAATAAAATTTTCTGCTTAATATTCTATACATTATGGGGATTTCACTTATGGCTAAATAACACCCTAAACTCTGATGTTTTCTAAACCGACCTATGATACCAACTATAAGGCCTCATCATTAAACATTACATAATAATGACTTATGTTAATAATTCACATTGAGGATATTTTAGGTTTAGAGGTTTAGAGAATTATGTCATAAGTTATACATAACATCTCAAATATTGAAAGTAGAAACTTCATCTCACTATCCAATTTTTTCATAAAACAATAACTCTTTAAAACAAAACAAGACATTGTTTTATGTTTTAACATCACATATTTTCCTTGATCCCATACTTGAATTTATTCATCTTTATGTCCTTTTAAAAACAATTCGAAACCATGGAGGAGAATAAAAATATCAGTAAGGTATACACAATAATATCAATATAATATTCTTTAAATAACATAAAACCCATGAATAAATTATTATAAAGTAATAAATTAACCTTTAATAAGTACTACAAACACTTCACAAAATATAAGCACATCCTTACCATTATTTAACAAAATGATTACCCCAATCCCATGGAATAAAACAGATAACATATAATAGAAACTTAGGACATAAAAATACCAAATGGAATAACCATATGTTCTAATTCCACTTATATCACTAAATGGAATTTACATAAAACCAACTTCTATAGAAAATGCATTAGAAGTTATAATGTAACCACCCATACTTACATTGTCATGGAACAACCCGTTATTTATTTTATCACGTAACCAACCTTCAAATGTCAATGTACCATTACATAATCATAAAACATAAAAAATCGTAATATAAAAATAAAATTTCCATATAGTAATTGAAAGATACCATTTCAAGATATTGATATAATCAGTCCTTTTAAAACATAAAAAAAGTGTATTGAATCAAATTATCCCATACCACTATGAATCTTTTGAAATGAATTTTCATTTTAAAACAATCTTGTAAATATAAATAAATCCATAAAATTTTTTTGAAAACATGGACATTAATGATAATGATTTATAACAATAAATCATCAAAACATTGAAAATGGTGTTTTAGATAAAGAGTCCCTTACCACTAGAGAAAATCTTGATCAAAAATCATTATATTATAAAATAAAAAATTACATTAGATATCATGAGAATGTACTAAATTTTTCTACAAAGAGTAAAAAGTGTTTTATATACAGATTAACCAAAAATTATGTTCACATTACAATAATATATGACTCGATAAAAAGATATTGAGATGAAGTCACTTATAAAAATTCAACAACCTAACGACGTCACATTTAAATTTAGAATATGAGTTGATGGAAAAAAATCATATCCTATAACATGGAAATATTATTTACATAAATAAGGATATATAAAAACATATCCTGATATTATAAAATGGAAATTAAAATACATAAGATCAAACAAGTATTTGATCAAAATTTGATGGAGAAAGGTTCTGTTACCTCGAGTCTGACATGTCTCAAATGTTACATTTTCTTCATTAATAATAAAAATAAGTTAATTTATTTTTTATTCAGAACCATATGCATGTTTATAATTCATTTTATATCACATATTACCTTAATATAACAATTAGTTAATTATTTGTTTTCATATCAGACATTTTGATGGTCTTTTGAAAATAAGTAAAAAATGAAGTTGTTATAAATAAAATTTTTACATATGGTCAAAAGATAATTTTATAAAAAATTATATTAGTGATTTAGATATCATATATTTCATATATATCCAGTATATTTTATTTATAATATTTCACAACAATTGGAAATAATAAATGTAATTCACCATTCATGGAAACAGTATAGCGTACACCCACATGAACACTAATTTCATTTATTTTTCATATTTAATGGAATAAAACCTAAATTATACATTGGTATATTATAATTCTAGTATAATATCATATATTCAATCATTAACACCATCATTTATATTTTCCATGTATGGAATGAACAAGTTGTTTCTCTTTGAGGGGGTCATAGTCAACAATTTCTCAAAAGAAATTATCATATTTATACAACATGAAAAGTATAAAGGTATGTTCTAAATAAAAATTACAAAAATATAGAGACAAAATAAATATCAGATATACCATATATAATTATAGTTCCAACATAATTTCTTCCATAAGATGTGGTAGGAGATGATTGACCAATCATCATTTCGTGAGGCTGTAGATCGTCATCCACAGAAACAATATGTTCTATACACATTAGATAGAAGTGTGTGTAATTTTAATTAGAATAATTCTTGTAAAAAATCCTGGTATATTTAGAATACTTTTGTGGTTATGTAATAAAATAATAAGAATAGATTACAGTGTGAAGAATAAAATTACAATAAAATAACTTGAGATAAGATGTTAGCTCTATATTGGGTAACTCCCTTTTGTTTCAACCAAATATAATTCTTGAATTTCCTTCTTTCTATGGTAAGGATTATAAAAGGAATATAATGATATTGGGGCCATATTTCGGTAGATTATGGCCAATCCAATGGTCCTTGAGAGGTGTGAGTATGGGTAAGTGGTGGTGTCCTTTTATAAGAGGGAGGATAGGAACTTTAGGAAGGTTTGAACGAAATATTTTATTATTAATTCATTTGAGAAATATAATAAATAAAATGTACTGTATTTCGAATATCATATGATTATGGATCTAATTATTTTAATTTAATAGGGTTGATACAAGTTTATGTCACAAATCCATCCCCGACTTTTAGCTTAAATCGATAGTTTATTAATTTAAAGTTTACCATGTCTTCTTGTATATTCATAATATATAGTTAATATATTCACTATAAAATTCCAAGACACCCAAAATGGTTCTTTAATGATACTTTAAACGTCATTTATTTCATTTTTTATAGAATTGAATTTTTTTAGTATTATATCATTTAAAAAACATTAATTCATTTAAAAAATCATTTTGAAAAATTTTTTACTATTCTTATAATGAGTTTTTAAAATTCCATAACAACTATATTAATTCAACAAGACTAAATTAAATCAAATATAAAAAGTCATAATCCTCCATAAAATTATTTTGTTCTGAAACATCATTAAAAATCAAATAATTTTAATATATATAATTCCATTTATTTAAATCATTCATTTGTGAGATAATCACTACATTATCATTGTGTCATAAATAAAATTTTTATGTTATGTATAAAAAATATAAATAAAATAACATGATGTTGGAAATAGTTTTATCCTTCAAATGATTATTTATAGCCTAAAATATAACTCATATCACCCTATATACACATTGTTTTATTAAAAGATATATTTTTAGGTTGTATTCTCCTAAACATTAAATTAAAAGTAATTAAATGTCATTTTCACACACAACTGGAACCATGGGATCCTAAAATCAACCCAAGGATTCAATGGTTGGAAATATATTATACAATATTGTTATGACACATGTTAGTGTAATTTGATTTTCCTACAATTTTTTACCCTTATTTACTAGATTTTTTGTTTAACAATTGTAAATAAAATATTTATTGAAGATTCTATTCATAATGTATAAAACTAAATTGATACTATTTAAAAAATAAGAACCTTCTAATTAAAAATATGGAATCCAGTTTTCCAAATTTAATTCACAGATGATGAAAAAATTAATTTTAAATTAATTACTATTGACATAACCAAAAATCGTGTTTTGAATAAGTAAAAACTATAAAAAGATATTCTTGTGTTTATGTACAGTTTTATTGTGAAATTACATCTAATGAACAAAATGTAATTAAATGATAATAATATAAACTAATTAAACTTTAAAACTACATAAATGGTCATTCTAATAATATAAATAAATTAGATGAAAAGACATTTTTGTCTTAAAATGCAGTATTTTCACTATTCATTAAAAAAGAACATTATCAGAAAATAAACAAAAATTTACCAAAAGTAAATTATGATGTCTCCATTGAAAATATAAATTTTAATTTTTCAAATAGAACATATAAAAGTGAAAAAACATTATTTAAAAAGTGTTCTCCATCAAAAGGTTGTAAATCGAACCTTTAAAGAATATTTTGGTATTTCATGCTTAAAATCTGATTTAATCTTATTTTAATCCTCTAAAATATGTTGTATAAATCCCCATCATTAAAACATCAATGTTTTAACTACCATTTAAAATATTTTTATTATATTATTTTTTATTATAACTCAATGTTGGGTGCAACATAATATTTCTTACAGAACCGTTGATGAATATTGAGTATTCTATCGAACGAAGTGTCCAATTAAATATTAAATTAATATATTATTCATAAATATTTTTAGATATTAAAAAGTATTATTCTATAAATAAATGTACCATTATAGTTATGAAACTCATAGACACCCATGTGGCCCCCCATCCTGCCCTAGAACACTTAAAAAGTGCTTAATAGATTTTTTGGGTAGATTCAACTATATATTAGAAAATTTTGGTGATATAAAACATCCAATATAGACAAATTATATCTTAAATTTCTACAAATTTCCAAAAAATAATTCATTAATAATGAATACCCTCGCTCTAATATTCTCTTACATTAGGATTAAGTTACCATTAAAATATATTTAAAATAATAAACACATAAAAACATGGAGATGGGAACGGTAGGTGACATACCATTCCAATTGATAATATGGAATTCATTGATATTTATCTAGTATGCACCCTCTACCCCCTAGTAATTTAGGATCGGTAGATACTTGGATTTTTACCTAGCTGTATGAAGAAAGTCTTATTGATGAATTCCATAGCCCACATTGTAAATGGTATAATATCTTGTTGATAAAATTACTTTATAAGGGTGTTCTTTTAAAATTTTAATATATCATTTTTAATGAAATTATTTAGTTTCATTTTATACTAATTACATATCAGAGGGACAAAATTTGTAAATATATAATGAAATTGGTGCATAATAGATCTTCTTAACATTAAACTAATTGATGATGTCATTATCCTAAATTAGATGACATATTGTTTAATATTGACCGCCTCAGATAACTTGTTCTTCCAATAATCCTTTGTTCAAAATAGAATGCATTTATGAAACAAAAATAGCTTTATACAAACCTATCTTATTCATCTCAACCAACAACTTTTCGTTTGTGTGCCTTCTTTAGTATGGTTCTCCCCATACCATCCCATATAATCAATTCCATCATATATCTTAGTTTAATAACCATTTTGAAAAACATATATGATATATATATACTATTTATTTAATTCCATATGTTGTTGTAGTAATATGTATTTACTAAAAAAATCAAAATACATCAACAACATCATATTGTTGTATGTGTCTTAACTGTCTAATTTTGATATGAAATGATTCACATTCAAATTATTAGCCCTAAACATACATTAAGCCTTAAGAATATAGAATGGAGTCATGATCCCTACCTGAGGTGGATGATCAGGTTTTTGTAATTATTACTAAAACCATGTAGTGGAATCCAAAAAATTGTAATTTCTATTGATTGGTCCAAATCATGAATTTATAACGATAATTAGTAGATTGAATGACCATTCAGTAGCTATAATACACACCATACACTCTGGAAGTTCCATGAATTACCACTACATCATCCTATCTATATGAATATATATATACAGTGAAAGAACGGGAAATTTTAGATTTTGTTAAAAAAGTTTATACATTTGTATTAAAAAGTTCATCAAACCAAATAGTGTTCATGAATTTATAATATTAAAATCTGTTGAATAACTAGGGTAAATTCATGTGTTATTATGACCATAATATGGTCAAAAAGTGGGAAAAAATTTGTTTTTTATGTGATTATATGATAATTATATTATTAAGATATTTATTAAAAAAGTTTAGGATACCTAATACATGGTTTAGGTAACATATTTTTGATTGATTATATGATTGGATTATGTGATAGACCCAATGATATGTATAATTTAATTGTGTCACATGGCCTGATAACAGAATTTATATTAGGTGGAGAAATCACAATGGAGAACAGAAAAAATAGTGGGTTCTCAGAGCACTACAAATCTAGCACATATGGGGAGTCCAAAAGTCACCCTCTTATTTATATGACACCTAAAAGAATAATTATAGTCACAAAGAAGAAAAAAATAAAAATGAAATCCTAAGGTACATAGTCATGTGATCAATTCCTCTAAACCATGATCTCTCTATTCCCTGTAGACATCCATTTAGGTAGGGTGCTTATTTGTTAATGAATACTCTATGAAGATTTGAAAAATTATGTGAACAAAATACCTATAATACAATAAAATTTTGTACGCTGTCATCTAGATGATAAGGAATATATTATACATATATTGAATGACTAATTATGGGTCATGTGATCGGGAAACATGGTCTTAAAAACCGTAAAGTGACTTGTAATCACATAACCCCATACCACTCAGATGACTCCACATGATTAATCATGGATGATGTCAGTGAAAGGTCATTTTTGTTATCTTTAATCATTATGAAACCCCTATAATACATTCATAATCACATAACCATATATGGATAACGTAATCATGGATTCCCCAATTTGAAGGTATTAAATTCACACCTTATTATGTGATTTCCACAACGTGTCACATGATTATACTATATCAATAAATCATGTTTTTCATACCATGGTGGGGTTGTCTATAATGGGACACTGTTTTTGATCTATGTCTATTACATGATGAAAAAAAGAATGTAATCATTGACATACAATGTGACCACACATTTTAGGATCTACAGTTGGGTTGAAGGATGCTTCATCCCAATATTTTCAGCATTGGTTCTCTCACATAGATTAATTCTTATATAGGGCTCATCATCGACCATGGTGGATGACTACCTATCCCACTCTTAAAAGGCATTATTATAGGGACAAGGATATATATGGATTATATTTCATTCCCAAACCCCCTCTAGTATCTAATGTGGAATAGGGAAACTAGAGCCATGATGTGGCACATATATTTTACACTGTGACACCACTACAACAAAAAACCATGACCCAAAGCCGCAAATTTTCATTTATTTAGGACTCCTAAAATCACCCAATAGTGTTTTCTATAAAAATTAGAGGCTTCTTACCTACTCTAATAACAATTTTAAATCATAATTGGAGCTATATGAACCTTTATCTAATATTTTCTAGTTTGGGTCATTCCCTCAGGGTTTTTTTCTTCAATATGGCTCACTTCCTCTTCTGTGGCTCACTACCCACACCCATCGGAAAATACATTTTAAAATGGAGAAGGATTAGTGGGGATTATATACAGTGCCCACTACCCCTCCAGTATCTAATGTGGTTTATGGAATCTACTATAATGGTGTTACACCCACATGTCATGACGTCAGACAACTTCAACAATCAATAAAGACCCAGTGGTCACTCAATATCATTTCATTGGGACTCTAACACACATAATAAAAATTATTAGGTTTACATCAGTGGATAATAATTAATAACCATATAATCATTTACATTGATTACCACCTTGAAATGTGGAACATATATAAGAATAGATATTTCTGTAGTACCGTGTAACATTTGGAATAGATATAATTTTCGAAGATGAGGGAATGTGTCACCTAATGGTGGGAAACAATAAGAAAACAAATTGAGTAAAAGAGATTCATGTTACTCAAAAGAATATCGATATAAATTTGGTGACTAAACAGTATATAATGGGTCATCTTTTATTAAATCCAAGATCTATTTGGGCCTATTATGAACTCATAACCACTAATTAAATCTCCAGTCAAATATTAACCCCTCAGATAAGCAATAATGTAATGTAATTTTCTTAACAAAATATCATTAAGGTCTCGATGTCTTATTATCACATCAAAAAATCATTAACAATTGTGTAGTTGAATAATCACATTAACCTCTTGCACTCATCTGAACTGATGTCCTCCCCTAATTTAAATGCTCTCATGACCCTCTAACACTAATATAACCATCCAAATTAAAAGAGTGATTCTTGAAACCTCACGACACTATACCCTCCTAATTATGTGTCCTCCCATCATATATTGATGTTATATCCATTTAGGGTGTCCAACATAGTGTACGTTACTTATATTCTGGTGAATTAGATTCTCAAGGGGATATAATCCTCATACGTTGAATCATATTTCTTTCAATTTCATTAATCCTAGAATTTATAAATTACAAGGAAGTATATTCAAAATAGAAATAGTAAACATAAGATTTCATCATTAAATCATTTCTCTATATCTTATTTATTTCAATAATTCCATTCACATAAATATATTCATCATGAGTACCAAACTGGACCCACATATCCTTCGAATCACAATAATTCTTATTAAATCCCATTCTTCTACTTATGGGTTCATAACATAGTTATACTCATAACCATATTTCTCTTTTGAAATATTTAGTGTCTATGCCTCGTGAATAAGAAAAACTATGCTTAGTTGAAATTTTTATAATCTTATCATGCCTCTATCTTATAACAACATGCATATATGACATGTGCATTGAGATCATAAATTATCAATCCATTAACATAATAAAAATTCTCCATTTTATAAACCAATTTTAGGTATAATAATCAATTTAATTTGGATTTCCTTCAAAGGAAAAATAATTCCAATGAATCACCATAAGGATGCCTTAGATAATATGGATCAACTAGATCTTAATTTATCAAAAAATTTGAAGCAATGAAATATATAAAATTGTAACAACCTAGACTATAATTTATCCCCTCACAAGATATGGAAAATGCCTAAAAATGTATGAGCTCCAATATATCATAAACAAATGTTTCCAAAAAAATTATTACCACAATATGTTAAACCAAATGGTATGTTTATGTCACATAACCAAAAAACCATGTAATATGAACTATATGGGCTCTAATTTAAACCTTGATGAAATACAAGGGATTCCTACTTAATTTCAGAACCTATAAACATGAAGCTTCTATTATTATATTCATAGGAAATATTATTCATGATATCATTTTTGTCCTTCCCTCAACCCAACATACTCTCATAACTATGTATTTATCATCCACGAGGACTATATTTCCCATAGACCATCTTCTACCAAGAATTACTTTTTAATAGTACCATTTACCAAACTATATTGTAATATTCCTCTCCAGACATACAATATATTATCATCATCAGTACATATCCCTTATTAAGATCATGTTCTAGTGTCCAAAATCTTTGTAAAACTTACCTAATGTGATTCATCCATACTCCGAAAAAAATCATTAATAATTGGTCAATCATATATATTCACCATTCTAGTGGTCTCTTGGAGACTATTTCGATGTTATCTTTACGTATAAAATTAATTAAAAATGATTAGTAATTGTCACATGAGCTTTAAATATATGGCCATTGACATTAGGTGACACTAATATACGTGGTTGATGATTCCTTTCATATGGATATTTTGGAACCCCAATTCATCAAAAATCATAATACTAGAAACACATTCTACCTTTACATAAGGTGATAATATCTAGAACACCCTATGGTATATCTAAATAACATAGATAACCCCAAACATGAATCCCCAAGTATTAATATTTATATTGATGGAATAATTGTGATACATATAAAAGGATTGATAATTATAGACTCTCTAATACATACATATGTCCATGTTAACAAGATATCCCAAATATATTTATATGATGAAATCATTATACATCAGAAAAAAGTTATAAAATTTTATGTGCCCTTCCCACATCAATATCTAGTGAAGATTCACGAATATAACAAAAATATATATGATAGTCAAAAAGAAAATAATATCTACACTATCAGTGTTTTAGGGGACCAACCTATAGTCCTCTCTACCAATGTGAGTTCCTAAATTCCATTGGTATTGAACTCCATTTCGTTAATTCTATTGGAATGTTAACCCATGGATAATTATAGAATTAAAAACATTTTATTATTCCGAGTTTTTTGATTAACCCATATTGAAAACCATCTATCACAAAAGAAACAAGATGAAAATTATAAAACTCAATACTAGGTAAATGAAGATAAAGAGATTATTAAAATATTTTTTCATGTTGCAAAAAATATTCCATGTAATAATGTAATTTCTTCATATGGTAAAAGTAAACATTCAGGCACTAATAAATTAAGTGATTCATAATAATGTTTTAACTATTAATTAACAATAGTATAGAATAATGAATATGCGGGTTTACTGTTATAATAAGGAATAATGAGACTATATTATTAAAAATTAATTTTGTCTTAATATTGTAAAATTTATTGTCCTATAAGGGTTTAAATAAGGATATAATTGATATGTTTGATTTATGAATAAAATAATTTAATTTTTTAGATTATAAATTTTTATAGTTATGGAAATTAATAAGGTAATGATGTTATGAATTTATTTACAATTTTTAAGAGATAAATATTTTGTGATTGAATGTTAATAAATAAAATACTAATTTTGTTTTATGGTGGATGAATATAAGTATTATTCAATTCAGGGTGATACACTCTTACTGTAGTGAGTATGTTACACAAAAATCATGTTTTTAATATGAAATAAATAAGAACTTTTTCATTATGGGTTGCTACAAATTATTGAAACAGTTTCATGGATATTACGCTTCTTGTATATTTCACTTATATTCTAAGATGAGTTCTATTTTAATGGAATATAAATAACTAAAATTTAGGGATTCAGTCATCCATCACAATGGTAAACCTCATTAATATATATATTTTTTTCCCTGCACTATTTTTATAGGAATGCGATTTAGTGAAAATATTATAAATAAATTATAGGGTGGTTTTTTTAGAAACCTTTTCAACCTCATTTCACCAATCATTGTTTGGAATATGTCCCAGTTTATACATTAAATTTGTATCAGAACCATTATTTTCACAACTATTCCACCATTAAAATTGACGTGGATAAATAATATCAATGTAATATATATGGATAATGATTACTTTTAGGATTGTATTAATTTATAGTATAAAATAAAGGTCCCCTACCTTATCTCATTTTGAAATGATGTTCTTTATTTTGATCTTCATGAATTCTAAGATTGGAAAAGAAACATATTCTTGGATACTAATTGATAGGATATATATTTAATGTGATTCAAATTCATGGAATTTAAATCTACCCACATTATATAATAAGGATATTATATGTTATGAAAAATAAACATTGTGATTTTTTGAAAACATAATAATAATTATGAAGGAAATAATATAAGGATGTATGAAAAGCATATAACACGTAAAATATAATATTATAATGATAGAATAAATAATTTTTAATATTTTTATGAATAATTTTACATATTTAATGGGAATATTAGAACCATTATAATATATGAAAAAAACATCTATACAATAATTTTTTAAGGGAAAATATGATAAATTTTCTAGAGAATTTTCATTCCATGATATCCACTGAATAACATAGTGTTCTTAGTGAAATCACTATTCATGTGGATACATATACTATGAAAATAATTAAATATGAATTTTAACATCCCAATAATTATAATTCCATATGATTAATGTTTTAATTTAATATATTA
This sequence comes from Viscum album, assembly GCA_963277665.1. Taxonomy (NCBI): domain Eukaryota; kingdom Viridiplantae; phylum Streptophyta; class Magnoliopsida; order Santalales; family Viscaceae; genus Viscum; species Viscum album. The sequence continues at coordinate 1,920,477,590 of OY728145.1, read as the reverse complement.
TAAATTTGATGAAAAACATGACCAGATTTGTTCTAAATAATATTATTGTATAAAAAAGAAGAGCATCGAATCTCTCATGGAAATCAATAATCATGATATATGTAAATGGTTTGTATAAAGAGAAATAAATTTTTTAATGATGTATATGTGAAAAAATTAACCATTTATCTTCACATTTTCCGTTAAATTTTATAAATCATCATGTAGTTAATGAATTAATGAACATTTCCTAAAAAATGTGATTCATTCAATAAAAGTACATCTCAATCTAAAAACAATTTCAAAATTACACTCATGTTGGTTAATGGATTTTTATATCTTCTGAAAATGTATTCTCAGTCACCGAGGAAATTTGTGATGAGTGTAATTACTTGTAGATGATTATTGAAAGCTCATAATGGTATTTGAATATGAATAATGTGAACCATTAAGGGATTAGTCACAAATAAATATTCTGTTTACTACTGAGAAGCCTTATTTATTATATTTCTAAAAAAATATTACTAAAAAAATTATTCTTATATTATATTTAAATTCATTGATATAAGAATTTATCTCACCAAATAATTGATAATGGTTACAATTGTTTGACTGAATGAAGCAATCTGGCATTTGGGATAGAATCATAGAAATTAAAATATATCAAAAATTATAATTTAAATGATTCTATAAAGTCTATGATAATTCATAGGGATTAATATTTTGATATAATTAGAAGGGAAATTTTTTATGTGTAGAAAAACAGAAATGATACAAAAATAAATATAACTCTTCTATTAAAGGATGCAGTGAAAGATATAATGTATAATAAAAAAATATGTCAAATATACAAAAAAAATTCATGGGTAAAATGAAAAAATATACTGTTTTTTAATATTTTAAATTTATGAAATTTTGATGATTGTTTTGTTTATGAGAACACTAAAAAAGCACATTTTCAAAATATCCTAATGAAAAAAATATAAAATTTTAAAAAAATAAGGTGAAATTAGAGACCCTTATATAATATGGAAGGATAAATATTTAAGATAAATTTTACTCCCATCCCAATGTATGAAAATAAGATATAAATAAAATTTATTAGTTATGTGATCTCATTGGAGGTTTAAAAATGATGATGTAAAACAACCCATGAAACTATATGAATTTTATTAATGAAAGAGACATTAGGAATCTTGTTGTTGATGTGGTATTATTGGACTCTTGATTTTTATTTATTTTCACTATATATATCGAACTAAACAATATATATAGTGGAATCATGTTGATGAAATATCCTTATATAACAACTAATTATATGATCCATCAACATAGAAATAAATTTTAAGAGAATATTTTTTATAGATTATTCAATAAGTTATGGAAGTTATTATCTAGAAGAAAACATTTCACCTAAATATATTTCATTCATAGAATATTAATTTAATCTTATACTACTGTTTTCAAATGTTCAAAATAACATTTAGTTCGTAATATAGAAATATGTTATTTGAGTTTCATTGAAGAAATTAAAATTTTAAAATGTTGTTTTTATGTAAAATATATTCTCTTCTAGATTAAAGATTATTAACATTACATGAATAATTTTGAATCATGTGGAATAAGTGTTCTTATCATTATTTTTTATGGGTTATTAAAAAAATTGTGATTATGTTAATAAAATAGTGAAAACCCAAATATTTATCAACAATTATTTTTTTGTTTATGAGATTAATAAAAATATTATATATATATATATATATATATATATCAATGTTTTTATATGGGTATTAAGTTAATTTTGTAATAATGGTATTTCTATGATTAGAATAATATAATAATCATAGGTAATATAATTATTTAACTAAAATTTTATTTATTTTATGTTGGAGGGAACCAAATATATTCCAACAAGAGAATTCAAATTAAGAATAAATTTGTAAAATATGGCATGGTTATCCCTTCTGATATAGAATTCATAAATTAAAAAAAGGGAATTGGTTTTGAAATATACTTCATATTTATAGAAATATTTTATCACTTAATTATTAATATTTCTAAAATTGAGGATGGTGAAGAAAAGTAATAATGGAGTAGAGATATAAAAGATAAGACCATTGGATCTTGTTTACTCTAATGATTGATGATCCGGGACATAGAATCCAATATTTAGAGTTAACAATTTCATCAATTTTATGTGAGCTATAACATTAATGGATCATATTATAATTATATATAAAAAAACTCCTGATTTGACGGTGTTTATATATTTGAAAAGGACATATTAAAATGAAAACATGTTTCCTTTTTTAGATAAAATGGTATGACAATGACATTGGGTATGAGAAAAAATAAATTTTAGATAAGTTAAAATAAATTGCATAATTCATTAGTTTAGTGTTCCGTATATTCCTAAAAAATATTATGACAAAAAGGATGAAATAGATAATTATTGATATATCTAAAAATTTTAAAATTAATTCTAATTCATTAATGTATTTCTCATTTAATGTTTTCACTATTGTTGGAATCATTATATATAATTGTGACCCTTCCAAAATTCATATATAAACATTATGAAATGTAGTTCAAGACGAATAAAAATATAAATCACATTATAGTGTTTGAAATTCAATGACTGGTCAAGAATAAAAGAGAAGGTCACCAAATGATTAATGATAAGGATTTTGATGGAATATAACAAGGTAATATAACTAATAAATGATCTTAATGATTATTTGAAAAATAATATGAGGAGATAGTGGACTTTGATATTATGATTGTCATTATGAATGAATATGATATAAAAACCCATTCTGAGGGATAGTGAGGATGATTTTATAAATTTACTAATCACTAATTAGGGTTAATAAAATACGAATATTTAGGATAGGGTGGGTAATTGTTCTTGATATACTAATAATTATTAGGAATTTAAGAACACTTTCACAAATATAAATGTTATGAAAAAAAATTAATTCTAAAAATATAAAAGGAAATAAAAAATAAGATGTCAAAACTCATTGAAATACAAAAAGAGATGACAATAAAAATTTCAATTCCAAAATTAAACCCAAATTCCTGATGATGTTTTTGAGAGTAAGGAATGTGAATGGGCCATGAAATTAATATTTGAATTAGATATAAATTAATTTGATATGGTATGTAATTTTCATTCCAAAATTAAATAACATTATTATAAAAAATGTGTTTTCTGAAAAAAAATATATTCCTAATTAATAATTATATACTTATATTCAATGGGTACACACATATTTTAATCATTTATATTGATTTATATTCACCCCATAAATAGATGGATGACTCCTTAATTGTTTGTTATTTAAATAAACAATAATTTCACTTTCATAAAAATTTTTGTATGTAATATATTTACGATTGAAGATATAATAAATAAGTATATATGGAGAGTCCTGAGAGTTTTTAATATTGATGATGATTTAATCAACAATTTAATATTAAATAGGGATATTAAATGGATTAAAAAACCATATGGTCTCTTCATTTCAATAATTCTCGGTATATATAAAAAATTAAATTACTATCAGTTATGTGGAATAAAATATGGTTCCAAAGAATAATGACACTATATTACTCATTGTGATTATGTATTTTTCTGATATATTCATCACATTTAATGGGGAGAAATTCTGAGATGAATTTTAAATATAATAATAAAACAATATTCCTTAAATTTTAATATTATTTCTTCTATGGGATTAAAAATTACCCACTCTTCTCAGCATATTATCATCTATGATGAAAAATATTCCATTAAGCTATTACTTTTTTTTGGGTATGATTTCAATGGTTTATCTATAAAAATTAATTTAGGAAGAGGTCAAATTAAGGATTGTGAATGCAAATTTATCAAAGATACATAATTCATAATTTTGACTAGATATATTTTATATAATTATTCCTCATGTCAAAACAATATTTATTTGATCACAATCATTAAAACATATCAACCTAACCCAAAACAATCACATATTTTAACGTCCAAGAAAATTTTCATATATGTCTCTAATATGACAAATTATAAAATGTTTTAAATGAATAATGTGAGTAATTTTCAATGGTATATACATATTTATATTTGGATAGTTATGTGGATTATTGAAAATAAACCCCTATTAGATAATTCTATGTTGAGTTAAACCATGTTTTTATAAAACACATAACATGATTCTTTATCGACATTGAGTACAACTATGGTGGAATATGTTGCTCTATAAAATCTGTATAAGTATACTTTATGGAAGAAATCTCCACATTGTAACATATATTTTGTTGATTCATATCCATTGACCAATAATAGTGAATACCATTTTCCAGTAAATCTCCCCATGAATCTATTGAAACATTGAATATCAAAAAACTATTATATATTTTATGATTTCTCAATGGAGATGGGGATTGAATCAATATTAATTATAGTATTTGTAATTTTTATAGAATATATTTCTGACATTTTTCTAAAAATCATTACATTTGATACTTTTATGAACATTAGATTTTAAATAACCAATCAATCCATCACCTGTCAATACTAATGATATATTCTGAGATTCCAAACATCTTTTACTTATCTTTTGGTTTATAAAAATTTGAATATTTGACATTCATTTGGATAAGCCTAATAATAGGTGAATTATTTAATAAAATTTATGGAAATTAAGAAAATATTTGTATTGTTAATAATCCTTAAGAAACTATAGAAAATGTGTTTCTGAATTTGTATCACAAGGTAATTTAATTTCGATAAAACTATATTGTTTGAAGAAATTACACATTTTTATAGACTATTATATCCCAAAATATAAAAATATATGAATTTATGAACCATTAATATGGAATATGGATACATGATCTGATGACATTACACCATTGCTTTCATTATCAATATGTTTATGAGAAGTTGTCTTTAAATTTCCTCTATAATAATTTTGAAAGAGTCTTTTCTCTAAATTAAATTGGTGATAAATTAATAAAATTTATTTTTTTGAAAATATATCCAGTGAGGAATATTTATAAATCTATTTGATACATTTAGTTGTATTTATTGTAATTGAATGTTAATGAGAAAGGTGTAACATAAAATAATATTTTAATGTGTATTTTATTAAATATAATATTTGATTATAATAATTATCTATATACAACTGGAAACTAAAATGAACTGTGAAACAGTGTATTGTTTGAAGAAATTATAAGGAGAGATAATATTTAAAATATTATGAGAATAAAATATGAATATTAATTATGAAAAATAAAAAATTTATAAGAAAAGAATCAAATATAAATACCATGACTATAAAATATTTTCCCTATTATTTTATATGATAATCATAATAATGACCTAAAATATATAAATATCTCAAGGAATTAAAAATATAACAGACATGAAGATAGATAATTCAATGAATATGATTAGTTATTTTTATAGTATATTTTTGTCAATATAGTGGATTAAAATATGATTATTATATATATAGTCTTTGAAATATGGTCATTGGTAAAATGATTCATAGATATATTTTCATTGATTATAACCAATTTCCATGATGTGTAACTAAAAAAATTTAATTCATAAATTATATATAAGAAAACAAAAAAAATAAATATTCAAGATAAAAACCCAACAAAACTATTTAAAAATATTTTATTCATTACATGGAATACTAATTGTTATTAAATAATTTATTATTAAATCAATAAAATTAAAAAAATCTCATAATACTAGATAATTTATATAATAAAATGTTGGGACGAAAATTAATTTATTTAATAATAGTATTTTAAAATTTGTTTATTTTTATTAAATTTTTTTCTCATAAAAAAGTGTTTTTTTTCATTTTATATATTTTAATATTAGATGATTTGAATTGTCAAATATTTAAGTATTAATATTAAAAATATTTCAATGAAGAAATAATTGAATTAAGACTTTAACACAATTAAAATGGGGAATCACGAAACTGCACTACATAGTATTAAAATATTTGTTTTTAGTAAAATTAAATTTTAGAATATGAATCATGAGTACTATGATGGATAAAAACAATTCTTCTCTAATAATTTTTTAATGGTGTCTCCTATATGGAGAAATTTTATATCTGAATGATTAAATTATTTGTCTTCTATGTAAATATTTATAACTATGGACTAATCTAATCTGTTTGATGTAAAATAAAATTTTGTGGCATATTCAAGAAGAAAAATTTCCAATCTATAAACCAGAAAAAAGATCCCACACATATATGATGGAAGAAATTACATGGGGTAATTATTTTAACACCCTCTTAAACCATTTTAGTGGTAATATTGTGTTTAGCTCACTTATTGACCTTCTCTACAGTATAATATATTGACACATATTTAGTTAGTAATTGACATCATATAAAATTAAGAACATTAATTTTTATAATTAAATCATTTTAAAAAATATAACAGACACACAAAATAATGTTTCAAATTTTAATAATAGATAATATTATCATTATTGAAAAATTAAATTTGAATAAATGGGGAGAGATAATTAAATACAGTATAAACATAATCCATCTTATCAAATTTTATTTTTAGGAATATATCGAAATCAATGTGGTAATTTTTTTTCTCAATATAATATAAAAATATTGTGAAAAGGGTTAGTCTAATTGGAAAAATATAAAAGGTATTATAATAAATTATCGCCAAATAATTTAGGTGAGGGGATGTTTGTCCCATCTCAACTATTTTACAGATATTATGAACATAAAAATTCAAATTAAAAATATTAACATTATGTATTAATTTTTTTTGGAAACTAAACTCATATATGACCGATAAAATTTCTTATCACATACCCCTACAAAAATAATTCAAACAATTTTATTCACATTTGAATCACTACACGTGTTTGTTATCCAAAATCTTTATTTAAAATTTGATATGTTATGGTTCAATGAATGAAATATACTTCCTTATCATATTCATTATTTATAAATAATTTATATATTTATTTAAAATAAATATCATTATGATTCAATTAAAATGATATTAATATTATATAACTCTTAAATCATACAAATTCACTTTTAAAATATGTTCTTATTTTCATCTGTTCTGCCACATTCATGTACTATGATATTCAAACATAAATGATTTCACTCTAAATTATTATAAGTAAAATAATATATGTATTATTTTATATTACTGGTTATTATAATGTTATTTTATTGTCTTGATAGAATGACATAAAAATAACATTCATTATTAAGTATATAAGGTTTTTCATGGAAATAAACAATGCAATATAATTCTGGATTTTATTCTCAGGAATCATAATCATATCTTATATCAATTTATAATCAGATTTAATAAATCATTGAAAAATAATAATTAAATTTCATTGAATAAAAAGGTAATGATAATCATACTATTTATGAATAAGGATTTATATAACCATTACATAGAATGTATGAAATATTTAATATTACTAACATCTAATGATGAAGAAAAACTATAACTAACTAAATATTGTTTAATGATTAACTAAAAATGAATGGTATTGTATTTTGTAGTCATGGATAATGATTTGGAATAATTATTAACATTATTCTACTTCTAATATAGGTGGTTGACCATATTTGTTAAAATCCTGGAGTTAAGGTAATGGTTTATTGTCTCAATTTTCTGCTCATTCAGTATTGATCAATATTTCCCAACTATGTTTTTTTCTAATTGGAAATATTACCAATTGATTTAAATTTTAATAGATATCATGAAAATACAAACAAATTAAAAATAACCTAATATTTTCTCATTCGAGGGCTTTTATTACAATGGTTACCAAGGTTGTATGAGTTAAGTTTGTGATCTAGGTATGAAATTGATATTTTTCAGGTTTGATATTCCATATGTGATATTTAAATACAAATTCCCTTAAATCAAATCATTATTCATATAAATGTTACATTAATTTGTTTCATATCATTTTTTCCCATTTATCTTTCATTGGGATTCAATTCAACTTAAAAGATGTTTATAAATGGTGATGAATATTACTCTTCATTTCATTTGTGGATATTTATCCTCTTTTTATATATTATATATTTTATTATCAATGATAATATTTCTATATTTATGATCTAAATTTTTTTTACAACAATATTTACAAATTTTAAAAATGAAATATTTATAACATTATTCCCATGAGTCAATATTATTGATTATGAATCCCTTATGAAAGTTATGAAAATATTCACAATTTTTAATGTTTTCTACATGAATAAATTTTCCTACTATATTACTTATTTTTCATTAAGATACTTCCTCTTTATGTTTTCATATATATATTTTTTTAAAATATGTGTCAGTGTTTTGTGAATTTATTAGAGTGAAATAAATGCTATTAAAAACAGAAAAGGTTGTTTCCTATTATTTTTTAATACAATATATTAATGTCCAAATAAAGTTTTTTCATATATTCCAAAATAAATAAATGTTTATAAGGCATATATATAGATTTTTTATATACAGATAATCCAAAATTTTCCTCTAGATGGATAGTGGTCATGTTTTGGGGAAAGAAATACTTTTCGAATTTTTTTATGAAATTCATAAGGAATGATGTAATTTTTAATGTTCTCATATTATAATGACTGAATTGTTAATGGTATATCATAATGAAATAGTTTAAATCATTAAAACAGACTAACTAATTGGGTTATGTTGAATATCTCATGAGATATGGATATGACAAATATTTTCAGTTCATGTACTATATAGGAAGGGATTCCAAATGTTGGATCATGCCCACTATATTATGATTTGACTGGATTCATTATTCTCTATGATATGAATGAATTTTTGGGAGATTTCCACATATGTTATGATTTTTTTGAATATTTTCAAAAAATATTTCTTTTTTATGAATAATTAAGATTTAAATTCTAATTGATATTCATCAATCAGGTTTTCAGATATATTTATAACTAGGATTGATTCAACTAATATTAATATTATCCATCATTATTATTTTTTATTATCAATATATTCATGTTATTTTATATGATGATCTTTAGTAAAAATTTCTATTTTTACCCAATACTAACGATCAGTAGTCTCACTTTTAATATTTCATATCACTAGGTTATGAAAAAAAGTATTATATATTTTAAATAGGAAATCATGTATGAAATATATTTTTGGGAGATTTTTAATATTGATAAGAATATATGATGATTATATATATAGTCACCAAAGACTGTAAAGATATATGTTTTGGGGTGTTTATTTCAATATGTAATGAATAATAATTTGAAATGATTTAGTATGTATGTATGAAGTTATTAATATTTATTATAGAATATTATAGAATGGTATTCCTTATTAGTGGTATGGATATTAATAATATGTGGGTAGAAGCTAAATTTTTTTTATTAACCAAAAGAGATATTGGTTGAACAAATAAATTCCTTGGATTGAATTAACTTGATATAATTTAAAAATTATATGTACTAATTTTATTTATCTTATGAATTTATACACTAAATATTTTTCCTCGTTAATCATGAAATATTTTTTCCAAAATGTATGAATGTAAAATTAATGAAATTGGGGTGGTGAGAGATAGACTATATATTGAAAACATTATATTTTAGATTATTTAAATGAATTATATAATGTTTTAAAATGTATCTAAGATTATTTATTCATGTACCTAGTAGAATGATAATATAAAAATTGATTAAAATCATTGTTTTATTATTTATAAATCCCATGTACACCACTTATCTATAATATATGTCTCTATGAATGTACATCCTCCAAATATTAATATTTACCATTATGTTGTAATTAATTTGAAATTGGGCATGTGTTATATATATATATATGATTATTTTATTTCACAGATAATGTGTTTATATTTTTTATTCTGAATCATTGAATTGTTATATTTTAATGTATGTAAAACCATGAACTCCCTAAATAAATTACCTCCAATATATATTTCCGGATACCCTATCATGAGTTTTATTTATCTAAAGTATTTTAGTAAAATCATTATTCTTAATATATGTATATATTATGGGAATATTTATATGTATTTCTATACATATTTTCAGTTATTACCCAATATCATTATGAATTTTTTACATAATTTATACATGGTTTTATGCCAATATAAATGAATTATTGTTTAATTGAACTGATTAAAATGATGAAATTTAAGAAGAAACTCCAAAAAAGATTTAATAATGGTTTAATATGAAAAATTGATTCACCGTGGGGGTTTCTCATACAATTTGTTTAGAATAATTATGGAAAAATGTGTATTTAAAACAATTATTACCAAAAAACAATGGCACCATCTAGAATAAGCATCGTTAATCTCGTATTGGTGACTTGTTTGAATTACTATGAATTTATCATTACTTCTCAATGATTATGCATTAATCTAGATAAAGAAAATTAATAGCAATAGTGAAGGATATATGAAATTCCACATTTAAATAAATATATGGAATTTATGAATTTATATTTACTCCCTAAAGACACATGAAATCACTAACATGCATCATTGGTATGCTGAACAAGGGTTATAGAGTTTATCTCAGTCATTTTTTTATTCTAAATAAATGATATTTTGATATATTCTACTAATGTTATATGGATGAACATTATTGGAGGATTGTGGTACGGATGATGTGAAATGTGAATTATTATGGATCACATATAATATGTTAATCTTGGATGCATAATGTGTCAATTCATTTGTCATGTTATTATGAATGAATGTATATCACGGTATCCTTTAAACGAAATTGTTATGTAATATTGGAATACTCTAAACACTATATAAATAACTAAAGTTGTGTTTTATTTCCAGATACAATTGAATCACTGTTATATAACTCTTATTGCTATCAAATTCCCTTTCCATTTTTACTTATAAGTAACCAATTTTTGTAACGAAAGATGAATATGAGGAAAATTTTAAGGAGCACAATATAATATTTTTTGTTGTTCCTATAAAGAGACAATGCATGGTGAAAAGGTGTTTATGGATTTCAAGGGAGATTTAATGAAATGACTATGAATTTTCCATGTACAGAATGGCATGGTGGTATTGTATACCTCATGCCAATTAATGACTCATGATAAATATTATCTGACACATGATTTAGATCATGAGTAAAAAATATAGGTTTATCGGATAAAGAGGAATTATCTAATAGTAAGGAATGAGAAAAATGTATTGATCATTAGACAATATATTATATATTTAAATAAAATGAGTTAAAAAATTGATGAGTGGTATCGATATAGGTAAAAAATATTAGTATTTGTTACTCCATTATGACCCCGATAAAGAAACAATGGATGTTGATTCATTTAGTTGGAAGGGTTGTCCATCCTTGTACATAAATATTATTATGAAAGAACCATTTCTCATGGATTTTTAATGGATGTACATTTAAATAATAATTTAATAAGGGTATTCAAATATTTGAAAAATTAATACACCACCATCTATTTTTTAAATGTTCACAGAAGTATATCATAGGTATATAGAGCTATAGAAATTATTTGAAATACACATTATTTTAACAATTGAATATGTAGAATATTAATATTTCATAAATGAATAAGTTATTAATATATTTAGTAAATGATGATGGGTATATTAAATGAAACATATAAATCATCATTATCTTTCTATACAGAAATCCAAATGATCGATATGAATCTCAAGAATAATTTTATTAGGAAAAAATAATGATAGAGATTTATATGTATATATGTTGATGCGTTTATTTCTCATAGGTTATCATGGATTGATGAAATTCTAAGAAGATGATAAACAAATACGCTTATTTTTATTGAATACCGGGAACATCAAAAAATATTTTATTGAATTAATTACCTGGACTTATAGAACCATCAATTCTAATCTGTTTCTTGTTGAACGCATTATAAATATATCATATTTAGTCAATATATGAAAATACACCATCCTCAATCTACATGATATGATATAAAGAAATTAAATATTTAGGTTTTAAAAATATCACTGTAAATTATTTATTACCAATATGTAAGGATAAGAAAATGTTATGTATAAGTCTTCAACTTGTATTGGACATATAAAGTGTTTTAACCACCTCTTATAATATAAAAACTAAAAAATATTGGAATAGACCATTCAAACAATAAACGATAGGTTGACATCCTATATAAATAACATAAAAGGAGTCTATGATCAACACCTCCCCTGGTAGATTTATTATATAGTAATAAATATCATTATTGTACTGAAATAACATAATATGTGGATCCTTATATGATTTTTTTTGGGAAAATAACCTCATGAGATTTTATTAGATACTATAAACCAAGGTGACATATATCATGAAAAAGAGATGATATATGAAATTAAATGTAATAAATAGCTTACCATCCTCTATAATGAATTTTAGGGGAAATAATATTTTTATGGTCTACGAATCCATTCAGTATAAAAATGGTAATTTATTCTAGAAAATGAAACCATGAATATTTAATGAAAATTCCAATACTCATAGAATTTAGTAGAAAACAAAGGGAACGAATTTGGTGAATTTCCAAGTCATTAATAATTATTGGAATCACATTGTACATATTACCTTGACATATTTTAATCTCCTTATTGGTATTTGGATTGTGGTATTCCTTATATTATGATCTATTATGATTTTTTATTTTTTTATTTATCCCCCCCCCCCCCGCCATTTGCCTTCTCATGCAATCATATGGGGGGAAATTTATCCATTTTCACATGAAAACATACAATGTTTATATATTGAGGGATATCATAGAGTTTTAACTATTGCATTTTATCATAACAAGATTTTTGTGGAGTAAATATCGTGGATTGATCTTTGAGAAAGGCTACAATGATTTTCCTTGACACGGTGTGTATTTTTTTAGGTTCAATAATTTCAATGGAAAATAATTGTTTATGTTTTTAATATGTCAAATGGACCACTGGAATATTTTTATGGACAATATCAGATTCATTTGGAGTCAATTTTTGGTTTTAGGTGATTCAAATGGGTTTCTATTATATAAAACCAGATTAAACAATATGTAGTTTATTTACCATAAACCATGCCATATTCAGTTTTGTTAAATCTTATGTTGATGATCATAGAGTGCGTATCCCATTGGTTTAGAATGTGATGGGATTTTATGGGTATGGATGAGTACATGGTCATACACCTTATACGGGGAACATATTGTGTAAAAAAATTGGACATACCGAATTTGCAAAAAATTGTTATGCTCTATACGGAGTTTAAGGATATTTGTTTTCTAATGTACATAGAGAGGTATCCCATGTGAATGACATGCCATTCCTCACAAGAAAAAATAATTTATTTTGTAAATTAATTCCTTTATTAAGAATATATGAGTTCCATTAGAAAATTATTCGTAGTACACATTGGGTACAAGTTGTATGTGGCACAATAATATTTTTTGATATAGTGCATTATAAATCAATTTTATTTCTTTTATATATTTCTTTACATGCAACACCCTGATTAAAGGATCAATTTTTTTAATGTTTTTTACACATGTCACATAGACACTCGATTTTTAGAACTGCATAAGTGTTTCTGAATTATATGTAAATTATTTTTACAATTGTATAAGATGAATTCAATTGTCATCAATTTATTAGATATGATTATAAAAATCATTCGGAAATAATGTATATATTTTTATAAAAAAATATTTTTATGGAATCAAATTTTCTTATATTAATAGAATAAATAAATCACTATTGGAATGTTTTTTTAATAAATTAATATATCATATATTCGATTAAACATTCTAAATTTTATATGTTGTTTTTTAGAAGTGTAACAGGAAAAAAATCAGAATTTATTATTTTTTTAAATGATGATATTCATCATGTATTGTGTATTATTATGAAATGAATTTATGAACCATATAGAAATAAATGCAGTAATTGTTATTCATATATTTGGATCTAGGGGATCTGAATTTGGAAAATATATCCCTTTTATTTTTACTCATTATGATTAGTAACTTTGGTGAAATATAAACATCAATACAAGTTAAATCATGTTAATCGAAGATAAACCAAAATATTAAGGTAACCACGTAATCACTGAAGTATGAAAATTTACATGTTCTAGAAAATGAAATATAATAAATCTAATGTAATGAATAATATTATATGTCACCCTCCAACATTTAATTATATATTTTTTGTTTAAATAGGGAAAATGAATGTTATAATTAAATATATATGGTAATTTTTTGAATAATGAAAACTGTAACATGTTGGTAGTTTATTAGAGTGTTTATTTGAAATAAAATTAACCTAAAATAAAAGGAAACTCTGACACAATATTTATAAACTGAATTGAAAAATAGAATAAATGACTTTAAAAATACAGAAAGTAATATCTTTTTTTTGATTTATAGTATTTGAAAATTTTTATTAATCATTATATCATTTTAGCATTATTATAATGGATAATACAAGATGTTCATATTTTTATTAATGTCTTTATAGTGAAATTTAAACAAATAGTGTCAAAAAATGAAATTAATTAAATTTTCGGAAAATAATATAATATTAAATTATTTCAAATTCATAAAATATTTGAAGGGGTAGTTTTAGATATTATATCGTATATAATGAAATAAATGGTCTATTTATGATTCAATTTCCTCTTTATAAGTATAATTATAGCCTATTAAGTGTGTAAATGATGTTTCTATGGTTATTGATTAAATTGGAAAACCAAGGGTTAACCTAATATTTATGGTTAGAAATCCTAAAAAAACATAACTTTAATTAATTTTTTTCGGGAATTTATAACAAATAATATATTAGTATCATATCCTTTTCCATATAGAATTATTTTTCATGAAAAGGACTTTTATAATTTCATATTTTAATACATTCCATATATTTCATTCGCTTCACTTATAGAAGGGGAAACGTTTTTTCTATTTTTTACACAACTATGAAAAATATAGAATTAAAATACCCTAACTAATTATATATTAAATTTAAATATATATTAACGATACACTTAATTCCAAAATTATTAATCCAATGATCCATAATAAATAATATAAATATGGAATATCGAATAAGATGTAATAATCTAACATGAAATCCATAATTTTATTCATTTTTTCCTCTTATAATTTAGTTATATTCATATAAAAAATATATTTAGTATCCTAATAATACAAAAATGTTTTTATGATTATTAGAAAACATTTATTCACTATTTTTTCTATAAAATGGGGGAGTGGATATATCGTTCTATTGTATGCAAGACTAATCATCTCCATGTGTCAATAAAAAAATTAGAACAATAATGTATGGATGATAATTATCATGGGATTAATAATTATATATTAAATTTACATAATTATAATGAATTTGTAATAGTTATATCATATCAAATTTAATATCTTTTAAACTGTTGGAAAACAATGTTGTGGCTCATGCAAACGTCTGGACTACCACATCCAAGAAGTGAATAAATTTTTTTGGTATTAGATTTTAGTAAGAATATATTTAATGAATATATATATGATATATATGGATAAATAGTGATTCTATAAGGTATGCTTAATTATTCCATTTCATTCATTCTATCTGTTTAAAAATAATAAAAACATTCAAATATATGTATAACATACAATCATAATGAATAGATTAATTAAATTTTCTATTTGTACAATTTGTCGATATATATATATATATATATGTATTTAATAAACATTATTTTTATATCATTATTAAAATTATATATATTATATAACCACAATCAATGTATTTTTAACATGACTTATAATATGATAAATTCATGAAAATGAATCAGTTATCTTATAGAATAGGTATTTTAATTAAACAATTTTTAATCAATGGGTGATAATTTGTCTTTTGTAAATTTTAATTGGTTTGATATATATTATTTTTGTTTAAGAACTCATATTCAATAAATTTTTAAAAAAAATATATGATGTTTAATCTTCTATAATTATTTACGGGAAATAATGTAAGATATTTACTTTTGAATACTATATCTAATTAGGTATGTTTATGTTTAAATTTAATTTAATGGAAGTATATGATATTTATTAGAAAAATCCTTTAATTTTGATTTTATTCTTGTTATTCCTAAGTAATTCTTGTTTTTTCATTAACATTCACCAACATATGTACCCATAAAACCAAACTAATGTATTGATGAAAACATATTCAGAATCTTTTATCATCCAAATACATGTTTACAAAAAAATTTCTCCAAAAATATATAATATAATAAAATGATTGAATATTGTTTTTTACAAAAAATTTATATAAAAATGTTTTTATGATTAATCTGTTTATCATTTTAAAATCTAGGAACTTCATTAATTTTTAGAATTACGTCAAGGGGATGATTTCTTTTAACATAAACAATATGAATGAAATTTTTCATAATCCTGAACGCTCGATGATTTGAATAATACATTATAGTAATTTTTCAATTTTAAAAATGAATATATATTCATAAATATTTTTAAATTATTTATTATATTAAATATGTCATTTCAATATGTAATGTATGTATGGAATTAGGAATCATGTTGGGATTTTTAATGGAATTTTCATCTATGAAAAATTCTTTAAAAAATAATTATATTTTAATGTGGAAATGATGAAATTTATTCATCATTATTTTAATTTATATTTTTTGTTATTATGATGATGAAATTTTTATAATACCGATTTATCTTCCAGGGGATATGATGTGATGAATTGATGAGATGTTTATGAAACGTATTTTCATTGAATGAGTTATGATTAAAATTTAAAATGATTGTTTTATAACATTTTGCTAAACATATGCATGGTTTACATTATCTAAATGGTTTTACATTAATTAAACATCCCTTCTATTAATTGGGTATTTTTTTATATCTCATGCGAAAAACATGGAATACAAGTCGTTGTGTATTAACCACATTGGGAAATAAGAAGATGTTATTAATCCAAAATGGAAACTAAGTAAATGTGTTCATTCCATGATGGGAATTAACTGATGATTTGCGATCAAATTTTATATGATATATTATTTTTATTTTTTTACTTTAGGGAATTTACGGACTAGGTTGTTGACCTTTAAATATGAAAATTTTCCATACTTATGATTGTGCTGTAATTTATAAACCAAGTTATGGTTATGATGATTTATAAGTAAAATTAATCCTGAATATTGAAATTATAATATTATATGTAGTGAATCATGTTTCAAATACATGATAGATTTCAAAATAATCCTTTTCATTTTTTTCATATTCCTTAATGCTATCATTTATTAAAGATTTATTTCTCTCAACTTGTCCATTACTCAATATATCGCATCACATTTTTATATGTTTCCTTTCACTGAGTAATTAATAGCTATTTACATGTGGTATTTATATAAGGACTACTTGTAACACCCCATAATGAGAAAAGATTAAATGAATATGTAATATGAATCATCTCAATAAGTTGCACCTTACATTTCAAGAGACTCCCTGATTATATCTCCACATTTCATTATTTCATTCCTGGTGTGGTTATCAGGATGGGTGACCTTCTGGGAAGATTCCTAGTGTGTGTGTAAGTGAGATCAAAGAAGATTGGAAATGAAATTTGTTGGTCTATAGGGACTATCATTTGTCATATGAAATTTTTAGGCATGTTGGTGGGGGCCTAGAGTGGGGACCACTAGTTTATGGGGAAACATGTTGAACCAAGCGTGCCAGGACTTGATGACTATGTGAATGCAGGTGTATGTGCTATAGCTGCGACCCAGTTGTCACATTTCGTATCTTTGATGGTACCCATCATTATTTTCGGTGAACTGCATGGGTTATGAGGTAGGGTCTACAACGAGGACTTTGTGATCTATAGGTACAGTGACTATAACACCTAAGAATGATAAAGTGTTAAATTGGTAAATTATATGACTCATTTCTATAATGTGCACCATCCTTTTTGGGAACTAGGTAGATTAGAACTCCATAGTTAAGAATGTTTGGTCTGGAGTTGATATTTTGTTGGATGACCTTCTGGGGAGTCTCTTAGTGTAATTTTGAGTGAGTACAAAGATCAAAAAGAAATGATATGGGTTGGCTTAGGGGGTCCTTCATTAGTCAGACGACCCATTTACCTATGTGGGTGAGCACTAGGGTGGGGACCACATTTCTATGGGGAAACTGGTGGTACGTAGAATCAATGACCCGATGACCATGTTAAGGGGTCATGTCCATGATATCACCAGGACACATTTTTCACAATACTACATGGGAAGACCATTATGTGGGATATTCATTATCTATTACTAACAAATAATTTTGTTCCTCTAGTATCCAAAGACACATAAAATTTAAATTCATCAGTGTTGTATTTTTGTAAGTGTATTGAATATAAATCTTAAAGGATGTAATATTTTTTATTAAAATATTGTGTCTCTAATTTTGGTATTATGTAAATTTTTTTGTTAAGTGTTAATGATTATGAATATAAAACGTGGGGGAAAAATTGGTGGATATGTATAAGTATAGGATAATTTGATAATATTTTTGTAACGACCTTGGATAACCTAGGTTAAACCTATGCTCCCAATGATATAGAAGAAGGTTCAATGATTCGGGAATCTTATTAATGAGATTACATTATAATTTAATAGTTCATTTTTCATATTATTGACTGATTAAAACTTATTTATATTTTCTGTAAATGTAAATTTATCGAACAAGATGACATCAAGATATTAATGAATGTTGTGGACAAATAAATGTTTGTACACCTGAAAACTGAAACTATGAGAGATAGGATAAAAAATTCTATTTATACGATCATGAATAACTTTGAATTAATAAATAATATATATTATTTACCTGATCAATGGAGGGAAAATGTATATTGATTCTCTCATGAGGAAATATCTAGCATCGTGAACTGGATATCATTATCCACTAGAGAGAGAGTGTGAGATCATCATTATTATGAAAATATTTTCTATACCCTTGTGCTTATATAAAGAAAATTTTTTCCTAGACATTAATTATTTTTAATGATATGTAGATCTATAATGTAAAATAATTAAGAATATGACACTATAAGAAGAAATTGGATCCATGTAAATGATGTGTTTTGGAGGATATTTCCAAGTAGGTAATTCTATCATATTTCATATATAATAGTGTATATGTAATTCCTTGAGATTAAAAAAATAGTGTTGAATTCATTGATTCTTATGGTGGAAATTTTATATGACATAAAATGTATTATTTTGAATATATCATTAGCATTGAAAACAAAATGGAATTTTTGGGGGAAAATTTAACAAGGAGTTTGAATTGTCTAAGTTATATCATGCATTAGTAGGTGTGGATAAATCATTTAATTTTCAGTCAATGTAATAATGGGAATTCTATGATCACATCATTTCCAGGGGTTATATAAGAAAAATATTTTCAATTGTCTTGAAAATAATAATAAATTTCATTATATAAGGATATTAATTCAATATACATTATTGAAATAGATGAAGTAAAATCAAGTGAATTGTTTGAATGAGATTATCTGGTGATTTAAATGTGAAGAGGTGGTTCATAATACCAATTAATGGTGAAAGGTAATTAACATACCGGTTAATGTAGTAGTCAAAAAAATATTTCAATTAATACTCTCCGAAAATGTTAATTATTCAGTTATAAGGTTAATTTTAATTATAATAACTAGTGCAAGAACCAAATGTTTTTGACGATTATTAGTATTTGACACATCTTATGAACACATATATTAGGAAATCATATGCAATCAAAACTATTGATGTGGGCTATGTGAAAGATGTGGTGAAAGGTATAGTTATAATCCCTCTAATATATAAAATTACTAATTAAATTATTATTCTATCAATATGTTTATATCTACGAAATATGATGTGTGAAAAAATTACTATATCTACAATTAGATTTTTAGTTAATTGAGAAAATATATAATATTTGGATGTTCACATCTCATTTATATAGATTCTCTTTTATTAATGTTTATATGATAGTGATTTAGGAAAATGTTTTTATTGACCCTGTAGTTTTAGTTTATTTTAATATATAAATTGATTTGTTTTGTTTATATGGATCCCATATCAATTTACAAGGAATAGAAGTCAAATATCATATTACAAATGAAATAAGGACAATATATCAATATGATGACTATTATTAACATCCAATAGAAATTGAATCCATTATAAGGGTATTGGTTTCTATCCCAAAGGTTTTTATATCTATCATTATTTTGAAAAACTCAAGAAAAAATATTATTTTTATTTCGTAGATTGATGAAAACTATTTCAAATAATATCCTATTATTCCTCCAAAAAATATAGGTGTTCTTCCAATAGGAGTTATAAATAAGATCCTATACTTCTCTATAATGTATTTTTTATGTATATTTGTCCTTATATTTGGTTGAATAATTGTTTTCCCATGTTCATGTTATGGCTGACAAGTGTTCCAGGTGATCAGAGCATAAAAGAGGCAGAAAAAGTGGGGTTTTGGGTATACTGCATGGTTTGCGCCTGGTTAGTGAAAACAATGAAAAAATAATAAAAACTGTGTGGTTGAACTATGTGGCCTAGAAAATTTTAAAAAAATTACAAAAATTCCACTACATGGTATTTTTGTTCCTCATTGGTCCTACTCCCTTATTGTATACCTTGGAATGAACCACTTCTTAAAAGATCTCCCAAGGGAGATTCTCCTTCAATAATAGGTTGTTTGGAGTGTCGACGGTTGTGAAACAATGTTCTGTGTAATGCTAAAACCATCATTTCTTCTTTCTCTTGTTTTGGGTTGGTATAATTCTTTTATCTCCATTAAAAACTCTAAAACCATTCTTTTCTAGTGAGATCTAGGTTAAGGATTCAAATGTGTGTTGAATCGGGATCTATGGCCTTTCCTAATGACATGTTCTCCAATGGATTCATTGTATGTTTTCTATATATTATTTCCCCTAGATTCTTCATATGTTTGTGCATTTTGGGTTTAATTATTGTTTTTTCTCTTGATATTTCCTTGATGCCATTAACAAGATATGGTAGTCTGGGAGTCTCAATGAATAATTTAACCCTCATTCATCCTCATGGAATGAAAGGTGGACTACTTTACCAATTTAGGGACACCCATGGGATGTGTTGGCCCTCCCAATGGTGATAATGGAAATATAAGTCGCGAAATTGACACATGATGATGTTGCGACTTAGTGAAGTGGTTATTTGATTTATGTAATGAGTGTGAAGGGAGTGTGCATAGTTCTCTGTAATGTTTATAAAGGATAATGAATTATTTTTTTGACATATTAGTTGGTTAAATGGTAATAATGTGAATTTGATAAGGAATTATGTTTATAAATGAATATTATTAGCATGATAGGTATGGGAAATTTGAAATGGGATAAAGGGGCATGTAATATAAATGATGGAAATGTTAATGTATTGAGGAAATGTTTTAATCTCATATTTATTGATATTATATTGATGTTGAAAATGAAATAGGTTATTATGGTTATGATATTTTAAATTCTGGTGAATGATAAATAAGCATGTGCACAAGGCTTAGTAGAGTGGGGTATATACATGAGGTTCTATGCCAATTGGTTGAGTTGGACTGAGGATCATGATGCACCTCCAAATATATAAGTTAGGGAAGGGGACATAGTTCCATTCCCCAAATAGTTTAATTCCACAAAGACTATGTCTTTAAGGTGAGGATAATGAGGTTGTCATAATGTGATGCCTAGTGAGATAGGAATTGATTTTTATTCCCATATGCATGTGAATACTGAACATTCCTAAACAATGGAACACATGAAAATGGTATATTAAATAATAAAATGTTTGTGTTGTGAACCTCTATTAAATGGTAGAATAATTTAATGAAGCATAGTCTAGATTGGCCTAAAGAACTATTTACCTTTATTTTACATTATTTATAAAATGTGGGCACTATATACTGTTGCTAGATATTTTTGAGGCACTATTGGGGTAGGCCTACTGATTAATACACACACACTACTCATGACACTATTGGGAACCTAAGACAATTACATTCTTATATGAAAGGAAATGTTAAAGGAACCTATGATAGGGTGTTAGTTAGGCATGGGTCATGAATGGATGAAGTTTTAGGCATGGATTCTGTACCATTTTTCAGATTCTGCTATTTTTTATTCCATAGGGTTTTTTATAGTTTGAATTGTGACATGGCATGACATATTTACTATTTTTTATGGTTGTACCCAAATTGGGAGTTTTTTATTAATGACTAAAATTATTTATTCCTAGTTTTTCTGCTATTCAAATTTATTTCTAATATGGATTAATTTGGTAAAAATTTTAGATTCTCTTAACTATTAATATTAGAACATTGAGGCAAGTCGGAAACCTCACACATACAGGGAGGCATGTATGAGTTGATGTGGCACCCCTACTTGGGGCATCAGATTAGTGGAGTCCAGGTTAGGGGAATTATAATGATGTATCAAAGGAGTTATTTTCTCTTTTATAAAATTTGGGGAATGGTAGATAAGAGATTAGGACATTTTCGGGCCTTGGTAATGAGATAATTATTTGTTTTATCTATTCCACGTATGAGGGAAAAACAAATTCACCATGGGAGGGTATTTTTATTCTTATTATGTGTGGTTACATTTGATGATAAATCACTATAATGTGATGCAAATGTTTTGTGATTTGAAATTTTTGTGATATTTTTCTCATGGATAGAAATGGGTACGAGGTTGATCATCCATTCATCAATCTTGGATCCAATGTAGGAAAGTGAAATTCATTATGGTAGGCACACACATGAGATCAGTGTGTAGGATATAATGGTTATTATGGTTTTGGTTTTCTTAAAAATTAATTAAATTGTTCTTAATGGGATGGCGTAAATTGGTAAGAAGGAAAGTGAAATTGGTAAGTAGTAATTAGAAAATGGTTCCTAACAAAAAAAAGAAAATATGGAATATCATGTGTTTATGACGATATTGGAATATGGAAAATGTTTTGAATATGATAAAATATAAGGCTTCACAACATGTGAATTAGATACACCTGTTAGCCCTATCCTTAGTGGATATGGACAACAGTAGTGATCCAATTGTGATTGGGATCATTTTTGTAATGTATACTATCTGGTTTGGTTAGGGAATGTTATTATCCCACCTACATCTATTTTATTATCATAAAAGTGATGTGATTGTGTTCTATATATCAGGTTTCATATTGTATAGAAATTCCACCTTTGTATCAAGTGTCGGTACAGAAATTGGAGGACATTGCTGAGAACACTCCACTTGTTATAGAGCATGAGAATGCAATGATCTTGTAAAATAGGGATGACTGGTTTTCTGAGAAATTTTCTCATTTTATGCTTATAATGGAACAAGTCATAGAATGGGCTGCATCAAGTATGTTTGAGCTGACCAGAGAGTTTCAGGTGCAGCACCCTCTGACTATTATCAGTGGGGATGGGTTAGAGGAAGTAGAGTTCTAAACAGAGTCTATCTAATTTATTCTTGACCATCTATAGACTCCTCTAGAAAAGTGATTAAAGTTAAAGTATTATATGCAGCATGGTCAAGAAAATCATTTTTGGGACATCAGGGTTCAGACAGATCAGGATGAATAAATAATGTTGAAGGATTTACAATAGACGTTTCTAGAGAACATCTACCTAGAAACCATAAGGCATGAGGCCTTTATGGAATTTTTAGGTTGACATAGGGGGAACTATTAGTAATGGAATATACATGTCACGTCACTGATTTATGATGCTTCATTCTAACATTTTCAGGAGATGATGTAGCCATAGAGAAATTCTTCAAAGATGGGCTAAAAAATAGATCAGGACTCTAGTGGATTTATGCCACATAAAAAGTATTTCCTGAAGAGTTTTACCATGCCCATATCTCATAAGGGAACCTAAAGGGGAATTAGGATGCGATATCATGTGACCATCTGGGTGAGAAAGTGGTGCAGTATCTGATAGAAGGAAGAGCCGTTTTGGAATCTTTCTGTTGGGGGACATACACAAAGTAGTTAAAAGTGGGGATAAATATCTCAAGGTGATGACCTGGGATTCTATTATTATAGTGGTAGGCTAGGGTAGAAGCAAGATCTATGTACCCACCCACCGGTTGAGTGCTGAGTGTACGACATGCAGGTTCATGTGCATATGATCTACAGGACCCCACAATAGTCAGTGAAAGATGGTGGAATGGATCAACTAAGTGGATTACCAATAGGCTCTTCCATAATGGTATAGTGGGATTCCATATGTTTTCCAGGTATCCAAACATAGATAATATCCCCCAAATCTGTTGCATGTGATAAACACTGGTGAAGTCGAGCTTGAGGCTAAAGTTTCCTTTAAATAGATCCCACTTCATATTGTGGATCATAGTGTGAAGGTCTTGTAGTGAAAGGTAGGGCCTTTTATTCGTGTTCTATGGAAACATGAAAATTTCTAGGAATAAACATGGGTCGAAGAATCAAATCATTGAGTCCAGCAGCCAAAAATGCATTCATTGGGAACACAATGATGCTCAGGATGAGTGGGTTATGTATGAGTCGTTATAAGGTGGGGAGGTTGTAAGATCCATGATTTATCTTTAAAGTATTTTTTACTTATTCTTCTATTTATGTACTTATTTTTGGGTGAATAAGTGTTTTCCTAAGTTTATGTGATGCCCCAAGGGTGTTCAAGGGGTTCAGAGCATGGAAATGGGATGAAAGTTGGGTTTTCTGGACATGTTTCACGGATCCTACACTAGGACATAAAACCATGTAAAAATCAAAAAAATACTTCGAGGATGGATATTTTTAAAATTTTCCTCATTATTGCTTGCACATAGTTGAAAAACTATGCGGGTAAACCGTTTGGCTTAGAAACATTTTAAAATTTACAAAATTGATAGTACATAGTTTTTATGTTCCACTCAAGACATTACACCTCCTACATTCTTTAAACCCTATGAATGAAACAGAGATCCCTAAGTGGATTCTCCTTTAATATTAGGCCATTTGGAGTGCTAATGTTTTTGAAATGAATATCTGAGTAAGGATAAATCCCTCCTTTCATATATGTATTGTTTTGGGTTTGAATCGTTCACATCACTAAATCTGATGCCCTAAAGCTATTCTTTTCTAGTGAAATCATGGTTGTGGTTTCAAAATTGTGTTGAACTAGGATATAAGGCTTTAACTAAGGGTTAATTTTCTAATGGATTCAAGGTAGGTTGTCCATAATATATGTCACCTAGTTTCTTCATATATTTTTACATGTTGAGTTTCATTCTTGTTCTCCTTCTTGATGTTTTCTTGTTACCATTAATGATATGTTGTTCTTGGGGTTTCTAAATGATTAATTGAACACTTCGGGATCCCCATGGGATGCAAGGAGGATGACCTGACCAAATTATGGCCACCCATGGGGTGTACCGGCCATCATGATGGGGATTCCAAAATAAAAGTTGTGAAATTGACACATAATTAATTAGAGATTTATCGATGTTTTTTATTGGTTTATTTAATCAGTCGGAGTGGATTTTGGTTAGTTTTTTGTAATATTCCTAAAATTATAAGGGACTATTTGATAACATTTAAATGGGTTAAATTAGAATAATGGGAATATGACAAGGAATTCTGTTTTCACTTGAATATTTTTAGTATGATCGGCATTGGAAATAGGAAATGGGGATAATGGGGTAAGTAATATAAATGATGAATGCGACAATATATTGAGGGAAAATTTTAATTTCTCATTTTTATTCTTGTTATGATGTTGAAAATGACATTGGGTATGATTTATGTGATGTGGATAATTTTGGTGAATAATAAAAAAACATGTTCACATGGATCGGTAATTTGGGAATATTATTATGGTTTTACTCACATGGGTCATGTTGGATTGAGGTTCTAGCTCCCCCCGACAAATGTATGGGTTAGGGAAGGGGACAATGTTATATTCCCATAACGATTTCATTTAATCTAGATTGAGGCTTTGGTGTGAGGATTATGAGGTTGTAATGATGTGATGTGTAGTGATACGGGACATGATTTTTTTCCCATGTGAATGAGAATACATAACATGACTAATCCATGGAACACATGAGAAAGTTAGATTAAACCATGAAATCTATATGTAGTGATCCATGAAAAAGTGGTAGTAAAATTTATTGGAGAATAGTGTAGAATGGAATATTGACCAATTTAAATATATTTTTCATTATTTATCACTTGCATGCACTATCTACTTTTGATGTATATTTTTTAGACAATGTTTGTGGTGTCCTGCTGAGTTATACTAACACCTCGCTAGAGAATCCATTGGGTACCTGAGCAAATATCTTTCTTGTATGTTTGGAAAAGTGAAAGGGACCTATTCTAGAGAGTTTAGTTGTATATGTGACATGTGTGGATGAGTTTCATGACATAGATTCTAGACCATTTTCTGGATTCTAATATTATTCTTCATTGGGATTTTGTTCATATGGCATTGTGGTATGTCATGGCATATTTATTGTTATATATGTATGTACGCAAATTAGTTGTTGGATTTTTTTCCATTTGATTTCTTTTCAGGTTGTCTCCACTATTTATAATGTTTTTTATATGGATTAATCTCGTAAATAGGGTATAGTCTCCACATTTAACCTATTAGACCCTCGTAGATTTTAAAAATTCATTGACTGTTAGGGAGGTGTGCTTGCGATCATGTATGGATCTTGCTTAGGGAAAAAGTTTATTGACATTTAGGGCTTGGAGGTTATGTATACCATGTGACACAATTATATTAAACACGTGAATATCACTAATTGAGTTGTTGTACTTAATGAATAAATGATACAAAAATAAGGATAAGGGATTTATTCACCCATGTGTCTAACCATTGGGTGCACATATTCTTATTTATGATGAATGTTGGATAAAAACAACTCCATGTTGATTAAAGAGAACATAAATAGATCAATACATATAATAATAATACACTACCATATACTGGTTACTAGTTTGATCATCTACTTGATATCACTTAATTTAATATATCATTAATTAAGGGTCAAGAATGTCGATATACCAAATACGACCTTTCATATGAGATATGGAAATGATGAACTTATATTGATTATTTATTTATTTATTTATTCCCATAATATTATAATTGATTTAATGAATATATAAAAGGGGTAATACAAAGCATGCAAGAATAAAACAGGTCAGGGGGTTTTTTGGAAGCCTTTATAAATGATATAATTAAATATCAATAGTGCATGGAATACTATAAATATTATTTCAGAATTGTGTTGAATGTCTTTAGAAAAATTTATTTTTATGAGAAATTTATCATGATCAAATTTTGGATTCAAGAAGTTTCATTCATATGTGAAATAATCTATAGATATGGTATATATTTAGATCCATAAATGATGAAAGATGTTGAATAGTGGCCAAGACCATCCACTATGATCAATATCTATTGTTTTCTTGTTTTGGATGGTCTAATAGGTAGATTTTGTAGAATTTATCAAAGATATCGAAACCATTAATTATGTTGAGTTAGAATGAATTATATTCTGGTTAGAAAATGAATGATAAAATATATAACATAACTGAATATAATGTTATTCATCACCCCTACGCATGCACTACTCTATATTGGATAATTGTTTTTTATCTGGATTAGTGAATCAAATAATATAATGGGATTCGTTCTCTTGAAAAATGATATTGTGATAGACTTTTCCTCATGAATATTGATGTTTCACTATTAAAAGTACCAAAATCATAATTTCCAGTTATTTAGGTATTATTTTCATTAATGATATTGAGGCATTATCATTATGGTAAAATTTATGATATATATATTGATCATATATATTTATTCACTCAGAATGAGTTGAATATGCACTAGAAAATATGTTTTTAGTTCATAAAATATTTTTAATACACAATAAAATTCCACCCTTGGAATTTTAACAAGGTGTAAGTTGTTCTGATTTAAAAGGTTCTTACTAGATTATATATGATGTCAATCATAAAATATCCATTATTTTAGTAACAAAAGCAGATGATCTAAAAATCAGGATGGTTAAAGAGAAATATTATCTATACCAAATGAATGTTCATACACTAATACTAGAGTTGATTAAGGACACACAAAATAATGATTTGGAGATTCTGAAGAAGGTGATAAATATTATAGATATTAACCCTGATTGTGATAGAATTATATGGTCTAAAAATCATATATGTTTTCTATCAATAACACAATTTTTAACGAGTTATTATTCGTTGATCATAGTTCATCATTATATATTCAACCTGTATAAATAAATACATATAGATACCTAAAATAGAATATATTCTTAAAATAATTGAAGACAGATATTTTGGAGAACATGTCTTTTTTATGCCTTCTTTTTGGGAGTGATAAAAAACACCAATAGTATGTTACGAGCATTACCCATACATGGATTCTAATGGGAAAACATCACCATGTATTTTTTCATTAAACTCTTAAAAATAATAATGTCCATAATAAATTTTTTATTATAATTGATCACCACACAAAGTTAGAACAATTCATTAATAGCATATAATTTTTCTCACATTTTCATCATAAAATAATATACCAAAAGGATGTGGTAACATTTCATGGAGCAACACATTATATTTTATTTGAATGGGATCTATGATTTACCTTTATTTTCTAGGGTTTACTATTGAAGGATTTAGAAAAATAGTTATGTTTCATAAGTTCCTTTCATCCACAAATACATGGTTAGTCGGATAGAATCAAAAAAAACCTAGTGGAATGGTTGACATACGATTCTATAGAAATAAAATGTGGTTTGGATTCAGAAATTACTATAGTGGTGTTTTATTATAAAAATACCTCTAACATGAATATTCATAAAAATACATGGGCAACCTTATATGGTTAAATGTGTTGATATATAACAAGTTTTGATAATGATAGAGAAGTAATTTTTTATAGGAACTATGTTTCCTGTGAAAATTTAATAGAAATCTTTATCCATTTAATTGTATATAAGGATGAAATAGATTCATTAAAAATTTTATTCTAAAAATCATTAATGTGATTTAGGTTTAGATGTTTGGGAAATTTTATTTTATTAGTATATACATAGAATAATGTAATGAGATTTAAAAAAATTATCTATATTCTCTATCTATATTAACCCAATAAATATTTTTTATCAAGTCAGGATAATATCATATCGGTTAGTGTTCCCCTAAGCCTCCCTCAAGTTAACAATGAATACCATATATTTATACAGTGTATTTACATACCTGATTCATAACATTTATTTTACTAAGTGGGAATAACATTAGAGGAATATCATTATTATAAATAATAATAAGTATAAACCTTGAATTGGAATGATAAATGTCAATGGAATAAAAATACTATCCTATTTAGTTTTCAATGAATAAAATAGAAATTTTATAAAACATTTTTGGATCATGAGGATGTGAGAAAATGTGGAAATTATCATTTTTTATCTTCCTAGAAGATTAATGGATATATTATATCAATAAATATTATAAATATATATATATATGATATAATAATTAATTTATAATGGTTAATTTTCATTAATCATTTTTTCCTTATATCTATTGAAAAATGAAAGCATTGTTCAGGAGTACGTACGACAAACCTTGTTCATGAATGATATATTTCATTATTCAGTGTATACATTTTATTACTAATTTTTTATATATATAATTAACTCATATGATATATATATACATATATATCATTATTCAGTGTATAAATTTTATGCATGAAATTTGTTATAAGAAGGGTTAGATGAAATGATATGGTTTAAAAAACATCATAAAAAAAATTGATTTTATTATTTTAGTGTATTAACACCAAATAATACTTTAGATTTACATATCAAGACATTTGGAATCATTTTAAAGGTAATTTCTTATATTACATTTTAATCTTTTCTAAAATTTAAATAGTGCCCCTACCCTCACATATAAATGATAACCAATAATTTCTATTCTTTACATCATATTGGTACTTAGAGCATAATCATACCCTAAAATAGTATCTTATATAATCTTATATCCATGACTCATAGGTACCCTCTTCTTTAAACACTAATAAAAATATCATTAATACGGAATCTAAATAAGGACTTCCAATGAAGAAGTAATTGTATTAAATAACCACATTCATTTTATTCATATTTTACATCTTTTAAATAATATATATTATACATAAAATATCAAATAAATTATACCTAATATTATAAAATTTTATTATTAATATGAAAAAACATTTATTCACCCTATCTTCAACCAAATGTTAATTGAATTTAATGTTTTTACAAAAGTAAGGCTTTCCATCCCCACATTGAGATATAAACCATATATCATTTCACAATTTCAAGGAATATTAGTATGATGAATTTTATTTTAATACATAATATATGTATATATATAGTTTTTTTCAATTGAAATATCATATCTACATTGTTACTATCCAAATCGATGGAAAATGGTAACATCATTTGTGTATACTTATGGACTACCACCTCCAAGAAGGAATGTGATAAATTTTAAAATAGTTGATTTAAATAGAATGTAACATGAATATATTATAAATAAATAAGAAATGATAAATAATTTTTAATGGTGAATTATTATTAAACATTGTTTCCTTATATCCGTTAAAAAATGAAAAAAATCAGGTTTACGTACGACAAACCATGTTTGTG
Organism: Viscum album; assembly: GCA_963277665.1. Classification (NCBI taxonomy): domain Eukaryota; kingdom Viridiplantae; phylum Streptophyta; class Magnoliopsida; order Santalales; family Viscaceae; genus Viscum; species Viscum album. The sequence continues at coordinate 1,920,446,695 of OY728145.1, read as the reverse complement.
AATGATATATTTCATGATTTAGTCTAAAAATAATTTTGATGATTCTATATATATAATTATTTCTTATGATATATATATAAATCATTATTAATATTATTTATATGATGGAACAAAGATCAGTGTACATGGATCAATATATCTGAACTGAAACACGAACGAAAATTTATGTTGTTATCATCTAGAACGATAAAAAAAACTAATATATGGGAGATAAACTTCCATAAGTAATTAATGAATAATATAGCAGATATGTGTATATTAATGTAATAAATTTATATAAAATTTATATTTATTATGTTATTTTTTAAAGAATTCAAGAAATAATGATGCTTTTGAGGTAAGGGATTTATGTTAAAATCTAATTTTTATTTGGGATTATTTATTTTGATTTTATTAGGGGGAAATTTTATGATACCTTTTTGAGAAATACATACAATTTTGAATCAAATATATTAATATAAAATAAAAAAAATATTTCCTCATATTTTAGATACATCATATAATGCTCGTATTGTGAGAATGTTTTCAAGTAAACCCTATTTGATTTTACTCCCCATTTAAAAATATTTCTTCTCCAATGATATTGTTTTAAAAAATAGTTATTTAATTTTGTAATATGATATTTAAATGAATTTATACCTTTTAGTAACATTTATATAATCATTTAAATTTATTTTTCTTTTCATTTAATTATCTATAGTTTTTAAAATTTTATAAATGTTTCAAATAATTGTTTTCCTTTTACTTATACATCATAAATGAAATTTATTATAATCATGGACACATAGTTCTTCAAAAACTATTTTAAATGTATTCATGGTTATTTTCAAGTGAATATATTTATTTTTGTTTTGGAATTTTTAAATTTTATTAATAAGAAGTTACTATGATAAAAGTGAATTTTACATGGGAAATATTACATCAATTATTCTAAAGTAATATTTATCTCTGATAACATCTTTGATGTTAATTTTTTTTATTAAAGATATCATACAATATAAACATCATTATTCTTTATCTTGATGCATAATAATGAAAATGATGTTTTTTTGAAAAAAATATTTATTTTCCATGTGTAATGACATGATAAATTAATGAGATGTTTTTAAAACAATTTTTTTTGTATGGGCTACGATATAATGATATAATAAATTTATTACAATCCTTTGGAATACATATATGTAGTTTAAATTTTATGACATGTTGGCCCATAATTATAACTCCCTCTAAGGCATTGTAAACTTAATTATTTATAATGAGATAATTAAGGGAAACAAGTATGCATTCCTGATCAACAATGATAAACAAGAAGGTGTTCTTAATCCTTTATTGGAAATATTATGATTTGATTATTTGACTATGAGAACCATTTGATTATATAAGATCTATTATTTAATTGCAAATAAGTTTTGATATATTATACATTATGATTAAATATCCATTATAGTTAACATTAAATTAATAAATTGTTTCAATAAATATGATAAATCCAAACTTTTATAAAATAAACCTATTGTTAGTAATTGAATAATGATGATTTATCAATATTATGTATAAATATAATGTAGTAGAGGGTAAAATTAATATTATTCACACAAATAACACAAAAAAATGGGGCTTAAAAGGATAGTCAAATCACTTTAAGGGATAACCCACCAATCATTCCCCTCTTTATTTGATATATATAAGCTTATAGGACCAAATTGTAGAAGTCTAAAGACCTGAATTAGATAGACCATAGCCCCACCTATTTTGGATATTTTTTCCCCATGAACATGACGACAAGATTCCTTCCATGATATATGATTATCCACTCAAATCTTCCCACTTATCTATTAGTGTATACTCCCATGATAGCCATGCACATTTCAACCTCCATGCGACCCATCTAACTCCAACCACTTCCTTAATACAAATTTTAGGAATCTCCATCACTGATGAACTCTATCCAGAATAAATCATCACCCCACCACCTGAAAGAACCCTTTCACAAATGATATCGAACTATATATCAACATCGTCTTTCATCAAAGACTACCTCCTAGCCATGCTTCTGGCATCCTTCGGTGGGAATATTATACTCACACCATTATGGGTAGCATGTTTCCCTCTATAAATAGTACCCTGAACACAATATACCCATATATCTGATTGGAATTATTTTTTCCTTTATCCATGAAAGATGGTGTGGGAAAAACTAATTCAGGAATATAGTTAAACAAACACCCAAAAACCCCATAGAATGAACGAAATTAGATGAAATAAGAAGGATCAGAACACCTATCCTGTAGAGACCGAAGCTTGCCGTACATGGACATTACATTTATTTTGCGGAATACATAATACATAACAAAAATAGACACACAAGGACCGTAATAGTTTATTGTCCTTGGAAACTAGGAATAAAATCTTATAATAGTGGTGAGAGATATTCAACATCTCCCTATAAAGATCTTCCCATTTTTGTTTCCTTACCTAAAACCTTTCATTTAATCAGGGGGGAAAAGAAAACATAAAAAAAGGTTGAGCTCAAATGCTCAGTAAGGGTAAGCATGGATAAAATAAAACATACCATATACATTTGAACATAAAAAAATGAACATTAAAAATCATGAGCAATGACATAAAACATGGAAGTACATAAGGCATAGATCATAATGGAACATAAATCATGATAAAATTTCATGGGAATAAAACATGTAATTATTGAATCCATTAAGCACATGTAATGATTTCCATAGTAGCCAAGCCATTTCTGCCAAGACCATCTTAGTGGACAATGTCCCTTTCTAAATCGAGTTCACTCCTAGTTTCAGTCCTATTTTACTGAACCGGTTTAACCTGCCATTCCAGCCATGTCAATCTCATGAGATATAAATCTTTACCCAATGCATTGTAGGGAGATATAGGTCTCACCCATCTCATAATGAAATCATTCTTACTTGTGAGACAACATAAACATAAATCATTCATCATAACCCAAAGAATAAAAATGGGTTTCATAAATATCATCCCATCATAACATAATCCATATAAAACAAATGGATATCATTTCATCATAAGAAAAGTGAAACCATATAAATCATAGAGAAATTATACTTGAACCATACACATATTAAATAATGTCATCTTAGATGGAAAATGGTTTTGATAAGGCACGTGAAATGAATTCATGAGGAAAATATCCTTTCTTCTTGAAAATCATTTTCTTTTCACAAAATGCCATGAAATTTTAAAAGAAAGTGATTCTTTGTAAATAATCATGAAATATTTTGGAAGAAAATTTATGAAAATATGGCTTTATAAAACTGTAAAAATCCTTTCATGCCGTATAAGTTAAAAAAACATTCTTCTCGTACTTTTTCCGGAAAAGTAAAAAAAGTACCTTGTAATGTAAAAAAAAGAAAGATTCCTTACATACCATGTAGTAAAAGTCAAAAATGGGTAAAAAGGACTTTAAAATTACATGAACACACTTTTATAAAACATGGACATGGATGATATAAATAACCCCATTAAATACTTATGAATAAGCAATCTCGGATAAAAATGAGATTTGAAAAATTTTCCTTTACATTAGGTCTGATATGCTCTGTATGTATCCAAACTTCCTGTATAATGATTTAAATAATGTCATTTACTTATTACAGAATCATATTTATTGTTATTATATCATATATGGTTCACTTATGACTTTATATTGCCCGTTCTTCTGTAAATTCATGTTAAAGTAGTGTTTTGGGTAAAATCGTCTAATTTGTCTTTCGTGTTTTAACTTGTAATTATTAATATGATTACTTAGATAATGAACAATTACATCCATAATGTAAAACATTATTTATATATAATATATATTCATAATATACATATATATAATAGATTGATAATGAAAAGAAATACACTGTTCATGGAGACGGTAGGTCGTACGTGCGCATGAACGTTGTTTTCGTTTCCTTATTGAATTGAATGGAATTAAGTAGATGAAATAAATATATATATAAACAAATCCAGTATCATTATTATGTCATATATTTCATTATTACTTATTATATATACTTTATAATCATTCATGAATGGTTAAACATTGAGAATGAATCACATCGCGTCGTGGAGACGGCAGTCCGTACATACGCACGAGCGATGATATCATTCCCATGATCATGGAATTATATTTAAGTGTATGAATAATATTTAAGAATCAATATCACATTACAATAATCATATATAGTCATTATTTACACCATTATACCCATCCAAGTAAGGTGTTGGTGGAAAATAGATTACACCACGACGTGGAGACGGTATTCTGTACGTACGCACGCGCGGTGATTTTTTTTTCCGTAGGATGGATAAATGGTGAAATAGGGTTGTTTCATACTTATAATAACATATCCGTATATGATTGATACTGATGTTATTACATCATAGTGAAATAACTAAAGAAGAAGAAGTGGAAGAAGAAATAATGTTAAAAGAATCGGTGACAGACATTGCCTCTTCATTGAAGCGCCTCTTTGAGTCCTCCTCATAGGGCACTAAAATTGGTATTTGAAGAATACCATGACCTCTAGGATGTTTCTAGGGAAGTGGAGAAGATAATTTGGCAGGGTTTGGCCGAGCTTTAAGGCTCAAAGTGGTGTGAGGGATAGAAGGAGGAGGTTCCCTTTTATATGGGAGGAGAGGGGCTCCATTGGAAAACTAAAAATATTATTTTATTATAAAGTCATATTCGGTTTTAAATAGCTCCAAATTAATTTATTTCGATTATAAGGTGGGTATGGGTCGAAACCCTCTCATCCAATATAATTTAGACCAGTGTAGGTTCCTATTTTAACCTTATCATTTATATTTAACTTTAAGTTAGATAATTTTACTTTTATCGTTCCTTTTTGTGTTCTTACACTATAAGGTTAATAAACATACTATAACAAGCCAAACGAACCCCAAGTTGTTTATTATTAATATATATAACCTTATCTAAGTCAATTTTCCGAACCATATATATTTAGGAATAAAATAACAATTAATAATATAATATTTGTTTTAAAAACTATTTTATGTCAATTTTGACACTATTTGGTAATTGATTTTTGTGAAACTCATAACAGAATGATTAGTTCGAACTAAGTTAATTAAATCAACACTAACATGTAATATTAACATATAAAAGTATTGGTATTCATAAAAAGTTTCAAATTAAATTTATTTGGGTATTTATAACATCAATTATGTCAATATTTCATTAATAATATAATTACTGCATCATCATTGTGTCAAATATAAATTAAATTATTTAAAGTTTAAAATTAAAAATAAACTATAATTATGTATAAAATCTTTTTATCTTTATAATGTATATTTATAGTCGAATTTATCTTATGTATAACCCTATATTAAAAATGATTTACTTATTAAACATTGATTTTAACTATTGTAACCCTTCTTTAAATAAAATAATAATAAATGTTCTAATCTAATCCAAGTGGGCATAAATGGTCATATTTTATTCCTAAAGTTGTTTTAGGTTGAATTAGACTTATCCAATAGAATTAGGACATGTGTTAGGGTAATAATAATATCATTTTTACCCTTAACTACCCTATTTACTTTTAACCGTGGTAAAAAAAGTAAAAAGTTACTATTCCCCAAAAAATATTTTCATCTCATTGAACCACATTTTACATACTGACATCAACCGTGTCTCCAGGATTTTTGAAATTCCATTCACAAAAGCGGTAAAATTATGTTTTATGAAAAATTCAGTTTTTTTAACTACAACTTAGTGGTTTCACTATTCATCAAAAAATGAAAGTTTCCAGAAAAATACCAAAAATTAGGCCTAAGCTATATTTGATATTATGAATTCAAAAATGATTTTTATTTTACCAAATTCAAAACATATCAGTTACATTAACTAATTTAAAAATTAATTCCTGTCATCAAGACAAATAGCGTGTTTTTAAGAGATAATAACTATCAAAAGATTGGCACTTGTTTATGTCTGGTTTAAATGTGAAATTACATCCAATGACCGAAATTGTATTAAATTGTAAAAATATATTCTAAATATACTTTAAAACCAGTCAAATTAATAATTTATCACTATTAATTATTTCGATTAAAAATGTTGTTTTTAATAAAAATATAATAATTTTCACTATTCATCAGAATATTAAATTTATCCGAAAAGTACCAAAATTTCACCCTAAGCTAATTTCAATATTCTGAATCCAAAAATGAAGTCCATTTTGAAAAAAAAAATTATAGAATTTCAAAAATTGGTAATTACTATTCATAACGGCTAGTTCATAATAATATTATAATAATATCTCGTTTAGAGAAACTCGATATTGCTTTCTACACACGCTATCGTGGAAGGTCGCGATTGCGTGTAATGCAAGCCAAGTCAGGGATTCATGTAGTGCAAGATCCTTTTGTTGTAGCATACAACACAAGACATCAATAAAATTAAAAAGAATATTTTTCATAAAATATCGTGGTGCTACAATCTACCCCCCTTAAAATGAATTTCGCCCTCGAAACTCGTCAGAGTTATAAATGGTTTACTACTCGAAAGTTTCTTTAATAGAAACCCACATTATAAAAAGTAATAACAAAACTTGGCTTTAAAAACTAAGGTATGAAATGTAACGGTTAACCAAATTAACTCATCACTAGGTTTCCACGTAGGAGAACATAGGTGAAAATATGGATATGGAAAAAAAATATAACCATCATATTCTGATGGAGAGTGGTAGAGAACGCGACTATGAAAAAGCCATCAATCACAAAGCCATATATTTTTGATGATCTATGGTACCATTTAGTTCATCGGATATAAGAGCACTAGGACAACATTTTCGGTTTTCAATATCATTTCCCTAAAATTGAAAATTTTGAATTAGAAGAAATACTTGCTTGATTTTGGTACAATCTCACTATTGTTCATGCTTTGAACAATTTCCACTTCATTTCATAATTAAATGAATTTGAATTTGTTATTCGTGAAGTGTTAACAGATCATGTGATAGAATGATGGGTCATTCCATCTATTTCAAACAAAAGGATAGAAAAAGTTATCAAATATACATAATTTAATCTATGGTGAGATTAATCATATATGGTTCCGAAAATGGACTTACACTTCATATATCATACTGCTTAATATAGTAAAACTAGTTTCTACTAAACAGGGACTTACTGTAGGCCAGTGGTAGGCGATAAATTCCAGTCGCTCTTCGGTTGTGGGTTCAATTCCCACAGCCTTGTCCGGCGCGATGGGGTGTCACCCGTCCTGCAAGTTATCCTTTTTCTAAAACTACATTACTATAAAATCCCATAAATAATATCGAAAAAGTTCTATCCATAAACAATACTAATTTATGTCCAACATAATATATTCCAATATTTAGGTTTATCTAAAATACTTCGGTCCAAGCTCATAGTATAAAGAAAATGGTTACTTGAAATGTCGTATAACAATCACGTGAATTCCATCATTTATCCCCCATATATCGTAAGATATATCATGTTGGTCAAATTACAAACATGTGAATACCTTAATAATGTATTCTCTTAAATAAGGAATACCCATTGAACCTTAGTGAAAACATGAGTGCTGTCAAAAGTTAACTCTTTTCACATACCAAAACCTCAAACTGTGATATAACTATTTCCTTATATCAGTCATTAGCTCATGAATACTGTCAAACATTTCATTTTCTCCTTATCCCTTCATTATGTGCATATCATCTGTTTTCCAAAAATATCTCAATCACTTTCCATGGTTATAGGTACCATAAAATTATTGAAAACCACTATAGAACAATACATAAATATTCCAATATTCCACGATACTATATACAACATTATTTTGGAATCCCATTACATAAACACTTAATCATTCCACTACATCGTTTTCATATTCAACATCTCCAATAGTGATCACATGTGACGACCCTTTGTCCTTTTCCTTATGTGGTTTCTCATGTCGATCATCACTAACCCTTGTATTAGGAAATTTATTAGCATAATGCCCCATTTCCTTGCACTTGAAGCATTGAAGTGTTGGTGGTGAGTTCTCTGCAGTCTTTTCTTTATTCACATCATTAAGAACACTTTTTCTATTACATCGACACTCAGCTGCTCGATGATCTTATTTTCCACACTTAAAACATTTTCTAGTCCCTTTAAGACAATCCCCACTATGCTTCTTTCAACACTTTGAGCATAAGAAAACATTCATATTCTTTTCACCATTATTCTGAGATTTGTCCTAGAACTCCATCTTTCTTTTCTTGTCAAAACTATTAGATGGATAGGTAACACCAACCTCCATTTCTACCTTGATAGCACAAAGCACAATTTCTTCATAACTATTGAAGTCTCTTATAGCTAATTACCTTCAAATATTTGGTTTTAAGCCACTGAAGAATCGATCAACTTTACTTTCAGGTTGGATGATAAATCCAGATGCATACCTTGCAAGCCTTTTAAAATTCACTTCGTATATACCAACAGATTCATCATCCTTTTTCTTTAGTTCAAGAAACTCCTTCTCCATCTTTGTTCGAAGAATACGAGGGAAGTAATTATTGAAAAATAAGTTCTTGAACTCATCCCATTCCATCGACTCAATTTCATCTCTTGGCCTCGTATTCTTGATAAGATTCCACCATTGATCAACATAACCTTCCAAACGATACAATGCTGTGATGACTTTATAATGTTCAGAACATTGAAGAACTGAAAATATCTTTTCAGTAGTACTGATCCATTGTTCAGCAACATGTGGATCAGAAGACCCACTAAAAGAAGGTGGACATTGCCTCATGAAGGACTCAACAGAATATTATTCCCTTCCCTGCTCATTTAGAAGTCCAGAATGATTCATAGCTTGTGTAAGTATTACAATAAGATTTTGCACTGCATCTCCCATAAAATTTGTTTATTCATGAGGACAATCATTTAATTTTACATTACATTGATCAACACGGTTCATTCAGGTTCTAGCCATTGTCTAAAACCCAAAAAGAATAGTTTGAGAGGCAAAAATCATGCTAGGGAAAACAAAATAATAAAGGGGGAGTACCTTCAATATCTAACATCTTGGGTTACCATAATTCTAGTACTATAACCTATACTTATACTTAACCTTAGGGACATCCCTAGACATAACTTATAAATATCTCTAGGGATCTCACTAAAGTTTTCGCATCCTAGTTTCCAAAGGTTGACTAACCATTTCCTCTGATAACAACTATAGAGATCCAAAGATTGACATACATGGACATTACATTTCTTTTTGGGAATACTAAATACATAACAAAAACAGACACACAAGGACCGTAATAGTTTAGTGACTTTGGAAACTCGGAAGAAAATCTTCTAATCATGGTGAAAGATCTTCAACATCTCCCAATAAAGAACTTCCCTTTTTTTTCTTACATAAAACCTTTCTTTTAATCCTGGGGTAAAAGAAAAACTAAAAAATAGGTGAGCTCAAATGCTCAGTAAGGGTAAGCATGGATAAAATAAAACATACCAAATACATTTGAACTTAAAAAAATGAACATTAAAAATCTTGAGCAACAACATAAAACATGGAAGTACATAAGGAATAGATCATAATAGAACATAAATCATGATAAAATATCATTGGAATAAAACATGTAATTGTGGCATCCATTAAGCACATGTAATGATTTCCATAGTAGCCAAGGCATTGCTGCCAAGACCATCTTAGTGGACAAAGTCCCTTTCGGAATCGAGTTCACTCCTCGTTTCAGTCCTATTTTACTGAACCTGTTTAACCTACCGTTACAGCCATGTCAATCTCATGAGATATAAATCTTTCCCCAATTCATTGAAGGGATATATAGGTCCCACCCATCTCATAATGAAATCATTCTTACTTGTGCCAAAACATAAACATAAATCATTCATCATAACCCAAAGAATAAAAATGGGTTTCATTAACATCATCCCATCATAACATAATATATATAAAACAAATGGATATCATTTCATCATAAGAAAAGTGAAACAATTTAAATCATAGGGACATTATACTTGAACCATACACATATGAAATAATGTCATCTTAGATGGAAAATGGTTTTGATAAAGCAATTGAAATGAGTTCTTGAGGAAAATATCCTTTCTTCTTGAAAATCATTTTTTTTTCAGAAAATGCCATGCAATTTTAAAAGAAAGAGATTTTTTGTATGTAGTCATGAAATATTTTGGAGGAATATTTATGAAAATAAGGCTTTATAAAACCGTAAAAATCCTTTCATGCCGTATAAGTTAAAAAAACATTCTTCTTGTACTTTTGCCGGAAAAGTTAAAAAAAAGTATATCGTAATGTAAAAAAAGAAATATTCCTTACATACCATGTAGTAAAATTCAAAATTTGGTAAAAAGGACTTTAAAAATACGTGAAAACACTTTTATAAAACAAGGACATGGATGATAGAAATAAACCCAGTAAATACTTACGAATAAGCAATCTCAGATAAAAATGAGAATTGCAAAATTATCCCTTACCATTGGTCCGATATGCTTCGTACGTATCCAAACCTCTTGTATAATGATTTAAATAATTTCATTTACTTATTACAGAATAATATCCATTGTTATTATATCATATATGGTTCACTTATGACTTTATATTACCGGTTCTTTTGAAATTCATGTTAAAGTAACGTTTTGGGTAAAATCGTCTTATTTGTCGTTCGTGTTTTAACTAGTAATTATTCATATGATTACATAGATCATGATTACTTACATCCAGAATGTAAAACATTATTTATATATAATATATATTCAGAATATACATATATATAATAGATCGATAAATGGAATGAAATACACCGTTCATGGAGACGGTAGGTCGTACGTACGCATGAATGCTATTTTTGTTTCCTTATTGAAATGAATGGAATTAAGTAGATGACATACATATATATATACATAAATCAAGTATCATTATTATGTCATATATTTCATGATTACTTATTATATATATACTTTATAAGCATTCATGAATGGTTAATCATTGAGAATGAATCTCATCACGTCGTGGAGACGGTAGTCCGTACGCACGCACGAGCGATGATATCATTCCCATGATCGTGTAATTGTATTGAAGTGTATATATAATATTTATGAATAAATATTACTTTACAATAATCATATATAGTCATTATTTACACCATTATACCCATCCAAGTATGGTGGTGGTGGAAAATAGATTGCATGACGTCGTGGAGACAGTATTTCGTACGTACGCATGCGTGGTGATTTCGTTTTCTGTAGGATGGATAAATAGTGAAATAGTGTTGTTTCATACATATAATAACATATAAGTATATGAGTGATACTGATGTTATTACTTAATAATGAAACAACTAAAGAAGAAGAAGTGCAAGAAAAAATAAAGTTAAAAGAATCGGTAACAGACATTACCTCTTCTTTGAAACGCCTCTTTGGGTCCTCCTCTTAGGGAACTAAAATTGGCCATTGAAGATGACCAGGACCTCTATGATGTTTCTAGGGAAGTGGAGAAGAGAATTTGGTAGGGTTTGGCCGAGATTTAAGGTTCAATGTGGTGTGAGGAAGAGAGGGAGGAGGTGCCCTTTTATAAGGGAGGAGAGGGGATCCTTTGGGAAACTAAAAATATTATTTAATAATAAAGTAATATTCGGTTTTAAATAGCTCCAAACTGATTTATTTCGAAGCTAAAGTGGGTATGGGTCAAAATACTCTCATCCCATAGAATTTAGACAAGTTTATGTTCTTATTTTAACCTTATCATTTATATTTAACTTTAAGTTAGATAATTTTACTTTTACCGTGTCTTTTTGTGTTATTACACTATAAGGTTAATAAACATACTATAACAGGCCAATCGAACCCCAAGTTGTTTATTATTAATATAAATAACCTTATCTAATCATTTTTATGAACCTTATATTTTTAGGAATAAAATTACAATTAATAATATAATATATGTTTTAAAAACTATTTTATGTCAATTTGGACACTATTTGGTAATTGATTTTTGTGAAAATCACAACAGAATGATTTGTTCGAAAAAAGTTAATTAAATCAACACTAAAATGTCATATTAACCTAGAAAATTATTTTAATTCATAAAAAGTCTCAAATTACATTTATTTGGGTATTTATAACATCAATTTTGTCAATATTTCATTAATAAGATAAATATTGTATCATCATTTTGTCATAAATAAATTAAATTATTTAAAATCTAAAAATTACAAATAAAATATAATTATGTAGGAAATCGTTTTATCTTTCTAATGAATATTTATAGTCTAATTTATCTTATGTATAACCCTATATTAAAAATTATTTACTTATTAAACGTTGATTTTAACTATTTTAACCCTTTTAAAAGAAATTAAAAATAAATGTCCTAATCTAATCCAAGTGGGCCTCAATGGTCATATTTTATTTATAAGGTAGTTTTTGGTCGAATTACACTTATCCAGTAGAATTGGGACATGTGTTCTGGTAATAATAATATCTTTTTTACCCTTAACTACCCTATTTACTTTTAACTGTGGTAAAAAAAAGTAAAAAGTTACTATTCATAAAAAATTATTTTCATCTCATTGAACCACATTTTACTTACTGAAATAAACCGTGTCTCTAAGATTTTTGAAATTCCATTCACAAAAGCGGTAAAAGTAAGTTTTATGAAAAATTCAGTTTTTTAACTACCACACAGTGGTTTCAATATTAATCAAAAAATGAAAGTTTCTAGAAAACTTCCAAAAATTAGGTCTAAGATATATTAGATATTATGAATTCAAAAATGATTTTTATTTTACCAAATTCAAAACATATCAGTTACATTAACTAATTTAAAAATTAATTCCCGTCGTCAAGGCAAATAGCGTGTTTTTTAGAGATAATAACTATAAAAAGATTGACACTTGTTTATGTCTGGTTTAAATGTGAAATTATATCCAATGACCAAAATTGTATAAAATTGTAAAACTATTTTCTAAATATACTTTAAAAACACTCAAATTAATAATTTATCACTATTAATTATTTCGATTAAAAAAGTTGTTTTTAATAAAAATATAATAATTTTCACTATTCGTCAGAATATGAAAGTTATCCGAAAAGTACCAAAATTTCATCATAATCTAATTTCGATATTCTGAATCCAAAAATGAAGTCCATTTTGAAAAATAAAATTTACAAAATTTCAAAAAGTGGTTATTACTATTCATAATGGCTAGTTCATAATAATGTTATAATAATATCTCGTTTAGTGAAACTCGATATTTCTTACTACACACGCTTTCGTGGAAGGTCGCGATTGCGTGTAATGCAAGCCAAGTCAGGGATGCGTGTAGTGAAATCTCCTTTTTGTGTTGCGTACAACACTAGAAATCAATAAAATTAAAAAGAATATTTTTCATAAAATAACGGGGTGTTACATATCCACCACGATGTAGTTCGAGAAACAGAACCACAAAGCCATAGAACTATTTAATATATTATTTAAATCATTCATTTTTTTTGAAATGGTTATTTTTTATTTTAGGAAACATATTTAAAAACCACAATTTATTGGTTGTAATCATTTTAATTTACATTCATCCTATCATAACAGTGTTCCCATCACATGCATTGATATTATCATCCATTGATATCTAATATGATTACCCATACTGTGAATTTTTTCTTAACCTTTCTATTATTTTCATTTTTGAGGTAACAATTTAAGTTTTCATTACTATGTTAAAATGTATTATAATATAGTGGATGCACATTATGGGATATGTTGAAAATAATTAATGTAATTATAATATTATGTATCTCATCAAGAATGACACTGACTAAAAATCCAATTTTTTTGTTCTTTTAAATGAATCTTTTATGGGGTATGTATGAACCAAAAAAATAAACCAATAAAAACATAAAAGGATAGACATACTAGATAAAAACTTCAGGAACAACCCCTCTCAAGCTGTAACAACATTATGTCAAGCCACCACCTTTGAATGACTGCACGACTAGTTTTCCCATGCAGTATTGCACGAGCCTAGTACTGATGGAAAACACCATACCCTCTCGAACATTAAAGTACGAATGGCCGCACATGGTGACGCTTAGTTCTCTAACTCCACATCTAGAAATGTTCTATATAGAATATTTAGGTGTTTCCCCAATCCATAATCAAAATCAACCACCCCATTCAAATCTATCCAAATTTCATATGTAACCTCAACATTTTACTCTTTTTGCAATTCACCCCCATCTGTCAGAAAATATTCAGCATTGGACCTCTTCACCCCATTCAAAAATTCAATCCAGGCAAGCCGTGATATGATTTTTTACACACAAAAAATAATCTGCACCGTAAATCATTCAAAAGAAGTCCATAAATCTACAATCATGCATTCTAAACATCCAACAACCTTTCAAAAACTAAAAAAACAGAAAACACACATGATCCTCAACCTAATTAGACAACCCAATGCTAGAGAAAAACCCCACTGTAACCATGAGAACCCTCCGACCAGCTGTAACATCCCAAAGAGGATGACGAACCAAGGATTATGAAGTCAAATCATCATCACCCATTACTGGAAGATAGGAAATCACCTCGAGGGAGTGTTCCCATTGAAGGGGTCCGAGCATATCAAATCCAGCAATGCCGCTCTAGGTTTGAAGCTGACCAGATCGAAGCCACATGTGAACTCTCAGCAGATTCCAAATCGGATGAACCACGACAAGTATAAGGAACAAGTGATAATGTACAGGATCTCCCCGACAATGTCGACTCCAAACAAAACACCAAACAATATTCCAGCAGCTAATACAATAAAACGATCCCGAAACCTATGAGAGAGGAAGGAAAAAACCCAAATGATGAGTGAGATGCAGAGAAGGAAATTCTAAAGATCCTACAACCTGGCGCTGATGGCTGCACGACCACCACCCTCCAGATTGCCGTAAAAAAACTACTGTCGCATAGATGAAGCGATCTGCCGCTCATAGGCTCCCCATGAATGAAACTGAATCCATACTATCCTCAGGCATGTATTAGTGAAATTTATTTAATATTAATGTAAAGAAATTTATTATTTTTAGTGATTCAGTATTTTAATATAGGAATATATTCTCTTAATAGATAAATATTCAACATATATCAATGATATATTCATTAAAACTGTTAAATTTTAGTGTCATTGGTGGTTGGACAAACTATTTTCTTATTTCATGAATGATATTAAACATCTCCCATACAATTATTGCTATATTTTAAACATCCCCGAAATTTATTCCATAAGAATATATATATAATATAGGTTAAATATATATATGATAGGGTGATATTGGATTATCAATAATAGTAAACAAGGAATATGTCTACCGATGAGAATATTAATGCATAATATAATAACAATACTATAAGATTATGAATAAAATCATAAATATTGATACCCATTCAATTATTGACATTAAACATGATTAATGGATTGAAACGTTATCATTTTAAATGACATGAACTGTCAGATTGAAATATTATGAAAATTTTAGTTACGATCTATTTGTTCGAGTGACTTAATTGTGATACCATCACAAATAAACAAACCATTACATTAGTATTTTTTTTGAAACCAAGACCATTGAATAATAATAGATCAAACATCAACACATATTTCCTATTTTATAAAAAATTAGAGATTAACACAGTTTTTCCATAGTAAAAAATAAATATCATCATGTTTCCCATTGAATATCATGAAAATGATCTTGTTTCCCCTAATTATCTAAGGAGATCTAAATTTTTAAAGAATTAATTATATGTGAGATATATGTGCAACATTTAGAAAAATTAGTAAAATCGATGGGATACATGATCAATTTTTTTATATCACATCCCCTAAAAGAGGAAATGGGTTTCATTAACATTTATAAGTATTTTATCCTAATGAAATGACAATATTTCTAATATATTTTTCCAATTCATCATATAATAATCCACGACGAAGGGATTAGTTTCATAAAATGATTTTAATCATAAATTATATAAAAGAAATAAACCATTCAAATAATGAATATGTGTGATTCAATTGGATCGTATCCCTTTTAATATATATGAAACATGGATGATTGTTTTAATTGATGATAAGTAATTCTATAAAATATCTATAAAACACATTTGGATAAACTATAATTTTAATTTGGAATAATATTTTTAAAATATAAAAATATCTAAAAAATTAATGATAAAATGTTATTAGAAAATAAACAATAATATTTTTTATTTATGCTCCAAACATTAAAGTATTAATGATGGGAGGGATTCTTCTCATGCTGTGCACCATAAAATATTTATTACCCACTATATTTTTTTAAAAAGTGGAATGTAAATCAAACTGGAAATTTACATATTATTACATTTAAAGAAATTTGTAAAAATAAAAACATTAAAATAGATATTTTGATACAATATATGTATAAATGTATAAATTTCATTAATAAATTTTCTTAACCATGGAAATAAGAAAATATTGTATTCCACCAATGAGGGAAATATATTTCATTTTTCAATAATTGAATTATTTGGTAATTTTCAGGTCATAATGACAGGAAAGTGGATGTAAATCATTTAGATTCAATAAATAACCATAGGGGAATGAAATTCATGAATTTCATTAGTGTTGAATTATATGATAACACCATTGGTAACATAATAATTAACAATCCCAATAATAACAGAAATTTTAAAAATAACCTGTTACAACATTAAATTTTTGTAATTGTAATACACATTAATGAAATAGAATTATATGATATATATAGAGTAATTATCATTATAAGTTTCTTAAAAAAACTCATTAGATGTATATACAAAACCCATATGATAAATGTTTTATATAAGGCATGTGTTCTAGCAAAATAAAAGTGAGACAAAAGACTCATACCTAATGTCTCGACTATTATATTACACATAAAAATGGAATGTATAATAAATATAATTTAATTAAAATATATTAATGATACATAATAATATTTGTCACACCATATAATATTTACTTAGTTCATTTTATAACACATTTATTAAAATTTCTTTGCAAAAGTCATGTTTTGTGTAATAACAGATTAATTATTAATTTTTAAATTTTTTATTTTTTTGAAATTTCAAATTCATGATGGTTCCACATTATCCATAATTTAAAAAATAATTTAAATAACAAAATATACTAATTATTATTTTATTTATTTTTCTCTATTAATGTTAAACATAGAAAATAAATTACACAATTTTTCGAGATGGTAGTTCATACATATAGATGAATGTCATTTCTATATTATAAAGATATAGTAAATGTTAATTTAAATAATATACTCAATTTCAATAACCATTTTCATGTTTTATTAGTCACATATATTTATTAAATTATTATTCATTACATTCCATGTAAATAATATGTGATGAACCAATAACATTAAGTCATGAAAAGGTATCCTTCTACATAGACAGGCAATGTTATCACATTACAATGAAAAAATGTAAGAATGTGTACATGATATTTCAATCCCAAAAGTATATTTTTTTCATAAATTTCAAATAAATATTTGTAACAATCATTATATATATATATATATATATGTTGATGTGGTGATGGAAAACAAATACATCGGTTCGCAAGGAAGTAGTCTACCATAAACACAACCAGATATTATATTTGCCACATGATGGAAGATGTGATCGATGTTTGTCATTAAATTAGCATATCAAGAACACAATATATGGTAAATAATAGTTTTATTGTATCAAAATAATAGTTGTTTATATGAAGGTTTTAGAATAATAAATACAAAAAAACACATTTTTAACAATATTAGAATTACATGAGAGAACATATTTTAGATTATTAGCAAGTCCCTCATAAGAGGGATTAAACAAATAATGAATGATATGTTGATGGATGTCCAAAATAGATTTTATAAGGTTTTAGATGAATCAATTAGTTTTGTAAGTGTGATGCTAAGGATATATTAATATACATTTGTATATGGGGGAGTGGACACACATAGAATTTTTCAACAAAAACAATAACAACATTTAAAACATACAAAAATGATACCAAATTGTTTATTATCTCACAATATATGAGTTGTGATCTAAAAATTTCTATCCAATAGGTATTGGAATTTTTTTTTATCATTTTAAAATTTATCAGTTTAGTTTACCCCCCCCCCCCCCCTCGCAATTGTAAATCAATTTTTACCATAGCCTTATTAATTAATTATGAATATTTTAAATTTTAATTGGAAATGTAAATTTTATTTAACATATTATATAATATTAATAATTACCATTCAAAATATGATTGTTTTTATATTTCAATTCATAGTTTTCAAGAGAATTATAATTCAGAATTAACCCCATTGAAGAGATGGAAGTGGTTTTTTCAAATGGAATATTACTATACATATTGAATATTATAAAATTAAAATTAAATATGAAACTTATGAAAATTACAAAAAGTATTAATATAATAATAATTAAAATAATTTTTTATATTTTAAAAAAAATGGATCACTGTAAATGATTTAAACAAAAAATAAATATTAAGAAGAAAAAATATTTTTCACTATTCAATTGAAATTTATTCATTTCAAAAAAAGTAACATAATATAATATTGATATGTCCATTCCAAAAATGGTGTTTCTTTTGTCATATGAATTTTCAAAAATGTTTTTTGAAAAAAATTATTTGTTCACAAAATGTAATATTTTATTATTTGTAGAATAGTATTTTCAAATCATATAAGGAAATTACAAAACCATTATTACTTTTTTATCAATATGTATCAATATATAAAATCATTATTCCAAATTTTTTTGATTTTTCTAATTCCAATTCATAATGATTATTATAATGGATAGGTTTTAAAGTTCACATTTAAAAAATAATGATTACAGTATAATAGGGTTCTATAAATATCGTTCTTCTGTACAAATTTTTTTTTCAATGAAATTTATTTTGAAAATATCTAAAAAAATATCAGGTTGTGAAAAGTTTTATGTATTCAAATCATGGCATGTAATAGAGTAACAGATCATGTGTTCTCCCATTAGAGGGGGTTTTATTGTTTTTCACCCTCAAGCTAGAATCAAACATGTGAGTAATACATTATTTTTGAAATTATATATATGATGTGTTTAGAAACTCATTTATATGATTATATAACCATATAGAGATGATTAAAGGTTGAAAAGATATGGTGGAGTAGATTCTACTTGAGAAGATGTGTTCAGAGTTCCCCAATGGTGGATGATATATGAGAGCAAGGTGAGGGTAATTAATATGATTTAGTGAACTTTTATAGGATTCTTATGTTATATATAATGTGTTAGTAATAATAGCCCATAAATAGAAGGATATTAATTTGTTGATAGTATTGATTAGGTTTTGGGAATGCCTCATGAAAATAGGGATCAATAGAAAGGAAGGATGAGTAAAAATTGGAATTATTATAATTAGCATCCTTCCATTAATAAGAGACTGAGATGAAATCCAAGGTACCATTGTTTATACCACCATAAATTATTGACAATAGATATGATGTCTGAAGAAATAGATAGTGATGATTTTGAATGTGACTTAAGAACCTTAATCGATTATATGAGCATGATACTATCATAGTCGTGATGTTAGGTCATTTCTTTAAGTGGTTGAACATAGTAATACGATATGGGATGATGCATATGACTATCCATCAAGATATGAGTAAAATTATATATATTTTTTAGGGATCCACAATTCGAGGATATATATAGTTTATATGGAATAATGGTAAGGTTCTCCAAAGTTCATCTTTTTAATATATTCTAGAGAATTATAATGTTATGGTACCTATAATTTGATAGTTTTCTTTATGTAATTCCTATTATTATTACTAGCATTCGATCAATGATCACAATACTATGAATTCCTTTGATACGTCTTAGGATTTTATTGTCACCAATTAGGGATTTCATGGTTCTTATATTGGAATTCATCCTTCGATTCTATAGGTATATCCTTGTAAATTCTCCATCGAATAAAATTTATTCCTATAGTATTGGTTTTCCCTAGAATTTTTTTATTCATGTTAATGGTAATTTAATACTATTCCATGTACATGACCATTTTATATGTATTTATATTGTTGGTTACATAATTACATTGAATTTCTTATTATACATTGATTTGTACAGTTTATGATAAATCACATCCATCAATGACCAATCAATAGTTGGTTGACCTCAATTGACTTGTAAAATCCTATTATTGGAAAGTGTTTAAATGGATTATATTGGTGTATGTTATTATTTTGTTAGACTTGTAATACCATATGTGCATAAATTATTAATGACATAATATAATTGGAAAAATATTTTTGTGTATTAATGTGAAATCATTTATTACCCATACATGGGATCTTTGGAATGTATTGATACATTTTTTTATTTCCTGACTTAGCTTGGGTTGTGTCATTTATTGGGTATAATTCTAATGGTTAATGATTTGGATAAAGTAGGTCAATATGGTTTTAATGTATGATATTAATAATTGTCTTGAATATCAATGGAGATAAATAAATAAATATATTTATTTTAATAATTTTTTTGTCCTCAAGGGTGATCATTTGATGTTTGACGGAAGGACCATGAGTCTATATGATTATATGATTCTACATTTCGTTGATAAATAATTCTATATTTAACAATTTTATAATACATTTATTATTATTATGGATGATTTTGGATTACTCCCTACTGTTTATTTACTCTGAGAGGAGGCTTACTGTTATTGTGAGGACTCCCTGACCCACACTACTAGTTGGAAACATCCACTGTTTTTGGTGGAATGCTTGATTTATTATGGAGACAGCGTGTCTAGGACCTAGTATAGTCGTACCTAGAGAAATGTTGTTATAATGGTTTATATGATATTTAATTTGGAGTACTATTTAGGAAGATGGTGTA
Organism: Viscum album; assembly: GCA_963277665.1. Lineage (NCBI taxonomy): Eukaryota > Viridiplantae > Streptophyta > Magnoliopsida > Santalales > Viscaceae > Viscum > Viscum album. The sequence goes on along the minus strand of OY728145.1, from coordinate 1,920,425,655 downwards.
TAGATCAACTAGAAATGTATCATGTGTTTTGATTCACCTTAGACTATCATGTCACAACACCATTTTCAATATAATGTTCAAGATATTCGTGATATGGCATTGATATTCTTTGTTATTTATTTATTAGTTGTATTATTTAACCTATATTGTTTCACCTTATTTTTAGATTTTATACATATTGGCCTTAGTTGGTGGGAATTTTGAAATTAGGATATATACATGTGTCATATTTGGCATGTACATTTCACATGAAATACACATTGTTCTATTTCATTGATATCACTATTTAAGAGAGTGTAATTATTTAATATTTTTAAAATAACATCTATTTTGTTTCCCATAATTACTGAATGGATGAATTATATTTAGCTACAATGGTTTATATTTTCTTGTGAATATAAGACACATTCACTATAGGGATTCTCATTGAAAACTTCTTTTGAGTCCCTATACATATGGTATGTCTAGTGACCCATAGTGGCATTGTAAAAGCACTATGTGACATTGGTAAAATCCCATATTGGTTGGTGAGAATTAGGTTTTTCATTTTAATGTCACAATAAAACTGACATGATGTTTTCCAAAATATATTTTTGTAGGGATAAACATAATAAGTCCACACTATATTGGCTGACATGAGAGGGATACTCATTGGATGATATGGATTTATACATGATGATGAATGGTATAATACTCAACCTGGGGGAACCCTCGTATATATATACTCAACAATGATGGGTTCCCAAGGATGGGTTGTGATTTAGGATTTGATGTGTGTTATGGATATGTATGTAACAAAATAAAGTGGATGTTTATCATATAATTTTCCATATGATGTTTGGGATTGGAAAAAATATGTATTTCCCTTAAACAATGTCACATATGCGATTGGATTTTCATGATTGGTAAGAGGGTCTTATCCCATTTAGATAAATATTAGGAAATGGTTAAACCAAGTGATAAATAAGATTGGGTAACCTGATAATGGGTTATTCATGAGTTGTTATTACATCAAAGAATATTCTCATGGATAGATTCATCTAGAAACGTGATTGGTTCCCATGATGTGCTACTGATTAAATGGTACAAACAAGGGGATTAATTTTACATTCTTTTAAAACATAGATGCTCAAGTGTACCAACTTTTGGTCTCAATAGTCATGATCGATATGATTTTAGTCCATATATTATTTTTGTGTGAACCTCATTGAAATAAAAAACTGGTATACTTTTTGATATATCAATGATAGATAGAGCTTGTGTGTATGATTATAATTTTTTTTACTATGTCTATTAGTATGTTATTATATGATTGACTATGGTGTGGATAATTTTTTTCAAATTTTTCAATGTGCATAGATGATTCTCTGGGTTAGATGTCTTTGAAAGGTTGTCCGAATTCATTCTGTTTAGGTGCATGATCCTTGAATTGGTGATGTAGGACTCATGGAATCATGTGATAGTATATGAGATTTGGTTGTGCCAAATCAAACATAGTTTGGATATAATTGATGTAGTGTAAAATGGATATGTGAAATTAAATTGAATAATTAATTTAGAAGGACCCATGTATGGGATGACTATTTGTGGTTTTGATGTAATTATCATAATCATGGTTTCCTATGGGTCATATAAGATTGAGAATTGTAAATATATTTCTAGGGTTGATATCATATATGGTTCATGGTGTCATGGAATTGTCACTCCGTGTTGATTCATGATATATATTTTTAAAAAGGAATGTTATTTGATTCTATAAATGTTTCACATGAGATTTATAGGGGTGTACATAATTTGGAGAGTACATCATTGGGTGGTGGAGGGTGTGACCCTTGTTTATTAATGAAGTTATTGTAGCTACTGATGATAATGTTCTTAAGTATTTATTTTTTTTATAATTTATTGATTTCGGTTGGAACAAATTATACCTGGGATGGACATATTTAGTAATTATATATACAAATTAACATTGTGTTCTCCCCATTGTCCCCTAAATGATATTAAAAGGGGATTGGGTGTGATGTGATAAGTTATTTTTTAATCAATATGATATTTGGATAATAATGTTCATGTGGATATGGTTTTACCCATTTTATTGGAATAGAGAAAATTTTGTAATTAGATCGAATATTGGATGTAGTATATGAATTAGATTTAGTATTTGTATGGGGTTTATTTTATTGGATTTGATTGGAATTATATTTATTATTATATTATAATTATGGGGAGATAATCAGGGATAATTTATTTTGATGGTTTTTATACTCTATAATTTTACCTATAGAAGGGTTTGGATTAAAATTTTTTTAATTGATCAATGGCATGATTACTTTAAGATTTATTTCATTAAGAGTTGTTGTTGATGTTAAGAATCGGTGGGTGGAATCTTGTTTTTTTATAAAAATATATATAAATGAACAAATATTTTATTTCTTTTGATGTGATAGTGTGTCTAATTATTTGGTAACCATATCAAGCATATCAATGAAAATTTATAAATGATCTTCAATGGAAATACAGATAATAGGGGGAACTATAAAATTAAATCAAAAAATTTAAAAATATGGATATAGTTGGGAGGAACATGTGCGTAATGATTTATTAATTCATAAAACTATGGTGTTTTCTCATATGTGAGTTCTATTTTATTTTCTAAAATTTAAAAATGTTAAAAATATGATGGTGTATGTATTGATGAATGGTGAGAATCCAGTTTGATGTTCTGGAACAAGATATTACTTTTCTATTTACAGTAGATAGTAAGATATTAGTTATTAATTGATTTCATTGAATTTATTATTTATGGTTTAATGTCTTTATATGTTCACATGGATGAAAAGTGGTCTAGTGGGGTGATTATTATACACAATTCATTTTTGATTTGTGAAATTCAATATACATTTCCAAATTGCATACCAGATTTTTATGATGGTGTTATTGTAAAATTTTCATAGAAGTTAATATTGTAAATATATTTAAACAAATTTTTTGATATCACAATAAGGTGTTTACCCAAGGGAACGAATTTTCTGATTTTTTGGTGGAGTTCTATTTTATTGGAATTTATTATTTTATATTATAAAATTATTAAAAAATATAATTATTTAAATATTTATATCATATAGAAGGATTCATGGATGGAAATTATTACTTATTATTGTACTATATAGTATTGTTTTTTACCTTGGTGAGGTGTAAACTCCATTCGGTTACATGGACTACGTTTTTCCATTTAACGAGGCATTTTTTCATTCCCCAAAATTTGATTTATAATCCATGAATGGGGGTTATATCTTGATTAAGGTGGATAAAATGTGAGAAATAATGGATATGTATTCCACTAATATTTTACATTATATTCCATTCAGAACAATATTGTCATGAAAATATTATAGATAATAGTTTTAAGATCAAAACATGAGAGTTTCATTTTGTTTTGGAACAAATATTTCTTTTTTTCAACATTCCAATATATAAATTACTTTTATTTTTCTAAAACTTTTAGATAACGTTTGTATATTTTTATGATATATCTTTGAATTACATGGTGACATAAGATTGTTTTATGTGATTTTTAGGGGGTTTTGTGTAGTAAAACAAGATTACATGACATATATTTTGAAAATCACATGACCTTTTTTCTTCATTTAATTAATTCTAATGATGATTACCACAAAACATATATAATTGTAATAAATTCCTTGTATGGATACATGTAATTTCATGATGAATATATCCCATCATCATTTATGGTGACACATGGTGGTGTTATATACATGACAAATCCATCTTTTACATACCCTTCTTGGATTTGCGTAGATATTTTTTGAGTGGTATTTTTGATTTTCCTTTCAGGGTACCTTGTGTTGGTGGAATACCATGTATGAGTAGTACATTAATGTATTATAGAAATACATGATGTGATTTGTATGATGAACATGCCAATAAGAATGATTTTAAAGGAAATAACATATACATAGAAGCAGATTCAAATATATTAACTCCTTAATGGTTATTTTATCAATTTTCCCTTATAGTATGAATTGAACATGTTTTGGGTCTGTTCTGAGTTTTTTATTCAGATTGGATGTTGTGGTGAATAGTAAATGTGTTCTGTGGCACTTTTCATGTTCCTAAGGGTTAGTGAGATTTGGATTAATGATTTTACTAAACATTATATGATAAAAGGTATCATATGTGAGATGTTATATAATACCATGTTGAGGGTTACAAGAATGTTTGGATAAAATTTAATATGAATTTTGTGGACTATTTACCTATATTGTTTAGATAGTACCTAATGAAGGGTTATAAGTTATGATGTGGTATTGTATGGTGTTTTTTGGTTGAATCTTGAAACTAGGGACACATAACAATTTTTTTCAGGGTAATCACCATGGAGTGTGTGTTAAAATATGGTGCTAGTGGGTTGATAAAAATGATGGTACCTTTGTTATTGGCCGATGAAATATCAACCCTTAATATTATTCATTTGGAAATTGGTAGTGATGAATGTTTTTTCCACATTAAACATGTATCATTGATGTGGGGTTTAAAACGATATTTTGATGAGGATATATCATGTACATGAGTGGATGACCTTGGTTATGCTAGATGGGTTTTGGTAGATAGATTGACCTCAAGAGATGTGTTTTATGTGATGTTTTAGTGATGGATGAATAACACTCAATATTCTATATAATTATTATAATTCTATAAATAAGAACCATTATTAGTCAGTATTCCTAATACTATATAATTTTATGTCATCTGTATGGTGATTCAGATATATCTTACATATAATACTTGGTAGGATTATTAGGAATCAATTGATGTGCCTAATATTATGAATTCATAGGATACATCATAAAATTTAGTGGTTTCATACATTTAATCCAAAATATGGTACCTATGATTCAAACATAATTTTTATATATATTTCTTTGGACATTGTCCATGGAATCAAAACTATTCCAATTCATATAGATTCTTTTATACAAGAACCATATAATAATATTTCTGCATATAGTAATGGGATGAATTGTAATTTTTCTTATTATCTAGAATTATATATTAGTTTATACGGATACTTTGACAAGAATATTGTATCCAGATTTATACCTTTAAGGTTTAATGACATCATTCAGCAGCTAATATAGTATGTAAGATATTGTGTATAAGGATATTATCCATATATCTAAATTTTTAAAATTATTATTTTTACCATTTATATTATTCCACCAGCCTAGGAATATCATGTGGTCCTGAACATGTTCATGGATTTCAATGAATAATTTTTAAATAGAGATGTACAACACATTCATATATTTCCATGATAGGGAAAACAACAATGATACATTATTTTCATTGCACATGGTCAAACACTTATCAATTGAATAGGGACCATTCCCTGATTCCCACATTGGATGAAGGGTTTTCCTCGATGTATTTGAAAAAACAAAATATTTATTTAAAAATTATTATAAAACATTTTCTATATATGTGGGAGACCCATGATAGTTAACACCAAATTATTTTTACAATAAAAATGAAAAAAATATTCATTTAGGTATGTGAAGTGACCATTACATATTATTATAGATGAAAAGAAACATAAGAAACACTTTGGTATTTTTGAGGGGTATTTTACAATGAACATGGTTATTTAGTGATCCCATAGGTGTTTGTGACAGGAAAAGTTTCCGTAATACTTTTAATGAATAATGACCTATCCTATACAAAATATTTTTCTTGGCACCACAACACAAGAAGAATATTGAGTTTCTTGGTTTTTAAGACGTGGATCACATGTAAATAAAATTTTCCCTATAATACCAAATCCATTTAAACATATGTGGGGATACTATGAGTGAAAATGAAATTTTTTTGGGAAATGGTTTTGCAAATATCATGATTAATAGAATCGTAACTCATTAAAATGAAAAAGTGATGACATCTATATTTATGATGATATATTTGTTTCTTTAGTCCTTAAGGAATGTAGAGGTTAATATATGATTGGACGATGAATTGATGTATCAGTCCATTATGGAATAATTAATTCACCCATAATGGGTTACATCAGATTTTTGTTTATTAATAATAAATAATACTATTTGTAAAATTGAAAAGTGGATCCCCCATTCATTAAGTACTTAATTGGGAATATTTAATTGGAATGCCTGCAAACAAAAAATATCACCAACATGATTAAATTCATGAATATATCATAAAATGTGTGTAAAGATGAGTTCTAATAATATCTACATGATTATAAATGTAATAGTATGATGTGGATGGTTATTAAATCCTCCTGGACCCAAATTCCATGGATCATTTCCCCAGGAAAAATTATCCACAAGGCCCCATGAACGTCTCCCCAATAACCAAAGGCTATCGAATAGTAGAGATAGTTTCTTGTGTGTCTATTGGGAGAATATTCCCTCAACACTATAGTGTAGCATATCAGACATACAGTAACAAAAAATTATAATAAGTATAAAATAATTCAACAAGTATAAATCCGATAATATTTTTTAAAACAAATTCCAAAAGGAATCTCATATAAATTGTTGGTCATGTGATTGTTTCCCTCGGAATTCGTGGATGACCTCCTGGATGGGAGATTCAAACGTTCGGATCGGTTTCTAACGGGTTTGTTCGTAGAACCGGAAACATCCAATGATTCCACATCCATTTGGACCTACTTTCCAAAGGTATGTGCTCATTAGCTTGTGGACTGATGAGGTTTAGGAATTTGCATTGGTCGAGAGGATGGGAGGTCGGACTCATCACACCTTTTTGAGGGGAATTATTGTCTATTCTGGGACTCTATTTATAGATTTAAGTTATGTTCGTGAATCCTTATTATATTACCAAGTATAAAATGAGCTTTCCTTCAGTTTAACAATCAATGATTAAATATGTAAGAAATTTAGAGATTCTTTTATATGTATTGGAGGTTCTTCATCGATAGAGAATCATCTATATCTATTTCGAGATTCTTGGTCAATGGTATCCTTCAAAATATTTATATAAAAGTATCTTGGTCATTATGATGACTAGGCTGGTTTTAAAGCCACTCAGTGGGGCACTTGATGTTTATTGTCATTCATAAGAACATTATTTATTTCAGAGTTAGGATCGAACCCATAGATGGGCTACCTACGTATCCTTTGTTTTGGAAAAGGAATCAAAACCCATGTAGTTCGAATAATGGAGTATAATTATTATGATTGATGGCTCAAAGAAGGATGTCATAATTAATTTTACTCTCTAAGATCAGGTGAGTCATGCTCGTTGTGAGAAACAAGAGGTATTGGTAATAAAATAGGCAATTTGGGCCATAAAATATGTAATCATAAGAAATGGTTTGGGGCTTATGTATATATGACTGCCCATATAAATGAAGGATATGATTTACATTAGGGAGAAAATACAAAAACAGGGTCCATAAAGGTATATGTTCTTCATGGAGATTTGAATACTCTAACTTGGGACTTATTCCGGAAAAGGAAACCCAAATTAAGAGAGGATTGATAACTGGGTTTTACTCCTGAGAAGGAATCCCAGATGTAACGTAAATTAGGACTGGTTAAAGAGAATTTAAGGGACATGGGGATTAATCCTGAAAAGGAAGCCCAAATTAGAGGATCTGGAGCTTACTCCTAAGAAGGATGCCCAAAAATTAAAGGACTTGGGGCTTACTCTTAAAGAGGATTCCCATAATTATGACTGGGACTTATTCCTGAAAAGGAGGACTAGGTTAGGGGACTTGGGGCTTACTACTTAAAAGGAAGCCCATGATTATGACTGGGACTTATTCCTGAAAAGGATACCTAGGTTTAAGTATTCTCTCATCTTAAAGGATGAGGTTGAATGAATGAACTCTCTATATTTGGTGACATAAAGATAATTAAATCACTAGGTTTTGAAAGATATTCCACAGAATTCTTTTCAAATAAGGAATTCAAATCAAGAAATCATGCCATAAATGGATTTGATGAGTGTCTTGAAGACTGAATCTTGAAAAGGAAAGGTGTAATGGCTTAATAGGGGTGAAATGGGCAAGAAAGGCACCCAAAAAGGAAGGGGCGTGCAAGTCTTGGAAGGCGCGCAGGTACTGCGGTGGCGCGCAAGTATTGGTCGCGTAGGTATACATGCGTGACATGGTGGGTACTTGCGTGATATTCAACCAGCATTTGAGATACTTGAGCGACTCTTCATTAAAGCCTTTAAAATCCTCTTGATGTTCTTCCAAAAAAGGGACGCGCAAGTTCTATCGAAGGAATAAGTCGGAGCGCAAGTGTGACCACTTCCCTTAAGGGCTGACCACTCAGGCGCGCAAGTGTTGATGAGTATCAACTCTTAGGCCTTACTCCCTCTCTTTAGATCTTCCGTTCTAGGTAAGAAATTACCTTATAAGTGTTCCGGAAGCTGTGAAAAGAGACTTGGGCGTCGGGAGCTTCAATCCGAGTTTCTGAAAAAAAACATCCTCTTTGAATAGGGGGCCCACATGGTCTATTTATAGGCAGGAGAAGACCATGGGCGGTTACTGGGCAGTTATCACTTTAGGTCGTGCAAGTCACTTGCATGACCATAAGGCGTCGCGCAAGTAGACTTGCACGACCATAAGGCGTCGCGCAAGTAGACTTGCACGACCATAAGGCGTCGCACAAGTAGACTTTCACCACCACTAGGCGGCGCTTAAGTGTATTTGTGCGACCATGAGGGAACTTGCGTGACCTATGGGAAATGTTCTCCTTGTTCACCCCTTTGTCTATTTTTGATGTTTCTTCAAAGGGTGAATCACTTTGGACTAAGGTATTTCCTTTTTTTCAGTCGTTAGACTCTGTGATGGAATGGAGCATCAAAAAAAGTCCCCCCTCAGAGTTGGATCCGGAGAGAAAAGAGGATTTGACTCTGAGGTGAAAAGAAAAAAACAAGAAATATGGAGGTTTAAAGTCATGCATTTCGGACATACAAAGGCTAATGTTTAAGGTTGAAATAGCTTTGACCGAAATGGATTAGAATTGACTCAATTCCTTGAGAACTCATCTGAAAACATAGTACCATACTCAAGTATGAGTGAAAATATGTAAGCTATGACTTAATAATATTTGAATCTGAGGAATGATATGAAAAATAGATAAAAGGCATTAGAAGAAGTAGTTTCCAAGAATGAAGTTACTATTATTTAACAAAACCCATTAGGGGGTTGAATTATGCAGGGCCACCTAAGCGCATTGACTGCATGGTCAAATAAATAGCATCTTTCGGCTGATAAGTCTGTTATGTGGACTATTTATGCAAGGTCACCTATGGGAACGTACTACATAGTCAGGCAAAAAGAATTCTCAGAAATTTACTTTCCTAGTGCTAAAAGCCAGTGAAAATTTACGGAGACTCAAATTTTCTAAAGTATAGAGTTTTCTGTATGGAAAGAGGTACTTGAATATGGAGAAGATATTTACAGAAAAGATTATCGAAGAACTGGATGAATATCACTCCTACGAAGGTCTGACCCAAACATACAGAAGAAGAATAAACCATAGACTTGAATACTTTCAGATCACGAAAAAGGATATGGACAAATATGTTAAGGATGTATATTTTATTGCAGATCCCTACATACTATCGTTTAAGACAAATAAGGACAAAAGAGGCATTCTTCCCAAGAATGAAGTTATCATCATTTAACAAATCCATTAGGGGGTTGAATTATGCAAGGCCACCTAAGGGCATTGGCTGCATAGTTAAATAAAATAGTATCTTTTGGCTAACAAGTCTGTTATGTGGACTGTTTATGCAAAGCCTCCTATGGGCACGTACTGCATAGTCAGGCAAAAAGAATTCTCATAAGTTTGACATTTTTGTGACTAAAAGTCATGAAAATGGTTATAAAGATCTGAAAATATTTAAGGTTAGGATTATAACACATAAAGATTGGTATTGCCCAATGTATATAGAGATACATTGGTCAATAATAACCATAATCATATTGTGGCTGGGTCATGAATTGAAATTTTGTACTTCACTACGTATCTCATAAGAATGAGAATCAAGCCATATGTAGTTCTTGAAATGCAGTTTAACGTCGTGTAGGACGAAAGTATGATAGATCATAGTTTAGGGTCATAGAGTTCGGACCATTATAATGAATACACAGTGTGTGTTTTCATGAGGAATTTTCATCCAAGGGACTGAAAGTGAAATTTGGGGTTAGGCCCAAAAGACTTGGGGCTGGATTCGAGGGATACTCAAACATTCCTACGTATCCCATAAGGATGGGAATCAAGCCCACGTAGTTCTAGAACTACCCTTTGTACAAATTTGGTTCGTACATGTGAAGGGTGAAAGGGGACTTTAGTGCAATGATGGTTTAACCTGAGATAAAATGTTTTGGCATTACAATGTATGCTCTTAGTCTTTTGAATTGAATCATTATTGAAAAATCAATGTCAATAATAGTTCTCTCTCAAATGAGGAAATCAAAGAGTATTTATGTTTATTGTCGTACCGGACAAAAGTGTTGCATAGTTTAACGTCATATAACAAGGAAGAAAGTGAATCAATTTAATGATGTTGATTTTAGGGGCGGTTACACGAATCAACATCATATGAGATGATGGTGAACCGATGTGAAGAGATTGTTTTTGGGCTTGAACCCTGGGAGGTTTCCTATACACCCAGCCTGGAGGGAAAGGATCAAAGTCCGTGTAGTTCAATTAAAGAATGAATTAATGATCATGTTGTTCTTGGGTACAACGATCTAATAAAAATAATTGTTGGGACTTATACATGGTTAGCGGCCCAAAGAGAGTGTTACAGTTGAGGTTTTCTCTAAGCTCGCGTGATTCATACTCGGTGTGAGAAACAAGAGGTAACAACAACCTTAACGATGCATAGTTTAATGTCATGTAGGATATATAAAGTTACTATGCAGTTTAAAGTCTTGCAGTTAGGACTATTGGGGCTGCACAGTTTAGTGTCATGTAGCAGGGACAAAATACAGTTTAATGTCATGTAGGACGTATTATGAACTTTCTGTACAGTTTAGCGTCATGTAGTTAGGACGATGGGAACAATAGAGCTTAATGTCATGTTGGATGAAAGGGGGGAACTGTGCAGTTTAATGTCAGGTAGTGAGGACCAAAGAGTGCACCATTTTAACGTCATGTTGGATGCATTGGGGATTTTTTTTACAGTTTATGTAGTTTAACGTCTTTCCGGACATATGGGACTTTTATACAGTTTAGCGTCATGTAGTTAGGACATCATAGTTTAACGTCTTCCTGGACGTAAGTGACTTTTAAATAGTTTAGGGTCATATGCATGGACCATGGATGGTGCAGTTTAATGTCATACAGGACCATGGTGTAGTTTAAAGTCATACAGGACTTTTTAGGGAAATTTCTCACGGTTTAATGTCGTGTGGGATGAAGATGCAGTTTAAGGTCATACTGGACCATTGTTGTATAGTTTAACGTCATATAGCAAGGACGAACTGGTGCTGCACAGTTTAGTGTCATGTTGCGGGGACATCTTGTGAATACTTTGTATTTTAGACAAAATATTTCTTCAAAAATCTGGCATTAGTTGGAGTAGTAATGAGTTCTCCATCCATCGAGATTAATGAATAAGCTCCATTGGAGTAGACCCTATGTATTGAATAAGGTCCTTCACATTTTGGCTCACGCTTGGGAGGTTTCTTTCCTGGTATCATTGGAGTTCTGAGAACTAAAACCAATTCTCCCTGAATGAATGAATGAAGACGAACTTTTTTGTTAAAAGCTCGTGCTATTCGAATCTGATAGATTTCCATGTGGTGCAAAGTGCATAATCTTTTTTCATCTAACCGTTCAAAATCATTCAATCGATTTTGGGATTGCTCATCTATAGATAACTGATCACAAATGGCTACTCTGAGTGAGGGCAATTGAACTTTAGTTGGCAAGACTGCTTCTGTTCCATATACCAACGAATATGGAGTTGACCACGTTGCATTGCGGGTGGTAGTCCGATAAGCCCATAAAGCATGAAAGATTTTATCAGGCCATGACCTCTTTTCTTTATCCAACATCTTTTGCAGTATATTTGAAGGAGTCTTATTAACGTCTTCTATTTGGCCATTGGCCGCCACATGATACCGATATGAATGATTGGATTTAATGTTGTATTTTGATACAATTTCTTCACATTAGAAGAACAGAATTTGGTGCCATTGTCCATCAATATGGTGTGAGGGACACCAAATCTAGTAATGATGTTAGACTTGATGAAGCTAACAATGCATTTAGAACTGACTTCTTTGAGAGGTACTAACTCTGCCCATTTGGAAAAGAAATCAGTAGCAGTAAGAATGTACTTAAACTTCTTGGCCATAGCAGAAGGGTAAGGTCCCACCACATCAATTCCCCATGTGGCAAATGGTCGTGAATATTTAGCTGTATGAAGCAACTCTAGAGGCTGATGAATGAAGATGGCATGTACTTGACATGGATGACACTTCTTTGTGAAATCAACACAATCTTGTATCATTGAAGGCCAAAAGTATCCAAGCCTTCGAATTTTATCAGACAATCTATGTCCAGACTGGTGGGCACCACAGACTCCTTCATGCACTTCTTTCATGACAGCCATTGTCTCTTCACCATAAATGCATCTAAAGAGAACTCCATCAAAACCACGTTTGTAGAGAATTCTCTCTAAGTGGTTTGGGCCATCATAAAAAGTAAAATTGACCACACATCGCCGGATTTGTTCTTTCTCGGCTCTATCAGGTGGAAGTGTTTCATTTTGAAGGTATTCCCTGATAGGTGACATCCATCCTGTAGTATGAACATACAGTTCAGGAATGGGACTAATTTTATAAATTTCCTCTGTTCTGGCTTGAACATAAGGTGAAATTGCATGACGGTGGGCAATATTGATGGTTGTCTCGTCCCGATTTGGATCTGCTAGAGCTATGGCTATATTAGACAGTGCATCAGCTTGAGCATTTTATGATCTTGGGACATAAGAAAATGTCGGTTCTGAAGGGAATCCTGCCATTAACTTTCTGACGTAATCATACAAAGGGATTAACTCTTATTTTTTGATGGCATAATCCCCATTGACATGTTTGATTACCATTTCTGAATCACCTTTCACCTTTAAGTGATTCACTTGTGCTTGAAGCGCTAACTCCAAGCCTGTGATAAGAGATTGGTATTTGTCTTCATTATTGGTACCACCTTCCCACAATAAAAAGGAATAAGGTAAAAATGCCTTATCTAGAGAAATGAGTACAATTCCTAAACCAACTTTGTTGAATTTAGGATTTTCCATTTTCTTCCCTGTTGGACTTCTGGAAGCACCATCAAAATACATTTTCCATGTTTGAGGACACTCATGAATAGAAAAAACTTCCTCATCAGGGAGTTCAATATCTGAAGACGTGTCTTCCACTTAAGGATGTTTAGCCAGGAAATCAGCCAAAGCTTGGCCCTTTATTGGCTTTTGAGATACATACTGAATGTCGAACTACTGCAAAATAAATGCCCACCTTGCGAGACGTCCTGTTAGAATAGGACGACTAAGGATGAATTTGAGCGGATTATTGCGAGATACCAATTGGACCTCGTGATGTTGCATGTTGTGTCTTAGTTTTTGAACTGCAAAGATTAATGCTAGGCAGCACTTCTCAATACTTTAATACCGGGTTTCTGCTTCAAACATAGTTCTACTGAGATAGTAGAGGCTATTTTCATTCCCAACATCATTCTTTGGAGGAAGAAAGGCACCCAATGATCGCTCTAGAGCTGTCACATATAGGATTAGTGTTCTACCTTCAATAGGTGGCATGAGTACTGGGGGACTCAAGAGGTATTTCTTGAGAACATCAAACGCTTCTTGACATTCTTCAGTCCACTGGTAAGTTACTCCATTTTTCAATAATTTGGTAAAGGGTAAAATTTTTCCTCCCAATTTGGCGATGAAATGATAAATATAGGCTAAGTGTCCGTGAATTCCTCTTAATTCTTTCAAATTTTGAGGAGGTGACATACCAAGGATTGATTTGGTCTTCTCAGGATCGACTTCAATACAACGATAGCGTACAACGCAGCTGAGGAATTTTCCTGAGGTTCCCCAAAACCACATTTTAAGGGGTTCATCTTCAAATTATGTTGTCGAAGCTTGTGGAATATGACTTCCAAATCAGCCAAGTGATTAGAATGTTGTTTGGATTTAACCACCAAATTTTCTACATAGAATTCAACAAACTTCCCTATGAAAGGTTTGAAGATACGATGCATGGCGCGTTGATATGTTGCACATGCATTCTTTTAACCAAAGGGCGTTACCCGGTAACAAAACACACCTTGAGGGGATCCGAAGGTTGTAGATTCTTCATCTTCTGGGGCCATTCGGATCTGATTATATCCGTTATATCCATCCATGAAGGAAAGTACTTCATAGCCAGTGGTTGCATCAATTAAGAGTTCTGTAATCAGAACTGGGAAATCATCTTTAGGACAATACAGATTAAGATCTTTGAAATTGATGCAAACCCTAATTTGTCTGTTATTCTTCTTTACAGGGACAATATTAGCGAACCACTTGGGTTGCTGAACTTCTCTGACGAACTTAGCTTTGATCAGCTTATCCACTTCAGCTTCAATTTTGGAAGCATAATATGGGTGTGTTCTTCTTGCGGCATGCTTAAATCCTCGATGTTCTTTTGGTAAACCCAAATGATGAGTAGCAATATCAGGATCATGCCCAGGAATTTCTGTACAGTTCCAAGAAAAAATATCTCTATTTTTCTTTAGAAAATAATTATACATTTCTTGCTCTTCAATGGTCATGGCAGCACTAATTAAAGTGGGGTGTGGATCTTTCTCTGTACCCAGATTTATTTCTCTGAGTTCATCCACAGTGGTAGAGATACCTTCTTCAAATGCTGGAGGAGCATCTCTAAGATCATCCTCTTCCTATTCATCATGTCCTATTTCTTCTGTTTCTACTTGCATAGTATATGACAAAAAGAAATTTTCATGATCAGAAGAGATGTCAAAATTTACACATTTTGAAGAAGAATCTTCCATTTCCGACCCTATTGATGATAAAGGGCCTTAATTGGGAAATAAAGAGGAGATGATGGATTGAGAATTGACATCATTATTCACCTCCGATGTTGCTATATCTTCTTCTGGCCTGATTGGCGAAGTATAGACCTGTTGGATTTCTGCAGATGAAATGAAGACGTCACCAATTGTGCTTTCATCACTGTTTGGTATGTTACCAATTTCTCCCATGTTGTCTGGCTCAATTTCCGTAATTGAAATTATGGATCTTTCCATAAGATTATTTTGATTTGGGCCAATTTTGTCAATTTTACTGATAGGTAACACGTAATCTGTACTCACATGTGTAAATGGATTTATTGGAATTTTCTCCAAACCCTATGGAGCATTATCTTTGGTAATTTCCTTCATTGTAGATTTCTCTTTTCCCTTCATGTGATAAAATTCCGCCTCAATGTACTAAGATTCACATGTCTTGAACGGGGTCTTATCACCATAAAATGTTCCAACTTGACCATTGAAATAGTATTTGAGACATTGATGGTATGATGAAGGGATAGCTGCATGTTGATGTAGCCAGGGTCTTCCAAGAAAGACGTTGAAAGCTGTGTCTTGATCAACAATCATGAAATCTGAATTGGATACAAGATTTCCAAATTGAGTTCTGAGTGTAACTTCGCCCAGTGGTTCTTGGTCATTTTTATCATATCCTTGTAACATCATGGTATAAGGAGATAAATTAGATTCTGTGAGGCCTAATCGACGAAGTGTACGAATGGGCATGAGGTTGACTCCTGAACCATTTTCAATGAATGATCTTCGGATATCTACACCATTGACTTTTCCAGATAAGTACAGAAGTTTTATGTGCCCATGCACAACATCATGTTCATCTTTATCAGTAAAAGATATCACTGCATGGCATTCTTCAAGATTATTCTATATGTGATAGACTTCAGCTGCATCAATTTCATCTTAAAACACCTGAGGACATGACAAAGCTTTGATGAGTGCTTCCGAAATATCTTTTGATAGATTCAAAGAATCCAAAATTGATAACTTGGCTGGTACATGGTCCAAGTGTTTAAATATATCATACTTTTGATCTAAAGGTATGCGTTTCCCAACAGTAATATGCAGTTTAGTAGGTACCATGGAAGCAGATGCTTTGGAAGCTGATGCATCTTGTATTGGGATAGAAGTTGGCAACATCCTTGGTTTTGGAAGATTAGACCATCTAGATCCATTTACTTGCTGAGATAAAGAAGATGGAACCTTCAACCGGTCTTCTAAAATAACTGTGCCAAGACTGAGTTGGCTATTAGCAGAAAAACCTGCTTGTTCTTTTTTAGCTCGCTGAAGGGCTCTACCACGAGTTTCTGCTGCGTACAAGGTACTAGCAGGGGTAGAATTGGAGTAGTGGCTTCGGAAAGATCCATGTCTTCCCCTGTATCCTGAACCTCGAGAACTTCCTCGGATTCCCTTATTTGATACAAGGAATTCAGGCTCATCAAAATTGAAATTATGACTGGAATACGGATCTATTAATTGAATCATATTAACAGAACCGAAGATTAACTCTTCGTCTAATAACAAATCTGCCGGACTAGCCTGTTTAGGCTGTGCCGTTTGATGGGGCGGTGCCCGTGGTTTTGATGTAGATGGCATAAAGTCTGCCAGAGTCAAAGACAATTTAGGCTTTGACACATACTCATCTTATTCTGATTCTTTTTTTCTTCTTTGAATCAAACCGTTTCTTTGAGGATTTTCCCTCTAACGAAGAGGGTTTTACTGCAATATTCATGGCATAAGACACAATTGGTTTCTTTAATTGTGTTCGCAAAATGGCATGAGTCTGGTTGATTGTCTTTCTGACCATCCAATCATCATACTTCTGTGCATTTCTGCTTTTGACTTCATGCCATTCACCTTCCTCCTCTGGAACTGTAGCAGTAACACATGTTATCTGAGTCGAAGAACCTTTCAACTTGACTTGTCCCAAGTCGACCATCTTTTGAAAGAGGCCTTTAAAGACAAAACACTCCTGTATGGGATGCCCCAACATTTGATGAAAGGGATAATAATTGGAACGGTCTTCATCTCCTTCCTTTTTTGGTCTCTTGGGCACTGGTAATTGAACCAAATTATTTTCCAGAGCTGAAATGAAGTAACCAGGAACTTGCTCATTTAGGAAAGAGTATTTTTTACTCTTCAAATCCTCAAATTGTTTTCTTTTTTGATCTCTTTGATCAATTGGACGAAACAACCTTTGTTGTTGGCGTTCAGGAGGTGGATCCCTTCAAGAAGATGAAGGTTTTGAAGTAGAAATAGGTACAGGCGCTTGTTTAAGCATAACTGTAGCAGTTTCTGCTTTACCCATTCTCCTTCCTGAAGCTGAAGGAATTACACGAGATTTAACCTTAGCCTGTATAAGGGAATCTTCAATCTGCTGAGCGATTGAAGTAAGGTCCCGAAACCCTCCTGTGTATTTCACAGGGATCAATGGCGTGCGTAATTCGTCACACAAATTTGCCACACAGATTGGAAACAGCTCTTCCTAAGGGAGTGCTAAACTCAGGGAATACATTAATCCCTTCCAGCGAGCAATGAAATCAAAGACTCATTCATTATCCATTTTCTTGCAGTTTGTAAGATCGAAAACTGTCATTTTTGGAAAATTTGAGCTGAACTGAAGAAGGAATTTTTGACGAAGATCCTCCCATCTGATGATTGACCGGGATTGCATGATTTTATACCAGACAAAAGCTGGTCCTTGGAAGGTTCGCACGAAGAATCTGAGTTTCACTGCTTCTTGCTGCTCTGGAGTTCCCATCATAGGATCACAACAAGACACGTAATGCTTCAAATGTTGTTTAGGGTCGCATGATCCATTAAAAGGAGAGAAAATAGGGTTTCCAAAACTAGATGGAGAGGAAATTGAATCTACCCATTCATGGTAAAATTTCTTTTCTGGTTGAACTTGTGCTCATTTCCCTT
Organism: Viscum album; assembly: GCA_963277665.1. NCBI lineage: Eukaryota > Viridiplantae > Streptophyta > Magnoliopsida > Santalales > Viscaceae > Viscum > Viscum album. The sequence continues at coordinate 1,920,407,590 of OY728145.1, read as the reverse complement.
CCATAGTTTCTAACCAAGATGTTAATGACTCAATAGTAGTTATTAAATTTTGAGAAACATCAGGTTGAATTTGGTCTTGGGTAGGTGCAATGAATGGAGCTTAGACAGACGTGGTGATTGGTGCTGCAACTGATGGTAGCACTGCCAACTGTTGTTGCGTTTGACCCGTATGATTAGACCTATGAGGGTGTACTGATAAAGGAGGATATTCCCGATCTATCTCAGTAGTTACAACAAATTCCTTCGGCTTTCGGACTTCAGCATTCTTAAGAAGAAGACTACTCTGAAGTAGTTCTTCATTCAACCTTATTAATTCTATCATTTATTCCTCTTGTTGTGAAAACCTTTGATCTATCGAGAGCGATTGACCTTCTCCAGAGGAAGGATATGTAACCTAATTCTTTCCCCTCCCTCTGTTGGATACTTTTTGGAGAGAAGGAAGTGGATTACCTAGGTTCTGAGTAATCCTTTGACTTCGTGTACGCACACCTTCTTCATTTGTATCGGCGCGTACATTTTCTTGAGCAGGAAGCTCTTCATCTGAGTCCCCTGAGTGGGTCTCCTTTGGTGGATTAGCAACAATGGCATTGATGACATTGATTGATGTATAATGCATCGCATCCCTTCTATCAACATTTCTGTGATATTGTCTTCTTTCATGTCTTTGATGAGACATTTCCTTTTGTTGATTTAATCTTTTAGAAACTTCTTGATGAGCTATAACATGGAGGGAATCTCCTGATAATTTGGCTCTTCGTTCCTCTTGGGGCTTCTTCCCCAATCGAGAAAAGACAGATATTCTCTGAGAAGGGTATTGATGATTTGAAAGAGTCCCCAGTCTCGAGAACTGGAGATGTTCCTGCTGCTTCCGCTCAACCCCTCGAATCCCATTTTTGACTCTGAGGGTTAGGTTAAAGGAGTCCCCAGTCTAACAAGCTGGGGTGGCTCTTGACATGATATGTCTGAGACCTTCTTAAAATCTATCTTGATCTTGCGAATCTTAGTTCTGAAATTAGCTGGATGCATTATCCTGTATCCACTTTTATCACCTGTTTTAACAGACCGTTGGATGATTTCTGAAACTTCTGTCATTTGATGATGTGCTTGCTCCATACGAGAGGCTTCTGCAATATTCTCGCCTGCTTGATGTAGGAGAAATTCATCAACATGTTCTCTATATGCTTGATTTTGAGTGGAACTATTTGAAGCCTATTCTTGAGGAAGATTTTGATTATGAACAAAGCCCATTGACTGTGGCCGGCCATGGGAAATAACATTGCATGAGACCATTTTCGGCGGGCTTTGCTGACAGGAAAGCACTGTGAGATGTACTGCTCCGTGAACACCCCATCCTCTGATATGAACACCAGATGGAGCATTGGCAATTAACTGACACAATTTTCTTTGTGCGCCAAGGAATGAACGTTGAAGGGTTCTCTGTTTCTTTTCAGCCATCAGATACCGAGAGACTGATAGAGATGCCAAATCAATCTGACGTTGTAGCCCTTCTATTATCTTAAGATGATTTTCATATTCATCATAAGATAATACCTTCTTCTTCAATTGAAAAAGTGTTTTCCATATGTTGAGACGAATATCATGGACTCCATCTTCCGTCAACATCTTTGGAATGTCATACTGGGAGTCAGCCAAAGGACAAAACATGACTGGTACCTCACTTTTCACCAGTTTTTTCCTCATGTTCAGCATTTCCTCTTTATCATTAAATGAAGATTCTTCTACCTGTTTTGACCAGAGTTGGTGTTTCCTTGTTGCTTAATCGGATTCAACAAGATTGGTAGAGAGATCATTGATCAAACTAGAAGATGCATGACTTAGGGGTGGTTCGGAGAATGACCTACACCCTGGGCTATCTTCGGATTGAGAAAGTATTTCACGTGCTAGCGATAAAGCATCAGACATGACTGGTTTCACATTTGCATGTGCCTCAAGATAAGTGGGATTTCTCGGCACTACATTGTCCACTGGAGTATTTTCTAGGCATTATGAATCACTACTGCGGAGAGGACTTTCGCAGCAAAATTCATCATCATGGGGAGGACCACCATAATGGGTTACGGTAAAATATGAGATCTCTTTCTCCTTGGTCTTCTGACCACACGGAGGGTTCCTGTGGCTGTCATCTGAAGATGAAACTGCATGATTGACCGAATTTTCATGAAGCAAGCCTTCATGGGGAAGTGTCTGTTGAAGACTATCCAAATTAATGTTCCCGTTATTGGGAACTGAGGGAGTAGAATCTTGAATTCCAACAGATAAATGTCTGAGGGCTTCAAGAGATCCAGCATCGAGCAAGGACTTGTTACAGATTGGCCTTTGATCTCCTGACTGTGCTGGGTGGATCTTTTTCTTAGATGCCTTCTTAATCGCTTTGGAAACCACTTGTTGAAGAAAGTTGTTACTCTGAGAAGGTGTATGTGCCTGATCAGGAAAGATGGTCAGGTTAGGATGACGATCTCCACTCAAATTAGGTGTATGTGCCTGGCTTGGTTGTCCGTATGATATGGGAGAGTATACCCCATAACCCTCTTGGACTGGAACAGATGTGTGTGTCTGTTCCGGAGTGAATCGTTGATGTGTCACTCCACTGCTAGGGATAGATTTATGTGTCTTTCCCTGAGATGATGCTGAAGCTGTTATGATATCCTGGAAAGCATCCAGAATATGAGCAGGAATTTGCTTCTGCTCTTTCACCATTGACAAAATATGTTTGGTGACTTCAGCTGCCGGAACATGGATATACGTCCATTCCAGGCTTGGAGTAGGTGTATGTGCCTGCTCCTGTCCTCTTTTTCTTGTCAGTGAATCCTGAGAGTACTCAAGTGTGGAGGCAGAGAGTTGAGTCTACCTCCTGTTTGTCGTTGGAGCTTTCCGACTGACTTCACCATGCGCTACCAAACAAGATTTTTGGTAGGATTGATTAGTACTAGCAGGTGTATGTGCCTGCTGATTACATATCGCCAAAAGCGGTTGAAGAGATCCATCATATGTAGTCAGGTGAGCCTGCTGACTAACTAATGATGTATAAGCAGTTGTATGTTCCTGCCTATAGTACTCCGCCGGAACTTCCTGGAGGGATTGGCTTGATGCTGCCAGACGAGTCTGCTGGACAGCGGAATTAAAACGGAAAGGTGTGTGTCCCTGTTCATTGTTCGCCACCAAGTTAGGTTGGTGAACTTCTCCGGAGATGGAAGGGATGAAAACCTGCCCATTGTTAACTGGATTCCGTCTCTGGTGATTCGTCTTGCCTGCTCGGGTTTGAGGAACCTCAGCTGAATGCCTGGAGTCGATACCCTCATCATGTTGAGGGCGCACTGCCTCACGAGTCTGGAGGTGATTGTTGATGGGAGACCTCGAGAAGGACTCCTGTCTTTTTGAATTAAGGACCTGAGGGACCTGCTCATTCACTTCCTCAGAGTAAGGGAGAGAATGGAAATTGCGTTCTGGGGAGAACGACCCGAAACGGTTGGAGACGGTAGTCAGCACCACCTACCTCTTGATCACTGGTCGTTGTTGTCTGGACGACCTGTGTGAGTTGTTCACTTGGAGGGCCTATCAGGCAGCCTCCAGAGTTGGGATGGTACCATGTTGACGGTACTCCTTAACCAACGCATTTGATACCCATCGTTGAAGACGCTAAGTAGGTGATGTCATTCTCAGAGCGGATGATGATCTAGTAGGAATAGCAGTAGTGGTATTTGCAGCAGTAGAATTCACAGGTGTGAATTTGAGAGCAGCCATTATGGACCTACATAAGATCTTGGAAAGGAGTGCATGTTTGATATAACAGACGTAATCAAGATAAAACTCAGCAACTTAATCCTTTGGATGAGCACACATGTCAATGACTATTTGTGTTATCCCTCTTATTGAGTTTTAAATAGGGGATTAACAAATATGTAAAACATCATTTTAACTTGGTTAAGGATTCACGTCGGGTTCACCATTTTTTGTTTCCCTCAAAATTCGGGGATGACCTCCTGGATGGGAGATTCAAACGTTCTGATCGGTTTCTAATGGGTTTGTTCGTAGAACCGGAAACATCCAATGATTCCACATCCAATTGGACCTACTTTACAAAGGTAGGCACTCATTAGCTTGTGGACTAATGAGGCTTAGGAATTTTCATTGGTCGAGAGGATGGGAGGTCGGACTCATCACACCTTTTTGAGGGGAATTATTGTCAATTCCGGGACACTCTTTATAGATTTCAGTTATGTTCATGAATCCTTATTATATTACCAAGTATAAAATGAGAATTCCTTCAGTTTAACAATCAATGATTAATTATGCAATAAATTTAGAGATTCTTTTATATGTATTCGAGGTTCTTCATCGATAGAGAATGATCTATATCTATTTAGAGATTCTTGGTCAATGGTATCCCTCAAAATATTTATATAAAAGTCTCTTGGTCATTATGATGACTAGGCTGGTTTTAATGCCACTCAGTGGGGCACTTGAAGTTTATTGTATTTAGAAGGACATGAATTATTTCAGAATTGGGATCAAACCCATAGATGGGCTACCTACGTATCCTTTATTTTGGAAAAGGAATCAGAACCCACGTAGTTCGAATATGGGAGTATATTGTTTATGATTTATGGCTCAAAGAAGGATGTCATAATTAATTTTACACTCTAAGCTCATGTGAGTCATGCTCGGTATGAGAAACAAGAGGTATTGGTAATAAAATAGACAATTTGGGCCATGAAAAATGTAACCATAAGAAATGGTTTGGGGATTATGTATATATGACTGCCCAGATAAATGAAGGCTAGGATTTACATTAGGGAGAAAATCTAGGAACAGGGTCCATAAAGGTATATGTGCTTCATGGAGATTTGAATACTCTAACTTGGGACTTATTCCTGAAAAGGAAACCCAAATTAGGAGAGGATTGATAACTGGGTTTTACTCCTGAGAAGGAATCCCAGATCAAACATAAATTAGGACTGGTTAAAAAGAATTTAAGGGACTTGGGGCTTATTCCTGAAAAGGAAGCCCAAATTAGAGGATTTGGGGCTTACTCCTAAGAAGTATGCCCAAAAATTAAGGGACTTGGGGCTTACTCCTAAAGAGGATTCCCATAATTATGATTGGGACTTATTCCTGAAAAGGAAGCCTAGGTTAGGAGACTTGGGGCTTACTCCTGAAAAGGAAGCCCATGATTATGACTGGGACTTATTCCTGAAAAGGGGACCTAGGTTTAAGGATTCTCTCATCTTAAAGGATGAGGTTCAATGAATGAACTCTCCATATTTGGTGACATAAAGATATTTAAATCACTAGGTTTTGAGAGATATTCCATAGAATTCCTTTCAAATAAGGAAGTCAAATCAAGAAATCATGCCATAAATGGATTTGAAGAGTGTCTTGAAGACTGAATCTTGAAAAGGAAAGGTGTAATGGCTTAAGAGGGGTGAAATGGGAAAGAAAGGCACACAAAAAGGAAGGGGCGTGCAAGTCTTGGAAGGGGCGCAGGTACTGCGGCAGCGCGCAAGTATTGGTCGCGCGGGTATACCTGCACGACATGGTGGGTACTTGCGCGATATTCAACCAGCATTTGAGATATTTGAGAAACTCTTCATTACATCCTTTAAAATCCTCTTGAGGTTCTTCCAAAAAAGGGATGCGCAAGTTCTATCGAAGGAATAAGGTGGAGCGCAAGTGTGACCACTTCCCTTAAGGGCTGACCACTCAGGCACGCAAGTGTTGATGAGTTTCAACACTTAGGCCTTACTCCCTCTCTTTAGATCTTCTCTTATAGGTAAGAAATTACCTTAGAAGTGTTCCAGATGCTTTGAATAGAGACTTGGGTGTCGGGAGATTCAATCCAAGTTTCTGAAAAAAAAACATCCTCTTTGAATGGGGGCCCACAGGGTCTATTTATAGGCAGGAGAAGACCCTGGGCGGTTACCGGGCGGTTATCACTTTAGGTCGCGCAAGTAACATGCACGACCATAAGGCGTCGCGCAAGTAGACTTGCATGACCATAAGGCGTCGTGCAAGTAGAGTTGGATGACCATAAGGCGTCGCGCAAGTAGACTTGCACGGCCACTAGGCGGCGCGCAAGTGTATTTGCGCGACCATGAGGGAACTTGCCCGACCTATGGGAAATGTTCTCCTTGTTCATCCCTTTGTCTATTTTTGATGTTTCTTCAAAGGATTAATCAATTTGGACTAAGGTATTTCCTTTTTTTCAGTCGTTAGTCTCTGTGATGGAAAGGAGCGTCAACAGTGATATATCTACAAAATGGTAAAAATAGGAAGAAATTACAACAACAGCATTCATGGATAAAAATAATCAAATACCAAAAATGAACTATCACTGGATACAATCATGATCCATAGCTCAATCTTGTTCCCCCATATACATAAGCTGCATCCAATGACCTGTAGTAGTGTGGTTTCCCTAATCCCTACCTGCATCGAAATTGTCTATTAGGGTACCCAACAGAGGCCCAAACCTGGTGTGAGATAACATCCCAATTTTTTTCCCAATGTTATTTAATTATAATAGTCATTGATTTTACGATAAATACAATGTGAAGGATTTAATATATTATTTAATTGAATTATTTAATTTAAACAACCCCAAATGGTTTTGGATCCCATGGATTCTTTTTCTATTCTACCTACTTTTGTGTTAGATGAAATTTCCATTAAAAAATATTATTTCATGTTTAAATATATAATAATGTAAATTTAATCAATCATTACATATTTAATGAAAATGTATCAGTACCTAGATTTAATACCAACACACCCCATATAGACATGTAATCATGATATTCCTATACAGGTCGCATATATGGTGTAAGATACTAACTAATTCCAATATTGTTTATTTCATTAGAATACGGATCATAAAAATCATTTCATTTATTTTTAAATTATGAACATGAGATCATTCATGGAATACCTTTTTTGGAAACTAGGAATCAATACTTGTATTTCATGAAATAAACACACTACATTCCCATCTATGGAGATCCTCACAAAAACCTATGTATTTATCATGGTGTGGATTAAAATAATTTTTGATGATCCTATCCTTTTAATCCCTCTAAGGGATCTCATGTATCACTCCTTTCATATAAATATATGATCATACCTCTGATACCATCCATGGAAGTCCTTATAATCAGTCTGAGTGTAACTTGATCATATTACAGTAGAGACTTAGAGACTAACCTTGGTAGTCAACTAAGGAGTCCATCTATCACTAAAGAATAAGTAGAGAATTATCAAAAATATTCCAACCATATAGTTTTTATAATAACCTATATATCACCCAATGAAATAAATTAAACTTTAAATCAAGAGCATTTAATTATTTAATTTTCATCATAATCGTCATTTCCTTTAAACCTTTGACTTCATGGTTGATCAAAGAAAATAGTATTCTTAGAAAGAATAACCTCTAACTTATCTCATGTAGGATTTTCAATGAGAATAAATTCATTATTATGAAAAAATTCACATGGCCAAATCATAGAGACATTGTCATCCATAAACAATTTGTAATAAATTAGAAATAAAATGTATACTTAGTTATTTAACATCCCTCAGATAGGTGGAATAAACACACCAAATAGGTTTTCCAAATCATATGCCACCAATTATTTCAAAATTAATTATTATACACACCAATATAGTGGATCAAATTGAAGCTTCACGACGATAAATCATTAAATATACATCTCAGTAATTACATAGGACATACCTATCCATTATTATCAAGGACTAAACTACTTTTAAAGGGAATTAATAATAAATATGGTCACATTTAATAACATCATACATATAAACACCATTACATTGAATAAAATCATGAGACTTCCTACCATTAGTCAGTAGTAGACATCTCAACCTGCATTATCTCACGATTCCACACAGATCGAGAGAGAAATGTAGAATTGATGAAGAACCAAAAAATAGGGATTATAATATTACCCCAAAATAATTCATTCCATTGAAATTTAAATGATGAATGATATAAAAGCAATTGAGCACTCACCAGTGTGGATGAAATGATAACAACAATGAAGAATACTAAGATTAAATGGTGAAATATAAGAAAACACTAATTTTTGTTAAGATGAGGATCTCATGTACGTTCTGTATAAGAAAGAAGAAAGTGAAAATTGTTTTAATATATAATATTAATTATTGAAAATATCACAATTTTCCTCAACATATTGGGTTGTATGGTTTGGCAACATGGTTTTCAAAACCATGGACAAACGACATCTCATACAACTATAAAAAAGTGAATAATATCTTTCATGGTTGTGGTCCTCTATTAACATGGTTTCCACAAACCCTATGACAAGTACAAGACCAATATCTATACTCTCATTATTCATAGTAACCATGTGGATGTCCACACAATGATTTTTATAACTACGAAATGTTTATGTTTCTCCCAAAATGTCAGGTTATTGTCCTAAAAATGTCTCGAACACCCCAAATACCTTCAAAACATCACGGGAATTCACATTACTAAATAATTATGAATTTAATACAAAAACTGATGAAAAAAATGATTATAATCCTCAAAAATCCATTAATTTTTAAGATTCATCCTACAAAATATAAATTTATCCATGAACCACCTTTCTGAAGATGGTGAAACATCATCTGTGAAGAATTCAAGACATTGTGCTCAAACATCATCTTATTTCCCCTAAGTATCATTCTATACTTATTCATGATTCCATATAACCTATAGTAGAGGAATAGACTAGCCCACGAAAAAGTTAATCCTATGATAAAAATTTGAATATGATGCTCCTTAAAGGACAAATCTTCATAAAAATCAACCGGATTTTGATGAATGTAAGAAGACATGTTTAAATGATGGTGGAACAAATTAGATAAATGGAAGACGTCATGAATTTATTTGTACAAATAAAAAAACTAGAACTGATAGGATATGAGCCTGAATCTTTCATGAATATTGAATGGACTAACCTTTTGGGAAGGAAAATTATCATATCCTCTGATCCTCATGTGTCCTAACATTAGAGAGACATGTAAAAAAGAAATGATCCCTTTACTCAAACTCTAGAGATGTTTATTGAAAACAAGAATAATATTTCAATTGATATTGTGTAGTATCATTACATTATTGAATCATGTAAACATGATTTTATGGTCTCTTATACGAGACGTCATCCAAGCATAGCTACGACTCCTACCTATAACAATCACAATATTTATAAACATGTACTTTTGTAAAAATCCTCATAAAGATCAATCTGAATAGTATATTAAATATATTTTTTTAGGTGAATTTTACTAGGGGTATGTGACACTCCCCAGAGCCCCCAAAATCTAATACACATTCCCACAATATGTAATTAATCTATTGTGTAATGTTCTCATACATGACAATATCACGAGGGTGGTATTCTATGTTTTGAACATCTTGTGTACCTAATATGCTATGTAACCCTTTCAACAATCGTAATGTAAACTGTGTGACCCTATCTAAAATGACATTGTGTTAGACCATGTGAAATAGTAATATCTCAAGGACATATAACCAAAAAGATGATCTAAAAAAGAAATCGTTAACAATTAATAAATGAACTACCTCTGTGATCATATCAACAACAAACATTTTGTTATCGCTACCTAAGGAGGACCTCAGTAAACCTATCATGATTTTTTTCATTACATCGTCCAATTTACAATTAGGAATTGAAAGATATTTTAATAGTCTGACCGGTCACCAGTGTTCGGGCTTCACCTACCAATAGGATGAACACCTTGCCAAAAAACTAGATACATATCTTCTCATACCCGACCACTTGTTTTGGTTATGTATTTTCTAATACATCATGGTGAAACTAAGGGGAATTATATATGATGATGTATGAAATGCTCATATCAACCCCTTTCACATGTCTGTGGAATCCCATAATCGATCATGCATACAATGAACCTCATCCTCTTCTATATTCAACCTATGAGGTGCGTCCATTCATTTCACAATCTCTAATTGGACTAGGCCTTTTAAATCTGGTAGCTTCCACATTATCACTCTATCCATATGGGTGGTGGTTACAAATTAGGATGAAAGAAAATTATTGACCTAAATATCTATCACATCAAACTACATACTATAGAACAAATCTATAAGCTACCGCTAACTAATTGCTGGATAAACTACCTGTAACTATGTACTCCTAATCAATGAATTTCCCACTACATTTACGTCATTATTTTTAATTTCTTCGTGATGTTGAGATAAAATAGGTATTGAACAAAACTTTATTCCATATGATTCATATCTGGCTCTATAAATACATACTTGAGGCATTTTTGGTCCATGAAAACCGTAAAATTCACTACATGTGTGTAATGTCACCAATAGCTCAGTGCATTAACAACTACATCTTACTAGAGATCATGATTTGATAAATTCCTCTCATATTTCCGGAACATAATTGACATATACACTCTAAATATATCCCCTACAGAAGAAATACTCTTATCCTGATCCTTGATGCATTATAGTACATTGTGTAACTCTTTCAGGGCTTGAGGAAAATTAGTATAAGCACTAAACTCAAATAACCATTAATTTCCAAAAATGTTTCCTCATTATATATGATCATAAAAACATCACCCAACACATCGATAATCTCATTAATGGTGGTTCTATCTTTGTGTAGGGACATTGATAACCCCTATAACATCATGTCAAATGTATATACTTTTTATATCACAAGGAAAATGATGGGGTTATCTAAGGAAAATCAATATCTCACATTATCTTGGTCCAGTAATAATTCATTTTAAATGATTCTATAACAGATGAATTGAATATGATCCATCTAAAGGTGTATCATTGTTATAGTATCATATAATAAATTCCCTATATGTGATTCCAATACTATCTCTAGATGACTTCCATGGTTGTGTCGATTGTGAGAATACAACAATATGTCGTACATAAATACCATGAAAAATGTAATTATATCATCATGGAAAACATGGTTCATAAGTTAAATGAATACTATAGTCATGTTCATGAGACCTAATGGAATAACTAGGTACTCATATATACCATAATAACTATGAAAATATGCAAGAGGTATTCATGTACTTCAAACAAGCACATAATGATTTTCAGAGGTCGAATAAAATAAGGAGAATACCCAATCTCCTTAAAGATAATAAAAAATAAATATATACACATCATAAGATACCAGTTATTTTCTATCATCTGGTTAAATTTCTCATAATACATGAATTGATTATGTGTACTACCTTCGATTTTTTTAAAAAAGGAATAGTGATTCCCATTGAAGTGTAATGATCTGCATACACCCCTTAACCTATAAATCCTATTTATTTAACTTGAGATTATATTCCAATGTAGTGTACATCCATTAATGATATATAGATACCATTGTATCTACTATTAATTTTTTAATATAAAACTATACCTCTATAACATGAGGTAATACTAAAAAGTTGTAAGGGTAAAATTAATTAAAATGATCAAAAATTGGCAAAAATCATCATGATGTGTTCCCCGATCATCAAGATATAATCTCAGAAACTAGGTTGTCATCTAGGACAACCCATAATTTTTAATTACATCATGGATCACTATGAAAATCTATTCCCCCGTTTGAATAAACTCTCCACCCTCGGGATATGTGAAGGTCTACCATTAGTGATATAAATCAATAAAATAATAACATGGTACCCCCATGTTCATCAAGATATTTAGTTCAAAACCAATAATATCATTGAATAATGGGTACCATATAAATATACACCCAAAATTATAAGGTCACTCACTATGTACTAATTTAAATTATACATTATAATCCCTAAAATATTTCTAAATGTTATAATTCCCTCAAAAAAACTGAACAAAAAGCCCAAGATTCTAATCAATGGGAATAAATAAAATGTTATTATATTTGTAGGTTATTAAAAGTGTAGATTTAGAATCTAAAGAAAATGTAATTGTAAATCTAAAAGTATAAGGTCTAGGATTATACATCACTTGTTTAAATTTCAATATTTATATCAATCCTAATCTATGACCCTATTATACAACTTGCATACCCCGAGAAGAAACACTATGTTTTCACTAAAATATATAGTCTGACAACCAGGACCAAGAACACTAACTCAAACTAATTGTTCTATTGTATTTAAAATATATTCCCTACTGGAATCTTTTAACAACCCACCTACACATGGAGTCAGTTTAGAAACTTTCTCACATGCTTCAATGGAAAATTTAATGAAAGAACCACTTTAGTTGAACCATAATTCCTTAGTATTAGAACCCAACTATTTCTTTTGTTAATTATGTTCTCCTATGTCTCCATATACTACACTAGTGGGACATCACATGGCTTCCAGACTATGTTCTCTTGCAACCAAGGTCACCACATGAACTATTGGGATATATTGATTATCAATATCTTGTTATAGATGTAATCATACACTGTCATATTAAAATCACTCCAATACATATCCTAATGATTCCATATTTGAGTAATTTCATCTCACCATATTGTGTTAGAATCACACAACACATATGTAGTGAGAATTACCCTCATATTTAGTGGTTTTTTGAGATTGTCAAAGATAGATAGCATAGCTTCTATCTATGACTGTCCATCCTCTGGTCCTCTATACTTTAAAAACATGGGTGGATTCCACATTTAGAACACACAAGTAAACCCTTACGTAATAAGGGAAGTTTGTTTCACTCTCATAATGGTCTACATGAAATGAATAAATCCTTCATGAAACTATTACACAAAGCATGTGTCCTGTAAAGTCACTAGATCCAAGACTAGAACTAAAGAATAATATTCTTGTATCCCATGGCCCTCCACCTCTAGAGAATGTTCGCCACCACCCTCCTAGTATGTGACTAGAGAATGTTTTAGAGGTATATCTCTACCTGTTAAAATAGACACTATTGAAAATGATTATATAAAATTTCTTAGTTAAAATTGATGTTATTGGGACATTATTAGTCATGTAAAACCTATATAAGAAGAATACCCCTCTCCTCATTCCATGAGTCTGGTCTAGGAGAAATACTAATAATTTAAAATATTGAGATATTACATATTAAAAACATTGATTTATGGGTCTAGTCCATGTTCTCTACTATAACCAATTTAATTTATCATTACACTTTAATTCAGTGAATAAACTATTAACATTTCATATTTATTTTCTGGGAGAAATGGCATGTCACACTCAATTCATTGGGGACCATACACTTTATTAACTTAAAAAATCATCCACCTAAATAAGACCATAACACATTCTAGACTATGTAACACATGGTCCGTGACACAACATTCCACAATGGGATTCATAGGGTTTCTATGTTAACCTAATATTGAATAAAATAGATTATATTATATAAGTATAACTATTTACCAACCATGATTTCCCAACACCGAAAAACTATATATCACATAGTAGGTACATTTATCAAGGTACATATGAAAACATCATGCAATCATGATATAAACCCTACATGTCATGGAATAATGCATGACATGCGAATTTGAATAAGTGCCTAAAATGATACATGAGATGACCTACCCTCATCTAATTGGGTTTCAAAGAAACAGTGCACACAATCATATAAATTATAACAACATAATTATGTTGAATTAAAAATAAGTGAAATCAAATCTACTATAATAGCAACAATCTAATAAAATCATTCAAGATAGATTGTATTTTCTTATACATGGTTAGATACACTATGGCACAACTTGTTACGAAATTAAAATTCCTATTCATTGATTTCTTTTGTCTCATAATAGTTATTAAAACTATAATATAATTCTCTGATACTGGATTTTAATGTCTCGGTTTCAGATTCTACTGATCGATGCCACAAACCCAGTTAGACACTTGGAATCAAGCACATCTCCCCATATGGAAGATGCTACCGACTAATAGTAAGGGAAAGGGGTGTGTCTTTTGGGAAACTATTCCCTCATCATCATAGTGAATAATAATGGATATTTTGTACCAAATAAATAGTGGAATTAGTAGATAATGCAATCAATAGAGAGCATATGATATAGTTGTAAATAAACAATTATATATGGAATCATATATAGAATATTGATTGTGTTATATATATACGCAACAACCAATAAAGGTATATAAAAAATCATTATAATATATACTAAAAAATACCAGAAAGGCCAATTGAACAATATCAAAATGAGAAATATTTCATCATGTACTTCCCCACTCATAAGAATCAAAACAAGACATGTGGCAGGAAACATTCCCTTATACAGAGCTTCATCCCAATGGACCTTGAAAACGTTGTGAGATTTTAACCTTGTAGGCCATTGAACAAAGGTCTTTAATTATATAAATTCAATGAATATATAATAATATAGGTTTTTAGTATGTTATAGATTATTTAAAGTAATTTTGGATTGTCAAAAACAAAAATCTATGGGTTCCCATAGACATTCATCCACTTATTCCTACTTAAGACTTAGTCAAAATCACCCCCAATAAACAGAAATCCTTGTATAAATTTTTGATCAATTTCCAATAACTAATAAATCCTTTTTAAAATAATATGTTTCAAGGCCATGATAGTCTATCATCCCTCGTATGGATTTGTAATCAATATATTCCTATCAAGGCTACCTATAATAGGAATGACACTAACTGATTCGGTGCTTGTGAATATGCTTGGTATATGACTCATACAAATAATTTTACTAATTATTCAATAAATAATGTAATCCTATACATTGAATTACTTTTTTGTAACCTATGTATATTTTCAATTATATAATGAATAAAATAATCACAACCCCATCAATGATGATAATCACAATTACCCATGTATCATTCCAGGTGTGTTACAACACCATCATGGTTGACTATATCCTTTGAGGTCTACTAAGGGAGATAAATTCGCAATCAAGGAATATATATTTTTATAAATATATATATAATCGACACTTTGATTCCATTCATGTAATTCCATATGTGAAGTCCAAGTGTTACTCTTTCGTATAATAGAATTGCCCCAATGTCAATTCCTGGCAATCAACAAGGGTGTCCAAGTTCCACACAAGATTATGTAGGGAAACATTTAAATTATTTCATTGATGAGATTTATATAAATACACAAGTGAAACCCATATAATATATTGAACATTTAAATAAATATCATGTAATTATTTCATGGTCATAACTGTGATTATTTCATTTATACATCACATAAGAAGGTGGATCAAAACATTTTATGTCATTATAATACATAGAAAATTAATTATCTAATGCATGAATTTAAATAAAGAAGTATTTCATTATTATAAAATAAATTACAAGTCCCAATCCCAAGGACCTGTTCATACATTCCATCTTATTAATTTATTAAATTATCAATAATACATTAGTCACTTATTATCTCATGGAAACAAGTAAATGAATGACCTATAATTTATTAGATATAATATTCAACCCATGGTGGTTAAATTAATTATTATACACACTTGATGGGATGTTCTAATTAGTTTTTCATAACTTTCATTCATTACCAGTGAGGATATTTATTCCAATATGTTATTACATTCTATTTTAATCAATTATTAAACTCTTATTTTGGGGAATCTCTTGATATAATAATCACATGAAAAAATGAAAAAGATTTAAATACCATTAAACGTAAGAAAAATAGTGATACACACTATCATGGGTCCATATTTGAGTTCGTGTATAGTATTAGTTTCAAAGTATTCATGGATCAGGATACAAATAAATAGAGGATGAAGAGCATTGAAATATTCCATATTAGCTTAAACCTAAATAACTCTTCCTTTTTATGTTAAATGAATAACATCCCACAAGACATTGATTACTCACTATAATGGATACATAGAGACAAAAAGGCTAAATTATGATACAAAATGATGAAATGTTAGAAACCATGCACCAACCGTGAACCCACAACTATAAGGATGGGTTCCACAGAAGGTTTTCATGCATTGTTTACAAAACCCTGCAAAAAAATGTGCCAAAACAAATTGAAAAACTGTACAGGAACCCATAGTGGTGATGGGCTCTATTTTATCAGTTTCCTCAATCTATGTGACCTAGATCACGCCATTGTATACTCTCGCATGATGAGTAGTAAGCTTGTGACAGACCCTCATGGTTTTACATGACATGTAGCCTTCTCGTTTCTCCCCAAATATCATGTGTTAATCTATTAACATACCCCAACACCCCTAATTCCCTTGGAAGTCAAGGAAATTTACAATAGTCCATAATTAATCATTTAAATAAAAAATTTGAAATATCTAAAAGATTATGTACCTCAAGAATGAAATAGGTTGTTACAATTCTCCACTATTGAAAAACATGTATTTATGTGATGGACACATTAAAATAGGAAAATAGTATTTAATGGATTCATAGTGAATTTGATGATCTATCCTAGCATATCAACTTATAAAGAAAACTATATATTATTTAAAATGAAATAGATGAATGATATAATATATATTCATATTTACAGAAATATAGAGTGTGGCATAAGATTTTATTTAAATTAAGGAGAAAATATTCATTTGAATCCAAACATCATTGTAGTCAATAATTAATATTTGATATTTTTGAAATGTTTAATAAACTAAAAAATTTATGTCTTTATGATATATTGAAATAATATGTAAGTTACATGGAGGATCCCTATATATATATAATGGAATCCATAAAAAATTGTTATGTATAAGATCTTGTTATGTGATGTTTGATGTGTGAAAATTACATTGTAGGATAATTCATGCATTTGAAAATTCATGTAGAGTAATACACATTGTATGAATGTTTTTACATACATGTAGATTTATATATATGTGATTATGGTGATGTATAGGAATATCAAAAACATGAAATATGAGAATCCAAATCATTATACATATTTAGTCTCATGAACTACATATATGAATGAATCTCTACAAATCCATAAGAGATAACATAGAAAAAATCATCATGTAATGGATTCTATGCGTGTATTTGAACATCACCTATTCATATTATATTGTGTAACTGAATTAATATCTACATATGCGATAAAAGGATCATTTTTGTGAATTATTATAGGTTCAATACATATCAAAAAAATTTAATGTGAACTAGCATGTATTATAATTTCCCATGCAATCGAATCTACTTATGTGGACTGGAATCTCGTGACACTGAATTTACAATTATATGGGTTGAAAAGTAAATAGTCCCATGAATTTTAATCTAAAGAATAGACTATTATGTAATGACTAATATGTTATTCTTCCATGATTGAAACAATATTATAATTTTTTAATCCATGATCATTGTTGATTTTTAGGACAATCTATGGAGAACCTTGACATATATTCCTCAATGGATAAAATTGATTTATCATGTTTTAAAGAATAATACATATCATGTTACTTAAAATATTTTTTATCATGGAATCATTATATTATTATAATAAGAGGATATTTTAGTGATATAATTTAACGTATGATCTACTATAGGTGATTATATATTGAAAATAAATGTAAATATATTTTATGTAAAATTTTAATTTCAAAAAAAAAATTGAGTTTCGAAGACAAAAATATATTTTCTCAAAATAAATTATATATATATCAAAACAACTTTTTTATAGGAATTATATTGAAGAATTGGAGGTCAAGCCTATAAGAGATTTTTATTGAATATATAACATTTTTATATAATAAAAATGTGAATTAAGATATTGTGGGAAATAATGTATTTCCAATTTGAACAAAAATTGGATAAGAGAATTTAAATAAAAAGGATCATTGGTGTATCATGTGAGTCTAATTATTCTTCACACATTAACTGTATGTTTTCAAGTATTGGAATTAATATATTAATGACAAAAAAAATAAAAAATCCCCTAGAACAAAATTAAAAATTATAGAAAATAAAATGAATAGAATGATTACATTTGTAGTGATGCAAGATATTGAATATGAATTAATTTTAAGTATTTTATTGAGCTGAATTTAAGTACTATACACCAAGAATAATTTGAAAATGATATTGGAATATTATGTTCACTAATGTCAAGAGATACTATGTTTTGCGAAATATCTGAGTTTGACACTCTTAAAGAATGGAATTGTATCTACAAACTTTTATAATAATGATGAATAATAGTAAACAAACTCTAATTCTGAGATTATTTTTAAGAGATATTATGCATTTTGAAAATGATGATATTTCAATATTTATTATTTTTGATGTTATAGTTAGTGTATGGTAGAACCACTTATTTTGATTACTATTAGAGACCATTACATGAGACAACATCAGGAATAGATTAAGATGTTCAATAAATAATTGTTGTGTACAACAAATTCTTTTTTTGACAATTAGTGTAGTAATTAATTTATTCAATTAGTTTTGTTTTGTGAATAATAATATTTATTTTCTTTATTAAATGAAATTCTATTTGTGGATTCATATTTAATTACATTTTGGTGGATAAAAAGGGAACATAAATATACACTATGTGGAATTGTTAAACTTGTTTCACATATGGTATATAATTATAAAAATTGGATATGTGGGTAATATGGTGAGAATATAATGATTAAATACAATGGTAATCTACAGGGACATGTATATTGAGATGAAAAAAAAGTTAATGGGGTGACTCTATGAAATAGAATATCATGGTGACTATAGTTCTATTATAGTTTGGGAAAAACCAAAAAATTATAAATTAATGATAATGATTTCTCTGGTTAGTACAATATTTTGGTATACATCCAATTAAATAAAGGAGTTTTTCTTATTAAAAAACCCAATGAAAAAAATTTAATTTCCATTCACTTATTGTATTATTCACTTAAGGTTGTGTGACCAAAGGAGTGGATCAAGAAAAATTATTTCTGGGAGGCTAAATTATTTGTATAGATATTCATAATATTTTTACGTGAACAATTATTCACCCATCAAATATAATTGTCTTTCGGATCTCTAGGAAACACAATTGGTATTTGAGTAATATTTTTCCTGGAAAAAATATAAAAATGTACTGTGGATTTCTGTTAGATGAAGAAGTGTCTCATATCAATAATTTTTTTATTTTAAAAATATTAAAGGCTATGTGGATGTATCACCTATGAAACTAAAAATATAATTATTAAAGTGTCTATAAGGGAAATAATGTCTCACTCATGGAAGAAGAATCAACAAAAAAACTAATTATAGTCTCATTTGTGGTATTTATTGTTTTTATAAAAAAAATTAATGATTATAAATATTTAATACCTATTTTGTGATAATAGAAGTTACTTTAAATGAACATTATTTTTGTTTTTTTGTATGTGTTAAACCTAGTAAGGATCATAGTAAAATAAATTTGACAAGAATATTCTAATGCAATGGAAGATACATTGACTACAATATTTTGATGATATAATTCTTGCTCAAATCATAAATAGGGAATGGATGTTTCTAACACACATTTCAATGAGAAATATTATTTAATTCGTGAATAATATTAAAAGGGTTATTTATGAAAATAATCTTCTTAAAGTATATTAGGATTTATTGTATAGGTCCATGGCAGATAAGATGGGAATCCTCAATATGATGGAACCTGATATTGATGTAATGTTGACAATGGTGGAAGAGGATAAAACTGGACCTTCAAAACCGAAAAAATTATTTACTTCCACATTAAAATAAGAAGTGATTGTAATGTCAAATAATGATATAAAACAGTGTCTTGAATTTCTTTACAACATGGGGTGAATCCTCCACTCTATTCCTATTAAAAATTATAAACCACAAAAAAAAGATAATTTGGATTTCCTTAATATATGAATTTATGGATGATGTAGATGAAAGAAATATTAAATAAAAATATTGAAATGATGATATTCTGTGGAATCTACCACCATTATATTGTATGAGGTGTGTATCACCTTGAAAATAAATTTTTTCAAAATATCAAAAAACAATGGGTTAGTAGTAAAAAACCAATAGTCTCATATTGAATTGTATGAATCATAAATTAGAATAATAAGGTTAATAAGAGGGTTTTGTCACCAATATATATTTTGATGTCAATACATTGATTTATTGAACAACATTCTAATAGGGATAGGATTAATATGTCCTGAAAAAGTGGATTCAATGTTGGAGAAAGGTGAAAAAACTCTTATAATGAGTATCTAAAAATATAGATAAAATCCCCTTACTGAAAAAAATATCCAACCCCAAAATAAAATACATAAGGGAAAAAAGTAAAAATACTCTTTTCATAGAATTTTACTCCCAAAAAGTCAAATAATTCAGATACAGATTTCTAATCCTCTAGGAGAATTAAAAACTATGATATTTATTAATACCCAATGAATATGAATAACTACATTGTCTAATTAATATGAATAAAAGTTTAATACTACGGATGGAGAATCTACACTATAAGTTATTCAACATAACACATAGAACATAAATATCGATAAATTAAACATATAAATGATATCAAAAAATGATATTCACAGGATGATTAGAATTTAGAGGAAATAAATGATGACGATATATGGATGATGCCCAAAATGTGTTAGTCAATTAAAGATGATTTGTTGCATGGAAGGTGAATAATTGTCCACTATAGTACTATCTAATGTATGTAATGTCTACCTTAACAATAAAATATATTAAAAAATTGGAAAAACTAATAATCTCATAGAATAAAAATAATAATAAATTAATTAATTACATGACCAAATACATGAAGGTCATTCTAACCACAAGTTAAATGATAATAATATATAAAGCTTATTAATGATAATGAATAATTTTGATTGTCATTAGGTCTGATTGTTATCTCCCACAATCGTCCCATGATTAGGATCTAATGGAATATCTAAAATATTCCTTATAAAATTACATTTTCATAGAATGCTGGAGAATAAAATGTAATGATGTATGGTAACCTACCATTTTGGGGGATATGATGAAGGAGTCCAATATTCTTAACAGATAGAAAAACCCTTTTTTTAAATCCCCTAAATCATTGAGGGTGGAGGTAGTGAAGACCAAGTGCATCATTACTTACACAATGTTGTCAATCATTTGGTAATGACCACTTATATGTATCAATTGTTTTTTTCTCATTATGTCTCACAATCTATGTAAATCAACACATGTAAAATTATATTTTCCTATAAAATATCATATTATAAATCCTTGTTCATTTATCTCCAATAATTTTTTAATGAAATAATTTATATTACATAGTAATAATTCCTTACAATAGATAATTTAGACCACCTATGTATATTATAATTCATACTTCAAGATATTTATATTGAAAATCATGCAAAGAGTATGATAAAAAACCAAAAAATTATATTCATACCAAATATAGTTACATGGGGAATGAAAAGAAATGCCTAAAATGATCACCAAACCCCTCTCGTCCCTTAAAATCCCATAACCTATCATCTCCATAATCACACATGATACATTAAAATTTATCTTCATCCTTGAACATCATGGATTCCATTTTTCTCACATCCTTTGTATAATCCTACCTCCCCCTTTAATGTATATGATTAATCATGGGTGAATCCTCATTATGAAGACCAAATATCCCCTACCCCACCATTGATGAACCCTCTAAGATATTCCACCAATTATGTAATGTGAACCCCAAAAAATAAATTTAGAGTTAACTTTCATCACTAACATTATTCTAAACCTCAAAAAGGACTTAATACACTTCTTTGAATGTCAAGATACCAATTCTAACCTCCAAAAAATGATGTCAAGAGCTCAAGAATCTGTATTAATTCAATTTAAAAATGATCTCACATTGCCAAAGAATACCAAGTCCTATCCAATATAGCCTAATATGTCAATTTAACGCCTCCTTTGAATTAGTGGTGATAAAAAATTTCTTAGATCTGTGATGCATATCAATGGAGACAAAAATCAATGAAAACACCCTCTTCTACACATTTTTACATATATATAGTGATTCATTCCAGTATATACCCATGAAAATGTCATATTTGTTTGGACCTCCATAAACCATTATTTTTCCCCCACTCATCCCATGCATCACATGCCAACACCATCCTACAGTAGCCTAACCATTGAAGTATTCATAAGATGATTTTATAAACAACCTCTATGGATCATAATGATAAAAATTATATGTCCATAAATGTTCATATATTACCAATCAATTATTGAGCTAATCCATACAGAAAAACATATATCATTCATAAATGATTTTTTTATGATTGGGAACCCCATCAATAATACCATTTCAAAAACATTGTTACATTATAGCAGTTTACATCTCTATTTCCCATAACCACAAAATTTACATATCAAGCACATCAATATGATTGAAAATAAAATTTTAAAGGATATATATTCTCCCCATTCCATCAATCCAAAAAATCTAGTCTCTTTTATAACTCCTCCTAATAATTCTTGTCTAAAAAGTGATCCCTTTAATAATATCCCAAATGATATTCCCCTATATTCCTATCATTGACCTAACATATCAAATAAATTTTTTCCACTATCATTAATTATAATTCCAAGTAAATTCTATGATTCCAAGTGACATTCCCTATCTTATAAAATATATGAAATGAATTTTTTCATAATTCTCATTAACATTCTAGGTAGTCCCCTTAGGAATTATGATTATTTAAAGGACGAGTATTGGAATTGAATATTGAATAGTGGTTACCAATATGATAATTCCTATAAATAAATGAATATGATTCTTCTATTTATAGTTAAACACAATGATTTGATAGATTATTCTGTTAAAGAAATTATTATTCTTCCTATCCACAATTAGAGTAATGAGATATTCTATTTAAAAATGATGTCTCCACATGCCATGATTGTCATGTATTATCTTACACCACCCATTTGAATAATGTTTTTGAAATTAAATCATTGAATTTCCAATGATTGATTCTTTATATTCTACAATTTCTATCAAATAAAAAAAATTGAACCTCATGATTGAAATATTATTGACATTAATAAATAATAGAATATCATCTGTAAATAAAAGATGAGAATTAAGGGAACTTCCAAAAAAATTTCTAAGTGGTAAAATCCTTCCCTCCTATTCGACATGATATATATACATTAAAGGCCATACTATTCCATAAAATGTGACTTTGGGACATTATATACTAGATCGTAATCTATTCATTGACACGAATAATCCAGTGAACCTCTACATTATCAAAATAGTGATACATTGGGATGTGAAACACATGAAGAGCTAATCGAAAAACCATTCCTTGAACCCAAATTACCTCAAAAATTATTTATGAAATCTATATATTATCCAGTTAGAAGAATTTACCACACCACTTTTATAACTATATTATATCCATGAATTTTCTTGTAAAAATACTCCACAATCTCTTTCACAATCCACATCAATAGTGGAATGTTCCACCCATCAATGAAACAGTTCTTCAAATTTAGTGTATTATACGGACAATATTACCAACACATTTATTCTAATTATATGTAATTATATTATACATGATGAAAAAATGCATATTTTTCTATATTGATTTGTACATATGGGATCAAACGTATTTGGAATGAGTAACTCTATGGATGAAACATTGACATTTTAAATTACCATCCTATTATGTAATCCAACAATGATTCCCTATCACAATCCTTTATTATATCCCATGGGGAAATATAAAATTAAATTTTGAATCCATCCAATTGGGTTCACTATTCATGTACAAGATATCAACAATTTATTTAATCTATTCTTCTTCTAGAATTCAATTAAAAATTTCATTTTACATATCCTACAAAAGCTATTTAATTCAGCTAAAAATTCATTCCACAATACTCACACATATCATTTTTTCTCCATTGATGTTATATGTTACTTCTAGATGACCAAAAATGTGTTCCCTGGCTCAGATGCTTAAAACATTTACAAGAAACACATATTAACCATCTTATAGATTTAAATTAATTCCATTAAAATCCCCCTACTAATTCACAGACAACTAAAATGGGTTTTTGTTCTTGTACCCCTTCCAAAGGTAAATATCCCTTTCTCATTCTTTTCACAACCATTAAATTTCCAAAAAAATCGTCAATTATACATTTCGTATCATGCATGTTAATTAAAATTTCAAACTACCAGTTCTATGGGTTCCTTTCCACTAACCATTGAATACCCAGTTTAATACCCTCTAAATACCTATATTTTATTTTCTATAAAAATTAAACTTTTTCATATAACTCCCCCTTCAAAATATGTTATTTTTAAACCTGCATTCACTTATCCAACAATTTTTTTTATAATGATATTAATTTTATTCTATAAAATCCATCAAACGAGTTCCAATTTCTAGAGTATAAGAAGGAATTCTTCTTTCCATTATTCATCTTGTGTTACCCAACAAGGGGTGAGTGACCTGATAATGAAAATGGTAGAATGGTTATAAAAACATGTGAACAAGTATCAATTTCTTACAATATGTAGATACAATGTTCTTTTATACTCTATATTATCTACTTTCCCTTATGTTTATTATAACATGTCAATTTTTTCCCTAGGAACAACTTACCCATAATTCCAGTATGTTCCACACAATTTTTGAAATCATATATATCCTTGATAGAAAATAATTCTCCTTTATTTCCTCTAAAACCTAAGAAATTTTATTTAATTATCCACTTATAAACCATATAAATCCTCTTATATGGAAATGTGATATCAGCTTCCACAGTTACATTCTATCTAATATTTCACATTTAGCATTAATTATGAAATAAAAAACTCAGACCCCATATTCCAATTCATAGAAATATGATGCATGAATAGGACCATACAATCCAATAAATCTCTACTATTCAATAAAATTAAAATTTTCACATTTCATGGTATTTTTAAAGTGAATTTTTAAAACCCATAAAATTTGTGATAGGGTTGATGCAATCTAGGGGTTTCTCCAGTTCCATAACATCCAAAATGTAGGTATGAAATCCTTGAGACTGTATATGAATTAATTTACTCTTCACCCATTCCTTCAAACCATTAGAATCCTAGATGAGGATATAATTCATTATAAATATGACTAATATACTTGAAAACTACTAAATTAAATCACCACACTATAGATTTGTTTTTTGAGTCTTAACATACATTATAATGAGTTGGATTCATGCTAATCACCAAGTACTACATAGGAAACATGCCCCTCCCATCATGTGTGAATGGGAAGATGCATTCAATGAGATT
Organism: Viscum album; assembly: GCA_963277665.1. Taxonomy (NCBI): domain Eukaryota; kingdom Viridiplantae; phylum Streptophyta; class Magnoliopsida; order Santalales; family Viscaceae; genus Viscum; species Viscum album. The sequence continues at coordinate 1,920,382,218 of OY728145.1, read as the reverse complement.
CTATAGTTATGTAACATGAGAAATGGAGTGAATTAACCACTTCCACAATTTTGGAATTAATTAACTCTTAAACCATTTTACCAAACCCCTATAACCCTAGATTACGATATATTTCATTAAAAATAGAATTGAGAGATTCATATTAATAATTTCATCACTATAAAATAATGGAGTTTTAGTATATTTAATTAATATAGAATTATTTTATAACGTCCCGGCCTGGCTTACCATCGAACCTGTGGCCAGACCGGTGGGTCACATTTCCTCAAGCGCATCTCCCAGTATGCCAGAGGTTGTCAACTTGAAGCGAGGGTCTCGAGAGTTGATAGTGGTAAGACTATACCATCATATCTGAGTAGAAAATCGGTATTATCAAAGTAAATAACATTCAATAGCGGAAGAAATAAGAAATTGGAAGACGGCAGTGATAGACAGGTAATAATATTCATTTTATAGAAGGCGACCAATTCCAGTTTACAATGAATGCATGTACAGATGACAATACAGTTATGAAAGCAGTAGACAATACAACATGCTTCAAAAAACAATGCAAACAGAATATAAAACAAATCCCAATGGAAATACCTTGAGCTTGTCAAGCTCCAACTTTTTCCTTTTCACCTAACTCCTCTAGTGCAAACAACACATCACACAACCTAGGTCCTGCAAGCAAGAAGGTCTACTCAGGTACCCCAGTGCAATGACAGCCCGAGTAGGGTGTGAGATATAAATCTTAGTAGGCCAGCACCACCGGTGTCTAACACAATACATACAGTGTATAATAATTAAATAGTGAGCAGGTATGGATAAACAAGTAAGAAGACATACATAATTAAATACACCCGTCCAAGTTCCCAAGGGACACCTGACGGTTATAACAGCTTTAACTCATTGCCGGTAAAGTAACATGATCACGTCACCATATATATATAAGGGAATTTATATTATAGATGGCGTGGGGGTAAGAATGCATACCACCCATTAGTAAAGAACATACGACACGAGGTAGAAATGCTTGTTGTCCTTATGAGTCAACTGGAAAGGGGTAAGAATTCCCCCCTTCCATCAACAGAGATACAGCGGGAACCAGGTAAAAATGCCTCTCGTCCCTATGAGTCAACTGGAATGGGGTACAGATTCCTCCCTTCCATCATTAGTGATTAGTGGGAACAAGGTAAGAATGCCTCTCGTCCCGATCAGTCAACTGGAACGGGGTATAAATGCCTCCCTTCTATACACATATAGAGAACGCATCTTGCGTGGGGTAGACATGCCTCCCACCCATAAACAAGTAAGCTGGCATGGAGTATGCATGCCTCCCATCTATAATCGTTCAAAGTAGATGGCATGGGGTATGAATGACTCCCATCCATAATCATTCCCAGTCATTATTGTCATTATATTATAATGCATAAGGCAGTACCTCTTATGCATTTCAAACAGAAATACAACATTCGTACTCTACACATTCATCATTAGTTTTATATCACAAAGTATAAGGCAGTACATCCTATGCATTTAAAACCTCACATAAGGCATTACATCTTACATGCTCCAAATAACCATACAAGATTCACGACCCAACCCATTCAGCTATGTCATTCAGCGCACGTTCCCTATTCAATGTCATTTTATCCAATTTTCCTAACCATGGAAAATTAGGAAAGGGTTCCCCATGAGGGTCATTCCATCTAGTCGCCACAATCTCATTTAATCCATTCTAATCAAATTCATTTAACCCCCTTATCTCAAGGGAAACTACAGTCCAAGGGTTCTAGTGAAAAGTGAGGCGTTATGGTAATATAGCATTTGCCCACTTGGGAAAATTCAACAATGAAGAAACAAGTAGCCAAACATACGATTTAGTAATTATCATAAGGGAAAGGAAAAGAAGGAAAGAATAAATGTCTACTTCTTACTTTTTATCTTGAATACAACACACCTCTGATCGAGGCGTTTTATTATTAAATCGTTAGTTTAGGGACCAACAACCCCTTTTATCTTGTTCCTGCTATTCACATGGGTTTCAAAAAAGCATTTACTCAGGACTAACTTGCAGGATTAATGTACTATGGAAGTGCATAGATTAATTCATTTAAATTCCACTTTAAAAAAAAGGTAGGATAGATACCCTACCTCAAGGTGGATCCATCCGTCCACTCCGGCTCTTTCCACTTTCTAACAAAAGCTGCCAATGCTCCCCCACGAGACATATATGAATTCACATATGTATAAGGACACCAAGCCTCTATGCACACGCTCTGCATGGCCATGAATGTGTGTAATAGGATCCTTACACATATGCTTATACACATAAGCAGCTCTCCGCACACCTACGCAGGAACTTTTATATATGCAATGGGGAAAACTAGCCATGTACGTGTTTACTCGCTACCATTTATGAATATACACATATCGGGGGAACCCACATACCTATAAATATGTACATATGCCTACACATGAGATCCATCTAGACATTGGAGACCTGAAACCACGCCAAAACATCCAACGCACTACACTGTAGTTAAAAGGAACCTTCAAACACTTAAAAAAACATTCTAGGTGCTAGGAAACCAAATTGAGGGGAAAACGCCTTACCTTGAACCCAAGCCGCCGAACCAAAACCTCCTTACCGCCTCACCTATGGCAATGGTTCTCAAAACATGCACCAACGAGGCCCCAAGAGACTTCCACACTGACCTAGAATAAGAAGAAACCGAAAAAACGCATCACCCTGAACCCCAGGGTGCTCAGCCGAAACTCACCGGGTGACGGTTAGGCTGAAACAAATCCAATAAGAGATAGGAGGACATGGAGGGGAGCATACAATGGACATTTGAAAAAACAAACGGCCGGAAATCGCAGGGAGGATCACGATCGAGAGGATTCTGATAGAGTGGTGTCGTGTAGCTCACAGGGGAGAGCCCTTGGCTTCGTACGGTTCTGGCGAGAGAGGAAGTGAGGGAGTGTGTTTTTTTAGGTTTTCTTTATTTTGTTTTTCATTTATTTTTGAATTATTCAAAAAACCCAAAACACACCCAAGAACACGGTATGACCCGCACGGTTTTCCAAACCGTGTGCAAACCGTGCAGAGTCTTCTACCTCTAAGAAATCTCTCGCACGAGCTAGGCGCATGTTTTCGGAAATCGTGCGTAGCCCGTGCAGAAGCCACTATCTCTTAAAATAAGGTTATGTGGTTTAGCCCATACGGTTAGCCAAACTGTGCCCCAATCGTGCGCCCTAAGAATCTCCTTAAGAACAAGGGTCCGACACTTTAGAAACCTCTCGGTCCACCCGAGAAACATAGCGGCCTTCTCCCATGTCCAAAAACATTTAAAAGAAGGGATATAACCTTCGAAACATTATTCCGTAGCCCAATTTTCAAAACGACCGGTTCAGTAATCGAAAAGTTCAAATTCTTTTGTGTTTTAGTCTGGTTCAAAACGCGGGTCATTACAATATTCCCACCATAGAACATCTCGTCCCCGAGAAGCTGTCGACAACAACATACACATCACCCAACCTACAAGGGTCGTGAATCTTTGTTCAAACGATCATGTTGTGTTCACAAACATCCAACACACCCTTAAGCCTCCATTGAACCCTATGGGGCTTAAGACACCAAAACTTGGTCTAACACATATAATCAACCAAAACATCGAGACGACTCTTTCTGCGCCCATCTACACAAGGAGGTGAACCCGTCATCGTCTCGCCAAGCATCCAGCCACTGGTACATCCCACCATAGATTTTTATCGTTAAGAAACCAACTCCAAACTACGGTTCAGACCACCATTGGAGATGACATTCAATGTACGCCCCAAGCGTTCCCATGACGCTTCTAGCGTGATTTCAAACTATTCAAACGGTCGATTCCCCGTCGACCTCAAGGCCCAAGTCGAGTCGGTTGTTCATATTAGGTATCGTCCGACACAAACCACACTCACCTCTACCTAAAAAAGTGCCATAGAATGTTATGTCACCGACCATACACATTAAACAGGAACCCTGAGTCAAGCGACCTTCGGATGAAGATTTACAAGGAAACTCTGCCTAAACGACCGACGTATTTCAATCAGAACCACACTGCCTTTCTCCAAGGCACCATATGTTTAGCATAAACACGTTCACCAAAGCCTATGCCCGACTTCCGATGGCATTTCCATGGTCAAACCATAATGGAATCCGTGCATCCTATATGCAACGCATAAAGAGAACCACCCAAACAAGCCCAATGGCTTCAATGCATTAGTGTGGATAAGTCTGACGCTCCCGTAGTGCATCTTGGATGAGGAAAATATAATGGACTTGTTATTCACACAAAAAAATACACTAAGAGGTTTGAAAAGATTCCAGTTAATCATACCAGACTACTTGAAGGAATAATAGTTGAACCACGACTGGTCTACTTAAAGGAAGGAACTCAGCTTCACCTACCGACGCATCCACACGATTTAAGACTCGCATGCCTCACAGGCATTCAAACATGACCAACCCAGATCTAGAAGGCATTCTAGGTACAGTCTCTTCTACTTGGAAGGTCACAATTTCCATATTCGATGCAACACACTCCCAAACATTGGAGTGTCCTAGTCATCGAAGGGAAAGAAGATAAACTAGCCAAGCACAAGCACACTAGTACACATACACCGCAATCGATCGTGTGATGCTCCTATGCCGCAATCACATCACCTAACAAATGAAGAAGATCTAAAACAAGGAAACCATCATGTAAAAACATTCAAGTCATTCGAAATTCATCCCAAAAATTGGGACGAAACAACTCTTTTACGTCGATTCACTCTACTGAGGAGATGGCCCAAAGCCGCAACGAAAGTCAAAACCCAACGACCACCCGTCCAAACAATGGTTTCATTTGAAAAACAAGTCTCCAAAAGGGTCAATGGAACCCTAACAACACCTAACATTAGAAAACCCATGGTACAAGCAAGGAATTAAAACGCTAAGGGTTCTACCAACCACACGATATCCCCTTACGAAGATCAAACCTCGACCTGAATGTCGGGTCACGCGAAACAAAGTCGCTAGGCTCAAAAGCTAATCATCAACACACCACTAAGAAAACAATGCACATGGGAAAAAACTAAGGTCTCATTCCAAGGAAAATCAAAAAGAAACTCAAAACTACCGCTTTCACTATGGTTTCAACACACCACCGTGATTTCCATTACCAAGCCCTTAACATTTTATCCCATTTAAACTCTAACCATGCATCAAGCATACATGCATGTTTCAGAAAAACATCCTTTTAAGAACATAAAAAATTGACATGCATCCCATCTTTAACAATCAATTGTGAAAAACAATTCCATTTAAACAAATGGGAGACCAACTAGTGTCCCATTTTTAACCATCTCAGGTTCTTCTAAAAGAAACCCCCAAAGCAGTTACTCAATTATTTTTTCTCAGACACCCCAAACTGGGTTATCTCATACCACACTCTTTAACTTACCTACTCAAATCATGTTGCACATTTAACAGTTAGCCAAAACCATTCAATTTCAAAATTAGGCAACATTTTCCATTTAATCAATTCACAATGAAACAAGAATTTATATTTAATAGAGGTAACCATTTCCCAATTATTGAAGTGCTCATACACTTCATGGATTGAAAATTGACTACCCTTAAAATCAAAACCAATTTAATTTAGAATTTTAATCATAGAATCCTTTTATAGTGGTTCAAATACAGGGGTTACCTTTTCCCAGTTATACAGCGCCCATAAACCTTGCAACTGAAAACTGGCTCCATTCGTAATCACAACCAACAAATATTACTCATGCCATCAATTAAATATATAAAACAGAGCACGTATCTACAAGTTTCTAACACTGAGGAATGTTATAATAAAGAAACACAACACATAAGCAAGAAAGGTAGAATGACATATTATCACCGAAACATTCTATCTAAATAGGCTTGCTAATAAATACAAGGCATAGCGTGTAATAAAGGCACTCAATTTGAATCAACAAGAAACCTACAATTCATCTTCATAGCATGGTACTATGCATGACATGTTAATTTTTTAGGTGCCTAATATGATGGATGGAATGCAGCTTTCTTTCCATATCAGGCCAAGGGTAAAATTCAAGGAATTTCATAAACCATAAGCAGTAGAAAATCAACAGTCAGACAAGGTGAAACCACATAAACTATGATATAAAACAACACGAACAACAATTCCCAGCCCATGCCACATGCTCATTTCCCATACGTGGGGGCATCAGTCCCAAGCACGACTATTAGCCAAGCATCGACACTTTCTTAATCTCTTGTCTACCAACCCAAAACAGTAAGGAAAAGAAAAGAAACACCTTTGATACCACTTCGTAACTTCCCGACCCGGCTTACCATTGAACCAGTGGCCAGACCGGTGAGTCACATGGCCCCAAGCATGTCTCCCCGTATGCTATAGGATGTAGACTAGTTGCGGGGGTCTCTAGAGGTGATAGTGGGAACACTATACCATCAAATCAGAGTAGCACAATGGTATTATCAGAGTAATAACATTCAATAGCAGAAGCAGTAAGCAATTGAAAGACAATAATGATAGGAAGGTAATAATATTCATTTTATAGAAGGTGGTGAATTTTAGTTTACAATCCATGCATGCACAGCTGACAATATAGTTATAAAAGTAGTAAACAATACAACATGCTTTACAAACATTGAAAAAAAAATACAGCAAATCCCAACTGTGATCCCCGGAGCATCACATGCTTCCTCTTGGTCCTTTTCTCTAAAATCCTCTTGTATAATCATCACAACACCCAACATAGGTCCTGCAAGTAAGAAGGTCTTCCCGGGTGCCCAAGTGTAATGGCGGCCCGAGTAGGGTGTGAGATATAAATCTCAGTAGGCAGGCACCACCAGTGTCTAACCCAATATAGAAAGTGTATAATAATTAAACAATGAGCAGGTATGAAGAAACAAGTATGCAGAAATACATATGTAAATACTCCCGTCCAGGTTCCCAAGGGACACCTGACGGTTATTCCAGCTTCAGGTTATTTCCGGTAAAGTAACCGGATCACATCACCATATATATATATAAGGTGATTTAGATTATAGATGGTGTGGGGTAAGAATACCTCCCACCCATTAGTAATGAACAGCGGGAACGAGGTAGAAAAGCCTCTCGTCCCTCTGAGTCAACTAGCAAGGGGTAAGAATGCCTCCCTTCCATCAATAGAGAAATAGCAGGCACGAGACAGAAATTCCTATCGTCCCTATGAGTCAACTGGAAAGGGGTTCGAGTTCCTCCCTTCCATCATTCGTGATTAGTGTGCACAATGTAAGAATGCCTGTCAACCCTATCGATCAACTAGAAAGGGGTACAAATGCCTCCCTTCCATACACGTATAGAGATCGCATCTGGCATGGGGTAGACATGCCCCCACCTATACTCAAGTAAGTTGGCATGGGGTATACATACTTCCAATCCATAATCGTTCAATATAGATGGCATGGGGTATGAATGTCTCCCAACCATAATCATTACCAATCATTATTGTCATTATATTATAATGTATAAGGTAGTACCTCTTATGTATTTCAAACAGAAATATGGCATTCATAATCTACACATTCATCATCAGTTTTATATCACAATTCATAAGGCAATACATCCTATTCATTTCAAACCGCACATAAGGCATTACATCTATTGCGCTCTAATTAACCATACTAGATTCACGACCCAACCCATTCAAGTATGTCATTCAGCGCACGTTCCCTATTCAAAGTCATATTTCCAATTTTCCTTAACATAGAAAATTGGGCAAGGGTTCCCCATGAGGGTCATTCCATCTAGTCACCACTATCTCATTTAATCCATTCTAATAAAATTCATTTAACCCCTTATCTCAAGGGAAACTACAGTCCAAGGGTTCAAGTGCAAAGTGCAGCGTTATGGAAACATAGCATTTGCCCACATGGGCAAATTCAACAATGAAGAAACAAGTAGCCAAACATACTATTCAGTAATTATCACAAGGGAAAGGAAAAGCAGGAAAGCATAAATGTATACTTACTACTTTTTATCTTGAAGACAGCACACCTCCGATCGAGCAGTTTTATTATTAAATTGTCAGTTTAGTGACCAACAACCTCTTTTATCTTATTCCAGCAGTTCACATGGTTTTCACGGATGCATTTACTCAAGACTAACTTGTAGGATTAAAGTACTTTGGCAGTGCATAAATTAACTCAAATAAACTACACTTTAGATAAAAAGGCTGGAGAGGGACACTACCTCAAGGTGGATCCATCCATCCACTTCGGCTCATGGCGCTTTCAAACTAAAGCTACCGCTGCTCCCCCATGAGGCATATGTGATTTCACATACATATAAGGACACCAAGCCTATATTCACAGGATATAGATGGACATGATAATGCACAAGAGGATCCTTACACATATTCTTATACACATAAGCCTTTCTTCGCTCACCTGCACAAGCACTTTTTTATGTGCAATGGGGAAAACTAGCCCCGTACATGTATATTCGCTGCCATGCACGAATATATGCATATTGGGTGAACCCACATAAATATAAATATGTACCTATGCCTACGTAGGTGAGTCACCTAGACATAGGCGACCCAAAACCACTCAAAACATCCAACGCACTACACCTAAGTTAAAAGGAACATTAAAACGCTTAAATAAAACATTCTAGGTGCTGTGAAACCAAATTGAGGGAAAACAACCTTACCTAGAACCCAATACGGCAAACCAAAACATCTGAACTGCCTCTCCTATAGCGGCGGTTCTCGAAACACTCACCAACGAGGCCCCAAGAAACTTCTTCACTGACCTAGAACAAGAAGAAAGCGAAAAAAGCATCCCCCCAAACCCTAGGGTTCTTGGATGAAACTCACCAGGTGATGGTTTGGCCAAAACAAATCCAATAAGAGAGAGGAGGAGATGGAGGGGAGATTACTGTGGAGATTTGATGAAGAAACGACTGGAAATTGGAAGGAGGAGCTCAATCGAGGGAAGGCCGAGAGAGGGGTGTCGAACAACTCACAGGGGAGAGCCCTTGGATTCATGCGGGTCTGGCGAGAGAGGAAGTGAGGGGGTATTTTTAGTTTAGGATTTATTTATTTTATTTTTCTTTTATTTTAGAATTAATAAAAAAACCCAAAACACAAACACGAACACGGTTTGACCCGCACAGTTTTCCAAACCGTGCTCACACCGTACAGAGCCTTCTGCCTCCAAGAGATCTCTCGCAAGGGCTAGGCGCATGGTTTGGGAAACCGTGTGCAGCCTGTGCGGAAGCCACTGTCTCTTAAAATAAGGTCACAATGTTTATGCCAAACGGTTAGCCAAACCATTCTCCAACCATCTGCCCTCTATAGCTCCTTATGAACAAGGGTCTGGCGCTTCCGAAACCTCTCAGGTCACCCGAGAAACTTAATGGCCTTCACCCACATCTAAAAACATCAAAAAGGAAGGGTTACAATCTTTGGATACATGTTCTGAATCCCAGTCTTCATAAAAACTGGTTGAGTAATCGAAAGGATTTAATTTATTTGGTTTTAGTCCGGTTCAAAATGAAGGTCATTACATATTTAGATACTTCATCAACACCAAAGACTGCATAAATGATGTTCCAATCCTATCCTTAGATTCTGGTGAGATCAAATTTAGTATTTTATCCATCAATGTCCATTGACTGCAAACCATATAGGAGATCATGTTGAAGGATAACAGGGAATTGAAAACACCACACACATCTATATAGTTTTGTAGGATTTATCTACAACTTTCTCATAATGTGATAACCCACCACATCATCCTCATGAACACCTTCTTTTCTTATGTTATGGAGAAAATGGGATGCAGATGAACCACCCATTGCAAGGTCCTCCCATTCCTCCTCAAAAAGTTGATATCTACGTTTTTCGTTGAAGGATGATCCATATGTTTTTCAAAAATATATCTAAAAGAGACCAACATATGAGAATGAGCAATGTGGATATCGGTGAGCATGTAGAAAAAAGAATATGTTTTTGGTGACCAACTGATGATGTGAAAAGGGGTTCTAGTGTTCTAGAATGTTATGAATATTGGCTCAATGGATGGGATGATTAGAAAAATATGAGGCATGATTTATTGGTTTTAAAAATTTATGAATAATAATTCATTCAATTTTCAAAATCTGAGACAAAAGTATAGTCAAACTAATGGGGATGTCTGTCATAAAAGGAGATATTGTAAAACGACTATCGGATACCCGAAAAGGAAGGAAAAATAACATTAAATGTTTTTTGACTCTATATTTTCAACATTGATACCAATTATCCCTCACCTACAAAAGTCCACTATGATTCCTTATAGATGAAACTCCACATTTTATCTTTCAATACACAAAAATAAAAAACTATTCCACCATGAATGATCCTCACAAAACTATAGTAGAATATGTGACGTTAGTAGCATCGAAATTGTATGAAACAAGGTAGTTAATATATATGTTCTTTATTGTGAAATTAAATAGTAAAATTCATGAAAAATGCGTAATTAAATAAGTGATATTTAACCAAATTAGGCTTTCTATACTAATATAATAGTAACCTCATATCTGAATGTATATATAAAATTTATATATCTTTTTTGTGAAGATATGATATATTTATATCATACAATGAGTAAATTAATGTTTTCAAAATGATAAATTAAGTGTTAATATTTTTATGACACATTAATTTTTATTTTTATTTTTATAAATAATAAAATGATTAAAAAACATTTTCATAAAATATATCCATAAATTATTATTTTTTTGTATATCGATTAAATTATAACTGTATAATACATTAATTAATTTTTTAAAGTGTTATATAATTACTTATAACATTAAAATTGTATGTTTTCAATAAATGTGGGTATTAATTTAAAATGGATTTTCTTATATATATATATATATTTATTTATTTATTTTTATAAAATTATGATTAATTTTTTAATTCGACATATTTGAAAATTTTTAAGGGGAATTTTACGGATATTTTTCAAATAATTGATTTTTTTGGCCAAAAATAAAATATTATAATTTACATTAAAACCTATATATAAGAATTATTGATTCAGGGATGATGTATTTTTTATTTAAGACTATAATATTGAAGTATAATACCTTTTCTTAATATATTTATGGATCATTTTGAATCTATTGATGTTATTGAGAATAAATTATAAACTATTGAGTAAATTTATAAGAAAAGACCCTTCTCCTCCACAATAAATATCACCCATGTCACCTCTTCTCCACATACATTAATGATTTTTGTATTTTTTATTAAAACTCAATTCCCTTAAAAAAAATCTAACCCACATCCAAGACTATGTGGTCTCACATAATGGCCAAAAACAAGTTCCATGGGAGGTTCTCATGTAGGAGAATTTAAGAGGTAAAATACATTTTCATATCATTATATTTTTGTAATAATTTCTATTAATATCCTATTATATTTTCACCTCTGATTGTAAAAGAATAATTAAAACTCTAGTATCTTATTTATAATGGAATCATATCAGGTTGATGGAAGAATTCATCATCATGCTTAATCCCATGTTAAATTTACTATAAAAAAGAGAACATCCAGGATGTGTTGATTTTAAGGCATCAGGGATGATACACATTAATTTTATATAATCACCTTATGTTCTAGAATTAAAAAAATTATTACGGTTAAATTGGATTTTTATATATATATTATAAGTAAAATATTACTTTTGAGCAACAATAATTACATTATATTAAATAAAATGATATTAGTTTTTAATGTTTGTAAAAACCTCCAAAATAAATTAAATCATTCTCATTAAAATTTTATCTATTGAGTCATCATCATATCAAATAATATAGGGTATATGTTATCTTTTTTAATTCACAAATCATATTAAAAAAATTTAATTCAACATATTTGATTTTATTCCATTTGATAATAAAATCCATAATGATCCAACCATGTAAATCATAATACAAATACAACCAAAACATTGAAAAAAATATTATACTGAAATAGGTGGAAGTATGTTAAAAAAATATCCCATTAGGTATTATAAATATCAATAGTGTTTTATGGTATATTAATAACACTCTTTAACCCATTATATTGGATGTAGATCAAGTTTCAAATTGAGGAAAACCTGTGATATGGGACTTTTAATTAAAAATTATCCTCTACATTTATATAATTGAAATTTATTAATGAATGTTTTTAGGAAAGACATATTAACATTTCATGATTATGTTCTAGTTCTTGGGAATTTTTTGTGTGGGATGATTATGATAATGTATATTCAAATGGTAAGTTTGATGTTTACACCAAAATGTAATGTCATGGGATACATCATAAGGTATCTATTAGGGATACAAATCTTATGGTATATGCGAGGGTTATAATAAAAAATAAATAGTACCCCAAGTTAAATATTTTTTTCCTATTATATTTTTTTCTGTTTTATAGACATATTTTGTTTTCAATGGTTATGTACTTTATACATTATGGATGAAAAGTATGCCTTTGTGAAATTGATTTCATATATTTTTAATCATTCATTGAATAATAACATCCATTATACTATATCCCTTACTAATTATTTTTCCCATCAAATCTTTAAAAAATTCACATGGTTTACGGATGTGTAAATGAAAAGGAGAATATAAGATGAATATTTTACTATTTATCATGTATTGATTTCTAGTTTTATTAAAATCATTATAACTATTAATGAAATGGAAATTGTTTTTGTAATCCCCCTTTATTTACTTTTGTGTTGATTTGTATAATTTATATCATTATTCACTAAAATTGTAATGGAAAAAGTTTTTTATAAAGGTAATAATTTTTATTCTAAAGAGTTTTAGTAGATTATGTAATATTTAATTCTATGTCGTTATAAATAATATCAGATAATGATATAGATATCATTAGGGGATATTATTTTTTAAACGGAATTCGATAAATAATAGTAACATTATATTGTTGTTTAAATGATATTAAATTTAATAATTACCTTGTTTATTCATCTAAAATATGTCTTTTAAGAATATTTTTACTCATATAAAATTGAGAAGCTGAAGTGGGATGGTATTAGTAGAATGGAATCATTACAAATACACAGCCAAGAATGGTGGGAATTGAAATCCTATAGTTTTTCACCGTACTTCCTTTGTTAAGGGAGGATATAAATTTTTTCATCATCTATTAAAGAGAAGATCTAGACCTACCACAATGAAACATGAACATAGTGGTATAATTTTGTTTGAAACACCCACCAACTATTAGCGAATATTATGAAGAAGTAGATACTGATGGGTGGACTAAATACCTTGAAAATATATTTTATTTAATGTGGTGTCTAGATAATAAAACTATTAGTATTTATATTTAATTTTTTGATGTTTAAGCCAAAATTTAGTGGTTATTTGTTAATAGTATTTGAAATATTCTGGAGATAGATCCTTTTTAATTTTATGAATTTAAAAAAAATCATCGAAAAATATTTTCCTATGGTGGTTTGACATAGGATGGAAATTCAATTGAATTAATGAAAACAAATTTATGAGGACTCGGTTCCCATGTATGAAGAAAAATTACCTAGTTTGGTGAGTTACACTACAAATATTATTCAATATAATTATATAAATGTCTATAAATGAAAACGATATAATTTTTGGTATGTCTATTTCTGATAAGAATACTATAAATTGTCTTAACTATATTGATATGTATCATTATAAAAATACATTCCAAAAATTAATATATGAATGGTGGGAAGTAACAAGACTATGAGAAGAAAGGTGGTGTGAAATATTTTGAGACATTGTTAGTAGATTTTTGGCCTTCTAATGAATTGGTTTCTAGTACTTTTTTTATTACATAGATATTGCTAATTTCTAGTTTGATACGGTGTCTAATAGTTCCATTATTACCATGAAAATGGAAATTGAATTTCAATAAATGAAACCAGAACTTATGGTAAAAAATAAGGTAAATATAAAGGAAAAATAGAATTATAAGAATATTTTAATATTTTTTTGTGGGAATTCAATACTTATAAGAGTTTTTATTCATCCCCTAGTGGATTTTGATGTTATTATAGGTATGGAATAGACTTTGGTTTGTCATGTTAATATTTTTTATTTAGATAATGATTTTTTTTATAAATAGATTTATTTTTATTCAAAAATCATCCCATGCCATTAATAACATATCATTTAGCTGAGAAACAATTAAAAGACGATATTAAATGTAATTTTTAACATAGTTTTTTAAATAACATTGATCTGAACAGATAAATGATGGGGTAGTGATAAATTAATACCTAGATTATATTCCTGATGGTTTTCTAAATGTTATACCTGATTGGGGATATTAATTTATTATTAACGTAGTTAATGTTTCTAATCAAAATTCAAAATATCCTTATCGAATTACTCAAGTGGAACTTCTATAATTGAAAATGTAGTTATAGGAGTTTCATGATAATGTATTCATTCTTCTGAGAACATCTCCAGGGGGTTCTCTTATTTATTATGATAAAAAGAAAATATGGTTCAATGATACTTCCAATTAATTATAGATCTTTGATCAACATAACTATTGATAACATGTATCTATTGAATCATATCAATGAATTTCTTAATATTATCCAAGGATCTCATTGTTTTTTCAAGATTTTCATGAGATATGGGCACCATCATCTACAGGTGAATGACAGTAAAATTCAAAAAAAAGATTCTTATAATAAATATGGTCATTAAAAGTTTTTTTTATTCCCATTAGTTTGTATAATTATCCAACTATATTAATTGACCATATTAATATAATATTTATATATTATTAAGACATGTTTTTTGTTTTTTTATGATATTTCACCCATTTAAAAATTTATTGAGATCATGAAATACATTTATGTATTGACTTGGAAACTCCCTAAAACATTATACAAAAAATTTAGGAAACATGTTTTTTCATGAAACTACTTTATTTTCATTCAATCATTGTAAATAATTATGGAATAATTTTAGATCATATAAAAAAGTTGTTGATGAATGAACATGACATACAAATATTACATTTTTTTTAATGGATTCTCATGCAATTACAGATGGTTTGTTAAAAACAATTCACTGTTCTCTTACCCACGAACTATAATAATATGAAAAGGGTTTAATTTTATTATGACTGAAGGCTTTGTTTTTTTGGAACTAATCATAAGATCAATGAACGCTCTAGTTTTGGACCAATATTCTAGAAATAGTAATTTTTTCTTCCACAATGGTGTCCCTTTGAAGGGATTATGTTGTGTTCAATACCAGAATGATCAGTTAACACTTACTCTTCATGTTTACTAAAACCTCATCAGTTAAATTATATTACACTTGATTTTGAATTAGAAGATATGGGTTTCACCATGAAAATTAATGGATTTAAATTATACAGATTCAAATGTCAAATATATAATGACCTTAAAAGTTTGTGCTATATATTTAAATAAATATAATTGAACACTTGGAAGAAAAGATTCCATGAAATGATAAAGGATTATGATTTCTTGATTTATTAATATATATGAAAATAATACAATGTGGGGGGGTTATTTTAGTTGATAACATCAAGAATCATTTACCAGGATTTTTTATAAAATAACTTCTTGATTGATAAGTTGGTGAACATTTTAATGGATGTTGTTGGCGTAGAAAAATTTCCCTATTTTCTTTGAAGTGTTAGTGTAGTCATTTATCACATTCAAAATTTAGAAAGCATAGAATAAAGACAGTGAGTTTGAGAAAATTGTTTTATTGGTCAAGGAAGGTAAATTTATAGTATTTAATATTGATAATGTTTTTTATTAGGATTTGGAAAGAGATTATGTGTTCCATTGGATTTCCAGTATAAAATCAATTGTTATGTTAGTCTCAAAGATCCCCATTTTAGTTCATCCTAGTAGAAAAATGATGTTTAAAGACCTTTATGAGTACCACTAAATGG
This sequence comes from Viscum album, assembly GCA_963277665.1. NCBI lineage: Eukaryota > Viridiplantae > Streptophyta > Magnoliopsida > Santalales > Viscaceae > Viscum > Viscum album. The sequence continues at coordinate 1,920,366,177 of OY728145.1, read as the reverse complement.
GTAGAATGAAAATAGATATTTATGATCGAAAAATTGAATTTTTTACATGTAAACAAGGTAAATTAGAGTGGAAACTACAAAATGGGATGCTTCTGCATTTTGTAGTGATAGAGTGCAAATGTGAACATATATCAATGTACTTCATTATGGGACTACAAAATACATATATAGGTAACGATGAAATTTGAGTTTTTATTGATAAGAAAGATAATTCTAAACATTTCATTTCTATTTGAGACACACTATCACTCAATCATCATTCTTGATTGAACTCACAGGGATTTAATGGTTACATGGGTTATACTTCCAATTGTATATCACTGTGATCCCTAGTAAACATCTAACTTTTGGAAAGGCCATTAGATGTCATTAGGAACAAAATTATATATAATCATTGCCTTTTATCCAAAACCAAAGGAAAATACTGAGTGATTTTATTAAAGATGGGAATACATTTTATGTGTTAGTATAATAGATTATCATGGAAATTTGGATCAATATCATTATTTATCTGAGTTCTTATATAATAACAGTTTTCATTATATCATATAGATGAATACTTTTAAGGAATTATATGAGTAGATTTGCTGGACACTATAATTTTGGGATTATGTTGGGGAAAGGATGTCGATGAGACCAAAATTATTATAGTATGTGGCTGAGAATGTAATGATGTTCCGATAATATATGTGGACAACTTTGAGTTGGAAGAAATGTTATGTACAAAACTAGAGGAAATAATTTTATTTCAAGTAACGTAACCATATTTTATATAATAATATCTTATTGGAAAGGATATATGAATTATGGTATGAATGGAAAGATGTGTCCTTGGTTCATTGGAAAATATTAAATTTTGTTTGATGCTGATATTTCTGACTATTGAGTGCCCTTGCTTCTGGAATTATCTTAGTTACAAATTTGTTTTTCATGTATTGAGGTTTTACATGTATGTACCAGATTCATCCCATGTTTTGATCCCAGAAGTAGTTCAAATATAAAATAACAATTATTATGGTTAAAACCCTGTTCAAATACTAGATCATAGTGAGCATTTATTATGAAATAAGTAAATTCCCCAGTTTATTGTTTTGTGAAAAAACATAAGGTTGAAGAAGAGTCACAGGAATCTGAAAATGCTATGAGGGACAAGTATCATTGCATGATTAATATGTTATCAAAAATTTATAGGATGTATCATTTTTATGGTGGGTGGTAGGAGAAAGTAAAAACCAAGATATATATAAAATATTTTGTCCCATTCATAAATTAAAAAGTTAAATTCATTATACACATATAATTAAAAAATTGGTATTTTTATAAATTCAAAAATCTATAGCAATAAAATAGTAAAATCTCCTTTAAATGTGTAAATAAAATTTATTTATATTATATGTTAACATATGATATATTAATACCATTAAATAAGTAAATAAGTGTTTTGAAGAGGATAAATTAACAGTTCGTGTATTTATGATACATAAATTTTTATTTAAAATTTTATAATTAATAGAATTATTTAAAAGATAATTTATTTTCAAAAAAATATTCATAAATTAATATTTTGTTTTATTATGATTAAATTTTAATGTTATGATATCTTAATTATCTTTTTAAAGTGTTAAAAAACATGTTAAATTGTAAAATTTGTATTTTTTAGTATATAATGATTTTATTTATGAAAACATTTCTCATATTAAGGAAATTATTGTCATAAAAATGTGCTCATTATTTAATTAAACATTTTGGAAAATTTATTGGGTTAATTTTTGATATTTTTCTAAAATAGTTGAATTTTTAGTGAATAATAGAATATGATAATTTATTGTATGACATAAATAAATGAATTATTGAGTCATATATGATGAATTTATAATATATAAGAACTATATATACCTCTTTTTTTTATTTTAATATAGTTATTGATAATTCTCAATCTATTAACTATTTTGAGCCAAAATAATAAACAAAAGAATAAAATAATGTTAAAACAACTCTCTCCTGCACTATAAATACCACCCACATCACCTCTTATACACAAACCTAAAAGAATCATGGCTTGTAGAATTTCTTCAAAATTACCTTCTCAATGACAATCTTCAGGTCCTAGTCCTTTTGCGAGCACCACAATTCGGAATCAAATTCTTTAAGGAGATTCTAATAGAGGTAACTTTAATATTTACAATCCACTTTTATTTCCTTTTATTTTCTTTTATTTTCCTTCTAATTTAAATTCATTTCTTAATCCCTATTGACATCACCTTATACAAGTCTAATAAAAACTCCAATATCATATATATACTGTAAAGTTATCATTTTGATGTAATAATTCACCATCAATCAGTTTCTTGTCTACCATTTATTCTAAATAAATAGAACATGATTGGTGATGCGTTGATTAACCACCATCATAGACAATACACATTCATTTTAATATTACCAACTTCATCTATGGTAAAAAAACCATTATTATGGTCAAATCAGATTTTATTAGTCATATTAGAAGTTATAATGTTTTGAAACCAATCTATAATCATTAAATTAAATTAAATTATATAATCATGTGATGGTTGTAAAAATAACCAAAATATATTAGATAATTTTCATTAATGTTTATCGGATCAATCATTGTTGCATATGTAAAATAATATATGGCATCATATAAAATTATTGAATCATATTAAAAATATTTTATTACACTTTTTGAGTTTTTCATCCATTTTACAGAAATGAATATAATGAAACAACCATGGACACCATGAAATAAATTCTCCTAGAAATTAATAATAATAAATTATTATTGATAAATTGGTGTGAGGATGTTAGAAAATCCATATAAGGTATTATAAATATTAATATAGTTTGTCAGATAATTAGAAGTAAACGTGTATTGATTCTAAATGTGTTTTCAATATGTTTGAATTATGACAAATTATATGTTGGGACTATTCATTAAAATTCCTCTATTAAATTTTTTTTTGAATCTCAATTATTTTTTTAAGATTAAAAAATACTGTTTTGTGATTTGGATATTTTTAATAGACCAGAACATCATGTAACATTACTTTTCAAAATTCAATGTGTTGGGGTGTCATGGACACCATCGTTGTGTCAGAAGGATGTTGTTTTCGGTTGCAAATTGCCTCTGTGGTCTTGCCGATCAGTTCCAGCCATCAGACTAACCATTCAGTTCCAAATATCAGTACCACCAATCATCAGTAGTGATCGGCTGCACTGATCAGCTTCACTGATCGGCTCCACCGATCCGCCTCACTTATCACCTCCATCGATCATCTTCAGTGATCAGCTTCATGGATCAACTTCACTGATATTCTCCACAGATTAGTTTCACCGATCATCTTCACCTATCAGCTTCAACAAACATCCTCAATAATTAGTTGTACCAATCCTCTTCACTGACCATCTTCATCGATCAGCTTCACCGATCCATTTCATAGTTCTTCTACATAAATCAGCTTCATGGCTCAACTCCATTTATTAACTCCACAGATCAGATTCACTAATCATCTTCACTCATCCACTACACTGATCTTCTCCACTGATCTTCTTCACTGATCGGTTTTACAGAACATATTTACTAATCTCTGCCACCAATTAGAATCACTGATCATCTTCACCGATCAACTTCACTAATCACATTCATCGATCAGCTTCAACGTTCAAAATCATTGATATGCTTCACATATCATTATCACTGATCATCATCCCCAATCAGATTCACTAATCAGATTCACTGATTTTCTTCGGCGATTAACATCACATATCGGCTCCACAAACTAGATTCACTAATCATCTCCACCAACTAGCTTCATTGAATGGCCATAGAGGGGTGTCGTGGTTTCATTCCCAAGTTAACTTGTAACATCTCTATTGTATTTTAATACATCTTAAAATAGTCTTATGTCCCTTTTAAATTCCATGAATGATATTTTTAAAATCACATTAGAGTGGAGAGACCATTGGGTTAACAAAATGTTGGTCCTCTCACCCCCACCCTTTACGTGTTTTCTTTAGAAATCTATTAACTCATAGACTTTATCTACACCATCACCACAGAAAATTATTAAATCTCAATAAATTCTAACTTGAGTAACCACCCAACCATGTGGTCATTCCATGATCCTTTTTTTATGCACATAGTGATTTCACATCCTGTAACTCAATGATCGGGCCATTTAACACACTGATGGCTTATTCTTGCTTAGTCCCTTTCTTTTCCATAGTTCACTTGGAGTCCCTCTTTTTGAGATAAATCATGCTCCTTTTCTAGATCCCCTCCCCCTTAGATATACAGACCATGGAGTTGTACCTATGAAATTTTCTCATCCCAAATTATTGGTTCAAGGAGAAAACATCGATACTTGATTATCCATGTAGGGATTAATCTTTCTTCACTATTTTCTAGGCATCATGTGGCCTGGGATTGATGATATTCCCTTGGGAAATAGATGAACCAACATTAAATAAGATAATAAAAATAATTTAAATTAAATACAGGGTGGGAATGGTGATGATGCTGTTGTGTTCTTTTTACCATTGATTTTATGTTGTTAATTGTATAGACTCATGTCCATAGAAAATCACATTCTTTGGTGTTCCATTTACATGTACTAATGGAGCCTTATTTTTTTATAATATTTTTATTTGATGGTTGTAACTTGTAAAGTATTTAATCATGAACACATGGTTTATTAAATGGATACATGATGAATAAGAATCATGGGTGATTACCCCAGTTATCCAAAAATAAAAAATAGCATAATAAATGGTGTGATTAAATCTAAAAACTCTCGCTCTCTATTATAGTGATGTGTATGGTTGCTATGTTTGAAACCTTATGGGTTGAGGTGAATGGGAATGGAATATTGGGTTGCAAATGGGATGGTTTTTCGATCAGAGGCCATTTGGATATTGTATTTTGGGGAAAGGTTTTGATCTAGTACATCGAGGGATACAACAACTATCATTTGTTGTTGTGACTATTTAAATGAACTAGGAGAGAATTCTAATTTGTTAGATTGCCATTTTTCCTTCAGTGTGGTTTTTTCATGTGGTTATGCCTATTAGTTTCCCTGTAGTGAATGAATATTTAAATGGAATTTCTTTAACCTGATAACAATACTAGATACAATTACATTTTTAATAGAAATGGGGTGTCTCTGGTTTTGGTTGTTGTGTATTTGTTCATGTAGGTATAGGAGTGAGAGTGGTTGTGTATGGGATGGTTGTCTGTTTCAGAACCCTTAGATTGGGTTGTGTGTTTTGTGACATATATGTATAATTATTAATTTTTAGTTTTCTTATAAGCAACCCACCATGGTTGATCACTTTGTGTCGAACACCCCCATTTCAAGGGAGAGTGTTTTTTCAACATTATTTTGATTGGCTAGATATTATCTCATTTATTCTCCCTATCCCAGGTATCCAAAGATCCTTTGGCAGGCTATGAAGACCTATGGTTTATTATGTTCCATGACACTTTGGGCAGGGATTGATGTGGTGGTTGGCTCAGGTGTGTGTGGGTAGGTTTTTTTCACAATTGTCTTCAAGATGAGTCCCATGTATCATTGGGAATTGTATCGGTTGTTCTAGCCCAGGTTTCCTTAGTCGTGGTGTTAGTTGATGTGGCCTAGGTGACTGTGGGTGTGGATATTTGTTAATGTGGTGGCCTTGGTGTGTGCCGGCGGGATAGATGTGTCGTTGGGATGGCCCATCTGGTTGTTGTTGGGGGAGGCAGTGAGATTGCAATGGGATCTATGGGGGATGTCTAATGCATAGGATTTCATAAATAACTAATTGGAAAGATGTTAGGGGAACCCAAATTTTGATGTAACAGTACTATTACTTTTGTTGAATTGTCCTATTTGGGGAGTGTTATTGGTGAGGCTGGGTGGGTATTTTTCTTACTGGTTTATTTGGTTATCTATTTTTTGTCATGTAGAATTATAATACCTCCCAAAATGTGTATGAGATATTTTGGTTTTCCCTACTGAGTATACCTATATACCTATTTTACATATATATAAATGCTTTCTGGTTTCCAGGAGGACATTTTGGACCATGCTGTACTTTATTGGCTCTGACGTCCTTAGAATTACCGTTGCTGCTCTTTTTTATTTTTGTACATTTAATTAGATGTTTCTTCTACTTTGTATCAGTTTATTTTGAACATTCATATCCGAATGTATTTTTTGAATTAATTTCACATTGGGTTTTTGGAGTTATTGGGATTTACCATTTTATATTCCGATATTGTTCTATAAAATTGGAAATGCCATCAATACAATGTGTGATTCTATTCCCTTGGTCCAAGTTTCCACTTTGATGCCTATTGAAGGTGGGACTCACAAGTCACTATCTATCCTTATTCATGACTAATGATGGTTCTGGTTTTTTGTTTTCCCAAACCTCATCTTTGAGTTGGCCGGACACAACAAAATTGAATGATAGGATAATGGTTGAGGAATATGATGGATTTTGTGGTTAGTCACAATGAGTATTTCAAGGAATGGTAGAGAAATAGTGTTAGAAACTATTGGTGGGGGAAATAGGCTATGGAAGATCGGATAAGACATGAGATTTGTTCCCCCATATGATCTGATACAAGGACATTAGGCCAGCCAAACGACCAAGTAAGGCAACACATATTTTAGGGTGAGATCCTAGGAAAGTTACATTCATTGTAATGGAATTTGTTCTTAGGTTTATTGGTTGTTAGGGGAAATTAATTTAAATAAAATGTTTAAAAAATTATAAGGAATATTTTACACTACTCGGGTATAGGAATTCCTTGTACACATTACTGTTCTGGCACTCGGATTATGCCCACGAGTAGTGTGGGTGATCGAGGCCCAATATGATGATTTGTTTGATCATTGGATGAATGGACATGAGGAAGATGATGATAAGCTAAATAAGACTCTACATTCATTCTAGTGGAAAACCCTCAGGATGTATGATGGATGTTCTTTTGACTTGGACATAGAGGGTTTTCTTGATGAGCTAGCGATAAAATTTACCATGATATGTGCTCCGAGAGAGTACTAGGTTCTATTGGTAGTTAGTCCGGTGAGGGGAGCAGCATGTCAGGTGTGGACCCTCTAACTCATAGAGATGGTGGAGAATGATGTTTTTTGGACTAACATCGAGAAGGAGTTCTCAAACAAATTATTTATTCTATGATGAAGGCTGAAAAAAGGCAAGAGAATCCCTCCTTATAGAAAAGGAGTATTTAGGTGAGGGATTTGGGGATTATGTTCAAGGATCTCCTTCATTTTTCTCATGACCACTTCCCAGATGAGGATTTGTAAGCATGGTTATTAGAGGAGGAACTCCGACCTTCCCTCTAGTTTGTTGTTACTCCCATCACACTACAAAAAAACAACGAGGGTTAATAGAAGGATGAAGTGGTAGAGAGGATTCACATGAAGGGAGGTGTCCAATGTGGGGGGATCCAACTAATCATGCCCAAAAGAAAAGCCATTAGAAATAGGCCTCCAAAATCTGGGTCATCCGGGTATTTCCCGACTAGGATAAGGCCCCAATAGCTCATGTTTCGTTCTTATGGTCCATTACCATTCTTCAATATCCTAGAACGGTTGTTATTCATCTGAGTTAGCGATGAGAACCTTCAAAATAACTATCAATACTGAGTGTAGTACAATGGGGGTGGTTAGGTTCAGCACCCACTTCAGCAACATCAAAATATCCAGCTAGAACATTTCAGCAGTAGTAGCTGCATGGGAAGAAAGCTCCAAAACCATCGAGGGTGGATGATTCTGTAGGAGGCTGACCATAGAGTTCACCTCAAGGACATCAAATATGTTGTGTTTAGGGAGGCGGAAGACAGCTGTGGGGTATAGTAGTTGGGCATGGGTATTTCATGCCACAGAGGTAGGAGTTCCAGCAGGCCTGGAGGAAATTTTAGGCACAATCATATTTTTTAGTACTCTAACATGTGCCTTGGATGATTTTGGTACATCAAACACCTTTGTTACACCCATTAAATCCCATTAATCGGGCCTAGACATATAGAGACTCTCCATTCCCCTAGTGTTGAGAAAACTAGCTTGGGGCCTGTCTATCCTCTTAGAAGTTTTTTAAGGATGCAGACTCATTTTGGGGCCACATCAGTCTAGTGGGGATCTACATATTTTATAAATAAAATATTAAAATTTCATCCTTGAAATATAATGGTTGTTTTCTATTCACATGGTAATTTAATTCTACAAGATATGAGTCAAGTTCTATGACGAGGATTCCAGATGTGTGTGATTTTTAGAAAATATAATTACGAGGCAAGGAGATGAGGTGTCGAGCATGTTATTATTATATTGGTCAAGCTATTTGTAGAATATATGGATTCTTAGTTGATAGATGTTCTGGGTGTTATCAAAGTTCTTTTGGACATTTTTCCCAAGGAGGTTGTGACTCTACCCCCAGGACATGATGTTGACATGGGGATAGACATACAACCTAGTGCCCATTTTATTTTTATGGCACCCTATCAGATGGTGACTTCTATGTTGTGGGATTTGTGGATTCAAATTCATAATTTGATGAATAAGGGTTTTTTCCAACCCAGTGTGTCTCCCTAGTGTGCTCTAGTATTGTTCGCGAAGAAGGAATATAGTGGCTTCCGGATGTGCATCGACTACTAGAGACTGAATCAGTTAACAATCATGAACTTTTACCCTCACATGAGGATAGAATATATCTATGACAAGTTAAGGAGAGTAGGTTGGCTCTCATGAACCGATCTGTAGTCTGGGTATCTCCAGTTATGTTTGAAATATTGTGATATCCAAAATTCATCATTTAGGTGTAGGGGTGGGAACATTGATTCCATATTCATGTCGCTCATTATTAAGAACACGCCTTCTATCTTCATAGGTCTCATGAAATCTGTTTTCAGAAAGTTCATAGAGATGTTTTTCATTGTGTTATTTGATGAAATCATGGATTTCACATGATTAGAGGAGGAGAACACTGAGCACCACAGGATGGTCATGGTAATCCTTCAGCACCACCAGCTTTTTAGGAAGTTTTCCAAGTGCATGTTCTTGACACAATAAGTTCAAATTCTTGTACCCATGGTGTCTCAACAAGGCGATGCAGTGGACCCATTAAAGGATAAATCATTTCATCCTTTGGTAGCACCCACAAAAATTATAGTGTATTGTAGTTTTTTATGCCTGGCACACTATTATCAGAGGTTCGTACCTGGCTTCTCTCTAGTTATAGCTCCTTTGATAGATTTAACCTGAATAAAGTAGTCCTTTGTGTGGGGTGAGCAGTGTTAAGATGCTTTCAACTATCTAAAGGAATGGTTTTTAAGTGATCCAATTATTAGGTTTCAAAATAATGGGGTATTGTTTGGGGTGTTATGTGATTCTCCAAGTCCTGGTCTGGTTTGTGTTCCAATGTAGCTGTAAGTAGTGATTTATTATGGGTCTAGTAAGTTAATATCTCATGAATGTAAAAATTCCACCTTCCCATGACCAAAATCTTGCAGTATTAGTGTTCATGATTACGTTGTGGTGGAATTACCTCATCAGGGAGCACTTTGTGGTCTTCAAAGATCGCAAGAGCTCGAGTCATATCTGTACCCAATGGGACCTGAACTTGTGACATAGAAGGATGGTAGAGTTTCTTTAGGACTAAAAACATCAATATCATCTACACTAATAGAAATGGGAACATTGTGGAAGATTCCTAGATCATAAATTCATAAGGGAAAGCTATTCAAGAATTTGTTGATGCGTTAAAGGTGATGGAAGATTTAGATACATTACACCTTGATGAAATTTTTGATGGAAGTAGAGGTTGTATTTTTCAGATGATATTTAAGTCTCCTCTATTGTATAAGGTGGATTAGTCAAAGTGGGGAGACATAGAGAGTGATGTGATGCGTGATTGAGTTTAATTGGGAAATCTTCTAAATGGGTGGTCATAGGATGGTGAGAGTCAAAGGACTTTCCACTTTATGTTTTTTGTCCCAGAGTTGATGCATGTGGAACTTCTCCATGAGTTACATAACATAGCCTTAGTGGCCCACCTACGAGATTCGAAGATGTATTGAGGCCTGAGGGAAAAATTTAGGTGATTCAGGGTGGAACGTGTTGTGGATGAGTTTTTGGAAAGCTCCTTGTGTTTCAATTAGTGAATGATGAAAACATTGTACTAGGATGATGATTTCCGCCTTTATATTTCCATCAGTGGATGTGGGATGACATCTCAATGAATTTCATCATAGGACTAACTAGGGATTTTGGATTTTTTTTATTCTATATAGGTAATGGTAGATTAACTGATGAAATCAACTCGCATCCTGGAGATCAAGGAGTCGAGTTTGGTGGATGCCTTGGCACAGAGATAAGTGGATTTGGTGGTGTCTTTTCATGGAGTTATGAGTTCTATAGTCTTAGATCATGATGCACAGTTTACCTATCATTTTTAGAGAGTATTACAACATGATTTTGGCACCCATCCACTTCTTATAACCTCTTTCCACCCCTAGATAGGTGGGAATACAGAGCGTGGCGTCAAAACATCGGAGGATATTCTACGAGAATGTGTTTTGGGTTTAGAGGAATTAAAGATACTCCATTTTAACTTAGTAGAGTTTTCTTATAATAATAGATATCATTCAACTATTGGAATGGTACCAGTTGATGCATTGTATGGGAGGTCGTGTTGTTCATCCATTTACTAGAATGAGGTTGGTAAGGAATGTGTACTTGTCTAAGAGGGAGTACTGAGAGAAAAGGAAATATTTCAACCACTATTTCATAGGAAGAAGGCAGACCATGAATATTATAATTAATAGGCCGATCGTAGGGAAGACCCTTAATGTTTGGGGTTAGAGACCATGTGTTGTTGATGTTTTCCCCTCGATGTGGGCAATGATGGTTTGACAAGGGGATAAATCATTCTCCATGGATCATCAGGCCTTTCGAAGTGTTGGATAGAGTCGGTGATATTAAATATCAATTGGCCTTGCCACCTCTGTTGGAAATAATCCACAGCGTTTTCCATGTCTACCAGATTCATTGATATCTACACGATGACTCCCATGTCATTTACTGGGTAGATTTGGATATAGGGTGTGATTCTACCTTCATGGAGAGTATAATAATGTTCTAGGACCGATAGGTGAAGGTGAAACCAGGATAGACGATCCCTTTTATTTGTGTGTGGTCGAGGCATGGTGGCCTCAGGGATAGTACATTAGAGAAAGAAACTCAAACGCATGCCCAATACCCAAAGTTTTATTATTCACTATTCTTATACATCATTGAGGTTCATGTTTTGTTGACTTGATGTGATGAAATAATGAAAATTTCTTGTTAGGAGATGTGTTTTTTTAATTTAATTTGTGAATGTGTATGAAATGTTTCAATGTGTGGGGAAGGGAGAGCCTGATTCTTAAAAACAACGTATCAGTGCAGGTGTGATTAAACTCATGTAGGAGAGTTAGTTCATCCAAAAGTGGATAGTATCTTGACATGGAGGAATGAATTCCCTGATCTTTGTGTTGGGACATTGTGATCCTGGGTATTCATATGGATGTTTGGGTTGGTATGCCCCAGAGTGGTATCATCTGCGGTGGGCATTCATACTCCTCTCTTTTTTTGGGTTACTCTTGAATTCTTGAGGATGAGAATAGTATGAGAGGTATCTATTGTAATAATCTAAAACCTCATGAACCATTATTTTTTCAAATATAATGTGTTGGGGTGTTCAGGACTCCATCGATGGGTCAAGAGGATGTCAGTGTCAGTTGAGAAGTCTCTCTGTGGTGGTGCATATTGGGGCCACTGATCAGTGCCACCCATCGGTCTCACCGATCAGTCTCACTGACCAGTTTGACCGATCATCTTTATTGATCCACTTCAATGATCAGCTTCACCGACCAGTTACACCCACTGACTTCACTAGTCATCTCCACCAATCAGCTTCATTGATATGCTTCACCGATCAGCTTCATCAATCCACTTCACTAATCTGATTCACAGATCTGCTTCACATATCAGCTATTTTAATCTGCTACACCTATATGCTTTACCGATCAGATTCAATGATTTTATCCAAGAATCACCTCCACTGATACACTTCATGGATTATCTACAATAATCAGTTTCATGGATAATTTTCATGAATTAGCTTCATAGACCCGCTTTACTTATTAAGTCCACTAATCAGCTTCATTGATCTAGTCCACTGATCGAAATCACCCATAAACTACACAGACCATCTGATCAGGTCAAAATAACTTATCAGCATCACCAATGAGGTTCACTAGTCAGCTCCACCGACCTGCTTCACTGATCATCTTCACCAATTAGCTATAGTGATCTGCTTCACTAACTAGCTTCTCCGATCAGCTTCACATATCATCTTCTCCAGTCAACATCACTAATAATCCCAATTGATCAGCATCACTAAATGACCATAGAGGGGTTGTGGAGTTTTCTTCCCCGGTTTTCTTGTAACGTCTCCTTTTTGTTTTAATACGACGTTAATGTATCTTAACACCCTTTTAATTCTCTGAAATTATATTTTCTAAATCCCCTATGAGTGGGTCAGCTTTTTGGTTACCAAAACGTGTGGCATGTCAGCCCCCTTTTACATGTTTACTATAGATATATATTAACTAAATGATGTTCTCTCCACCATCTCGATGTAGAATTATTATGTCTCAAAAAATTCTACTGTGAGAAACCTCCCAACTACATGGTCAATCCACAATCCACTTCTCTTTCAAATTGATATTTCACATCATGTACCTATAGTATTACGCCTTTTAACATAATGAGATCTTCTTTTTCATTGGTCCCTTTAATTCCATTGGTGCACATGGAGTCCCTCTTTCAGAGAGGTATTGTGATACCATGTTGTTGCCCTTCTGTATAATCCTTAGAGTCCTCAGAGTTCTTCCTCAAAAAGATATGCATCACTAGTCTTGAGTCCAGGACTAAACATTGATCCTTGGTCATCTAAGTAGTTATTTTTCCATCATCTCTCTTTTATGTGCATTATGTGGGGTCGGTATGATGATTTTCCCCTTCGGACATAGAAGAACATAAATTAATGCAGATAATAAACAAACCATAAAAGAATGATGTGTGGGAATGATGAAGTTGTTGTTTTGTTATTTATACCTTCATTTTTATGTTGGGATTTCTATAGACTCGTGTCCACTAAAAATGGTTGTCATTGGTGGTATTTTCATACTCACTAATGATGATTTACTTTTATAAATAATCATGGGATTGAATGATTGTAAAATGGAAACTACTTGACAAAATAAACAGGGGTGATTAAATGGATACCTAATGAATAATAATCCTTATATGATCACCTTGGTTAAGAAAACCGAAATAATGAACTTAATGATGGGTGTGATAAAATATAAAAACCCTATTTCTATGTTATAGTGATGTATATTGTAGTTTTGTTTGATTCCATGCTGGGTGACATGGATGGGATTCAAATAAATGGCTGAGAAGTGGATTGTTTGAGGATCCAAGTCCGTGTGGAGCCAGTATTTTCGGGCAATGTTTGGTTCTAGTACTTTGAGGAATCTCACAGATCCTTTTTTTTTGTGATTTTACAAGATCACTATGTGTGAAATCTTAAATGTATTCTTGGTGGTTTTTTCCACAATTATTGTTTTGTATTTTTGATATTCCTATATGTTTCTCTATAGTGAAGTAATATTTAAATGGAATCAATTAACCATAATAACTAGAAAGTGTATAATGGGGTTTTTTTTCCAGAAATGTGTTTTTCATTGGTTTTAGATGTTGTGTATTTGTGCATATAGGGATATAAATGGGAGTTTATTTGTATGGGATGGTGGTATATTTCGGAACACATAGTTTGGGATGACTGTTTGTTTACCTATATGTATAATTCATAGTTATTGTGTGTATTATATTCACCCCACCTATGTTGAGAACTTCATGTCGAACACCCCCATTTAATGTGGGACGGTGATTTCCCAAACATTATTATGAGTGGATGGTTATTGGCTAATTTCTTCTCCCTATCTCATGTATCCCAATATCCATCAGGAAGTTTGAGGAAACGTAAGGATATTTATGGTCCAAGACCCCTCGGGCAAGGTGTGTTGTGGTGGTTGGACAATGTGTGTGAGGAAGGTTTGTTTCCCATGTTTCATTGGTACGAGTCTCATGTGTCTCTGAGCATGGAAGTCGTTGTTATGGTCTATGTGTCTTCAAGTGTGATGGTAGAAGTTCTAACCCAGGTGACTGCATGTGTGGTTATGTGTTGTTGCGGGGGCCCATGTTGTTTTGGGTGGGATGGATATGCGGTTGGGATGTCCAATATGGCTGTTGTCGGGGGATGTAGTGGAACTATAGTGGGATCTATGGGAGAGGGTTGATGCATATGATTTCCTAAATAACCAGTAGGAATGTTGTGTGGGGTACCTAAATGTCTATGTTCTATTACTATTACATGACATGTCTTGTGTTATTGGGGGAGAGTTCCTTGGTGAGGTTGGGTGGGTAGTTTCTTTTCTAGGTGTGTTGGTTATATATATTTTTCACGGGTCTTTATAATTCACCCCCTCTTTTGTGTGATAGACTTCGGTTTTCTCTACTATGTATACATGTATACTCACCCTGTATATATATAAATCCATTAAGGCTTCTAGGAGTACATTATGGGACATGCCGGACCTTACTAGATCAGACATCAGGACCATTGTTGTTGTCGATCTTCATTATGTTTTTACATTTAATCAAATTTTCTAATACTCTGAATCATTATATTTAGAACACGCATATGGGAATGTATTTTTTTACTTTAGTTTTACATTAAATTTTTGGATTTGTTGGAATTTACAATATTATCTCCCAATATTATTCAATAAAAAGGGAAATTTCTTCCAAATTATGTTTTATTCAATATGTTTGGTGGTAGTATCATCTTAGGGGTCTATTGAATGTGGGACTCAGGGGTCATTATCTCTTCGTCACCCTGAAGAAGGAAGGGATTGGAAGTCGGTAGTACCTCCCCTCATCTTGTTGATGGCGGGTCATGACATTTTGGTACATTCGAATTGTTTATGGTGAATTTGTGGACCTATATCTCCCTTTAATGCATTGGTTATGATAATTTTGAATGTTTACTAATATTTTTATTCCATGTATAACTGTGAGGGTTAGACTATAATGTAGTCATGAGGGATACATTATAATGTAGCCATGGGGGTTATATTATAAGGATTCTGTGATGGAGTCAAACAATATTGTATCCATGATGGAAATAATCTTATATAATTAATAATGAATGTTACCAATATGGTTTAATTTATGGTTTCTATGTTCTATTGAAATCTCTAGCTTTCAAAAGATAGTATATGATACATTCGAGCCAGAAGTATGTATTTGTGTTAATGAAATCATATGTTTTTAACAATTAAATGACTAAAACTTTCTTGTTTTATACATCCCTTTTGATCTTTTTATGATCATAAAATGTTTTAAAATGTTTCTCACAGGGCTTAATGATAGGTATGTGAAAAGGAGAAACCATGAATACTGTTTTGAAAATTTTCACGGAAATATTTTATGTTTTAGTAAAATATTTTGTATTATGGAATAAATGGATATTATTTTAATAGTACCAAATTTTTATTCATGTGGGATGTTATGTTTCATTTATTACCAAATTCATGTAAACTATTAATTTAATGTATCTTTGGGAATGTAAGAAAGTGAATTATAAATAATTTATTAGATTATGTAATGTTTTACAGTTGTATCCATATAAATACAACATTATCAACATAGATATGACGATACTAAGAAAACATCATGATCTGAATGTTATCATCGAATCTTATAAAATTTCCCAATACATATCCCACATCTTAAAAAATATATGATTAATGACATGGGAGTAAGATACATGTATTCCTAAACCATCATACTACATATGTAGATTATTTTCCATTTTTTATATCTTTGGACAAACAATGAATTTGAGAACCTCCATTCCCCAATGAATCAAATTCAGGAGATCATTTTAAAAAAATTAGTTTTCATGAACATGTTAATGTAAATGATGATACATAGATCACTGATACTTCCAAAGGCTAATCTGGTCCCCATGATACCATTAAGGACATAATTAAATGAAGGGTTGGTTTTGTGAAACAAAATCTATACCATTGAATATCCATTATATTATATGGTTTCTCCTTGTTCCTCTACCAAATGATCTTCCACCATGCGACCCTCCACCAAATCTGTGCACTAAAAAGTAATGAATATGGGTTTGATTCTATGAAATTAGGGTATGATAGAAGAGATAAATGAATTATTTAGCCATTATTTTTAATACCAGAACATCAAAGCCCCTCTCCTTTTAATTAAGACCCTAATGATGGTGACATGAACCATGAAGTAGATTTGATGCCCCCATTCTATGCCTGAGGCCACTCAACAATTAAGGGGAAATTTAAAGAAATAGCCTAAACATGTTGCTAACATAAAGGTTCTTCAAGAATATTATCTAAAATTTAAATAATCAAATCCATCAATACCCATGTTATAGATATATTTGGAACTATATTAAATATTACATTCTAATAATGTTTGATAAAAATGATTCTTTATGTTGATTTTCCCTCTCTAAAAATTTTATTCATTATTTTTAACTATATTTAAAAACAGGTGTATATTTAACCAATGTGTAAGAAAAAAAATTTAAATATTTTAAAATATTTTTTAATTTAAAAATATATCATGAATTTTAAATAAACTTTTCATGTCCATCCCCTAAAATTACTAAATAATGTGACTATAGTAAAATATGAAAATATAGAGAGTGTTATTATATAATAATTTATATCATTGTTTTTATAATGGTTCAACCACATATAAATACATTTTATTTTTTGATAGAAAATTCTTATGAAAAATTTATCACCAAATATAAAATATTTAGTTCTTCTCTGATCATTAATTTTTTTTCATGTGCAATTGAGTAGTGGCGACACAAAATAAATAATTTCTCATATGGAATTATAGGTGAAATTAAAAAAAAGATAAAACATATACCATGTTGTGAGAAATATTGATATTCAAAATTTGGGTTTTCCATTATAAGAGTCATTTATTATATGGTTTTATAAATTTTAATTTGTATTTATAAAATTAGACATTTTCATAAGCATGATATTATTATCCATAAGTAGGTGAGATATTAGTTTATCATCCATGATTTATTATTAAAAGGATACGAAGTTTAATATAATTATACTGAGGATATTTTATTTGTTATTATTCTTAACATAAAATGGAATCATCTTCAGTAGATATCACTTAAAACATGATGTCCAACATTCATTTTTGTGATGAAGTTGTATGTTGGGTTATTCCACCCACACACTGACTACTAAAATTCTGGGATGAATAATTTGAACATTTAAATTTTGTGGGGAATCTTTATCTCAAATATTCATTTGTGAAATACATGGTGTTGTATTTAAACATTTATTTATTTTATTAATGTGGTACCGAGAAAAATACCAATGTGTGATTTAATTGAGTAAATAGTTTTTTGATGTTTTTGTTGGATTTGTTGTTAATGTGTAATTTAAAAATATACCTAGTTTATAGATTGAATTAAGAAATCACTATTGAATAATTAGGGATACCATGGTTGGTGCAATTGATATGTGACTTAGAACATGCTTCCCATATATTGGGAATAATTTAATGGTGATTTGGTTTCCCATGAATAGTTATCTAGAAAAAAATAAACGAGAATCCAATATAAAAATAGAATATTGATTTTCTAGTATACATGGATAAATCAATAATTTCACCAAGAGTCTATATTTAATACAATGTATAATAGTTTATAATAACAAGAGTGGATTAGATCCTACCCATCAAATTGATATATTTGATATTTTGGAATAAAAAATATTAACTATGTTCAATTTTTATATGAGAAGTTTGTTGAATGGGGTGTTCTAATCATTTGTATTTATTAATTATGGATATTGTATATCTGTATTGTGACAGACATGGGTGAATACTAAAATTGTGAATTAGGATTTCTGAATCCAATATGTTATGCATGACATTAAATGAATCAAATGGGAGAGTTTTTATATGTCCTTATTGTTGTTGGAAGTTGATTTTTTTTCTTCAATTATATTATAATTTCACAAATTTTTTTATGTTTATATGAGTTATTGGAATATTATGGATATGAAGTCAATATCCTTAGTTCCAAATGATTGAATTTTGAAAAAATTGAAATGTAGAGTCTCTACATATCTGATGTTTTGTGTACATGAATTCAAAAATGAAATGAATTCTTATGTAGGAAAATCTATATATCCAATGTCATGTAATATAAATATATTTTTACACATAATTATCTACATATTTGGTTTATTAAAAATATTTTAAATCCCCATATATATAATGTTTTATCAAAATTTTAGTGTGTAACAATATTAAAAATCATTGATCATAAATGAATATCTGTGAAGAATATTCAAGTGACATAGATTAATATTTTAGGAAAGGGAATTATATTGATTATTTGTATAGAACATACTGAATATATACATGTTATATCAACATTGATCCTTATACATAATGAAATTCCTTGTTTTGTGAATTATAATAGGAGCTCCACTTATTAACATTTTCATATATTATGCATCACATAATGGATGTCATTATTTTTCTTAATCTACTATTGTGAACAAGAAATCAACATAACTAAATTTCCTTTACACATGTAGTGAAAATAGAAATTTATTCAATTTTTTATCATAAAAAAACATTGAATATGATTTTTATTATTTTTTCATTAAATATAATAACATAATTTTTTTACTCCATGATATGAGATAATTTTTAGGAATATCATTCGAGAACCTATGTATTTATTCAATGATAGATAAAATGATTTCATTTGGTTTTCCAGAAAATGTTAAAGATACTTTATCAAATATTATATATTCATTGAATTACAATATTAATATAATATATTGTTATTTTACATAGATTGAAGAAGAGATAAACTACTATAGGTATGTATGGATTTCACTATAAAAATGTACGGATTTCATATCATGGTCTAATACTATGATTAAATGTGTTCCATGGGAAGAAGTTTTGTTCTATTTATATATTATATAGCTGTGTAAAACGATAGTTTTGGATTTTGGGATATATTTTTTAAAATAAGATTTCATTTCATCTAGTGTTTTTCTAAGAATATATATATTATTAAGATACAATTTGTGATAATATGGAAAATATTGATATTTATACCATTATGATGAGGAAAATGAAGCAAAAAAATCTATATCATGTGGACCTTATGTACTCATAGTGAATGTTCTTTTATTATGGAAACATTTTATAAGATTTCTATTAATAAAAATAGGAGGTGAAACCCAAAAAATTATTGTATCCCCTTCAACCAAACATGTGTTTATGGGAAGATCCAATGAATAGGGTCCTTGTTTATGTGAATATTAAGGACACTAAATTTGAAGTGATAATCCATATTCGAATATCAGACAAAATAATGATATGATAAATCATTATAAAAATAGATGTTGATATATTATGTGTATTGAATCCATGAGTTGATGTGCTATGTATAATATATGATTATAATCTATATATCATAGAATGATATATATAATAAGTGTTTCAATGAAAAAAATGAAGTATTTAAACATCATAATATGATCGACATAAAGAGATATGACCTATTAAGAAGAATAAAAACCTATTATATCTATTGTTGTTGATTTTTTAGTTGAAAAAAGTAAGAGAGTCTTGGATTAGACATTACATTTGTTTAATGGGTTTGGTATTCATGTTAACATTTCAAATTATTCTTTGAAGAAGATATAAGATCGGTGACCATGATGCAGAGAACATACAAATGATTTATTGCAATTAATGAATCATTATTTTTGAAGAATGAGATCAGTTTCATTATTACATATGAAACAATTAAAATTATAGTTACCTAAAAACTACTAATAAAATAATTTGAGCACATTAGTATACATTGTGAGATTTTTGGAACACATTTGACACATGAATGAAAAATATAGAACATTGTGAATTGGTAAAAATTTGATATTCTATTAAAGATTTCCAATGTGTATATGGATATTGTAGTCCATTTTTGAACATGAAAATTTGATAGTGTGAACCATGTAGAGTAAAGATGAGTCTGAATAAGTTATAATTATGTACTTATAAGAACTCTATGATTATATTATAATGTTTTTGAAATTAGTGGATAATCCTTGATTAGGAGGATAAAACTAGTAAAGAAAACATGTAACTATTAAGACCATGAATTGTAAATATCTTTTTTTCTTGTATAAATATTAACTGCATCATCAATGTAGTTTTTTTGAAATAAATAAGGTATCTATCGAGATTAAATTAGTCTTTGATGATTTATTTGAAGGGATGAAAATTATTAAAAGTTACATGTTACCATTGATTCACCCCCCAAGTGGTTCATATGTCTTTTGGGTACCTCATATAGGTAAAACATTGTTGGTGGAATAATAAGAACTTAATTAACATGACTGATTTGGGTACATTAGGTTGAATAAAAAACCATTGTTTTCATTTATGAAAGTTCATTAGATGATTAAAGGATCAAGAATTTTTTTGGTGTTTCTTATTCTAGTTGGAGAAACATGATAAGGTTTTAGAGTATGTGATTTAGATAAATAATGATGATTCTAATCATACATTTATATATTGAATTTTTTTTTATTATTTTTATTTCTGTTTGTCCATGTGTGTGATCATTTTATGTGCATTTCCATCGTCATGAAATTTTTATTCAAAATAAAAAAAAAGTGCAGTCAAAGGAAAATGAAGCAGGTTGGGCCGAAGAAGACAACATGGGTATAATGTGGTGAAGACCAATGAAGACTTCCTTAGAAATAATATTACCGGCTGGGGGTAGATTATGAAATTCAAGAAAAAATAAGAACATAGAGTTAGGTTAGTCACATGCTTCAAGGTAATATGCTTCCCTATTACCCTCTCAACAATTGTGGGAAACCTTGGTTTCATTGTTTAGAAAAATATGGAATTTACAAATATAATATTCAATATACCATGGCATAGTACTGAGACCCTGGAGTGCATTCAAAACAATCATGTTTATGATCCTGACTATGATTCAATATGATTGTATTGATCCTCATTTTAATGATATAGTATGTTACATTTTATTGATTCTGCATATAGATATTATTGTTCTACATATTTTTTTGTTAATGATAATTTATTCTCATAGATATATATTATGATGTAGAATCCTCATTACTAAACTATAGAATCTCATATATAGTTTTCTTTCTCTGGCATACGGGTAGGTTCCTTGAGGACATGTACGCACCACCTTTTTGGGAACTGATTGAGTGGAATGTAAAGGTGGGTCATATTGAAAACATTACAAAAAAAAGAAGACTTAAAAAAGTTTAATCAATAAAAATTATGAAATAAATTAGGGAAATTTAATGTTTTTTATTTTAAAAAACAATTACATTGAGTATCTTAATAGAATATGGGGTTTTTTATTTAGGTTGATGGGAATTTTAATCCCAATATACGTTGGACCACTTGAAATGATTTATTATTTAGGGATGGAAATTTTCAAATGGAACTTTCTCTAATCCAATACTATGTCTGTGAGATGTCACATGAATAATGATTTCAGATGTATATACATGAACATTCACATTTATTGAACTCAGAGTTACAATAACAAGATCATTACATTTCATATGAGGAATAATGGTTTCAAATCGTGGATCACAATGAGAAATTGATATCAAATAAGTCCACTCACCAAGATAATGTTCTATATGGGAATCATATGATTGACTATGTAACCTTGGAAGATACATATACAATTATGTTGTAGTATTCACAATTTTTCCATCATTGTTATGAAATTTTTGTGTTCGAATTCATTTATGGGGACGGAATGTCAGAAACCATAATTATAATACATATTTTTTAATTAAATAAATATATTGTTGAATATCCTATTTCAAAAATATTAATGTTCTCAAATGTACCGTAACATATTTTACTAAGACAAAATATTAAAATGTGAGATAAAAATTAATAAATTACGAGAATACAATATTAAATATCATTAATAAAATTATATGATGAATTGAACCACAATTTAATTAAAGTCCAAAAACCTAAAATATTATCCATGTATGTTTTCCATATAAATCATAACCATGATTTGAAAATTTGAAATATGTAAAAGAAATTTGTATTGTATAGTCATACATTCAGATATTTAAATGAATTTGTTCAACGGATCTTATAATTTATGTAACACAATATATAGAAATAAAAACTGACCATTATATATTTTCATTAGAAATAAGACCATAAAACATGTGAGGATATTATAATTTTTTATATGGTAATTGGGAATATTAAATTATTACCTTGTGTAATTCTATAAAATATAAATGAAATATAATTAATATAAAATCAGAAAAAATATATATATTTAATTAATGTAAAGTTATATAAAACAATTTATTTTCATTATATGATACTTGTTTTTATTATTATTTTTATTGAATGATCGTATGTTTTTGTTAAATTAAATATAATATTTTAATAATGAAGTATTTTTAATTTAAATTTGTTATAATGTGAATAAAAATTTCCTTTAGATATGGATAATATTATTTATTATAAGAAGCTTACAATTTAAAAATAAATATTTGTTACACATTTTTTACTTATTAATTTTAAATTCAATTTGGCACAATATATTTATAAATATACCATAATTATTCAATGAAAAAACAATTAGATTATAAATTATAGAAATATTACTGGATATTAAAGTAGATTTATAAATCTTGAGGTCAAAATTTTTATTTCTCTATTATACATATTTTTTATACATATATTGTGATTTCATTAAAAAGATATAAACAAAATACTTATGAATTTAATTATATTAAATGGAACTAGTGTTTGTATATGGTAGATTGAAATACGTTATATAGGTGAATTTTAGCTTTCATAAAATAAATTCATTACTATTGTATAAATTATATCACCACTTTTACAATAAAATATGGTCAAAATGGATAAAATATCATAATATCTTATCTAAAAATAGTGCTGATTAGGAGATTCCTATCCCATTATCATTTTTTCCAAAAAATATGAACATTACAATTAAAATGAAATCCTAAAACATTATAAAATGATTTTTTTAATAATTATACTAGAAACACAACTATAAAAGGACCCTTCCTCTACCCATTATAAACTACACAAACCCTTTAATTCTATATTTAACAAATTCAAATCATTCCACTCACAAATTCATCTTATAAATTTCATATATTCTTGATCTATAATAGAATTATAAATCCTTCATTCATATTTGAAACATGTTTAGAATGACAAAATTCAAGAAGTAACTCTCTAATAAATACACAATATTTTTAAATTACCATATAAAATCCACTCTCACTATATCTCTATTTAGCTTATGTTACATTGATATTACTAGCTTATGTTACATTTAGCATATGGCGTTTGAAACCCTAGATGATTCTCGGGGATGACTTCCCTCCCCTTCCAGAAGGTGGGAGGGAGGTGAAGGACCGGGTCTCACAGCCTCCAACACCGCGGAAGCCTTTCATTCCTTTCTCAAACCCTAGCTACCTTCCGGATTTCCCGTCGATTTATTTATGCCAGAAAGTTCCTGATATTCATCAGGGTGATCCTCAGCTACTGATCTCTCCATCCGAGTTCTTTGAAGCTTCTAGTCCCTTGGAATTAACGCTGGTAGCATGCTTTGACCGGAGAAGGCCCTCAGTCGATGCCTTCGACTGTTTCATCTTCAGAAAGTGGGATTTTCCAGAGCGCTCTGTTGTTGGGCTACTCGACAGTCACCAATTCATGATTCACTTTTCCTCGGAGGATGATTTGATCAGCGCCTGGTCTAGTTCCCCTCATAGATGCAACAGATGCATGTTCTTCTTCCTTCACAGGTCTTTTGATTTATACATGAATCGTGATCCGTCAACCACTACGGCATGGGTTAGTCTTCCACAGCTCCCTCTTCTGTTTCAAAATCCTGCAATTATTCGCATGATTGGTAATATGGTGGGGGATATTTCTCTGTTATGATGTAAGTACATCCACTGTAAGTCATCTTGTGAATCCTTGTCTCTGTGTGGAGGTGGATGTTTGCAAGGCCTGTGGTAAATTGGGTATGGATCATTGTTGGAGAGGAATTCAGATGGAGGCAACCCTTGGTTTTCTAATCTTGGGTAGGATACTGTAACACCTGCTATTGTCTAGGGCATATGGAGTCGAACTGGCACACTGAGGTGCTGAACAGAAGGACCTCTAACAGGAAGGGGAGGGTGGATGATTCCTCCAGGCTGAGATTGGTGTCTGCTGGGGGTGTGGCACCTAGAACTATGGAGGAGAATCGGTCGTCAGTGCCTTTGAGGAGCTGTTGAGAGGCCCCTTCGAATCCTGATGTATCTGCTGTGTTCAGCAGGCTTCGACATGATCTGCAGCTGGGTGATGGGGTGATTCACGCGAATACCAAGGTGTCTTTTGGTTCTGGTGAAGGAGGACGTACTGTAGGTCTAAAAATTGATGTGAGGGAGTTGCAGCATGTGGTTTGTGTGTCTACATCTACTGAAATGGCGAGAAATTGGTGCAAGGAAGCAGTGACTATGTTAAATGGAGAGGAGGATGATGGTGGCAGAGGCTGTGATATGATGAAGGTTTCGTATGGTAGTAATGGGGTGCAAGGTAGGGCTGTGATTGATGGGGAGATGGGATTCACAGTTCCTACATCCAATCGGTTCCAAGAGTTGAAAAAGGAGATAGTAGAGGAGGGAACATCCATGATTGAGATGCAGCGTGAGGCTCCTTCACATGAGGGAGGCAATGGGTCAAAGTATTTACTGCAGGGGACTTTAGTTCATCTGGAGCCCCCGAACAGCCACAGTGCCTTGCTGTGATTGACACCAACGGTCAATTCCAGCAGCGTCATGGAGGGAATGATAATTTTTAGCAGGTCCTTATCCAGGGAAAGTGGGGGGATTTCTATGAGGGTGATCAAGAAAATTATTGAGGAACGATAAAGCCTTATTTTAGTGATGTGGTCCAAGGCGGGAAGGCGAAGGTGAGCGGGGCTCAAGAAGTCTTGACTTCCCCTCCACGACGCAGGTCAATGAAAGATTAATCCTATTTGCCAAATATGTTTGTCACTAGGAGCTTTAGTGGGAACGAGCTCTTATCCTTGGAGCAGATGAATCTGCGAAGAAAATATTCTAAGGTTCTGAGGCATTACGAAAGCTCGGAATGGGAAATAGCCACAGTGGAGGAGGATTACGGAGATGGGTATGGGTTGTGTGACATGTAAGCTCCTTTATTTTTGCGTTTTGTTGCTTTTCTACTGCACTTTTCTTTTACATTAATAAATGGTCATGGGGTTATCCCCTGGCTGAGCTTTTCTGGTTAAACTATTACTCAATCAATGGTTTTATATTTTCTTGTTGGGACAGTTCAACCACCTAAAAGTAAAATTTTACACCATCAATATGATATTAAAAATAATATTGTATAAATATATTAATAATTTTAATATAATTTATTAAATAAAAATATATTTCATGAATATGGTCATGGATGGATGGAATAAATTTTAATAAATACGATTATTTTACCAGTAATTGTCGATGAATTACCTAAAACATGATTTTCTGGGATTCCATTCTCATGAACCATAAAAATACCTTCATTTAATTTAATAAATAATTTGGAAAAATATCCATCTAAATTTAATAATCAATAAAGGGTGAAATTTTTATAAAATAATAGGGATCTGTATCACAATTTTGAATCTGGTACAAAATTATCAATATTATTGTAATTTTATGGTGAAAATAAACAATAAAAATGTTATATGATTGTAATTAATGAATATATTTAAATAATTAAAAGGTAATAAATTTGAATAATTTTATTAAGTAAATTTGTTTTATGTTTATGTTTATTAAATCGGGGTTAAATAACATTTTTCAATGTCTATATATATGTTAAGGGTTTCTCATATCAATTTTCCTTTCAGAAAAATATTTTTAATTTTCACCATATGTATACTTTATTGTGGAATAAACAATATCCCTTAGAATAATATTTTAATATATTTAATTAAATCAACATTTTTATAGACCTATATTTGATTTTCAATTATGAAGGATTATTATATAATGGATTTCAAAAATTCATTATGGTATGTTTAAGAATCATATTTACAAAGAGATATTTTTTATATTGAAAATGGGTTGTTAGAAGTTTAATGATCATTTCAATAAATCTAATATATTTTATAATGATTTTTTATTAATATTGTTTTGATGAATTGATATTATTTTACTATTCACTTATAATATAGCTGAGAAGATTCTTATTAGTGAATCTATCCTTTTATATTAATCTAATTTTAGAATATTTCTCTTCCTTTTTAATATTAATTTGATTTTTTATGGATGAATTTTTCTATAAAAATATAATTTATTGTGTCTTGAAATAATGTAGAAGAATTATTTTAGGAAAATTTTAATGAAATAATTTTTAATCATTTGTAAAATATGGCATTTTCTATTTACATTGGCTCTATTTACTAAATTTTAAAATTATTTATCCTTTTTTATATTTCCCATATGAACTAATTTTAGAAAATTATACTTTTTTTCATTAAGAATATTCATATTTATGTTTTAATTATTCTAAAATTTAATCTCTATTAGTACAATTTTTTCCATGTTTGCACATGAAAAAAAAAATTCAACAAAAACGTAAAGGGCACTTAAGATAATTTCACAGTAATTTAAAAAAGATCATATATTGTTTTTTCCTTAATGTATAAAAAATTTAATATATCAAACTATTTCCTATATATATTATCAAATTATTCAATCCATCATTTTTCTTTTTATGCCTTATGAAAAAATGGAAGTCATTAAAGACCATGTTGATTCAATATTAGATAAATATTATATAACATAATTATGAGTGACTACATGTTCATATTGTTCATTTATGTTTGTGTTATCACTATGTGACGTGTTTGTTCTATATCCCAATATTCTATTGTGTAATTTATTTATATTAATTGATATCATGATGGTATAAGGTTCGTTAACTAATGTGCTCTATATTATGTGATTCGTCTAGTTGACCCTGATTACATTGTCTTATGGGTAGGTGGCCATCCAATTCCATTATGAAATAAAATAATTTGAGGATAGATTTAAAATATATCAGGATTTATGTGCGTATTTTTATTCTGAAGATTTATGTTATGAAATGTATTAATTTAATGTTCTTATAGAGCATGACTATTATATCATGTTTCTATACTAATATGAAAAAATATTTTATACAATCACATTATCCTTATGTTCGGAATCAAATATTATGATATATTTTTAATTTGTTGTGGTTTCATTATGTTATGTCCATGTATCTAGATTATGTTCATATACCAGTATTAATATATTATGCTAACTTATTATCTCGAATTGACATTTATTTTGTCCACCCATTATGGATATTATGAGATCTCCCTTTCCTATATTATGATTCTTTATATTATATAGAAGAGTTCAATATATCATATGTATACATGGGTATAACATTGAAATAATATTTGTTGAAAATATTAAATAATGATATAAAATTATATTGATTATTTATACAATTTTCATATCCTCAAAACCTATATGTTGTGGGGTGATTTTATTATGAGATTTATTGACCAACTAGAAGAAATAATTTAAAATATATTTATAATATTCTTGGATATTCTCCAAAGTTAATTATTTCTCATTAAATTGATAAATTATTATTTTTAGTTTTTTTGACATTTATAATGAATTTTGGTTTTGTGTTGAGTTGGATGGATGAGTATTAAATTTAATATTCTGAATAAATTTAAAAATAACTCTCAATGAACATGTAAACCTTTTATTCAAGTTGCATTTTGGAAAAAAAATATACTTTTAAAGGATATATATGATTAAATTATACATACATTAAATAATAATAGAGGTTTTGAGTTATGAAAAATTAAGATTCACGTAGTGTTGAGTTACTCCCTAAACCACTATGGATGCATCAGATACAAAAAAACGAGTAAAATATTACGTCATTATTATCGAATGATAAATCAGATTATCTTGATTTTATATATTATTAAATCTAAATTACATATTTCTATTTTAGATTAATACATTAATTATGAATCAATTATAACATAAAATTAATGTCACATAAAATAAAAATGTATATTTCTATGGAAAAAATATATTATTATACTGGATTAAATTGTTCTTCAAGGTTTATCAATTGATTGAAATTTGGAAAATAATTTTATAATTATGATGTATTAAATACTGAAATGTCAAATCATGATAATATTTCAGATTTTCATATAATCACATGAATCAATGAGAATAAGTATACACTATAATGGTATGTGGAATATTATGTGGTTCAAAACATAATATTAGACACATCAATATGAAGATATAATGAAAAAATGTTCGATAATAAGATGTTTCATATTTTCTTAAATTTTTTATAGAATAACCCATGTGATGGTGTTATATCGTGGTAGACTAAAATTATGATTTCTTACACTATGTTGTTTATTATTTCAATTATTCATTTGTTTATGTGTTTATTGTACATAATATAATGACTATTGGTGTTTTGTAAAAATATAATTATGTCATTGAATATTTCATGTTTATTGAAGGATATCAATAATTGTTTAAGACAAATTCATATGATGGTTTGAATAAGGTCATTATTGGGTGGTTTGAATGGTGACTAATAAGATAAAAAATAATGAATATATATATTTATATATATATATAATTAATAATATGAATAAGGTGCATTTTCATTGGGAAAAATCCCAATTTTGAAAAAATAATAATATTTTGAATTGTAGTTGATGATTATTGTAGTATTGAAATAGAATAAAATAACATTTTAAAAGACCCAGATTTTTCAACGAAATTTTATTTAATTATATGGAAATATTATTCTCCCTTGAAAATTGATGGTTTGTGATTATGAGTAATGGAGTTCCCAAAATAAATTTCTGAACATTTTCTAGCACGTTTAGATAATGCGCAAGAGGTGTTTTGAAAAATTTGAACCAGTGCTCAGAATTGAAATATGATGACACCATTGATCTCACAGTGTCGATATTCATTTATTAAGTCCTTCATCTTGACCATAGTAGGTCAAGGATATAAGTTGTATCTTTAGCGTTTCTATGAATAATTAAAAAATTAAATAAATAACTTGTATTTTATTGAACGCACCCGTTTGAATCTTGGTGGCGTGGACCACCCGACCTCCACTTTTAATGTGAGGAAACTCTTTTTTTCACAAAATTTAATGAGCCACCATTAGTTTTCTTAATTTACATACCATAAAAATGTTGGATCCTCACTTCAGGTGGGGAAAATTTTTGGAGAAGGAGAAAACGTGGAGAGCCATTGGAGAAACATCATCCAAATAATAACCTCCTAGAATGAAGACCGATCCTTTGACGAGGAAGATTCTCATGGTCAGATCGAAAGCGTGTTGCAAGAGCAGTGAATGTTGTTGTGTTCATCATATTTCTTCTCTTTATCATTCCATCTACAAAGAAGGAATGAGTTAGTGGTGTGTTTATAATTTATCTACATTGTTTTACGTAGAATTGTTCTTCTCGACTAGCCTGTATCAGTCTAATACAGAAGGTGTGGGAAACACAAACACGGCATGATCCCTCTGTAATTCATCGTTGATTGAAGTGTTCTTCGCGGGCAGATCGATTGGTTGTGTGGCACCCAAAAACATTTTCTGATACTGATATTGGTAGGGTTCAGGCAGTTTCCAGCACATCGATAGTCCGTGATGATTGCGGTGGCGCCACCGTGCCAATGAAGTTGGCAGAATCCCATCTTCTACGGTGGTGAAAGGCGGCGGGCTTATCTTGAGAATCAGGCATGAGTTTGACGAACTGTCTTCAACATTGGAATCCACAAATTGAGAATAGTCCATTTGGTATACTCTACTAGAGTTTTGGATAATGTTGCAGTATCTCTAGGTTGAATCAAACCCAAATCCAACTTGGCCCTCAGAATAGAAACACTAAAAACTCACAAGATCTTGGGTTCGATTGACATGCCATTTGTCTCCTTTGTTCACATATGGCTACATGGAACTTCATGATACTTTTTTATGTGACATCATGGTAGTTGAGGTGTTGACTGATGGATTGAGGAGCGGATCCACCCGGAATAAGTGTGATTATTGTGGGAACCCTATGGATGGATATACATGAGAATTATTCAGATTATGCGTGGGTCATCTTTAGATCCTATGTGAGTCAGCATCATTATATCTTGTGTGGGTCATCTCTAAGTCATTTCTGGGTCATCCTCTTATCCAATGTGGGTTATCTTCTGATTCTTTGTGGGTCATCTTCGATCATTTATGGGTCAAAAGCAAATATTTTTGATGAATTATAATGATCTAGCAATAAAACTAATCATCTATTCATTCATACTTAATTTTTACCTGTTGTGACCGGAGTCCATGCCTTTGGGGTACACTTTGGGTGATTATAACATTATGGTATTCTTCTGTGTGGAATTACCTTTGTGGTAGTTACCTTTGTGCTACACTCTTTTGTGGGGATACCTTGTTGATATTCTTCTGTGTGGAATTACCAAGGTGGTACTTATATTCTTGGTAATCTTTCCTTCGTGGAACATTTTTACATTTCGCTAATGAGTTGGGATTTATGTTTCCTCATGATCGATAGGGGTATATTTGATAGCTTAGGTATATGTATGGGCATATACCTAAGTAGGGTTGATTGTTGATTCGTGCTTTGTAAATGTGGTCCTAAATTGTAGTTTCTCCTTTTAGGATTTATAGAGACCATCATGCGTCTCGAGGTCCCTGTCGAGTATCATTATACTCACCCCTACACGGGTTATGCCCGCACCTTATTGTATCTTTGGAAGACAACAGAGATCCCAGATTGAGGATGAGGGTACCAGGTCTAGAGGTTGCTCGTAGAGGGACATTAGACAAGATGATTCGTAGAGACGACCATTCGAGAGCTATACATACACTTCTGGTTGGATATTTGGGAATTGTTCGTAGGATATGTTTCCAGTTATACTTATACATTCTAGTTGGGCTTGTATCATGGCCCCCTTTAATTTCTGTATATACCATGTTTATTATATAGTCCACTTTGTGCTTATATCATGTTATGTTCTTAGTTTGTGTCTGTTTATAGTTTTAATGGTAATACATTCACATATTTAGGTATTTTCCTTTTAGGTTCATGTCGCCTCTCCTTTCCTATGGAAAAAGGGATTGGGGTAGTCATGGCAGGGGCCTTGGGGATGGGTAGTGACAAATTGATATAATAGGAGTCAGTTCTACTGATGAAAATAAACTCTAATTTTTAAATCAACAGTATGGTAATTTTTATGTGTGTGTTTTTCAGCTGGGGTAATGTAGTGTTGGTGTGGCGGCTGATGTATCCATACACCGGGACCCTATCTTTTGAGTTTTGACTCAGTGCACAAAAACAATGATTGCATGTGTGTTTCTGGAATGTTTTCTTTGTGATCTCTTTGAGCCAGTAATCTGGTATAACTTATATACAGTGGGACACCTTTTTATTTTTAGGATGCCTCTATTCAGACATCCAGCAAGGTATCCATGTAGAGTATGCGATGACAGCCCACTGAGCAACAAGGCTTTGGTGAGGGGCCCCATTTAGGTAGCTGTACCATTAGGTGGTGAACTAGAAGCACCACTACCTATTGGGCAGTTGATGCCACCAGCCCCAATAACAGAGGGTGCACGCCGCTTGAGCACATTGCTCATGTTTCAGTGCTATAGGGAACCAAGAATTCGGGAATAGATAGATCCATATGAGGATAATGATTTGACAGAGACTGTGGTTAGAGTTTTTTGATAGGTTGGGACATCATCTGATCTTACAGTGATCCATTCCGCCAGTCATCTCCTGGCATTAGTGGGTTGATGGTGGATCTTGATGCTCAGGGATCGTGATGAGGTGACTCCCATCTGGGCCGAAATTAAGAGCCTTCTTATGGGAGAGTCTTTCCCAGCAACCTTATTCATTGTGGGTATACGTGGGCTTCTCCACCTGAAGTAGTGCAGCATGACTATGGCCCAGTATTCAGCAAGGTTCACTGACCTCTCGCACTTCTCTCCTGGCATGATGCATGACCCTTTCATCAAAGCTCAAAACATTAAGGTGGGGATTAGACAAGATATTAGAGGTTTTATGATTTCTCTCAGCATCCTGATGTAGGCAGGGGTGTTAGAGAAAGCACTCTTAGTGGAGAGCTTCCTTGATGACTAGTCACCAGCAGCGAGACCCACTATCGGACGTCATGTAGCAGATTCATCCATAGCATAAAATAGGCAGATGACACATAGGTCCATGAGGACCGGATCTACAATTGGAAGACTGCAGGATAGAAGATCATTTATAGTAGGTTCTCGTGATAGAGTAGGACAAGAAATGATCATGTAGTGTTACTCGTGCTATGGGAAAAGCCACATGGCTCGCAACTGCCTCAATCGCCATACAGATGACCAATAGACTGTCGAGGTATAGACTTTTAGAGATAATTATTCTATCAAGGAGTTCCGTAGGTAAGAGGAATACATGTCAAAGGAGTTGGCTGTGTAGTAGGCAGTGGGCAGCGATTCGAGGTTCTACCGCCACAACCTCCTAGTGGTCCATCCCGACCATAGGGAGCAGTTGGATTGGGATGAACTCAGATCCGAGCTACTGATACCTACTACAACCGTGCTCTAGAGATGATTCATGGTATGATATGTGTCTACTCTAACGTAGTTGTAGTAAATATAGACATAAGTATCAGTCACTCTTTTATTGACAATTCCCTTCATAGGATCTCAAAGATTATAGTGGAGCCATTTGCTCGATCATTATGGATAGAGACTCATACAGGAGATGATTCGATGATAACACACTGGTGCTGGCAATGTGACCTTACACTAGGAGGAGATAGATTCAATTGGGATCTTCAAGTAGTAGAGTCGAGGCCATATGGCATCATCTTGGGTATGGATTTCTTATATACAGTCCTTGATCAGATCGATTGTACTAGGTGCAAAGTGAGGTCTGTGTGCGAGGATGGGACTAGGTTTTCCTCCACCAATGTGAATGGAACCTTTGCATCATAAGATGGACTTACCCTGAGGAGGGTCAGCTGATCACAGTTCAGTTGGCTAGCCTTACCCTTAAAGTGGTTGATGTTGAGAGCCAGAAAAATCGTACAGTGGTGGACATGTACACTGATGTTTTCCCTGATGATGTTCTGGGTCTACCATCTTCATGAGAGGTGGAATTTTATATCGACTTGTACATCAAGAAAACACTGTTATCTACACCATCATATCATATGGATCCCACAGAGCTTCGAGAGACACGAGTTATTTTGAAGGACTTGAAGAACATGGGGTTAATTAGGCCTAGTGTTTCTCCATAGGAAGCCCATATTTTGATCTCCAAGAAGGCGTATGGGAGTTTGAGACTCTGTGTGAACTAACGATTCCTGAACCTGGTGACAATGAAGAACAAGTACCCATTACTATGGATTGATGATATTTTCGATCAACAGAAGCAAGTATGGTGGGTTTTAAAGAATGATCTCATATCCGGCTCTCACCAGCTCAGTCTACGAGAAGAGGATGTGCAGAAGACGACCTTAAGATGTCGGTATGCCCACTATGAATTGTTAGTTATGCTATTAGGAATGACATACACCGCAATAATATGTTCATGGGACTCATAAATAGAATATTCTAGCCATACCTTGATCTCCTTGGGGTTGTCTTAATCAACAACATACAAATATACTTAGTACTAGAGGAAAGGAATTCCTATCATCTGTAGATAGTTCTGGACACACTCTGAATGCAGAAACTTTATTGTAATCTATCGAAGTGCTAGTTCTGGATCCATGAGGTTCACTTCCTAGGACACATCATCTCGGAGGCAGGATTTGTGGTGGATCATGTGATGATTGTGACTGTGCTTTCTTGAGACCCACCCAAGAGTATGGTCGAGATGTGGAGTTTCCTTGGTACTGTCAGTTACTACATGAGGTTTGTTCCTGAATTTTATAGAGTTGCAGAACCCTTATTAGAATTGAAGAAGATCGTATAACTCTTTTTGTTGTCGGATAGATTCCAGTGGAATTTCCATGAGCTAAGGAAGAGACTGATTAGTGCCCCCATCTAGAGTCTACTAGAGGAGGGTGTTGGGTACATAGTCTACTCGGACGCATCAGGGACCGTGATTATATTTTTTCTGATGTAGGGGAGAGCGATGATAACATTTGGTTCTCAACATCTAATACAACATGAGTAGAACTAAATTGATGATGGCCTGATGTTATAAGGAATGACATTCACCTAGACCATGTGGAAACATTACATGAGGGGTAATCATTTTATAGTCTAGTTTGATCACAAGAGACTAAGGTATATCATCTCTCATAGAGACATGAACCCGATACAAAAGTGTTTTCTAGAGTTCCTCTAGAACTATGAATTTGAGATAGTATATATATAAGGCCCCATCCTTAAACATTACTTAATATTGAATTAAATGAATAATTCACATTGAGGATCTTTTCAGGTTTATAGTTTTAGAGAATTAGAACATAACTATTACATATTAAAAGATTACAAAGTAGACACTTCTACTAAGTCTCCATAAAATAAAAACTCTTAAAAAGAATGATGTCTAGATTCCATGTTTTAGATAGCATGAAATTCCCTTGATCCCATCCTTGACCTTATTCCACTTTAAGTCCTGTGAAAAACATTTCGAAAAACTTGGGTTGAGCATAAAAAGCTCAGTAAGGGATACAAAAAGAATGAAAACTGTTAGTTTTTCAAACATCAAGTAAACCATGTATACTATATCAAAGTAATACCTTCACCTTCATGAAGTAGTAAAAAAAATCTTCACTTAATAAAGTATAATTACTTACCTTTTTGTAACCAAAGGATTACCATAAAACCCATATAAAGAACACATAGAATATATAAAGGTAACTTGGGACATAAACAGACTTATGTGGAATAACCATACGGTTGACTTCCACACATATCACTTAATGGAAGATCCATACGGCCAATTTCCATACATACTTAATGGAATAGCCATACGGCCGACTTCCATACCCAATGCATTGGAGGTTATAACGTAACCACCCGTCCTGGTATTCACGGCACCACCCGTCATTTGGTTTATAACGTAACCACCCGTTAAAATGTCCAAGTACCAGTATAAAATCATAAAACATAAAACTAATATAAAGGAATGATAACATTTCCACATTTCAATCAAAATATATCATAAATATATTGACATAATATAATCATTTTTCAAAACCATTTTCATTACCAAAATACATAAAATAGTATATGGTATTTATTTTATTCTAAAAACATTACAGCTTGTTGAGAAAGACAAAGACCAAATAATACTCGCGGCGGCGGAAAAGGTCGTTGTCGCCGCGTATGTTAAAAGAAACATTTCTTTTTGTCGTTTTGTAAAACGCTTCGTAGAAAAAGATTCCTTTTGTATAAAAGTAAAAGTCAAACGGGTTTATACACCATATAAAAGAAAGTTGTGTATAAAACGAAATATGCCTCAATGAAAGGAGATTGAGACGAAGTCCCTTTCCTCGGGTCCGACTTGACTCGATCGTTCTTTAACGTCCTGAATAATAAACTTGAGTTAATTTATACTTGATTAATAACCTTTTAAAAGTTCATTATTCCTTTTATATCACTTATTGACATGTTATAAACATTATTTAACCATTTAAGTTAATAATGTTTGTTTTGTCAATATTTGTTTCTTAAGTCGAAAGTTGACTTCTTACAATTACATGTTGTTCATGTGGTCAAAAGTTCTTTTTATCCAGAATGAAATTCCCGATTTGGATATAATATGTATCATATATATCCATCATATACATGTATTTATAATATTACATAATCATTTAGAGGTAAGAAATGAAATGCACCGTTCATGGAGACGGTAAGCCGTACGTACGCATGAACGCTACTTTCATTTCTTTGTCATATTAGTGGAATTAAAACTAAATGAGAGGTATGTATATTTTAATTCAAGAATTATATTCATCATTTAGATATATCATTAATTATATATATAAATTATATACATGTAATTTTAATAGTACATTACATTTGGGGATAAGAAATGAAATGCACCGTTCATGGAGACGGTAAGCCGTACGTACGCATTAACGCTACTTTCATTTCTATGTCATACTTTAATGAAAAGAAATAATAATTATATAGAGGTACATTATAATTCCAGTATAACATCATATATAATAACTTTAAATCCATCCTTTACACGTCCCACATATGGCATTAACGAATCACATCACTTTTAGGGGGCGGTAGTCCGCACTTCCTTAAATGAAGATATCGTGTTTACCCATAATGGAAACCATAAAGGTATGCCAAAAATGAAAAATACAGAAGCTTAAAGAAAACATAAACATATAATATATCATATATAAAAATAGTGACATCATAAATCCCACCCTTGAAGGTGTTAAATGAGTATTGAACAATCATCGTTACGGGAGGCAAAATTTCGCCATCCACGGAAACCGTATGTTCTTTAACCATTTTATGTAGTTGTGTGAGAGTGTAGCTCAAATAAATCTTATACCAACATCCTAGTATATTGAAGATACTGGTGTTGTTACAAAATAAGTAAATAAAAAGAGTTTAGAGGGTTGGAGAAGCAAAATAAAACAAATGAACAAGAGAGAATGAATTACCTTTAAAAGTGTAACTCCCTTTGGATTTGAGCCTAAAGGATTCCTTTTAAAGGATTATTCCCAAAGGGAATCCTCTAGGATGAGGAGAGGGATGTGGAGAGGGTAATTGGGCAGGGTTTGGCCGATCCAAAGGCTTCAGATGTGTGTGAAATGGGGTAGAGGTGGGGGCCTTTTATAAGAGGAGAGGAGGGGCACTTTTGGAAAGTAAAGAAATATTACTTTATTTGAATATGTGTTTCGGTTTTAAAAGGTCCCACATTGATATAATTCGTGTATAAGGTGATAAGGGTTCGAAATCAACTCATCCAATTGGTTTTGGACATGTTTAGGTTTTAGATTTTTCATTATCGTTCCATTTTATTTAAATCGTCAAATAATGATGTCATCGCTGCATCATTATTATGTCATATATAATTTAATTTATTTAATGTCTAAAAATCATAAAACAAATAATATGATGTAGTAAATCTTTTTAGCTTTCCAATTACTATTTATAATCAAAATTTGGACTTGTATAACCCCACTCAAAAATTATTTTAGTAAAACAATTTATTTTAGTGTCATTTTCACTTTAACATTAAATAAAAATATATTAATGTCATTTTCCAACTAAAGTGGCTCCATGGGGTCCACAAGTTGTCCCATGGCTTGTCTTGGTCGGCCATGACTCACCCAATAGGTGTAGGACAAGTGTCATGGTGTTTTCACATTCTTATAATACCATTTTTACCTTAAACTACACTAATTACCTCTAATCGCGATTAATGAAAAAAAGTTACTATTCACCAATAAATTATTTTAATCTCATTGAACCACATTTTACTTCTTAATGACAACCATGTATGTAGGATTTTCAAAATTAAATACACATTAGTGGTAAACTTTCATTTAACTGAAAAATCAGTTTTCTTGATTACCACTTAGTGGTTTCACTATTCATCAAAAATTGAAGTTTTTCAGAAAATTACCAAAAATTCACCCTAAGCTATATTTGATGTTCCGAATTCAAAAATGAAGTCTATTTTACAAAATTCAAAACATATAAGTCAAATTAATTAATTTAATAATTAATTCCCGCTGTCATGACAAATAGCGTGTTTTTGTGAAACAATAAGTATCAAAAGATTGACACCAGTTTAAGTCCAATTTCAAAGTGAAATTGATCCCAATGACCACCATTGGATTAACAGGTAAAAATATTTTCTAATTTCACTTTAAAACCAATTAAAATAATAATATAATCATATAAATAATTTAGATTAAAAAGAGGTTTTGAATTAAAATACAACATTTTACACTATTCATAAAAAAAAATGAACTTTATCAGAAAGGTACCAAAAATTTACACAAAGTAAATTTTGATTTCCCGATTCTAAAGAAGAGTTATATTTGGTCCAAAATAAAGTATAAGAGTGATCAAAACTATATTTAATGACGGTTCACCATTAAAAGGTGATAAGTGACCCTTTAGTGAAAATTAGAGTATATATGCCCTAAAATTGAACTCTTTCCGTATTTTAAGCCTTTATCTTTTATTGGGTAAATGTATAAACATTTAAAAACATATCTAATCATATTTTAGTTATTTCTATCCATTCCTGCCAGTACAACGGCTACTTGTTAACAACATTTAAAATAATATTATTTTATTACTAGTGTGCTACGTAAGTTTCAAAGAAACTCATTGTTGCGTATCGGGTACGCTATCGAACATAGCAACCCCTTTAAAATAGAATTAATATTTAATTCGTAAATATTAATAAATATGAAAATTCTTTATTCTTTATTTACCTGGGATGTTACATCCTTCCCCCCTTTTGGGAATTGCGTCCTCGTAATTTTATTCACTTATCAAAATAAGTGGGGGTATTTATCCCTCATAGCATTTTCAGATTCCCATGTTGCCTCTTCAATCACATGGTTTTTCCACAAAACCTTACCTGATGAATCACCTTATTCCGTAACACTTTCTCCCTGTGGTTAAGAATCTGGACCAGTTGTTCCTCATAAGATAGGTTCTCTTCCAGCTAAACTACCTCTGGACTCAAAACATGAGATGGATCTGGAATATACTTTATCAACATCGAAACGTGAAAAACATTGTGTACCTG
This sequence comes from Viscum album, assembly GCA_963277665.1. Classification (NCBI taxonomy): domain Eukaryota; kingdom Viridiplantae; phylum Streptophyta; class Magnoliopsida; order Santalales; family Viscaceae; genus Viscum; species Viscum album. The sequence goes on along the minus strand of OY728145.1, from coordinate 1,920,326,979 downwards.
AGATGAACTCGGAGGTAAAGCCACTCGGTATGCAACTGATCCAACTCTTTCCAGAATTTCGTATGTTCCAACCAACCATGGAATCAACTTTCCTTTCTTACCAAATATCATCACACTTTTCCAAGGAGAAACCTTGAGAAAAGAATGATCACCTACCTCAAAAGATAGATCCTTCCCCCGGTTATCCGCATAACTCTTCTGCCTGCTCTGAGCTGTTCTCATGTGTTTTCTGAATCAACTGAACTTTTTCTGCCATCTCTTCTACCATTTCTGGTCCCATCAACTTCCTTTTACCCACTTCATCCCAGAAAGCTGGAGTTCGACACCGCTTCCCATATAATGCCTAAAATGGTGCCATCTGTATAGTAGAATGAAAACTGTTATTTTAAGAATACTCAACCAAAGAAAGATGTTGGTCCCAAATTCCCTGATAATCCATAGAAAAAGCTCGTAGCATATCCTCCAATGTCTGGATTGTTCGTTCTAACTGCCCATCTGATTGAGGATGAAAAGCTGTACTAAAATTTAATTCAGTACCCAACGACTTCTGAAGGCCTTTCCAAAAATTAGATGTGAACCTGGGATCATGATCAGATATAATGGATAGAGGAACTCCATGTAACCTGACTATATCATTAAGATACAAACGGGAAAGTTGATCAAGAGAGAAAGTATATCGTATAGCAAGGAAATGAGCAGATTTGGTCAAGCGATCAACAATAACCCAGATTGCATTATTACCTCGAGATGTCCTTGGTAATCCCACAACAAAGTCCATGGATATGTTTTCCCATTTCCACACTGGCACTGGTAAAGGCTGAAGCATCCCTTTCGGTAACTGCCACTCTTCTTTAACCTATTGACATGTCAAACACCTCACAGTAAAATCAGCAATATCCCTTTTCATTCCATCCCACCAGTAATAATCCCGCAGACCTCTGTACATCTTAGTACTGCCAGGATGAAAAAACAACTCATTCTTCAACTGTGAATCACAAGGCACACATTACCTCTTCACAAACCTCAAAACACAAACACAAACTTATCCAAGAACTCATGGAAACCTTTATTCATAAGGTCCATGAATACAGCAGGTGCATTGGTTAACCCAAAAGGCATAACTAAAAATTCATAATGGACATATCTAGTACGGAACGCAGTCTTCAGAACGTCTGCTTCTTTTACTTTCAACTGATGGTACCCCGACCTCAAGTCAATCTTCGAAAAATAATGAGCTCCCTGGAGCTGATACCACTTCATTCGATGGCCCAACATCTGCTGAAGTTGTTGCAAATGATTTTACCACCCCTTTTCTTCTTGTAGTCTGGTTGCATTCCCCTATTTGAGTTCTTAGTTGGACACTCGTTTGCATATTGACCCATTTCATTACACTTAAAACATCTTACCGTTGGCTTTTCATTTCCTTCTTGATCATCTTCCTTACAGTTACGAGCAATATGACCAGACTTACCACACCGAAAGCACTTACCAGACTTGGATAAACATTCTCCAGGATGCATTTTACCACACTTCTCACAGGATGGATATTTGGATTTCTTACCTCCTTGCTTCTTTGATGAATTCTTCCCCTTTTCCTGCCAACTAGACCTCTTATTCTGTTGTTTAGCATAGAACACATGATCATCGGCAAACTCCATTTCTACCTTATCCGCACATCGAACAAGATTTTCATAACTTTTGAATTCACGAGAAGCTAAATCCCTTCGATAATTTGGCTTTAACCCTGAGTAAAAACGGTTTATTTTACTATCAAGATCTCGTATGAAGTTTGGAGCATACCTTGCCAATCGAGTGAACTTTTCTTCATAAGCAGCCACTAAATCATCCTCCTACCTCAATTCTAGGAAATTTTTTTCCATCCTAAGACGAACAACCTTAGGAAAATATTTCTCAAGAAACATACCTTTGAATTCGTCCTAGTGAAGATCCTCAATCTCATCACTATCCCTTATATTTTTCATCATCGACCACCACAGATCAGCTTCACCTTCAAAATGGTAAACAGCAAGACTAACCTTTTGATGTTCTGAAGACCCCATGACATAAAAAATCTTCTACAGTGCTTTAATCCACCCTTCAGCTTGCACAAGGTCAGATGATCCTATGAATGATGGGGGATGTTGCCTCATGAAATGTTCCACCACTGACATGTTCCTCTGTAGTTGATCTGGCTGATCTCGTGCATGGATACCACCACCATTTATAGCCTGAGTCAACTGTGCCATCACTGCAACAAACTATTCAGTTACGATTCCGACCATCTTAGGTTGATGATTTGGACGGTTATCTTTCTCCTGATGTCATCCCAACATAGCTTCTTTGTTTCCTCTGCGGAAAACCATTCTGAACACAGAAATATCTTAGGTGAGGCAACATGGTAATCCGTAAATGCTATATCATTTCAATCATATTATAATTTAACACTTTTCTAACTCCTAAAGTTGTCTAAACCGACATCTGATACCAACTATAAGGCCCCAGCGTTAAACCTTACTTAATATTGAATTAAATGAATAATTCACATTGAGGTTCTTTTCAGGTTTAGAGTTTTAGAGAATTAGAACATAACTATTACATCTTAAAAGATTACAAAGTAGACACTTCTACTAAGTCTCCATAAAATAAAAACTCTTAAAAAAAAATATGTATAGATTCCATGTTTTAGATAGCATGAAATTCCCTTGATCCCATCCTTGACCTTATTCCACTTTATGTCCTGTGAAAAACATTTCGAAAAACTTGGGGTGAGCATAAAAAGCTCAGTAAGGGATACAAAAAGAATGAAAACTTTTAGTTTTTCAAACATCAAGTAAACCATGTATACTATATCAAAGTAATACCTTCACCTTCATGAAGTAGTAAAAAAAATCTTCACTGAATAAAGTATCATTACTTACCTTTTTGTAAACAAAAGGATTACCATAAAACCCATATAAAGAACACATAGAATATATAATGGTAACTTGGGACATAAACATACTTAAGTGGAATAACCATACGGTTGACTTCCACACATATCACTTAATGGAAGAGCCATACGGCCAATTTCCATACATACTTAATGGAATAGCCATACGACCGACTTCCATACCCAATGCATTGGAGGTTATAACGTAACCACCCGTCCTGGTATTCACGGCACCACCCGTCATATGGTTTATAACATAACCACCCGTTAAAATGTCCAAGTACCAGTATAAAATCATAAAACATAAAACCAATATAAAGGAATGATAACATTTCCACATTTCAATCACAATATATCATAAATATATTGACATAATAGAATCATTTTTCAAAACCATTTTCATTACCAAAATACATAAAAGAGTATATGGTATTTATTTTATTCTAAAAACATTACATCTTGTTGAGAAAGACAAAGACCAAATAATACTCGCGGCGGTGGAAAAGGTCATTGTCGCCGCGTATGTTAAAAGAAACATTCCTTTTTGTCGTTTTGTAAAACGCTTCGTAGAAAAAGATTCCTTTTGTATAAAAGTAAAAGTCAAAGGGGTTTATACACCATATAAAAGAAAGTTTTGTATAAAACGAAATATGCCTCAATGAAAGGAGATTGAGACGAAGTCCCTTACCTCGGGTCTGACTTGACTCGATCGTTCTTTAACGTCCTAAATAATAAACTTGAGTTAATTTATACTTGATTAAGAACCTTTTTAAAGTTCATTATTCCTTTTATATCACTTATTTCCATGTTATAAACATTATGTAACCATTTATGTTAATAATTTTTGTTTTTTCAATATTTGGTTCTTAAGTCGAAAGTTGACTTCTTACAATTACATGTTGTTCATGTGGTCAAAAGTTCTTTATATCCAGAATGAAATTCCCGATTTGGATATAATATGTATCATATATATCCAGAATATACATGTATTTATAATATTACATAATAATTTAGAGGTAAAAAATGAAATGCACCGTTCATGGAGACGGTAAGCCGTACGTACGCATGAACGCTACTTTCATTTCTTTGTCATATTAGTGGAATTAAAACTAAATGAGAGGTATGTATATTTTAATTCCAGAATTATATTCATCATTTAGATATATCATTAATTATATATATACATTATATACATGTAATTTTAATAGTACATTACATTTGGGGATAAGAAATGAAATGCACCGTTCATGGAGACGGTAAGCCGTACGTACGCATGAACGCTACTTTCATTTCTATGTCATACTTTAATGGAAAGAAATAATAATGATATAGAGGTATATTAAAATTCCAGTATAACATCATATATAATAACTTTAAATCCATCCTTTACACGTCCCACATATGGCATTAACGAATCACATCACTTTTAGGGGGCGGTAGTCCGCACTTCCTTAAATGAAGATATCATGTTTACCCATAATGGAAACCATAAAGGTATGCCAAAAATGAAAAATACATAAGCTTAAAAAAACATAAACATATTATATATCATATATAAAAATAGTGAAATCATAATGGCCACCCTTGAAGGTGTTAAATGAGTATTGAACAATCATCGTTTCGGGAGGCAGAATTTCGCCATCCACGGAAACCGTATGTTCTTTAACAATTTGATGTAGTTGTGTGAGAGTGTAGCTCAAATAAATCTTATAACAAAATCCTAGTACATTGAATATACTGGTGTTGTTACAAAAGAAGTAAATAAAAAGATTTTATAGGGTTGGAGAAGCAAAATAAAACAAATGAACAAGAGAGAATGAATTACCTTTAAAAGTGTAACTCCCTTTTGATTTGAGCCTAAAGGCTTCCTTTGAAAGGATTCTTCCAAAAGGGAATCCTCTAGGATGAGGATAGGGATGTGGAGAGAGTAATTGGGCAGGGGTTGGCCGAGCCAAAGGCTTGAGAAGTGTGTGAAATGGGGTAGAGGTGGGGGCCTTTTATAAGAGGAGAGGAGGGGCACTTTTGGAAAGTAAAGAAATATTACTTTATTTGAAAATTTGTTTCGGTTTTAAAAGGTACCACATTGATATACTTCGTGTATAAGGTGATAAGGGTTTGAAATCCACTCATCCAATTGGTTTTGGACATGTTTAGGTTTTAGATGTTTCATTATTTTTCCATTTTATTTAAATCGTCAAATAACAATGTCATCGCTGCATCATTATTATGTCATATATAATATAATTTATTTAATGTCTAAAAATCATTAAAAAATACAACGATGTAGGAAATCTTTTTAGACTTCCAATGACTATTTATAATCAAAATTTGGACTTGTAAAACCCCACTCAAAAATTATTTTAGTAAAACAATTTATGTTAGTGTCATTTTCACTTTAACATTAAATAAAAATATATTAATGTCATTTTCCAACTAAAGTGGCTCCATGGGGTCCCCAACTTGGCCCATGGCTTGTCTTGGTCTGACATGACTCACCCAATAGGGGTAAGACAAGTGTCATAGTGTTTTCACATTCTTATAATACCATTTTTACCTTAAACTACACTAATTACCTCTAATCACGATTAATGAAAAAAAGTTACTATTCACCAAAAAATTATTTTAATCTCATTGAACCACATTTTACATATTAATGACAACCATGTATGTCGGATTTTCAAAATTCAATACACATTAGTGGTAAACTTTTATTTAACTGAAAAATCAGTTTGCTTGATTACCACTTAGTGGTTTCCCTATTCATAAAAATTGAAGTTTTTCAGAAAATTACCAAAAATTCACCCTAAGCTATATTTGATATTCCGAATTCAAAAATGAAGTCCATTTTACAAAATTCAAAACATATAATTCAAATTAATTAATTTAATAATTAATTCCCGCTTTCATGACAAATAGCGTGTTTTTGTGAAACAATAAGTATCAAAAGATTGACACCAGTTTAAGTACAATCTCAAAGTGAAATTGATCCCAATGACCACCATTGGATTAACTGGTAAAAATATTTTCTAATTTCACTTTAAAACCAATTAAAATAATAATCTAATCATATAAATAATTTAGATTAAAAAGAGGTTTTGAATTAAAATACAACATTTTACACTATTCATTAAAAAAATGAACTTTATCAGAAAGGTACCAAAAATTTACACAAAGTAAATTTTGATGTCCCGATTCTAAAGAAGAGTTATATTTGGTCCAAAATAAAGTATAAGAGTGATCAAAACTATATTTAATGACGGTTAACCATTAAAAGGTGATAAGTGAACCTTTAGTGAAAATTAGATTATATATGCCCTAAAATTGAACTCTTTCCGTATTTTAAGCCTTTATCTTTTATTTGGTAAATGTATAAACATTTAAAAACATATCTAATCATATTTTAGTTATTTCTATCCATTCCCGCCAGTACAAAGGCTACTTGTTAACTAACATTTAAAATAATATTATTTTATTACTAGTGTGCTACGTAAGTTTCAAAGAAACTCATCGTTGCGTATCGGGTACGTTGTCGAACATAGCAACCCCTTTAAAATAAAATTAATATTTAATTCGTAAATATTAATAAATATGAAAATTATTTATTCTTTATTTACCTGGGATGTAACAATATACTCATAGGAAGGGGAGCATATTAGAATATTCTCTTAGCCGAGTATATGGTATACATTTTATTTGTGAGGCGACTGAGTGACTAGCTACTTTATAGATATCCAACATGGATTGAGATGGAGCTTCTTATCTTCAGTTTATGATAGTCACTCTCCCAATCATTAAGTTACATAGGGAGGCATAACCTGGGAAAAATACCGCAAGGCATGACGTGCTCAGATATCCACAAGACAGGCCCCTGATGGATTTTCTAAATGTTGGGAGCACATTATCCTCTTCGGAGGGAGAACATTTGTACCAGTGGCTCTACGAGAGGATGTATTGATGGAATTCCATACTTCCCATCTAGTAGTACATCAAGGAGTGTGACTGATGTTCTAGGACCTTCGGAATCAGCACAAGTGGTTGGGAATGAATTAATCAGTGGCAGAGTTTGTCTCAAGGTGCCTCATTTGTCAGCAACTGAAGGAAGAGAATTAGGTTCTTGCAGGTTTAGTTCAGCCACTAGTTGTTCCATAGTGGAAGTGGGATGAAATATCCCAAGAATTCATTACATGAATTCCACATATATCATGGTTCAGGATTCTAATTGTATGAGTATTTACAGACTCACCTCGATTCCCCCATTCAACTTATCAGTGAGCAGGTATCAATAGAGGGCTTGGGACCCCTCTACGTATGAGAGATTATATGTATTCATAGAGTGTTTTCGATGATTGTCTCCAATATTTATGCATGTTTCACTTCTCTACTATGGAAGGGGTTTTTGGAGGAGTTTAGAAATCAATTTATATTTACCACTACCTTTCATCATCATACAGATGGTCAGACAAAGTATACCATTCAGAACCTTGAGGACATGTGACGTGCTTGGGTCCTGGATTTCATTCATAGTTGGGATTATCAATTGACTTTGATAGAGATTTATTAAAACAAAAATAATAACTCCACCATTACTATGGAACCATTAGTGGCTTTGTACTGATAGACTTGCAGATCACCTTTGTGTTGGACTAACCATGGGGAGTCCGCACTCATGGGAGAAGAGATGGTACAGGCTACCACAGATAAAGTGCAGATCATCCAGGAGCAGAGGAAGACTAGACCGAGTGGGAAGAAGTCTTATTCTGATATGAGATCGAGATGTCTAGAGTTCAAGGATGGTTACCATGACTTCTTATGGGTCTCACCTCAATGAGGATTACAGATATTTGGTTGGGGTGATGAGTTATTTATGAGGTTCATCGGACCCTTTCAGGTTCTCAATAGAATTTTTTTGGGTGATGAGGAGATACATACACGATCTTTCTAACATCAATGACTGGGGAAAGAAGGAAATCGATGATGGGGCAACATTTTTAGTGGTTCTAATAGAGATTGAGGATTGATAGGAGATAATCCTTCAATGGAGGTTGATAACTCTGGTGTGTGTACGTTGGTATCATGGGAAACTCCAGGAGAGAACATGGGAGCGGGAAACATAGATTTGTTCTCAGTACACCAACTTTTTTCCCTAGTAGGTGTTGTGCCTTTAGGGACCCTAATCCTTTATTTGGGGTGTATATAAATTCCCAGATTTTTCAATGTAATTTTTTTAATTATATTGAAATATGAAGTGTCTGCAACAATTGATGGTGCATGATTCCAAGGCCCCGAGAGCCCGAATTAAATTTCTGCCAATTTTTTATGTACGTTCATTAAACTTGTGAGTGGTGTTTTTTAACCATTGAACTCATACTCGAAATTGAAATCAGAGGATATTGTTGAACTCTCATTGCCAATATTCGTTTAAAGAGACATTCACCATGACCGTAGTTGGTTGAGGGTGCATGTTGTATTTTCATATTTTGTTGGTAGATTTGAAAAATAAAATAAATAACTATTATTTTATTGGAACATCAAATTTGAATCTTGGGGGTGGGGACCACCCGAACTCCCCTTTTAATGTGAGGAAACTGGTAGTTTTGTCCCAATTTAATGATCCAAAATTAATTGATTTAATTTACATAACTTAATTATGATTCCTCCTCACCTCCCATGTGAGAAATCTTTGGAAAATAAGAGAACATGGAGAGACATTGGGGAAACATACTCCAATGAAGAATATCTTTCAATGAAGAACAAAAATCTGACGATGACCTTGATTGATCTCAGTTCGGGAGTGTGTTCCGGGAGTGAAGAACTTGGATGTCTTCATCGTCTTAATCTTATTCCTCAAGCCATATCCAACGAATGAATGAGGTAGGGGTGTGTTTACAATTTTTTTTGTATTTTTATGACGAATCAATCTTGTCGACCCACCTTCTATTGGTCTAACATGGATGGTGCGGTCCAAAAAAACTTGGCCTGATCCCTCTGAAATTCTTCGTTGAATGATGCGTTCTCCATGGGTGGATCGACGAGTTGAGTGGCACTTGACCACGTAACCTGCGACAGACGCTGGCAGGGTTCATGAGGCATCCATCACACTGGTTGGTGGTGATGATGGCGGAGGTGCAACCATGATGTTGAAGTAGACCGAGATCCATCAGCCACATTAGTGAAAGGTGGTGGTCAGCATGCCATCCGGCTACATGGAGGCATGGCAGTGTGTGTCCATGCTTCCAGAAGTGGAGGAAGTCACGGCTGCTTAGCTGTCGCGGTGCACCAAGAGGGAAACCGACAGATGCCTAGCCATGGGAGGGAAAAAATTTCATAGTCCCAATTGGAGGAGAGTCGGCTAGTTTTCTGGCCCGGGGTGTCACGCAGAGCTGGACCACTCTGGCGGGTTCCGCGTCCACATAGGCGGCACCACATGGAGTAGTAAGTTTGGCCAAGCCAAATGGATTGATGGACTATTAGGAATTAAAGGGGGTGAACCCCCTTGGAGAGTCTAAGGTGGGCCCCACCTTGTCCTACTGCACCAAGTCGGGCGAACCACACCCAGCCGGAAAGACTCCACCAATCCGAGAGGGCTCCACCCAGCGGGCTGGTCCGATCAGGCAGCCCCATCTACGGGCAAGGCTGGACACAAATTGTGCCAGGATGCACCTGAGTAGGACTGTGGAGACCCAAACAGGGTTGGGGCGGCCCAGTCCGAGTCAGGCCAGGCTAAAGGACCGGGTGAAACCGGTCCCCTACCTATTTGGAACTAGATACAAGTTTTTTTCCACATCTGATGAATCATATGCTTGTTTGAAAAACAGTTGGTGACACCAGTATCCTTGGATCAAGATGTTCCTTTTGGTATAATAAACATGAGTTTTGAATAATGTTGGAGTACATCTGGGTTAGATCAAACTTGAACCCATCTGGGGCCTTAGAATGGAAAAGCCAATAACCCACTAATCGGGTATCTGATTGATCCATCGCTTGTCGCATTGGGTCCCATATGACATGATAGACCATTGTAATACATATTAGTGGGAGATCTAGGTAGTTAAATTATTAAATGATGGCTTTAAGAGAATATCCTCAGGGAATCCAGCATGCATAGTGCATGAACCATATAGATTCTTGTAGTTGAGGATTATTTAGATCCTTTGTGAGTAATCCTCTCATCCTGTGTGGGTCAGCATCTCTAGATCATGTGTGGTTTATATCCAGATCCTATGTGGGACATCTTCATATCATGTGTGGGTCATCTTCAGATCAGGTGTGGGTCATCTTCGATCCTTTGTGGGTCAACATCAGATCTTATCGGCAATGTAATATGATTTAGCAATATAGCTAATCATCTATACATCCACACCAATGTAATGCCTGGTGTGAGATGAGTACGTACCTTTGTGGTACAACTATGTGTGATAATACCTTTATGGTATTCTTCTTTGTGGATTTATCTTTGTGGTTCTTACCTTTGTGGTACACTCCATTGTGGTGATGCCTTGGAGTATTCCTCTATGTAGTGTTACCTTGGTGGTACTAACATTCATGGTATTCCTTCCTTTGTGGAACAATTGAAGTTTTCACTAATTAGTTGGGATTGGTAATTCCACATGATCGAGATGTGTATACATGATATGTTAGGTACATATATGGTTATATACCTATGTTGAGTTGGTTGTAGCTTCGTGCATAGTAACTATGGTATTACGTTGTGGTTTATCCTTTGTGGATTTAGAGAGTCCATTTGGGGTCTCGGGGTCCCTACTAAGTATCATTATACTCACCCCTGCACGAGCTACGCCTTCTCCTTACAGTTTCTTGTATAGATGAAGAACTTCATTGATCGAGGTCAAGGGTACTAGCTCTGGAGGCTGCTCAGAGGTGGACATTAGATGTGATGATCCACAGAGATGACTGTTCGAGATCTTTACCAACCCTTTAGGTAGGATCTTTGGTGGGTGTTCATAAGAGTTGTTTCTAGTTTAACTTTTACATTCTAGTTGGTCTTGTATCCTAGCCCCCTTTACATTCTATATACACCATGATTACTATGTACTTTACTTTGTACATGTATCTTGTTGTGTGCTTTTTTGTGTGAGTTTACAACATTAAAGGCAACGCCTTCCCAGTTTTAGGGATATTAATTTCCGATACTAGTCACCAGCACTTGGCCTATGGAAGGTGGGTGTAGTGTAGTCACGGCATGGGCCCTAGGGGACAAGTCATTACAACCATGGTTTTGTCCATTTATAATCATACATACAATGGTGATGATTCTATATTTCCATGACACTATTTTTTATAATATTTTCAAGATTATTCAATTTTTCTTATTTCTATCGATTATAACCATATCATTATATTCCATTTCATGAAACATTATATTGATTACATAATTAATTTTTTACCTTGAGATAACAACCACAATAAACTGATGTCAATTTTTTTTATTTTAAAGGCTCTCCTCATTAATAAAAATGTTTTTTTATTTATTTATTTCTATCTATAGTGACTTAAATATATCAATGGTGAATAATAAGGATGATGGTTATGGAATCATTATTAATAAAATTATCATTTAGTCCTATTCCTCTTAATTTTCATCATATTCATTGTGACCCTAATATAGATAAAAAACATTATTACAAACAAATGAAATTAAAAACAACTATTTCTAATTATCAATATATTAAAAAAATCTCAAAAAATTATTTTTAACAGTTAATAATACATTAATGCTCTGTCAAATTTCCAATAAATGATCTTAAAAATAATTAAATTAGGAAACTATTTTTTAACATTAAATGTGAACAAACATTATTAAAAAATTTCATATCTATTAAATAACATTAATACTTTCACAACATAAATATAAGAAATGTCTTTTAAAATCAACTTATGAAAATTCCAATAATAATTTAAATGACTATTCTAGAAAAAAAACTAAGATGAAACCAAAAAATGGCATTTACCTTACTCAACTATAGTACCACATAAAACATGTGAAATATATATATATATATATATATATATATATATATATATATCTGTATTATACATCATAAAAACTATAAATGGATATGTTTGTTCCATTCCTTTATAAAACATAATATTTGAATCCTAGAAGTGGAACAAATTGAGGAATAAAAAATGTGGAATGGAAAGGAAGAGAATGAGGAATTTACATCAACCAATCTCTCAAAAAATTTGTTATTATAGAGAAACAATATACCATGGATAATAAATCACATAAAACTCCAACGATATGGATACAATCATTTCAATTTATCAAAAGACGAATATAAAAAATATTTATCTGAAATAAAAATAAGAAAATATTTTTTATGATCTATTTTAAGAGATGTGTGATAATGAATGCCCCTTATACAATAAATACATTTTTAATTACTATATATTATAAAAAATTTAACAATTTATAGTTTGATTATATACCCTGTAAAAAACCAAGAAACATCACATGGAATAGTATGCATGGGATTTGACCAGAGATTGACAACTCATATATGTTCCTGTTACCATTATATCAGGAAAAATTGTCTCTGAACAATCAATAAAATTCATATTCCCAAAAAACAATGTTATTTTTTTATATAATGATTTATCTAAACTTATGTTTAATTCATTTTGGAATCCACACAATCTTACCTGATAATTTCACTTTATCAAAAACCCAAGATATAATATTAATATTTCCCATATTATCCCCAAGTAAATTTAATGCTACTATAAAAAATATAATTTATTACTATATGATATATATAGTAGTAATATTAATAATGTTTATATTGGTTTTTATATTAATTTAATGAATCATACTAATCATTAATGTTACATTTACTATTTTCATGATGAAAATGATGAAAATAATCATATATATAACATGAAAATGATCTTCTACCCATAATAAATGTTCACATTTTCGTATAATGAAGATTAATTGATCAACCATGATCCATGATAAGAAATTTTAGTACATATTTATATACTATATGTCACTAATATTATCCATAAAATGAAATATTATCTCCCAACATTATTCAGGGATCCAAAATTAATCTCACAATATTAATAACATAATTTTTATTCTTTCATGTAGAAAGATGAATTAAAAATTCACATTAAAAATTAATATTTGTAAAAAATTAAATAAAATGTAATATAAAATATATTATATAAAATGAATTTATATTATATATATGGATAAAAATATTCATTCTATATGGGGGAATTTCAAAATAATTTTTTTAGTCTCTACCATTCTTATATTCCGAGTATATTTGGAGGCCATTGACTTCTATAGGAATAAAATTATAGGGAAGTATTTCATAGATGATATTTTTATTTTACCTTTAATTAATATAGTATTTTAATACATCCATAATCATTAATATACATATTTTTATTATTCTTTATTTATATACATATCTTATAACCATAGGATGAAAACTTATCTTCCTCAATAAATATTTTTAAGGTATAAATTACCACACATTAACCATTGCTAATATTCATCTAAACATTTAATCCATTCAACAATAGAATCACAACAATATTGCATGAAATATACAATTAAATATAAATAATAAAAATAAAATCCATGATCTACAAAAAATATTTCTCTCTACACATTAAAAACACAACTATACGTATCCTTCCCAATTTCTCCACTCCTAGTGCTCTAAAAAATAAAATTTTTTCTTACCATAAAAAACCATTATATTGATCATATTTTATAATATTATTTTTAAAACCATTGAATATGTCAGTGAATATGTCAATAATAATTATTGTTCATATTTGTGGTGTTAATATATTTCATTGGATTGAATCTACATTAACTCTCCTCCAATTATATATGGAAGAAATCATACTCTATAAATGAATTTTATAATTTATTTTTCCATTTGAAGGTGTATTTTTTAAAATAACAGGAACACATTCTATTTTTTCCATACATAATGACATATTATATATTTTATAAAAAATCAATAATTTTAATAATTACAAAATTATGTTCACAATTCACATATATATTATCAAAAAATCTCATCATCAATGAGAAGTGCTTTCAATTGTGAATGAATATAGTTTCATGTACACCATATCAGGTGTATTGAAAAAGTAAAAAATATTATGTGTTCTATATAAATCTAATGAGTATTCTATATCCCCATATTATATTTTAAAGATGGCAATTTCATATAATATACATTATAAATAAAATTATATATTTATAATAATCCATATTAAAAATCATATATATCCTTAAATATTTATTGAGTAGATTCATCAATATAAGGTCTATGAGATCCCCTATTTCAGATGTAATAAACTATAATTTCATTGTTTTATTAGGTAAATTTTTTATTTATCATATGTGATATGAATTCTCTAACTGGAGGGGGATGTTAATGATTTTTTATGTAATAGGGTTTTTATGATGTAATGTAAGTCTTTTTCTATAATTTATATCCAGAATAATTTTTAAATTTTTATGTGAATTTATATAGAAAGAAATAATCATGAGTATGTATTATTTAAATTTAATTTTTTATTATAGGATTAAATTAATAATTATGAATTTAATTATGATGAGTTCACCTCTTTTAATCAATTACTAGAAATATAAAGAGATTAAAATTATATTTTAAGGATAGTTATTAGAAGCATGTGAATTATTATTCTTAGTGGGAGAAAAAATTGCCCCACAAGCTTACCTACGAATTAAAATATACCATATATGTTATCAAAAGTAACCCAATTCTATATGAAAAGATAAAATTTTTAAATAAGTTTTCATTAATTATCATTGGAGAATAAGTATTTATTTATTTTATTTATTTGATTATGTTTGGTTAAAAGTATTGTTTTTATTTACATGGGTGACATTGTGGGATGTTTTAGCTAATTTATCTTTTACTCTCTAAAAATATTTTTTAATATAATTTCTCATTTTTTACTTGATTTAAATAGTATATTTTTATATATAACCTATTTAGAAGGAAAACAAAAACCATTATTTTTCTATATTATTTACCCAATATTTTGGGATCAAATCATTGTGTTAATTTTTTATTATAGGGGTAATATTTCTATATCATTAATATTTAACTTTATAATAAGTTTATTTTAGCTAAAAAGTTCAATATCATTGATTGTTTGTTCACGTAATTCTATTTATATAATTATCAATGAAGACACATTAGGAAATAAAGGTGAATTGTTATTAAAATTATTTATTGAAACTGTGTATTATATATTTAAAGATTAATTATGATTTTCCTACTAAATTTTCAACTTTACAATATATTATGGAAAATTAGGGTAATTTTGTTTCTAATTAATCCATTACAAGGGTTTTAGTTACATGGTAATAACATCCATGAGTAATTTAATATGATTGATTTTACAAATGAGATGTTGGGAGGATTAAATTACGTTTGGGTGTGAATTATTTTAAATTTTCTATATTTTTTTGAACATTATAAGTCACATAAAAGATAAAAATATATTACTAATAATTTATAAATATTTACAAATTATTTTCATATATTATTGGGTGTAAATAGATCCCTTTAAGGCATTATAATTTTTTTCAACTAAATTGAATATCTAAATAATTAATGTATACTATGAATAACCCTCTTAAACACTATTGTGAAAATTAATTTTTTCAAAAATGCGTATTAATGTTATTTAATGGGGGAGATTATTGAAAATAATACTCTATCTCTTTATGATAATTTTGATGCTCACAAATACCCTTAGTTATTTTCTAATGAATTTACTTAGTATTTTGTTGGAGTTTATTAATTTATTTTACTCTCGAAATAACGAGAATTTATTACATAGCGTGGAATCTATTTTAGTGCGTTCTGGAAACACTGTTCACATCTTCATAGATGAATATAGTGCGGAATCTATTTTACCACATTCTGGAATCATTGTTTATACCCTACGTGGATAAACGTAGCGTAAGGATGAAATTCATGTATACTTTTGAGATAAGAGAAAAGTATGGTTAAACAACCATACGTTTTCAGAAAAGTATAGAAGAAGAACATTACGTTAGGAAGGAACCCTACGTTTTGGTTGTCAGCAAAGTATGGAAGGAGAACCGTATGTAAATTCTAAAGGTTATGTTCATTTATCAAAAGTATGGTTCATCAACTTACTTTTATGAACAACCATACGTTCTTGGAAAAGTATTGATCAAGTAAATGTATGGATCTTTTACCCTATGTTTGAATGTTGAATAAAAAGTATGGATGATCAACCCTACGTTGGTGTTCAACCTTACGTTTTCAACCCTAAGATTGAAGACTATGTTATTAACCCTATGTTTGGAGGCCACATCATCAACCTTGCGTTTGGCATCAGAACATTTAACAGACGATATTAATGTGCAACGATCAGTAAGCTGATTTCTAGGCGGATTTCAAGCTGGATTTAAATTTGTTTTTAAATTACGACTTTGACTAATTCAAATCCGTTTTATTAATGGATTTATGATCGAATTAAAAGGATCTTTTTATACTGAGTCTTAAGGGAAGTTACGACTTCTCTTTAAATTCAAAATTTTGAATATCGCGAATCAGAAGGCGACTTTTATGGATTTAATTTTGCAGGAGATATGCTTTATTATGTATTTTCTCCTTGAAACCCCAGGTACAAGAGGATTTGATCGATCTATTATTGAAAAAGGTAGAAAACAAAGATTGCAACTATTCACGATTGAACTGCTGATTCAACAGGAGCGTAAAACCTCTGTTTGTTGAAGAAGAAGGAACTCGATAAACGATTCACCTATTCTACATCGAATATATACTGTGGATCTACAACTTCTGAGGTTGTGAACCATATCTCTATATCTACTACAACTGGATCAACTCAGAACTGCTTTGTCTTGATGATCAATATTTCTAGAGACTTCGATCCATTTGCTGTCAATTGAATTCTGTTGCAATTGTAAAGATCAACTGGAAATTTCATTCTAAAATTATTTTTATTCTTGAGTAACCAGCTTCTCGTTCTAAAATGTGTAGGTTCGTGTTTGAACTAGAAGGCTTTGTTTTTCCTTGGATTGTAAAGGTGTCAACTGCCTATACTCTGTTGTGAATCAGTCTGTGGAAAAGAAAACGAGATAGTGAAAATCGTCAAGATCATTGAGTAGAGTGTTGGTGGAGTGGACTAGGGGATTTATGTTACCCGAACCACTATATATATTTGTGTTCTTCATTTTACTTTTCCTGCGGCATGATCAAATCTGATAAAGTATAAAGGACATAACTCGTTCAAGAGAAGAGTTATTGAAAAATTGCAAAAGACACAATTCACCCCCACTTGTGTATAATCTGTAGATTTAGATCCAACAATTGGTATCAGAGGAGGAGCTTTTGATAAATCCTTAGAAATATAGAAGAATTTAAGGATTATACAACAGAGAATCATGAATAATACAAGAGAATTGATGTCGATGGTCAGAGCACCATATTTTAATGGAGGGAACTATGGTTTCTGGAAATCATGCATGATAATATATCTAAAAAACATCGGATAGAGAGTCTATTCAAAGATTCAGACTCCTTATGTAATTCCAAAAAATATTGAGACATGGAGTAATGCTATAGAGGCAGAGTACGATATGAACTCAAAGGCTATGAATGCAATTATCTGCGGTCTTGGACCAGATGAATATAACAGAGTATCTTAGTGACTGACAACATATGAGATGTGGAAAAAAATAGTTGTGGCATATGAAGGAACATATAATGTATAGAAAATGAGATATACAACTTCAAAACTGAAATTTGATACTTTCAGAATAATTGAAGTTGAGATCATTACCCAAACGAATGAGAGATTGACAGAAATTGTCAATGACAAAACTGCTCTAGGAGAACCTATCAAGCAGGCTGATCAAGCATTAAAAGTACTGAGAGTACTTCCTACTCGATGGAATGGTATCTCTGCTTCAATCATACAATCAACACCTATCAATGATCTAACTATAACAGAGCTGATTGGTACAATGATGATGTATGAAGCTGAAATTCAAGATGAGGCTAATGAACATAATGTGCTTTTCAAAAGAGAAGATAATAACTTGAATGTAACGTCACTACAAAAGAATAGAAAGATGAAGAGGAAAGAAGTAAAAGCTAATTGAAGATGTTCTGACTCATCCAACTCAGATGAAGAACTAGATCAACTAGCCAGAAAATTTAGAAAATTCTACAGCATGAAAAGTGGCTTCAGAAAATCCTTTAAGGGAGAAAATAAGGAAGTGAGATTTTATGAATGAAAAAATATGGGAAATATCAGACCAGATTACCCACAATTGAAGGACGTAAAGAAGAAGAAATTATTCAAAAGAAATGAGTTTGAGAAGAAAGACAAGAATGATATGAAAGCCACTTGGAGTGTATCTGAAGACTCTAGTAGCTCTTCTGAACCAAGCTCAGAAAAAGAAGAAGTCAATCTAAAGGAAAACATGTGTTTCATGGCAGAAACTGATGAGGTACACTCATATTACTCCTCTGAATCACATTATGAATCAACATACGCAAATGAAAAACTTGCAGCTTACTTCAATATTCTTGAATAAAGGCATGACTCACTATTTAAGAAACATAAGTCACTAAAAAATATACATAAATACGTTTCAGATGAAAGAAACACAATGCTGAAACAATATAAAGAAATAACTAATAAATACAATTTGATTAACATTAACTATATTAATTTTGAATAAAGAATAAAATCACTGCAGGATGAAGTAGAATCTTACAAACATGCTGCATTGGTTTTTACAAAAAGAAATAATTCATTAAATGAAATTCTTGGAAAAAATGTCATTAAAAAGGAGAGATTTGGAATTGGCAGTAAAGGAGAAAAACCAAAGCTAAATAAAAATTATTTTGTTCCAAGCTATAAAAAGCGTAATTGTAATTTTTTTGGGGAAAAGGGACATGTAGCTAAAAACTGTTTCCTAATAAAACCTCAAATTTGTGGTATTATAAAATCCTATGTTTCAAAAGACATATATGATTTAGCTAATTTTAAAAGAACGTTGAAAATCTGGATACCCAGATCATTGCTAGTTAACACTCATAGACACAACAAAATATGGGTACCAAAGTAATTTGTTTGAATGTCATTACAGGTAGCAGGTCACCAGAGAAGAAAAGATATATAGTACATGGACAGTGGCTTCTCAAGACATATGAGTGGAAACTCATTGAATTTTTCTTCACTCACTCAAAAGGAAGGCGGACCAATCACATTGGTGACAATGCCAAAGGAAAAATCATTGGCATTGGAATTGATGGAGATCCAAAAATAGTCTCAATCAACAAAGTACTTTGTGTACAAGGACTAAAAAACAATATGATAAGTATCTCTCAACTTTGAGATGATGGATATACTGTTGATTTTACAAACAATTTTTGTACTATTTCTAAAGATAAACTGTTTAAATATAAATCACCAAGAACTAAAAATTTCTATACATTGGATTTAAATTCCTTGTGTAAACAACAAGTAAACTGCTTGAATACTAAAGTAACTGAATCCTAGATCTGGCATTGAATACTTGGTCATTGAAATGTATATGTTTTACATAAGTTATCCAAGAAAAATTTATTTTCTGATGTACCTTGTCTCAAATTTGAGAGTGACAGATTTTGTGATTCTTGTCAAATTGGCAAGCAACAAAAATCATCCTTCAAATCTATTAATAATGTTCATACATATAAACCTCTAGAATATATTCATATGTATTTGTTTAGACCTTCAAGAGTCAAAAAAAATTAGCTGGTAAATTATATGTATATGTTTTAGTTGATGACTATTCAAAATTTACATGGATTTTATTTTGGAAATTTAAAAATGAAGATTTTACTTTTTTTGAAAGGTTCTACAAATCTGTTCAAAATGAAAAAGGTTTCAATATAATTTCATTTAGAAGTGATAATGGTGGAGAATTTTAGAATCTGGAATTTAATTCCTTTTTCTCAAATATGGGTATTAAACACACCTTTTATGCACCCAGAACACCTCAATAGATTGGGATTATAGAAAGAAGAAATAGAACAATTCAAGAAATGGCTAGAACTATGTTAAATGAATATAGCCTACCTATATATTTTTGGGCAGAAGCTGTGAATATAGCTTGTTATATAATTAATAGAGTTTTAATTAGACCTATTTAGAAAAATACACCCTATGAACTATGGAATAACAGAAAACATAATGTAAATTACATTAATGTTTTTGGATGCAAGTATTATATCTTAAAAACCATGTATATTCTTTGTATGTTCGATCCAAAATCTGATGGTATTTTCTTAGGATATTCTGCTACCTCAAAGGCTAATAGAGTTTATAATAAGAAGCCAAGGATTGTTGATGAATCAGTTCATGTGAAATTTATTGAATCTGATCATTTTGAGAAAAAGACAGATCAAATGGATGAACTTTACTCTAATGATAACATGAGACTTGAGAATTTAAAGATTTATTTTGAAAATGATATAAAATAAATTCAGTCCAGTTCAGAGGAACATGATACTAAAGAACCTTTAAATATTTTACCTAGATAGTCTAGAACTCTAATGAATCATCCTTTAAAAACTGTAATAGGTAACTTAGAAACTGGTGTTCAAACTAGAAGAAACTTAAGAAACATAGTGGAATTCTCTGCCTTCCTATCTCAACAAGAACCCAAGACTATAGAAGAAGATTTAGATGATGAAATCTGGGTAATAACAATGCAAGATTAATAAAAATAGTTAAAAATAAATGATGTTTTGGATTTAGTGGAAAGACCTAAGAATTATCCTGTAATAGGAACCAAATGGGTCTTTAGAAATAAACAGGATGACCATGTCACAATATCTAGAAATAAAGCAAGATTAGTAGCTAAAGGATATAATCAAGAATATAAAATATATTATGATGAGAATTTTTCACCTGTAGCAAGGTGAGAATCCATTATAATCCTTTTAGCCTATGTATCTTATATGAATTTTAAATTATTTCAGATGGATGTTAAGTTTGCCTTTTTAAATGGTTATTTAATGGAGGAAGTTTATGTTGAGAAACCTCTTGGTTTTGAAAACTCTCAAAAACCTGATTCTATTTTTAAACTTACTAAAGATCTTTATGGCCTTAAAAAAGCACCTAGACCTTAGTATGAAATATTATGTTCTTTTCCATTAAAAAAATGATTTTACTGTTGGAATGTAAGACCCAACACTCTTTAAGAAAACTGTGAAAAATAATGTTTTATTGGTTCAAATTTATATTGATGATGTAATCGTTGGATCAAAAAATAAAACTCTTTGTCATGAATTTTCAAAATTAATGCAAGAAGAATTTGAAATGATTATGATGGGAGAATTAAATTTCTTTTTGGGTCTTCAAATATTTCAAAAAGATTTTGGAAATTTTTTAAATCAAAGAAAATACATTACTGATTTACATAAAAAATTTGGACATCAGAACAACAAGACAATTACAACTCCTATGTGTACTAATACAAAACATGATTTGGATGAAACTGGTATGTCAGTTGACAACAAGTTATATAGATGTATGATTGGTAGTCTGTTATATCTTACTGCTAGCAGGCCAAATATAATTTATTCAGTATGTCTTTTTTCAAGATTTCAATCAAATCCTAAAGAATCCCATATATCTGCTCTTAAGAGAATTTTTAGATATTTAAGAGGAAATTCTTTTCAATATCTTATTTATCCTAAAACTTCTGATTTCAAATTGATTTCATATTCAGATTCTGAATTTGGAAGTTGCAGATTAGATAGAAAAAGTAAATCAGGTACATGTCATTTTAAGGAAAGTCCATAATATCATGGTCTAGTAAGAAACAACATTCAGTTACCCTGTCAACAGCTGAGGAAGAATATGTTTCTGCTGGCAGTTGATGTGCACATGTGTTGTGTATGATAAACACTCTTATGTACTTTGGATTGAATTTTAATAATACACCTATTTTATGTGATAATATAAGTTCAATTAACATTTCAAAAAATCCTATTAGTCATTCTTGAACTAAGCACATTGATATAAGGCATCACTTTTTAAGAGATCATGTAATTAAAAAAGATATATTTTTAGAATTTATAAATACTGAAATTAAATTAGCAAATATTTTTACTAAACCACTTCCCACTGCAAGGTTTGATTTTATTAAGGGGGATCTAGGTTTATTTAATTTTAAATAATATTTTTTATTTACTTATGTAAATATTGTTGATTGCAGTTTATGTTTTTCTTTATTTTGTCGTATGAAAAATTTATTTGTTTATAAATATATGTAGTTATGTGTGATTAAATGGGAATCAAAGATGTTAGAGCCTTTTCGACTTCTAAACCCTTTCACTTCTATCGAAACCCTTTCAAAATCCGAAAATTGAACTTCCGCTTCTGAATCCCTAACCTTAGAACTTCTGAATCCCTAATCTTCAAAGCTTCAGAGACTCTCGCGGAAATGGTTAGGACATAAAGAGGCAGTGGGGCCGAGCCAAGAAATCTCAAGAGACGACGCACTGAGGGAAGAAAAATCTTACCGAGTAAGGTAATCGATCTTGACTGGTTATTTCAGACGAATTTGTTGTTGAAGAAAGTGTTGTCATTTCAGAATCTTGAACAAATATTCAACAGTTAAAATACAGAATTTCTGTATGAAGTAGAGGTTAGATACTTCTACAAATCAGTACAGTTTATTCTAGGAGATACCGAAGACAATATGATGGCTAAAATAGAGGATAGGGATTTCTCAATATCTTCAGTAGAGATTAGTGAGATTCTCAACTGACCTCATGAGGGAGTTTTTCATTTTGACTTGAAGAATATATGAGATTCTGTTCATAAATCCGAATACATCATGTCTTTTCTTTTTGGTACCATGAAATAAAGAAAATGTTTGTTAAGGATTTGGAGCCTGATCAGAAGATTTTGGTATAATTTATTCAGACTAGAATAGCTCCACAGATGGAAGAAATGGAGAAGATTTTGTACCCTGATATGCATATAATGTTTCTTAAGATAAGTGTTATTAAGTTAAACTATCCATGATACATGATAAGGTATCTCAGTTACTGCTATCAAAGCGAAGCCATGATGAATTTCTATCCCTTTGGTAGATTTATTTCTAAGCTACTGTTTAAGAACGACGTGGTGAGATTAGTGGATGCAAGAGTTAACTATGATCACATTAATATTTTTAATGCTGGAAATATGAGGAAAGTTGGATATTTCTGGAGCACACTATTAAAGGAAAACTTTTTCCAGTAAAAGTTGAGAAAGACTCAGAGAGTGCTCAGGCTCAACCTACTAAGTCCAATGAGGGACAAGCTGAATCTAGAGTTAGCAATGTAGCAAGAAGGATTCTCTTTGAAGTGGCAGATGTTGAGGAAGACAGAAGTCATGAGGGACTTCAATCAAGAATAAAAAGACTAGTAAATGAAGAATTCACTTCCACTGCTTTGGAAACTACAACAGAAGAATTATTTTCTTATTCTTTTGTGAGATGTGATGTTGCTGATAAAACCATGGAAGATGTTACTGAGAGAACGACTCCCGTAGAGAAATAAGGAGCTCAAGAAGAAACTAAAAGGGAAAATCAGGAATAGATTGTAGCTGATGTTGAAGTTGTACATCAACAGGAACAGAAGATGGAGGTAGTGCCTGGTGAAGAAGTGGCCAGACCTCAGGAATCTTATGAAAATATTGTTCTTGAAATTCCAGAGGAAGACAATGATACAGATAAATGTGATGAGCATGCTTCTGAATCTCAAAAAGAGGCACTTCAAGAGGATTTTTCTATGGAGGATTTTGAAAACTCTAAGGAACGATCTGTTGACCAACCTTCTCAGGACAGAGAAAAAGGGAAATCTGATGCTGAATCATTTCATTTGGTATTGCTACATCAACCTGAGAATGTGAATCAATCACAGGGTGCATCTGATTCAAGGAAAGAAGAAGTTGAAGAACTGTACAGAAAAGTATCTCAGTTGGAATCTGAGAATGCTTCTCTGAGAAATTCATTAGACTTAGAACATTTGATGTTTCAAAAGATGAAGGAGTGTACTGTTTCAAGGAAATAAGTTGAAATGTTTAAAGAGGATATGCTGAATGCTATTGCAAAATTAAAATCTGAAATGCTTACGAAGTCAGATTTATCAGATCTGATGTTTTTTCTGGAGAACCAATTTGCATCAGTTGTAAATAATGTTGTTAGTGGATCGGGTACTTCACCTAATTTAATCAGAGGGTTTCAGGCTATCACAGCTGCGTTGAGCAATATGAATGATAGGATACAAGATTTTCAATGTAACAGTGCTCCTTTGTTAGTGTTGTTGGACAATTAGATGATCTTAGTGGATCAACTGACATCTAGTGAGCCATCGATTAAGATTCTGTTAGATCTGTTATCAGAGAAGCTGTGAGTATTTGTTGAAAAAGTGGAAAGTATGCATGAGTTTTTTAGAGTCAATTTAATTGAGGATATTCATATGAAACAAGATATAAGAGAGCTCATTATCAAGCTTGGAGATGGGATGATGAAGAGACTTCGGGAACCATTTACAGAAATCAATTCTGCAATACAAAGGAGATAGACCCTGTTGCCTATCTTACTCAAACAATGATTCCTGTGTATATCATTTTCATGTATATACTACTCTTTTTGATTGAAAATTTTCATCATTGTTTATTTATCTCTTTCCTTATTTGTTTTACTAACTTTATTTTTAATATTCCAGTACTCTATATTTAATTATTGATAAATAGTTCATAATAGAATTTACTAACAGTTCAGTGCAATATTAAACGTGTTACAATCCATAATTTTTCATTCTTTTTTATATCAAAAAATGTGGAAGAATTTGGATAAACACAACATCAAAACCATTTTATTTTGGGTGAGAATTCATTTTATTGAGGGAGAAAATTAAATGAGACATTTAGATTTATAATTATCTTTTTGGTGGAGAAGTTTTTATTTAAAACATTATAACAAATTTTGAAATTTAATTTTTTTAAAATTATTTTAATTATTTTATGGGTTTTGTGATCATCAAAAAGGGGGAGATTGTCGAAAAAAGTATGGTTTTCAACAATGCATATTAATGTTATTTAAAGGGGGAGAATATTGAAAATAATACTCTGTCAGTTTTTGATAATTTTGATGCTCACAAATACCCTTAGTTATTTTCTAATGATTTTACTTAGTATTTTGCAGGAGTTTATTAATTTATTTTACTTTTGAAATAACGAGAATTTGTTACATAGTGTGGAATCTATTTTAGTGCATTCTGGAAACACTGTTCACATCTTACGTAGATGAATATAGCGTGAAATCTGTTTTAGCGTGTTCTGGAATCACTGTTCATACCCTACATGGATAAACGTAGTGTAATGATGAAAAGCAGGTATACTTTTTGAGATAAGAGAAAAGTATGGTTAAACAACCATATGTTTTCTGCAGAGTATGGAAGAAGAACCTTACATTAGGAAGGAACCCTACGTTTTGTGTGTCAGAAAAGTATGGAAGGTGAACCGTATGTAAATTATAAAGGTTATGATTATTTCACAAAAGTATGATTCATCAAGATTACTTTTGTGAACAACCATACGTTCTTGGAAAAGTATGGATCAAGTAAAAGTATGGATCTTTTACCGTACGTTTGAATATTGAACAAAAATTATGGATGATCAACCCTACGTTTTTGTTCAACCTTACGTTGTAAAACCTACATTTGAAGACTATGTTATTAACCCTACATTTGGAGGCCACATCATCAACCTTACGTTTGGTGTCAAAACATTTGACAGACGATCTTTATGTGCAACGATCAGTAGGCTGATTTCTGGGCGGATTTCATGCCCGATTTAAAGTCATTTTTAAATTAAGACTTTCACTGATTCAAAGATGTTTTATTAATGGATTTTAGATTGAATTAAAAGGATCTTTTTATGCCGAGCTTTAAGGGAAGTTACGACTTCTCTGTAAATTGAAATTTTGGAATATCGCCCATCCGAATGAGCCTTTATGGATCTAATTATGCAGGAGATATGTTTTTTTATATATGTTATCTCTGAAACACCCGGTACAAGAGGATGTGATCGATCTAATATTGAAAAAGGTGGAAAACAGAGATTGCAACTATTCATGATTGAACAATTGATTCGACAGGACATAAAAGCTCTGTTTTTTCAAGAAAAAGAAACTCGATAGAAGATTCACCTGTTCTACATCAAATATCTACTATGGATCTAAAACTACTAAGGTTGTGAACTATATCTCTATATCTATTAAAAATGGATCAACTCGGAATTGATTTGTCTTAAAGATCAATATTTCTAGAGACATTGATCCATCTGCTGTCAATTGCGTTTTGTTGCAATTGTGAAGATCAACAGGAAATTTCTTTCTAAAATTATTTTTATTCCTGAGTAACCAGCTTCTCGTTCTATGCTGTGTAGGTTCGGGTTTGAACGAGAAGGCTTTGTTTTTCCTTGGATTGTAAAGGTGTCAACTACGTGTACTCAGTTTTAAATCTGTCTGTGGAAAAGAGGACCAGATAGTGAAAATAACCAAGCTTGTGGAGTAGAACATTGGTGGAGTGGAGTAGGGGATTTCTGTTCCCCGAACCACTATTCATCTTTGTGTTCTTAATTTTACTTTTTCGGTTGCATGATAAAATCTGTTAAAGTATAAAGGACAAAACTTGTTCAAGAGAATAGTTATTGAAAAATTGCAAAAGACACAATTCGCATCCCTCTTGTGTATAATCTGTAGATTCAGATCCAACAAACACAAGGAATCTGCAATTGATTTTAAAATAATTATAAAAAGTTCTTTTGAGTTTTTTTACTATAACATTTTTGTGGGATGAAATTTCCCAATCAAAATTATAGCATCACTATTAATAAATAATTTCAAATGTCATAGTAAATCTTATAGAATAATAAATTTAACTAGGTAATAGTGTTTGATCCTGAAATCAACCAAGAATTTATATGTTATATTTTTTAAAGATGAATATACAAAGAAAATTTCCTTAATCAAAATAATATTTAGAGAAATAAAAATGAAATGTGTCATTTTTGAATAGTAAATAAATAAAGGATTATTCTATACTATGATTTAATTAAAATTTAATTTTAATAAATATATTGTACTATGGTACATAGGGTTTATCATCAATTATTATTCCTTACTATCTAGGGATTCCCGGATTGATATGTAAGTGTTTTGATAGATTACATTATGGTAGGATAAATGAATAGACCATTAAATAACACATGATTCATTAGTATTAATGAAATTTGAGATGGTGAATATATATAGTAGAGAAAATATGGTTAATGAGGTGGAGTCCCCACTATCAATATATTTCCATGAATTCACTCAAGACTATTTATTTAATAAATTGAATGTCATAATTCTTAATAAGAATTGTTTTGTCTTGACAATCATGGAATTAAGTGAATATATTTATAGTTTAATGTAGAAAATATTTTGATTTCAATATGTCCATAATAATTTTTCATTATAATTTGGATTAATTATACAATTAAAAATTATTTTTAATCTATGCATGATTTTTGGGTGATAATTGTTTTAATAATATCTAGAGGGGTGGAATCCCATGATATTATTTAATGATGTTTCCATACATAGATAGCTGACATTAATATTTATGTTACTTTTTAATAGATCATGGAAAATGTTGTTAATTTGTGACATGTTTTCCCTCTATAGAACTAGGATATAATAAAATAACTTTCCCCATACAAAATGAATTTTCAATTATTTCACAATACTATATTGTTTCTTTATAGTGATTATTTTATGCATGATCATGTATTCCCTATTGATGAGGATTATTATTTTGATATTATTTTCTCCATATGAGGATGTTCCCTATGATTTACCATTATTTCCATCTACTAATGTACCATGATAGATCTCCCCTATATATGTAATGATACAATTATAGAAAAAAAATTATGGTATTATAGAATAATTCAAATATAAACTATTCATAATGATTTTAGGGATATAGTTTAATTCACAATGATTATTTTTTTACTATTTGTGTCAGAATAATTAATTTATCCATAAAATATAGGATCTTTGATTCATAATATAGTTTTATATTCAAATGTTAGTCATGGAATTGATGTTTGTCTGTCATATAAAATCGGACAACAATTTTTCATTATTATATTATTTTATAATCATTCGAAAAAGATGATGATAATTAATAGAATGAATATTTTTATTGTTTACATAGTTCCTACAAATTTATGGAATAATATTACATAAATGAATATGAATAATTAATTTTTTATGTTGTTATATCATTTTATTTTTCAATCAACTCATATTTCTTGTGGAATAATGTATATATTATTTTCAATAAAAAACTATGTTTTTTATATTTACATTGGTTTAGAGGTAATATAACTTTTTTAAATTATTATCATTCAATTGATCATAATGTAATTTCATAATTCTATTATGATATAATTTTTTATACAAGTATTTTTTATTTATGATACAAACTAGGAAAATTGAGGTTCTAATTTTTTTTCCCATTTTGTTGTTTTACTTTATCATTCATTCTGTGTTCATTATAAAATAATCAGGAAAAAATTGGATTGAAATGTATGAGATTAAATGATTTATGTAAAATATAATAATTTATTCTCAAATAATTAATATTTTTAAAGGAATGTTTTTATCAATGAATTAAAAATTATATAATGTCGTAGAGTTTAGGTTATCTGTAGTATATTATTAGTAGTATAATTTTTTATCTCCTTACTAATAGTATTAGTTTAAATTAGTTTTTAGATATTTTTAATTATCATTCATTATTATATGTGATAATTTTTATGCTAGTACATGAAAAAGTACGAATAATATATCAATGTTAAAAAATAATGAAAATTGAAAGTGAAATATTTATGGAAAATAATTTTCTATGATTATGGCTTATTTTTTATAGTGTATAAAATTTTAATCTAACATTACACTTTTATTAGTATTTATAGTTTATAATGTAAAAAATGAAATTATTTCATGGGTTATATTGATGAAAAATGAAATTTTTTTAATGAAATAATTTTTATGATAAATGGGAATTTCCTAGGATCATTATCAGATGTGGTGTTAATAACTAAATAATAAAAAATATATATTGTCATATCAACAAATTCTTGGAATAATTCATGAAGGGAAATTTATTGAGTATGCTTTTAAAACATAATTGATTTTTACTCAAAATACTTTAACATCATTTTGACATTTCACGAACACATGTGTTTTAAGGGGTTCATGAGTAGAACATCTATATATTTAAATATTATATAATTCAAAAAAATATGTAAATTTTTTAATATATATAAATTATAGATATCCACATAATAACATATTAATTAGTTATTAATTCATAAATCAAAAAAGGACTTAAGATTTTATGATTTACAATAGCTATCAAAAATTAATTTTTTATTAACATAATTATAAAATTATAAAAGAAATTTTATTATATAATTTATTCGATGTATTAATGTTTAATATTTGTTTTCAATAAAATTAATATATAAATATGAAATAAATATTAAATTACTCAAATTTCTAGTGTTCAATACCATCATGGATGCTACTCTACAAATATGATATCTATAAAACTCAAGTACATGAGATTCATAGTGATGTTTCATGAGATTGAAATGAAATTTGGGAGATATAAATTATTTTTTATAATATAGAAACTAATGTTAAATATTTTTATAAAATATAATTGGAAATTTTTTCAATGCATAACCGTGAAATCTAAAAATAAAAAAATATCCTATGTAGTTATTGAATTACAAAATATAATTATATCAATTTGATGTTCATGAGATAGTTATTATAAATATACAAAAAAAATTAATGTAGTCTCTCAATATACTTAAAAAGATTCACACTATATTGTGAAACAGTTTCTCAATATAGTTATTGATTTTTTACTCAATAAATTCAATAAATAAAAATAATTCATATATTCAATGATTTCCCAATATGATAAAATTATTGGGTAATCTATATCTATATGTCATTAATTTCTATTTTTTAAAAGATTTTATTTTTAGATACAAAGTCAATAAATTTTTTAGAAGCTAAATATGAATTATAAATTTTTTTGGTGGAAATATAGAAAATGTATTTTCTTACAAGAATTAATGACTAAAATATATTTTATCATTTAATAGATATAAGGATTAATTATAAAAGGACGTAGTCAAAGGACGATTTATGGTGTGATGGAATAAATTTAGTGATATGTTATAGTATTTTTATGTGAATTCTTTTTAGATTAGCAATACTGTGAGAAGTTTATAATATGTTGGAAAAAATTGAATTATTGAATGGATTGATGAATTCTTAGTGTGTAATTTTCAAAACATGAAAAAAACACAAGAAGATAATATAAACTAATTCCTTTTAAAATGTGTATATAATTAGGATCATTCTAATTCAATGAATTTTATTCAATAATAATATTTGATGTTTATTAGTGGAAATGTTATGATTAAATTAATATTCATTATTGATGATACAGTACCATAGACTATTAATATTCCTATTAATTATTTTATGCATCAATTAATCATTTAGTTGTAAACCATAAAATAAAAATACATTATATTACCCATTGGGAATTAACCTTATAATGACAATGTTATTATGGACTTATTATAATTGTTTATATAGTTGAGGGAGGGTGCCGTAATGAATTAAAGGTCATTAATTATACAAGAATATTATTGGATGTCAACTATTGAAAATTATATAGTATGATTAACCATTTTTAACAACCCCATCTATGGTTCTTCTCTATACTAATTTTCAAATAATTTCAATTTTATATTTAAATTTTAAGGATAATATGATATCATTCAATTGGAATGAAATTCACAAATTTAATAAATAATCTTACTATAATTAAGTGGAATAGATGTTTCCTTATATTCTTGGTATTAAATTATATTTATTAATATATTATTGGTTTTAATAATATTTTAGATGATATATTTTATACTCCCACAAATAGGACATATCGTGGGAGTGGTAAAAATAAAACTACTAAAATTATTTATTATTTCCATAATCTAATTTTACCATGTTACTATATTATAAATAATTCTTTGAAATCTATGATAAATATGAGAATATAAGAAATAATACTAACTCCTCCAATATTTATCTATATAATAAATATTTTAATAAATGAAATTTTCAAAAACAAGATTTATTGGATGATTTATTTACAATATTAATGAAATTTTTTTTATATGTGTAAACAATGACCAAATTAAATATAAAAAATATAGGATTTTTTATAGTGATTCTTAATGAAATTGATAAAAATATAATATCTATTGATTAGGGGGATTTAAATGAATTATAATTTCATAATATTTATCCTATCTGAAATTCATATGTAGTAAAAATCATTAACTATAATGATTCTTAAATAAATAAAATGGACCACTTAAAATTTCATGATCCCAATGATGATGTTTTTTTAATTATTATGATAATTTTTAGGTATTTGGGAATATAGTAACAATAATATATTAATTATCTTTAAATTAAAATGGATTGAATATTGATTAACATGAATTTAAATGATTCATCTATCAAGGAATCAGACACATTCCAATGAAATTTACAATTAAATGGGTTAACAAATATAATATTGATAAACAATGAAAAGTAAAAACATAATAAAATAATGAACTTTTAATAAATAACCTAATTAAATGATGATGAACTAATATAAAAACAATATTTATAATGAAATGTAGAAAAGTGAGGATGAGGAACTTCTTGGGATAGGGATTAAGATGATCATAAACTCTTAGTAAGTATATATAAAAATATGATAGATCATGAGAATGTAAAATATAATTTATTCACATGTGTGGATAAAGAAATATAAATTCTTAAAATTTTTAATTATTAATATTAATGTTTAAATAAAATATTATAAATAATGATTATATTGAAATATATTTTAATAAAGCAGTTGAATTTCATTAGAATGTGACATTTATTGTTATGAAAATTTAAATTATGACCATATATTTTGATCAAATTGGGAATATCAATAAATAAAATAAAATTAAATCATTTTATGATAATAAAAATTCTTTTTTAAAAATTAATTATTAATTTATAATATTAATTATTTGAAATAAATAAATACTATTCCAAAATTAAATAATAAAATATGAAACCATCCAAATAAAATGGGAGTTATATTACGATAATAGATTTGATATACGAATATATTAAAAAAATATTTCCAAATATAATATATCATAGTTTATATTTATTTTTTGAAAACGAAACAAATAATTAAAAAAGGAATAGGTTATATAAATTATAGAAATAAAAAATCTAGTAATAATTTTATAATCATAATTCTTGTTTTTGTGGAAAATTAATGAATACCATTGTAGATAGGCCCTATGAAAAACCAACTAAGACATAATGTGATGTCAGAGGATTATAAAGGAAATTAATTTTTTCAATCCTAGATTAATATGTGACTTTTATGGATCCCATGAAACATTCAATAGATCATTGAAAAAATTCCATAAAGAGAGGAAATTCCAAATTCAATTAAAAGTAATAGTTCCCCAAAGTAAATAATAAAAATTAATATATCAATTATTAAAATATATTACTCTCTATTTGACTTACGAGACCGAATTAATATGAGATTAATCCATAGAAGAATAAAATATCATATTTGATCATTAATTTTATTATAAATAATAAGGGTTATAATAAGAATGCCCCAAATATTAGAAAATACATAAAGTGTACATTCAAAATATATTAGTAATTTATTTTATTTCCATAAATTAATTATAATTCTAAAATCATATGAATACAAATAAATAATTCAAAAAAAATATTTAAATTAAAATTTATATAGAATTTCATATTTTGAGGATGTATACATAAAAGATTAAAACCCATGAAATTAATTGATTGTGGATAGTGGATTTTATTCTCATATAACATGAAAATGAAATATTTAATTAAATATTCAAAAAAAATATTTTAAAAAAATTACTAATTGTACTATAATTATGCTTAAATTGATTAATACAACTAATATTGAGTGTTAATTTATTATCCTAATATTGTGAAAATGTGTAAATGGGATTTAACATAAATTATTTAATGAGATAAAACTGTATGATGATGGATATGAAGTTATTTTTTCTACTAAAAATTCAATTATATTAATCTTGAGTTATAAAATTATTGGAATGAAATGATTTAATGAATGTGGAAATTTATTAAAAAATTCATATTTACAAAGTCATGTAATATAAAGTGTGAGATTTATAACATGTTATAAAAATAATTACTTGGTCATATTAGAATCATAATAATTATAAATAAGATATGGAATGATATATATGGAAACATCAATGTTGAGTAGAGAAACTAGAATTATTTTTTCAAACGTGTGATACTGAACGATAATAAAATTCATACATAATATGGTAAAAATTAAATCAACGTTCCCATAATAAAAAATTTATAAAATAATTATGGTTTATTAAGATATAAACCATCTCTTGTTGAACACCACTCACTATTGTCATGGAATATTAAAATGAAATATTGAATTATGGTCAGGAAGATTAATATTAAATTATTTTGGAATATTAAATTGATAAAAAGTGATTCTAAATTGTATTATGGATTCATATAAAATAATGGTATTTTATAATGTAAAAAATCAAAAAAAATTGTTTTTATAAAAATTATTTCAAAACATAGAGTCGACAATTAAAATAGTTTATGTTCTAATAAATAAAAAATTTATTTATACAATAATTTAATTTAAGTCAATAAGGGATGGGATGAGCCTTTTTGGGAGAGCGTAAAATGGAATGATTTTTATAAGGATGTTATATATATGTTTATGAGTATTAATACTATATCAATTACGAGGATTGTTTTATAAACTACTACAATATCAATTATATTATAATATTCCTTTTATAAAATACATTCTAATATTTTAATGTTTATGTTTTAATAAAACAAACAACCAAAATATCAGATCATTTTTGAAAACATTGATAATGTAAATTTATATGGTAATACTTATTATGGAAGTTACAATATTAGAGAAAATAATTGATTATATATGATATTAGACTATAGTGAAATTAATATTGATGATAATTATCACATTCAAAAAATGGATAAAATATAAATTATTAATTTGTAAAATAGAAAAATTATTAAAATTCCTAAAGGTATATGTTAATAAATTGCATAAAATGAATAGACAATGGATGATTCTTATCTTTCAAATTACTAATAATTGGTTGTCAAATTTGATGAATATATGAATTTTTATCCAAGAATGGAAAAATAACCAAATATAAAAAATATTTTCTAATGAAAATAATATAAATCAAATATCGATGGGTAAACCTTCCAAAATATTAAAAAATATTACATCATAAAAAAACTATGTTTGAAGAGGATCTTGAGAATATGGTATGTGACACATCCATGAATGTAATACTTCAGCATATTATAGAGGAATAAACATGCGAAATGTTTTATAAATAATAGGAATCAATATTATTATAAAAACTATATTACCAATAATTTAATTAAATTTCAATACTATCATATCAATGAACAAAACTATAAAGGTGTCAATTGATGCTGAATGATTGATATTGTATATTTTTAAAATATTTTTATCAAATTTTATCATCAAATCAACAATAATATACATATCAACTACAACAAAAATGAAAAATAATTTTTTACTTTAAGGACTCTATATATGTATATATATATAATTGATTGATCTATGAACTATATATTTTAAACCAAAAATTTAATTAGATTAAAAAATTATTATATTTTTTTACAATATGAATTTATTTTTATTTTAAATGGATTTAATTTTTTTTAATTTTTTTAATAGTTTTCATGTAACTATAAATTGTTGGAATTAAAAATTTAAAAATGGGATAGATTGGGACCCCTTTATTCGGTGTAACCATGAAATCAATATTAAAAAATGATTAAATGAGGGAAAATCTATTTTATGATGTCTCACAATACCATACACAAGAACATATACAATTATGAAATGGGATAATATGATTATCGAGATTGAATTTCAAACACATAGTTCTTGAAATTTTCATAGAGGTTAGTTTTTTTAATGTTTAGTTGGTCACACTTTTCCGGACCCATTAATGAATGGATATGTATAGTATACTAAATTAAATTCTCTTAAATTCAGTGATCATGACCATTAATATGATAATGTGGGATCTAAAATATAGATATTTTCATTAAATAATTATTATCTTTGATTTATATTCTATTATGTGAAATATTAAAGAAGTGATTAATTATCAAAATTCAATCAATCCTAGAATTGGATCTCCCAATATTAAATGGGGAAGGATGAAATTTATGAGTATGTTCATCAATGAAAATTTGATGAACAATCTAATGGATATATAATTCGATAAAATTGAATCCATTCATTTTAATGCTTCCCCAAAACATGGGACTCCTCTGTTTATCTACAAATTCATTCAGTGTTTCTTTTTCTAGTGCACCAAAGTAATATCTCAACCAGAAACTCTATTGCTTCCCAAGGCTCTTCACTGTTTACTCAACACATTTTTTAAATGTATATCAATTTGTAATCATAGTTTCATAATAGAATTATATTATAATAAGTTATTCAAAATATTCTTTCTATGGGAGATCTAATATTCAGGATACAAGCATTGTAATGATCCTCATATAGATCTATTTACTTTTATATAATCATTGACTATACCATAATTTCCCCCACTATACACAAAAATATTAAAAATATATCATAATGAAATAGTTTTAGAGGACTTCAATGACATGATGAGGGTTGAGAAATTAATATGTAACTATTTCATGATGTAAAAAATATAATCCACATCTAACACGAAACACTCAAATTTTTATATTTTCCCCAAACTATGATGGTATCCACATTTGATGATATGAAGATCTAAGATACTCATATGAGGGAAAAACCAGAGAATGTAAATCTCAATTTTTGGGCGTACATACTAAATGAATTGGTTAATAGAATCTTTTACACAAATTAACATCACTCAACCGAAAATAATATATGGGATGATTTGGGAAAAAATACATTGTCATGGATGTGATTGTAATGAAATTCTCACTATGAAAATAGATTTCAAAACAATCTTATATATTTAGCCTCCCATAGATAAAATTTTTTTATTGTACTTATTATATAATATATATTAAAAAATAATATTAACAAGGATTATTCTTTCATTAAAACATTTATAGTCTATAAACTCACATTTATTTGGGAAATGATAAACATTATATGAAATAGTATAAGGATGATATTTTCTGTAATAAGATACCCATTATATTTTAAATAGGGTTGGAATAAAAAAATAAAAAATGAAAATAAATATATACATGATAAATATATGGTTCTTATGGTTATTTGAGTTCTTCTATCAAGGTTACCAATGGGAGAAAAAATAAATATGATTTCATTAAATGGAAATAATTAATTCAAGTTAATAAAAGGTGTGTGCTATTTTTATGGATGCTGGGAAAAAAGTAATAACTACTATTTCAATGAGAAGATCTATTGAATCATCCAAACTTATTTATACCACATTGTCGCAATGATCTAAAAATATTATGTGACTGTGTATAATTCGTCATTGTGTATCGATTAGGATTCTACATGTTTAGTGAAAAATATAATTTCAGTTAATTTTGTTTTAATCAATAAATTATAGTTTATATATATATGTGGATATGTTTATGTATAAACAAATAAGATATGTTTAAAATTGGTTTGCAGTTCCCCTCATGTTATTTCATCACATTTAATAAGGAATTTTGTGTGCCTGATGTTTATAGAAACATTTTTTCGGTTATTGTGAAAATATAAAATTTTTATGAATTTACTTGAGTTAGAAAACATTATCAATGCAGGGGTGGATTCTCTATTTTAAAGGGTCACATATGTAATAGATAATTTAAATTAATTTTAAATGTTATTTTTATTACTTTTTATTGTATTTAATTTATAGTATTTTTTTCTAATATAAATATAATAAAAAATGACATGTTGAAAATTTAAATTATTACATACTATGAATTCAAATTAATGTAAATTTTTTAATTTTCTTGATAATAAAATATTCAGTAAACT
This sequence comes from Viscum album, assembly GCA_963277665.1. Taxonomy (NCBI): domain Eukaryota; kingdom Viridiplantae; phylum Streptophyta; class Magnoliopsida; order Santalales; family Viscaceae; genus Viscum; species Viscum album. The sequence continues at coordinate 1,920,289,677 of OY728145.1, read as the reverse complement.
ATATCTACCTATTAAATTATATATAATTTTTTGGAACTAATAAAATGTCATTTATGTGATATTTAGACTTCACACAAAATAAGTAAAAGAATGAATTTTTACTTTTATGGATGAACTAATATATAAAATTATTAGTGAAGTGATATTTTTTCCATAAAAATTAATATAATATTTAAAACATTACACCAACCTATAAGGTGTCGAACCTTTTCTAGAATGGTGGAATGAAAATCTAAATAAAGTAATTTTATGAAAAGGATTTTTAGTTAACCATGATGATCAATTTATCCATAGTGGGATTTATATTTATTATGTTGTTATTATTTATTTATGACATATTATTATATAGATCATATATAATTATAGTATATTAGGATAGAGTACCTTATGTAAAAATTCTGATATAAAAGGCATTGGAAAATAAAATTTTTACATTGGAATTAATGTTATTATAAATAAAAGTTCACTTATTCATTATCAATCAATAAACATTTATTTTTTAAAAAAATATTTGAATATTTTTTTAATTCATTAGTTTCAACATTATATAATTATATGGTTCCAAATATTATTAGGGATGTTTCTCAACTAGAATATATATTCATTATCTTGTGTCTTATATATTTCTTGACTGTTACATTACCTCATATTAAGTAATAAAAAATTATAATTTTTGTTAGGGATTTAATGTTTGTTGAATTATAATAATTGAAAATGTCTTTATGTTAGTTATTTTAATAGTTGACATCATCACCCAGAATATATTGGATATAACATTATTTAGTGTAATAACATATGTTAAAACCCACTATATATAAGGGTTTTTCCCTTAGAAATATAAATAACCAATGTTATAATCCCAACCAATTAGGGTTTTCACATTAGATATATAAATATACCTTTCCAAAACCTCAGCCATGGATATGTTTTTATCTCAGTTATTTTTATGACCATCCACTAAATCAATTCATAGATATATTTTTATGAATTTATATTTTAATAAAATTGTTATATATTGAAAAATTAATTTTTTCATTACATCTCATCTCTATGATTTTACAATGATTCATCTTAATGTAACATATACCATATAAAACATTATTATTTTTGGATAATGCTTATACATTTTTTCGTTCATTCAATACATTATTTTTTAGGTTACTACATTTCCCCATTTCCACAAAAAAATCATGTCCTTTACATGATTGTGAATTATTATTTTCATATGACTTAATTACCATGTTTTATTTATCACAATTTAAAATCAATCTATATTATTTCATTTGTAATATCCTTCATTATAGATAGAATTAATGACCTCTACATGAATTATTTTAAGAGCCATCACATGGTACTTCTTGGTTTTTTTCAAAATAAAACTATTATATTGACCATAAACTTTGTTTTCCATGAATCTATATCTTGAATTAAAATTAATCCTCCAAGTTATGCTAATTTAATAACTGAAATCCAGTAGTTGGGAGTGACATAATACCTTGTCCAATAAATATTATTTTTATTGATTGATACAATGCATGAAATGTTAACATACAAAAATACAAGGATATATATAATCCCATGTATTCTTAAGAGGTAGTAATCAATGGAAGAAAATTTATAACTATCACCAAAATGTTAATTAAAGCATTTAAATCATTCACATGAGTTAGTATATCAAGTAGTTTTTTATCAACAAGAACATTATTTTAATATTATGTCATGTATGGTATGAAAAATACTCCACCTTTTCATACCATAAAATTATGGGATGTTTATTGAATCCCACAAAAAAAATTAATGGTGACATACACATGTTGTAGGTAGTTATATTTTACCATAGATTCCTTCACTTTATGATATCAAATTCAATATAAGAATATTTATTGATGAGATATGTATTTAAAATTCAATACTTATTATAATCAGATTTATAAGCGGTAATAAAAATAATTCAATAAATATTACAATTATGTGAATTCCAAATAATTTATTTGGTAGTAAATTAATCCATACAATTCTTTTGGTGTATTATCTTGAAAAGACTCTAAATAAAATAACAAGATTTTCATTTTTTAGTATTTTAACTAATATAAATATTTATTTATTTATTTCTTGGATAATAAAATCACACATAATTTTGGATGATATCCCTCATGAGTTTTATATTGGTATGCATACTATATAATATTATATGTTTGAAACATATTGACATATGAATCACCCATTATAAGAAAAATTTTCATATCCTCTTGGAGATTCCTAGATGAGAATCTAGTAATTAAACCATTATACATGTAATAATTTGTGAAATGTATCTACCTTTACCACTTGACAAAACAAATATAAGTGGGATATATCTGTCAATCTATTTTTGAAATAGAACTATTTGTTAAACGTTTAGGATAAGATACAGATCTATTGTTAGAAGGATTTGAAGGAATGTACATTTTATATGAAGGGGATATACATGTATATATTTGAAGATATAGAAAATGAAAATATCCACTCTAAGTGCCTTTTTTCGTTAAAGGAACTAGATGAGATTAGAAACAGAAAGGAGAATAATTCTTTCTAGAGAATGAGATGCTTTTTATTCCTTGATAGTAAAAAGGGGATGATGTGGGGGGAAACCCAAACCCAAATGAGAAATCTCTGAGGTTGAATCCTTGTACATCATTAGAGTGTCAATAAATGGGTGCAATTGTATCTCTACGTGATATATATTTATGGTATTTATATATTCTAATATAATTTTATTTTCAAAAAACATTATATTAAATAGTGTATACAACAAGAGCTATTAATGTTAAAAGAACCATGATATATTAATACTTAAACTATATATGTATAATATTTGTGTTTATAAATATTATTGACTACATTATAAATATATATAATGAAAAAACCTCAATTAAAATTTATTTTCATAATTCATTGTAAATAAATAGTAATTTTATGTTATTTTATTTTTATTTATAAAAATATATGTTTTCGTCAAAAATGGAATTTATTAATTTTTTTGAGAAAGTTAGTTAAATATTTACAAAATACTTTAATATTATTATTTCATAAAATGATAATACGTTTTAAATAAATATTCTAAAATTATGTCACATTGGAATTTTTTATTATTCTAAAAAGATAGATTTTATAGTGAATAGTGAAAAAATGATTTTTTTAATAATATTTTTGCATTACCTAAAAACTCATCAATATGATATTAATTTAAAATAAATTTTTACATTGGTATTATAAAAATATATTATGTTTAATTAAATAAATATTAATCATCTTTATACCTAGTTTGGTGTAAGTTCATTTTTTTCTTCAAAACACATTTCTCAAAATAAAACATTTTTGGTTGGATATTAAATTTTTATATTAAATAAATTGAGGCCCCTAATTCAAATATATTCATAAAAATTTTATTCCTTATTTGGAATCAATTACAACAATTCTTTTTTATTTTCCCATTTTTCATTATTAATAGTTAATGTAGTTAATATTAGGCCACTTGATAAGGGTAAATCAACTTATTATGATTAAAAATATAATGATATGTTATAAACAATGAATTTATGTCTTTCATTTGTTTCAATATAATATAATATTTAATCATATTCAATTATTACTCAAATATATGATATTTATTATTTATCAATATTGAAATTTATATAATATCTGTAAAAGATAAAGAAAAAAATATAAATTTTTTTTATTTGAATAGTTATCATATTTTTTGATTGGTATAAAAAGAAAATATGATCTTTTATAAATATTTATTTAATATATAACTGAAATTATTTTATTAGTGAGTATTTTAAACATAAAAATTTGATGAAAAATAATTTTTAAATGATAGTTTAATGACTAAATACTCCTTCTTAACGGAGACGAAAATAAAATATATAATTCTATAAACACAAAATGTTATATTTTTTTCATATTTATAGAATATATATATATATATTAATATATTTTATTTAATAATTGTGTGAATTTATTATATTTGACTCCCATTTTTCATGTAGTTTTCAATGTCAAATAAATGAAAAGATTAAAAAATGAAAGTAACAATATTTTTTGTTAAATAATGTTTTATTTAAAGATATAAATATTTTAAAAAAATTTTAATAAATGGAAATTATAATGTTTAATATTCTAAAAGGTATTATTTTCCCATCTATATCAATTAATATATTTGTTTTTTTGGATGATTATAATAATATAATATTTCAATTATGTATGAATTTAATTTATTTTGGAATAATTTCACAATATTTAAAAACATATTATATTATAATATTTACTTTACATTAAAAATAAATATTGATGATATATTATAATAATCAATATGTAAATGAATAATTTAAAAATAACTTGAAAAATATTTTTATTCTACTGATTTATAAACGGGATAAAATATCATTCAAGGTCCATTTATGTGTCATTTGTCATTTTGGGGACACTTTTTTGAGTTATGATGTTTAATAGAGTTAGATTTATTTGTAATTGTCTAAAGGATTCATAAAAGATTAAAACTAGGAGAAAAGGGTAGAAAATCACTGAAACCCATAAAATGTTCATTTTATGGTATTATATTGAATTATATTCATATAATTATATAAATTTTTATTGTCTGAGGTATTTTTTTGATCATAAATAATTTATATCTATTTAATACATTTATTAAATTTGTAGGACCACCCCTCATCATTGTTGTAAAAGGGTTTATTATCCTACCTTTTTCTAATAAATAAAGGATAATTTTTTTCATCCATTATGAGATAGAATATATTAGTAGTATTTGTACATAGATTATAGAGATCATATTTTTCATATAATACCAATGTTTGAGGCATTAATTCGTAATGAACAAGAAAATTTCTGATGAATAGAAATGGATTTTAACCCAATATTTTAGTTTTATTTATTTTTTAAAATCATTAAAATATTATTAAAAAATAATAAAATTATAAAAAAATACCTAACATATACATAAATGTAATAATTATAATTTCATATATATATATCTCATTGTTATTTTAAATGAAAACAAAAACCATCATTCATGTGTATTGCAGACTACTGCTTCATGTATCGACATTACACATTTCCTAACACCACCTAACACTACATGTTATAGTTATGTATTTTAGGTGAATATATGAAATTCATGTAATACCTTTTCTTCTTGAATGATGATAAATTATCAAATTTTTTCCATTTCTTTTATTGAAAAATGATAACTTCATTCGGGAATACATGTTGATTACCACCACCATGAAGCGATGTGATTCATTTTTTTAATGTAATAACATTGTTTCTATATATAAGAATTCATAAATAGCGTATTTTATATTTATAGTATAATTAACATTATCTAAATATAAAACAATACATATGTTCATCCCATAAGGATCCATAAAAATGGAAAAATTACTCATGCATATGTATGGACTTCAATATACATGATATTAAAATAGTTCATTTATCCTAAATGTATTCAACGAGTGGTATTAAAATTATTATAAAGAAACAAAAAAAATTAAATTAGTCCTAAATATTATTTTGGATATGATAAATAATGACCCCATTAACCATAGTCAGCCTATAAATTCATATTGAAAGTATCAGTGGATTATCCACAAAACGACTAACATGATTATAAATAATTAATTAATTGAATATAAGACGATAATAATTAAAATAAATGGGATAATGAACAACAAATATGTCAATAATAAATATATTTATTAAAAAAAATATACATAATGATATATAATTTACATGTTGAGTATGACCTGAGGTAAGGGAAAATATACCATAAAATTTCATTTCAAATATTTCATGATATTAATTATAAATCATTTTCATTAGCGTACATATTTTCAAAATTATTTCTAGTATTTATTTATAAGTCCATAAATGAATTATAAATGATATTTTACCTTTTTTATCCATTTTCAAATGGAACAATTTAAAATAATATTAAAGGTTTTATTTGAGAAAAGTTAAATGGAATGATCTATTTTAACATATAGAACATCATAAATTTTTTTCATCCACTATAACTAATATTTTATGTTAAAATTACATTAATATAATCCATGATTTCTTAAAATACAAACCATATTAAAAATTAGTCATGATATTTTATTTTTAATAATGTGGATTTAAAATGATATGTTATTTCAGTATCCTCGTTTGTTTTTAAGGGTTTAGGTAGAAAAGGTAAACGAATAGAATATTTGGTTCATGATGTTTTTAAATTAACATTTTATCTGATGAACAGGTGACTCTTATTAAACATATATGGTATTTGGGGAAAATAATTATATTAGACAGTATTTGGTGGGAATGATGTCAATGTGCTTGTCCAGTAGTTTTTTTAAAGGATTATAAGAATGTTTTGTACATTTCATTATATAGAGATTTCTATTTTCTCCATTCACATAATCATAAAATGTTTACAACATCCTTCACATTGTATAGACCATATTTCGCATGGTTGATAGTCAATTGGGGATTCTGACTAAGTGAAACTTTGGAACTCACATTGGTCTAGAGGATTTGTGTTCTAGCTCATCAAACCCATTTTCGTGGAATTTATTCCTACTCTAGTAATATCATATAGATTTAATACATTATAATAAATATATTAAAATACTTTCTATATAACCTTTTAACCTTACAAAATGACCATGGTTAGAATCCTTTGATGTGTAAAGTGGGGTCTCATAACGAGTCCATTTACATATATTTGTGGTTCTTCAACCATTCCCAATTAATGTATAGACTATTTTATTATGAATCAATATCACCAAGAAAACTGGGTATTACTACCATTCATAGTAGTTGTTAATAATTTTTGGATGGTATATAACCTATACAAGGAATCTTACATTCCATGTTTCTTATAAGAATCATACCCCATGTATTTTGTTAGAACCATGATATTTAATATCTGTTAAAAATGATATAAAAGACAGAAATTAGGAATCAGTTGTTGGGATCGAGCCTATGTCATTAATATTATATATAATTAATATAGAATCCATTAGATATATCATATATCAATCACAACCTTGAGACATTACCTGAATTGGGTTCCTTTGTATAGGGGAAATCATGATATGCCACTTGTCGAGGAATAAATACAGATGATTCCATAGTTTTTGGTGGTTCATGATGTAAATGATATTATTATTATAAATCCCTATTCCTAGACGATCCATTTTTGGTGTGAGAAATATCAGATAACATGTAATCAATTTCTCAATATAGAGATGTGGGACTTATAAGACATGGAAGTTCATTTGATTTTTTTAGAGCACATTATATAGAAAGTAAACATATATATAATTTTAATAACATAAATTATAGTAATAATAGTCAAATTTACTTATGAATATGTTGGTGGATGATGAAGAATGATCATTCCCTATTATAGATAGGGTCTACGTGGTCAGAATGTTAATGACATGACATGACATACACATCGGTATATTCCTATTTGATAATAGAAATTAAAGATAATTCTTACATATATTTGTTATATAGTGAATTAGATAACTCATTGCTTATTTTATTAGGGAATACACAATGAGGATTCAATAATATATCAACTATAAAAGGTTGTCATGTCATTTGACATCCTCTTGGATCAACCTAATTCTATGTTTAACAAGATCTGACTTTCTTATTGACATGTTTGTGGATGATTTTATGAAATACATGAGGATTTATAAACATGTCTATGTTAACTAGAAGAATCACCTGAAGACTATCACATGATCCAGTTTAAATGAATTATGTACATAACATAATATAAAAGATATTGATAGAGGTTATCACATTATCTCAACTGACATGGTCAGAGGGAGTCACATGACATGGCTATCCTATATGGATGGTGTCTCATAATATAAATAAATATTTTATAGGACATCACATGGTCATAGTCTAACATGTCTTATGGGTGTCACATGAATTAGATGTCATGTCTAGAGGATGTCTCTTGATCTACATTACTTGTCGAGATGATATCCCATGATCAAAGATATTATTTCATTATTAAATCCTGAGACCAAATAATTATATCCTTGTAACATTCAATTACTAATACAACATGTCCATGTCCCACCTCATGACATGGGAGATATGTATTGAGGTCATCGTACGATTTGGAAGACAATCCTAGAGTACTTTTCAAGACATGGGTAACACAACTCAAGGGTTTCATGCTACACTATTAAATATTCTATGTGAAATTTCTTGATAAACAATCATGATGATGGAGTGTGACATTTTTTTAAAACATATTCTATTTTTGTCGCAAGGTCTAGTTTTGTATTGCAATGTTAATAAGGACATGCATATCAATGTTCAAATAATTATTTTTTATTATTCAATCATTATTATTTTTATTATCGAATATGTTCCCCAATATTATTATACTGTTAGCTTATTTTAGGTTTTTTATGTTACAATAAACATGTAGGATCTCTTTTTCACAATTCATTTGATATGCTTGGAGAGCTCTGTATAATATGTTGAGTGGTCATGTGATGATCCAATGCATATCACATGATCCCATTGGTGATTCGATATACATTATCTGGAATAATGCCATTAATATCACATGATAGGCTACTCCATGGTGTTTGAAGATACACTCTATTGTAGAAGTAACATGTCCACTGTAGGTTAATCATCTATTTTCATCATACAAAGAGGTATATATATGATTTAGATCCCTAGTTATACACTACCTTTGAAAAAATCTTGCTAATGTAATTTGATATGTTTTTAGAGGAGGTATTCTACCATAAATCATTTCAAAATATCATATAATGATTTATCTATATTGTCGCATGATATTCCACAACCATTATAATGTTTAACCAATGCCTTGTTTATTGGATCTTGGCTAATCAAAAGAATTATGCCTATCCATTTTTACATGTAATAAGGCTTTCATAAGGTCATTCAACTATATATTATGGTCCTTGTAAGGTCTTGATTCCAATGCAAATGAATTTTTGTGATCGAAAACAACTTTTCTTGGATCATTGGGAGACTAAGAAAACAGGTAATGGGTTTCATCATGAGATCATGAAATAATGTCAGTGGGACATTGTATATTCATGTTGAATTGTCGATGGATACACATTTAATCAATGTTGATCAACCATGTTATATAAAACTATTTAGGCAGATTTCAATGATTCCTCGCTCTTTTAGAAGATTTCATCATTTCCTTTATTATTTCCTACGTTATTATACAAGGATATGGGATTTCACACAATTGTGAAAGTATTATCTATGAAAAAACTATATTTTTATTTAATGCATCATGTGATCAGTGACAGATCATCCCATGATTCATGATCATTGTCATATATAACACTTTTTTCCATTCTATATTGTTGAAGGGTCATCAAATAATCGAATGGATTTGTCTATGATCCCTTTCATGATTAAGGTGACATGTCAAGGGGGTCTTACATGAAAATATTAACATGGATCCAGGGGAATCAGATGTTCGTTACGATCACATGATCACATCACATTAATAACAATGACCACAAAAATGATTATATCTTTTTCATATTTTCAATGTTTATTTTATAATTGGTTTTTAATGACTTCAAGGAAACCGCCATTTGACATGTCTCAAGATTAGGATGAACTGGTCCCATAGACAATTAATGATCTTCATTTATTGCCTAAGAGACTTTATAAAAACATGGATACATTATTATGTAACATAGTGTGATTAATAATAGAAAATGAGCTATGAAATAACTTTCTTGGGTCATGATACCACATCTCTTTTTGAATTTTAAGTAATCTATATGGTTCTGTCACCTTTGATTCATTTTTTGCAGGGATAAAACAATACTAAGGGATCATATATTTTTTATCCTCTTCTATATTTTATGATGGTCATTTTGTGGGAGAAAAAAATCCCCCAAACCTCAAATACATTTGTATGGATAAAGTCCATGTTCTATGGAATTTAAATTCACACCTAAGTCATTGGGGCTATAGACAATTGGTGTATTGGGTAAGGATTGGTATTCCAAAATACCATTTTGTTCTCTTTGAATGTTCCTATAAGTAGGGTTGTAAGAATATCTCATCCACTAGTTATTTGAACACTCATGATATTTTTTTGGTTCAATTTTCTCATGTGATCCCTTCCCAGGATCTCATCCCCTAATCGAGTTCACAGTAACAATATCATAAAACCTTTTTTAGGAATTGTTTTGTGAAATTTTAATAGAAGACCAATATTTATAGTGTATTTTCTCAAACATATGATTAATAAATTTTCTATAATTCTATGAACCCTTCGAAAGAATCATGTCTATATGTCTATCTTGAAGGTCTCACATGATCCCCTATCTTGGTTGTGTAATCACATGACCATAATGATGTTAGTGTGATAATTTAAAGGTCACAAGATTTTGTGTCTCATAATGGAATATGAATTCCAAATAGACTCATGGGTTATGCAGTTAATGAATCATCTTGGGGTTATATAGATTACATGATATGTATCTATTCCTTTGGTTATGAATACATTCATGTTGGATTCAATTACATTATTTATTCTAGTGTTATGATTTTTTTTTGACTTTTTTCATACATAAATCAAACTTATAAAAGATTCATTTTTTTAGAAAGCTTCAACTATCCAGTTAAATAAAAATCTAGTATCCATATTACCATGATTTTCATTAAATTTTAACTCTTACCATAGATATCGTGTTAATTATGAATATATTCTTTTTAAGAGGGTTATCATGATTGAACTTTGAAACTATAATTTATCACATTGGATTCCCTTATATCTGATTAGGTACTCAGTCATTGTTTTCATTTCATATTTTTAACAAAATATTCCATCCTATTAGTTCATATCGTCCCTAAATTGTATTTAGAAAATTGTTTATATGTTTTTCTACAATAGTGTAGCACAATCCCAAGGGATTACCTATATGGTGGGTAACTCCCTTCTTGATACAGACAGTTTTGATTTCTTCCCCTAACCCATTTCTCAATGTTATTTCATCATATTTTCATAATAATTAGAGAATCCATTTGGCGGATTGAGATAGAAATGTGACCGATGAACTTGTGTAAATTTTTTTGAATATTTGTGGCCATTCTATATTACATAGAGTAGTTCGGAGCATTTCTTCCAGGTACACATCATCTATATTTTAATTGTTTTATGGCTATATCAGTTCATTATCTACCATATTTTAAATATTTTTTAATTAATTGAATAGTTATCTTCCCCCATTCAATTCATTCGATCCATTCCAAATAAAATTTCGAATAATCATATATGTTATGTACCAAATGGGATAGATATACCCCTTGGGGAGAAGTATGGTGTGTTCTATATTTATACAGAAGTATGGGATGGCACTATAAGTACTATTCTACTGGAAAAATTATTTTCAAAATTGTGAAAGAAATGATAAGGAATGATATGATTATGAACTCTGTTATATCATTTAAAGTGTAGTTAAATTTTTTTCTATTTAGTAGTATATCATTGAAAAACACTATGAACCCAAACTATGTCCCATATTAATACATTCATGATAGTGTCTTCTCAATAAGGGAAATCATATAGACTATGGAGTATAACATATATATGTAGGGAAAAATAACATCCTGGGATAATATTCAATATTGGGATTCAATTGGCAGGTGGTGAAAAAACTGAGATTAAATTTTTTTTTTCTGATTTTCAACCCTATCATTATTTCATAAAATTATACATAGGTAGGGGTGGAATCCTAACCAGGTTGTATGATGAATAGACTATTCTGTTTTTTGGACAAACCATGTGCATCACAAACCCAATTCTCTATTCAACAATATACATGATCTATGACTCATGAGAACATTTGAGGATGTTTCCTGTTCCAGTAATAGTCATACCATTAGTTCTGATGTTTTTATTGTTGATGTTGGCCCATTTATATGAGAATTTCACAATATACCATTTTAGATAAGGGAATATGAAGCTCCCACAATTTTGTCATCATCAACTGAAACAATTGTTCCCCCTTCCAACATGCTTACTCTAGGAGTTTCAGAGGATTATACATAGTGATGGATAATATTGTAGTATATTCAAACATTGATCATTGTGACTCCCATAAAATAATTGCGTGATGAATAAAAAATTACTTTTTAACAATAATTATTAAGGATAAGGTGTAATTGACTGTCATCTATTATATGAAATATTAATCCAAATTTTACTGATTCAATGACAATTGTATTCTTATTTGAAGGGACTTCTCAATTACTATGAAAGGAATCAATTTAAAACTAATGAGTGGAACATCATATTCTCCTAAATATATTCATATGATAATATATAATATGAACAATCAAATTGATTCCTTGACTGCATGGATAGTGACACATGATGAAATTATATCTCATTCATGGTCAAATCATTCAAAATCATTATCACCATCGTCATTTGAAATTACTCACAAAATATTTGAGGATACCAATTCCATTATTTAGTCTCCCAATCATTTGAAAGAATTCAAAAAAGCAGGGCGGGCATCACATCAACACTCAATTGGAAATTCTCATCTAACACATCGAATATCATCTGATTTAATCTTTTTTTCGTCTAATTAATTGGTTTTTTTATGTAATCCACATAGAATAACTAGGATATACATAGTCCTCCATTTTCATCCTATCAATGAACATATATTTTGAACATAAAATATAAATATAAATTATTTTTTCATTCATGATGTGATGGATTTTATTTTTTCTACATGTATGGATTGAAAAAAAATATTCAGCATTCCTATAATATCTAGTATACATCAATTCATGTATTTGACATCATAAATCACAATAGATTTTACTTGAGAAATGATCCTAAATTCCCACAGACATGAGATTCCACATTTATATATATTATCTAGTATTATTGATATCATTTTATTAAAAAATAGAAAACATGTAAGGAATATCATTCCTATAGGGATAATTCAATGTATTTTACTGAATATATTGGTATTAATGAGCATATCATGATTTTTATACAGTGATATAGTGGATCACACAAAATTTGTATATTTTTATTTAATTTCAATATTTTTTGTTATTCATAATATATGGGATGTATTGGTAGGATGTATTAAGATTTTTCTCATATAACCCTCTTATATGGTTTTAATCTAAAATGTTTCGGTGCCTTTTCTATTATCGAGTTCCCAGTATTTCATGGACTACAAAAAGTGCACATATAATTATAAGATACATAGGATTTTACATGGATTAATTTATCATGATTTCAGCCTAGATTAAATTTTTTGTATAGTTGTCTTATAACTACACCATTACTGTGCTATAATTTAGGTTCTTCCAGATCATACATTTCTTCAAGTTGTTTATAGCCCTTTAACTCTAAATTTATTTTGTCATAGTTTAGTATACATAATCTCTAATGATATTTTGGGTAATATACCATTTTCATTACATCATTATATGTGAGATTCATTTTCAGTATTTATTGACATCTTTCTTGCTATTTAACATCACGTGGTAAGGTTATTTATAATGAAATTTAATGTCATACTATATAGTCTTCAAACACCATTATGGTTAATTTAATTCCTTATGTACTTAAAATATATTGTAGTTTAAAGTCTTGAAAAAATGAATTTATTGATGAATACTTAATTGGGAATACATTCAATATATGACCCAAATAACCATGAAAGGATGTGTCCAATCTTGCGGTTGTTAGGGCTTCCAATGTTTGTAATTCCTCTCCCACATGAAAAATATTCTTCTAGATGTAATGTAAAATCCATTATATGTTGATATCATGGTCAAAAAAAGGTGTCTTGACTCTTTTTCTAAGTTATTAAATATTTATAGGGGTAGCATATGCTATAGTTAAAATATTATAAATGTTTGATCTTCCTAATTATTCTGAATACTGGTGTCATTGTTCTGAACTGAGAAGTTGGAATATATTAATATTAAATTGGGTAAAAAAATTAGAGGATGTCCCAAAACACCATAATATGCTGGGATCCTCTACGTTGTTTTTAGGGATGATGAGGATCAAATCTCCATTCTAATAATGTTTATTATTCATTAGTTGTTAGTTCAATGATCTTATGAATCAATGTAATGGTAAAAATGTGATCAATAATCATTTCCATCTTCAATTAGTGATTTTTGAATACATGAACCACCTAATGATGAAGTTTGATATAGATCACAATCTTTCCATGAAGGGTTGTTGAACCATAGTGTAGTTTGTATTTTTATGGGGATACAAGGGACTTACACACTATGGTTTCAAATAATCTATAATTATCCATCAAAATCATCAACAATTGAGTTTTTCTTACTTATATTGAGAGAATGTAAAAAATATGCAGAGGTAAAATCTTTTTTATTATATCCCATAGAGTAGTTTTGTAAGGGTGTCTATAAATAATTTTATAATGATACTATTTGATGAATAGTGATATGGGACAATCAAACTTGGGATGACACAAAACACTCAAAGATCATTATTTCAACCACATATGTGTCAGGGATAACAAGGACTCGATATACCTTTTCGATGTTGAAGTTTTCATTTTAATGTAGTTGGTTCATATCTTGGAAGAATAAGAATGCATGGACAACCAAAAAAAGGCTCCATGGAAGAGAATTTTATTTACATGGTCTATGGATGTTTTTTGGTTGTCAATGGAAGGTATATGATTAAGTGTTATTTCAAGGAAACATAATATTTTTAGTGAATTTAAGAACTGTAAAAGTTGTTTTGTCGCTTAATGAACATGTAATCACTGTGAGGATACGTAGAAAATCATTACTCTTATGATTTCATAGACATGATTTTCTAGTAGTTATAGATTTAATTTTAATTGTTCTATAATCTTAGATCCTATGACATTTATTATAGGGTCAATAATACTCAGTTATTTTCATAATCTCTTGAGGTGATGTTATTAAATGAATTACATATGCATATTTCTCATTGTTGGAACACTTCAAACTGGAAATTAATTCCAAGGGCCCATGGTTAAAGTCACATTCTTTTGAAATGACAAGATGATTTAGAGAGATTTTGGATGACTAGATACCATAACCAGGAACTTTTCATACATAAGATTTATGACCTAGGATCTAATTTCAACCCGCACTAATTTAGGAATATAATGTCACGAGATTGGATCCAAAATTGTGGAATTAATTGGTTATTTTGGAAAACAAAACATATGAATGATATTGTTGCTGGAATAGGAACTCTTATCAAAATTGATCAATAAACCCTAAATACCAACCTAATACTTTTTTCTATAGTTATAGTTAAAATTAACTTAGATTTAATGCTTCCCAATATAAATAATTTCAGTTATAAGGAATACATAGATGAAATTAGAATTGAGTGTGAGATGAAACCTCCATTTTGAGACAATTTTATGTTAATTGGTCATAAAATTATAATTTCAGGCTGATTAGAAAACCATCAATTCAACCAATTGAAAATTATTTAATGGAAATAAGGTGAAATAGAGAAGACAAATCCCCAATGATGTATATACCTAAACCCCCATGAAGAAATCTGAAATATAGATAAAAAATCACACATCAGGACTCTCATAGGGGATACCTAGGGTATAGAATTGGAAGATATTGTTAAGAAAATGAAAACTCCATTAATGATCAAGGCCATGTAGATGAAATATAAAATCAGGATTTTAACACTATAGGGATATCCAACAAGAAGGAAGACTCTAATACATGTCAATCTGATCATACATTAAGTTCTACACATATCCAATATGCTGATCGTACCATGGGTAAGAGGGATAAAGCCCATGAACCAATGAAAAGAAACACATGCAGCACATGTGATGAAACCTTAAATAACTAGGATTTACATGGTTAAATTTTCTCACAAACTCTGGATGAGCACACACTACAGTTGGGTACGGGACAGATCAAGGAAACCATCAAAAAGATATCACTATTATATTAGGGATAAAGACTAAAACCACCAAAAATGACATAATTTCACTTCCACATGCTCAAAATACAATTTTTATTTTCTCTAAATATTATGACTCCACTGGCCATAATATCAAACATGGGAAACATATTACAAACCCAATTGCTCAATCCTCTATTTCTAAGGTGAATTATACTATTTACAACAATGTTGAATATGTTAAATCATTTATGGGAAATACACCCTCCCTACATGATACATTGCTAATACAGTAAATCACTATATAGACTATGTAGATGTAACCCTTGGAGGAAACTCAGGTGGAAACAAATAATGACTTACGTACAACCACTCCCACAAAAGAAAATTTCTCCGTTGACGTGTCTCAATATTTTGACAGTATTGACGATACTAACACTATGATCTAGTGTAAATAGCCTGCTATGATAAATTTTATGTTCATGAACATCACACCTGTAGTATCTCATTATTATACTACTTTGGAGACAAATAATGATCACAAAATGAAAGATAATTAATTAGTTTCTTCTCCTCTTTCAAATTCATCCTATTAGATCTCTTACCTAATCTGGGAAGCTGAATATAGTTCCTTTGTAAGATCCGGATGCGGTAGAATATGTTAAATATGTTATCACCCCCAGTAAATAACCCTAGGTTTATACAGGTAATGAATGACTCCATTGATCAGATGCATTGTTATCTCTCTGATATGGACCCTCTCAAATATAAAAATCCAGCCACATCAAAGCCTCTAGGTACAACAACTTCTCTATCAATAGATAGTATTAACTACTCCTAGAAATCAGGAAAATTTATTTCAAACCACAATACCAATTCATTGTAGTTATGTTCTAAGTGTTCCATAGACTCAAATTTGTGTGATCCATTAAATGAACCTAAAAAAGAAAAACCCATTCATATATAACCTTGAATAGGAACAATACACTAATAAAATGGACAGAAGAACTAATAGAAGTAATGGTTCTGGAAAAAATATGAAAAGGGTTTATAACACCAACCATTGTTTTATATGAATATCCATTTTTGTAATTGTCTGGATATTAGAAACTATGACACATTCATTATTTTAAAGAGAATGGTTTAACACTCATCATCCTTTTTTATTTACTTTATCTATGAATAAAATTTCTTTTTTCACTAAATACTCTCATTTATGTCAACACAATTATGTGTTTCCTAGTGAAATCAACAATAATCTCAATACTAACTCATTATGGTGTTTTTCAAACCTTCTTAAATAATATTACTATTTTCAATATTTATTATAGGATTTTTACATGAAACATTAATATAGATGGAACACATATTATCTACTCATTTTTTATACTATGAATAGATTCCAAGAATGGATAATTCACTACTATGATCTCTCAAATATTGTACCTATCATTAATGCACTCTAGTTAATTTTTTGATTCTCCAATTCCATTATCACCTAAACTAAAAATGTTGGACCCCCTCATGCTTCAATTTCCACAAGAGAATTTAAAACCTTGTTTGATGAAAATAATCTCATTTAAATCAACTTCTCTGGTTCGAAAAAAACATTGTATTGATGACATCATGAAAAATTATTTTCTTCTAATTTGGATAGAGCCATCACAATTTTCCATAGATTATATAAATTAGAAATTATCTCAAGAACCACCCTTAATAGTAAAAACACCAATCATCACCCAATATTGGTCAATGTCTCCACCAAAGTCATGAAATCCCATTTTCCATCTAGATTTAACAATGTTTTGTAGTCTGATGATAATTTCACTCATATCATCCAAAACTATTGGTCTTAAATGTTTCATAACAATGATTCCTTTGCATATAACCTCAAATTAAAGCATCTAAAACAAACTATAAAAAGTTCGTGAAGCTATAAAGCCAATAAAATTGACAATGACGTCATGCATGTTGAGAATGATCTCAATTATCCTCAAAACAAAAACACCAGATCTGATCTCAACATTGATCCAATTTATGAACTAAACATTGTGGTCAAGTTCAACTCCTTTCTCACATTTAATGAAAATGTGATAAAACAATAATTTAATGTTAAATGGATAACAGACCGTGATAGAAATACTAAATTCTATAAGTATCTTCAATGAATCGGTAGGCCTACATACCATTATCCTTTCTAATGTATGGGGACGAGCTCCTTGAAAATGAAGATGACATCAGTCATCATATAGTCTTATACTATGAAACAATATTTAATGTTCTAGATTTTAATAGATACCTCATTATTGTGGCCATTATTATAGAGATCGTCAATGAGGAAAACTCATTCCTTCTCATCATAATGCAACATCATGAAAACAATTACACTATATTTTGTCTGAGTCCAGATAGTTTTCCATTTTTTAATGTTTTCAATAATAGTTTCATCCAAAATTATTGGGATGTGATTCATACTGAGGTTTTTACCCATGAAAATTTATTTTTAAATGGGGTTCTCCCTCATGTAATTAACGCTGATATTCTCACCTTGATCTTGAATGTGGACAATTCCTCTGAGGTTCATCTATTTTGACCCATTTATATTATCAATACCATTTATAAAATCATCAAAAAACTCATAGATACTATAAATACCACTCTAAAATAAAAAAATTTCCATGGGTGCCAATTTGGATTTATAGGTGGTAGTCCAATTCTTGACTATATCTGTCTTGCCTCTATGTGTGTCATTAACATGAATGAAACAAACAGTTGTGGAAACATAGTTATTAAACTTGACATCAGAATTTTTTTTTGACAGTATGGACTGAAGCCTTATCTTCAATGTGCTTCTAGAATTTGGTTTTAGCTCCTATTTTATCACTACAATAAAAACTATCATTAAATCAGAATCTATCTCCATTTTGATTAATGGATCTCCCAAAGGCTATATTAAATGCACCAAATGTAACAGCCCGAGATTTTATGAAAAATATATTTTTTTTATTTCACTAATGTCTTGCGTTGTACGCTACACCAAAAGGAGCTTGCACAACACGCATCCTTGACATGCCTTGCATTACACGCAATCGCGACCTTCCTCGATAGCGTGTGTAGTACGCAATACCGAGTTTCACTAAACAACGATATGCTATTAAAATATTATTATAACTAGCAGTTATGAATAGTAATAACCACCTTTTAAAATTTTATAAATTTTAGCTCTCAAAATGGACTTCATTTTTGGATTCGGAATATCGAATTTAGCCTAAGGTGAAATTTTGGTACTTTTCGGATAACTTTCATATTCCGATGAATAGTGAAAATTACTAAATTTTAATTAAAAACAACTTTTTTAATAGAAATAATTAATAGTAATAAATTATTAATTTGAGTGGTTTTAAAGTATATTTAGAATATATTTTTACAATTTAATACAATGTTGGTCATTGGATGTAATTTCACATTTAAACTAGTTATAAACAAGTGTCAATCTTTTGATAGTTATTATCTCTTAAAAACACGCCTTTTGTTTAGACGACGGGAATTAATTTTTAAATTAATTAATGAAACTGATATGTTTTGAATTTGGTAAAATAGAAATCATTTTTGAGTTCATAATATCAAATATAGCTTAGGCATAATTTTTGGTATTTTTCTGAAAACTTTCAATTTTTGATGAATAGTGAAACCACTAAGTGGTAGGTTAAAAACTGAATTTTGCATAAAACTTAATTTTACCGCTTCTGTGAATGGAATTTCGAAATCCGATAGACACGGTTAATATCAAGGACTAAAATGTGGTTCAATGAGATGAAAATAATTTTTGGTGAATAGTAACTTTTTACCTTTTTTTACCACGATTAATAGTAAATAGGGTAACTAAGGGTAAATATTATATTACTATTACCCTAACACATGTCCTAATTCTATTGGATAAGTGGAATTCGACCAAAAACAACCTTATGAATAAAATATGACCATTTAGGCCCACTTGGATTAGATTAGGACATTTATTATTAATTTATTTAAAGAAGGGTTAAAAGAGTTAAAATCAAAGTTTATTTACTAAAATATTTTTAATATGGGGTTATACATAAGATAAATTCGACTATAAATATTCATTAGAAAGATAAAAAGATTTCCTACATAATGGTATTTTATTTGTAATTTTTAGACATTAAATAATTTAATTTATTTAGGACACAATGATGATGCAATAATTATTAATGAAATATTGACATAATTGATGTTATAAACACCAAAATAAATGTAATTTGAGACTTTTTATGAATTCCACTAATTTTCTAGGTTACTATGATATATTAGTGGTGATTTAATCAACTTGTTTCGAACATATATTTCTGTTATGACTTCCACAAAAATCATATATCAAATAGTGTCAAAATTGACACAAAATAGTTTTTAAATCAAATATTATATTATTAATTGTTATTTTATTCCTAAAAATCTAAGGTTCGTCCAAATGACTTAGATAAGGGTATATATATTAATAATAAACAATTTGGGGTTCGTTTGGCATGTTATAGTAAGTGTATTAACCATATAGTGAAAGAAAACAAAAAGACACGGTAAAAGTTAAATTATTTAACTTAGAGTTAAATCTAATTGATAAGGTTAAAATAATACCATAAACTTGTATAAATATTATTGGTTGATAGGATTTCGACCCATCCCCACTTTAGCTTCGAAATAAGACCCTTAGGAACCATTATAAACCGATTTTGACTTTAATATAAAATAATATTTTGAGATATTCCTAAGGTGCCCCTCTCCTCCCTTATAAAAGGACACCTCCTCCCCCTCCTCCTCACACCAATTTGAGCACTCAAGCTCGGCCAAACCCTGCCAAAATCTCTTCTCCACTTCCCTAAAAACATCCTAGAGGTTCTGGTCTTCCTCAAAGACCAATTTTAGTGCCCTAAGAGGAGGTCTTAAAGAGGCACTTCAAAGAAGAGGTAATTACCGTTACCAATTCTTTCATCTTTATTTCTTCTTCCACTTCTTCTTCTTAGGTTGTTTCATTATGAAGTAATAACATCAGTATCACTAATATACTGATATGTTATTATAAGTATGAAACAACCCTATTTCACCATCTATCCATCCTACGGAAAAAGAAATCATCGCGCGTGCGTACGTACGGAATACCGTCTCCACGATGTGGTGTAATCTATTTTCCACCACCACCTTACATGGATGGGTATAATCGTGTAAAGAATAATTATACATAGTTATTACAAAATAATATTGATTCTGATATATTGTATAATCCACTCCAATTCAATTCAATATTTATAGAAATGATATCATCGCTCGTGCGTACGTACGGACTACCGTCTCCACGACGCGATGAGATTCATTCTCCATGTTAACCATTTAAGAATGATTATAATGTATATATAAGAAATAATAATGAAATATATGACATTATAAAGATACTGGATTTATGTATATATATACATATGTATGTCATCTACTTACTTCCATTTCAAGACAGTAAGGAAAGGAAAACAGCGTTCATGCGTACGTACGGACTACCGTCTCCATGAATGGTGTTTTTCATTTTATTTATCTACCTATTATATATATATATATATATACTGAATATATATGATATATAAATCATATTTTATATTCTGGAAGTGAGTAAATCATAATATAAGTAATAATGATGTCAAGAACAACAAGTCAAAACACCTACGATAAATGAAACGATTTTACCCAAAACGCTTCTTTAACATGGAATTTACAAAATAACGGGTAATATAATGTCATATATGATATCATAACAATGAATATGATTCTGTAATAAGTCAATAACATGATGTAAATCATTATACAGGAGGTTCGGACACTTACAAAGCAAGTCGGACCTAAGGTAAGGGAAATATCACAATCTCATTTTTATCCGAGATTGTTTATTCGTAAGTATTTACTGGGGTGTATTTTATCATCCACATCCATGTTCCCTCAATATGTAATATTGTTTCCATCCACTTGCAATAGTTTAAATCCAATTTTACCCTTAGGTGAGTTTTTAGTAAAGAATATGAAATGAATCTTTTGTCGTTTTTCCGTATGACGTACTTTTTGACTTTTCCGACAAAAGTACGAAGAATGTTTTTTTTACTTATACAACATGAATGGATTTTTAAAACATTATTTCCAAGAAGATTCCTTTACAAGTTTTCAAGTTTATTTTTAATCAACTTCTTTTATTTTAAAGTCGTATGACATGCTATGAAAGGAAAAATGTTTTTGAAGAAGAAAGTATATTTTCCTCAAGAATGGAGTTCAAGTGTTTTATCAAAATTATTTTCCATCTAAGATAATAAAGGGGTTCTGTTTTTATACCTATTATTAAATTGATTTGATTATGTTGTAAGTGAATTATTTTTATGAAGTCATTTACCTTATATGATTTGTTTTATGATGCCATGATGTTTCATGAATCCCATATTTATTACATGTGTTATGCGATGATGTATGATTTATGATTTATGTGGCACACATAAGAAAGGATTCATTATAAGATTGGTGGGACCTATATCTCCCTCCAATGCATTGGGTAATGATTTTATATCTCATGAGATAGACATGGCTGAAATGGTAGGTTATACCAGTTCAGTGAAACAGGACTGAAACGAGGGTTACTCGATTCAGAAAGGGACTTTGTCCACTAAGATAGTCTTGGCAATGAGTCATGACTAACAAGAAATAATTTTCTATGATTATGTGTGCATGCCACAAAGTTTCAAGTTTCATGTTATGATTATGGGGATCTCATTTTCACTTCTATGATTTATCCCATGTTATGATATTATGAGCTCTTTTGCAGGTTACGATTTCCAAAAGCTATGTTCTTATGTATATGATGTGATTGATATTTCTTTTGTTTACCCTTACTGAGCATTTGAGCTCACCCTTTTATGTTTTCTTTTCCCCAGGATATAAAGAAAGGATTTTAGGTAAAAAAAAGGGAAGATCTTTATGGGAGATATTGAAGATCTTTCACCACGATTAGAAGATTACGTTCCGAGTTTCCAAAGACACTAAACTATTACGATCCTTGTGTGTGTGTTTTTGTTATGTACTAAGTATTCCGCAAAAGTAATGTAATGTCCATGTACGTCAGGCTTCGGGTCTCTACAGTTGGTATCAGAGGAAAGGTTTAGTCAACCTTTGGAAACTAGGATGCGAAAACGTTAGTGAGATCCCTAGAGATATTTCTAAGGTATGTCTAGGGATGTCCCTAGGGATAAGTATACGTATAGGTTATAGTAATAGAATTACGCTAACGATCATAGAATTAAACCTAAGATGTTGGATATTGAAGGTACTCCCCCTTTATTATGTTGTTTTCCCTAGCATGATTTTTGCCTCTCACACTATTCTTTTTGGGTTTTAGACGATGGCTGGAACCCGAAGGAACCGTGTTGATCAATGCAATGGACAATGCAATGATTGCCTTCCTGAACAAACAAATGTTATGGGAGATGGAGTGAAAAATCTTATTGCTATACTTACACAAGCTATGAATCATTCTGGACTTCCAAATGAGCAGATAAGGGAACAATATTCTATTGAGTCCTTCATGAGGCAACGTCCACCTTCTTTCAGTGGGTCTTCTGATCCACTTGCGGCTGAACAATGGATCAGTACTACTGAAAAGATATTTTCAGTTCTTCAATGTTCTGAACATGATAAAGTCATCTTAGCAGTATATCGTTTGGAAGGTGAATATGATCAATGGTGGAATCTTATCAAGAATACGAGGCCAAGAGATGAAATTGAGTCCATGGAATGGGACGATTTCAAGAACTTGTTTTTCAGTAAGTACTTCCCCCGTATTCTTCGAACAAAGATGGAGAAGGAGTTTCTTGAACTGAAGCAAAGGGACGATGAATCTGTTGGTACCTATGAAGCAAATTTTACAAGACTTGCAAGGTATGCTTCTGGAATTATCATCCAACCTGAAAGTAAAGTTGATCGATTTTTCAGTGGCTTAAAACCAAGTCTTCGAAGGGCATTAGCTATAAGAGACTTCAGTAGCTATGAAGAAATTGTGCGTTGTGCTATCAATGTAGAAATGGAAGTTGGTGTTACATATCCATCTCATGGTTTTGACAAGAAACGAAATATGGAGTTCAAGGAGAAATCTCAGAATAATGGTGAAAAGAAGATTAATGTTTCCTTATGCACAAAGTGTGGAAAGAAGCATGGTGGAGATTGTCTTAAAGGGACTAGAAAATGTTTTAAGTGTGGAAAAGAAGGTCATCGAGCAGCTGAGTGTCGAAGTAATGGAAAAAGGGTTTCTAATGATGTGAATAAAGCAAACACTGCAGAGAACGCACCGCCAACACTTCAATGCTTCATGTTCAAGGAAATGGGGCATTATGCTAATAATTTCCCTAATCCAAGGGTTAGTGATGATCAACATGAGCAACCAATGAAGGCAAAGGACAAAGGGAAATCACATGCGATCACTATTGGCAATGTTGAATATGACAACGATGTGGTGGAATGATTAAGTGTTTATGTAATGGGATTCCAAAATAATGATGTATCATTGAGTATTGAAATATTTATTGATGTGGTATTCAAAGTGATTGAGATATTTTTTTGGAAATAAGATGATATGCGCATAATGAAGACGAGAAAATGAAATGTTTAATAGTATTCATGAGATCATGATTGATATAAGGACTAAGTGATATCATGGTTTGGGTATATAGAATTTTGAGGATTTTGGTATGTGGAAAGTGTTAACTTTTAACTGCACTCAGGTTTTCACTAAGGTATTCAAGAGAATACACGATTAAGGACTTTGAATGATTGGAATGTGACCAACAAAACATATCTTATGATATATGGGGATCGACGATGGTATTAAATCTCTGGTAATTGTTTTCACTATATTATGAGAGTGGACTGCAGTATTATGGGTAAGCCTAAAGATTGGAATGGATTATGTTGGACATAAGTTAGTATTGTTTAAGGATAGAAGTTTTTTTTTCGATATTATTGATGGGATGTTATAGTAATATAGTTTTAGAAAAAGGACAACCTGCAGGACGGGCGACATCCCATCGCGTCGGACAAGGCTGTGGGAATCGAACCCACAACCGAAATGCGACTGGCCTTTATCGCCTACCACTGGCCTACAGGAAGTCCTTGTTTAGTAGAAACTAGTTTTATTATATTAAGCAGTATGATATATGAAGTATAAGTCCATTTTAGGAACCATATATGATTAATCCCACTATAGATCGACTTATGTATATAAATTTTGCTAACCTTTTGAGACAGATGGAATGACCCGTCATTCTATCACATGATCTGCTAACACTTCACGAATAACAAATTAAACTTCATTTATTTAAGAGATGAAGTGGAAATTGTTAAAGGCACGAACAACAGTGAGATTGTACCAAAATAAAGTAAGTATTTATTCTAATTCAAATTCTTTAACTTTAGGGAAATGATCTTGAAAACCAAAAATGTTGTCCTAGTTCTCTTATACCTGATGAATCAGATGGTACCTTAGATCGTCACAAATTTATGGATTTGTGATTACTGGCTTTTCCATAGCCATGTTCTCTACCACTCTCCATCAGAACATGATGGTTAGGTTTCTCTTCCATATCCATATTTTCACCTATGTGGAAACCCAGTGATTAGTTTATTTGGGTAATCGTTACATTTCATACTTTAGTTTTTAAAGCCAAGTTTTGGTATTCCTTTTTACGATGTGGGTTTCTATTAAAGAAACTTTCGAATAGTAAACCATTTATAACCCCGACGAATTTCGAGGGCGAAATTCATTTTAAGGGGGGTAGAATGTAACAACCCGAGATTTTATGAAAAATATATTTTTTTATTTCACTAATGTCTTGTGTTGTACTCTACACCAAAAGGAGCTTGCACAACACGCATCCTTGACTTGCCTTGCATTACACGCAATCGCGACCTTCCTCGATAGCGTGTGTAGTACGCAATACCGAGTTTCACTAAACAACGATATGCTATTAAAATATTATTATAACTAGCTATTATGAATAGTAATAACCACCTTTTAAAATTTTATAAATTTTAGCTCTCAAAATGGACTTCATTTTTGGATTCGGAGTATCGAATTTAGCCTAAGGTAAAATTTTGGTACTTTTCGGATAACTTTCATATTCCGACGAATAGTGAAAATTACTAAATTTTAATTAAAAACAACTTTTTTAATAGAAATAATTAATAGTAATAAATTATTAATTTGAGTGGTTTTAAAGTATATTTAGAATATATTTTTACAATTTAATACAATGTTGGTCATTGGATGTAATTTCACATTTAAACTAGTTATAAACAAGTGTCAATCTTTTGATAGTTATTATCAATTAAAAACACGCCTTTTGTTTAGACGACGGGAATTAATTTTTAAATTAATTAATGCAACTGATATGTTTTGAATTTGGTAAAATAGAAATCATTTTTGAGTTCATAATATCAAATATAGCTTAGGCCTAATTTTTGGTATTTTTCTGAAAACATTCAATTTTTGATGAATAGTGAAACCACTAAGTGGTAGGTTAAAAACTGAATTTTGCATAAAACTTAATTTTACCGCTTCTGTGAATGGAATTTCGAAAATCCGACAGACATGGTTAATATCAAGGACTAAAATGTGGTTCAATGAGATGAAAATAATTTTTGGTGAATAGTAACTTTTTACCTTTTTTTACCACGATTAATAGTAAATAGGGTAACTAAGGGTAAATATTATATTACTATTACCATAACACATGTCCTAATTCTATTGGATAAGTGTAATTCGACCAAAAACAACCTTATGAATAAAATATTACCATTTAGGCCCACTTGGATTAGATTAGAACATTTATTATTAATTTATTTAAAGAAGGGTTAAAAGAGTTAAAATCAAAGTTTATTTACTAAAACATTTTTAATATGGGGTTATACATAAGATAAATTCGACTATAAATATTCATTAGAAAGATAAAAAGCTTTCCTACATAATGGTATTTTATTTGTAATTTTTAGACATTAAATAATTTAATTTATTTGGGACACAATGATGATGCAGAAATTATCTTATTAATGAAATATTGACATAATTGATGTTATAAACACCAAACTAAATGTAATTTGAGACTTTTTATGAATTCCACTAATTTTGTAGGTTACTATGATATATTAGTGGTGATTGAATAAACTTGGTTCGAACATATAATTCTGTTATGACTTCCACAAAAATCATATATCAAATAGTGTCAAAATTGACACAAAATAGTTTTTAAATCAAATATTATATTATTAATTGTTATTTTATTCCTAAAAATCTAAGGTTCGGCCAAATGACCTAGATAAGGATATATATATTAATAATAAACAATTTGGGGTTCTTTTGGCATGTTATAGTAAGTGTATTAACCATATAGTGAAAGAAAACAAAAAGACACGGTAAAAGTTAAATTATTTAACTTAGAGTTAAATCTAATTGATAAGGTTAAAATAATACCCTAAACTTGTCTAAATCTTATTGGTTGATAGTATTTCGACCCATCCCCACTTTAGCTTCGAAATAAGACCCTTTGGATCCATTATAAACCGATTTTGACTTTAATATAAAATAATATTTTGAGATATTCCTAAGGTGCCCCTCTCCTCCCTTATAAAAGGACACCTCCTCCCCCTCCTCCTCACACCAATTTGAGCACTCAAGCTCGGCCAACCCCTGCCAAAATCTCTTCTCCACTTCCCTAAAAACATCCTAGAGGTTCTGGTCTTCCTCAATGACCAATTTTAGTGCCCTAAGAGGAGGTCTCAAAGAGGCACTTCAAAGAAGAGGTAATTACCGTTACCAATTCTTTCATCATTATTTCTTCTTCCACTTCTTCTTCTTAGGTTGTTTCATTATGAAGTAATAACATCAGTATCACTCATATACTGATATGTTATTATAAGTATGAAACAACCCTATTTCACCATCTATCCATCCTACGGAAAAAGAAATCACCGCGCGTGCGTACGTACGGAATACCGTCTCCACGTCGTGGTGTAATCTATTTTCCACCACCACCTTACATGGATGGGTATAATGGTGTAAAGAATAACTATACATAGTTATTACAACATCATATTGATTCTGATATATTGTATAATCCACTCCAATTCAATTCAATATTTATAGAAATGATATCATCGCTCCTGCGTACGTACGGACTACCGTCTCCACGACGCGATGAGATTCATTCTCCATGTTAACCATTTAAGAATGATTATAATGTATATATAAGAAATAATAATGAAATATATGACATTATAAAGCTACTGGATTTATGTATATATATACATATGTATGTCATCTACTTACTTCCATTTCAATACAATAAAGAAAGGAAAACAGCATTCATGCGTACGTACGGACTACCGTCTCCATGAACGGTGTTTTTCATTTTATTTATCTACCTATTATATATATATATATACTGAATATATATGATATATAAATCATATTTTATATTCTGGAAGTGAGTAAATCATGATATAAGTAATAATGATGTCAAGAACAACAAGTCAAAACACCTACGATAAATGAAACGATTTTACCCAAAACGCTTCTTTAACATGGAATTTAAAAAAGAACGGGTAATATAATGTCATATATGATATCATAACAATGAATATGATTCTGTAATAAGTCAATAACATGATTTAAATCATTATACAGGAGGTTCGGACACTTACAAAGCAAGTCGGACCTAAGGTAAGGGAAATATCACAATCTCATTTTTATCCG
The DNA here is from genome assembly GCA_963277665.1 of Viscum album. NCBI lineage: Eukaryota > Viridiplantae > Streptophyta > Magnoliopsida > Santalales > Viscaceae > Viscum > Viscum album. The sequence continues at coordinate 1,920,260,821 of OY728145.1, read as the reverse complement.
AGATTGTTTATTCGTAAGTATTTACTGGGGTGTATTTTATCATCCACATCCATGTTCCCTCAATATGTAATATTGTTTCCATCCACTTTCAATAGTTTAAATCCAATTTTACCCTTAGGTGAGTTTTTAGTAAAGAATATGAAAGGAATCTTTTGTCGTTTTTCCGTACGAGGTACTTTTTGACTTTTCCGACAAAAGTACGAAGAATGTTTTTTTTACTTATACGACATGAATGGATTTTTAAAACATTATTTCCAAGAAGCTTCCTTTACAAGTTTTCAAGTTTATTTTTAATCAACTTCTTTTATTTTAAAGTCGTATGACATGCTATGAAAGGAAAAATGTTTTTGAAGAAGAAAGGATATTTTCCTCAAGAATGGAGTTCAAGTGTTTTATCAAAATTATTTTCCATCTAAGATAATAAAGCGGTTCTGTTTTTATACCTATTATTACATTGATTTGATTATGTTGTAAGTGAATTATTTTTATGAAGTCATTTACCTTATATGATTTGTTTTATGATCTCATGATGTTTCATGAATCCCATTTTTATTACATGTGTTATGCGATGATGTATGATTTATGATTTATGTGGCACACATAAGAAAGGATTCATTATAAGATGGGTGGGACATATATCTCCCTCCAATGCATTGGGTAAAGATTTTATATCTCATGAGACAGACATGGCTGAAATGGTAGGTTATACCGGTTCAGTGAAACAGGACTGAAACGAGGGTTACTCGATTCAGAAAGGGACTTTGTCCACTAAGATAGTCTTGGCAATGAGTCATGACTAACAAGAAATAATTTTCTATGATTATGTGTGCATGCCACAAAGTTTCAAGTTTCATGTTATGATTATGGGGATCTCATTTTCATTTCTATGATTTATCCCATGTTATGATATTATGAGCTCTTTTGCAGGTTAAGATTTCCAAAAGCTATGTTCTTATGTATATGATGTGATTGATATTTCTTTTGTTTAGACTTACTGAGCATTTGAGCTCACCCTTTTATGTTTTCTTTTCCCCAGGATATAAAGAAATGTTTTTAGGTAAAAAAAGGGAAGATCTTTATGGGAGATATTGAAGATCTTTCACCACGATTAGAAGATTACGTTCCGAGTTTCCAAAGACACTAAACTATTACGATCCTTGTGTGTGTGTTTTTGTTATGTAATAAGTATTCCGCAAAAGTAATGTAATGTCCATGTACGTCAGGCTTCGGGTCTCTACACCAAAGGTGTCAGGAAAGGTTAAATCTTATCTTCATTTATCTTTATGATAACAGAAAACTACCTCAGTAGTTTGATCAACCATTTGGTGGTCCAAAATAAACCAAATCCCATCCATGTCTCTATGAGTTTTCAGGCTCATACTCATATTTTTTATGTGGGTGTCAACTTATTATTATATCAGGGTGATAAAAGAAACATACAAACCCAATAAAATTCACTCTCACATTATGATGATTTTTATGGTCAAACCATTATTTGGAACAAATCATGCATCTTATTTGGTTAGAACATTACTCACAACATAAAATGTAATATTATAAGTGACCTAGGGCTGAAAGAATGTATGATCCCTTTCACCTATCTCGGTATCCCAATCTATTAGGGAAAACCCAATTCTAGAAACATTGAGACTACTATTGACCATGTTCTAAATAAGTTATCTTCTTGGAAAGGAAAATCTATCCCCATGGTTGGTAGGACATGCCTTTTTAAATCAACAATTTTATCCAAGATGGTTTACTCAATGATGGTCTACAACTATCCAGTTAGTGTTTTCAAAATTAGGAACACCGCTATAAAAAATTTCATCTGGGTTAGTATAAATATTGAAAGAAAACTTGTCATTATTCTCATGCCAATTTATTCCATGCCCATTGAAAATTGTGGTATTTATATAAAAAATATAAAATACTTTAATTAAGCCCCATAAGAATGACTCACATGGAACCTCGTTCAGAATACTTCTGAATTTACTAACATTATCAAAAAAATATTTCATGACAAACTTGAAACATGAAATTATAATTTCATTTACTCTTCAATATGACCATCCATCAGATACTCCTTCACCAAAGTTATGAATAACTGCAGATTGAAGGTCTCTAGAGATTCCTCGATGAAATTCTATTGGGAGAACGAGACTGGAACACCCTAAATTTCCATGATACCTCCAGAATAAAACTATTGAAAACTCCAAAAACTCTATCAAAGATATTTTAAAATCTCAACAAGATCAATTGCTTGGTACTATCCTGAATTCCACTAATAACTACACATTCTCTTACAATAATTATTTCCTAATATGAAATCTTTCTCACGATCTTATGCTTGACTCAAATATTTTCTATGGTTATTATTTCTATAACTCTAAGAAGATTTTCAACAAGATAAAACATTTCAACAATATTGGGATAAAACCTTCGAGATTCAACCTTATGTAGAATATTTCTTACAATAGTGTTCCCACTATGATTTTCCTTCAATCATTTTCATTCTAGATCTCATATAAGTGATAAAATATGTAATAAACAATGAGAAGATGAAAACCACCTCTTTCTCTCACTTGATAATACTTATTCTCTTTAGATTATATTCTTGAAATTTTTGAGCAGATGTATTATTATTATTTATGTCGAATCTCAATTAAAGTAATGTGCAGATATGGAAAGCTCTGATAAAATTAAGATCCTCTTATTTACTATAGTGTCTATGCTCCACCATGTAATATGTTGTGTTTAGAAACCTATTATTCATAACATTTACTCACTCAATCAAGTTGATGGTCGGATGAGGATTTTTATTTCAATACATGAAGCTTCCTTGATTCAAAAGGGACATTGCAGCAACACCGTGCACAACAATGGGATCCTGAATTGTCTACAGATTAACAAATATTTTTGTCATCCACCCCACATTATGGTGCTGTTATGGATAGATCTTCTCCCTGGATAGATAAAAATCAATATTGATGGAACCTCTAAGGGAAACATTGGACCTTCTAGGTGTGGTTATGTCTTCATTAATCATTTCAGTTAGATTCTTGGTTGTTTCATGGGTAATTTTGGAATTTACACCTCCCTTGATGTGGAGAGGCTGAGTTTTATTCATGTTATTACCTTTTTCAAGCACATTAGATGAAAAAACCTCTGTATTGACTGTGACTCAATGACTATCGTATAAGCGATTTGGAATAGCATAACACATTTGGCTTGGCCAATAACTACCAGTTGGTTGGAATTCCCTCATTCACTTACCGATCATAATTATATCCTCACAAATGTTCATCAAGAATAAAATATGGTATTGGAAAATTATGATTGATTCATTTTGGGCTATGGAATCACACCCTTCTCATTCTATGAAAAATTGTACGGTAAAATTGTTTTGGGGATGACCCAAAACACTCTATAGAGATGAATTCCACCATAGTGAGGTTACAGATCATATTGATCTTAATTCCATTTATTCATGTTGAAAAAGTTGGTGTATAACTATAGGAACATATGTTGGAACTATACAAGGATATTGATTGTAAAACAGTTATTCCCATGAAGAATAGTTCCCTCTAACAAGTTCCATTGATGGCTTACTGTGACCCATGGTTATCAAAAATTGATTTTGGATTTATGGATTGACGGCTTAAAAGATGATAAAACATCTCCATAATATGTTAATCAAGGATCGGGAACTTGTGTCCTATTGATGATGAATGTGGTTATATAAAAAATTTCACATTTGAACATCATATAGTGTGGATGCATCTATTCTATAGTTTAACTTTTGGAAACAAGAATGGTATCCAAATTGATTCATGCCATGTGAAAATGTTGTTATTTTTTCTATTAAAATTAATTTGTTAAGGATATTTTAGTATAGTTTAATTTCATATAGTATGTTCATTTACAATTTACATTAATATCATTCTGTAAGTAAAAATTCTCTTATCTTTAATGTCAGGGAATTAATCCTTTTTTAGTGAAATAAAACAACATATAGTAATAATGTTGTTTCAATAATGATGTGTGATTTATTTAAATTTTAAAAATTCTCCTACTAGGTTTATGGGTATTATATGATCATTTTTTGATGTAGAAAACAATGGAAAATTAGTATTTAGATTAGTCACATGAGAGAGGGACTCAGTTAGATTTATGAATATGTGTACCCATATATAGTTAGTGTTCATTTTTATCATTTTATATGTTATGTATGAATATGGTATTGAATAGTTTTTTCCCATTATATAATGTGTTGGTTAGAATGAATTCATATGTAATTCTATTACAAAATATCCTCATGTAAGTCTAACTCATACTTAGGGATGTGGGAAATTTTCATGTTGATTATTGTAGATGGAACCATATTGAAGATATGGGTATCACTGTGTAAGCTTTTATGGATGGAATTATCCGACACATTATTCAAGAATAAAAAAAATATCTATAATTGTCTAACCCAGTTGTAGAAGGGTGAATATTTCCAATTTATTGTTGTATCTAGAACAAATACTAGAGTTCATTGAATCACAATGTGTCTTTTAAGGCCATGAATCAATATATAAATAATTATAAATGAAGAAACATTATATATATGTATGTACATTCTGTAGAGGGGGCACTATTCTAGGTGATTGTTTATTATTGAACAAGATATTATATATTAGGGAATCACTACATATTTATGATTGATGGAATAAAACCACTGATAGTTCTGTAAAAAAATATAGTTTAACATCACAGAAATAACAGGTAGGTTCTTCCATTATTAAAATAAAATATTATTTCTAGAACCATGATAGGGAAATATGGGGGTTCGTACATATCATTAAATGGATGGAATCATTACACATGTAGTTATTGAATGTATTTATGGTGGGATACCAACACTAATAAAATAGGAAATCTCGGTGATTTCCATGATATTGTGTAGTTTTATGTAACACAAGAGACTTCAACAGTGTAGTTTAAGGTCATGAAGAAATGATTTAGAGTATTCCTTTTTATTTTCTTACATCCTAGACTATTCTACACCTCACAAGATATGATATGCCTAAATCATTCATGGAAGCCTTTAGTTGAGTTCCAATTCCCCCAATAATAATGTTTAGTGTGAGAAACAAGGAATTAAAAAATTTTCATTCATAATATTTATTCATTTAGAGTAAGTATAGGGATATTTTGTATAATGGGGTGTCATGACCATGATATAGAATCTAGTTTTCAATATATATCTCTTTGGATTAACAATCTAGTCGAAAATTTTTCAGGAAAACGATTGACATTAGTATCATACAGTGAGGAAATAATTATTTTTTAACATCATATAAGAAATAAAAAAAGGAGAGTTGACAAGAAGTAAGATGAATATTGTGGATGTGACTAAGAATAGTGGTTTAGTAAACACTATGTACCCTATGATGGAATGTATTAGTACATATTTGGTTTTAGGAAAAAATATTGTTTAGTATCGTGCATATATAAAATAGACCATGCAATTTAAATGACTTCTAATTAGGATGTGCCTCACTTGATAAGGAATACAATGATTTCACAGGGCTTCAAAAAATGATGCCATAGGATTGGAAATAAAATATTGTGGTCAGGCCCATTATTTTTGTTTTACGATTCACTATGTGTCCAGTAGTTATAGGAATAAATCCACTTTCAGTTCATGGATATGTAATTTATTTTGTTGATTTGACTCTTGTGCATAGTTAAGGTCCTATCAGTTTTCATTTGAAATGATCTACAATGTGTGTGGTGAATAATTGGTGAGCTGATTCATCCCATGCAGTTTAACATCATGTGGTTAGGGAATGAGATGTAATGTAGTTTAATGTATTACTACTAAGAACCTCTTTATATTGTTAAACATCATCTGGTTCGGATTTTTTTTTGTAGTTTACCCTCATATGACTAGGATGAGGAATTCTTAAAGGTATAGTTTGAATAGTATTTCTTATGAAACCAATCATTGGATGTGGGAGGGACATGTTCCCTCCTCATTATTCCCTATATATATGAACTGTTGTATAATATGACATGTATAATATAAGGACCATTCAATCTTGGTTTACGATTATGATTATTTTATCCTAGTATCATTTTTGTTCTAAGATATAATAACAATTATCATTGAAATAATGAGTAGATTCTTACCATTCTATTGAAGGATTATGCATTCCATGTTTGGTTGACATTACAGGTTTGGAATGGATGAAACATTTCCTCATCAATCCTACTTCATCAATTCTTATTTCAGATTCATCCCATTTTAATGGAAATTAAAAGAAAAATATTTGTATGAAGGGAAACTATAAATCTATGGGTATCAATAACATACTCCCATACAGTAATGAATCGGGAATAACTTGTGAAGCTATGTTCATGGTAGTACGGTAGGCCAATAAAAATGGAGGATCAATTCCTTTAAGGACATGTTTTCTTTATTCAAACTTTTATGGAGTATATTTCATATAGTCATATTAATGAAATCTCTTTCATAAATTTATAACACAAGATTTTTGGATATTTATTAGGACTAGATGTAACGCACCTTATATTGATTCATCAATTCAATAGAACAAAATTTGGTATAATTATCCGTCAAAATGATGTGGTGGTGTCTGAAACCCATGATGATATTGGAAATAATGACGTTGGTTATATTCTTCTTCATCCCTCATATATTGGTATTTCCTCAAACCAATTAGAAATTATATTGGTAGAATAGTATATGTAGTTATGATTTTTAAATGTGAATGGGGGTATATATTTAAATAAATCATTCCCCATAAAAAATAGAATGAAATATTTAGTTGTATATTTTAATTATAACTATTGATATATTATATTTACGAAAAAAAATTAATTGAATGAAATTTCCAATTGAATTCATCAAAGTCCTATACCATCAAATTTAGTTGTAACATAAAATATTTATACGGTGGGAGAGCCCGGTCCTTGAATAATCGACATTGAACGAGCCTATACATGCATCTTCCATGACCATTTAAATATCTCATTTTTTTCATGCATCGGAGGAAGATTATGATGAATCAAATAATTTAGAGGCCTTACGTCATAATTATCATATCTAAATTGTTAATGCTCACATATTCATTTAAAATATGTTCCCTTCCATCTTGGCCTATAGGGAGACAACCATTTTGGAGAAAATTGATTATCGACTCCATCTATATAGGTGTGGAAAAAGATTTATCATGCTTTAGGTGGTGTTAACCTCTATGATTTCTTACATGTTACAATGTATGATTGATTATTCCATCATTCTGTTCAAAATGTGAATATTTTCATACTCTAGATCAATGATGGTGATGACTATGGTTTCATTAGACAATGTTTCATCTATATAACTCTTTGATTGGGTGACAAGATTTAACATGCTATCAGAAGACAACTCTATAATTAGTCGTTTGTCATATTTAATGAGAGGGTACAATTATTCTTTTTCATTCATATGAACCATTAAACGTCTTTATCACCACATCTATATCCCATTTGATGTTCAGGTACACAATTTTTAGATGTCAGGCCCGTTCCATGATAACGATCATGACTTTGAATTTAGTTTCAATTATCTAATGGCCTTAAGATATTGAGATTGATTTTCGTGAAAAATATTGTCTATAAAAAAAATTCTATTTTTCACCTAAATTTATTTTTTTGATTCTTTCACATTATGGTAGGTCTTTGACATGAAAAATAAAAATAAATCTCCAACACTCGGGAATTTCCATGTACAAGAAATCATCACCATCCATATGTTTAGTGCCCTATGTTGTACATTCCATAGGGGATGTGTCTCAAGGACATCAAAATGGACATCTCAATCACTAAAATTTATAAAGAGACTGTAATTTCATACTTTTATATGATAATGAAATATAATTCCAAATTCGAGGTCACCTTAAGATGAATATGGATAATAATGAACATGTCTATGTGAGAGACCAATTTTATTTTTTGGAGTTTACTGTAATTACATAAATTTTTCCATACAATTATGATTTATAAGAATTTATTCTCTCCCTCGTAATATGAGGCCTAACTTCCATTCATCATTTAGATGAACATGTAGATACTATTCACAATGCTAGCATTATTTTTATGTCTGACAATAGTTCCATGTTTTCATTCCTCATTTTCTTGATATATGATGAGTGTATTCACATCCCCTAGATCCATCATATATTTTTGGTGTAGAAGTTACTACTTTAGAATTTTGATGGATTATTAGAAATCGTCATAAAATTAGAAGGTCATTACCATATTCATTGTCATAGTGATAGGGAAGGATTGGTAGCTGTGTTTTCTATGAAATGCTGAATATAAGTGATGTAAACTTGGATCCCCCTATGTTCATTGATATTTTAAGGGTTTAAATTATTATATTTTAACTTGTATTTAATGGGACTTCTTCTATGATGTTGTGGTGTATTATGAATCTGAAAAATTTCCTTAACATTACCAGGAATTAAAATTTCAAAAGATTCCTATTCACTCCTTTCTTCTAAATCATATTTAACGTACTTCAAATATGTGCGATATGGTCATGCCATTATAGGTAATTGATCACCATTTCCTCAAAATAAAATTGTCTATTTCATCATAATATGGGTTAAAATTATTTGGTTCATGTTGAATTGATAAATAGAACTAGTATTATTTAATCTATGGTGAATGAATAGATCATCAGATAACTACTGGGGTGCTTTGATGGTAGTAACTACCTATTCCTCATGGGCCGTCATTATTTTACTGTACCCTAAATACCCATCCGTGAAGGAAAGTTTTTAAAATAATGTATTTTACATGATTAAGAGTTATGAGATATGTAATGAAAATAATTCCATAAAAAATTGTTTATTATGGACTCTGAATTCAATGTTGACCATTTTCATCCCATTATTTTGTCTAATAATGATTATTTTGGATAGAAATATATGTTATTTCATGTCATGGAAAAATTTGGAATTTAGTACTTTTTTAACATCCTCCCCTACAATTATATCATAATGTTGGGTGAATCCTCCTATCATCTAATTGGAAACCACCATATCAATCACGTAATCCTAGAGAGTGAAAATCTACATGTGGGGTTAGTCTATGGTTTTTGGTATAATTCTATGTAAAGACACATAAATGTTGATTTGGAAATGTATTGTATTTATATTTATTATAGAGAGGCATGGATTCAATAATTAGAATTGGCCATGGATCTTATTCTATAACTAGATTTATGATTTTTATGTCATCATTGGTAGTAGAGATTCCATCCTCATATATGGGAGGGGAAATTTTGAGGTTATATAGTTCTTATTACCCCTCTGATTACATAATACAATTTTGATAATTGGTAGTTAGTCTAAGGAAATATCATTCACCGTGAATATGAAAAAGAAAAATTGAAGAGTTATTGTTATACTCTTACTATAGGGTCATTAAGATATGTAGAACATCCCATAAATGTTTTTTTCTCATCCCATTAATAGAATCATACATATGTATTTGATATATCATAAGTCTAATGGAGAGAACTGTCATAATGTAGTATGTATAAAATTCAAACGATATGGTATTTCAAACGTTGATGCACTTTTTAATGTAATGACATAGGGAAATGAATACAATTCCTTTGGAGAAGGAATTTATATTTAGTATCCTTCATGATGACCAGGAACTTAGTGTTATATTTGAGATCCCAAATTTCAAATTTTGGTCCCACAAAACCAATAATACTTTACAACCTCTTATTATACCCTTTAATGTCCATTTTTGTGGGATATAAGTCCGCTTCAATATATCTCAAATATTGATGGTCCAAATTTGGTTTAAGAATGATACTGACACCATCAAAAATCATCTTCTTTTGGATATGGATATAATCATGTCATCTAAAAACATAAATGGGTTTTATATGTTCATATATTGCCTCTTCTTGATCATTCTATCTGTATGAGTTTGTGATGTGGAATTCCGATGACATTATCTCCAATGGATAAACTTTGGTTGTAGTGACATCTGTCTTAAAAACAAATTGGATCTGGAGGGCTTCCATGATTTCCTCTAATTTAATTTTTAATGACAGTGATCACCCACGATATGGTGATTGGTTGGGAATCTGTCAACTATTTAAGAATGATGCATCTTTGTGACAGATGTAAGTGCATCAAGAGGTAACATTTCTCATTATAATAAAACCTTAGGGATATGGAATTTGACGTAGAGAGTCTTGGTGACCCTGAAAAGTTTAATGGATAATATTTTACCATTGGAATAGATTGCGGGATACTTCTCCCATGTCATGGGTGACTAGAAAATAACACCCCTTCATGATGGTTATGTTATATGATTAAGAATGGAAAACCATTAGAGTGTTTTGTGATTCATACCCGTCTTTTTAATAAATTATATTGTTCTTTCCCATGGGAAAATATATATATATTTCTTCTGAGTATACAAGGATGAAAAATTGGTCTATCCCACACCCGTGTTGTCGACTATATCCTTGACCCATGTTCCTTCAGCCTCGGTATCCCCATTCAAGTATGAGAACTCACTCTAAAAATAATTTTCATCATCAAAGATTTTTTTTCATGTGTATCATGTTAATATATCCAATGATGAAATATTCCTAAAATGTGGGTTCCACATAGAGGGTGATTCCCATGTTTCTAAAATCACCAGGATGGAATATGTAAGAGTAAATGCTTGCATTAGAGGGGAATATGACTCTATATCTTGTATACATTATTCTATTAGATGCCCGAGTTCACCTGTGGGAGGCATATTTTATGTCACATAACTAGAATACAGTCCCAGAAGATTTTTTTGATGTCAATACTCATGGAACCATTAACATTAATAATTATTCATCGATTCATCCAAAATATAAGGTCATCTGATGTCTACTAGAATGTTATTTCAAATTACCATCTTCTTCAGTGTGGGAAATGTTTACTCACATCACCTATGATAATTATTTATTAAAACTCTATTTTTATTCATTTTTAATTCTCTATAAGATGTATCTGAAAATGAAACATTCCGGGATATTGTATTATTGCTATCTATGTAAATGGAAGTATTTAAGAAAATAAATGTGGTTGTCCCAAATATGTTTCCTATGCTCTAGATACATGAGTATGTTATTTCCTTTGGTTGTGTGGAAATATTAGGGAAAATTCTCATTTCAAAATGTGAATGATTGAATCATCTATTCCTTAAATTCTAGGAAATCATGATCAGTTTTCACTACATATAGAGGGATATTTTTATACTAATTTTCATGATATGATGTGTAGGGAGATGAGTGACATTCATTGGTGTATAAATGGTTAGTTTTACAATTTTGACGGAAATAGTGGCAGTATTCTCCTTGATGATCTTTTTCCCTTGTTCTTAGGGCATGATTTGAGAGTTAACATGATTCCTCTTGCAGTAGACTTCTAAATGTAGATCTGTTTGGAATTTCGCAGAATCCCCAAATATACATTATCAGGATAAGATGTTTACGTAGCCCATCAAAATTATTTTCATCACAATTTTCAGTAATTTTATACCGTGGGAGATTGATGTTGTGTTAATAGATAATCAATTTCTATTTGGGCCTAATGTCGTACACCATCTTCTTTTGGGGTCTTATGTTGATTATCATGTTGAAATTTTCTATTTTCCTTTAGTACAATGAGGAACTGATAAAGTAACTAAATAAAAATGTATTATCATCCAGCAAAAAAATCCTACTAGATGGATGGAATTGTAAAAAAAGGTTGGCCCTATCAGATTCCTCAAAAAAACTCTTCATCTTGGCTACCACATACTGATCTCTAGGGTCATTCTTGGACTACATCGAGACCCCATATGGGTGAGATGATGTTTTAGATCCCCCACATTGTCAATGTTATTGAAGGAATGATTTCCAAATTGGGAAGTGGAAATGTTCCACCCACCCATTTGGGATATTGATTCTTCCCATGCCATGTGGGTATGTAATGACATACATGGCTTCCATTCAACTAAACACATACATAATGGAACTAAAAGGTCTATAACAACTATTGACTATGACACATAGTTTCTACACGGAGTGGGTTTGACATGATGATATGACCTTTTTTTCTTCTCCTGGTGATTAAGGTTCTATGTAAATGCTAAATGATCACCCTATATACTGAAATGATATTTTTGTAAATGATGGAAGTCACCCTCGTGTTCAACTTACCCATTTATCTATATTATCTTCCTAGATTCTGATCTTGTTTACCACTTAGATGCCTTTTTTGAAGGAGGACGAGATCATTCTTGTTCTACGAGTGGATAGATATTCACCTCACTAAAAAGATGAATCCCCTTGAAAATTATTATCCTATGTTGCTCCTCATTAAGTGTTATGATATTTTTAATCTCAATATCATATTGTCTGACCTACTACTCCATGGAATTAATTTCATATCTTATTTGGTTTGATTATTATGTAGCCACACATTTTCCTTTATCTTTATATATTTTCATATTTATATGTGGAAAATAAATATTTAGATTTACCAGATTTTGGATTCTCCAATGGTTATAGGAACATGCACCCTTAGTTGTTACATCCAAACCCTCCCCTCAAAAAATATTTTCCATATTTCATTCCTCTTCATTTGAATCTGAATCCCTATTATCAGTAGTATTGATTATGAAAATATTCACAAAGATGTTTTGGAAAATTATTTTTGTCCGATTATTCTGATCATAATAGGTTGGTACATCACTTTGTGTATATGGATTGTATCTCAAACCTATAGACAATTTGGATCATTTTTTCATACACCCCATATGGGGTATCATTTCATTCCTTATACAATCCTTATATACTAGTCTGTTATTGGTGAAATTGATGCAGATTGTTGTTGTGTTTTATAAATTTCTAAAATATAATAGAGGCTTTTATTATTATTGGAAAAGAGATGGGAATCATACTGTTTGTATTTACATGTCATATAAAATAGAAATATTATCTCCACTCTGATAATAAGTTTGAATCATCACCCATCCCTATGGGTTAGAAACTATTTAAGGAATCATTTCTCATTTTTTGATCATATTTTCAGGTATTTAATAGTTCCAGTAAATAATAATAATGTTACAAGGAAGGATATTTTGATATAAATTCTCCCATCATAATGGATGTGGGTTGATCTAGAAATTTTTTTTATTTCCCTTTTACCCTATCAGGTATTGATGAAGCGGGTGATAGGGACTGAGATAAAAATTACACCAGCCTAGTGGGTTAGGGTTTATTTCTTCTTAATAATGATATGTATCGAATCCACAAATTATTTATAACCCAATGAATTGGGGAAGATGTTAATATTCGGTAGTTAATGTTTACTGTTCACTCTTGTATTGCTAATATAGATGCTTCTACTTTGACTCAATATATTTTGTAAAACTATGCTCATATATAGGATGAGTGAACTAAAAGCCCAAGATGTGAGTCATTTTCTATGGGATTTTTTTCTATAATATCATATTTGGATTATGTGTCTAAAATCTGTTCCCATCACTTTATGGGTGCATGTTTAATGATTTGTTGGAGCGCCCCCCCCCCCATAGTTCCTGATGTACTAGCATCATTAATGTTGGGGTATTTATTTATAGAGACAAACTCACTTGTGCATTAAGTGTAGTGCTAATTTATTTGATTTCTATGAAATTAAATAATGTATTTTATGTGGATATATGTTGTTATTGGATTTTTGGGATGAAAAATTCCCTATAATTTCCCCATCATTAGATAAAAATAAATTAGAAAGCTTAAATGTTCAAATTTCAAAGAGTTTTATGGTAATAGTGGTAAAAAGGTCATTTATTTTCAATGTGGTTTACCATTAAGGGGTCCCAATATGAATAGATAACATATATTCATTGAAATAGAATTATTATTTTAGTTTTATAAAGATGATCCTCATATACTATAAAAGTTTGGTGTATGGATTGCAATTTCTAATCAGTTTCCCATATATATTGTCATTGGTAATAATTTCACACCTTCCCTAGATCTTCTAGGATGCCATAATCAGAAGAAGAAAGTGGATAAAATATTTATATGATGTTTTTTCCAACTAACTATATCCATATTTAAATTTTGGATACCTTTTAATTATAATTTCATACCCTGACTTGTTTACAACAAATAAATGACCTCATAGGGTCACTTGCTGTCCGTGGGGACAGTTTTCCTGTTGGTGATGTGGAACTATATACTGTTTACAAGGTTTTTTCATGAACATATCTATACATGGGAATATGTATTTGTAGAACCACTCAATATAATGGTTTCTGGGATATGGGATGATATTTTTCCTAACAGAGATTTCACTTTTTGGTGGTTAACTATATAGGAGGTCAGGATTACAGTCCATATGATCCATCTCCGCACTAAAATGGGGATGAATTTTAATGGTAGTAATATCCTAATATATTTATTGAAGTGTTGGAGGTACCATGGGGTTTAAAGAATGTGTTTTTAACTTCCTCTTGGAAACAATAATTGAGTATTATTGGTATTGATCCTCATTCTACATCATGGTAGGAAATTGAAAACCTGCTTTGGGGGTAGTATAAGACTATAATCCTATTTTTTTATGGTTTCTGGATTAATTAGTATATTTCTAATGTTTCAGGAGGTTGAGTCTAATTCATAAAAACTACTAGAGTGTTTTATGTGTCTCTTCATTGTCGGTAGGAAAATGATCCTTTCTTTAGGTGGTGTTCAAAATATTTCATTCAACAAAAGATAAAGAGGTGTATGAGCGAAATTCCTATATACAATTCCTTATATAATATTTTATCATACCCTCTTGATGACGTAAGAGAAACCATTCTCTATATGTATTGAATCTTAATGATAATAGTGATGTTGCTCTTCATTAGATTTAGCGATGTGATCCTGGATTCCATGATAAAATTGAATATAATATTTATTTTAACTAATAGAAATATTATTCTTTCATGGGGCATGTGACACTATAACCTGGTAGGCCCAAGATATTTAGTTTATATGAGCTGGATTGTATTCCATTAGAGTATATCACTTAAACATTTTGCAATGATCATGTGCATGTTCTAAGGCATTTAATTCTAATAGATGGTGAGACTCCACTGGAATGGAAATATGATCCTTGTCTGGATCCATTAGAAAACGTCCCCATTCTTTATTGACAACATTTGAGCATGTCCAATAGAATGATCTACACACATATTTTCATCATTGGTTGAAATTGGAATATGATCTCGTTATGGTGCCTATTCATTTAATAAAAAATATGCTTAATCCCCTATACTGGAGAAAGAATGTGAGATTTTTCTAGAGATGAATATTTATTATATTTGTATGTGTGTTGTGCTTCCCTGTATTTTAAGATGGGAATATGTGCATATCCTTGAATCTATACTAATTTTAGAACTTTCTAAAAGAGTTATTCCTCTAATTATAGAATTTAGTGTTATTTTAGCATATTCTGTGGTGGAATGTAGGTGTTCACATTTTTTTCTACAATTTTTACTATATGATATCTTAGATCGATGAAGGGATAAGAGTCCAATTATATACTCTTTATTTTTCTAGAATATCTTGAATGGAATTTCGTATAGTGGAAGGTATATGAGCACCCGTCATGTTTATTGTACGGATATGACTACAAATTTATTCATAGTGGTTTGTGATATGAGACACCTCACCTGTTTCCACTAGAATATTCTACTGGGATACATTTGTGGAATCAGGGATATGAGACCACTCTATGTTACCCAATTAGTTACAAGATGGATGTGCCTTATTTCCCTATAATTTTATTCTGAGAAGGAATCTTTTTTAGTTGGTTCCCTCATCAACATGTTGTGGGATACATGTGGAGTTGATCTTTTGAAAATTGTTAACATGATCCATACTCGAGGGATCATAAACCAAATGGGTTTTTATTTTTCTCCTTGAATAACCATCTTCAGACCCCATTGGATGTTATTTCAACTCATTATATAGAATAATTGATTCTTTTAGAGTTTTCTATAATAATGACTATCTTTAAAACATATTTCATTGAATGATATGGATTTTTCAGTTTCAAAGTTTGGATAACAAAAAATGTAGACTCATGGTTGGAGATTTTATCATGTTTGTGGTATACCAATACCATTTCCTTCACTAATAGAAGCACATTTTTTCGAGAAATTAAAGTCATTATATTTAAAAAGGGTGGTAGATGAAACTTTTTTTCCACAAAAGTGTCTAGATAAAGACATTATTATGGTTCAGGTGTTACATATGGATCAATATCATAGGTCTTGAATATAATTTGGAATATGGTCAGTAATTAGTTCATTATTGTAGGCCTGATTCATGTTCATTTATATATTCACTTGTGAAATATTTTTCCATTTTTAGTTTTGGATGAACCATTTTTCTCACATAGCACTTTCATAGTTGGGATTGACTATTTTTGTGATAACTTCTATCATATTTGGTTAGTCATTTATATTTTTTACATTAGTGATTCAAAGATGGTTCACCAACTGTTCATTGTAAATTAGTAAATGGTCTATCCATATGGTCTGACTGAAGTTTTTTTTAATGTGTGTCACAATTCATCAGATTGGTTTTAACATTTTCACCTATAAAAGAAAAATTCATATGTTCCCACAAGAATAACTAAATAAATACCTACATACAATATGAAGGAATTAATTTAGGGTTTAAAACCCAATGACACAATAAAACCCACATTTTTCAATGGAATGTGAGTTTAGTCTCACCAAACCCATTTTTGGGGGAATTGGTTCATACTCAAGGACTCTTTAATAGATTTGAGATATGTTCATGAATATATTCCGAACACAAATACGGATGTAGTTACCCAATCATAACAATCAATGGTTGGAACATTTTCTATTTAAATAAGGTTTTTAAGGTTCCCATCTGTCTATATCTATGGTTGTTCATCTATTTTTAATGAATAATTTGATCCTTATATTTTAAATCCATATAACCAGGAACTGTAGAGTTTATTGTAATACAGTAGGTGATTAATATTACAATGATGGTCTTTATAGGAACCCTCACATTTCAAAAAATAATATTACACAACATTTGAAAAATAATAAATACATTATAAAAACAAGAACCCAAAAACCATATTAGTAAAGTTCAATTTTTTTCATGGAAACATAATCACTGGTACATATTTGAGATAATCTATATACCACTATGTTATTCTTTACAAGAACCCTTATTAGACATAACAAACAGAAAACCTATATTCATAATTGGGGAACAGAATCAAGAAAAATGTTGAGTAAATATTCTATGTAAAGGAAA
This sequence comes from Viscum album, assembly GCA_963277665.1. Lineage (NCBI taxonomy): Eukaryota > Viridiplantae > Streptophyta > Magnoliopsida > Santalales > Viscaceae > Viscum > Viscum album. The sequence continues at coordinate 1,920,243,417 of OY728145.1, read as the reverse complement.
ACAAGGGAGACATGCATGAATAATCAAGAAAATTAGGGATTGAGAACATGATCATGAAAATTTATGATCAAGCCTCATATATCAAATATCATAATAAAAGAATCATTTAATAAATATCGGAAGTTGAAAATATATAAATCATTAGGAAGTAATGAATTTTATCAATGAAATCATTGCATAATAATTAAACCAAGAATTGTGGAAGATAGGTAAGCATATAATATTATTTCAATAGTATCAATTCCATCAATTAAAATAAAATATTTTTAGTATTTATTCACTCCCCATACCATCGTGGAAGTAATGGGTCCCTACAATGGCCATCTTTGTAGAATTAGTTCACACCCCATACCATATTTAATGTAATGGTTCACCCCCATATTCATCTTAGTAACATGGGTTCCCTCGTCATACCATCTTGGTAGTCAAATTTCACTCCCATGTCATTCATAATTGTAATGGATTACTCCAATGTACATATTAGTCTATCTCATGATATATAAATTAGTACCCAATAAAATGGAGGGATATAAAAGTCCAACCAATATTATAATGAAATCATACATACATATTCCACAAAATAAAAAACAATTGTATCACAACCCAAGAAATGAAATATGAGTAATAAAATGTTTATAATATCATAAATTTGGTAAATGGTAGAATTCGTAATAATTTTAAAAGAATAGTTTGTTAATGTAATATGGTTTCAATATAATATAACTTATGGAAGAAAATTGGGTTCCATTATCATAATTATATCAAAACATCAACAATAAATCGAATAATATGAATGTAGCCTTTTTATTATTTACAAGAATGTAATGAGTAAAAAAATAGATGATATCATAGATTGAAAATTACACAGAACAATATTATTAAATAATTTCTTGCGAAAAAAATATTTTATTGTTAGAAAAAATTTCTCTAAAACATAAAACCATTTGAAACCCATTTCTTTTAAAAAATATTTGAGAACGTGGAAATAATTCTTGATAACAATTTAAAAACATATTTCCCTAAAAATTTATAAATTAATCATGAAATGATTTTGGAAGATATTTCCCTTGAAAACCTATAAAATAACCATGAAAACATTTTGAATACAATTTTCAAAGTATACCTATAAAATATGCTAGAAATAATTTTGAAAAATATTTTCCTTAAAATATTATAAAATATGCCTGAAATTTTTTTGAGAAACATTGACCTTTAAAACATATTAAATAATATTGAAAACATTTTGAAAACCATTTTCCATAAATGATTATAAAATTATATCAAAGACATTTTCAAAAAAAGTTATCTTGTCAATTTATAATAATACAATGAAAACATTTCAGAACAATTTTCATTGAAAATTTATTGAAGAATCCATATAACATTTTAAAAAACATTTTTACGTTTAATAATTTTGAAAAAATAATTATGAAACATTGAAACAAATAATACATTTTTATAATTCTCTTCCATGGAAAATTATTTTCAAGGATCAATGGAAATGTATTTTGAAAACATGCTCTTTGTAATTAAACAATTTTCATAACAATGTTTGAAATACAGTCATATTTCATTAAGATAACTTATTTTTTATAATAATAACAAGAAAGTGTAAAATTTGTATTAATACATGGATTCTTCATCATTAACCATAGATTAAGAAAACTAATGACTGTTTTTTAGATATGGATCGTGATATTTCTTCCATGATGTATTGTTATTAACATTATAAAAAAATATATGTGATTGTTTCAATAATCTATTATCACTTGGTAAAAAGGGAACTTAATCTCCATATAAGAATAAATTTAAAATAATAATAATAAATTTAAATAATTAATATTCATGATATGAAATTTAAAATGGGAGTATATACACCTCCAAAAAATGTATGATCTTTATAAAACTTGTGACTCAATGAGGGAAACTTCTGACCAAACTGTTTTACTGATTAGGTACATTTTAAAACATTAATCTCCTAAAATAAAGTTTATAGAATTTATATTTCAATACCCATTAATTTATTTGTTATAATAATTTAATACATACATAGGAATTATAAACTCCACATAAATATGTCGTTGGTGAATAATACATGTAACTCACGAAAATAAAAAGTGAGATGGAATCCCCTTAAATTTTATCATTACTCTCATTGTACTCATTCAAACCTCATATATAGTAATTATGGATTTATGATAATTCTATCATAGAAACATATTCTTACTCCTAATACAATATATGGATTTATTGTTTCTTTATATTTCCCCCTTTTTTACAATTCTATGTTATTGGTTCTCTTTGGGTAATGTCGACCATGTTTTTCACATGTGTCTTAATTTGTTATATCTTTGGAAATTATATTATTATCATTTTTTAGATAACATTAAACCAGATTTAAAAATAATTTATATTTATTATATTTTCATTATAATAAACAATTTAATATATAAGTATGAAATGGAATAAACTATTTATAGTGATGGTAAGTCGTATGTATGCATGAAGACAATTTCTGTATAATTTTCATGTTGAAAGAAAGTAAGTAAAAGACAAATATTTATAGATTTATATTTATTTTTAAATATAATTATTAAATTTTTATATATCATATATCATATATTTTATCTAAACTTATTTTTAATACATTCTATGTAGTTTATTAATGTATCACTTTTCATTGAGGCTGTAGTAGTACACACATCCTCAAACCAAATTATCGTATTTACACCAAATGTAAAGTAATAAAATATGTGTTGTAAATGGAATAAATAATAATTAAGTAATAATAAATATAATATATGAAAAATATAAATATAATTTCCATCAAAATGCAATCCATGATAGGTTGTATGGAAAAATTGAACAATCATTGTTTAATGAAGTTGTAGTTTCATGTACACATAAATAGTACGTTCATTACAATTTAAATGCATGTGTGTGTAAGTGTATATAAAACACATAGCCTAAAAATAATATTATATTTTTAATACATTTGTATTTACACATCATGGTATAAATAATTTGGAGGTGTTGGACAATTAAAGTAAAATAATCGAGTTTCAGATAAGGCATTACCTCTTAATTGGGTAACTTCATTTTGTTACTGCCAAATGGCTTCCTTCTATTTCATTTATCCTAACGAGATTATAATTAATGTATATGTGGGATATTAGGATTTTTATTATTTTGATATTGGAAGAACCTAAGATGGATGACATGTGTGAAGAATAGGGAGATGTAGTGGCCTTTTATAAGGAAGGGAAAGAACACATTTTTCATTTCTAAAAACAAGTTAAGAGTTAACACATTTTTACAGAAGAAAATTCATAAAAAACTAAAAAACCAAAATAATGGATGGTTAATGAGATATTAATTTCCATAAAAAATTTCTTTTTCAGTTTACATATCATTTCAGGTTTTATAGTTATGTTAAATATATTTTTCCTCTAAATCATTGAAATTAATTTTCGTCATTTTAACTCATATTTACTGGTCAAAAACTATGTTGATATTTTTTTGAATGATAAATAATTATTATTAAATATATAGAATCCATTTTCTATATTATAATAATTTAATTGAGAGAAATTAAATTTATATTAATCCCACTAATGGGACGCCACAACGCGGTTTCAAATTAAAAGCACCCTCATATTTTCTTTGTTTTTTTCTGAATTTCATTGTAAAATTGCTCCTAATGAACAAAATTGAATTAATTGATAAAAATATGATATAAATAAAAATTGAAACTATATTTAAATAGAATTTATATTTTTAAATACAGTTTATGAAAGGTAGTTTTTAATTAACATATGTTATTTTTTATTATTCATCCTAAAATATACTTTTCTTAGAAACACCCCGAATATTTTCCGTGAGGTAATTTAAAAATTATAAATTAATAGAATTATATAATTTACTCAAACTAAATTTTTTAATGTGTATAAACATTAATCAAACTTTTTTCACATACAGATAATAAAATGAGTTTATTTTAGAAAATATTACTTTAAAACATATTAGGACATTATAGAAAAATATTTCATGCATCGTAAATAATATTTATTTTTTAAAACAATTATAAACAATATTTTATTAGTAGGTATCACTATTCTTATTAAAATGTTTAATGAGTATTTAATAATTCTATCATTTAAATGATGTTGATAATAAAAATATGTTTCGTAGAAATTCAATGATTCCTATAACTTATGGCATGTCAGAGTTGTGTGTTATTTACAGGAAGTCAACGTTTTATGTATTATATTCCAAGCCTTAAGATAACCATGGTGTTACATGTATATAAATCAATTTCATGGTGCACTAAAAACATAGTGTTGTGTGTAATGTAAAGAAGAAATAGTTGCATAATTTAAAATGTTCTGTTTTTAGTGTTACACAAAAATAAAAATATCGCAAAGGTAAAATTAATTTGAAACACATAATTATATAAATCTAGGTTTGTTATATCCTTACCCCCATAAAATAGATATCTACCAAACTATTTATCATGGTTTTCAATGATTTAATATATGAAATATCCATTCATAGTAACCCATATCATAATAACAGATACTATAACATCCCTTAAAATGGAATGTTAGAGTAATAAAATTTATCCAACGTAACATATTACTAGGAATCCACATAGTAGGTCATTAGTTTTGAGTGACGATTGGATGGGGAGGAAAGACAAAAATATATATAGATATGTATTGAGTTCCTCAATCAAAAACAAATGAATGTTCATAGAAAAGTTTAGTTCCTCAAATTCAAAAATATATGATGATTTAAAAGGCCATTGAATCAAAAATAATAATGATTTAGGAAAACAATTTTTTTATCATTATCATAAAAATGAGTAATAATTTTATTGGTGATGAATATAGGTTAACATACAAACATGATATATTTCTATAAACAAAATTTCATTCTTTTATTGTAATTTTATCAATTTATGTTTCCTCAATTACATAATGAAATTGATATATAGAAATTAACATTGTTGCTCGAAGCACTAAAATACAAATTTAGTATATTTTAGGGCTCATAAATGTATGAAAAGTATAACTATTAATCTATATAAATTTGTAAAATAGATCATTGTTAATACATTAATATCTATACATAGCAAGTTACACTATTATTTAATAATAAATAATTATTTATAAAAATATGTATACATTATCCTAGACCTCATATAATCCAGTGGTTGTTCTAAAACCCTTATCTTTATGTGTTCTTGGGTTCCAGACACAAGACCTTTCTAGACATGATTAGTTGTTACTTAAAATATATGATTTAATTTTCTAAAACCATAATAATATAATTTATAAAATATTATCGACATCATTGAAATAATTTTTATCACTGAATAGAATTTTAACCAATGTTTTCAATATAATCTCAATTAAAAAATAATTCATCAGAAGTTTAAAACAATATTTTCAAGAATGGTTAATATTATTAACCTTTTAGAAGTCGAAAATCCAAAAAATTAGAATGAATGTCATGATTAGCTTAAAATTTAATCCTTCATATATCAAATAGTATCTCTTGGTTGCTACACTCCAAACATGTGAATATAATCATCCAATATTCACTTAAAACATTTTAAAAATTGAATTACCATATATCCATCATGAAAACCTAGATGATTCCTTATTCAATGTATATTGGATTTATTTCATAAATCAAAAATTTGTGTTAACATTGTTAATGACAGTATAAACCACCCATCAAGTAGACAATAATTAGTTTTGTGTTTATCAGATCCTTACTATTTAATTTTTAATATCCCACATTTCTATAAACAAAAAATATTTTCAGAAAATAATATACATATTAAGGTATATTATTACCTTAATAAGGTGTTTTCTTTGGACTTATCTTTACCAGTATATCACATTCTATTCCATTGTATCCCTTTAACGTGTTCTTCTAAATACATAGAAAAACAATAAATCGAACTATCCTATGATATTTTAAATTACATATAACATTGTTTCTAAGTCAATATACATAAATTATATTTATTACACATCTCCCTACTTCCATTAGCCATGATACCTCAACCTAATAAAAAATACAACATTATTTGGAAATTTCATCTGTAGTATCTTCACTATCTACATTGTAACCACTTCTCAAATCAACTTTTTCATCCTATTTATTTGATTTACAAAGGGAATAATTATTTTAATTATTACTAGATATTATACATCTAAAACACATACCCATCTAGGATGTCTTTGGGAGGCCTATATTCACATCAATTTTGTTAATCAGAATCAAAATGTTTTCCTTGTAGTATCATTCATCGTATAATATTTTTCACTATAAAAAATAATCTTATTGAATTAAGAGATTACATTAGTTGATTTATACCAAATTATTGATAAAATAGAAACCAAATATTCTTTCATCTGTGGTCTCCATTACCCGAAATCTTAGTAAAATTATTCTTTATCTTCCATGGTGAGTTCGAGAGTCGGTTATCATACACATTGTCAATCATATTTTGTTAAAACTGATTAGAAATAATTAAAACATCTTACACTCCAATAGTTATCCCATAATACGTTATATTGGTATAGCATCCATAAAATTCAATTATAATACAATTATTTTCTTGTTTGTTCATTAACTTAATCCAGAATCATTTTCTATGCATTTAATATCATATAAGTAAAGAACATAGTCATGAAAGATAATTAATTATAGGATGTCTAAATAATTTCACCTTCCTGAATCCATGACTCCCAAGGTTCATCCAAGTTTATTCATTTATAAAATATATTTAAATACATAATTATCATTCTTGTCATGTTTGTGAATCCCCAATGCATATCCAATGGGATTGTCAAACATGATGTGAAATAAGCACTGTTATCACACACCAAATTACCTAGATTCAAGCCTAGAACATATTATTAGAATTGTTACCCCAAGGTATATATATTCTAGATCCACATCCACTTGAAGTATCTACAAATGGATCAGTTGAAAGGAAACAAATAACTCTATAATTTATGAAAATTCCATGACATGTTTCAAAATGACAACTCATCTGTATACTTGTCCTTAATGAAATCCCTCAGTATATACTTCTAAATATTCACAGAGATTTCACTAATGTTTTCTCATCCATGTTTCAAAAGGATAAATAAACATTTTCTATGATACAAACTAAAATAATCCTTTTATTTTCATTCATTAACATTATATAAGTCTTTCATAATGCAGAAAACAGTACAAAATAGATGCCCAATGTCCATATTAGTCATGTTTTATTGGAAACATGGAAACCGAAACAATGTTATATAAGCTGTAACAATTATCTCCCACTATGATCTTCTTTATTAACACCGCTCATAGACACATCAAACATAAAAAATATATTCACATCCTGGTATTCTAAACAGAAAAGTGTTGAGATCAGATTCTAGGTGAGGAAAAATAATTGAGACATGTACGTATAAACATGATCATAAAAATATGAGATCATGATTGTGATAATAGAATATCATACCCTGCATATGAATGATCATAAACATTAATCAAGGAATAAATCATGGTGGACCATAAAACCAGAATCATATGGAAATAAATAACATAATGCATGAAAACATAACATACGTATAAAACATTGTATTTTGGGTGACAGATAAACATATAATATGGTTTACATAGTAGCCATGTCAGAGATTCCAAGACCATATTAATAAAATAGATTCCATCCCCATACCGTAAATGTAGAAATTTGTTCACTCCCATAGAGATTTTAGTAGAATGAGTTCAACCCTTATACCATATTGGTAGTCATGGTTAACTCCCATGGTCATCGTAGTAGCATGAATTCACCCCTCATACTATCATGGTTATCCTGGTTCACAACAACTGACATCTTCATAATCACATATTACTCCCAGGACCATCCTAGTATATCACAAGTGATAAAAATATTCCCCTAATGAATTAGAGGGATATATAGGTCCTACAAATATGATAATGAAATAATATATTCATGTGCCACAAAATTTTAAATAAGCATATTATGACCAATGAAATGAAATTAGAGTCATAAACATTTAATCATTTAATAACCCGTTGACAAATACATGTTTCATAATTATTTCAACAATGGATAACCCATGAAAGGAAGTGTGGATCAGAATCATATATCCCCTGGACGGGAAATGGGTGTCATATGAATTATTCCATAAAATCATAAACTAGTCAATAATGAATATTAATATCAACTTATAATTTTTATTACTACCTAAAAAGGAATGACTAACATCAATCAATTTAATCGCTGATGGTAAATAAGTAGAATGGATATTTTGATAACATTTCATGAGGAAACTATAATTTCATCTATGAAAAATCTATCTAAAACATAATACCATTTTAAAATCATTTTATAGTATATTAGATTAAAAATTTTTAAAAATATTTGAAATCATTTTGATAACCATTTCCCTTTTAAATCATTTAAAATAATATTGAAATCAATTTAAAAACCATTTTCCATGAAAAAGACAAAAAATAATCATGAATATATTTTGAAAAAAAATTTCATTTATAATATATATGATAACCAGGAAATTATTTTGAAGACTATTTTCTATTAAAACATATAAGATAACATTGAAAATATAACAAAAATAATTTTATATGAAAAAATATAAATTATTTTTCAAATAATTATGAAAAAAACCAATTTCCTTGGAAAATATAAAATAATAATGATAAATTTTTTATAACAATATTCCATTAAAATATTTTAATATATTTTCAAATACATTTTCACTGCAATTTTCCTTGAAAACACATAAATAAAACTAGAAAATATTATAAAAACCTTTTTCATTGAAAATAACTTTGAGAACCTTTAATAGAGTGTTTGAAAATGATAAAAATTTCTATGATATGTTTTTCCTAAAAATTATCTTCAATGATCATTTGAAAACATATTTTACTACTTCTTTGACAACCTAGTTTTTGTAATAAACAATATTTCTGACCAAAGAATGAAATTCGATCATATATAAATAATTTTTTTAATTCCAATAAGTTAAAATTAGTGGGTAATATAAATAATACATGGATATATTTAGAATTAATTGAGGAGAAGTAATGTCAGGAATTTCATTGATAGATTTATCATAAGATTAATCAAAGATGCCTAATCATTAAAAATATCAATAAGTGTTGAGATAGATTTATAAAACTATAATGACTTGGCAGATTTGGATCACGCTCTCCATGTAAGAAAATAAAATTTAATGAAGAATAAAATATCATTAAATTAATTATATTATTTATATAGTACATTAAAAGGAAGTACAGACACCTCTTAAAAATGTAGGTGTATAAGAAAACATGTTTCCCAATGAAGGAAAATTGAGGAAAATTGACATACCGATTTGGTATGTTTGATGAATAAATAGCATAAATAATTATCATATAATGGATATATAAATTCTCAAAAAAATTATATAAAATATTATTTTCATACGTATCTTGGAAATTTACACACTACATTATTGAATGGGTTGTGATGAAATCATTTATCACATAAGAATAAATTAATTAATATGAAATACAATAACCATGTGTCTTAAATCTCTTCGTAGTCCTTAAAAACTCATGTACAATAAAAATAAATTTATTATAAATCTGTCAAAAACTTATTTTAAAATATAAATCCATATATATTTTGAATATAGATTTATATTTCCCAATTTTCAATAATTCCATGTTATGGTTTCTCCTCAGTTAATATTCACATTGTTTTTGGATTTGTCTTAATTTTCTATATATTTAGTCTTTATAAATATTTTATTATTTACATAATTTGAAACATTATTTAAATATATAATATATATATTATAAATGTATTATATAAATAATTTGAATAAATAAGTATGAAATATAATAAACCATTTATAATGATGGCATGTCATACATATGCAAGAATGCTATTTTGTTAATTTTTTATGTTGAAAGGATGAAAGTAAAATCCAAATAAGAATATACAAGGATATGTATAATTATTAAAAAAATTAATATATATAATATATTAAATATATTCACTAAAACAATCCTTAATAAATTCTACATTGTTTATGGAAGAATCACATCACATTGAAGGGGCAGTAGTCCATGCTTCCTCTAAATGAAATTATTGTAATTAAACATAATGGAATCTAAAAAATATATTTGTTTTAAAAATTATATGGAATCATAAATAATTAATAATTATAATATATAAAATATATTAAAATAATTTACATTATAATTTCAACTATGAGAGACAGAAATGAAAAATAAACTATCATCATTTATTGATGCTTTAGTTCATCGTACACATAAATAATATGTTTGTTACCCATTTATTGTAGGTGTGTTTATGTGTCAGTAAAAAACAAAGAATGAATATATTATTGTATGTAGATTATACCTTTATTTTTTTATCAATAATTGAATAAATACACTTTATGTTGTGGGAAAATGAAAACAAAATTATGGAGCTTGAGAGAGGAAATTGCCTCATTATCGGCTATGTCACTTTTCATCATTCCAAAAGGCTTCCATTGATTGAGTTATTTCCCAAAAAGATACATCTAGGTGGAAGTGAGGGATTTGGTGAATTTAATAACAAATATAATTTCCATTCCTATGTGGTTTTACAGGTGTGAATAAGAGTAATAGGTGATGTCCATTTATAGAGAAGGGAAAGGACACACATGACATTTTTTAAACAAATTAGATATACCCACATTTTTACCTAAAAAGTAATTAAAAAAACTAAATAATTGATGTCTAATAGTTTAATAATGTATATAAAATGGGTTTTCTATAATTTTATAGAAATTTTCAGTATTAAATTAATGGTTGACCTAGTTTTTTTCAAATTCATTGTAAATATTTGTAATCACATTCACTAATCTATTTAATAAAAAAATTATGATTACATAGTTATAAATTATAAATAATTTAAATCCCAAAATAGAATTAAATTTTCAAAATTAAAATAATTAATTTGAAGACAAAAATATAAAATTAATCCCACTTATGGGATGACACTACGTTTTTTAGTTAAAAAACATTCCATATTTTGAAAATATTTTATTCTAAATTTCAATGTGAAGTTGAATCGAATGTCCTTAATTGGGAAAATTTTTTATACTAGGATATATTTGAAATTTTAATCCAATTTAATAAATAATTTAACCATATAAAATTTTTACCAAAAAATTCTGTTTTAAATAAAAATCGTTTATTTTTCACTATTCATCCGAAAAAGGATGTTTTCTAGGAAAATCCAAAAAATTCACCCTAATCCCATTAAAACATTATATATTCAAAAATGATGTAAATTTTATCAAATTAAATTTATATATGTGTCTAAAAATTAATTTTATTTTTTTTTTCACTACTGGACATGATTTGTTATTTAGTTGAGTATATAATATTTTTATCATATAAACACTTTACCAAAAAATATATCATTCATCATAAATATCATTTATTTATATAAAACCATTAAAATAAATATTTATAAATGTTTTAATCACTATTCATATTATTATGATTAATAAAAATATTATAAAAATATTATTTAAATAATTATACAAATAAAAATATATTTCATAGCAAGTCAGTGTTGCATGTAACACACGCCATGTAAATGTTGTGTGTAATGTATGCCAAGTAATTATTTCACTATGTGTATGTGTATTTAGTGATCCATATAATTGTTTTCAAGTCACATGCTAAGGTAAATTTTCCTTTTATATAAACCTAAAATTTATCTTGTCTGTAGTGAAAAATTAACATGGTTTTTCACATAACACAAGAATAAAATAGTGAATTAATAGAAAAAGAACTTTTTTAACTATTATATGAAATTAAAAACATTACAATGGTTAAATTAATTTAAAAATTATAATTCATAAAATCACATGATGAAAAAAACAAAGAACCTATATGAGGAATCCAATATATCTTATTTATCAAAATAATAAAAACCCACATTGTATTTTAGAATCGTGCAGTTTAACATCATGCAGAAAGGATATATGTGGTGGATATTAGGAACTAGGGGTTGAGAAAATTCTTATGTATGGGTTCCTACATAACATACATATAGAAGTAATCAATGTAATCACAGTTAAATAAAACCCTTTATAATTTTACTATATTGTGTTCCCTTATATATGGGAAACCATATCATGTCGGTGAATGATTATTACTCACTGAGGATTCTATATCTTATGATGTTTCCTAAATCAAATGATAGTATAATCATGTTATCCATGCCTCGTGTGAGAAACAAGTGATATACATTAATTGTTATTATTTCATATAAATTCATTACTTAATTACTATGGTAGCCATTTGTATGTTCAATATGGACTTAGTGACTGAGGAATGTATCCAATGTTTCTTATATATAGAAATAATTAGTGTCATTATAGTTATATTTCACTCTCAGACTACTGATGGATCAGGAAAAATGGTCAAGGAATGGGAGATACTGGATCCCAATTATTGTAACGTCATAGACATTGGGGGAACTTACACCAAGGAAGAATCCCAATGGATTTTGGGAAATATGTTTTATTTATATGTTCCCTAGTTATAATATGAATATGAATTTTGACAATATAATTTGTCCAGTGCTAACACACTGAGGATTCCCATATATATCAACAATATAGGATTGTCATGTCTTGAGATGTCTTCTTTACAAAACCTTATTTTCTTCCATACAAGTTATGGCTGAATGCTTGAAAAATCTATGGATAATTGAATGAAATGTTTTAGGATGTCAAGATATCCCATGGTTACATATAATACATTTTTGAAAACAATCACATAGTAAAATAGAAATGTCCAAAGTATGTTGTAGAATATTAATAAATTTTTGGTGTACATAAAATGATAAAGGCTTCCATGGAGAGATGGTGGCGCATGACTTGGTTGATATTTATTATGGGTATCTCATAATCTGGGAACCCATTCGGAAGGACATCACAAGATCAATACTAACATGTGTAAAGGGTTTGACATTACATATATGATATTTATTGAGGGTGTTTCGTGACTTCACTAGATTTTTTAGAGGATATAAAATGATAAAGTATATAATTTCTCAGTTATACCATGATACAAAACTCATAAGTCATGGTGACATCATGAGTCCTAGAATTCATGTCGTGGTTCCACTACAAAACATGTGATACATTTCTCTAGGACATCGTAGTAATTGTCTAGAAATATTGTGGGACATCTCAAGAATTTGGTGGAATGCCTAGGGGGTGTCCATCAAAATTCATGTCCTTTAAAATGGATATGGAATGATTGAAATGTCATATTTATTTAGTTTTTCAAGGATTTGGGTTGCATAATCTACAGTTGTCACATGTTATGTGCTGGTGATGTGATGTACATAATGATATGTGTATCTATCTTCAAAAAAAATTTCCAATAATAACCCATCCTTAATTCAGTTTTTATATAATATGTTCCTCAATATTTTATCATGTTAAATTATTTTAGGTTTTTCATAAACCAATAAGCATGTGAGGACTCTTTCTTATAACCCAGTTGACATTCCATAAGTTATTAATGTGATTTATAGAGTGATAACATTATGAGATAATGAATGACATGTAATCTCTTAGGTCGGTTGGGAATTTTTCCTCTGAGAATAACATTTCAATTTTGTGACTAGATACTCTAAGAAGTCATGTCTTGTTCTCGGGTATTCTATTCAACCATAATCTTTTGGTTATAAAAAACATTTTTGTCTTTTGTGGCAAGATTTATGGGAAACATCACCCCATTTATACACAACCTTTTTGGACCATATCTCTTGGAATTTGAGCTAGATTTAGAGTGGGAATTTTGGGGTAACACACTTCAAATGATAAGAATGTAACCTTATTATTATTTACTAGAATGTAATGAGTAAAAAAATAGATGAAATCATAGATAGAAAATTACATAGAACAATATTATTAAATAACTTCTTGAGAAAAAAATATCTTATTGTTGGAAAAAATTTCACTAAAACATAAAACCATTTGAAACCAATTTCTTTTAAAAAATATTTGAGAACTTGGAAATAATTCTTGATAACAATTTTAAAACATATTTCCCTAAAAATTTATAAATTAATCATGGAATGATTTTGGAATACAATTCCCTTGAAAACTTATAAAATAACCATGAAAACATTTTGAATACAATTTTCCATGTATACATATAAAATATGATAGAAATAATTTTGAAAAATAATTTTCTTGAAATATTATAAAATATGCCTAATTTTTTTTTGAGATACATTGACCTTTAAAACATATTAAATAATATTGAAAACATTTTGAAAATTTTTTTCCATAAATGATTATAAAATTATATCAAAGACATTTTCAAAAAAAACTTATCTTGTCAATTTATAATAAAACAATGAAAACATTTGAAAACATTTTTCATTGAAAATTTATTGAAGAATCCATATAACATTTTAAAAAACATTTGTATGTTTAATAATTTTGAAAAAATAATTATGAAACATTGAAACAAATAATACATTTTTATAATTCTATTCCTTGGGAAATTATTTTCAAGGATCATTGGAAATGTTTTTTGAAAACATGCTCTTTGTAATTAAACAATTTTCATAGCAATGTTTGAAATACATTCATATTTCATAATGATAACTTATTTTTTATAATAATAACAAAAAAGTGTAAAATTTTTATTAATACATTGATTCTTAATCATTAACCACAGGTTATGAAAACTAATGAGTATTAATGTAATGGGTAAAAAAATAGATGATATCATAGATTAAAAAGTAAATAGAACAATATTATTAAATAATTTGTTGAGAAAAAAAAATTTATTGTTGGAAAAAATTTCTCTAAAACATAAAACCATTTGGAACCCATTTATTTTAAAAATATTTGAGAACATGGAAATAATTCTTGATAACAATTTTAAAACATATTTCCCCAAAAATTTATAAATTAATCATGGAATGATTTTGGAAGACATTTCACTTGAAAACTTATAAAATAACCATGAAAACATTTTGAATTCAATTTTCCATGTATACCTATAAAATATTCTAGAAATAATTTTGAAAAATATTTTCCTTGAAATATTATAAAATATGCCTGAAAATTTTTGAGAAAGATTAACATTTAAAACTTATTAAATAATATTGAAAACATTTAGAAAAAAATTTTCCTTAGATGATTATAAAATTATATCAAAGTCATTTTCAAACAAATTTATCTTGTCAATTTATAATAAAACAATGAAAACAATTGAAAACAGTTTTCATTGAAAAATTATTGAAGAATCCATATAACATTTTAAAAAACGTTTTTATGTTTAATAATTTTGAAAAAATAATTATGAAACATTGAAACAAATAATACATTTTTATAATTCTCTTCCATGGAAAATTATTTTCAAGGATCATTGGAAATGTTTTTTGAAAACATTCTCTTTGTAATTAAACAGTTTTCATACCAATGTTTGAAATATAGTCATATTTCATAAGGATAACTTATTTTTTATAATAATAACAAGAAAATGTAAAATTTGTATTAATACATGGATTATTCATCATTAACAATAGGTTAAGAAAACTAATGAGTGTTTTTTAGATATGGATCGTGATATTTCGTCCATGAAGTATTGTTATTAAAATTATAAAAAAATTAATGTGATTGTTTCAATAATCTATTATCACTTGGTAAAAAGGGAACCTAATCTCCATATAAGAATAAATTTAAAATAATAACAAAAAAATTAAATAAATAATATTCATGATATAAATCTAAAAATGGGAGTATATACACCTACAAAAAATGTATGATCTTTATAAAACTTGTGACTCAAAGAGGGAAACTTCTGACCAAATTGTTTTACTGATTATGAACATTTTAAAACATTAATCCCCCAAAATAAAGTTCATAGAATTGATATTTGAATACCCATTAATTTATTTATAATAATAATTTAATTCATACATGGGAATTACAAACTCCACATAAATATGTTGTTGGTGAATAATACATGTATGTCATGAAAATAAAAAGTGAGATGGAATCCCCTTAAATTTTATCATTACTCTCATTGTACTCATTCAAACATCAAATATAGTATTTATGAATTTATGATAATTCTATCATCTAAACATACTCTTACTCCTAATACATTATATGGATTTATTTTTTCTTTATATTTCCCTCTTTTTTACAATTCTATGTTATTGGTTCTCTTTGGGTAATGTCGACCATCTTTTTCCCATGTGTCTTAATTTGTTATATCATTGGAAATTATATTATTATCATTTTTTACATAACATAAAACCAGATTTAAAAATAATTTTTATTTATTATTTTTTCATTATAATAAACAATTTAATATATAAGTATGAAATGGAATAAACTATTTATAGTGATGGTAAGTCGTATGTATGCATGAAGAAAATTTATGTATAATTTTCTTGTTGAAAGAAAGTAATTAAAAGAATAATATTTATACATATATATTTATTTTTAAATATAATTGTTAAATTTTTATATATCATATATCATATATTTTATCTAAACTTATTTTTAATGCATTTTATGTAGTTTATTAATGTATCACTTTTCTTTGAGGCGGTAGTAGTCCACACATCCTCAAACCAAATTATCATATTTACACCAAATGTAAAGTAAAACAATATGTTTAGTAAATGGAATAAATAAGAATTAAGTAATAATAAATATAATATATGAAATATATAAATATAATTTCCATCAAAATGCAATCCATGATAGGTGGAAGGGAGAAATTGACCAATAGTTGTTTATTGAGGCTATAGTTTCATGTACACATAAACAATATGTTCATTACAATTTAAATGCATGTGTGTGTAAGTGTATATAAAACACATAGCCGGAGAATAATATTATATTTTGACTACATTTTTATTTAAAAAATCATGGTATAAATAATTGGGAGGGGTTGGACAATTAAAGTAAAATAATCGAGTTTCAGAGAAGGCATTACCTCTTAATTTGGTAACTTTATTTTGTTACTGCCATATGGCTTCCTTCGATTTCATTTTTCCTAAGGGGATTATAATTAATGTATATGTGGGATATTAGGATTTTTATTATTTTGGTATCGGAATAACCTAAGATGGATGACAGGTGTGAAGAATAGGGAGATGTAGTGCCCTTTTATAAGGAAGGGAAAGAACACATTTTGCATTTATAAAAACATGTTAAGAGTTAACACATTTTTACAGAAGAAAATTCATAAAAAACTAAAAAACGAAAATAATGGATGGTTAATGAGATATTAATTTCCATAAAAAATTTATCTTTCAATTGTATAGATAATTTTAGGTTTTATAGTTAAGGGAAATATATTTTTCCTCCAAATCTTTGAAATTAATTTTCTCCATTTGAACTCATATTTACTGGTCAAAAACTATGTTGATATTTTTTTGAATGATAAATAATTGTTATTAAATATATAGAATCCATTTTCTATATTATAATCATTTAATTGAGAGAAATTAAATTTAAATTAATCCCACTAATGGGGTGCCTCAATACGGTTTCAAATTAAAAACATCCTCACATTTTCTTTGTTTTTATTCTGAATTTCAATGTAAAATTGATTCTAATGAAAAAAAATTGAATTAATTGATAAAAATATGATATAAATAAAAATTGAAACGACATTTAAATGTAATTCATATTTTTAAATACCTTTTATGAATGATAGTTTTTAATTAACATATGTTAATTTTTATTATTCATCCTAAAATATACTTTTCTTAGAAACATTCTGAATATTTTCCGTGAGGTAATTTAAAAATTATAAATTAATAGAATTATATAATTTACTCAAACTAAATATTTCAATGTGTATAAACATTAATCAACAATTTTTCACATACAAATAATAAAATGAGTTTATTTTAGAAAATATTACTTTAAAACATATTTGGACATTTTAAAAAATTATTTCATTCATCGTAAATAATATTTATTTGTAAAAACAATTATAAAATGTATTTTATTAGTAGGTATCACTATTCTTATTACAATGTTTAATGAGTATTTAATAATTATATCATTTAAATAATGGTGATAATAAAAATATGTTTCATAGAAATTCAATGATTCCGATAACTTATGGCATGTCAGTGTTGTGTGTTATTTACAAGAAGTCAATGTTTTATGTATTATATTCCAAGCCTTAAGATAACCATGATGTTACATGTATATAAATCTATTTTTTGGTGAACTGAAAACATAGTGTTTTGTGTAATGTAATGAATAAATAGTTTCGTAATTTAAAATGATCTATTTTTAGTGTTACACAAAAATAAAAATATCACAAAGGTAAAATTAATTTGAAACATATAATTCTATAAATCTAGGTTTGTTATATCCTTACCCCCATAAAATGGATATCTACCAAACTATTTATCATGGTTTTCAATGATTTAATACATGAAATATCCATTCATAATAACCCATATCGTAATAACAGATACTATAACATCCCTCAAAAATGGAATGTTAGAGTAATAACATTTATCCAACGTAACATATTACTAGGAATCCACATAGTAGGTCATTAGTTTTGATCGATGATTGGATAGGGAGGAAAGACAAATATATATATATATATATGGATTGAGTTACTCAATCAAAAACACTTGAATGATCATAGAAAAGTTTAGTTCCTCAAATTCAAAAATATATGATGATTTAAAAGGCCATTGAATAAAAAATAATAATGATTTAGGAAAACAAATTTTTTATAATTATCATAACAATGAGTAATAATTTTATAGATGATGAATATAGGTAAACATACAGACATGAAATATTTCTATAAAAACAATTTCATTCTTTTGTTGTAATTTTATCACTTTATGTTTCCTCAATTACATAATGAAATTGATATATTGAAATTAACATTGTTGCTCGACGCACTAAAATACATATTTAGTATATTTTAGGGCTCATAAATGAATGAAAAGTATAACTATTAATCTATATCAATTTGTAAAATATATCATTGTTAATACATTAATATCTAAACATGGCAAGTTAAACTATTATTTAATTATAAATAATTATTTATAAAAATATGTATACATTATCCTAGACCTCATATAATCCAGTGGTTGTTCTGAAACCCTTATCTTCATGCGTTATTGGGTTCTAGACACACAACCTTTCTAGACATGATTAGTTGTTACTTAAAATAGATGATTTAATTTTATAAAACCATAATAATATAATTTCTAAAATATTATTGATATCATTGAAGTAATGTTTTATAACTGAATAGAATTTTAACCAATTTTTTCAATATAATCTCAATTCAAAAAATAATTCCTCAGAAGTTTAAAATAATATTTTCATGAATGGTTACTATTATTATCCTTTTGGAAGATGAAAATCCGAAAAATGAGAATGAATGTCATGATTAGCTTAAAATTTAATCCCTCATATATCAAATAGTATCTCTTGGTTGCTACACTCCAAACATGTGAATATATTCGTCCAATATTCACTTAAAACATTTTTAAAAATTGAATTACCATATATCTGTCATGAAAACCTAGATTATTCCATTTTTTATGTATATTGGATTTATTTCATAAATCAAAAATTTGTGTTAACAATGTTAATGACAGTATAAACCACCCATCAAGTAGACAATAATTAGTTTTGTGTTTATCGGATCCTTACAATTTAATTTTTAATATCCCACATTTATATAAACAAAAAATATTTTCCGAAAATAATATACATATTAAGGTATATTATTACCATAATAAGGAGTTTTCGTTGGACTTATCTGTATCATTATATCACATTCTATTCCATAGTATCCCATCAACGCGTTCTTGTAAATACATAGAAAAAAAATAAATCTAACTATCCTATGATATTTTAAATTACATATATCATTTTTTCTATTTCCATATACAAATAATTATTTTTATTACACATCTCACTACTTCCATTAGCCAGGATACCTCAATATAATAAACAATACAACATTATTTGGATATTTCATCTGTAGTATCTCCACTATCTACACTGTAAGCACTTCTGAAATCAACATTTTGATCCTATTTATGTGATTTACAAATGGAATAATTATTTTCATTATGACTATATATTATAAATATAAAACACATACCCATCTATTATTTTTTAGGGAGGCCTATATTAACATCAATTTTGTTAATTAGAATCGAAATGTTTTCCTTGTAGTATCATTCATCGTATAATATTTTTCACTATAAAAAATAATCTTATTGCATTAAGTGATTACATTCGTTGATTTATTCCAAATTATTGATAAAATAAAAACCAAATATTCTTTCATCTATGGTCTCCGTTACCCGAACTCTCAGTAAAATTCTTCTTTATCTTCCATGGTGTGTTCGACAGTCAGTTACCGTACACATTGTCAATCATATTTTGTGCAAAACTGATTAGAAATAATTAAAACATCTTACACTCCAATAGTTATCCCACAATACTTTTTTATTGGTATATAATCCATAACATTAAATAATAATACAATTATTTTCTTATTTGTTCATTAACATAATCCAGAATCATTTTCTAAGCATTAAATATCATATAAGAAAAGAACATAGTCATGAATGATAATTACTTATAGGATGTCTAAATCATTTCACCTTCCTGAATCCATGACACCCAATGTTCATCCAAGTTTATTCATTTATAAATTATATTTAAATACATAATTATCATTCATGTCATGTTTGTGAATCCCCAATGCATATCCAATGGGATTGTCAAACCTGATGTGAAATAAGCACGGTTATCACATAACAAATTACCCTGAGTCCGACGTAGAACATATTATTAGAATTTTTACCCCAAGGTACATATGTTCTATATCCACATCAACATTTAGTATCTATAAATGGATCATTTGGATGGAAATGAATAACTCTATAATTTATGAAAATTTCAGGACATGTTTCAAAATGAAAATTCATATGTATACTTGTCCTTAGTGAAATCCCTCAGTATATACTTCTAAATATTCACAGAAATCTCACTAATGTTTTCTCATCCATTTTTAAAAAGGATAAATAAACATTTTTTATGATACAAACGAAAATAATCCTTATATTTTCATACATTAACATTATATAAGTCTTTCGTAATGCAGAAAACAGTACAAAATAGATGCCCAAAGTCCATATTAGTCATGTTTCATTGGAAACGAGGAAACATAAACACTGTTATATAAGTTGTAAAAATTATCTCCCACTATATTCTTCTTGATTAACACCATTCATAGAAACATCAAACATAACAAATATATTCATAACCTGGGATTCTAAACATAAAAGTGGTGAGATCAGATTCTAGGTGAGGAAAAACAAGTGAGACATGTATGTATAAACATGATCAAAAAAATATGAGATCATGATTGTGATAATAAAATATCATACCCTGCATATGAATGATCATAATCATTAATCAAGGAATAATGCATAGTGGACCATAAAACATGAATCATATGGAAATAAATAACATAATTCATTAAAAAATAACATTAGTATAAAACATTGTATTTTGGGTGAAAAATAAACTTATAATATGGTTTACATAGTAACCATGTCAGAGATTCTAAGACCATATTAATAATATAGATTCCATCCTCATACCATAAATGTAGTAATTTGTTCACTACCATAGAGATTTTAGTAGAATGAGTTCAACCCTTATACCATATTGGTATTCATGGTTAACTCCCATGGTCATCGTAGTAGCAGGAATTCACCCCTCATACTATCTTGGTTATCCTAGTTACAACCACTGATATCTTCATAATCGCATATTACTCCCAGGACCATCATAGTATATCACAAGAGATAAAAATATTCCCATAATGAATTAGAGGGATATATAGGTCCTACAAATATGATAATCAAATAATATATTCATGTGCCACGAAATTTTAAATAAACATATTATGACCAATGAAATGAAATTGGAGTCATAAACATTAAATCATTTAATAACCCGTGGAAAAATACATGTTTCATAATTATTTCATCAATGGATAACCCATGAAAGGAAGTGTGGGTCAGAAGAATATATCCCCTGGATGGGAAATGGGTGTCATATGAATTATTCCATAAAAACATAAACTAGTCAATAATGAATATTAATATCAACTTATCATTTTTATTACTGCATAAAAAGAAATGACTAACATCAATCAATTTAATCGTTGATGGAAAATAAGTAGAATGGATATTTTGATAACATTTCACGAGGACACTATAATTTCATCTATGAAAAAATATATCTAAAAACATAATACCATTTTAAAATCATTTTATAGGATATTAGATTAAAAAATTTTAAAAATATGTGAAATCATTTTGAAAACCATTTCCCTTTTAAATAATTTAAAATAATATTGAAATCAATTTAATAACCATTTTCTATGAAAAAGACATAAAATAATCATGAATATATTTTGAAAAACATTTTCATTTATAATATATAAAAAAAACTAGGAAATTATTTGGAGGACTATTTCCTATTAAAACATATAAGATAACCTTGAAAATATAACAAAAACAATTTTCTGTGAAAAAATATAAATTATTTTATAAATAATTATGAAAAAACCAATTTCCTTGGATAATTTAAAATAATAATGATAAATGTTTGATAACAAATTTTCCATTAAAATCTTTTAATATATTATTAAAAACATTTTCACTACAATTTTCCTTGAAAACACATAAACGAAACTAGAAAATATTATAAAAACCTTTTTTATTGAAAATAGCTTTGAGAACATTAAATAGAGTGTTTGAAAATGATAATAATTTCAATGATATGTTTTCCCTAAAAATTATATTCAATGATCATTTGAAAACATATTTTACTACTTCTTTGACAACATTGTTTTTGTAATAAACAATATTTCTCACCGAAGAATGAAATTCGATCATATTTAATTAAAAAAAATTAAATACAATAAGTAAAAAGTAGTGGGTAATATAAATAATATATGGATATATATTGAATTAATTTAAGAGAAGTAATGTCAGGAATTTAATTGATAGATTTATCATAAGATTAATCAAAGATGCATAATCATTAAAAATATCAATAAGCGTTGAGATTGATTTAAAAAACTATAATGACTTGGTAGATTTGGATCACGCTCTCCATGTAAGAAAATAAAATTTAATGAAGAATTAAATGTCATTAAATTAAGTATATTATTAATATAGTACATTAAAAGGATGTACAAGCACCACTTAAAAATGTAGGTTTCTAACAAAACATGTTTCCCAATGAAGGAAAATTGAGGAAAATTGTCATACCGATTTGGTAGGGGTTGATGAATAAATAGCATAAATAATTATCATATAATGGATATATAAGTACTCAGAAGAATTATATAAAATGATATTTTCATACATATCATGGAAATTTACACACTACATAATTGAATGGGTAGTGATGAAATCATTTATCACATAAGAATAAATTAATTAATATGAAATACAATTACCATGTGTCTTGAATCTCTTCGAGGTCCTTAAAAACTCATGTACAATAAAAATAAATTTATTATAAATCTGTCAAAAACATATTTTAAAATATAAATCCATATATATTTTGATTATAGATTTATATTTCCCAATTTATAATAATTCCATGTTATGGTTTCTCTTCAGTTAATATTCACATTGTTTTTTAGATTTGTCTTAATTTGCCATATATTTAGTCCTTATAATTATTTTATTATTTACATAATTTAAAACATTATTTAAATATATATTATATTAATTATAAATGTATTATATAAATAATTTGAATAAATAAGTATGAAATATAATAAACCATTTATAATGATGGCATGCCATACATATGCAAGAATGCTATTTTGTTAATTTTTTATGTTGAAAGGATGAAAGTAAAATCCAAATAAGAATATACATGGATATGTATAATTATTAAAAAAATTAATATATATAATATATGAAATATATTCACTAAAACAATCCTTAATTAAGTTAACATTTTTTATGGAAGAATCACATCACATTGAGGGGGCAGTAGTCCATGCTTCCTCTAAACAAAATTATTGTATTTAAACATTATGGAATATAAAAAATATGTTTGTTTTAAAAATTATATGGAATCATTAATAATTAAGAATTATAATATATAAAATATATTAAAATAATTTACTTTTTAATTTCAACTATGAGAGGCAGTAATGAAAAATAAACTATCATCATTTAGTGATGCTTTAGTTCATCGCTCACATAAATAATATGTTTGTTACCCATTTATTGTAGGTGTGTTTATGTGTTGATAAAAAACATAGAATGAATATATAATTGTATGTAGATTATAACTATATTTTAGTTCAATAATTGAATAAATACACTCTATTTTGTGGGAAAATGAAAATAAAATAACGGAGGTTGAGAGAGGAAATTGCCTCATTATCGGCTATGTCAATTTTCCTCATTCCAAAAGGCTTCCATGGATTGATTTATTTCCCAAAAAGAAAAATCTAGGTGGAAGTGAGGGATTTGGTAAATTTAATATCAAATATAATTTCCATTCCTATGTGGTTTTAGAGGTGTGAATAAGAGTTATAGGCGATGTCCATTTATAGAGAAGGGAATGGACACACATGACATTTTTTAAACAAATTAGATGTACCCACATTTTTACCTAAAAAGTAATTAAAAAATTAATTGAGTTCTAATAGTATAATAATTTATATTAAATGGGTTTTCTATAATTTTATATAAATTTTCAGTCTTAAAGTAATGGTTGACATAGTTTTTTTCAAAATCATTGTAAATATTTGTTATCAGATTCACTAATATATTTAATAAAAAATTCTGATTACATAGTTATAAATAATAAATAATTTAAATCCCAAAATAGAATTAAATTTTCAAAATTCAAATAATGAATTGGAAGACAATATGATAATATTAATCCCACGGATGGGATGACACTACGTTTTTTTAGTAAAAAAAATTCCAAATTTTAAACATATTTTATTCTAAATTTCAATGTGAAGTTGATTCGAATGTCCTTAATTGGGAAAATTTCTCATACTAGGATATATTTAAAATTTGAATCCAATTTAATAAATAATTTTACCATATAAAATTTTTACCAAAATATTCTGTTTTAAATAAAAATCATTTATTTTTTACTTTTCATCCGAAAAAAGAATGTTTCATAGGAAAATCCAAAAAATTCACCCTAATCCCATTTAATGATTATATATTAAAAAATGATGTAAATTTTATCAAATTAAATTTGTATATGTGTCTAAAAATTAATTTTATTTTTTTTCACTGTTAGACATGAAATGTTATTTAGTTGAGAATATAGTATTTTTATCATATAAACACTTTACAAAAAAATATATCATTCATCAAAAATATCATTTATTTATATAAAACCATTATAATAAATATTTAAAAAAAATTTAATCACTATTCATATTATTATGATTCATGAAAATATTAAAATTATATTATTTAAATAATTATAAAAATAAAAATATATTTCATAGAAATTCAGTGTTGCGTGTAACACATGCCATGTAAATGTTGTGTGTAATGTATGCCAAGTAATTTTTTCATTATGTGTATGTGTATTTAGTGATCCATGTAATTTTTTTCATGTCACATGCTAAGATAAATTTTCCTTTTAGATAAATCTAAAATTTATCTTGTCTGTAGTGAGAAATTAACATGGTTTTTCATATAACAGAAGAATAACATAGTGAATTAATAGAAAAAGAACCTTTTTAACTATTATATGAAATTAAAAACATTAAAAAATTTAAATTAATTTAAAAATTAAATTTCATAAAATCACATGGTGACAAAAACCAAGAACCAATATGAAGAATCCAATATATCTTATTTATCAAAATAATCAAAACCCACATTGTATTTTAGAATCGTGCAGTTTAACATCATGCAGAAAGGATATATGTGGTGGATATTAGGAACTAGGTGTTGAGAAAATTCTTAGGTATGGGTTCCTACATATCATACATATAGAAGTAATCAATATAATCATAGTTAAATAAAACCCTTTGTAATTTTACTATATTGTGTTCCCTTATTTGTGGGAAACCATATCATGTCGCTGAATGATTCTTACTCACTAAGGATTATATATCTTATGATGCTTCCAAAATAAAATGATAGTATAATCATGTTATCCATGCCTCGTGTGAGAAACAAGTGATATACATTAATTATTATTATTTCATATAAATGCATTACATAATGACTATGATATCCAATTGTATGTTCAATATGGACCTAGTGACTGAAGAATGTATCTAATTTTTCTTAGATATAGAAAAAATTAGTGTCATTATAGTTATATTTCACTCTCAGACTATTGATGGATCAGGAAAAATGGTCAAGGAATGGGAGATACTGCATACCAATTATTGTAAAGTCAGAGAAATTGGGGGAACTTACACCAAGGATAAATCCCAATGGATTTTGGGAAATATGTTGTATTTCTATGTTCCCTAGTTATAATTTGAATATGAATTTTGACAGTAGAATTTGACCAGGGCTAACACATTGATGATTCCCATATATATCAACAATATAGGGTTGTCATGTCTTGAGATGTCTTCTTGACATGACCTTATTTTCTTCCATACAATTTATGACTGAATGCATGAAAAATCTATGGATAATTGAATGACATGTTTTAGGTTGTCAGAATATCCCATGGTTACATTTAAAACATTTTTGAAAACAATCACATAGTAAAATAGACATGTCCAAAGGATGTTGTAGAATTTTAATAAAATTTTTCGTGTATATAAAATGATAAAGGATTCCATGGAGAGATAGGGGCGCATGAATTGTTTGATATTTATTGTGGGTATACCATAATCTGAGAACCCTTTCGAAAGGACATCACAAGATCAATACTGACATGTGTAGAGGGTTTGACATTACATATATTAAATTTATTGAGGGTGTTTCGTGACTTCACTAGTTTTTTTGGAGGATATAAAATGATAAAGTATATAATTTCTCAGTTATACCATGATACAAAACTCATAAGTCATGGTGACATCATGATTCCTATAATTCATGTCTTCGTTCCACTACAAAACATGCGAGACATTTCTCTAGGACATCGTAGTAATTGTTTAGAAATCTTGTGGGACATCTCAAGAATTTGGTGGAATGCCTAGGGGTGTCCATCATAATTCATGTCCTTTACAAGGGATATGGAATGATTGAAATGTCATATTTATTGAGTTTTCGAGGATTTGGGTTACATAATCTAATGTTGTCACATGTTATGTGCTGGTGATGTGATGTACATAATGATATGTGTATCTATGTTTACAAAATTTTCAAATAATAACTCTTCCTTAATTCAGTATATATATAATATGTTCCACAAAATTTTATCATGTTAAATTATTTTAGGTTTTTCATAATCCAATAAACATGTGAGGACTCTTTCTTATAACCTAGTTGTCATTCCATATGTTCTTAATGTGATTTATAGAGTGATAACATTATGAGATAATGCATGTCGTGTAATCTCTTAGGTCGGTCGGGAATTTTTCCTCTGAGAATAACATTTCAATTTTGTGACTAGATACTCTAAGAAGTCATGTCTTGTTCTCGGGTATTCTATTCAGCCATCATATTTAGGTTATAAAAAACATTTTTTTCTTTTGTGGCATGATTTATGGGCAACATCACCCCATTTATACACCACCATTTTAGACCATATCTCATAGAATTTAAGCAAGATTTAGTGTGGGAATGTTGGGGTAACGCACTTCAAATGATCCGTTATTGGTTTTTTCATAGTGTCACATGATATTCATTTACTGTAAGAATATTATGCCCTCCCCAATTTTATTAGAAACTATTTGATCGAATTTTTATGTCATGTGTTATCATGCCGCCAGAAATTCATAAGGAATTCTCACAATTTTAAGGAACTTCGCAAGATCAAGATAGCTATAGAAAGTCATTACTATGAAATTTATTATTCTAGGGCAATTTTTCAGTCTATGTGGGCCAGTTATGGGATCCTTTACAAGATTGGTAAATCAGATATAAGGGACTTTTTTAGGTTATGATGACCTATTGAGGTGGAATCACATGATTTACAATGATATCCTTGTGAATAAAATCATTTTATGAAGTTTATCATATCCACACTCCACAAGAATCAACCACATTCACCATTTTTATTACCTTATGAACTATATAATAGAATGATATCTCATGTAGTTGTATGTGTTTTGACATAAAAAATCACTCTCATTGTCTGCAGTGTATCAATAGATCACTGATGGAATTTTAAATGATATAAGAACATTTCCATTGACTACCTCTCTTATTATTTGTGGATCATATGGGGAATCATATAATCAAATTTATATTTCTATGTCCCTTCGAATGATGAAGGTGACTTGAATGTATCCTCATGAATGAAATGGTGGACATGTCTCTAGGTGATTGTGAAGGTCATGCAGATCTGATAAGCACGCAAAATGAATAAAAATTACTAGTAAAAGTCTTAGTTATTTACTTATTTTCATCATTTTCTATCAATGGGTTTTATATAATTTTAGCATATATGCCATTTGATAATTTGCGGGATTTAGAATATCTTTTCTAAAAATATTTTAATTATCATCATTGATAGACTTGGTGCCTTAGTAATAATTGATAGTATTTTCAAATTGGATATCTGTGATTAATATTATAGTGTGTCTTCCACATGACCTTATAAGTTTCATTTGATTTTGAGAGAATATGAAGTTTATATGATCCTTATGTTTCATCAATATCCTCTTAATATACTATGTAGAGATAATAATACTGATTATTTTGGTATTTTTCTTTGTTTCCTTGTATATTTTCCAATGCTCATTTGATAGTCGTCAAAAGATGGATGAACAAAATTCTATATATATGATACCGATCGGGAGAGATATTATATGACCAATAAGCATGATATATCTATCTAATTAATTGAGTAATTATTCATGTATTTATAGGCTAGAAGGATTTAGTTAACATTTTTGTTTTCTTATATATATTAAACAAGGATTTGGTCATTTAATCCATAGGATTAACCTGATTAATAAATATGATGTTCGATGCTTCATAAAATGGTTTCTTGTCACTTTGTGTGTGTTTCAATGTCATTTTTTTAGACATATTTGTGGTTTTTCATGAGTATATTATTATATCATATTTTCAAAGAATAATGTTATAAATTTTATACATTTATGGGCATTCAATATTTACACCTAACTAAGGGATTTCATCATTTTTATTTATATTACTTATATTTTTTTCTCTCAGGATATTTAAAATATTTCTCATATGTTTTAGGGATGTGTAGAAACAATCAATATTTCATGTTTATATTGATGATGTTCATTCATGGAATGAAAATGTTTTCAAATATAAATGATTAATACAATGGGAAAATGGATACTGGGTATAAGTATATAATTTATTATATATGGTTATTATATGTATGTTTTTTCTCCAAAATTTGTAAAACCATAAACTATTATCATCATTGATAATTATATAAATTGAATTCAATAAATAAAACATATTAGAATGTAACTTTTAAAATCTGAGTCCATACATGGGAAATGGATTTGAGGAAGAAGAAAATCAGACATCAATGGTACTATAAGACACTGTTTGAGAATAATGATTCATTTATTGTGACTATAATCAAATGGGTTAGCTTCAATTGCATCCAATGTCCCTAATGGTCCATCCCTAAAAAATGGTGTTACCTCTTTTTACAATTCTGAATAGTGATGGTGAACATATAGTAAACAATTTTCCATTAAGCCTTTATTTATCGAAAACATGATTGTTTTTATATTTATTGAAAAAAATATCATTTGCTGTGAAAGATAAAAAAAGGATACCATATAGTTAGATAAAATCAACTACAAGAGACTGACCTCATCACCATTATGAAGCAAGAAGTACATTTTAATTGGAAAATCTCTTTCCAATTATTCTAATATCCTAACAAACTACATTTTATATATGTATAATTATCTATCATCAATATGAAGAAAGAACACAAGGGAATTATCAATATCTATTAGTAAATTGAGCTACAAAAATTGATATTGCAAAATGGAAAATACATCAAAATATACAGCAAGGAAGGATTATGTTCCTCATTCAAATTTATTGTCTACCAAAAGAATAAGGAAAATCAGTATTTACGTAGTTTTATGACAAGTATTATGACTTTATAAAATCATCAATGGAAAATACATAAATCCTAAGATAAAAAATTTTACACTTTTGAGATAACAACCATAATTTCTAAGGTAGATATTTTTTGATCAAATTATTAAATAGACCTAATAATGGTTTTTAATTTTCAAAATTGCAATGAGGTTCTAGTTATGGTAGCCTATAGCCTCTCTAAATATCCCAAATGTATGATAATAATTCAGGTACCTCCAATCAATTAATTGACATTAAATATGAAACTCACTAACCCATATGACTGGACAGTTTGAAACTCGAGTGTTTCCTTGTTTCTTGAGGAAGAGGTGTTCCTAAATGTCAATGAGAATTACTCCTGAGAGGAATCTTTCGAGTTGGTAATTATTAACCCCTCATTCTTTATGTCTAGTTTTGATTCTCGAGGGCAAGAATAGTTGCAGAGTTATCTGATGTAATGACTCGGACCCATCGTGCCCATTACATTGCCAAAACACGGCTCCACCGAGAAGGTGGGACTAGTTACGGTGGTAATGTGATGGTCTCACATTGATCATAGTGGCACCATGAAGGTGGCACCGTAAGGGTGGCACCGTGTCCTCACCGAGCAGTCTTCGTTCTTTCCCAGTTCTCGACGTTTCTGCTCCTGCAACATATCATTTGACACAAAGATGATTTAATGCCCTCGTTCAATCCATTTAAAGACCATAAATAATATCTAAAACCCACCAAGAGTTAGGCAACCCTCAACTTATTAAAATGTGTGGTTTTTCATAAGTGGAACGCCCTTCCCCATACCTTCCAGTTCTGGCCATATTACACGTTTCCTAATTGTTAATAAAACTCTTTAATGTATAACCATTTTGAACTCCCCTCTGAGGAGAGTTGTTACATGATAATTAAATTTTATCGTGCGTAACTACCCAACTGTGTGGGGAACCACGATCCGACATTAATGTCATTCAAATTTCCATATCCCGTAATAATGGGATCTCATAATTATACCCCTTATAAGTTCATCCTTCTTCCAAATGGCTAGTATCATTTTATTTGTTATGCATTTGGAGTTCCCCTTCCCGAGGAAAGTGGTGCGCATGTGCCAGATCCTTTCTTCTCATCCTTGGAGTCCCCGACATTTCTCTCATACAGGTCGCGCATCCCCAGTTCATGGTACGAGGAGAGAACATCGATCCTTGATCAACCAGGTAGGGAATTTTCCGTTTCATCTCCTTGTTGTGTATCATACGGGGTGGGTATGGTACTATTTCTATGGGAATGGATGAAACCAAACCTTAACAAAGATAATAAACAGACTGTTAAAAAATGAAAGGGTGGGTTTGAGAATTCTGTTGTACTCTTTTATAATTGTTATATGTTGTGATCTGTATAGGCAAATGCTTACATAAAACCATGTCCTTTGGTAGTATTTCCTTGCACACCAAAGAACCCTTGTCTTATGTGATGATTAAATAATTATAAAATGGGAATTTTTTAATCACTTAAACTCGGTTAGATAAATGGATACCTATTGAACATCAATCCTTGTGTGGTCACCCTGGTTAACCAACAGAAAGAAGAACCTAATGAGTGATGTGATGAAAAGGGAAATTTCCCAACTCTGTATTCTGTTTGATGCTTATGGGGTGATATGGATGAGGATGTGATACTCTGTTTGTTGCACGGTTCTTAGTTGTGAATCTGAAACTGTGTGGGGCTGTATCTCGAGTCATGGTATGCTTCCAGTACTTTGAAGGATCTCAATGATCCCTTTGTTGTTGTGAATTCACAAGAGAACGGGGTGTCAATGATTATATTTTTGATTGGCTATTTCTCTTTCTAGGGCTTGTGGTTATGAATGTTAGTTTCCCAGTAGTTCAGAATTCACCTAAATGGGATCCCATGAACATGAAAGTAAGAATGAGTTAAATTGGAAATTGGTTTTGGGAATGAGTTGTGAATTGGTCGTGAGTGATGCACCATTATTTTTTGAATGAATAGTAATGAGGGTGTTGGTTCTTAGGTTGGCTTTGGAAACCCCAGGTTGGGATGAGTTCTTGTAACCTATAAATATAATTGTAGTTCTTATGTTTCTTATTTGCACCCACCCCAGGTTGAGCACATAATCCAGAACACCCCCATTTCAGGGGGATGTTGTTTTTTCTAACACTCTTATGAGTGTCTTGTTATTATCTCCTTTTCTGGTCCCTTTCCCGAATAGCCCAAGACTCTTCGGGTAGGCCGTGACGGCCTACGATCCATTAAAGCCCAAGATTATTCGGTCATGGTAGTTTTGGTGGTTAGCCCAGGTGTGTGCGGGAAGGTTGTTCCCAAGATTCTTTAGGATGAGGCTTGTGTGTCTTCAGGCATGGTAGTAGTTGTTCTTGACCAGGTGTTTGCAGGAAGGATGTGTGGTTATGGATAAGGTGTGTGTGGTCAGGGAGCGGTAGTGGGACAATGGTCAGAATGGTGGGTGAATTTTGATGCATCGGATGTCTTCTATAACCAATTGGAAAGTGGCGTGGGGTACCCAAATATTGATGTGCTATAACTATACATTACTTGACTTGCATTATTTGGGTAGTGCGCCTTGGTATGGCTTGGGTGAAAATTTTTCTTTTCTAGGTGATTTGGTTATCTCTTTTCTCACAAGTCATTAAAATGACTCCTCACTTGTGCAAGAGGGCCTTTGGTTTTCCCTACTTAGTGTACTTATATTCTCACCCTACGTATATAAAACTACATTCATGTTTCTAGGAGAAATTCAGGGATCAGTCAGGGTCATTCTAGCTCGGGCGTTGGGATAGTTGCAGTTGAAGTTTTTCATTCTTTGGTTCTTTACCCTTGTAGTCTCCTTGTACATTGTGGAATTTACTTTTGTAACATGCATATGGGATTGGTTTTATTTGGCTTTAAATTTACCCCACTCATAGTTTTTTTTTCTTGGGATTTACTATCTTATCTCTCGATCCTATTAAAGAAAACGGGTAATGCCTTGAATCTTTTTTGTGAATTTATACCCTTAGTGCTAGTCACCACTCTGGAACATATTGAACGCGGGTCATGGGGGTCATTATCTTTCCTTCAACTTTATGAAGGATGGGTCTGGAAATCTATTGTCCCTTCTCTCATATTGGTGAAGGCGGGTCATGACACAACTCCTCATCCTTATAAAACATGAATTCTTCTAGATAAAAAAGTTCTAATTTTTTAAAAATAAAGTCAATTTATATACAATAATATATTTACCATTCATCATATAAATTTATGACATTAAAAAATGTTGATAGATTATTATGATTTACTTTTGGAATTTTTTTATAATATATATTATATTATAATTATTATATTTTTAATGAATAATATTTTTAAGAAAATCACATAAAATGTTCCCAAATGTAGTTGTAATTATGTTTTCATAATTATTTTCAATATGACATATTCAATTTCAATTTATAGTTACTGATATTATTCCATAAAAATGAAAAATGATAGGATATGATGTTGTTTCTTGACATTTTCTTGAAGAATTAAATATTTCATCTTAATATATATAATGAAACATGGGTTGATATTAAAGATATCTAGGAACATTTTTTGGATGAAAAATAACTGCCCCCAAAAACATAAAATATGTGAAATAATATAAAAATAAAATGGAGTGTTTAAATATCATAAAATAAATAGTGAATTATTTTTTTTAATTGATGATGTTTTGAGACAAGTATAGAGTGTCTCAAATTTTACGTAGATGTGTTGGTTATGTATTGAGGATATATTGAATATATATTGGAATATTTTGATAATGTAAGAAATTTACTATTTCTAGGATTGGGGAATTTAACAAGTCGTACCTTTTTTCAAGACTCTAAAATTGAGTTTGTAAAAATATATTGTTTTCATCCAGTGGATGAATAAGGAAAATTTCTGTATATATTGAAGATATATTCTTACATTGTACACTAAAAATAAAAACTGATTACCCTAGTGGAAAATGTATTAGGTTTCCATCTCTGTAATAGTTCATAAGAATTCACATTACTAGTTTCATAATATTTTAATTATCATATGAATTTTGGATTTTTATTCTTATGATTTTACGGTTGATATGATGATATTTCCTTGTAAAAGGATTCCTTGAATTATATGGCTCTCATATGAAATGAAACAATCAAAAGAAAGGCCATCATCTATGATATCTGCAACATATATGATGAAAATAGAATATTTAATTTTTATAATTTTTGAAATTCATAATAAATAATTAAAAGTAATATCATACCTGAAGTTCCCAGATCAGTGTGAATCACTGAGAGGGGGAGGGGGTGAATCAGTGATCCCTTAAAACCTTTTACTAATTGATTCTTATCAATTAAACCTCTATGGCTGGTTAAAGCCTCGATCCACTCTTCTTGTATCTCTCACCTTTCCTCGAATGATGCAGTAAATATAAAGGCACATGACACAAGGATTTACAAGGTTCGGCACCAAAGGCCTACATCCTTGCCATGCTCTCCCAGCATGGATTCTCCCATTATAACTTGTTAGAATTACAATGGTCGATACAGAGTCCCACTGTATCTCTCCTGAGTCCCACAGGAGGGTCTTTATACTGCGTCACACAGTGTTACCAGAGTCCCACTGGCCTGCTCCAGAATCCCACTAAAGACTTCTTCTCCCTGAGTCCCACAGGGTCTTCTCTTGGCTCCATAAGTCACACGAGTAGATCTTCTTCTCTTTAAGCTCTTCAAGTAACTTCAGCAGCCTGGGATAAAGGCTGTTGGCCTTGCTCTTCTTCTGATCACTTGTGGTGATCAGGTCTTCTCGTCTAGCTCAGGCTTTATCACCTTCTTCTAAGGATGACCTGGCTTCTCTCCAACTACTGAATACTCAGACAACTGATATCTTTAACTTCAGTCTGGTCCAGTCTCAATTCACATCAACTTCATGCACTGAGTGCATGGCAACTCTGAATCCTCATGCACTGACTGCATGGCCTTCTCAATACTTCAAGATCTCCTGTCTTGGACAACTCAGATGCACACAACCAGATTTTTCTTTTTTCACGTGTGCACGTGCATGCATGCGTGCATGCACTTCCCCTTTCCCCTTCTTGGTGCAATAAACCCTCAAAGGGTGTAAACTGTTTAAGCACACACCTTTCTTCTTTTCCTTCACACGTTTAATTCCTTTTTCTTACACACTTGAAACGTGTGTTATACATTGTGTGGGTCTCTCCTTCTTTCTTCTAAGTGTATACACACTTCTTAGTGCACACACTTAGGTTTGGCCATGTTGTCTTTTTGCACACACTTGTTTCACTTTGCACACACTTGAGACTTGGCCTATTCTCCCACTTCTTGTTGCACACCCTTAACCCGTAGGTTGTTCTTCAATTTTGCACACACAAAATGTGTCTTCACTTGGTGCAGACACAAGGCATGAAAGCCTCGGGTCCTCTTCTCCACTTGGCACACACCCACTGTCCGTAGGTGGTCTTGTCTTCTTGGAACACAAGCACAAAGGCTCGGCCTTCCTTCTCTTCTTGCACACACCCAAGGCTACTGCCTCTTCTGTTTTTGCACACACAGCCCGAACTCCACTTGTGTGCAGGCGCGCAAGGGTTGTGGCCAAACTTCTCAACACTATGCACACACACTGTCCATGGCATGGGTGTTTTCTCATTTTAGCACACACACACTTGGTGTGTAATTCTCATCACCTGAATCTCCTACTGCCCATATGAAGCCGTGAAAGTGCTTGATGAGCCGCGACCTCCTCTTCTTCAACACTGTTGCGCAAGCCACAACAAACCTCGAGGGCGCGCAAGGTACTTCGGCCTCGGGTACTTCCTGTCGTGCAAAAGAAAGACGCACAGGGGACTTCTCCCTTCTTGTCGCGCAAAGGTGTTGCGCGCAAGGAACTCCAGCCACGCAAGTTTACTTGTGCGGGGCTTCAAAATATTCGCGAGGCAGAGCACTCACGGGTCTTCAAGTTTTCAGTACATCAGCAAGCAGCACAGAGGGCTCGGCCTCATTTTTATAGGTAGAGGCGGTGCCAGTCATCCACGTGATCCAACTCAAAATCCCGAGATCTTCGGATCTTCAAAAAATATTTCCAAATCTTAATTTTTATTCTCGGTTTCACGCGGGCTCATTTATTTTTTGTTCCTTTACGTGCATGCGACTCAGAACGCATGCACGGTCTTCGTTCGGTCCAAACCATGCAGAACATCAACACCGAATGGCCTCGCACCTTCGGTTTGCTTCGGCCTTCATTGAATTTCTCCACTGGTAGCATGAAAGCTCATTTTAAAGCATGGATATGTTTGTTGTGGTCGGACGAGCTCTATGGAGTCTTCGGATCAAACTATGGTGGCCGGGAGCTCGAAATCCATCTTCGGGAGGCGCCTGGTTCGAAGGTGGCTGCGGGAATGCTCGGGGAGGCCTCAGCCGAGCTCGAGGAAGGAGATGGACGCTGGGCTGTTGGATGCGGTGATCAAAAAACCTTCGACGGCTTGGATCAGATCGGGAGCACGGCGGATTAGATGAGCGGCGCCGATCGTCCGCGAGATCAGATGAGCGGCTGGGATTCGCTCCCGAGAATTTTTCCGCGTCCCACATCGAAACGGCGGCCGGTTTTCTCGCGGCTTATCACCCTGGCGCTGCCCGCTACTCGCCAGTTGAACTTCTCCCCTCCCGGTGCCGCCCCGCACCGGGTTCTCTCTGCGGGCGCGCTCTGCGCCCACTCTCGCCTCTGCGGGCACGCACCTAGCGCCCACTATGCACCTCGGGCACGCGGGTTTCACCACCGCGTGTCATCGGGGGCTTATACACGGCCCCCTGCCGCGCTCCTCCGGGCGTGCCCCAGGCGCCCATGTGGTGTCCTACGGGTGCGCCCCTGCCTCAAGGATGCTGCCCTGGCCTTGAGGGTTCCCCATGGGCGTGGTGACCTTGAGTCCCACATGTGCCTTGGGTGATGACCCTCGGCTGGCCTCCTTGGTGGCCAAATTTTTGGCAAAGGCATGAATAAAAACTTTGTTAAAAACAAAGTTCTCGCAATGTATAAATGCCAACCCAAGTTCTTCCAAGCCAAATGCCACTTCAAATTTTTCTTCTCCATTTCATCTTCTTAAGAATTCAAACATTAATCCTCTTGATTAGAAACAACTCCTCAATTTATAATTCTTCTTCATCATCTCATTTTCTACTTAGGAGAGAATTCTCAAGGATCTTCTTCTTCAACCGAACTCCTGAATCACTTAAATTCTTCAATGTGCTTCATTGATCTAATCAGAGATCAATTGGATCTTCTTCTAATTCTCATGCACTAAGTGATAGTGCATGGACTTATTTAATCCACTTCATCCACTTAGTACTTATGGATGGATCACTTTCATCTCCTCATGCATTGTCACTACAATGCATGGTCTTCTAATCATGTTGTGACTTTGTATCCAATTGATACAAGTTCTTAGAACTTATAGAGCAGCTCAGCAAT
Source organism: Viscum album (assembly GCA_963277665.1). Taxonomy (NCBI): domain Eukaryota; kingdom Viridiplantae; phylum Streptophyta; class Magnoliopsida; order Santalales; family Viscaceae; genus Viscum; species Viscum album. The sequence continues at coordinate 1,920,205,511 of OY728145.1, read as the reverse complement.
CGTCAGATGTCCATGGAGAATGTTTTAACCACAACATCCTATGTCACTTAGTGAATCTCCTAAGTGACATGCATCTTAGTACCATGGCCATTCTCCTTCACCACCAACACCATCACAACCTTTGGCATTCACATCTTAACAATTCTTGACATCCATTCATTCTAAGACAACAACATGTCTCATTGACAACAAATGCAACACAGTGCACTTCAATCTCCCCCTTTGTATTTTTTGTCAATACACCACTTCAGCACATATGAATGGGTCAATATGTGTGCCAATATTTTCTCCCCCTTATTGGAAATCAAATGCAAAGGTGTGGTGTGGTTCTCTTTCAAAAAAATCTCTTCCTCCCTTCGAATAGCATCTTCTTTAAAAATCACTAAGAGAGGGATGATGCCACATGTTCTCTTTAGCAAAGAACCTTTAGTAAATCAACTCTAAGTCTACTTGGGCTAATCCAGTGTAGAAAACAAGAGTGATATAACCAAGATTTTTCAATGTTGTCCACATTTCACTATACATGTGAGATCATGCTTCAGGGGTTTGAAATTTTTCAGATATAACAATGAATTGATAAATCCTTCACTTTTATCAAGATGATATTAATCTCAGAACATCATCTTCTTCAGATTTGCTCCCCCTCAAGGGGTGCACTCCATTCTGTCCAAACCATCCTCCAGTTGAGAATGATCATCATCTTCAATTCCCTGCAATGTCAGCACATGTAAATACCAGAAGTATAAGGGAATAAGATGGAACCTCCTTGGTTCATCAATGTGAACAACAAGGTTGAGAAGATTCTCTCAACCGAGATGTCCCATTTTCACCATTCTTCACACTTTCACATTTGATCTTCAATGATGATGGTGCTGGTGTGGATCTCAATACATCTTCATGTGAAATCTTTTGTTTCCTTTTTGCCTTAGCAATTTCCAGTGCTTCATCTTCATCTCTTTGCAGTTCTTTGGAAAGTTGCAACTGATTTGGCCATATGACTAGTAAATCATTTGGAAGAGTGGCCTCAGTTTTGGAAGTTCCACATGGTTCTTTGGATGCTGCTAAGCTACCTCTCTTAGGCAACTTATTTTCAATCAATCCCTTCTTCTTCTGGATTGATTTTCATTTGGAGTTCAGTCTGCTTCTATTTAGTTTCATGGATTCTTTACAAAGGTCCATGATGTGTCCTTTCTTTCCACAGTAGAAGCATGTTTTCTTGGTGGCTCTTCTTGATGCATCACTCTTCTTAGATTTGAATTCCATGGACTTCTCTTCCTTTTTCATTATCTTCTTGGGAGAATCTTCCAAATTCTTATGCTTTCATCCCAAGGAATCTTTCTGAGCCAGGATCTGTGATCTTTTCTTCTTTCCAGCTTTGGATACAGCTGGAGATTGACATGTATCATTCTTTTGACCACTTTTGCAACCATCCCAGATGTTGTCAAGTAATCCAAATCTGTTAGCAGTAAACAGATGTCTCTGGACCTGTGGATGCTGCTTCTTTTCTTCTGGCTTGCTCCCCCTTGGCATGGGCTTCCTCTGTGCTTTGGCATTCAGTGGATTGTACCAACAATCCTTTGCACAATGCCCATACTTGTTACAACACCAGCATTGTCCCACGAATCTTGACCTCTTCAGACCTTCTGATTGTAGGGTACTTTTCTTGACCTGTTGTGCTATTTCAGGAGAGCTCTGCTTCTTTAATGTCTTCATCCATATTTGTTTGGAATTATTCTTCCATCCTGCACTTTTTGTGGAAACACAATTAGAAGCATCAGTACAAGATGGTATGGATGGTACCTTCTTTCTAGAAGATGTTTCACTTTTATTAGAGGATGTCTTTCTCTTAGAATCATCCTGCTCAAAGAATACTTGAGTAACAACATGTCTTCTTCCAGCTGACTGGGAGGATTCAGCTTTAGGTGATTGCAGATGTTCCAATATCACCTCCAGTTCTAAGTATTTCATGTTGAGGGAGTTCTTCTCATCCTCAACAGTTCTTAGCTTTCCTTCCCAATTCTCCACCAGTTGTTTCATCTGGTCTTCATGCACCTTCTTCAATTCTTGCAATGAATTGTCCATCTCCTTCACCAATTTGACTTTTTCTTCAAGTTGAGCATCTCTGACATTCATTGAAACTTTGTGCCTCTTTTCCAGTGCATGGAAAACATCTTTGACCATTATGTTAAAGAATTCTTTCTCAGAAAGGCTTATCTGCAATTCTTCAGCAGTGTCTTCATATCTTTCATTGCAAAGAGAAATGGTTTCATCTTTAGCCTTCACCAGCTTTCTGAGAGTGTTGGTTATTCCAACCCTTTTTGCCAATTGATCTTCCATTGCATTGGATTCTTCTTCTAACTGTGATTTTTCTTCTTGAAGATCAAGGATGCCTGTAGCTATAAACATTGCCACTTCCTTGGGGACTGTCTTGTGAAGATATTCGATTGCACTTTGAAGATCTTTCATTGTTCCAACATCATCACAGCTAGGACAGGCTTTCTTCATCTTCTTGTCCTGTTTCTTCTTTCTATTTTTCTGAGTCTTGGCAGATATCTCCATTTGAGGCTGGTCACTCATTTCCTCAAATCTGCACTCCATATAGACTCTCTTGGATCTTTTAGAGGTAACCTCCCCTCTGATACCAATTGAAGTTCCCAGATCAGTGTGAATCACTGAGAGGGGGAGGGGGTGAATCAGTGATCCCTTAAAACTTTTTACTAATTGATTCTTATCAATTAAACCTCTATGGTTGGTTAAAGCCTCGATCCACTCTTCTTGTATCTCTCACCTTTCCTCGAATGATGCAGTAAATATAAAGGCATAGGACACAAGGATTTACAAGGTTCGGCACCAAAGGCCTACATCCTTGCCATGCTCTCCCAGCATGGATTCTCCCATTATAACTTGTTAGAATTACAATGGTCGATACATAGTCCCACTGTATCTCTCCTGAGTCCCACAGTAGTGTCTTTATACTGCGTCACACAGTGTTACCAGAGTCCCACTGGCCTGCTCCAGAATCCCACTGAAGACTTCTTCTCTCTGAGTCCCACAGGGTCTTCTCTTGGCTCCTCGAGTCACACGAGTAGCTCTTCTTCTCTTTAAGCTCTTCAAGTAACTTCAGCAGCCTGGGATAAAGGCTGCTGGCCTTGCTCTTCTTCTGATCTCTTGTGGTGATCAGGTCTTCTCGTCTAGCTCAGGCTTTATCACCTTCTTCTAAGGATGACCTGGCTTCTCTCCAACTACTGAATACTCAGACAACTGATATCTTTAACTTCAGTCTGGTCCAGTCTCAATTCACATCAACTTCATGCACTGAGTGCATGGAAACTCTGAATCCTCATGCACTGACTGCATGGCCTTCTCAATACTTCAAGATCTTCTGTCTTGGACAACTCAGATGCACACAACCAGATTTGTCTTTGTTCACGTGTGCACGTGCATGCATGCATGCATGCACTTCCCCTTTCCCCTTCTTGGTTCAATAAACCCTCAAAGGGTGTAAACTGTTTAAGCACACACCTTTCTTCTTTTCCTTCACACGTTTAATTCCTTTTGCTTACACACTTGAAACGTGTGTTATACTTTGTGTGGGTCTCTCCTTCTTTCTTCTAAGTGTATACACACTTCTTAGTGCACACACTTAGGTTTGGCCATGTTGTCTTTTTGCACACACTTGTTTAACTTTTCACACACTTGAGACTTGGCCTATTCTCCCACTTCTTGTTGCACACCCTTAACCCATAGGTTGTTCTTCAATTTTTCACACACAAAATGTGTCTTCACTTGGTGCAAACACAAGGCATGAAAGCCTCGGGTCCTCTTCTCCACTTGGCACACACCCATTGTCCGTAGGTGGTCTTGTCTTCTTGGCACACAAGCACAAAGGCTCGGCCTTCCTTCTCTTCTTGCACACACCCAAGGCTACTGCCTCTTCTGTTTTTGCACACACAGCCCGAACACCACTTGTGTGCAGGCGCGCAAGGGTTGCGGCCAAACTTCTCAACACTATGCACACACACTGTCCATGGCGTGGGTGTTTTCTCCTTTTAGCACACACACACTTGGTGTGTAATTCTCATCACCCGAATCTCCTACTTCCCATATGAAGGCGTGCAAGTGCTTGATGAGCCGCGACCTCATCTTCTTCAACACTGCCGCGCAAGCCACAACAAACCTCGAGGGCGCGCAAGGTACTTGCGGCCTCGGGTACTTCCTGTCGCGCAAAAGAAAGACGCGCAGGGGACTTCACCCTTCTTGTCGCGCAAAGGTGTTGCGCGCAAGGAACTCCAGCCACGCAAGTTTACTTGCACGGGGCTTCAAAATCTTCGCGAGGCAGAGCACTCATGGGTCTTCAAGTTTTCAGTACATCAGCAAGCAGCACAGAGGGCTCAGCTTCATTTTTATAGGCAGAGGCGGTGCCAGTCATCCGCGTGATCCAACTCAAAATCCCGAGATCTTCGGATCTTCAAAAAATATTTCCAAATCTTGATTTTTATTCTCGGTTTCACGTGGGCTCATTTATTTTTTGTTCCTTTACGTTCATGCGACTCAGAACGCATGCACGGTCTTCGTTCGGTCCAAACCATGCAGAACATCAACACCGAATGGCCTCGCACCTTCGGTTTGCTTCGGCCTTCATCGAATTTCTCCACTATTAGCATGCAAGCTCATTTTAAAGCATGGATGTGTTCGTTGTGGTCGGACGAGCTCTATGGAGTCTTCAGATCAAACTATGGTGGTCGGGAGCTCGAAATCCATCTTCGGGAGGCGCCTGGTTCGAAGGTGGCTGCGGGAATGCTCGGGGAGGCCTCAGCCGAGCTCGAGGAAGGAGATGGACGCTGGGCCGTTGGATGCGGTGATCAAAAACCCTTCGACAGCATGGATCAGATCGGGAGCGCGGCAGATTAGATGAGCGGCGCCGATCGTCCGCGAGATCAGATGAGCGGCTGGGATTCGCTCCCGGGAATTTTTCCGCGTCCCACATCGAAACGGCGGCCGGTTTTCTCGCGGCTTATCACCCTGGCCTTGAGGGTTCCCCATGGGCGTGGAGACCTTGAGTCCCACGTGTGCCTTGGGTGATGACCCTTGACTAGCCTCCTTGGTGGCCTAATTTTTGGCAAAGGCATGAATAAACACTTTGTTAAAAACAAAGTTCTCCCAATGTATAAATGCCAACCCAAGTTCTTCCAAGCCAAATGCCACTTCAAATTTTTCTTCTCCATTTCTTCTTCTTAAGAATTCAAACATTAATCCTCTTGATTAGAAACAACTCCTCAATTTATAATTCTTCTTCATCATCTCATTTACTACTTAGGAGAGAATTCTCAAGGATCTTCTTCTTCAACCGAACTCCTGAATCACTTAAATTCTTCAATGTGCTTCATTGATCTAATCAGAGATCAATTGGATCTTCTTCTAATTCTCATGCACTAAGTGATAGTGCATGGACTTATTTAATCCACTTCATCCACTTAGTACTTATGGATGGATCACTTTCATCTCCTCATGCATTGTCACTACAATGCATGGTCTTCTAATCATGTTGTGACTTTGTATCCAATTGATACAAGTTCTTAGAACTTATAGAGAAGCTCAGCAATCGTCAGATGTCCATGGAGAATGTTTTAACCACAACATCCTATGTCACTTAGTGAATCTCCTAAGTGACATGCATCTTAGTACCATGGCCATTCTCCTTCACCACCAACACCATCACAACCTTTGGCATTCACATCTTGACAATTCTTGACATCCATTCATTCTAAGACAACAACATGTCTCATTGACAAAAAATGCAACACAGTGCACTTCAATACCCTTATAAAACATTCCATAACCATGTAAGTATGAAATTTTTTATTTCAGAATAGAAAATCATGGACTCTAATGAGAATAAATTATGAAAAATTCAAAAGAAAATATGATACTTCTTCATGTGTTGATATTCAATGAATAAAACATAATAACCATGTATTGTAATGTATTATGGATCAATGAGGAGTATTAATATGAGTTCCACGTTTTATGATGATTTGTATTATCATTGTTTCTTTCACATATAAATTAAACTCAAAAGGATGAAAATTGATTTGTATATTTTTGGAACAATAATTCATGATAATATAATAAAACATTTTTTAAAAAATCACAAGTCATGTTTGATTTAAATGACGATAAAATATAAGGTTATTTTTAATTATAATGAGAAAAAAATATTACAAAATTTTTAAACATATTGAGATAGATGTGTCTTTAATGTTTGGATCTTCTAAAATTCTATTCTGAAAAATAATATTGGAAATTACACAATGAATATACATGTGTATAATATTACTTATGGGTTTTCATGAATTATGATACTAAGAACATCATATGTAGTTGTATATTGTGGAGAAGGAAGAGATAAAATTTAAGATACATTCAGGGAAGATGAGACATGTATCCCCAATTACATGGGAATGTAGAGATGATGTAAATAATTAAAAATTAGAGGAATAATGTGAATGTTTTTGACTAGAATTTATGACAATTACAATTGGATATCGAGGTTCATAATTTTTTTTCATGAGTAGACTAGTTTCCATAATGTGTTTGCGGAGGGAGAACTAAATAAATAATTTATAATGAAACCTATATAAGAAGGATATATTTCTTATTTTGGATCAAATATTCACTACGAGTGGTTGTGTGTTTTCATTATCAATAGTTATATAGAGAAAGAAAATAGTGGGGAAATTTGTATACATGAATGGGAAATTTTTTTGTGTAACCATCCATGATTGTATTAAATAATATATGACTAGTGGGACTTAACGAACATGAAAACAAGTTTCAATTAATGTCAAAACATTGCAAATCTTTGTGTATTGTGAACTAATTTTTTAGGATTCACACGATGTGATTCTAAAATATATAAAATTTAGTGGATGAATAATTTAATTGTTTATATATGTTAATTATAATATAAATAAATATTGAATTGAGGAATTACTTCACCCTTAACCCTCCTACTTTAATCAACTAACCTATGAAATAAATGTTGTATCATGGAAATTAAAATTTCTACATGAATGATCCATGAATTTTTTGAATATGAATAATTTGAATTAAATAAATAGATATACTTCTGTGAATTTGATATAAAGATCTACAAAAGATAGTGGAATAAGATATTCTCCTTACCTATTATATATTGGTCTAAGAGATAGATTTATTCCATAGTATTATTTCATCTGATGAATAAAATTACATTCTAAAACCTATTTCATTAAATGTATATAGAATAGTCACAGAAACCTAAAATCCAATAATATTTGTGAAAATTTAGATGCTAATCAGATAAAAATATTATACTGAAGGAACAAAAATTGCCTTTTTTTAATGGGGAATAATTTAGGAGGAAAATATGAAATATATAAAAAAATTGAAAAAAAACTATAGGACTCCCTGAGACAATTATAAATATCTCGTATAATGGTTAAAATATGGATTGATATGTTACTCCAAAAAATAGTATGATAAACATTCAATGTAGCACATGAAACATCCACAATACACTTCCTTTTTAGACAATTAAATATCATTAGCTACACACAACATCGTGTTCAGGTGCCTCACGGCTATCCATTTAAGAAAGAGTTATGAATAGTATTAGAAAAATATTGAATATTATATATTCAATATAATTTTATTATTCATCTCATCTATTTATTATACATGATATAAGAAAGAAATAAAATTATAAAATAATAGAATTATTTTTTAAAAAAATGTATTATTTCCACATTTTAATAGAGAAAAAATATAAATATTTGGATCAATTTTATATTCAATATGAAAAAATAAAAATATTATTTATAAGTGGGATCTACTTTTAAAAAAAATTGTGTTTTTCTGATCACATTCATATTTGAATAAATAGAAAAACAATGTACTTCATTTTAATTCAAAACGTCTTTTTTGTAAAATTTATTTATATTGACAGGTTCTAATTTTCAACTTTTAATTGAATAAATAGATAATTATTATATAAATAAATATAAATTAGATCTCTTGAGTTTTTACATTAAAATTTGATATAAAAAAATATCTGTATTTGGTAGTTTTTACTTTTGAAAAACATGTATTCTCAATTTTTCAAAGGGGATTAATATTAAATTTTGTACTGCAACTTTTATTTTTTGAATTTATTTTAAAAGATATAATATTTTTAATCGGTGGCACAAAATGATGTTAACAGGTGTATTTTATTATTTAGATATTATGAATCATGACTTTATAAAATTTATTTATTAACACGGTTCAAGGTAAATCTGGTCATTAAAGTTGTAAACTATATTATAAAATTAGTTTTACACAAGTAAAAAACGTTTTTGATTAATAAATATTTTAGTTATCATATAAGGAAAGAAATATAAATATTTAGTCTACCATTTCCCATGAATATGATATGAATACTACTAAAATTAATTAATGTGAAAAATTGTTAAACTCTCATTTCTTATAATTCTAACAATTTTTATTGAAAAATATCCAAGAGATACCAACGATTATTAAAATTATTGTGAATGAAAAATAATTACCTACCTCATCTAATTTTATTTATATGTTTTCAGATTAAATAATTACTATTAATGATAACACAATAGTAAATTGAAAATTATTTTAGTAAAACAATTATTAAATAAATGATATTAAAGAATATAAAATTAATAATATTTTACTTAATTAACGACATCCATTAATTTTATAGATATATTGGACATGTTAATGAAATATTAGATGTATTAATTATATATTATGATGTTTGTTTATATTTTTTGAAATGAAAATGTAGAATAGTATCAGAAATGAAATAAATGATACTTCAAAATAAAAAATATTATATTAAATGTTATGAAATTAATAAAAATCTTACATGTATAAAAAATATGTTAGTGTAAAATATTTCATAAATTATCCAATTTGGGTTATTTTGGACTTTTAATGTAACTATATTAATCCTATTTTATAAAAATAATAGTTGATATGGAAAGAGTTAAATTTTATTACTAATGGTTACTACAGAGATATTAGTATACGTTTTTGACCAAAACTTGTATGAAAGTCAATTTTTGGGGATTTCTTCCCATACCCATAATAGCCTATAAATAAATCACTTTTGATCTATTTTAAATAGAAAATCCATATTAAATAAATTAATATCTTTATAGTTTTTGAATGTGCCCATCACCTCTATTATAAAAGGGGCCACCTCCTCCTCTATTATTCAAACATCTATATACCTTTGAATCAGCCAAAACCAACCCTCATCTCCTCCCAATTTACATGAAATCATCATATAGGCCAGTCATTGGCCATAAATTCATCCTATGGGTTTATTTTGTGACATTAAAAAGAAGACACTCAGAGAAGAGGTAATCATTTTACAGATTCTATTGAATTTATTTCCTTCTTTTAATTTATATTCCCATATTTTTTACATAAAAAATCAATATATACAATATAATATTAATTATAATATATTATTATAATTATAGTGTAACAATATTTCTCAATTTATCCATCCTACAAATAAAAATATCATCATGTGTGTGTGCGTATGGATTACCATCTCCATGTCATAGTGTAATTTTTTATTCAACACTAATTTATTTGTATGTGTATAATTATGATTATAATGAACATAAAGAAATAATATAACATGATTGTTCTTATTTATAATTAATATACCTTCCAATTCAATAGCATATAACCATTAATGTAATGATACCATCACTTGTTCATATGTATGGCCTACCGTATCCATGGAATGATGAGATTCATTCATCACATTACACCATTCATTAATTATTATAAAATTTATATGATGAGTATAAATAAAAATTAAGAACAAAATATATTACGAGATATGAATAAAATGCATCTTATCCATAAAAAACATGACTTATATGGAAACAATTAAAAGAAAAATGATGCTATTATCAATCAAAATAATGGCAATACTGAAATATTATAGACATGAACAAATAATTGGAACATATTTGATATCATAAATATGGTTATAGTTTTGGTATAGTATAAAAGTAAGTATATATCATTGTATAGTTGGTTAATTCACCCTTAACTAATGGAATTTACAAATTAATGTTTATTTTCAAAATCAAATTATTATTTGAAATTGTTTATACATAACTATCTATTGGTATATATGTATCATCCATGTCCATGTTTCCAAATATGTATTTCAAAATATTATCAAAACAATTTTTATTTTGATTTTTACATATTTTTGGATTTTTAAGTAATATTTACAAAGGTATCATTCCATCTAATTTTAAAGAATGTAATTTATGCCCATTCAGCAAAATTTAGGAAAACAATTTTTTTAACTTATACGGTGCAAGAAGATATATTATTCCTTTTTCACATCTTAACATTTTTAATTTTAACATATAATCAATCAAGGTTATATTCATATGAAGTTTATTCTTCTATAATTCTATGTGTTGTAAATTATTTCAATTTAAAATTCAATATTTCATTGAAAGATTCTTTATATATTTATTATATTATTTTCATCTATGTCGAAATATATTATTAATTTTATGCTTGATTTAGGTTGATATATTGTTATACAATCATCATTTTTTGGTTGATTTTTTTATGATATGTTTGAACATTGATTTTCTATTTTTATAAATATCATGTTTTCTGGTCAATGTAATAACATTTTTTATGCTAGATTTAATATGAATTTTTATGTTATGTTTGACCAATTTCATATAAGGAACATATTATAGATGGTATGTGATGGTGGTGGGGCCCACAACATCCCCTCAATGAAGGGATAGGTGTCACCAGAAAAACTAGTGTCTTAGGTCAATGAATTGATGGTATGGTTATTTAGAGTCATTGAATGAGGCCTTAACAGTGTGGTTATGATGTTTGACATTATGAATTTCTTCATTACGAGATTATTTATTGTTATTTCATTTAATATTTTGAGAAGTTGAAAATCCATGCGAATCTATAAATAGAATTATTTGATTTATTCTTTCTATATTATAAAGAATCTTATGTTTGAAATGACGGTTTTTGAGTACTAAAGCATCCCATAAAAATTTATAATTACTTATGATAGCTTCTGCTTTATTTTTTATCCTTAATGAACATCTATACTCACTCATTGATATTTATCTTTATCCAAGAATGTTAAAACAATATTATGACTGGAATGTAGGTAAATCTAAGGGATATAAATTCTTTTCAAATTAGTTTTAATGTTTTTCTCATTTTATGATGTAATGTAAAACTTATGTTTTTATATTGTTTCTTCAAGGTAACAAAACCAATATATCCATCAGGATTTTATTTTTTATGATCATTTCAATGTATTAATATAATGTACAAACTCAGGGGAATAATTTTTGGGGAAATATAGTTGGTATCATAGAATGTTTATTAAAAAACATGGAAACAAGATTTTGAAAAACCATGATTTGGAACATTACTATAAGATTGAAATGGGGGATACATATTCTAGAAGTCTCTATAATTTTGTTAATGTCGATATTATGTGGGTATTCATAGTAAAAAAATCCAAATTAGAATACCACATATATGTGTGGTTCCAAAACATATGTACATATCGGTAATGACTCCGACAAGATGTTTCATGCTAGACTTAGGGAAACAATGTACACAATAATGGTCCATACTATGCAAATAGTTTGACACTCACTGGAGATATTCATATGATAATAAAAAGTTTCATTGTGATCCCTTGTGATGTATTTAAAAGTAAATATGTCCCCAAAGAAATCATTTTTATGAATATTATATTAGATATGCATAATTATTTTCATTAAGGATATATATTTTGAAATTAATTATTAATATTCATAACCTAATCTAGTGAATTATGTTTTTTATAAATGCCTCATAGTGGGAGGAATAGAAATCGTATACACACATGAATATATGTAGGGTTTCTACACTATACAAAATAATTATAATGGATCTCAAGATTTACCTCTTTCTGAATAGCTTATATTTATACTATGATAGCTAACTCATGTTATGAAAAATATACTTCCCCATATGGAGTTACCCGATCCACAATGCATTGGATCATTATTAGATTCTATAATGAGGAAAAAACCCCCAACATTCAATGAGACTACAAATCATTTTATATCTTATCAAGGGATAAGTTCCATAGATTAAATATTTCTTCCTTTGGGGAGTTATAAACGTGAAAAATTTGTTATGGTAGTCTATTTACTATTAAGATATGATGATCAATGGGGTTCATTAAATCAAAAAAAAATGGGATTGAAGATGTTGTAAATTTATAATAGGAGGAATTTAAAGAACACTTCCTAGAAAAATATTTTACTCATGATTTATGAGAAGATATGGAGAGGATATTTATATGTCTGAGATAAAAAGAGGATGATAATTTTGAAAATACCGAAGGCACATTCTGAAAAATTAAAATGCAAGATTAATATTATATATCTAACTAAAAATGTAATATTTTAGACTATTTTATGGGATAAAACCATTACGTTGAGAGGAATTTGTGTCATAATCTCTCTCAACATACAAAGATAGAGTCTCATGTTCTAAAAAGAAAGAAAATTAATTCGGTATTTCTTATGACTATAATTTAAAGTAAGAGAATATATGGATGTTGAATAACATGGAATATAAAATAATGGTATTAAGGGAAAATTTATATTTCCTCTCAATAGAAATTGATGGAAAAAACACCCGAGAACATGCATAAGGTGGATGCCATTTTGTTACAATAATGGATAAAAAGGTACCTTTTTTAACATTACAAGTGGAATAAAGAACCTATCAATGGTCAATTCCATAATTGTTAAGAGATAGGAAATTATGTGAATGATTTTTATATAAATCAAGGAATATTTACCAAATTAGACTAGGGATCCATGCCTTTCTTTTGTGATAAAAATTATTGAGGTTGGAGTACCTAATTATGTGTTGTACGATACATTAATTGTTACCAAATATTTTATCAATGATTTATTTCATTATAAATCCCCACATTAGATTAAAAATTATCAATTATTTTTAAATATTATATATTTCTAATACATAACAACAAGTGATTTTTCAGTCAAATATTTCAATTTATGTCTCATTGCAACAATGATCTGTCTGGTGGTTCCTATTATGTAATATAAATGTAATTTTTCTACTTAATTTGTCATCACACTAGTGTTAGACTTTGATGATATTTTCATTAGGGATTCGATCTCAAAATATAATGCAAAATTTTTTTGTATAAAAAAAATATTATCATTTGTAATGAAAAAAGTAGAATCCATTATATTTAGATAAGAAACTCCATCACCTAATTATTATAATAACCCATCGCCATTACCTTTAATTAATGAGATTATTTTGGTGGAATAAAAAATTACATTAGGGGATGGATAAATAAATATTAAAATTTATCATGTACCTATTAAATAAGAATATATTAATGTATTTTAAGAGGATTTACCTTGACATGATCTTGAGTGGGATGTTGAGTTTACTATTGAATTAATCTGGTGTGCATGGTCAATATTAAAATCTCCCAATATAATAGACACAATGAAATTATTAGATCCGGAGAAACAACTTCAAGAGTTGAGTAATAATGTATTTATTTACCCTAGTTTTTCCTTATAAATATACCCAATTGTTATTTATACGAAGAGAGATATATCGATGACGTTCCTTATTGACTATTGATAAATTAGTGCTATTGCAATAAATCACATGTTTCCGCTATCTCACATTGTTGATTTTTTTGATCCACATAATTGAGCTTGATATTTTTAAAAAATTATCCTTCAATGATGATATCATCAATTGTGTTTAAAAAAGGAATATATTAAAAAGCCATCATAGAAAACAATGTATGGTGATTTTGAATTTATAGTAATGTCATTTGGACTGAAAAATTCACCCTATATTTTTATAGATCTAATAAACAATGTTTTCAAGTAATATATAATGGATTTTCTATAGTATTTATCACTTATATTTTGGATTTATCCAAATGTTAGGAATTCCTTGAGAACCACATGAGAATTGATCCAAATACTCTTAGAAAAAATGAACTATATGGGATATTTAGAAACTGTGAATTACGGATTAAGCAATTTTATTTTAATGTCCATATTATCTTGAAGTATTTAATCAATTTTTATCATACAAAGAAAAACATGATCCATGAATTTACGTCACCAACTAGTTTAACTAAGGCACAAATTTTTTTGGTTAAGCTGGTTACAATTATCATTTCATGAAGAATTTATCTTGAATGGAAATACCATTGACCAATATCACATTTAAATGGGCTATATTCATTTGAAAAAACATTGTGAAGAATGTTTTCAAGAAATAATGTGATGATTATTCAATGACCATATCCTAATTTTACCATCAATAAATTATGGGTTTTTGATTTATAGTGACACATAAATGAATGGGAATGGTTGTGTCATAAGGTAGAATAATAGAGTTTTTGATTATGTATCAAGGAATTTAAAAATAAATGAATATAACTTCACAAATCATGATCATGAGTTAGAATTATTATGTTTTTTACTAAATATATAGACACAGTATCACTATGGTTAATGACGTGAGATATATATAGATCACAAGAGCATAAAATATATTTTATCATAGAATGAAAGTAACATGATAAAAAAGATAAGGTTAAATATTCTCAAGGAATATTATTTCACAATACACTACGAAAATTGGAAGGAAAACAAGATGGAATAGTGCATTTAATTGAATGTTCCAAGGATTTATACGAAAATTTGGAGTTGGAAAAAAACCTATATTCAAGGATGAAGTAGAGACATATATGGGAATTATCAAGGAGGGTGTAACATCATTATACGATCAAATTGGTTCCAAACCTTCTTTTATAGTGAGAATTAAAATTTATTTGTCTGATTTTGAGTTTTTTATAAATAAATTTAAATATTTTTTTGATGGGAGATGGATTAACATCTTTAAATAAGATAGAAATTTAATATTTGGGAAGAGTCATTATGTTTTTGAAATACTTGAGGATGAAAATTGAATTATTATAAGATTCTCAAAACTTAACTTTTTCTATATACCTTTATATTACTATGATTTATATAGATTTGTAGGAAAATTTTTGGTGCGACAACATGAAAGGGATATCTCATATTATATGTCAAGATGTATTGTTTTTCAATAAGTAAATGTTGGAAGACAACAACCTAGAGGATATATGAGTCCTCTTCATATAACTATATTGAAAATGTATGATATTATGATGGAATTTAACATGGAGACACCAAATAATTTGATAAAAAATGATGTAATATGAGTCATTATTAATAGTCTTACCAATTATGGAAATTTTATTATTATAAGAGAATATTTACCACCTAAACGTCTAAAAAGACTATTTATTTAAAAATTTGAAATACATTATGGTGTACCCCCATTAACTGTTCTTGATCGTAATCCAAATTTTAAGAAACATTTCAAAAAATGTATTTAGAAGGCCTTAAATTTTGAGCATTGTTTGAAAATTTTCTATAACCCTCAAACTGATAGAAAATTGGATTAGACTATTCTAACATTAGAAGACATGTTGAGATCTTTCTCAATGGATTTTAAAAGTATGTAAGATTTGTATTTACCACTAGTATAATTTTTCTATAACAACATCTTCCATTCCAGTATTAAAATTTCACCATATTAATCAATCTAGGGAAGGTCATGTCGTACACTGACTTTTGGGGATGGTGATTTTGGAAGAAAACTCATTGGCCTAGATCATGATGATTAAATGAAGAAAAAGGTAGAGACTATATAGATGCATATCAAAACATTTTAGTTTAGTAAAAACATAAATTTTGATAAATGAATAAAGAATGTATAATTTCAACCATTTGATAATTACTTCATGAGGATATCTCTCTATAAGGGTTTTATAAAATTCATTAATAAGGTTAAATTATGTTCTAGGTACATCACACCATTTAAAATTAGTGAATTTTTTGGAGTTTTAATTTACCACATGGAAATGTTGATGTGTCTCTCCAAAGATCCTGATGTGTTCCACATATCACTGATAATGAAATATATACAAGAACTAAACCATTTAATCACCTATGAAGAAATATCAATATAACCCGATCCGTATTATTGTTATGTGCCCACCAAAATTTTTTATACTATAGAAAAAGTTATGAGGAATGATATGACATTTCTGGTAAAAGTTCTTTAGAGATACAATAATATGGAGGAGGAGGCCTGGGATCCTAATAAACATATAATAAAAAACCACCCAAATACTTTTTATAAAGTGATATTCTAGAAAATTTTATGTAAAATTATTTGAAGGAGGGGATAATGTCACATATTATGCTTCCATAATACACTTCTTTTTAAATAATTCAATTTATTGTGTTGTACGCCACACCGAGTTCGAGATCACCTAGACTAGCTATTCAAGAAACTAGTATTAATTTTATTAACCACATTTTGATTTTTATATATTCCATATAATTTTAATATTCATATCCTCTGTGTCTTAGACATTATATAATAACAAATTCAAATTTTGGAAAAAACATTTATTTTTTATAAAATAAAATTCACCTACTTTTAATAGTGATCTATTATTAAATAAAATAGTACAAAATTTTATATATTTAATTTCTAAATAGAAACATCTTATTTTGAATCAGGGAAAATAAAAAAAATTTGGAATTGTTTTTTGGTTTTTCTGATAACGTTCTTATTTTAAGGAGTTGTAAAAAGATTATGCATTTAATTCAAAATTGATTTTTCATCTAATTTATTTATATTTATAGATTATAATTCAAATTGTTTGTAAAGTATAATTATATAAATATAATATAATTTAATATTATTTATGCTATTGGTGTTATTTGGACAATAAAATTAGATACAAACACATTCAATCCTTTTGATTTTTTTTTCTCATTTGTTCAATAGACATTAATTTAATGTTAATTAATTCTACATTTGTGTTATAAATTTTGAAAAATTAATTCAATATTTTGATTTATTATGCCCAAATTATAATAATAGGCTTCTTTTATTTTTTTGGACATTATGAATATAATGATTAGTAATTTTTTAAATTACCATAGTTAAGGGTTAATCAGGTAATTAATGGTAAAATTAATATTAAATGTTACCCTATAACCTATAAAAATGATATTGGATGATTAAATATGACACTTTTTATCTATGTTTCGAATATTGTTTATTTATTAGGCTATTTTACATTAATTTGATGTAAATATTACTAAAATTAATGAATGCGACAAAATATCATGCTGCCATTTCTTATAAGTGTAAAAACGATATTTTCCATATACTTAGTAGATAAAAAAATTTAAATACAATATTTAAATATAAAAGAATTAGTTACCTAATAGAAATTTATTTATAACATTTATAGATTAAATAATTTTCATTACTGTTGACACAAAAGTGGGAAAAAAACATTTTTAGTATTAGAAATATCAAATAAATTACATTAAAAATATTAAAATATATATAATTTGACTTAATTAATGACATAGACTAATTTAATAGATAACATATGTGTTTTAGTGATATATTCTAATTATGATTTCAATGTTATAATCATGGCGTGATATTTTTAAAATAAATATACTCAATAGTATCAATTTTGATAGAAATGATACTATAAAATAAATAATATATTATTAAATGTTATTACATTCTTAAAAATCATAGGTTCATCTAAATAACTATTTTATCATTATGAATTTAATTAAATATCCAATTGGGTTTCTTTTATCATTGTATATAAATATATTAATTGTATAGTCTAAAAATGTAATTAGAAACAATAGAAGTAAAATAGATTCAGTAACGGATAAACACAAAAGATATGGTTACTTTTGTGACCTAAACAAGTATAAAAATCATTTGATGTGAGGATTCAGACCCATTCACATAAAATCATAGAAATAACATGATTTGTATCTATTTTGAAATAAGAAATATACTTATAATTAATTAATAGTTTTGTAGTTTCCAAAATTGGTGATCCCCTTTATTATAAAAGGGAATGTATACTCATCCTTTATTTACACCTCTAATGACATTTGCCTCAAACAAAACCTACCAACCGATCCTCCCATCTTCATTAAATTCAACCAATATGATATAATTTTGTAATGAAGATGTCATAATGAGTCCATTCATATAAAAATGACATGCTCAAAAAAGAGGTAGTAGGTTTACAAATTCCATTCAATTTCACATCTTCTTATTTTTCCTCTACCTATGATGATTACATATCAAATTAATAAATATAGTATCATATTCATTATTATATGTTATTATAATTATGTAACAACAATATTCTTCTATTTATCCAACCTAGGAATAACCATATCACCATGTGTTCGTACATATGGCTTATCATCTCCACGAAATGTTGGAAATTTTAATTAAACACTACTTTATTTGGATTGATATAATGATGAGTTTAATGAAAAATAATCATGTATATAAAATTATAATTATTATATATTTTTAATGTAACATCAAATTTTCTACTATTTAATCATTAATGGAATTATACTGTTTCTCGTGTATACATACAACCTACCATCTCCCCGATGTGGTGAGATTCATTCTCCATGGAAACTATTCAATAATGATTATAAAATTTATATGGGGAATAAAAAAATTTATAAATTTAATTTCATTCAACATATGAGTATTATATATCCTATTCCTAAAAACTATAATTAAACATAAAAACATGAATTTGAATTTAAAGCATTTAACACCAGAAATAATGGTAACACTAAAATATTATTAACAATATGATATAAGGGGATCATATAAAATTTCATTAATACATATATGGTTTTGTTAAATTTTTTTACAAACATTATAATTTTGTAAGACGTTATCACACCCTCAAAAAATTGAAGTTATAGGGTAACATTTAATTTCACAATTTCATTATTATTTGCGATTGTCAATATGTAAGTGTATACTGGGAAATTTTTATCATCGATGACCATGTTTCTGAAAATGAATTTGAAAATATTATTATTATTTTTTAAATTCATTTTTCACATTTTATAATTTTAGTATTTCTTTTTTAAAAGAATCAATTGACCTTTTTTCAAATTATGAACTTTTTGACATATTCGACAAATGAAGAAAAGATTTTTTAATATATTCAACATGAGTGACTGTTTTCCCCCATTATGATAAATTAAAAATTTGAGTATTCCCTTATAATATTATAATTTTATTTTAATAAGAAATGTTTCCTTTTATAATTATGTTGCTTTTAAACTATTTTAATGTAAAAAGGCATATTTCACTCAGTTTGTTTTAAGGATTTTTTTAGATTTTTTCATCTTTAACAAAATTCTTTCCTGTATTTTATACTTGATTGTGGTTGATTTATTATGATTTAATATTAATTATTGTATTCCAGGTTTTATGATATATCTGACTATGAATTTTCTCTTTTTACACCATTTATATATTATTGTTAAATTATTGACATCTTGAATACTCTTTTTAATAAAATAAATATATTATATTTCACTATTTTCATATATGGAATGAATTGGAAATAGTAATCGATGTGTAGGGCCTACTATAGCCCCTCGATGAATCAGTATGACTCCTGAAAGAAACTAGTGTCTTGGTAAGAGGAATTTACAGTATAATTATTTATTTTCTAGACATAAGGAACTGATGATATGATTCTGATGTCCTTATTTTTGAAATTCCGTGTTATGAGATTAGTTATTAATAATGAATTTGATTATTCTACTAGTAGAACATCCATTTCATTGTTTAAATGGATTTCTTAAACTTATTCATACAATGTTATACTGAATATTCTATTTAAAAGTCATGTGTTTCAGTTTTAAAACATTCTGTAAAAGATTGTGATTATTTATAATGGATTCCTCTCTATTGTTTATCCTTAATGGCATCTGAGCCAACCGATTTCTTATGTTTCATTTATCCAAGGATTCAATGAAATATATTATGACTGATCTGCATGTATAGTCAACATGATGTTAATACCTTTCACTAGAGACTTTATGTTGTTTCTCATTTCAAGATGTAATGTAAAATATATATGTGTATCTAGTTTTTCATAGGCAACTAAATAGATCAGTCCTTCCGGATTTTACTCCTTATGATCCTATCAATTTAATAAAATAATCCAACGACTCTGGGAAACTAGGGTCGAGGTGATACATTCCAGATTTGTTTGATCTAATAAATTCTAAAATGGTTGAAAAGGGATATTTCTTCAAACAATCATCATATTATTCCCATTACTTATGAAAGGATAATAATACCATTTTTTAATATGAATATAAATGATGATATTTTGTTTCTGTCATTGGGGAAGGGTATATTTTTAGACAATAAAGACAAATAATCATGTGATTCAGAATATGAGTGAGATAATGAATACTTTAATTGGGTTAAGAGTTTTTAACTATTATATTTAAATAGTAAATGTGGAATAGAATGGGTATAAAACCACCAAGATAATTCATCTTCAATTAGAGTGGAATGTTTTCTTATAATTTCCCATTGACGATTTCTACAGAATCTAAGAGAAATTGGATTGTTAATAATTGAAAAAACTATTAAAATAAATAGTAATAATTCAAGATATAATAGTAAGTATTTTATAAGTAAAATTGTATAAGATTAATAAAAATTATTCATTATGTAAAAACATTAGGATAATTTTAAATTTCACGTTATGATATATTCTGATACCACTTAGAGCGGTGAATGAGAAAGAAAGCCTAAACTTGAATACATGCTGAAATAATATTCGGATTATCGTACTGAAATGTGTGGCGAAAAATAAAGGAAAAATGAATTATGATTATAATGGCGAATAATATTTCTCACAAAAAATAGTATTTTTAATTATATATGAATTGTTTGTTGAAAATATCAATAAATATAAATAAATAGTTACAGAGTTAGAATATATTACTAGTGGATTGACGAAATAATTGTTATGAATGAAAATTATTATTCAGATACAAAATATATTAATTTAATTTCAATATTCAATGAATGAAATAAATGAAGACTCCTCAAAGTATAAAAAGGATAAAGGCGAATCTTATCAATTCAGAGAAAAAATTTCTCAAATCATATGTTTATGTTATGTCCTAATATTTAACAAAACTAACATGTAATTATTATAGTTAAGGGATTATCTTCTCAAGTATTGAAAAAATGTTCTCTAAGAGGATTGTAAAATATAATCCAAATCTATCAAAAAATAAATATGTTATTTTTTATAGTTATTTTTTAAAAAATCACACATATTTATATGGTTAATGATAGAAATAAACTATACCATAAAAAAGGAAGAGATTAATATATTGGAAAGTGGATAATACATAGGATAAAAAATATTTTATTTTAATATAGAAAAAACAACGAAATATCTATATAAAGATTCATTATCATGGTTGGAGATCATATATTAAATATTTCTACTAGTACCATGGGTGGTTTGGATATAAATCCAACTCTTTTAGGTTTATCATTTCATTTTGCAGGACGCTTTATGAAATGTGCTGAAATTGTAAGAATATAGTTACTATTTCATTGAAAAATATAATTGTGACAAAAACATCATCAAATCAATAAATAATATATGAATATTTATATTTAGAAGAAATATTTTCAGGATCAAAACATGAAGATGAAAATTATATGTAATGAAAAAAATGAAATCATGACATGTTATTTATAATTTAAATGGAATAATAATTGAGAATATAAGGGAAATATATATAATATCTTTAAATATTAATGATATATTAAATGAAAATCCAATGAATTATTGTTTTTGTAAGAAAGAATTAATAATTTTTTAGTTTGTCAATTGGATATATAAACCCATTAAGATTAATCATAAATAATGTATAGTTCCTAAATAAATCATGTGGTTTCACCTGAAGTGGTTATTAGTCTAGAGATTCCAGCTAATTTTATTTAATAAAAAAATAAATAAGATATATAGGAAATAATTGATTAGGAAAGATATTTTTTGAAGTATTTTATTTTCATCCTTTCATTTCAAAAATAATTCCTGGAAATCTAGATGCAAGATTAATGTAATAAAATTTCTATGATGCCTAATTTTGAGAAAATAAGTTCACTAAAAGAATAAATTTAATGGAATAAAATAAGTGTGAAATCAGTCAAGGAAAAAAATATAAAAAATAGATATTGTTAAATATAACAATGATAAAACTATAATAAATTAGTTGTTTATATTGAGAGGGAACACTCATCCATTATACTTCTAATTATTTAGTAATAGGTCAATATTGTATCACTTATTCACTAATTTAGAGTTAAATTTACTAAATTCATTGAGAAGTATATATGATTGTTACATAATACAATAAATGTGATTTAATTCATGGATTACTCTAATAATAATGATGAAGAAGATATGGGTATATCCCATGAAGGTGATCTATAATGAGATGAAACTATCTAACTATGAAACAAATTGATTATTAAATTTATAGATACCTTAACAAAACAAAATATTATGTATTACAACCAATCATATATCCAATTAATTATATTAATGAATACATGTATATAACTGGGGATTTATATTTCATAAAAATTATATATTAATGTGGAGTAAAATATATTGTAGTAAAATTTATTAATGTTTTTATTAGGTTGAGTGATAATTAAAATTTATTATTGAAATAATTGTTTTATATAGCGCTTGATATTATATTTTTGAAATTATCAGATATGGTGTCACATTTATGAAGCAATAATGTCATTTCTTATATCCTCCATAAATTAATATTTTTTAATAAACTAGGTTACCACACATATAATTATAATGTACAAGATAAAGGTTAATTCTAATGGCATTCATAAATTTCCATCCATCCCTCATAAAATTATCAAGGTGGGATTTTAGAATAATGATATTGAAGAATATTTTTATATATAATGTGAATATAGTGAAATAAGAGAACTATTATATTTTTTTCATTTTGATGAAATAATGCTGAAAATATAAATATTTTATTTATTTTAAGGTGAAGGATGTTTTTATTAAAAAAATTAAGAGGGGTGTTTTATATAACCAAATGATTTTATGAAAAGTATATTTGATTTTCTAAAAATGTAGATTATGAAAATTCTATTTATGATGAGTTTGAAACATATATAATAAATGTAAAATGATAAGTTGTGATGTTTCTTAATGACTTGGGTTACATTGCTTCAATGTTTTCATTCCTCAAATGTGATAAATTATATACATATAATCTATAGAATAATGTAAATGTGTTTTGGGATAGAATATTATTATCCAAAACAGCATATAATATGAGGGTTGATTCAATTATCTAACTATAGAGATTTATGATCCTAACATAAAATGTTGTGTCTATCTTGGACTATTGAGGATCTATGATTATTTTTTATTGATTAAGATGTATTATATATGTGTGGATGCATAATTGAGGGGAGATTTCTAATATTTTTTAATTATTTTAATAATTTAGGGAAATTAATATGTTTAAGAAAAATCTATTTTAAAGAACTTTAATTTTTCTACAACACTATGAAGGAGTTTTTATGAATTCGTATTATTTTTAAAATTAAATAATTATTAAAATGTATAACATTATACATGATCTAATGATACTTTTTACTGGTTGATATTATTATATGTTACCGTGGATATGAATTAAAAAATGTAAAAGTCATTGGTGGTCCCTAATACATTACTAGTATAAATAATTCACAGTGTATGTGGGATATTGAGAATTTATACATTAGAATTTTGAGCCACATATTATTAGACTAACTATGAGAAGAATTTTACATAATATTTGGTTATCATATGACATAAATGTTTTGTTAGATATTTTAATGTGTATGATATGTACGGGTAATATGAGGTAGTTTCAATTTGTATATTACATAAAATACAAAATTAGATAGTCATAATTTTTTTTATGTTACATAAAATCATATATAAATAAATTAGTACATCATATGATCATAATAATGTGTTTTAGAATAAAAAAATGTCGAATTAGAGGGGAATAAATTATAATCAATGTGAAAAAGAATTAGATAATTATTATTATTTTAATCATCAATTAATCAACCATCATGATCATGGATAAATATTCATGATGTAATGTTTTATGTTCATAGATGAGTTCTAAAAAACCTAAAGATGTTAAATATAACGTTTTCAAGTACATGTGGATTAAATACTAGAGTAAAAATAATTATATAATTTTTATTTGAAGAAAATATTTCGATATGTCAATATAACTTGTGGAATAATATATCAAGGTCAACCGGATTTAAATTCAGATAATAACAACAGGTAATTTTAAATTATATGATAATATAAACTCTCGTCCCAGTTGACTGATTTTAAATTGGTTTAGATTGTTATTGCTGAAAATCATGATGTTTCCAAAATTAAATATTGGAAACTAATATTGATTTTTAAAATTTGAATATATATCAACTACAATACAATAAATATTTGATGGTGAATATTTAGAAACTGGAAACCAGATATGTTATAGTTTCAAAGGGAGAAAGAAGAGACTGAATGCAATATCCATTCAAAAAATTATGAGACATACAAGTATTATTAATTGATGATTATTTGAAGATTAAAATTACTAAATAAATGTGGAAGAAAATGATTTTTTTAGAAATATACACGATATAATGAATCAATTTTATCAATTTTCATGATGTTTTTAATCGTGATAAAGATATTATTTATTGTGTTTGTGGAGGGAAATATATGTTAATATCAGTATATGTGACCAAGGGAAGAAGGACATATTTTTTAAGTACTATTATATTTTTTGTGTAATTGGGATTTTTTTATTTCTAGTGGGACTATGCATCATTAATATTGTGGGACAACGTGCTTATTATATTTAGAAAGTCATTAGTGTACACACTTGTGTTTATAGTGTATAATTTTTTATCGAGGGGCCCAAAAATCATAATAAAAAGAAGGATTTTATTCTAGAACCATTATAATCCTTCTGTATTTTGATAATATTATTTATATGGAATACAATGTAAAATTAACCAGAAATTTTAAATAGGATAGAATAGTTAATAAGTCATAGTGGTTAACTATAAAATAAATAATTTCCAATTTTTACCAATTATTTACAACATCTTAGTTATGACACCCAAAAATAATAATGAGTTAAGAATAATAAATGTTTCTAACCATAAAAAAACAATCACCATTATATTTTGGATAAACATTCATTATAAATTTATATTTAAATAGTTTTTTTACATGAGAAATGATTAGGATGAGTGACCACCTATGATGTTCTAATGTTTGTCTGTGAGTGATGCCAATCTTTACTAGAAAGAATATGTGTTGTCTTTTTGGAATTATCATTATTTAGATATCACATTCAAACATGTGGTTGGGAACCATATAGAGGAAATATTATGTCTTTAGGGAAATAGGGTTGGATGCAAGAGCATATTGTGACATTATAATTAGAGGAGGAACCTAGTCCTAAGTATAAGGCCCCAGCCTTAAACCTTACTTAATCTTGTGTTATTACAAGATTACACATTGAGGATCTTTTCAGGTTTAGAGTTTTAGAGAATTAGATCATAAAACTTGCATTACATTCCACATATAAACAAAGTGGTTACATAAAGATAGTATTCTTCATTCCCATCAATGGAAACACATTTAAAATAAAACATGGATTATTTCTTGACACATCCTTGACTCTATCATCTTATCATGTACCTTTCCCTTGACCTGTGAAAAACATTTCAAAAACTTGGGATGAGCATAAAAACTCAGTATGGGTTATTAAAAAAAACATGGAAAGGAAACATGAGTTCATATATAAATAAGAATGAAATCATACTTTACCCATAAAACATAGGCACTTTAAAATACCTCATAAAATCATGAATAAATCATAGAAATCATAATACATAAAGGTAACTTGAGGCATTCATAACATTCTTACGTAGGGAGTAACCCTCTTGGTTACGTTTGGAATACCCATCACAGTATATTCCCTGAAAATCTCTTCGGAGAAACCTTAATGTTTCACTCCTTCGCGTTACCCAATGCATTGGAGAGCTATAACGGGCTCACCCGCCCTTAGTTTATCACGGAACCACCCGTCTTCATAATAATGCCCAAGAACCATAACATAATTATATCACATAAAACATGCATAAAGGAAACATAACATTTCCACATTTCAATCACGAGATATCAATACAACACATTGATATAATAAAAACATTATGAAAACCATTTTCAATACCAAAGTAAAACATGGTATTTATTTTTCTTTTAAAAAGAAGGTATGGCTTGTAGAGGAAGCCAAAACTCAAATAACGGTTACGACGGCGGAGAAGTCGTTGTCGCTGCATACGAACGACAAAAACATTCCCTTTTGTCGTTTAGTAAATGCTTCGTATAAAAAAGATTCCTTTTGAATAAATTTAAAAGTCAACGGGTTTTATACACCGTATAAAAGAAAGTTGTGTATAAAATAAAATATGCCTCAATGAAAGGAGATTGAGACGAAGTCCCATACAAAGATAATTTTTAAAATAAAATAGATACATTATGTGTATTCACTATAAGTACACATAAATAAAGTACAAATACAAGATACGACATAATAATATAATGACATAATTTGAAAGTAGGAGATTAACCCAAAGAATGGAAATTGGGTTAAGAAGTTCCCATACCTCGTATCTGACTTGACCCGACCGTTCTTTAAACTCCTGAATAATAAACTTTAGTTAATCTCTACTTTCTTAAGAACCTTTTTCAAGTTCATTATTCCTTTTATACCATGTTATGAACATCATGTAATTATTTAAGTTAATAATGTTCATTTTGTCGGTATTTGGTTCTTAAGTCAAAAATAGACTTCTTACACTTACATGTTGTTAATTTGGTCAATGTTTCATTATATCCAGAATGGTATTCATGATGTAGATATCATATATGTCATATATATCCAGTACATACATTCATTTATAATATTACATCACATTTAGAGGTAAGAAATGAAATGCATCGTTCATGGAGACGGTAAGCCGTACGTACGCATGAACGCTACTTCCATTTCTATTTCATATTAATGGAATTAAAACTAAATGAGAGGTATGTATATTTTAATTCCAGAATTATATTCATCATTTAGATATATCATTAATTATATATATTCATTATATACATGTACTTTTAATAATACATTACATTTGGGGATAAGAAATGAAATGCACCGTTCATGGAGACGGTAGTCCGTACGTACGCATGAACGCTACTTTCATTTCTATCTCATACTTTAATGGAAATAAATGATAATGATATATAGGTATATTATAATTCCAGTATAACATCATATATAATAACTTTAAATCCATCCTTTACACGTCCCACATATGGCATTAACGAATCACATCACTTTGAGGGGGCGGTAGTCCGCACTTCCTTAAATGAAGATATCGCGTATACCCATAATGGAATCCATAAAGGTAAGACACAAATGAAAAATACAGAATCATAAGTAAAACATAAACATATTAAATATCATATATAAAAATAGTGACATCATAATGGCCACCTTTGAAGGTGTTAAATGAGTATTGAACAATCATCGTTTCGGGAGGCAGAATTTCGCCATCCACGGAAACCGTATGTTCTTTAACCATTTGATGTAGTTGTGTGAGAGTGTAGATAAAATAAATCTTATAACAACATCCTAGTATATTGATGATACTGGTGTTGTTACAAAAGAAGTATATAAAAAGAGTTTAGGGGGTTGGAGAAGCAAAATAAAACAAATGAACATGAGAGAATGAATTACCTTAAAAAGTGTAACTCCTTTTGGTTTGAGCCTAAAGGCTTCCTTTGAAAGGATTCTGCCCAAAGGGAATCCTCTAGGATGAGGAGAGGGATGTGGAGAGAGCAAATGGGCAGGGGTTGGCCGAGCCAATGGCTTGAAGAGTGTGTGAAATGAGGTAGAGGTGGGGGCCTTTTATAAGGGGAGAGGAGGGGCACTTTTGGAAAGTAAAGAAACATTACATTATTTGAAAATGTTTTTCGGTTTTAAAAGGTCCCACATTGATGGAATTCGTGGATAAGGTGATAAGGCATCGAAATCCATTCATCCAATTGGTTTTGGACATGTGTAGTTCATAGATTTTATTTTATCTTTCCATTTTATTTAAATCGTCAAATAATGATGTCATCGCTGCATCATTATTATGTCATAAATAATTTAATTTATTTAATGTCTAAAAATTATAAACAAATTACTATTATGTAGGAAATCTTTTTAGCTTTCCATTGAATATTTATAATCAAAATTTGGACTTGTATAACCCCACTTAAAAATTGTTTTCGCAAAACATATTATGTTTGTGTCATTTTCACTTTAACATTTAATAAAAAGTAATTTATGTTATTTCCCAAAAAAAGTGGATCCATGGGGTCCCCAAGTTAGGTCATGGCTTGTCTTGGTCGGCCATGACACAACCAATAAGGTTGGGACATGTGTCTAGGTTATTTCATATTATTAAAGCATTATTTATACCTTAAACTACACTAATTATCACTAATCGCGATTAAAAACTTAATAAGTTACTATTCACCAAAAAATTATTTTAATCTCATTGAACCACATTTTACTTTTTAATGACAACCATGTATGTCGGATTTTCAAAATTCAATACACATTAGTGGTAAACTTTCATTTAACTGAAAAATCAGTTTGCTTGATTACCACTTAGTGGTTTCACTATTCATCAAAAATTGAAGTTTTTCAGAAAATTACCAAAAATTCACCCTAAGCTATATTTGATATTCCGAATTCAAAAATGAAGTCCATTTTACAAAATTCAAATCATATAAGTCACATTAATTAATTTAATAATTAATTCCCGCTGCCAGAGCAAATAGCGTGTTTTTACAAAACAATAAGTATCAAAAGATTGACACCAGTTTAAGTCCAATTTCAAAGTGAAATTGATTCCAATGACCACTATTGGATTTAATGGTAAAAATATTTTCTAATTTCACTTTAAAACCAATTCGAAACATAATCTAATCATATAAATAAATTAGATTAAAAAGCAGTTTTGATGTAAAATACAACATTTTACACTATTCATAAAAAAAATGAACTTTATCAGAAAGGTACCACAAATTTACACAAAGTAAATTTTGATGTCCCGATTCTAAAGAAGAGTTATATTTGGTCCAATAGAAAGTATAAGAGTGATCAAAACTATATTTAATGACGGTTCGCCGTCAAAAGGTGATAAGTGAACCTTTAGTGAAAATTAGAGTATAAAAGCCTAAAATTGAACTCTTTCCATATTTTAAGCCTTTATCTTTTATTGGGTAAATGTAAAAACATCTAAAAACATATCTATTCATATTTTAGTTATTTCTATTCATTCCCGCCCGTACAACGGCTACTTGTTAACTAACATAATATTATTATATCACTAGTGTGCTACGTAAGTTTCAAAGAAACTCATCGTTGCGTATCGGGTACGCTATCGAACATAGCAACCCCTTTTAATTAAAATTCATATTTAATTCTCTAATATTAATAAATATGAAAATTATTTATTCTTTAATTACCTGGGATGTTACATCCTTCCCCCCTTTTGGGAATTGCGTCCTCGCAATTTTATTCACTTATCAAAATAAGTGGGGGTATTTATCCCTCATAGCATTTTCAGATTCCCACGTTGCCTCTTCAATCACATGGTTTTTCCAAAAAACCTTTTACCTGATGAATCACCTTATTCCGTAACACTTGCTCCTTATGGTCAAGAATCTGGACCGGTTGTTCCTCATAAGATAGGTTCTCTTCCAGCTCAACTACCTCTGGACTCAAAACATGAGATGGATCTAGCATATACTTTATCAACATCGAAACGTGAAAAACATTGTGTACCTGAGATAAACTCGGAGGTAAAGCCACTCGGTATGCAACTGATCCAACTCTCTCTAGAACTTCGTATGGTCCAATGAACCTTGGACTCAACTTTCCTTTCTTACCAAATCTCATCACACTTTTCCAAGGAGAAACCTTGAGAAAAACATGATCACCTACCTCGAAAGATAGATCCTTCCTCCGGTTATCCGCATAACTCTTCTGCCTGCTCTGAGCTGTTCTCATGTGTTTCTGAATCAACTGAACTTTTTCTGCCATCTCTTCTACCAATTCTGGTCCCATCAATTTTCTTTCACCCACTTCATCCCAGAAAGCTGGAGTTCGACACCGCTTCCCATATAATTCCTGAAATGGTGCCATCTGTATACTAGAATGGAAACTGTTATTATATGAAAACTCAACCAAAGAAAGATGTTGGTCCCAACTTCCCTGATAATCCATAGAACAAGCTCATAGCATATCCTCCAATGTCTGAATTGTTCGTTCTGACTGCCCATCTGATTGAGGATGAAAAGCTGTACTAAAATTTAATTCAGTACCCAACGACTTCTGAAGGCCTTTCCAAAAGTTAGAGGTAAACCTGGGATCACGATCTGATACAATGGAGAGGGGAACTCCATGTAACCTGACTATCTCTTTAAGATACAAACGGGAAAGTTGATCAAGAGAGAAAGTATCTCGTATAGCAAGGAAATGAGCAGATTTGGTCAAGCGATCAACAATAACCCAGATTGCATTATTACCTCGAGATGTCTTCGGTAATCCAACAACAAAGTCCATGGATATATTCTACCATTTCCACTCTGGCACTGGTAAAGGCTGAAGCATCCCTTTCGGTAACTGCCGCTCAGCTTTAACCTGCTGACAAGTCAAACACTTCACAGTAAAATCAGCAATATCTCTTTTCATTCCATCCCACCAGTAATACTCCCGCAGATCTCTATACATCTTAGTACTGCCCGGATGAACTGAAAACGGAGAACTATGAGCTTCACATAACAACTCTCTCTTCAACTGTAAATCACAAGGCACACATAACCTCTTCACAAACCTCAAAACACAAACACAAACTTATCCAAGAACTCATGGAAAATTTTATTCATAAGGTCCATGAATATAGTAGGTGCATTGGTTAACCCAAAAGGCATAACTACAAATTCATAATGGCCATATCTAGTATGGAACGCAGTCTTCGGAACGTCTGCTTCTTTTACTTTCAACTGATGGTACCCTGACCTCTAGTCAATCTTCGAAAAATACTGAGCTCCCTGGAGCTGATACCACTTCATTCGATGGCCCAACATCTGCTGAAGTTGTTGCAAAGGATTTCACCACCCCTTTCTGCTTGTAGTCTAACTGCTTCCCATCACTCAAGCTCCTTGTCGGACACTCGTTTGCATAGTGACCCATCTCATTGCACTTATAACATTTCACTAACTGTAAATCAAATTTGTTCTTACCATCACCTTGATCCTTTTCAGTGCAATCACGAGCCTTATGTCCCATCTTACCACATCGGTAGCACTTCCCAGAATTCAAAAGACATTCCCCAGCATGCCTTTTGCCACATTTATCACAAACTGGAAACTTAGTTCTCTTACCATCAGACTTTTTTGAAGAATTCTTACCTTTCTCCTGCCACCTCGGTCTCTTCTTCTGCTGGTTGTTATAGGACACTTGGTCATCGGCAAACTCCATTTCCACCTTCTCAGCACATCGAACAAGCTTTTCATAACTTTTAAACTCACGAGACGCTAATGCCCTTCGATACTTTGGCTTTAATCCTGAGTAAAAACGATTGATTTTACTATCAAGGTCCCGGATAAAATTGGGAGCATACCTTGCCAATCGAGTGAACCTTTCTTCATAGGCAGCCACTGAGTCTTCCTCTTGCCTCAATTCCAAGAATTGCTTTTCCATCCTAAGTCGAACAGCCTTAGGAAAATACTTCTCAAGAAACATACCTTTGAAATCATCCCAGTCAAGAGCATCAATCTCATCGGCTTCCCTGATATTTTTAACCATAGACCACCACTGATCTGCTTCACCCTCCAAACGGTAAATAGCAAGACTAACCTTTTGATTGTCTGAACACCCCATGACATCAAAAATCTTCTCCAGTGCTTTAATCCACCCTTCAGCTTGCACAGGGTCAGATGATCCTCTGAATGATGGTGGATGTTGCCTCATGAAATGTTCCACCACTGACATGTTCCTCTGCGGCTGATCTGGCTGATCTCGTGCATGGATACCACCACCATTTATCGCCTGAGTCAACTGCGCCATTACTGCAACAAACTGTTCAGTTCCAATTCCGACCATTTCTGGATGCTGATTCGGAAGGTTATTTCCTTCTGTATGCCTTCCTAGCACTGCTTCCCTGTTTCCTCTGCGGAAAACCATTCTGAACAAACATGTCTTAGATGAAGCAACATGGTAATCTTTAAATGCTATATCATTTCGAAAAAGAAAAAAAAATATTTTTGGATAATCATTTAATTGAATTCTAACTCCTAAAGTTATCTAAACCGACCTCTGATACCAACTATAAGGCCCCAGCCTTAAACCTTAATTAATCTTGTGTTGTTACAAGATTACACATTGAGGATCTTTTCAGGTTTAGAGTTTTAGAGAATTAGATCATAAAACTCGCATTACATTCCACATATAAACAAAGTGGTTACATAAAGATAGTATTCTTCATTCCCATCAATGGAAACACATTTAAAATAAAACATGGATTATTTCTTGACACATCCTTGACTCTATCATCTTATCATGTACCTTTCCCTTGACCTGTGAAAAACATTTCAAAAACTTGGGATGAGCATAAAAACTCAGTATGGGTTATTAAAAAAAACATGGAAAGGAAACATGAGTTCATATATAAATAATAATGAAATCATACTTTACCCATAAAACATAGGCACTTTAAAATACCTCATAAAATCATGAATAAATCATAGAAATCATAAGACATAAAGGTAACTTGAGGCATTCATAACATTCTTACGTAGGGAGTAACCCTCTTGGTTACGTTTGGAATACCCATCACAGTATATTCCCTGAAAATCTCTTCGGAGAAACCTTAATGTTTCACTCCTTCGCGTTACCCAATGCATTGGAGAGCTATAACGGGCTCACCCGCCCTTAGTTTATCACGGAACCACCCGTCTTCATAATAATGCCCAAGAACCATAACATAATTATATCACATAAAACATGCATAAAGGAAACATAACATTTCCACATTTCAATCACGAGATATCAATACAACACATTGATATAATAAAAACATTATGAAAACCATTTTCAATACCAAAGTAAAACATGGTATTTATTTTTCTTTTAAAAAGAAGGTATGGCTTGTAGAGGAAGCCAAAACTCAAATAACGGTTACGACGGCGGAGAAGTCGTTGTCGCTGCATACGAACGACAAAAACATTCCCTTTTGTCGTTTAGTAAACGCTTCGTATAAAAAAGATTCCTTTTGAATAAATTTAAAAGTCAACGGGTTTTATACACCGTATAAAAGAAAGTTGTGTATAAAATAAAATATGCCTCAATGAAAGGAGATTGAGACGAAGTCCCATACAAAGATAATTTTTAAAATAAAATAGATACATTATGTGTATTCACTATAAGTACACATAAATAAAGTACAAATACAAGATACGACATAATAATATAATGACATAATTTGAAAGTAGGAGATTAACCCAAAGAATGGAAATTGGGTTAAGAAGTTCCCATACCTCGTATCTGACTTGACCCGACCGTTCTTTAAACTCCTGAATAATAAACTTTAGTTAATCTCTACTTGCTTAAGAACCTTTTTCAAGTTCATTATTCCTTTTATACCATGTTATGAACATCATGTAATTATTTAAGTTAATAATGTTCATTTTGTCGGTATTTGGTTCTTAAGTCAAAAATAGACTTCTTACACTTACATGTTGTTAATTTGGTCAATGTTTCATTATATCCAGAATGGTATTCATGATGTAGATATCATATATGTCATATATATCCAGTACATACATTCATTTATAATATTACATCACATTTAGAGGTAAGAAATGAAATGCATCGTTCATGGAGACGGTAAGCCGTACGTACGCATGAACGCTACTTCCATTTCTATTTCATATTAATGGAATTAAAACTAAATGAGAGGTATGTATATTTTAATTCCAGAATTATATTCATAATTTAGATATATCATTAATTATATATATTCATTATATACATGTACTTTTAATAATACATTACATTTGGGGATAAGAAATGAAATGCACCGTTCATGGAGACGGTAGTCCGTACGTACGCATGAACGCTACTTTCATTTCTATCTCATACTTTAATGGAAATAAATGATAATGATATATAGGTATATTATAATTCCAGTATAACATCATATATAATAACTTTAAATCCATCCTTTACACGTCCCACATATGGCATTAACGAATCACATCACTTTGAGGGGGCGGTAGTCCGCACTTCCTTAAATGAAGATATCGCGTATACCCATAATGGAAGCCATAAAGGTAAGACACAAATGAAAAATACAGAAGCATAAGTAAAACATAAACATATTAAATATCATATATAAAAATAGTGACATCATAATGGCCACCTTTGAAGGTGTTAAATGAGTATTGAACAATCATCGTTTCGGGAGGCAGAATTTCGCCATCCACGGAAACCGTATGTTCTTTAACCATTTGATGTAGTTGTGTGAGAGTGTAGATAAAATAAATCTTATAACAACATCCTAGTATATTGATGATACTGGTGTTGTTACAAAAGAAGTATATAAAAAGAGTTTAGGGGGTTGGAGAAGCAAAATAAAACAAATGAACATGAGAGAATGAATTACCTTAAAAAGTGTAACTCCTTTTGGTTTGAGCCTAAAGGCTTCCTTTGAAAGGATTCTGCCCAAAGGGAATCCTCTAGGATGAGGAGAGGGATGTGGAGAGAGCAAATGGGCAGGGGTTGGCCGAGCCAATGGCTTGAAGAGTGTGTGAAATGAGGTAGAGGTGGGGGCCTTTTATAAGGGGAGAGGAGGGGCACTTTTGGAAAGTAAAGAAACATTACATTATTTGAAAATGTGTTTCGGTTTTAAAAGGTCCCACATTGATGGAATTCGTGGATAAGGTGATAAGGCATCGAAATCCATTCATCCAATTGGTTTTGGACATGTGTAGTTCATAGATTTCATTTTATCTTTCCATTTTATTTAAATCGTCAAATAATGATGTCATCGCTGCATCATTATTATGTCATAAATAATTTAATTTATTTAATGTCTAAAAATTATAAACAAATTACTATGATGTAGGAAATCTTTTTAGCTTTCCATTGAATATTTATAATCAAAATTTGGACTTGTATAACCCCACTTAAAAATTGTTTTCGCAAAACATATTATGTTTGTGTCATTTTCACTTTAACATTTAATAAAAAGTAATTTATGTTATTTCCCAACAAAAGTGGATCCATGGGGTCCCCAAGTTAGGTCATGGATTGTCTTGGTCGGCCATGACACAACCAATAAGGTTGGGACATGTGTCTAGGTTATTTCATATTATTAAAGCATTATTTATACCTTAAACTACACTAATTATCACTAATCGCGATTAAAAACTTAATAAGTTACTATTCACCAAAAAATTATTTTAATCTCATTGAACCACATTTTACTTTTTAATGACAACCATGTATGTCGGATTTTCAAAATTCAATACACATTAGTGGTAAACTTTCATTTAACTGAAAAATCAGTTTGCTTGATTACCACTTAGTGGTTTCACTATTCATCAAAAATTGAAGTTTTTCAGAAAATTACCAAAAATTCACCCTAAGCTATATTTGATATTCCGAATTCAAAAATGAAGTCCATTTTACAAAATTCAAATCATATAAGTCACATTAATTAATTTAATAATTAATTCCCGCTGCCAGAGCAAATAGCGTGTTTTTACAAAACAATAAGTATCAAAAGATTGACACCAGTTTAAGTCCAATTTCAAAGTGAAATTGATTCCAATGACCACTATTGGATTTAATGGTAAAAATATTTTCTAATTTCACTTTAAAACCAATTCGAAACATAATCTAATCATATAAATAAATTAGATTAAAAAGCAGTTTTGATGTAAAATACAACATTTTACACTATTCATAAAAAAAATGAACTTTATCAGAAAGGTACCACAAATTTACACAAAGTAAATTTTGATGTCCCGATTCTAAAGAAGAGTTATATTTGGTCCAATAGAAAGTATAAGAGTGATCAAAACTATATTTAATGACGGTTCGCCGTCAAAAGGTGATAAGTGAACCTTTAGTGAAAATTAGAGTATAAAAGCCTAAAATTGAACTCTTTCCATATTTTAAGCCTTTATCTTTTATTGGGTAAATGTAAAAACATCTAAAAACATATCTATTCATATTTTAGTTATTTCTATTCATTCCCGCCCGTACAACAGCTACTTGTTAACTAACATAATATTATTATATTACTAGTGTGCTACGTAAGTTTCAAAGAAACTCATCGTTGCGTATCGGGTACGCTATCGAACATAGCAACCCCTTTTAATTAAAATTCATATTTAATTCTCTAATATTAATAAATATGAAAATTATTTATTCTTTAATTACCTGGGATGTTACACTAAGTATGAGGTAATTTACTAGTTTATGATGTATGGTCTATAATCGGGATGTTGTGCTCTAATGGGGTAGGAATAGTGAAGTACAATTTATTTTTAAAAGGGTTTAAAATAGGATAAAGTAACACTAATGTCAAAATGTTACACCATTTTCCCATTAGGATAGCTAATAAGAACCTCACATTTAAGAGGTTCGACATGGAGTAGTTATATTGATGAGTGGAATCCTTTGATGTTTCTTAGGATGTATGTTACTGAGTACAAAAAATTCTTCAAAGAACATGTGCTAGAATGTGGGTGTATCCATTTGTGTAATGACCCTTTCATGCCTATGGGTGGGCACGAAGAAGTAAAAAACAAGTATATAGAGGCCACAGTTGGTGGAAAATATATTTCCATGCCATTTTTTAGTACTGATTTATAACAAACATTTTTTGGGGACATTATAAATACTCACTTCAATATTGGTTTTAATAAAACTAATGTCTAATCATTATCATAAATTAAAATTCAAATGATCATTCATCATCGTTTTTTTATAGGTTTCCCATGAAAATAAATTTACCCTTCCAGTTTACTATAAAATGAATATTAAAAATTTATCATGGTAATTTTGATGAAGTTTAAGAACAAAATATATGTTGAATGTATTATAACATGACAAGGAAAAATAACGGAAGACATTCAACATCAGTTATTAAATATTACTGATGGTTATATTTTCAAAATATATTTTAAAATTCGATGGTGATTAATATAAAATGATAACCCTGGATATTGATTTCTATGTTGGTTTTTTATAAAATCATATACTGATAGAAATAACGTATTACATTCAATGTGTATTAAATAAATCAAACATTTAATTATAAATATTTTTTATTCATCATCAGTTAATAAAATACCCGATGTTGAATTTTTATTTTATATAAAATGAATTTATATACAGTATTACATGGCCCAAAATGTAAATACATTTAAAAATTAATGAAATCATACATAATATAAAACAACATGTTAATGAAATAATTTAAAAAAATTATTGAGTAAATATATTTTCAAATTAATTATTTTTTAATTCTATAATAAACATACATACCGAATTATTTATAATTTTATAACATTTTATAGTTCTTGATGGATTCCTTATAGATAATTATATTGATAAAACATTAAAAAATGATTAAAATTTAATTAGTTTTTTTAATCCTTTTATAACTCAAACTAACAAATATACACATAAGATCCTAAAATAATTTAATATAACAATGTTTTTTAAAATTCAATAAGACAAACTTCTCCTAATAGAAAATTATAATATACAAAAATCATTTTAATGAATTTTAAAGAACAATGATCTAAACAACATATTATTAATTAAAATTATCATAAATAAAGAACATAATTATAGAAAGACCATGAATGACCAATCACATTCTAATAGAAGAATAAATAAATTAATCATAATTCATAAATAAAATAATGAATCCAAAATAAAACAGCATCACATTTCAGTCGACAATAATTTAAATCATAGTTAAACTAAATAGAAAATTAGTTGAATTTATCAATAAAACAATGATTTACATTTTAAACTTTAATTATTTTCATTTATTTTTAAAATATATATCATATCCCAAATATATTCATTTAATTAAAACTAATTATTTTTAGTTTATAAATTTATATAATACTATAAAATGTTTTTATATTATATGAATAATTTTTTTCTGATATCTAATAGAAAAACCCAATAAATCATGGGGTTCATAAATTAGTTTTAAAAAAATTTATAATTAACTTCAATATATATCATCCAAAAAATATGACAGATACAAAAAACATAAATTTATCCCACAAAATAGACAATTATAATTGGATGTATGTATTATGTATTATTTGAAATACACTATAGGGTCAACAAACCATGATTATATATTATAAATATGATATTATTTATTCTTATATATTCAAGAAAATTTCAATAATATAATGTACAAAATTATAAAAATAATTTATAAAATGTAATACTTGTAAAAAATTTAAGTGTTTATTCTTAAAATTCTATAAATTTGGAATGAAAAATAATAATAGAGTATTATATTTTAGGGAAACTAAAAAACGAAATCATTAAACTAGAAGTAAACTAATTAATTATACATAATCCAATTTAATTATCACAAAAAATTATTATTTAAAAATATCACCAAATATAAATTTTTAAAAAATAAAATAAAATATTTTATTATAGAAAAATAATACAATTGACCTTATCAAATTATGTTATTGACTTAGTTCATATTACCTCAAACGTGATTCCTAAAACCAAATTATTATGTTATACCATTCCATTTTGGAACTCCAATTATGAAACATTAACATGAAAACAAAAATCGACAAACACATATAGAGAAGAAAGAACAATTATTATGTAGTATTAGTGAAATTTAAAAATAATTTCGTTATGTTGAATTTATTTTTCTTATTTATTTGTAATTGGTAATTTATAAAAAAATTATATATCATGTATTTTAAAATATCAATTATTAAAACATGTATATACAATAATAAATAATAATAAATAACATATAAAAATTTATAAAACAAACTTGTGAAATAATTTTCAAGATATTTATGGAATCCACATTATACAGAAAAATAATGCGAAGAAATCAACTATAAAATAATACATTATTTACAAATTAAAGGCAAAAAATTGTATAAAACTAATTTCTTTATTATTAATTAAAATATAAATACCTAAAACCTATGGAACCTACAAAAAAATTAGCATATAAAAACATTAATAAATAACTAATTATAAATTTTCTAATATTTTAAACTTAAATTAAATGATCAATAACTCATAATTTATAATGTTTACAGACATAAAAACAATTTAAAAAAAAGAAACCGGTATTAAAATTAGAATATACCAAATTTAATCAAATAATGAATATTTAGTTATAGATATTTATATCATTAAACAAAATAGAAAGGCAATGTAAATTAAATGGAAACCATGCATAAAATATATCTTGAAAACATTCAATGAGCGGTAAGTTTGTCTTATTTATGATAATTGACCTCATGTAAAATATTCTATAATAATGAATGTTTTAATATTAATTAAATATACTTTTCTTATTTAAATGAAAAAATATATAACTGACCCATATAAAAATCATTCATTTTCTTAGTTGATATTGTCATAAACATGAATATTAAAATAATATAATTATATTCCACCCTTATTAATGATGGTGACACTATATATATGATACATTAACATGAATATTATAAACAAATATATATATAATAAAAAACAAATATTATCAAGTATACATTATAATTTCCAATATTTTCAAATAGATGAGTTTTCTTCATGTACCAAAAAATGTTGATTGTTATACATTTTTTCTTAATTTTAATTTATTATAGAAAATCGAAAAATATATTTAAGAAACTATTATTCTGAATGATTATATTATTATTTAGAATACAACTAATTTATTTAACAAATTTCAAGATGATTTATTTACTCTCCCAATTACATAATGACAATTCAATGAAGAAAAATGTAAATTAAAACACAATATACTAAAAAAAGAAGAAAAATATTTGAATAAATTTTTGTGTATTTATCAGTAGATAAATGTAAAATAATTATAGAATTTCAAAACAATATAAAAACTAGATATACAAATTTTATTGAAGTAATTATTTTATAATAACTCATTATCAAAAACATTAATAAAATTGACCGACATTGATGGATTGTTTATTGTTGGTATTTTTTTGTAAATCATTAACCATTTATAAACAACATAAATAATTTGTAAAAAGTTTCATAATATAAAATCATACATAAGAATTTAATTTTTTAATACTAATTTTATAAATATAATTATAAAGGGACAAACCTGACAATTTAAATTACAATGATACGTAGAAAATAGTTTTTAAATAAACTGTGAATATGGGAACATTCTTCATTCATACAAAGATTAGTATGATTAAAATGATATACTAAAAATGCATGTTATATGAATAAACATATTAGTATTATGTTAAATAATATAAAGAAATTAATATATAGATACATATAAAATTTAGTTATTTACGTAGTTGTGATAACTCATAGATTAATTTTAAGAGTTCGTTGCAATTCATGCTCCAAATGATCATCCAAAATTGAAATTTTAAAATTCCATATTAGGTCTATTAATTTTAAAAACATAAAAATTCTTGGAAAATAATATGAGTATTTTACAATATTTTTTATATACATCGATTAGTGTTATGTAAAATAAAAATTGTTTCTTTTTCTATACCTTTTACATTTTTATTATGGGTGTTGGAAATTCAAGACAAAATTGTAATACTTTTGAGAAACTAATAGGTTGACCCCTTATTGTTTAAAAATTTCTTATAATCATTTTCACCTTTAATATATAATACCCTCCACATGATATTTTACGAGCGTAAATTTTCATGAACTATATATATTGATGAGACGTCTAAGAGGATAGATAAATAAAAATAATATATTAATTAATATTGGAATAGACATGAAAATATAAAA
The DNA here is from genome assembly GCA_963277665.1 of Viscum album. NCBI lineage: Eukaryota > Viridiplantae > Streptophyta > Magnoliopsida > Santalales > Viscaceae > Viscum > Viscum album. The sequence goes on along the minus strand of OY728145.1, from coordinate 1,920,164,118 downwards.
TTTTAAATAATTATCGTACCAATACTGTCTCATCCAGTTAGATGGTGAGAATTGTTTTCTATATATCTACTTCCAAAAAACAAACATGAGGAATTGTTTTTTAATATATAATATCCCAAAAACATATGATTTTATTTTTTTATTTGAAATCTCTTAATTGAAAAGTTTCTACCAAGAGAAATAATTTATTAAATTATTTCATATCTTAAAAATTGAATGTCATTTGTAAATGAGTATATAAAAAATTATTTATTTAAATTATATAATATATTGTAATTAGATTAATTGTGAAATGAGATATTTTTTTTATTTGGACTCCCACATATACTCATTAAACACCTTGTCAAATAACATCAAATCTGGATTTAAATTTTGAATCCTATAACAACTATCTATGGTGATATAATGTGTATACTATGTTATATTTGGAAAACCTTAGTAATTATTTCATCAAAATTAATATATATTCTATGGTCTCTATTGGTAGTGAATTTTGGGGTAAATTCTTTTCCCATGTTTACCAACTCTATAGATATTTTCAAATGTAGAAGAAGTAGAGTACTCCTCTCTATGGGGAATATTAGGATAGGGTGCATCAATACTTGTATAATCATTTTTAAAAATTAAATTTATGATTTCAGAAAAAAAAATTTATATTTCATAATTTCTAAATAACATGTAAAAAATAAATATACCACTATAAATTCACCTATTATCCTATATTATCTGTTAATATACAGAAAATTTAATGAAATTATTTGTACCTACATATTAGTAGAAATGTTTATATTAAAAACATAATTTATAAAAATATATATGTAAAACATCTCACAAACATATGTATGTTTCAAGAAAATATTTAAGATTTCTTTCTTCTTAACCTAAATATAAAAAATTTAACCTCTATTATATTATCATTAATTTAAAAAAGATTGAAAAAAAAATTAAATCACAGTAATGGGAATCTATTTTTATATGCATAAACATAACCAGAACAAAATGATGTAATGTAGGATTTATAATAAAAATGTTTATCCATAAGCATTTAATATAAGGTTTGACACAAAAATAATATAATTAATCACATATATATATAATTAAACATCCAATAATTAAAGAAATGTGTAGTATTTACATGAAAATTGTATAATAGAATAATTTATAAATAATTACATAACTAAATAATAGATTATTTTCTTATTTTATTATATATTTTCAATGTGGTCACATTATACAACATGAACTATATGATAATTATAGTCATTGTCATCATTCTTATATTGTTTTATAGAATAATAAGAATCATATAAATCCAAATCATAATCATTAAAATCCCCCTCAAATGAATTATTTTCCATTGGAAAATGTTTGACCACTAATAATTTTTTAAATCAGTGACATAAAAAGTCTTATTTTCATGTGTCGCTAGAAAAAATATATACTTTTTGTAACTAAATATCTTGAAATCAATGAATTTAAACCCATAATCATTATATATAACAAAACTATAACTCTCAATACAGTTACTCATAGAAAACATTATTTAAAATTTAGTATAATAAATTTCACATATAACCTAACGAATAATAAATTGTGATGTTGATGTAGAAATTGTAATTTTTTCATTTTTCATTATATAAATTTATAGCTTCTATGATGAAAATTAACCAATCTATTTTTTATAATACTCTTATAATGTTTTTTAGTGTGTAATATGTATATTGGATAATATAAAAACCATAACTAGTGATTACATTATGATATGCCTATGAAAAAAATATTTTAGTGTTTTTTATGTAATTATATCAGTGATGTCTTTTTCATTAAATCATAAAACAGATGACTTTTAATACTCAATAATCAATATTATTTCAATTCATTGGTGATATCATTCATTTAATTCATCTATTTGTGATGATATATAAAATTTAAACACATCTTTGTTTTTTAAAATATAAAAAAATTAAGCATCATATTACCACGAAGAACGTAATTTACCATTACCATTTTAATTTTTCTAACATAAATTTAAACTGTAATTTTTGGAGAAATTATAAATCCAAAATTCATCATTTGATACATATAATTATTACAAAACTCAATCTATAATTCTTAAATATATTTATGAATAATATAGGACTCTGAATGATGTGGTTTTTTACATATAGATTCATAATGTTTTATATTTTAAAAAATGATAAATCCAATGTAAATAAAAAACACCAAATGTATGTATATCATGGATGAAAAAAAATCCCTATAAGAAACAATATATAAAAAACTTTGTTGGAAATTAATTTCTAGTTAAAAATGTATAATATATGTTTAATTCCACAAACAAATTAACAAATTTGGTCATTGAATTTTCTATACATGGATTTTAAATATTAAATTACCTGATGATATTCATTCTACCCAGTGTTAAAAATTTATAATGTGGTTTGATTGGTGTAATTGTTTTCATTAATTCATGAAAGACCTTATATTTAATATCTATTAATTTATATTCCATCAAAAAACCAAAATATTACAAATATGAAAAATTATACCAGGTTAATAAATTCCATGATTTCGTTGATAAAAATACGTCCTCTCACTCTTGATTAATATTTGACATTCCATATCTAAATATTTTCTATTTCCTTTCATAGTTGGGGACTGCTATAAATTTATTCCTATTGATATAAATTCTATTATAGAATGAAAATCATATATTATAATTACTTTTATGTATAAGAAGATCTAATAAAACAGTCACATATGATTTAATCAACATATATAACATAAATATTATGTATTATCTCTAAAAATAACAAATAAGGATCTTAGAAAAAGATAGAGAGTTTCTTCCACATATTTTGTGATGAATATAACATTTGTTCATTCAAAATGTGAAATAATTAATTTTCACCATATCATTATATTCTTCAACTAAAAAAGGTTATGGGGGATTTTTATATCATGAAAAATATTCAATTAGTTTTTCTGTCCAGGATAATGAAAAATTATTCCTTAAAATCATTCATCTCCCATATAAAATGTATTTATTATATTATACAAGTTGATAATATAAGTAACTATTTCAAAAAAATCATGATTTGTGACCCTTAAGTCATTATAAATATAATTTTCAATATGTAAAAAATTTATTAATAATGAACATTATAATATCATGCAAAAAGAAAAAATGTTCCCTGAATTTAGAAAATCCAATAAAACCTATCAAACATAGAATAATAATATACTTAACTAATTATTGTGGTCTATAAATCATAATGATAATCATTAAAAAAAATTCTTTATAGATATATGTTTGTATAAGTGGTAAAAACCCAATAAAATAATCCACACACTATATCAGGTACTTAGGCTCTAATATGGTTTCATTTCATCTATTCATTATCCCATTATGTGATTTATATCATCACTTCCAAAATCATTTTTTTTCAAATCTCTTCCATTGTGGAGACTTAGTAAAGTAAAATTTGTTACCATAAAATTATTGATCATCAATATTCCATCTAAATTATTTATAATCAATGCAATTTTCATATATACATTTTAATTATGAAACTATTTTAAGAAACTAAACTTCACTAGCATGAGGTTCTTTTATATTACATGAAAATTAATTAAAGTATAATTTCATGGAATTATGGGAATGAATTATTTGAAGGTACAAAATTTTTAATCATTACGATTGATTCTAATAATTAATAATGAATACAATTTGAGCTTTAAATCCACCTTACAGTTTGATATCCCCCATTTATAAAATTTTGTTAAAAATTGATATTCCTTCCGATAAAACAAACAGTCATCTAACAAAACCATGTATATTTCCTACCCCAATCTCTGGGGCATAATATTTTTTCCACATAATTTGAATCTTGAATCCTGATTCATTTTATAGGTATCTTTTTGAAATGAGAAATAAAATTTTGATAAAATTTTATCTCCCGGCTATTTCATACATTATTGTTAGCTAATATTGGAATTGTAGATAACATTATATATTTAGTGGAACCTGAGAATAATGGTTTCTCATAATACCCCTGAAATTATTTTACATTTAATATTGTTTGATGATTTAATTACTATATCATTAATTCAATCATTAATAATATGCTCAGTCTCTTTTAAAATATATTAATCAAAATTAGATGTTTAATTTTTTATTCCATCACAATGAAAAAATCAATATGTTTAATTATAGATTAATCGCTATAAAAAGATATTATTCTTGATTTATAATGAATATAACATAATCATATTAAAACACATACCGCATGGGAAAAAATATAATCATTATTTTAAAGATTATATTTATCAAATTCTATGAAATTATTGAAAAAAATTCCATATTCATTATTGGGTTTTCATAATTTTATTCAATTCCAATAAAATAAAAACCTATGATCACAATATAAAAAAATTAATATATTAAAACATATAAGAAATTTAAATTATATAAAATCAAATAGTATTTTAAGAAAGTAAACATTAAATAAGAATAATGAATTTGTATAAAATTTTTCTCATAAAAACAATTAATCATGACTATAAAAAAATGTTATAAATATTTTATCATAAAAAATAACAAACATATATATGTAATTTCTCAAGAAAAAATAATATATAATTTATTATCAAATATTAAAAACAACAAAAAAACACATAAACCTTATTTTTTAAACATTAAATAAAATATATAACAAAAAAATAAATGTAACTAAATATTACTAAAAATTACTATTATCCTAAGATAAAAACATCTTATCAAAAAATTATATATAATTTATCGTACAATATGGATCAAAATAAATAATTATAGATAAAAATTAACATTTATGTAATTATGAAAAAATGATTCTGAATTATAAATAATAATACAAATAGTGGTACAATATAATATATAAATAATTATACCCAAACAAAAAGCCTCTATTAAATTCCATATAAATATAAATAATTATATATGATTGAAGACAAACTAGTGAAAAAATACTAAAAATTATGGAATATAAATACCAAAAATTGAAATTATAGGTCAATCATAATAGGTGGATGATCATGGAATATTAATGAAGAATCAATGATTCAATAGAAATAATGTAAACAATTGATTGAAATTGTTTTCAAGAGAGAATCCATGGTCATCCATGATCATAACATTCACTAGTGCTATAGTAAAATGATTGATTATCAAGATATAGTTTTGAGTGAATGGAGAACATATTATAAGAATGCTAATTAACATTAGGATATAATGGACATTCATTATTTCCATCAATAACATCATTGTTCAACGGTTGGCTGATTGATATGGATTATAGTGAATGAGAAATAATGTAATGAGTTGTTCAAATATTTTTTAAATTCATTTTTATGTCAATTTTCCAATAAAATATTGATAAATAAATTATGAAATTTATATTTAATTTTAATTTTGATAAAAATTGGCAATGCATATTTTTTTTGATATAATTACTTTAATAAAAACATTGTTAATTTTTTTTACTATTTTTGAAAATTATTTAATTTAAAACCGACATTAAAAATATATTTTAAAATATTTTAATAGTATAATTCAAAAAATTAAACATTAATAGGTAAAGTGTTAAAACTTTATCATTGGGTTTAATGAAGAAACAATGTTACAAATTCCAACCCATTATGAATACCATATATATAAATATCCAATTTTAAAATTATATTATTATAAAAATATTTCGACTTGTATAAATTGGGGTCCCTGCATGTCACAATTATGACAATATGGTACCAATCGATCTACAGGGTACAAAATAATAAATATTTTGATGATTGAAGTGTTAATTTAATATAAAATATATTTTCTTTATAATCACTTTTTTTTATTCAATTACTTAATATTCTATTGGAATAGGTCATCACATCCTATGAGGTAATCCTTATCCTCTCATTCAAATTCAACTCGTGTGTATTGTATATTCACCAAAAAAATTGGTTCGATATTTTATGGACATATTATTTATAACCAATATAATATCTTTCACACCAATAATAATATCCCATCTTTCAACTCAATCCTAAAAAAATCATATACACAATTTTAGAGAACCCCCAAATAGGGATCTGAATATAGATACATGAATTAGATCCCATAAGGCGTAGGTGGACTACCATATCATGATAGGTAAAGGACAATAATCAATGGAATTATTTTCTATCTATATATATAAATAAAAATATATAATAATTTAATATATACTTTAAAATTGATTTTGAAAAATGATCAACTAAAAAAACATTTTTCACAGAATAAATTATTTTATTTTTCAATGAAAATGAAATTAAATTTAATAATTAAGTAGAGTTCCATATAAGTATCATTTATTTAAGAGGAAAGTATTTTCTTATATGAAAAAATATTTTTCGGATATCATTTTTACCATTCTATGCAGGAAGGATTGGTTAAAATCAGTAATTTTTTTCCCTATGATTTTGGAATGTTATAGAAATGTTTCATCATTCCAACAGAGGAATATACATATCCCCCTAGTAAGGAATCAACTAAATTGTGTTTTATATTTGGTAGGGGATAAAAAAATAATAAATTACAATATCACAGGGTATATCATTATTTTTATAAGGCCCCAGCCTTAAACCTTACTTAATCATGAGTTATTACAAGATTACACATTGAAGATCTTTTCTGGTTTAGAGTTTTATAGAATTAGATCATAAAACATGCATTACATTCCACATTTAAACAAAGTGGTTACATAAAAGATAGTATTCATTTTTCCCATCAATGGAAACATATTTAAAATAAAACATGGATTCATTCTTGACACTTCCTTGACACTATCATCATATCATCTACCCTTCCCTTGACCTATGATAAACATTTCAAAAACATGGGATGAGCATAAAAAGCTCAGTAAGGGATATAAAAATATGGAAAATAAACATGAGTACATGTATACATAAGAATGAAATCATACTTTACCCATAAAACATAAGCACTTTAACATACCTCATAAAATCATGAATAAATCATAGAAATCATAAGACATAAAGGTAACTTGAGCCATTCATAACATTCTTATGTAGGGAGTAAACCCTATTGGTTATGTTTGGAATACCCATCATAGTATATTCCCTAAATCTCTTCGGAAAATACCTTAACGTTTAACCCCTTCGAGTTACCCAATGCATTGGAGAGCTATATCGGGCTCAGCCACCCTTAGTTTTTTATGGAACCACCCATCTTCATAATAATGCCCAAGAACCATAACATAATCATTATGGAAATATAAAATTACCATATATAAATATTTATGATATTGAAATAATGAATCCATTCTAAAAAACCATTTTCAAAACCATTTAAAATATTTAATAAAGAGATATTTGAATCAAAGTGTCCCATACCACTGTGATGATTTTCAACATTTTAAACCATTAATATCCATATAAATAAATCCTTAAAACCATTTTGAAAACATGGATAATAACGAGAAATATTTATATGAATAAATCATTAAAAAATTTAAAATGTTATTTTAGTTAAAGGGTTTTTAACAAAATGAGAGACACTTGAATACAATAATTGAGGAATAAAATTTAATCAGAACTTTATAATATCATGAGAATAAATGAATTCATGATATAATTTTCCAAAGTATAGTATATACACAATATAATAGTGAATTGGTTCATATTAACAATGAAGTCTCAATAGAAATGTAAAATGTGATGAAATCCCTTATAAAGAAGGTATCCTTAAATTAAAGATAAATCAATCTCAAAATTATGTGTGAAAAATATAAATACACCCAATATAAGTGTATATTAATTTTTTAAAAAATAAAATCTCATTCACACATATTCAATGGATGATATATTCAATAACTACAAGTTGAACCCAAAGAAATCGAATTTGGGATAAAAAGTTCCCTTGGTAAAATTTGATAGCCTGACGACGTCACATCAAAATTCAGAAAATGAGTTGATGAGAGATAAAAATGGTATCTCATCACATGGAAATAAAATTTACACCAATAAAGATATATAAGAACATATCCCAACATAATATTATCTGAATTAAAAGACATAACAAAAGAAGTCTTTTAAAAAGAGGAGGGTGAAAGGTTCCCGTACCGACTTGGGTATCTTTCGAAACATACACCCCATGAAAGAAGGAAAATAAAAAATTTATGTAAATACTCATAAATGAAAGTATATTAAACAATGAGTAAATTAATGGGCAGTACATACACCACTCAAAGGAAACTGTGGAAAATGTAGCATAAATCTCACGGGAATACAAGTGAGATGAAAAATCCCTTACGAAAACTCGGCAGCCTAACGGCGCCACTTAAAACTTACAAAAATGGATTGATGAGATCATATAGGGTCTCTAATAATTATACAATAAAATGTACATAAAGAGGGATATAAAAGAACATCCCCCATCATAACAAAGAGGAGATTAAAGGAAGTGACATAAAGGAGAGTACATAAAAAGAAGGATAGAGGTTAGATCTCTTACGAAAATTTGGCAGCCTAACGGCGCCACTCAAAAATACTAAAATGGATTGATGAGAGAGAATAGGGACTCTCATCATATGAACATAAAATTTATAGTAATATTAATATAAAATAACATCCCAATCACATGAAATATGAGATTAAAAGTAATGACATAAAAGAGTGTACTTAAAAAGAAACAGAGGAGTAGGATCCCTTACCTCGGGTAAGACTTGACTCGATCGTTATTTAACGTCCTGAATAATAAACGTGAGTTAATTTATAATTGCTTAGGAAACTTTTTCAAGTTCATTATTTCTTTTATATCACTTATTTCCAGGCTATAAAAATTATGTAATCATTTAAATTAATAATGTTGGTTTTGTCGATATTTTGTTCTTAAGTCGAAAGTGGACTTCTTACAATTACATGTTGTTCGTGTGGTCAAAGGTTCATTATTTACAGAATGATATTCATGATTTGGATATCAAATATATCATATATATCCAGAATATACATGTATTTATAATATTACATAATCATTTAGAGGTAAGATATGAAATGCACCGTTCATGGAGACGGTAAGCCGTACGTACGCATGAACGCTACTTTCATTTCTATGTCATATTAATTGAATTAAAACTAAATGAGAGGTATGTATATTTTAATTACAGAATTATATTCATCATTTATATGTAACATAAATCATATGAAATAACTTTAAATACATCCTTTATACATCCCACATATGGCATTAACGAATCCAATCACTTTGAGGGGGCGGTAGTCCGCACTTCCTAAAATGAAATTATCATGTTTACCCACAATGGAAACCATAAAGGTATGACACAAAAGAAAAATACAGAATCTTAAGTAAAACATAAACATATTATATATCATATATAAATCTAGTTACAACTTAATTGCCACCTTTTAAGGTGTTATATGAGTGTTGAACAATCATCGTTTTCTGAGGCAGAAATTCACCATCCACAGAAATAGTATATTCTTTAACCATTTTATGTAGGTGTGTGTAAGTGTAGCTCAAATTAATCTTATGAAAACATACTAGTATATTTAGGATACTGGATTTGTTACAAAAATAATTAATAAAAAGAGGTTAGGGGGTTGGAGAAGCAAAATGAAACAAAAGAACAAAAGTGAAGACATTACCTTAAAATCGGGTAACTCTTATTGATTTGAGCTCAAAGGATTCCTTGTGAAGACTTCTGCCCAAAGTGAAGCTTCAAAGAGTAAGATAGGGATTTGGAGAGGAAAAATGAGCAGGGGTTGGCCGATCCAAAGGCTTTGGAAGTGTGGGTAAGGAGGTAGAGGTGGGGACATTTTATAAGAGAAGAGGAGGGGCACTCTTGGAAAGTAAATAAATGTTACTTTATTTGAAAATGAGTTTCGGATTTAAAAGGTCCCAAATTGATATAATTAGAGGATAGGGTGATAAGGGTTAAAACTATACCCATCCAATAGGTTTTTGAGAATTTTTGGTTTTAGTTTTTACATTATCTTTTCATTTAATTTAAATCGTTAAATAATGAGGTAATCCTTGCATCATCATGATGTCATAAATAATTTAATTTATTTAATGTCTAAAAATTATAAATAAAAATATAATGATGTATTAAATATTTTTATCTTTCTAATGAATATTTATAGTCAAAAATATGACTTGTATAACCCCATTTAAAAATTGTTGTAGTGAAACATCCCATGCTTGTGACATTTTTATTTTAACTTTAAATAAAAAGTTATTTATGTCATTTTCAAACAAAAGTGGCTCCATGGGGTCCCTAAGTTGACCCATGGATTGTATTGGTCGGCTATGACACATCCGATTAGCGTAGGACATGTTTCTAGGTCATTTCACATTACTAAAACATTATTTTTACCTTAAATTACACTAATTACCTCTAATCGCGATTAAGAACATAAAAACTACTATTCACCAAAAAATTATTTTAATCCCATTGAACCACATTTTACTTCCTAATGACAAACATGTGTGTCGGATTTTTGAAATTCAAAACCCAGAGGTGGCAATGTTTCATTTAAAAGAAAAATCAGTTTCTTTAACTACAACTTAGTGGTTTCACTATTCATCAAAAATTAAAGTTTTTCAGAAAAATACCCAAACTTCACCCTAAGATATATTTGATATTACGAATTCAAAAATGAAGTCTATTTTAAAAAATTCAAAACATATATGTTGCATTAATTAATTTAATAATTAATTCCCGTTTTCAGAGCAAATAGCGTGTTTTTATGAGACAATAAGTATCAAAAGATTGACAATAGTTTAAGTCCGATTTCATAATGAAATTAATATCAATGACCACAATTGGATAAAATGGTAAAAATATATTCTAATTGAACATTATAACCAATTCAAAATATTTTCTAATCATATAAATAAATTAGATTAAAAAGGTCATTTGAATTAAAATACAACATTTTTCATTATTCATTAAAAATTGAACTTTATCAGAATAATACCAAAAATTTATACCAAGTAAATTTTTATGTCCCGATTCTAAAGAAGAACTTTATTTTTTCAAATATAACACATAAAATTTTCAAAAAGTCAATTTATAAGTGGTTCTCCATCAAAAGGCGGTTAATCGACCTTTTAATGAATATTAGAATGTTTACGCTTAAAATTGGATTCATTAGCATATTTAATCCTCTAACATTTATTGTAAAGAGTAAAAATAATTGAAAAACATATATAATCATTTTTAGTTAGTTCTGTTCATTCCCGCCATTACAACGGCTAGGCGTTAACTACCATATAAAATAATATTATTTTATTATTAGTGTGCAACGTAAGATTCCCAAGAAACTCGTTGTTTCATATTGGGTACGCCATCGAGCCTAGAATCCCCTTTAAATTAATAGTAATATTTTATTCACAAATACGGATAAATATAAAAATTTCATATTCTTTATTTACCTGGGGTGTTACATCCTTCCCCCCTTTTGGGAATTGTGTCCTCTTAATTTTAATATTGGGCCCAGAAACATCCTTGAAAGTCCCACATCGGAACAAGAGTCGGTAAAACAATCACTTTAAAATAATGAATGATAAGTATAGAGGTCACCCGAGTTAACCCATACTAGGATTCCATGTAGGAAAACATGGACATGGAGGAGAAAACATAGGGTCATGTTCTGATGGAGAGTGATAGAAAACATGTTTAGGAGAAAGTTAACCACAAGAAAATCACAAACTTGTGATGGGTTAAACAGTTTTCGATTCCCCAGTCGGAAAAGTTAATAGACAACATTTTCTTTTTTTATTGAGGAATTTATTTATAAGGAAACATAATTACTTATCATGTTGACTTTCAGCTTTTATTAGATTTCTTACACAAACTCATATTTTCTCCAAAATACGAGCATTTAGGAAGACTTGTTCACTATAATCAACTTCTAGAGAATCACCTAATCCACAAAAGAGAACTATATACAAGCCATGTCTTTAGACTTTAACCAAAACCAAAACCGAAATGGTTAGTACAAGATCAGATAAACCCGAAAAGGATAACCCTTTATAAAAAGAAAATCTATTCTTAATCTCCATAATTTCTCCAACCAAACCCAAAGTTCAATGAGGACCATTTGATAAAAAATTTGTCCATAAAATTGTTCAAAGTAAACCAAACTAATATTGAAACCCAAATATTTTAAGGATTTAGTCACATAGTCTTCCAATGTACAAATTATCTTTTATCTCAAAATTACATCAGTTGCTCTTAAATTCTCATATTGATAAGTAAATAACCTAATCACATATCCTCGATGATAGGTTAATAATTTCCATAGATAACCCAAAATAAACATACTCTTGATTCCTAAAATCATCTAACTAAAAATAATTAGTCAAACTAACCAGGGACTTCACGTAGTCCAGTGGTAGGCAATAAATACCAGTCACACTTTGGTTGTGGGTTCAATTCCCGCATCTTTGTCCGACGTGATCGGTTGTCACACGGTCTGCTTGTTGCGCTTTTTCGAAAACTATATAATTCTTAAAACATTCCCCAAAACGAGATAAAATTTTAAAAAATGATCATAACATATTTTAACCTCATGTTTTTCTCATGCCTTTAATTTTCCATCATAACATATAATAACCCATAATTACCTCAAAAGTAATGACCATATAAACTATAATGGTTACCTTTATAATTATTACCCAAACATCGACATCGATTCGTCTTCTCGTACATGATACATTACAGATCATACCAAGGTTGAAGTGGTTAATCTTGACTCCTTGATAGTTGGTTTAGAACAACCACGAGTGTCCTCATTGAATCCCCCATTTAATCTAGTATCTTAATCAGAGAACCACCAAAGTTTCCTTCAAACCTATTGTCTCTTTGGTGCCTGCTAGATCTATCCATTCACTAAAAACAGAAATTCCAGTGTGAGTATATCAACAGAACCATCATGTACTAATGATGAAGGTAGACACTAAGATATACTTACTAATTCACTTTATCTAAAACTAGGACTCTTTCGGAAATCCTAACCATTATGGTAATGTCACTTGTTCTTAGAGAATACCCTAACCTCTAAAGTTATCTAAATCGACCTTTGATACCAACTATAAGGCCCCAGCCTTAAACCTTACTTAATCATTAGTTATTACAAGATTACACATTGAGGATCTTTTCAGGTTTAGAGTTTTGGAGAATTATATCATAAAACTTGCATTACATTCCACATTTATACATAGTGGTTACATAAAAGATAGTATTCATTTTTCCCATCAATGGAAACATATTTAAAATAAAAAATGGATTCTTTATTAACACTTCCTTGACACTATCATCATATCATGTACCCTTCCCTTGACCTGTGAAAAACATTTCAAAAACATGGGATGAGCATAAAAAGCTCAGTAAGGGATATAAAAATATGGAATGGAATCATTAGTACATGTATACATAAGAATTAAATCATACTTTACCTATAAAATATAAGCAATTTAACATACATCATAAAATCATGAATAAATCATAGAAATCATAAGACATAAAGGTAACTTGAGGCATTCATAACATTCTTACTTAGGGAGTAACCCTCTTGGTTATGTTTGGAATACCCATCACAGTGTATTCCCTAAATCTCTTCAGAGGAACCTTAACGTTTATCCCCTTCGCGTTACCCAATGCATTGGAGAGCTATATCGGGCTCACCCGCCCTAAGTTTTTTACCGAACCACCCACTTCATAATAATGCCCAAGAACCATAACATAATCATAGCATATTACTTAATCATAAAGGAAATATAAAATTACCACATATAAATTTTTAATATATTGAAATAATGAATCCATTCTAAAAACCCATTTTCAAAACCATTTAAACCATTTAATAAAGAGATCATTGAATCAAAGTGTCACATACCACTGTGAAGAATTTAACATTTTAAACCATTAATATCCATATAAATAAATCCTTAAAACTATTTTGAAAACATGGATATTAACGAGAAATATTTATAAGAATAATTCATTAAAACATTTAAAACGATATTTTAGTTAAATGGTTTTTAACAAAATGAGAGACACATGAGTACAATAATTGAGGAATAACATTTAATCGGAACTTTATAATATCATGAGAATAATGGAATTCATGATATAATATTCCAAAGGATAGTATATACACCATATAAGTGTGAATTGGTGCATATTAACAATGAAGTCTCAATAGAAATGTAAAATGTGATGAAATCCCTTATAAAGAAGGTATCCTTAAATTAAGGATAAATCAATCTCAAAATTATGTGTGACAAATATAAATAAACCCAATATAAGTGTATATTAATTTTAAAACAATAAAAGGTCATTCAAACATATTCAATTGATGACATATTCAATAACTACAAGTTGAACCCAAAGAAATTGAAATTGGGTTAAAAAGTTCCCATGGTAAAATTCGACAGCCTAATTGCGTCACTTCAAAATTTAGAAAATGAGTTGATGAGAGATAAAAATGGTATCTCATCACTTGGACATAATATTTAAATCAATAAATATATATAATAACATATCCCTCCATAATAGTATGTGAATTAAAAGACATAACAAAAAAGTCTTTTAAAAAGAGGAGGGTGAAAGGTTCCCTTACCGACTGGAGTATCATTCGAAACATACACCCCGTGAAAGAAGAAAAATAAAAATTTATGTAAATACTCATAAATGAAAGTTTATTAGACAATGAGAAAAATAATTTTCAGTATATACACCACTCAAAGGAAATTGTGGCAAATGTAGCATAAATCTCACAGGAATAAAAGTGAGATGAAAAATCCCTTACGAAAACTCGGCAGTCTAACAGCGCCACAAAAAACTTACAAAAATGGATGGATGTGATCAAATAGGGTCTCTCATCATATTACAATAAAATTTAAAACAAGAGGGATATAATAAAACATCCCCCATCATAACAAATATGAGCTTAATGGAAGTGACATAAAGGAGAGTGCTTTAAAAGAAAGAGAGAGGTTAGATCTTTTACGAAAACTCGGCAGCCTAACGGCGCCACTCAAAACATCCAAAATGGATTGATGAGAGAGTATAGGGTCTCTAATCATAAGAACATAAAAATTACAGTACGATATATATATAATAACATCCCAATCACAATAAATATGAGCTTAAAAGGAATGACATAAAAGAGTGTACTTAAAAAGAAAGAGAGGAGTAGTATCCCTTACCACTGGTCTGACTTGACTCGATCGTTCTTTAATTTCCTGAAGAATAAACATTAGTTAATTTATAATTTATTAAGAACCTTTTTCAAGTTCATTATTCCTTTTATATCACTTATTTCCATGTTATAAACATTATTTAATCATTTAAGTTAATAATGTTTGTTTTGTCGATATTTGGTTCTTAAGTCGAAAGTGGACTTCTTACAATTACATGTTGTTCGTGTGGTAAAAGGTCCATTATATCTAGAATTATATTCATTATTTGTATATCATATATATCATATATATCCAGAATATACATGTATTTATAATATTACATAATCATTTAGAGGTATGAAATGAAATGCACCGTTCATGGAGACGGTAAGTCGTACGTACGCATGAACACTACTTTCATTTCTATGTCATATTAATTGAATTAAAACTAAATGATAGGTATGTATATTTTAATTCCAGAATTATATTCATAATTTATATGTAACATAAATCATATATAATAACTTTAAATACATCCTTTATTCATCCCACATATGGCATTAACGAATCAAATCACTTTGAGGGCGCAGTAGTCCGCACTTCCTAAAATGAAATTATCGTGTTTACCCACAATGGAAACCATAAAGTTATGCCAAAAAAGAAAAATAAAGAAGCTTAAGTAAAACATAAAAATATTATATATCATATATAAATATAGTGACATCTTAATGTCCACATTATAAGGTGTTATATGAGTGTTGAACAATCGTCGTTTCGTGAGGTAGAAATTCTCCATCCACAGAAACAGTATGTTCATTAACCATTTTATGTAGGTGTGTGTAATTGTAGCTAGAATTATTCTTATAAAAACATCCTAGTATATTGAAGATACTGGAGTTGTTGCAAAATAAATGAATAAAAATATTTTAGGGGGTTGGAGAAGCAAAATGATACAAAAGAACACAAGTGAAGACATTACATTAAAATCGAGTAACTCTTTTTTATTTGAGATCAAAGGCTTCCTTGGGAAGACTTATGCCCATATTGAGGATTCTAGGAGTAAGAGAGGGATGTGTAGAGGCAAAATGATCAGGGTCTGGCCGATCCAAAGGCTTTGGAAGTGTTGGTAAGGAGGTAGAGGTGGGGGCCTTTTATAAGAGGAGGGGAGGGGCACTCCTGGAAAGTAAAGAAATGTTACTTTATTTGAAAATGAGTTTCGGATTTAAAAGGACCCACGTTGATATAATTCTAGGATAAGGTGATAAGGGTTATAAATATACCCATACAATAGGTTTTTGACAAGTTTAGGTTTTATTTTTTACATTATCTTTTCATTTTATTTAAATAATTAAATAATGAGGAAATTGCTGCATCATCATGATGTCATAAATAATTTAATTTAATTAATGTCTAAAAATTAAAAAACAAATATCATGATGTAGGAAATCGTTTTATCTTTCTAAGTAATATTTATAGTCAAAAATATGACTTCTATAACACCATTAAAAAATTGTTTTAGTGAAACATCTCATGCTTGCGACATTTTTATTTTAACTTTAAATAAAAAGTTATTTATGTCATTTTCCAACCAAAGTGGCTCTATGGGGTCCCCAAGTTGACCCATTGATTTTCTTGGCCGTCCATGACACATCCAATGATGGTAGGACATGTGTCTAGGTCATTTCACATTATTAAAACATTATTTTTACCTTAAATTACACTAGTTACCTCTAATCGCGATTAAGAACATAAAAGTTACTATTTGCCAAAAAATTATTTTATTCCCATTGAACCAAATTTTACTTCTTAATGACAACCATGTAGTTAGGATTTTTGAAATTCAAAACACAGAGGTGGAAATGTTTCATTTAAACAAAAAATCAGTTTCTTTAACTACCACTTAGTGGTTTCACTATTCCTCAAAAATTGAAGTTCTTCAGAAAAAACCAAAACATCACCCTAATCTATATTTGATATTCCGAATTAAAAAATGAAGTCTATTTTAAAAAATTCAAAACATATAAGTTGATTTAATTAATTTAATAATTAATTCCCGATGTCATCGCAAATAGCGTGTTTTTATGAAACAATAAGTATTAAAACATTGACACTAGTTTAAGTCCAATTTCAAAGTGAAATTAATTCCAATGACCACAATTGTATTAAATGGTAAAAATATATTCTAATTTAACTATAAAACAAATTCAAAATATAATCTAATAATATAAATAAATTAGATTAAAAAGTGTTTTTGAGTTAAAATACAACATTTTTCACTATTCATTAAAAATGAACTTTATCGGAAAAATACCAAAAATTTACACAAAGTAAATTTTGATATCCTTATTCTAAAGAAGAATTTTTTTTGTAAAATATAACACATAAAATTGTCAAAAAGTGGATTTAAAAGAGGTTCACCATCAAAAGGCGGTTAATCGACCTTTTAATGAATATTAGAATGTTTACGCTTAAAATTTTATTCATTCGCATTTTTAATCCTCTAACATTTATTGTAAAGAGTAAAAGTATTTGAAAAACATATATAATCATTTTGTAATAAGTTTTGTTCATTCCCTCCATTACAATGGATAGGTATTAACTACTATTTTAAATAATATTATTTTATTATTAGAGTTCAACGTAAGATTCCCAAGAAACTCGTTATTGTGTTTTGGGTACGCCATTGAGCATAGCGTCCCCTTTAAAGTAATATTAATATTTTATTCACAAATATGGATAAATATAAAAATGTCATATTCTTTATTTACCTGGGGTGTTACAATTTTCTCATCCACAAAATGTCATGCCTTATCCTTATATAAGACTGGGAAGACATACCACTTATTATTGTAGTTCATGATATGATCAAATGGAAAATCTATGTTAATACTATCCCGAAATATAATCTTTTTTAATTTAGTTTCAATTTTGTGACCTGTAGATAGTTTAATTTAATATAACACTCCAATATCAATCACATTCGATGAGAAGTCGAAATTTAGAATGATTTAATTTAAAGAGGATATTTTTCGTCGTGGTTGAGTTTCATTATTTAGATAATTCATTTCGAGTATTTGGAATGCAACATCATTCAATATAGAGCCATCTCCATGGGTTTTATATTTATATAATACATCAATCCCAAAAATATAATTTGATGAGAACAAATTTTTAGGGACTATTGGATCATAATGTTTTTAATTCCAAGGGATAGAAGATAAATATCCAAATAGACCTCTCATTTATTGGTCTAAATATCATTTAATTTAACCACAACTTGTAGCTTTCATAAAACAATTATGATTAACAATGTTATATTATTTATTTTTGATGATTTTCTATAGAAATAATGAATCATGTATTGTCTCAACGAAAATATTTTCTTGAATGAGTCTATTTAAAAATCACTAATTTGGAATAGCGACATAACATTAGGCATTATGTGATATATTTTCTCATTTTTAGGGGTGTATCAGATTTCCTAGTATATGGATGTATATTCAATATTTTAGGATTATAGAATTTTAATGAGGATTATTCACTAAAAAGTGGATTACAAGTTGATTTTAATAGTGCTTACTTCATTGGGATTTTTCATTTTTGTGGATGAATCTCAGAGTATATGTGATTAGGTTTTATATATTTATGTTAATTTTATAGAATTGGAAAACTTTTCAAATAAAATAATCATGAACTCTATATGAGACCTGACCTATGTGATGAAATATAAAATCGGTATAGGGAAGCGTGAGAGTGGGTAAACATGAATTTATATGATCATGGAGTTAAAATCCAATATCAATCTATTGATCACTTTTAAAATGAGGATTTTCTAATTGTTTTTAGATAATCACTAAATAAGATGACTTTTAATATTTAGTGAAAATATAGTATTTTGTATTCAAATATTTATAGGGATAATAACAATCATATCATGGTGTTCATCACTATTGGTTCCCTTTAATTATATTATTAAAATGTAGTTTGTAGTGTTTCTCTTGGGATTCATTATTAGAGGCACTTATTTTTGTTCCCTTGAAATTTTTTTATAAAATTTAATAAAAAAATTTATGATCTTATGGATTAAAATCATTAATATTATTCCACAGGCCACTGAGTCCTTAGAATTATCTCCAATATGATTCAATAGATTACATCTGATAAGGAACTATGTATTAAATATAAATACATAAAAATTATTATTATATAAACACACACACACACATATAGAATAATGTTTTCATGTAGTGGGTTAGAATAGACACTATAGGATTTACCCATTTACTCTATAATATATATATATATATATATTCATAGTTAAAATAATTAAATACTTATGAGTGATATTTAAATAGTCATATGTGTGTCCAAATACCATTATTTGTTTAATTTATTCCTAAAATCATTATATACATCTCCTACATATCAAAATATTTTAAAAACATAAAAAATGAAAAATATATTAACCCTTTTTAATATAAAACATGTATTTTCTATAAAAATGTCATTTTAGAAAAACATTTTATCATATCTATATCTCAAAAAAAATATCCATTTATATAAATTATCTTCAAAACACTAATTTTATATAATAATCCAATTCAAATATAGATTATAGTGAGAAATATCTTGAAAACCTATTGAAATTTACCTACTAGATATATTCATCACTTACCCAACAAGAATCGAATCATTATTCACTAGGTCATAGTGTATTATCCAGGTCATCAACAATTCCAATGATAAACCTCTATAAATTTATTTTACTATAAAAAAGTGATAGAGTGGACATAATAACCCTTAAAACTCAACAATTACAGTATGATATGATACAATTTGTGTAACCTATTATCCAATGATGAATATAAAGAGTTTATACAATTGTTTATAATAAACAATAATTATTATATATACACAAACTATTTGGATTAATTTTGAATAAAAAACAAATAAGGAAATTAATCAAAATCTGAAACACCCTAATTGTATTAAAAATATAGAATTAAAATAATAAATCCTTTTTGGGATAAATGTGATATATTATAAGGTGAAATTGAATAATTTATTATATCATAATCAATCAATTATAAAACATCATATTAACCAATATTATAAAGAATATTCAGTGTCACCCACCAAGTCATGATTCATTGTAATATCTATATATTCTCAACATGTTAATATCTACAAGAAAAAGCAATTATTATAATCATCAAAATATATATTAAATCATTTAATAAAACCTAATTTAATTTTAAATTAAACACAATAATTTTCTTATAATAAATTTTTCATTATAATTGAACAAACAAAATTTCATGTCACTCATTCCAGTGTGTATGTACCCATATAAAATAGTCAATATTTCTTACATGACCCCTAACAAATCAAAATTACCATGTTCTAATTACATGATAGTAATGAAACTTATTTTTTTAGGTATAAAATGAGATGTATTATGAAACAAGCCTCATTCCATTATGAAAATAATATATATTGAAGGATCCCATTACATTTTTCCTGAACACACAAAAAATTACACAAAATATAATATTAAAATCCCATGGGTTATAATTTGAAAATTATAGGATCAAATGAATTTAAATATTATCAAGATTATAAATTAAATTTAAAAATTTTAATAATTCATCATAAGTACCTTGATTATCAGACTAAATCTTCAACCAGCAATCAATATTTTTGAAATTATCAATAAATATATAAATTCTATATTATTAATAACATTAAATCCATTCCCACTATTATATTATGTATCACCATAATGTTTCTTGGAAGCATGGATTAATTTTAAATAAGTAATTATTATTTTTTATATTCATTCCGCTCATTTTCATGTGTATATAACTCCATATTTATTATAATTACATCCATGAATGTTTTAATCTAAATATAGTAATCTATAAAAAGAATATAGTGTTTTTGAAATACATGTTCTTGGCATCATATTGGTTACATATTTTAAGGTATTATAATATGATATCAGAGAAATTTTTTTTAGCAGATTCTTGGGAATTTAATGGTAGTTTTATAGATTAGATGATTCAAAATAATGGGCTAACATAAAATTTAACCACAAAACTATTTATATTATGGCTCTTGATCTATTGAGATTTAGAATATAGAACAATGAAGTAATTTCATTTAGGATCTTAAACGTCCTCTATAGTTGTCTAATATGATGATGGGTTGAGATGTGAAGTGAGTTTTTATATCATTATAGAAATGGATTAAAATAAAATACTTACTAGTGGAATTTAAAATTATTGTTTTTTGTATTGGTTATGTTTTAAATATTATATTATGGAATTCATAAATTTTGAGTTATTCTGAAATGTATTTATGAAATAATATTGTTAAAACTATTTATATCTTCCATAGGTAATACTATACATAAGAAAAAAAGTTTTTATAAATTTTGTAATATATTATAATACAAGTATAATTAAAATTTTAATTTAGGATTCTATATTATTAGGTGTCTAGATAAAAAATAATAAATCTATGTAGTTATTTTTATAACAAAATATCAATTGGTATTTATAAATTTCTCTATAAAGGTAGAATTATAATCTACAAAAAATTTGGAATGGTGAAATTACACCTTAAAACATTTGTTCAATTGTCATATCCATTAAATATATTCTAAAAGAACCTATAATATATTTCTTAAATAGGTGGATTATGCCATTTATTTTAATGTAAAAACCTCAAATTATAAGAGTTTGTTTTCATATACAAGATAGAAAATATATTTGTGTAAATAAATAATTTTGATAAGATAATTTATTCAAACATTATGGACCAAAAATGGGGAGTCCTCAGATACACACTCTATGGTGTATATCGTAAGTGGAAGGAGGGAAATATGAATTTTTTATGCACCTGTGACTCTCAAATGTTTCAATTTTTAATTCCGTAATGAAAAATTTATATATAAAGAAATTCATCCAATATAGGATCATTACTTTTTGTATTTATAATATGATAACCTGAAATTATATGTATATATTTATTTTTGAAAAATTTATTTTTTTATTAATTATGCATGGTCATTAAATATAATATCAAGATGAAAAGTCTCTAGGGTATTTCTTTTCCCATTATTCATTTGAATGAGATTCTTTTTGACCCACTTACCTATCATAATTTGTTAAATATAATAATTATAACGGATGGAAAAATATGGATGGGAATTTCCCAAAATCAATTCTTACATCATAGAATGAAGTATATAATTAATTTAATGAAATGAAAACAATTGGGTAACATTAAATTAGTAATAGTCTAGAAACTATTAGTACGGTGTATTTTTTATCTTTAATGGATGTTTTGGAATATTCAAGTCTTGTGTTTTCACTAGACATATGAAATGTTAATTCCATGAAAAATTGAGGGATAATCATTATTATATAAAGGTTGTTTAACTATGGTTTTTTATACATTTTTATGGTTTTATATTTAATAACTATATCATGTCATAAATTATGTCATTTGAGAAATATTTTTATTTAGGATTTAAACTGGTGTTGGGTATCAATGATAACCCTTGTTAATATTAAACAAAAAATAATAGGATTAGGTGGATACATAATAGGATGCATTGAAGGAATTTAAATAAAGATCTAAAAATAGTATAATTTAGCATTATTATTACTTTTAAAATATTTTTTGTTTTTTATAAATGATTTTATCTCCTTACAAATTATTTTCTTGAGATGATTGAAAATTAAAAATAATAATAGTAAAAATTAATATTTTCTAATTAGTGAAATACCGCATAAAAAAAGGTTATTAAAATGTTTTAATTTACCATTAACATCCATTTAATATGGAATTTGATGACATATTTGGAAAATTAGGTCATCAATATTAAATATTAATAATATTGTATTTAAATTTATTTTTTTATGTTATATAGAGTATATTATAATTATAATGGTTGAATTGTATCATTTTACTCAACTGATTAATTTCAATGTACATATAATGGATAGATGAATATAAATAGAAGTTGATAAAGGAATTTTTTTAGTAGACATAATTTATTTTTTCTTCAAATTATATTGGATGGTTTTGGTGTCTATCGAATTGAAAGACCATATTATGTCTTTTATAATGGTGGGGGACTCCCCATTAATGTATCATGAATATGTTATGGGTCATATATGAAAATATTAAGTTAATTTCCTTATTAAATTATTTTTTAGAATGGTATTATTATCATTAAACTTATATTTCATGGGACCTAATGAGTTGGGATATTAAAGGTGTAAAAAGAAGGCCTAGATGGAAATGGATATATTTGAATATATGTTTCACTATGGGTTGAACCCATTCGACTTCCATAAATTCTAAACATAATTATGGACTATAAAATATAAATAGACATGGTCCAGGTTATTTTCAATAATTTATAAATATTAATTATTATAAATGGTATTTTGGATCAGATGAATAATTTTATGTTTATATATAATGTTTTCATGATATCAGGACATCACATGCTATGTTTGAACGATATTGAAAATTTTAAAAAATCGGAATTGAGTTTTTATCTCTTGAATTTATAGTATTCTATTTAGTGTTATAAATATATAAATATTATTTAAGAAAATATTAATGAATATATTATATAAAATATACATTGATTTATTCCATTATGTTTTTTGATTTTGTCATTATTTATTCAGAATCAGAATGACGCCATAAAAGATACCATGAAATTATTCCAGATACATTACATGAAAAGAAAATTTTACAACTAATTTTATAAATATATTTCTTAATATTTTAAGGTAACATCTATGATTTATTACATGTGAGAATAAATAATCCTATATAATCTTTAGATATCAATCTTATCTTATGAGAGTGGTAATTGATGTATTATTATTACCTCCCAATTTATTCCCTAGTAATTAATCAAAATAAAATACTTCTACGATAGAAATTCAATGCACTAAATTCTTAAGGTGATCAAATACCACGTATATGAAATTATTTCCTTCAAATATGAAGGGTAGTCTTTTAGTGAAATCAATTGTTATGTTGTCAATTTTTGATAATATTATTAGAAATGGTTGCATAATAACCATAAACTTATGACATTAAGCCATGATTTTTAGGAAACCCAAGAATCAATATTATAATTTTATAATCGCCCACTTCATGTTTTTTCCACCAATAGGATTTTGAATAAGTATATATACATATTACTAATTTTTTAATGAAGAGTCACAGATTATATATGTGTATATTCAAGATGTTCCCACTTCATCTTTGATTTGATTGGACAAATATTCAGCTTCTAATCATTATGAATTCATCATTATAAAAGTAAAAAATCATGAATATTTTCTACCTTTCGTTTTAGCTATATATTACTTTTTTGGGGCTTGTTTATTTTAAAACACAAGATTCTATGATTTTTTTCTCACTGAAAAATCTTATTCCATTTACTGTTTTTTACATGCTACTCTGACATTAAAATAATTGCAATATAATATGAATCAATTATTATTTAATGTTCCGGTTATAACCTAGATCTTGAATATAATGTATGAATATGAATAAATCAATTATTAATTATATATGGTTTATATATGAAAAAAAATAATTCATTTTTACTAATTACTTATATATGAAAAAATATCATATTCTAATACTAGAGTTGTTTCTCTAAAAATATATTTTTATGCATATAATTGAATTTTATACTAATAAATTAAATTAATAAATATTTAGGAATTACTTTAATGAAATTTACTTAATATTTATTCAATAAGATTTTAAACAGTCATATAAGTATCTTAGACATGATATATGAGTAGATTCTAAATTTATACTTATTATGTATTTTTTTCTAAAACCAAATCTCACTACCTTTTTTGTCATTTTTTATAATTATTTCATTATAATATGGAAATTTAATTATTAAAAATTGATCGTATTATTTAAATCAAAAACTAAACTATTAATATATATGACCCTTTTATTTTATCCAATTCTAAATTTTAATTGACTTAAATTTTAGCACAAACATGAAGGGTAAATAGAGTTAATATAGTTTAGAAAATATAACATTATCCTTTTAATAAAAAATATAATACGTATGGAAATAAATAATTTATCATTGTATTCGTAAAATATAATATTTAAATAGACACATTTCCAAGAAATTGACCAATAAAGTCTTTAATGTAAGGAAAAATATATATTATCTCTATATTACATTTAAATATATCTTATTACTTCATGAATATGTAAGACAATATTTTATTTAATAATAATTATTATTATTAGTAAAATATTATTAATTTTATTAGGTATATTTATTAAATATTTATATTAATAATTTAACTACTTTAGATTCTTTTGCGTTGTTGAAATAACACATATTTAACTAATATGAAAAAATAAATGATATAAAATTATTTAAAAGTAATATAATATGGGTGATATATAATGTTCCACACATTTTATTAAATAATATAATGTACCGACATTGTTTTAAATGATTATATGTTACTTTTATCAATTTATTGACATCATGAATGTCATAGAAAATTAATTGTGTAAAAAAGTAATTATTTGTATTTTTTGAAAACAAAAGTCGATTAAATTATTTAAAAATACTAAAATTATTTTAAAAGCTAAATTTTGATAGCATATTGTCTAAACTTTATTACCTTATCAATTTATTATCCAATATTCTCCATTTATATACTATTATAACCGATTATGTGTGAAAAAATAATTACAATGTTAAGGTTAGTATTGTTTAAATAAAGGTTAATCCAAATTTATTTTTTTTAAACCTCTTAAAGTAGTAGATATTTTATTATTTATTGGGTTTTCTCATTAATAGTATGATATATTCGAATATTAATCCATTTCGAATCCTTTTTAAGATATGTTATTTATTATATATTAATATTTTATGAAATTCACTGATTTATCTTCCCACCACATATAAAAGTCAACCACTCATTTCTCTTATATACAAATATTATATAATTATATCATGTAGAAACACTAAAACTTTACAGTAAAAACTAAACTATATAAGAGTGATGGTTTTTTCTTCTTAATTATATAATCAACGAGTCCTTAAGAAAGAATCTAAATGGGGCATACAGATAAAGAGGTGAGTTAATTACGTGTAATTTTTCAAATTACTCTCCTATTTACACAGATTCATCTTCTATATAATTCATAAAATCATAAACATGGTATAATAAATATTAATAAATTTTATTATGATTATGAAAAAACATTTTCACTCCTTTTTTCATCAAATGGTTGGTGAATGTATATCTCTTCTTCACATACAACTTATCAACTCCACAAGGTGAAAAGATTATATGTTCCATAACCATCATTAAAAAATGTTTCATGAAGGGTTATATTATTATATATCATATTGTTTACCTAATTTTATATTTCGGGGATTATATATTATTACATTATTATCATCTAATCTGTTTAAAAATCATTACATTGCTCCTGAATTTGTGTCGACTACCACATCCCTGATGTGGCGTAATTAATTTTTCATTACCTATTATCATGGATGGTAATAAAGATATATTTGATTAATGTGTATAATTTTGAGATAAAATAACTAATTTTTTTCATCCATTGAAATGTGAAAAAACAAAAATGTGTACGTATAGCTTACCCTCTGGGCTAACAGTGTAATTAATTTTTTTATTTATATATTTTATATATGAGTTAAAATTTTAATATAATAAAAATATATAATATAAAAATTATTATTAATATTATATATATGGTGGAACCATGTATATATTTCTATGAAAAGGAAAATTTAAATAAAATAGTTATTAAAAATAAACATGTTATTGTCTAGAAATGTGAATTTAGAAACAATTTGATAATAAAAAATGATAATAAGTTACAAGATCCTAATTAATTGGAAGATATATATGATAGTGGATATAGATTTAATTTTTAAATTTAAATATATTTATTATAATTAATTTTAAAACATGCATATATGATAATGATTCTTAAATCAATGAATTTATTTTTCAATTATATTTTTATTTAGTTATTTTTAGGAAAAAAGTACCAGTGAGTAAATTAGAAGTTCCTTAACTAAAATATAACATTAATTTCACTTCTACAAAATTTAAATATAAAGAATAAAATATTTCCATTCATTTTTTACCATTATTTATAAAATAGATGGAGATATGTTTTATAATGAAAATATATTTTATTTATCTCTATAGTAGAAAATTCAATTTTCTTCTTCGTCCAAGATTAAAAAAAGATCAATAATGTTTTTAAAATTATAAAATGACTATTTAAAATACATAGCCACAAATTATTGAATCATCATGTAAGAGTTTACATCTAAACATCTTATTTTTTTCCAAATAAAAACTATTTACTTTTTATAAAATATTGAGATAAATGCTTTATTTTAATTTATATAACAAGAACAAAATTATACACCATCATGAAAACATAATCATTTCATGATTTCATTACATGTTTAAAATTATTTATTGAATGAAATTATATACTCTATATTTGGGAAAATATTAGATTTTAATTAATTGGTTTCAATGATAAAAGGAATTTTTCATCACGAAATATTACATTTATCATTCTATAAGAATTTAAATCTTTGATAAAACCAGTTCATGAATGTTATTTATTACCACAGATATGATTCAATAATCTTATCCATATTCTTTCAATGTATGGTTTATGATTATTCTGATGGAATCAATGTGAAAAAAATATATTTTATATGTGTTTATATATTATTAATTGATGATATCATTATGAAACGCCTTCTCCTTTTTGGGTAATAATGTAATAAAATGATTAAGGTTAATGATCTTTATTCATTGATATGTTTTATTATCTTTATTTAATGGGTGTATCTAATATTATATATCCCTCCAATTCATATCGTATATTTTTAAATCACATGGTCTAATTATTGGAATAAAGTCAATGTTCCTCATCCAATATGGTAAAATTGTGGGTGGTCTTGTTATATAATATAAACAAGTCAATGTAAAAGACATAATATGGTAAATGTGTTATGGTTAATTTTATGTAATTACAAGGTAAATAGGTATTGATGGTTAATCCATTATTATTTTATGGTCATAGATGTAAACCTTGATACATAAAATTGTTTATATACTTGTGATGATTCCGCACTTTTATGAAATAATCATATACATCATGATTGATCTATTATTATTTCTCTTTCTTGTGAGTTGTGATTTTAAATTATGAATTCATCAATAAATACTCTTTTCTTGAGCAGATATTTATTGGACATAAAAATTGGATGTTATATTCATTATCACACAACATTATACATACCTTTCTAATTATTAGGGTCATTTATTAATATCTACCATGTTTAAATTTACAAAATGTCAATGATCACCATTCCTTATATTATCATTCCCATGATGTTGATGAATGGTATAATTAGGTGGTATATATGAAGAGTACAATGATTGAAGGTCATTGTAAGATATTTCGAAGATATTTCATGAATTTTTTTTTTGATATCTAGTGTCAAATGGAACTAGAACATTAAATTCCTCTTGTATGTATTTTATAAATGTATTGAATTTTTAACTAAAAATATGTTATATTTCTTAGTAAAATGTATGTATCTATAAATTTTAATATTGAATATATTTATTCAATAATTGTATTTTATGATTAATTTTTTTGTGAAACCCTAGGGATTAATTTTATAATTTGATGACATAGAAATGGTTTGGTATGAATGTTGGATACCATAGGTTAATCTTATGCCTCATAATTTTGAGTTGAATTTTTAATAATATATACATCCAAAATAATTTTCATGTCTTGTTACTATGATCATCCTTATGTATGGAAAACATATCTATTTTTTATTATAGGGTTTACGATATAATTAATATTTATATGTTTCAATTATTAACATCAAATATTAATTCGTACTATCTGATCATAGTAATATGAACTCTTTTTTATCATGATGTTTATCATAGAAATCTATTTAATAGACTAAAAATTACATTTTGAGTTAGAAATGAAAAATACTTGTGGTATGATGATCTCATATTATGTACATAGTTCATAAATGATTTAATTTTGAGAGAAGTTTCTGGAAAACAATGTGTTGATTCTCCCTTCTGTTATATTTGAAGTAATTCTAGTCATGGTTTTGATTAAATTAAATATATCCCATATCAAATTATGAGGATGGTAAGTCAAATATCATTTTCAAAATTAACATATAATAATGTAATTTTATGATGATAGATAAATTTATCCAATTAAAATTTGATCAATTATATGTGTCCATATTCATATAAAAAGGATTTTATTTCATTAATGGTTTGAGGGAAACTTCACATCGACGACAAGCTTATTTTATGGTTTTTCATATATGTAAATCACATTATGGGACACATATACATATTATTATGAATAATTACATATAATATAATCTACATATTGAATAAAATTAACAGATAATGATCACTATCAAGAATAAGTGTCATGTAACCCATATTGATGACATTTTTGTTTAACTATGGGAAGAAAAATATGTTTACAACAATGAACATTGTAATGGATGTCATAAATTAATCATTGACAAGGAAAATATAAAATAATCATCATTTCATACAAGGTATACCCAATATAAATTAATAGTGATTCAAAATGGTCTCAATTATTCTCCTTAATTTATTATGTGTTTCAATCATATAGTCTATTGAGATTACATTTAAAAAAATTAATTGACTGTATAAATGATATTATTCTATATATATATAAATACAAATAAAGAGAATGTGTATTAGTTAAGTATTGTAATGAAAACCATATGTTGATGATGTTTTTATAACAATTTATAATGTGTGAGTTTCAAATACAAAATGATTCATTTTATATATTTTATCCTCAATAGGTGGTGTATAAGTGGATTCATCAATGAACGTTGTTATTATATATTGGACTATATGAAACAATAAGATATATATTTGAGGTTTTCATGGTTTGGATAGTTATTATAGATTCATTGTGAAAAATCTCACATCAAAAGAGAATCCACTCTTAATGTTTTCTTAGAAGGGGGGTAGTTTCATGATCCATTATGATTGTGAATAAAATTTCAATGAACTAAAAAATATGTTTAGTCAGTCAACCCATGATTTAATTACCTAGTAATGTATATGGTTATATGATATGAAATGATTATTATAAAAGTGGAATATTACATATCAACATATATACTGATATGGTGTTAGATTATGGATTATAATAATTTAATAATCATGAAAAAATTCACGAACTCGTGATTTGGAGTTAGCATAAATAATTTTATTATTTTTGATATGGTGTCATTATAGTTATGGATAAAGGTGTTGAATATATGACAATCACAACATATTATAGACTATCATCATGAAGATATAGATGAATAATAACCGAAAAAGATTATTGGTGTTGAATAAATATTATGATAACCCAATACGTTCACTCCCTATGAAGAAGAACAATACGAAAGATGATTTGATACATAAATATCATATTATTTCATCCATTGTGAGGGTCATAATATATCAAATTAAAATTTAACATCCTAAGATAAAAAAATAAATCTAGAGGATTTGGGAAGGATCTTCTGGAAAATATTTTAATGTATATCTTGGGTCCCATGAAGAGTAAAGTGGTGAAAAACGATGGTTTAGTGCCATAAATTAAGGTGATATATGTTCTTATGATCAATATTTATTATGAAACAGTTATAACGATTATGAACCATGTATGTGATCTGTCTATACTAGATTTAAATAAGGATATAATATATGAGCTTAAATGTTCTTTCCGGACTATTATCCATGGATGTATGAAGATGTTAATTGAACTAAAAGAGTATTTATAATAGTATTTCATGATGATAGATATTGAAAATTATGCATCTCACTACATGGT
This sequence comes from Viscum album, assembly GCA_963277665.1. Lineage (NCBI taxonomy): Eukaryota > Viridiplantae > Streptophyta > Magnoliopsida > Santalales > Viscaceae > Viscum > Viscum album. The sequence goes on along the minus strand of OY728145.1, from coordinate 1,920,132,866 downwards.
TTGTTTAAAATTCAAGTCTATGATATATAATTATAAGAATTATTTAATACAATTACCCATATGAGAGTAGAAATTGGAAAATATCACCATGTAATTCATCTGTGAAATCCCCCAAACATCTAACGTCTATAATGAAATTTGGGTTATTGTAAATCATATAAAAATGTGAAAAAACATCATTTCCATTACAGATGAATTTTCACATGGTAAACCTAACATAATATACATTATTAATGTTTTATTCTTTCCTGGAGTACACCATTATGTTATATTTTATCATGATTGGGGGTTTACATTGTTGTTTCAATGAAATATTCCCTTAGATTTTCATAGATAGTATATTTTTAGTAAAACATATCATCCTCAGATTGGTGGTCAATATTAGTTAAAACTAAAACCATTAAGGTTAAATAGATATATTTTTCAATTAATATTAATTTTTTTTATGATAAAATATTCCTCTAGTAGAGATTTCATACAAAAATATATTTTTCCATATTTTTTAGAAGGATCCTTATAAGGAAAGGTGTGGAATAATGTATATAATGGAAATTTTTTTGGATAATGCTTGGGAAATTTTGGGGATCATTTTATATTATTAAATGATATAAAATGCTAGATCTATTCAAAAATGGATAATAGTATCTCCGAATCATTTTAACTGTTATAATTACAATCATCAGCCAGCTCATTTGTTTTATAAAAATGTATTTACATAAATGTTTTCATGTAAAAATATTAATATATTCCAATGGTGTATAAATATGACCCTTATTTTTGTAGTATAATATTGTTAATTGAGTAGGGCAGTATCTTATAAAATGTTTTTCCCACTAAACCACTCTCAATATCAAAATTTTTTCCATATCTATCTCATATGTAAGTACATATCGTAATGATAACATGTGATGAACTCAAATGTTGCACAAATATAGCTTAAAAATTAACTTTACTAAAAATTATTAGAAATCATGTTTGATAGAGATATAGTTCATTGGAACAATACTACTCATGAGGTTATGTTCCTTATAATAATAAATAGTTTTTTTATGCTACTTCGGAACACATTCATGTGATGAAACATAGATATCTTCAATTTTTTGTCCAATAATGTAAAAAATTTGAAGATGAATATATTTGTGTGGGGGATAAAATCACAGATGCCAATTATTTTTGTAATATTTCTCTAAAAACATAGATTTCATTAATGCATTTTTTTACAAAATCATCGAGTTTAAATAAACCATGATAGGAAATTAAACTATTAATTTTTAATATTACACTTATTGTAGAGATTTTGGACTCGTGGTTATGAATCGAACTAAATAAATATTTGAAATAATATCATTTATATATATGTAAAATGAACTCATGGGAATCAAGTAATTAAAATTTAAAAGAAAAATTATTTCAAAATAAATGATATGATTTTCTAGAAAATGCTTCATATGCATTTAGTATTTATCTTTAATAAATGATTAAACTAAAAAAAATTGTGAATGATTTAAATTAAATATATATACAATATTGTGAAGAATGTTTTATAACATTCATATTATATTTTTCGGCATGATATATGAATGAATAATGTTTTATTATTAAAAATAATTTTCAAGGGAAGAATATTCATCACTTCATGGAATGTATTTTTAACATTAACATCAGCTGCTTCTAAATATTCAATTATGTGACATTTTTCAATAACACAGATTTAGGGCTACATATATGTTATGTTAGACACTTTTATTATTCATACTAATGAATATTTCACGTGGTATGATTTATAAAATCAATTAATGTTAAATACAATTACACTTGGACGAAAATAAATTTTATGGTCCACACTTTTATATATAAATTATTATCATATGAGTTATCATCAACACTTATAACATCAATCTGGATGTTTAATTTTTTGGAGTCAATTTTCATTGAAAATTTATTATATATCACATAATTTAATGAATAATATAAAATTTCACTCTCTTACATAGAAATATGTGTTATGATTTTGCATATAGAAATATAACGTCTGTAATGAATGTTACTATTAGTAATAATAAAATGATTTAAAATATGGTAGATTATTTATAATATATAGTCTCAATGTAATTTTATTTAATGCTTATGTAATGCCTGTAAAATGTTTCATCAATTAAGAAAAAATATAGGATGAAAATTTAAAATTTAAATGTTATATATATTGATTGATTTATAGTGTTACCTGAATTTTATATATTATTATATTATATTAATTTTTAAGTATTAAATTGTAACTGTTCCTTTTTCTAGATTTCTTTTAAAAATAAGTTGATAGTGTCCAAAAACGGAAATTTTTGATATATTATGAAAATAATATATTATTAAAGTATTAAAAAAATTAAAGAGATTAATTAAAAAGGTGGATAGGATATCATTTGAAATTTTTTCCCTTCTATATTTATAGTCCAATTTTGTCCTTACAAGTTGAATAATTTAAATTTATGTGTTAATGATATATTAACGCTGGTATGTTTTAAATTAGTTTAATATGGGATTAATTGGTTAGATATGGTCTAAACACAACTTAAACCTGTCCAAATTTTAGTTTTTTATGGGAAACATATTTTATCTAATAATATATATAAATATATGTACATTTGAATGATTGTTTCAATATTATTTCTATATTTTATATTAGTCTTTGTTGAAATTCCAAGTGTCCCACTCCATAAAATTTTCATACAACACCCAACCTTTCCCTACATTACACCACATTTATTATTATATATTCATAAAAGTTGCCAAATTCACAAATTAAATCCCATGATATAAAATTATAGGTTTTTGTGTTCTTAAAATACTTTTCTAATGATCCATATGTATGATCCTGATGAATTGATACAAAGAAACATGTAATCGTATTACTTGAACTGTATAAAATTTTCATCTATTACCTAATTAAAATCTATAATATTATTAATAACCAAAATTAATGAGTAATTGATATATTAATATTATATTTGGATTATAAAATCCAATTTATTAACAACTTTTTTCTTGATATGGGATGTGAAATTATCCCTTGTGCATACATATGGCTTACCATCACCACATTTTCATACAATTTATTTTCAATAACCATCTTTGATGGATGATTGTTACGATCATATTAATTTATATATATGATATCTATTATAATATTACACCTCTTATATGATAATATCATATCTACCTCTCTCCATTCCAATACACAGGGTAATGATAACATCACTCGTGTGTATTTGTGCACTACAACTTTCACATATCTATGTGCTTTATATAAAATTACTACATCATATGTATGGTAATAAAAATGGATTTTGTAAAAGAATATAATATATATTATATAATAATTAATTTGGAATGTAATAATAATATATAACCTTATTTTTTCGTCTTTCATAAAGTAGTAATTTTATTATTAAATACACATGTCAAACATCTACAAGAACAGTATAATTCATTTTTTATCAATACGTATTATGGATGAATCTAAATATATATATAAATTTTGAAAAATTAATTAATTAGCATCAGTATCAACATTATTGAAATTTTTGAATAAAGATCAATGTACAAAGAATCACACTCCTAAAAAACATGAATAAAAGTCAAAGATGTTATTTCCCAAAAACAATTTATAAAATATTTGTAAATAAATTGGTTATAAGATGTCATAAGTAAATAATACAAGGTTTAATATATATGAGTATTTTTAATATATAATTATATAAATATATATATTAATTATACATAATGATCAGATATGTTTTATAAATGATGAGTCTTGAGTAATGGGATTTATGTTTTAATCATATTTTTAATCAGAACTGTTTATCCTTGAATATCTACCGAGTGAGTTATATGATACATACTGAGAGGAAAAATTATATATATTTCTAAAACTAAGATAAGGGGATGGGTGAATTTGTGATGGGGTCTTTTTTAAACCAATTGCGGCTTTTTGTAACTATTCATCTTGAATGCTTTAGATCTTGATTTACTTATTCCCTATTTTCCTATTGCATAAAGGTATATGAAGGTAGTAAATATAGAAAAAAAAAATTATAAGATGATTCAATACACAATAAGAGTATAAATTACATTCTATTCCCTTGAAATAATCATGGAAACACAACTAATAGAAACTAATCTTTCTATGTTGTTATGACATGTACGATATTCCCTTAAACACGTGTGGCACTATGAAAAAATCATGTACCACATGTTTTATGTCAATTCTATAGAAATTTATACATCCAACCAAGATTGTATTCTCCATGTTAAATGTATGTAACATTAATAATGTCTTACAACTATTTAGAAATACTAGAATCCATAATACAACATTGATCATCAACTATTCACTTGTTACTTTCATAGAAGCATGCAAGTAACTCTTCGTACTAACTCTCATAAGCAAATATGATTGCTGCATCTTATTCATCATCAATCAGTTAAAAAAATATGAATTTGTTGTTGAATTAGGAACACTAAATTTTTATTGACCAAAATTATAATGAACAGATGTCAATTTGGTTAAAAAATATTCTTCACTTATTTTCATGTTCTTGTTTAGAGATAAACCAATTACACTGATATATCGTGTTCGTATTCTTATTTCAATCACCAGGTTCCATTTTTATTATTAAAACAATGAATATTAGCACAATGTAGCGTCATAACAATTTGATATCCCCTGAATAACTGAATATAGATCGTCCACTATCTTCTTCTTCATTCATACACAATAATATCCAATTGTATAGCAAGGTTATTATTTTCATTCTTCATTAATAAATCCAAAAAATAGTGTTTCAGTTAACATAATTTATTACTTATGAAAATATGATCATAGGTACATGTTTAGTTCTTATTTACATAAAGAAATTATATATGTTTTTCTTCCCTATTTGTTTTTTATAAATTAGGTACACAAATTGATATATATAACTTGTATATTGTATTCATTTTTCTGGATCTTTCATTTTCCTCTACATACTATCTTCTATTAAAATATTATCCTTGAAATATATTCCCAGGAACTGTTCTAGTGAACTATGGTGGTGAACTATTTCCATGTAATGCATTGCACTGCATAGTGTGAGTGATTCAAAGCCAGATTTACCTATATAGAACTATCTCTCCATCGCATAAAAGTAAATCCCCTTGTACCGTGTATGCTATAAAGAACACCCATTCTCAATGAGCTTCCTATCCTTCCATGTACTACTTCATCATCTATGAGTTGGTTCCTCTTCCATAGACCATCTCCTCCTCTATAGATATCATTTTCGTTATTGAACTCTTTCCACTTCTAACCACTTCCCCTAAAGGAATTATCCCTCACAAACACTTAGTACTTCACCAAATTCATCACATGGCGATGGTATATTGTTTATAAAATTATATTTGAAAAAATTAATGGTTTATAGACCATTATATAAGAAAATAACTATTCAAGTTTTTATAATCGGATTTACCAAAATTTTCAATGTTGTATCGTCTTCACCGTCTGTCATACACATTTTGTCACCTATTTCTCAAACGCAGACCATGTAACTCCATTCTTCTTTCACAAAGGCATCAATAACCACCTATTTTTGTGAATTAAATCCTTCTCCATAAACTATTTTCCTCTTATAGACTATAACCCTCCCGTGAACAATGATCCACCCACAAGCGTTTTATCATGCACAATATGCATACCTCACATCACAGAATCCATCCTTTTCCAAATTCCATTATCTAATCCATGTATCTATTTTTTGGTTCAATAAATAATATATTGTTGTTCATGAAACATAACCTAAAAATTCCTTCTTATAAAACTATATTTTTTATTTGAAATGAGATAATCTCAATGATTAGGGAAAAAAATTGAACAAACTAGAAAATGACACCCTATAAAATATCTACTGTTGAAAAAACCCATGTTGCATCACTTATATCTTAATAATTCAACAAACAAATTAATTATTCATGAATGTTATCAGTCATTATATATAGTCTCTTATAAATCACCATTAACATCATAATCATTCCTTAAGTATGTATTATAACGTTCATATCTTCCAGAACCATCATTGTTTCCATTCTAATAGGAAAATCATTTTCAACACCTTCACATCCCATTTCATTCAGAAATATTTCCTAATAATTTATCTCTACAACTTACAATATTTTTAAAATACAAATCATGATATAATAATCATATTTACGAGGATAATTTTCCAACAATGACATCTAATGTCATGAAATGAATCTATATCAATTCTCCCAGCATCAACATGAACCTCGATGTATTCAAATAATTCATAGGTTTTGTTGAAATTACAAAACATGAGGACATAATTAAATCTCTATTAACATTGTAACTAATTAATCATATTTATTGTAATGAAATATTCATATCAAATTAAACATTATTGATAACTAATAAAAATCAATTTAAAATAAATATATTGTATACATATTGGGGAACAAAACATACCAGATAAATAAAATTCATTTTCATTCTTCTCCAGTAAATTTTGACAAATAATTTTCCTCTTTTCATTAAATTCTCATTTTTTTAATCAAGATATAAAAATAATATTTTCATGAAAAACATATTTTATTTCCCTCTTTGTTTGAAAATCAATTTTCATCTATATATATGTTCTAAAAAAATATTTTCTAAATTTTCTATTACAGTATAATATGAATTTTATATTTTTATTTTTTCTATTTATTGAATATTATATAATTAATTTTTTAATTAATTTTTATGTTGTTTTCAGAAAAAGTGATAGAATAATTTTTTCAATAGTTCTAATGGAAATTTCTATTTTAATTTATATGTAATGAACTAACATTCTAACTATCAGTAACTCTCAATGATTTAAATATTACATTACAATTTTTAATTTTTCTCCTCATTTATTGGATTTACCTTATAATTGGCAAAATAAATTAGTTTAAATTAGTTATTTCCATTTTAAATTGATATTTTCCTAATAAAATTTTTTACTAATAATTTTAGAGGATTTTACATAGATTATAACATTAAATATATAAAATTATTTTTAATATGGATATGATGTAATGATACAATAATTATTAATGAAATAAATGTTTATGAAGATGATGATGACATGTTTATGCCACACATTTATTTTCCATGTGTATGATATTTTGTTTTTAAGATGTCTATGAAGCATTCATTAATTCTATAGGGTTTGATATAATTATATAATTAATATTTTATGATCATGTATATCTTATAATTATGGTTTTAATTATTTTATGGTTGGAAATTTAAAAATAAATTTCTCCAATGAATTTTTTACTGCTTTATAACCCATAAGATAGTTGTGTGAATCAATTATATGTACTTGATTCACAATGAGAAACATGAGATGATTACTGATATTTTATGATCTGAATAAAATGTGGTGATACATTGTCTATTATGATTTTATGGTCATAGTAGTTAAAATGTATATATGAAATGGTTTCTCTTTATATAATGGGGCCTCAATTTTATGACCTCGTCATTATTTTCTAGATTTATTTATGATTAATTATCACACTGAATGTTATTTTTTTAATTATTAAATTTTAATCTATGAATAATGTTAATGATCCAATATATAATTTATATGATATTTTGTTATTTTATGTTTCTGATATCATACCCTTATACATATATTTTCATTTCATGTGATCATTGATTATTATATCCTATGTTTACTCGTATTGATAATTTGGTATCACACTTTCTTTTCTCTCATTTCCCTGTGTTATATTGAAATGTGGATGTAGGTTTTGTCTATTATGTGTACTATATTGGATTATATTTTTGGATGGAGTTTAACATATTAAATGTAATATGAATATTTTGTATCTATTATTGTCTTGAATAATTTTTTTATGGTGTTTATTTGATATTAATTTATAAACATGATATATTATGAGAAGTCTATATCACAATACATAATAAAATCCATAATGTATGTTAGTGTAGATATTTTATTACAGTATGATGAAAATCCTTTTATTATTCCCATTTCCATCCATTTCATTTTTAAGATGATTGGATCATTATTAATCATCATCATTATATTGTTATAATATATATTTTTCTAAGAGCATGTTCTACAAGGTTCACCTTACTAGGTTAGTAATGGGGTAAAAAATCAAAAGCAATGATAATTTATTACCCCCTTTGATGAAATATAACCGTCTATTTTTTTGTGAATGTATACTTTAGAATTATGTTTTTGATATATTTTTTCAACATATATATGTATAGATAATGCATCTAAATATATAATATGAAGATAAATTTAGCTAATTCAAGATCATATGCTTGGTATTTTTTCACAAGATTATATAATTTTTTGGAATCATAGGCTTTCATTGTTTAATATTTTATGAGTACAAAACCCAAGAGAATTGTTGATTCATAACCATTGATCAAAAAGCATTCTCCATTATTGGTTAATGTGATCATAGGTGAAATTATTTTTTCTCTTCTATAACATTTTATAGAATCAATCACATTCATCGATATATACAATCATATATTCCCCTATTGTTATGATGGTTAATGGGATTTACAATCATAATAATTTTCTCAAAATTCAATAATAGTTCACAGGAAATCCCAGAAAACTGTGGATATATATAAAAATGCTGGTCTGATTCATCATTCAATTGCCTATGATTTAATGGCTAGATATATATAGAGTTATTTTTTAAATATAACCTATAAATGTATCTTTCTCAACAAAAAATATTATTTTATATAATTTTCATATAAACCTTCCTTTTATAAGATCTTTGTTATGGTATTGAATTTTCCACATGTTCCACTAATCATTTTGAAAAGATGTGAATACGTTCATTAAATACTACAAAAAAATATTGAAGGTAATTCATAAATAATCAATTCAATTTTTAAGAGGAGATAGCTGGGGAATGAGATTGTCTAAATGGTGTCACTATAATCTCATAGATCTCATATATTGTATTAACATTTGAATAAGGGATATCATCCTTCTTCACCATTACATAATTATATCATTGATGATGATCCTATATTGATAAGTATAAATCTCCACCTCACTGATAGGCAATGTCACCAATCTATTATAAATGATAATTTATTTTTATTTTCATCTTATTGGATTAATTACAATCAAAATTCTGATCCATTGACCCATCGGTAACCCTTATAAAATGGATAGTGGCACCCCTTGGTGAATTACATGGGAGTATAAACCCTTTGACCGAGTTTTACAATAGTTTTATATATTTAACTTTTCTTTAACACAACATTGAATATATATAGTAATGTATATTGTAAAATCATTTTTTATATTTGTTGTATTTAGAATTAAACTTATCAATTTTGAGGAATACATAGAAATTATTCCTGAAACAAAAAATCGCATTCCCTCAAAATGGGTATCCCATCAAGGATGATATTGTCCTTATTCTTGATCATTGTAGAATAATATACTTCAATAGTAAATAATACCCATTATATTTATGATGATTCTATATAAGATTCATCATATTCCTTGAACATGTATAGAGTCAAATGATTATTTTTGTTATATATGGTGATTATAATTACTCATCAATTAATGTTGGCTCACTTAAGGGAATTCCATTCTGTTCCCTAAAATAAAATCTACATACAAAAAAGGGAGTATCATATGGTTCCTTGGGAAATTATTCCCCAAATTTTGATGGGGGTTGATTTTTATTATTTTGGTTCAATTACTTCATTATTTTCCATTTTCACAAAAAAAATTGCTTCCCTGTTTTGTGGTGATAAATGAATATTACATAAAAACATGCATGATATTAATGATTGTGTTGAATTATAATGAAATGGTTAATTATGTATCCTTGAATTAATAACTAAATTATATGTTATCAAAAGAAATCCTTGTTGGGTTGTATTTTTATTTTTCATTTATATATGTATATATGTAAATTTATCCTCAAAGTAATCATTATGTTTCGGTGTCTTGATACACCAGAATTTATATGTTAATAATATTAATATATTTTAATACACACAAGAAAGTCATTTTAGTTTTCATGGATTCACCATTCACCAAGATCAAATATGAAAAATCAATGAACATTATTTACTTTTGAATTCCTATTTTACCCTGGGAATAGTGTAAAATTGTTTAGTGTATGGTGTTTTATAGAGATTTATCTTTGGAAAATAAAATAAATTATTTTAAAATATTAAATTATTTTATTTTAAAAAATAATTTTCTTTATAACAATAATGCTAATGAAATTATCTAGGTTTGGTTGCAGCACCTTGGATGAATTGATATGATCTTTATTCATACATATATTTATAAATGTATTGGAGGAAGATGGTAGACTATATTAAGATGGATCATGAGATAGTGGATTCTACATGACTTCTTCTTCACTAGAAACCACAACCGTCACAAAATATGAATCCTTAGTCAAGGAATGAGGTGTTATTTATATAGATATACATGTAGATTAAAATGTTAAATAACTGATATTAACATCATTTTTTCAATGGTGATCATACGTTATTTTTTTTATCTTGATATATGAGTTTCATTATTCTAAAAATTTAAGCTTAATATTCTATGATATCACCTTGGAAATCAATTATTTGAAGTCAATGGATGAGAACATTTAGCAAATGATGTATTGAATTTTGATTATGTGATTTTCAAAATAATATTCTTCTCATTCATTTTAGTCATCCAATGTGGTCAACATTCAAATTCCTCAGAAAGCATTAAGCATTGATCAACTCTTAGATATATGGCGGTGATAAAAATGATATAAGTCCTATATGATAGGTGACATATCGTGATTGTTTATTAGTTTCATGTGGCAATGTAAAGTTTTGCATCATCGAATGTTCATAATTAATTATTGATGATCCATGCAAGTGATCAAATTCTAATTAATTACCATCAATGGATGAGAATTGACAATCAGTACTATTTTCCTACAATATGTGGTGGTCAAATAGTGGGATATGTGATGGTGGAAGCAGATCAAGAACTACATTAAAATCACTTTTTTTCTATGAATCCTTGAATATGTGGTATGCAAAAGGAAGAAAACACCCAATGTAGTAACATGGATGTGGTGGCTAGGGTTTTGTGGGATAAAAAATATCACACCCCATGTTGACCCTCTATAAGATCTATGGAACAATTCATGAGGATCAGAATGAAATATTAGAGTAAAAATGTAGGTTCATTGAAAGTCCTAACGGTACATGGGCTTTGCCTGGTACTCGAGAATTTCCAGGTATACATCCAGGTACACGAGTATGGAATTATGTACATGATTGTTTCCCTCGGAATTCGGGGATGACCTCCTGGATGGGAGATTCAAATGTTCTGATCGGTTTCTAGCGGGTTTGTTCATAGAACCGGAAACATCCAATGATTCCACATCCGTTTGGACCTACTTTCCAAAGGTAGGCACTCATTAGCTTGTGGACTGATGAGGCTTATGAATTTGCACTGGTCGAGAGGATGGGAGGTCGGACTCATCACACCTTTTTGAGGGGAATTATTTGTCTATTCCGGGACTCTCTTTATAGATTTAAGTTATGTTCGTGAATCCTTATTACATTACCAAGTATAAAATGAGCTTTCCTTCAGCTTAACAATCAATGATTAAATATGTAAGAAATTTAGAAAATCTTTTATATGTATTTGGGGTTCTTCATCAATAGAGAATCATCTGTATCTATTTAGAGATTCTTGGTCAATGGTATCCTTCAAAACATTTATATAAAAGTCTCTTAGTCATTATGATGACCAGGCTGGTTTTAAAGCCACTCAGTGGGGCACTTGAAGTTTATCATCATTCAGAAGGACATGAATTATTTCAGAGATGGGATCGAACCCATAAATGGGCTACCTACGTATCCTTTGTTTTGGAAAAGGAATCAGAACCCACGTAGTTCGAGTAAGGGAGTATGACGTTTATGATTGACGGCTCAAAGAAGGATGTCATAATTACTTTTACACTCTAAGATCACGTGAGTCATGCTCGGTGTGAGAAACAATAGGTATTGGAAAAAATTAGACAATTGTGCCATGAAAGATGCAATCATAAGAAATGGTTTGGGGCTTATGTATGTATGACTGCCCAGACAGATGAATGTTTAGGATTCACTTTTAGGGAGGAAATCCAGGAACAGGGTCCATAAAGGTATATGTGCTTCATGGAGATTTGAATACTCTAACTTGGGACTAATTCCTGAAAAGGAAGCCCAAATAATGAGAGGACTGATAACTAGGTTTTATTCCTGAGAAAGAATCCCAGATCAAACGAAAATTAGGACTGGTTAAAGAGAAATTAGGGGACTTGGGGCTTACTCCTAAAAAGAACCCATGATTATGACTGGGTCTTATTATTGAAAAGGAGACCCAGGTTAGGGATTAAGGTTTGGGGCTTACTCCTGAGGAGGATTCCCATATTTGAGATTGTGGCTTACTCCTAAGAAGGATGCTCAAATTAAGGGACTCGGGGCTTACTCCTAAGAAGGATGTCCATATTTGAGATTGGGGCTTACTCCTAAGAAGGATGCCCAAAATTAGAGGACTTGGGGCTTACTCCTAATAAAGATGCCCATATTAAAGGAATATGATTGGGTCTTACTTCTGAGGAGGATGCCCAAGTTAAGGAATTAAGTTTTGGGGCTTACTCTTGAAGAGGATGCCCATATTTGGGAACTTTAATAATTTGGGGCTTACTCCTGAGGAAGATGCCCAGATTAAAGGACTTATAACTGTGGATTATTCCTAAAAAGGAGACCCAGGTTATGGATTCTCTCATCTTAAAGGATGAGGTTGAATGAATGAACTCTCAATATTTGGTGACATAATGATGTATAAATCACTATGTTTCGAGAGATATTCCACAGAATTATTTTCAGATAAAGAAGTCAAATCAAGAAATCCTGCCATAAATGGCTTTGAAGAGTATCTTGAAGACTAAATCGTGAATAGGAAGGGTGAAATGGCTTAAGAGGGGTAAAATGGGAAAGATGGGCACACAAGAAGGTAGGGGCGCGCATGTCTTGAAAGTCGCGCAAGTCTTACGTGGGTGTGCAAGTATTGGTCGCGCAGGTATACTTGCGTGACATGTGGGGTACTTGCACGATTTTCAACCAGCATTAGAATACTTGAGCGACTCTTTATTAATACCTTTAGAATCCTCTTGAGGTTCTTCCAGAAAAGGGCTGCGCAAGTTCTATTGAAGGAATAAGGCGGAGTTCAAGTGTGGTCACTTCCCTTAAGGGCTGACCACTCAGGCGCGCAATTGTTGATGAGTATCAACACTTAGGCCTTCCTCCTTCTCTTTAGATCATCCATTCTCGGTAAGAAATTACCTTAGAAGTGTTCTGGAAGCTTTGAGAAGAGACTTGGGCGTCGGGAGCTTCAATCCAAGTTTCTGGAAAAAGATCCTCTCGAATGGGGGGCCCACATGGTCTATTTATAGGCAGGAGAAGACCCTGGGCGGTTACAGGGCGGTTATCACTTATGGCGTGCAAGTCACTTGCGCGACCACGGTCGTTGCGCAAGTGTACTTGCGCGACAGTGATATAACTTGCGCGGTGCAGTTGTTGTTGATCCTTTGTTCATGCCTTCGTCGATTTTTTATATTTTCTTCAAAGGTTGAATCACTTTGAGCTCAGACATTCCCCTTTTCTGATCATTATATTTTGTGACGAAAGGAGCGTCAACAAAAGTCCCCCCTCAGAGTTGGATTTGGAGAGAAATGAGGATTTGACTCTGAGGAAATCGAATCCATCCAAAGGAAAAGGGGGCGCGCAAGTCTTCATGGCACAGAGGGCGGCGCGCAAGTTTTCATCGCGCAGGCCTTAAGCGCACTAGGTATGACGCGTAGATAAGCTTCCTGGCCTATAAATACATGGCATCACATCCGTAGAAGCATCCAGATTGCAGGACTTCATACCTTCGAGCTCTCGCCGTGCAGGTCACCTTAACCGCGCAGGTTGCTCTATTTTCTAGTGTTTTCATTGATGCCACGCTACTGTAAAGGTATTTGTACTTGCGCGGTTTATACTTGCACGTCAAAAACTAGTGCGGCACACGAATACTTGCGCGCCATTTTTTAGAATTGGGCGTCTTAATGCCTTAGCCATTTTTTCAAAATCGTTCACAAATTTTATGAAAAAATAAACCCATTTAAGAGTTTAATTTATTCACCTTTTGGGAAGATTCAATGTCTCCTAAGGGAGTTAAAACGTCTGATGAACTGGCTAGCAAGCATATAGATGACATGATAAACATCATTGGCCACGACTACTATGATATCTGCGACAACACTCTCCCAGATTTGGCTATGTACTTGAAGAAATATCATCTTAATTTCCCATAGAGCATCTACCTGCCTCTATATGGTCATGGTCACCTGCAAGGAGTCAATTTTCTAGATGCAAAGAACTATACACCTGAAATGCAGCTGCGCTGCTACTCCTTCATTTCGGTTATGATGTTCATTAAGAGCGACAACAATGATGTGAACTTTCAAATTCTTCCTCCATGTCATTTCCTTGCAGATATGAAAATGGAAAACCCATGGGATAAAATATTTTCCACTACCGGTTGGTGGAGAGAAGACAAACATGGTATTAGAGCAATATCTGAAAAGAGTAATCTCTCTAAATGGATCTTTACTTCCAATGCTCCATTCTCAAATCCATGTATCCATCTTCCAAGTCTCTTGGACATAAATAGAGTCACTCTTTGGTCAGTAGAAAATTTTCTCAAACTGCAATCACGAACATCCTTTTACAATTGTTCCAAGAAGAGCTGGTATCACTGCATCTCTTATTGTATACAGTTGAATGAATGAATTCCAGGTGGTTGCTGATGAAGCTCGGGATGCCGTAAATCAAATGAAGTGTTATGTTGAAATCCTCTTGTAATTCTTGAAAAAGAGAAGAGACTCCAGTCTGTGGATGTCCTTGTAACTCTTTTATATCAATGAAAAACACTTTATTCTTCAATCATTTGTACATGCATTCTTTCACTACCTACTTCAAATTTACTTAAGACAAATGGAATTAGTAAGCATAGTTTGATCTTTACTAGGATTATTACAAATAACCCTACAAACATTGAACCTTTTAATTGCTCAATATTACCTAAATCATACAAAATGTATGTTTAGTGAGCTGGAACTTGACTTTTATTCAGAGTTCCTTTGTCTTTTGTGGGCAGTTTAAAGTCATGCATGGTAGACATAAAGGGGCTAATGTTTAAGGTCGAAATAGCTTTGACCAAAATGGATTAAAATTGATTCAATTCCTTGAAAATTTATCTGAAAACATATTACCATACTCAAGTATGAGGGAAAAAATGTAAACTATGGCTTAAGAATATTTGAATATGAGGAATGATATGAAAAAGAGCTAAAAGGAATTAGAAGAAGAAGTTTCCAAGAATGAAGTTACTATAAATTAACAAAACCCGTTAGGGGGTTGAAATATGCAGGGCCACCTAAGGGCATTGGCTGCATTGTCAAATAAATAGCATCGTTTGGCTGACAAGTCTGTTATGTGGACTGTTTATGCAAGGCCACCTATGGGCACGTGCTGCATAGTCAAGCAAAAGAACTCCCAGAAATTTACTTTCCTAGTGCTAAAATCCAGTGAATGTTTATGGAGATTCAAATTTTCTAAAGTATAGCGTTTGTTGTATGGAAAGAGGTACTTGAATATGGAGAAGATATTTCCAGACAAGATTATCGAAGAACTGGATGAATATCACTCCTACGAAGGTTTGACCCAAACGTAGGGAAGAAAAATAAACCATAGACTTGAATACTTTCAGATCATGAAAAAGGATATGGGACAAATATGTTAAGGATGGGTATTTTTTGCAGATCCCTACATACCGTCATTTAAGAAAAATAAGGACAATAGAGGCATTCTTCCCAAGAATGAAGTTACTATTATCCAACAAAAACCCGTTAGGGGGTTGAATTATGCAGGGCCATATAAGGGCATTGGCTGCATGGTCAAATAAATAGAATCTTTTGGCTGAAAAGTCTGTTATGTAGACTTTTAATGCAAGGCCACCTATGGGAACGTACTACATAGTCAGGCAAAATAATTCTCAGAAGTTTGAAATTTTTGTGACTAGAAGTCATGAAAAGGGTTATGAAGATCTGAAAATATTTAAGGTTAGGATTATAACACATAAATATGGGTATTGTTCAATGTATATAGAGATGCATAGGTCAATAATAACCATAATCATGTTGTGAGTGGGTCATGAATTGATGTTTTGGACTTCACTACGTTTCTCATAAGAATGAGAATCAAGCCATACGTAGTTCTTGAAATGTATTTTAACGTCGTGCAGGAAGAAAGTATGAGAGATATTATTTTGGGGTCATAGAATTCGGACCATAATAATGAATACACAGTGTGTGTTTTCATGAGGACTTTTCAGCCAAGGGACTGAAAGTGAAATTTGGGGTTAGGCCCAAAAGACCTGGGACTGGATTTGAGGGACACTCGAATGTTCCTACGTATCCCATAAGGATGGGAATCAAGTCCATGTAGTTCTAGAACTACCCTTTGTACAAATTTGGTTCATACATGTGAAGGGTGAAAGGGGACTTTAGTTCAATGATGGTTTAACCTGAGACAAAAAGTTTAGGTATTACCATGTATGCACGTAGTCTTTTGAAATAAAACATGATTGAAAAATCAATGTCAATAAAAGTTCTCTCTCAAATGAGGAAATCAAAGAGTATTTTAGTTTATTGTCGTACCGGACAAAAGTGTTGCATAGTTTAACGTCATATAACAAGGACGAAAGTGAATCAATGTAAAGATATAGATTCTAGGGGCGGTTTCACGAATTAACATCATATGAGATGGTGGTGAACCGATGTGAAGATATTATTTTTGGGCTTGAACCCTGGGAGGTTGCCTACATACCCAGCCTGGAGGGCAAGGATCAAAGTCCGTGTAGTTCAATTAAAGAATGAATTAATGATCAAGTTGTTCTTGGGGACAACGATCAAATAAAAAAATTGTTGTTGGGACTTATACATGGTTAACGGCCCAAAGAGAGTGTTACGGTTGAGGTTTTCTCTAAGATCACGTGAGTCATACTCAGTGTGAGAAACAAGAGGTAACAACAACCTTAACAGTGCATAGTTTAATGTCATGTAGGACATATAAAGGGACTATGCAGTTTAAAGTCTTACAGTTAGGACTATTGGTGCTGCGCAGTTTAGTGTCATGTAGCAGAGAAAAAATACAGTTTAATGTCATGTAGGACGTATTATGAATTTTCTGTACAGTTTAGTGTCATGTAGTTAGGAAGATGGGGACGATAGAGTTTAACATCATGTTGGATGAAAGGGGGGAACTGTGTAGTTTAATGTCATGCAATGAGGACAAAAGAGTCCATCATTTTAACGTCATGTTGGAGGCATTGGGGATTTTTTCCACAGTTTAAAGTCATGTTGGACGAATGTACAAATAGTTTAAGGTCATATGCATGGACCGTGGATGGTGCAGTTTAATGTCATGCTGGACGGTGGTGTAGTTTAAGGTCATATAGGACCTTTGATGATTATGTAGTTTAATGTCTTTCCGGACATAAGGGACTTTTATACAGTTTAGCGTCATGTAGTTAGGACGTCATAGTTTAACATCTTGCTGGACGTAAGGGACTTGCAAATAGTTTATGGTCATATGCATGGACCAGAAATGATGTTGTTTAAGGTCATACTGGATGGTTTAGGGAACTTTTTCACAGTTTAACGTCGTGTGGGACGAAGTTGCAGTTTAAGGTCATATTGGACCATTGCTGTATAGTTTAACGTCATATAGCAAGGATGAACTGGTGCCGCACAGTTTAGTGTCATGTTGCAGGGACATAAGGTGACACAGTTTAACGTCAGGTTGGACGTATGTGCAAATATTTTAGGGTCATATGCTTAGACCGTTGCTGTATAGTTTAACGTCATATACCAAGGACGAACTGGTGACACACAGTTTAGTGTCATGTTGCGGGGACATACTGTGAATACTTTGTATTTTATACAAAATATTTCTTAAAAAATCTGGCATTAGTTGGAGTAGTAATGAGTTCTCCATCCATCGAGATTAATGAATAAGCTCCATTGGAGTAGACCCTATGTATTGAATAAGGTCCCTCCCATTTTGGTTCATGCTTGGGAGGTTTCTTTCCTGGTATCATTGGAGTTCTGAGAACTAATACCATTTCTCCCTGAATGAATGAGCGAAGACGAACTTTTTTGTTAAAATCTCGGGCTATTCGATTCTGATAGATTTCCAAGTGGTGAAAAGTGCACAATATTTTCTCATCTAACCATTCCAATTCATTCAATCGCTTTTGGGATTTCTCATCTGTAGATAACTGATCACAAATGGCTACTCTGAGTGAGGGTAATTGAACTTTAATTGGCAAGACTGCTTCGGTTCCATATACCAATGAATATGGAGTTGACCGTGTTGCATTGCGGGTGGTAGTCCGACAAGCCCATAAAGCATGAAAAAGTTTATCAAGCCATGACCTCTTATCTTTATCCACCATCTTTTGCAGTATATTTGAAAGATTCTTGTTAAAGGCTTCTATTTAGCCATTGGATGACGCATGATACCGAGATCAATGGTTGGATTTAATGTTGTATTCTCGATACAATTTCTTTACCTCAGAAGAACAAAAGTTGGTGCCGTTTTTCATCAATATGGTATGAGGGACACCAAATATAGTAATGATGTTAGACTTGGTGAAGCTAACAATGCATTTAGAACTGACTTCTTTGAGAGGTACTACCTCTTCCCATTTGGAAAAGAAATCAGTAGCAGTAAGAATGTACTTAAACTGCTTGGCCGTAGCTGAAGGGTAAGGTCCCACCACATCCATTCCCCATGTGTCAAATGGCCATGAGTATTTAGCTGGATGAAGAAACTCTGGAGGTTGATGAATGAAGTTGGAATATACTTGTCATGAATGAAAATTCTTTGTGAAATTAACACAATCTTGTATCATTGAAGGCCAAAAGTATCCAAGCCTTCGAATTCGATCAGACAGTCTATGTCCAGACTGGTGGGCACCACCGACTCCTGCATATACTTCTTTTGTGACATCCATTGTCTCTTCACCATCAATGCATCTGAAGAGAACTCCATCAAAAACACGTTTGTAGAGAATTTTCTCTAAGTGGTTTGGGCTATCATAAAGAGTAAAATTGACCACATGTCGCCAGATTTGTTCTTTCTCCACTCTATCAGGTGGAAGTGTTACATTTTGAAGGTATTCCCTGATAGGTGACATCCATCCTGTAGTATGACCATACGGTTCAGGAATGGGACTAATTTCATTAATTTCCTATATTCTGGCTTGAACATAAGTTGAAATTGCATGACGGTGGGCAATACTGATGGTTGTCTCTTCCCGATTTGGATCTGCTAAAGCTGTGGCTATATTAGCCAGTGCATCAGCTTGTGCATTTTGTGATCTTGGGACATAATAAAATGTCAGTTCTGAAGGGAATTACGCCATTAACTTTATAACATAATCATACAAAGGGATTAACTCTTCTTTTCTGATGGCATAATCCCCATTGACTTGTTTGATTACCAAGTCTGAATCACCTTTCACTTTTAAGTGATTCACTTGTGCTTGAAGCGCTAACTCCAAGCCTATGATAAGAGCTTGGTATTCGGATTCATTATTGGTACCACCTTCCCACAATAAAAAGGAATAAGGTAATAATTCCTTATATGGAGAAATGAGTACATTTCCTAAACCAACTTTGTTGAATTTAGGATTTTCCATTTTCTTCCCTGTAGGACTTCTAGAAGAACCATCAAAATACATTTCCCATGTTTGAGAATTCTCTTGAATAGAGAAAACTTCCTCATCAAGGAGTTCAATATCTGAATACATGTCTTCCATTGAAGGATGTTCAGTGAGGAAATCAGCCAGAGCTTGGCCCTTTTTTGCCTTTTGAGATACATACTGAATGTCGAATTGCTACAAAATAAATACCCACCTTGCTAGACATCCTGTAAGCATTGGACGACTAAGGATGAATTTGAGCGGATTATTGCGAGATACAAATTGGACCTCGTGATGTTTCATGTAGTGTCTCAGTTTCTGGACTGCAAAGATTAATTCTAGGCAGCACTTCTATATACTTTAATATCGGGTTTCTGCATCAAGCATAGTTCTACTGAGATAGTAGAGGCTATTTTCATTCCCAACATCATTATTTGGAGCGAGAAAGGCACCCAATGATCGCTATAGAGATGTCACATAGAGGATAAGTGGTATTCCTTCAACAGGTGGCATGAGTACTAGTGGACTCAAGAGGTATTTCTTGAGAACATCAGACGCTTCTTGACATTCTTCAGTCCACAGGTAAGTGACTCCTTTTTTCAATAATTTGGTAAAGGGTAAACTTTTGCCTTCCAAATTGGCGGTGAATCGCCGAATATAGGCTAGGTGTCATTGAAGTCCTCTTAATTCATTCAAATTCTGAGGAGGTGACATACCAAGGATTGACTTGGTCTTCTCAGGATCGACTTCAATACCACGATGGCGTACAACAAAGTCGAGGAATTTTCCTGAGGTTACCCCAAAAGCACATTTTAAGGGGTTCATCTTCAAATTATGTTCTGAAGCTTGTGGAATATGAATTCCAAATCAGCCAATTGATTAGAACGTTGTTTGGATTTAACCACCAAATTGTCTACATAGCATTCAACAAACTTCCCTAAGAAAGGTTTGAAGATGCGATGCATGGCACGTTGATATGTTGCACCTGCATTCTTTAAACCAAAGGGCATCACCCGGTAACAAAACACACATTGAGGATCTCTGAAGGCTGTAGATTCCTCATCTTCTGGGGCCATTCGGATCTGATTATATCTGTAATATCCATCCATGAAGGAAAGTACTTCATAGCTAGTCGTCGCATCAATTAAGAGTTCTGAAATCGGAACTGGGAAATCATCTTTAGGACAATACTGATTAAGATCTCTGAAATCGATGAAAACCCTAATTTTTCCATTCTTCTTCTTTATAGGGACAATATTAGCTGAAGTGCCCAGATCAGTGTGAATCACTGAGAGGGGGAGGGGGTGAATCAGTGATCCCTTAAAACTTTTTACTAATTGATTCTTAATCAATTAAACCTCTATGGCTGGTTAAAGCCTCGATCCACTCTTCTTGTATCTCTCACCTTTCCTCGAATGATGCAGTAAATATAAAGGCACAGGACACAAGGATTTACAAGGTTCGGCACCAAAGGCCTACATCCTTGCCATGCTCTCCAAGCATGGATTCTCCCATTATAATCGGTTAGTATTACAATGGTCGATACAGCTTCCCACCGTATCTCTCCTGAGTCCCACAGGAGGGTCTTTATATTGCGTCCCACAGTGTTACCAGAGTCCCACTGGCCTGCTCCAGAATCCCACTGAAGACTTATTCTCCCTGAGTCCCACAGGGTCTTCTCCTGGCTCCTCGAGTCGCACGAGTAGCTCTTCTTCACTTTAAGTTCTTCAAGTATCCTCAGCAGTCTGGGATAAAGACTGCTGGCCTTGCTTTGTACCTCTGATCACTTGTGATGATCAGGTCTTCTCAATCTACTGAAAACTCAGACAACCAATCTCTTTAACTTCAGTCTGGCTCGGTCTCAGTTCACTTCAACATCATGCACTGAGTGCATGGCAACTCTTCAAGATCTTCAAGTCTTGGACTCCTCAGATGCACACCACTGATTTAGCATTGTTCACGTGTGCACGTGCATGCATGCATGCATGCACTTTCCCTTTCCTCTTCTTGGTGCAGTAGACCCACAAAGGGTGTAGTCACTTTAAGCACACACCTTCACTGAACTTCACACACTTAATTCAATTTGCTTACACACTTAGAGTGTGTTCTACTTTAGTGTGGGTCACTCCTTCTTCTTCTTCTAATGTGTATACACTTTTAGTGCACACATTAGGTTCGGCCACTTCTTTAATTTGCACACACAAATTCTTCACTTTGCACACACTTTAGACTTGGCCTATTCTCCTCTTCTTGTTGCACACACTCACTTTAGTGTTCTTTTAGTTTGTTCTTCAAGGTATGCACACACAAGGTCACAGCCCTCGGCCTCTTCAAATGCACACACTTAAAGTGTGTTCTTCTTTGTTCAAATGCACAACCAAGACTACGGATTATTCAATTCTTACACACACACAAAGTGTGGTCTTCCACTTCACTTGGCACACACCACTTGGTGTTGTCCTTTGTGCACACACATGACTTTGGGTTCTTCTTCTCCACTTGGCACACACACGAGGCAAGGCCTCGGCCTCCTTTGCTTCTTGCACACACACAAGGCCACGACCAACTCTTGTTTTTGCACACACACTGATAGTGTGGTCTTCCTCATTTTGCACACACACGGCCACGCCCTTCTCTTTTTCTTTTTGCACACAAGGCTCAAAGGCTTGGCCTCAGGTTCTTCTTCTCCAACACTGCCAAGTAGGTGCACTTGGTGCAACCAGGCGCGCAAGGTGCAAGGCACAGGGGCGCGCAAGAGGTGCGGCCTCTTCTTCTTCAACAGCCGCACAAGCCTCGGGTGCAAGGGGCAGCCGCGCAAGGCTCAAGTGTGCAAGGGTGCAACACTGCCACGGGCTCCTTCCTCCTGCCGCGCAAGGGTGCGGGCAGAGAGGGAACAAGAGTCTCGAGCGCGCAAATATGCGGCTCGGCTCCTTCCTGTCGCGCAAGAGAGGCGCGCAGGGAACACTTCGGGCCTCGGGTGGCACCGGGACAACAGCCGTGCAAATAATTTGCGCGGGGATTCTACTTCGCGAGGCAGAGGCTTCGCGGGACTCTCTTCAAACTTTCAGCTCATCAGCAGCTTAATGAGAGCCTCGGGCTCTCCTTATATAGGCAGATGAATGCCTTTGATCATCCGCGTGTTAAATCTTGAAATCCCGAGATCTTCGGATCTTTAAAAACATTCCAAATCATTATTTTGCTCCTCTGTTTCACGCGGGTTCTCTCTTTTAATTTTCCTCACGTGCATGCGATTTATAACGCATGCACGGCCTCTGTTGAAGCCTAATTCATGCAAAGGCACGAACTCACCGAAGCCTCGGCACCTTCGGTTTGCCTCGGCCAAACATCATATTCTCCATTTCGTGCATGCAGGTCAATTTTAAGGCATGGATGTATTCAGTGTGGCCAGACGATCTCAATGGACGCTTTACTTCCTTCAGAGGTGGTCGGGAGCTCGAAATAGTCGTTCGGGAGGCTCTGGTTCATGCGGCGGCTCGCGGGAGGCTTCGACTCGAGCTCGGGGAAGAGGACGAAGCCACAGCCGTCGGATCAGACAATGGAGATACATCGGGCGGCCTGGATTAGATCGCGACGCCGCGGATCAGATGTGCGGCGCAGATCAAGCGCGCGATGAGACGGACGGCGGAGATTTGCTCCCGGGATTTTTTGCGCGTCCCACATCGAAACGGCGGCCTGTTTTTCCACGCTTTATCACCTAAGCGCTGGGGGAAAGCGCTCAGTTGAATCCTATCCCCCCACGGTGCCGCCCCGCACCGTGTTCTCCCTGCGGGCGCGCTCTGCGCCCACTCTATGCTCCCTGCGGGCGCGCTCTAGCGCCCACTATGCTCCTCCGGCGCGCGGGTTTCACCACCGCGTGCCCTCGGGGGCTTATACACGGCCCCCTGCGCTCCTCCGGGCGTGCCCCAGCGCCTCTGTGGTGTCTGCGGGTGCGCCCCTGCCGCCCTGAGCTCGCCCCACGGGTTCCCCCTTGGGCGTGGCGCCTTAGGCCCACATGAGCCTTGGGGTTGAACCCACAAGGTGCTCACGGGCAGGCCAATTTTTTGGCTAAGTCTTTGAATAAGACTTTGTAAAAACAAAGTCCTCCATGTAAAATATGCCAAGTGCCACTTGCCCTTTAAGGCATTCTTTTCCTTCTTTATTTCTTCTTCATCCTTCTTCCACAAACATCCTCAACTCCTTTCAATCATGTATTCTAGACTTATGAGACATTTGTAGAAGGTTCTTCATCAGCCGAATCACTTGATCAATTATTTCTTCTTCATTAGAATTCCTTCATTCTTCTTCAACATTTATTCATCACTTTGTAATGGAATTCACGAAGGGTCTTCATCTTCAACTGAGCTCCTGAATCACTTAAATTCTTCAATGTGCTTCATTGATCTAATCAGAGATCAATTGGATCAACTTCAAATTTACATGCACTAAGTGATAGTGCATGGACTTCATTAATTCACATCATCCACTTAGTAGTTGTGGATGGAACTCCTTTCAACTCCTCATGCATTGTCACTACAATGCATGGTCTTCTAATCATGTTGTGACTTTGTATCATCAGGATACAAGTTCTATGAACTTATAGAGCAGCTCAACAATCGTCAGATGTACATGGAGAATGTTTCAACCATATTCTCCAATGCCACTTAGTGAATCTCCTAAGTGACATTCCTCTAAGTTCCATGGCCATTCTCCTTCACCACCAACACCATCACAACCTTTTTCATTCACATCTTGACAATCCTTGACTTCCATTCATTGTAAGACAACAACATGCCTCATTGACAACCTCATTGACAACAAATGCAACACAATGCACTTCAATCTCCCCCTTTGTATTTGTTGTCAATACACTCCTTCAGCACATATGAATGGGTCAATATGTGTGCCAATATTTCTCCCCCTTATTGGCAATCAAATGCAAAGGTGTGGTGTGGTTCACTTTCAAAAATCTCTTCCTCCCTTTGAAAAGTATTTTCTTGAAAAACACTGAGAGAGGGATGATGTCACATGTTCTTCTTTAGCAAAGAACCTTTAGTAAATCAGCTCTAAGTCTAATTAGGCTAACCCGGTGTAGAAAACAAGAGTGATGTAACCAAGGAACTTAATGCTGTCCAACATTCACTATACATGTGAGATCATGCTTAGGGGATTGAAATTTTTCAGATATAATAATGAATTTGCTAAATCCTGCACAACTTCACAAAACTCATTAGAAAGTTCAGGTGCAAAGATAAAGCTCCCCCTTTCATCCATTTGTCTTCAATCCATACTCCCCCTTAATTGACAAGATAAACTCAATTAAGAAACAAGGGATGAAAGTATGATTGGAATACCTTCAGCTTTTCTCAAGATGGTATTAATCTAAGAATCCCATCTTCTTCAGATTGGCTCCCCCTCAAGGGGTGCACTCCATTCTGTCCAAACCATCCTCCAGCTGAGAATGACCATCATCTTCAATTCCCTACAATGTTAGCACATGTAAAAACAAGTGTATAAGGGAATAAGATGGAACCTCCTTGGTTCATCAATGTGAACAACAAGGTTGAGAATATTCTCTCAACCGAGATGTCCCATTTTCACCAGTCTTCACACTTGCACATTTGATCTTCATTGATGATTGTGCTGGTGTGGTTCTCAAAACATCTTCATGTGAAACCTTTTGTTTCCTTTTTGCCTTAGCAATTGCCAGAACTTCATCTTCAGCTCTCTGCAGATCTTTGGCAAGTTGCAACTGATTTGTCCATATGACTAGTGAGTCACTTGGGAGTGTGGCCTCAGTTCTGGAAGTTCCACATGGTTCTTTGGATGCTGCTAAGCTACCTCTCTTAGGCAACTTATATTCAATCAATCCCTTCTTCTTCTGTATTGATTGTCTTCTGGAGTTCAGTCTGCTTCTATTTAGTTCCATGGCTTGTTCACAAAGATCCACGGTGTGTCCTTTCTTTCCACAGTAGAAGCATTTCTTGGTGGTCCTTCTGGATGCATCACCCTTCTTGGATTTAGACTCCAAGGACTTCTTTTCCTTTTTAAAAACCTTCTTGGGAGCATCTTCCACATTCTTGTGCTTGCTTCCCATGGAATCTCTCTGAGCCAGGTTCTGTGATCTTTTCTTCTTTTGAGCTCTGGATACAGTTGGAGATTGACATGTATCTATTTGACCACTTTTGCAATCATCCCAGATGTTGTCAAGTAATCCAAATCTATTTGCAGTAAACAGATGTCTCTGGACCTGTGGATGCTGCTTCTTTTCTTCTGGCTTGCTCCCCCTAGGCATGAGCTTCCTCTGTGCTTTGGCATTCAGTGGATTGTACCAACAATCCTTTGCACAATGCCCATACTTGTTACAACACCAACACTGCCCCACAAATCTTGATCTCTTCAGTCCTTCTGATTGTTGGGAACTTTTCTTGACTTGCTGTGTTGTTTTAGGAGAGCTCTCTTTCTTCATTGTCTTCATCCATACTTGTTTGGAATTATTCTTCCATCCTGCACTTTTTGTGGAAACACTATTAGAAGCATTAGTACAAGATGGTATGGATGGTACCTTCTTTCTAGAAGTTGTTTCACTTTCACTAGAGGATGTCTTGCATTTAGAATCATCCTTCTCAAAGTTCACTTGAGTAGCAACATATCTTCTTTCAGCTGACTGGGAGGCTTTAGCTTTGGGTGATTGCTGATTTTTCAATATCACCTCCATTTCTAAGCATTTCATATTGAGGGAGTTCTTCTCATCCTCAATAGTTCTTAGCCTACCTTCCCAATTCTCCACCAGTTGTTTCATCTGGTCTTCATGCACCTTCTTTAATTCTTGCAATGAATTGTTCAGCTCCTTCACCAATTTTACTTTGTCTTCTAGTTGAGCATCCCTGACAACCAATGATACTCTATGCCTCTTCTCCAGTGCATGGTAAACATCTTTGATTGTTACTTTAAAGATTTCTTTCTCAGAAAGAATTCTTTGCAATTCTTCACAAGTGTCTTCATATCTTTCATTGCAAAGAGATACTGTTTCATCTTTAGCCTTCATCAGCTTTCTGAGAGTGTTGGTTATTCCAACCCTTTTTGCCAATTGATCTTCCATTGCATTGGCTTCTTCTTCTAACTGTGATTTTTCTTCTTGAAGATCATGGATGCCTGTAGATATACACTTTGCCACTTCCATGGGAACTGTCTTCTGAAGATATTTGAGTGCACTCTGAAGATCATTCATTGTTTCAACTTCATCACAGCTAGGACAGGCTTTCTTCATCTTCTTGGCCTGTTTCTTCTTTCTGTTTTTCTGAGTCTTGGCAGATATCTCCATTTGAGGCTGTTCTTTCATTTCCTCAAATCTGCACTCCATATAGACTCTCTTGGATCTTTTAGAGGTAACCTTCCTCTGATACCAATTGAAGTGCCCAGATCAGTGTGAATCACTGAGAGGGGGATGGGGTGAATCAGTGATCCCTTAAAACTTTTTACTAATTGATTCTTAATCAATTAAACCTCTATGGCTGGTTAAAGCCTCGATCCACTCTTCTTGTATCTCTCACCTTTCCTCGAATGATGCAGTAAATATAAAGGCACAGGACACAAGGATTTACAAGGTTCGGCACCAAAGGCCTACATCCTTTCCATGCTCTCCAAGCATGGATTCTCCCATTATAATCTGTTAGTATTACAATGGTCGATACAGCTTCCCACCGTATCTCTCCTGAGTCCCACAGGAGGGTCTTTATACTGCGTCCCACAGTGTTACCAGAGTCCCACTGGCCTGCTCCAGAATCCCACTGAAGACTTCTTCTCCCTGAGTCCCACAGGGTCTTCTCCTGGCTCCTCGAGTCGCACGAGTAGCTCTTCTTCACTTTAAGTTCTTCAAGTATCCTCAGCAGTCTGGGATAAAGACTGCTGGCCTTGCTCTGTACCTCTGATCACTTGTGATGATCAGGTCTTCTCAATCTACTGAAAACTCAGACAACCAATCTCTTTAACTTCAGTCTGGCTCAGTCTCAGTTCACTTCAACATCATGCACTGAGTGCATGGAAACTCTTCAAGATCTTCAAGTCTTGGACTCCTCAGATGCACACCACTGATTTAGCATTGTTCACGTGTGCACGTGCATGCATGCATGCATGCACTTTCCCTTTCCTCTTCTTAGTGCAGTAGACCCACAAAGGGTGTAGTCACTTTAAGCACACACCTTCACTGAACTTCACACACTTAATTCAATTTGCTTACACACTTAGAGTGAGTTCTACTTTAGTGTGGGTCACTCCTTCTTCTTCTTCTAATGTGTATACACTTTTAGTGCACACATTAGGTTCGGCCACCTCTTTAATTTGCACACACAAATTCTTCACTTTGCACACACTTTAGACTTGGCCTATTCTCCTCTTCTTGTTGCACACACTCACTTTAGTGTTCTTTTAGTTTGTTCTTCAAGGTATGCACACACAAGGTCACAGCCCTCGGCCTCTTCAAATGCACACACTTAAAGTGTGTTCTTCTTTGTTCAAATGCACAACCAAGACTACGGATTATTCAATTCTTACACACACACAAAGTGTGGTCTTCCACTTCACTTGGCACACACCACTTGGTGTTGTCCTTTGTGCACACACATGGCTTTGGGTTCTTCTTCTCCACTTGGCACACACACGAGGCAAGGCCTCGGCCTCCTTTTCTTCTTTCACACACACAAGGCCACATCCAACTCTTGTTTTTTCACACACACTGATAGTGTGGTCTTCCTCCTTTTGCACACACACGGCCACACCCTTCTCTTTTTCTTTTTGCACACAAGGCTCAAAGGCTTGGCCTCGGGTTCTTCTTCTCCAACACTGCCAAGTAGGTGCACTTGGTGCAACCAAGCGCGCAAGGTGCAAGGCACAGGGGCGCGCAAGAGGTGCGGCCTCTTCTTCTTCAACAACCGCACAAGCCTCGGGTGCAAGGGGCAACCGCGCAAGGCTCAAGTGTGCAAGGGTGCAACACTGCCGCGGGCTCCTTCCTCCTGCCGCGCAAGGGTGCGGGCAGAGAGGGAACAAGAGTCTCGAGCGCGCAAATATGCGGCTCGGCTCCTTCCTGTCGCGCAAGAGAGGCGCGCAGGGAACACTTCGGGCCTCGGGTGGCACCGGGACAACAGCCGCGCAAATAATTTGTGTGGGGCTTCTACTTCGCGAGGCAGAGGCTTCGCGGGACTCTCTTCAAACTTTCAGCGCATCAGCAGCTTAATGAGAGCCTCGGGCTCTCCTTATATAGGCAGACGAATACCTTTGATCATTCGCGTGTTAAATCTTGAAATCCCGAGATCTTCGGATCTTTAAAAACTTTCCAAATCTTTATTTTGCTCCTCTGTTTCACGCGGGTTCTCTCTTTTATTTTTCCTCACGTGCATGCGATTTATAACGCATGCACGGCCTCTGTTGAAGCCTAATTCATGCAAAGGCACGAACTCACCGAAGCCTCGGCACCTTCGGTTTGCCTCGGCCAAACATCATATTCTCCATTTCGTGCATGCAGGTCAATTTTAAGGCATGGATGTATTCAGTGTGGCCAGACGATCTCAATGGACGCTTTACTTCCTTCAGAGGTGGTCGGGAGCTCGAAATAGTCGTTCGGGAGGCTCTGGTTCATGCGGCGGCTCGCGGGAGGCTTCGACTCGAGCTCGGGGAAGAGGACGAAGCCACGGCCGTCGGATCAGACGATGGAGATACATCGGGCGGCCTGGATTAGATCGCGACGCCGTGGATCAGATGTGCGGCGCAGATCAAGCGCGCGATGAGACGGACGGCGGAGATTTGCTCCCGGGATTTTTTGCGCGTCCCACATCGAAACGGCGGCCTGTTTTTCCACGCTTTATCACCTAAGCGCTGGGGGAAAGCGCTCAGTTGAATCCTCTCCCCCCACGGTGCCGCCCCGCACCGTGTTCTCCCTGCGGGCGCGCTCTGCGCCCACTCTATGCTCCCTGCGGGCGCGCTCTAGCGCCCACTATGCTCCTCCGGCGCGCGGGTTTCACCACCGCGTGCCCTCGG
This sequence comes from Viscum album, assembly GCA_963277665.1. Taxonomy (NCBI): domain Eukaryota; kingdom Viridiplantae; phylum Streptophyta; class Magnoliopsida; order Santalales; family Viscaceae; genus Viscum; species Viscum album. The sequence goes on along the minus strand of OY728145.1, from coordinate 1,920,102,930 downwards.
GGGCTTATACACGGCCCCCTGCGCTCCTTCGGGCGTGCCCCAGTGCCTCTGTGGTGTCTGCGGGTGCGCCCCTGCCGCCCTGAGCTCGCCCCACGGGTTCCCCCTTGGGCGTGGCGCCTTAGGCCCACATGAGCCTTGGGGTTGAACCCACAAGGTGCTCACGGGCAGGCCAATTTTTTGGCTAAGTCTTTGAATAAGACTTTGTAAAAACAAAGTCCTCCATGTAAAATATGCCAAGTGCCACTTGCCCTTTAAGGCATTCTTTTCCTTCTTTATTTCTTCTTCATCCTTCTTCCACAAACATCCTCAACTCCTTTCAATCGTGTATTCTAGACTTATGAGACATTTGTAGAAGGTTCTTCATCAGACGAATCACTTGATCAATTATTTCTTCTTCATTAGAATTCCTTCATTCTTCTTCAACATTTATTCATCACTTTGTAATGGAATTCACGAAGGGTCTTCATCTTCAACTGAGCTCCTGAATCACTTAAATTCTTCAATGTGCTTCATTGATCTAATCAGAGATCAATTGGATCAACTTCAAATTTACATGCACTAAGTGATAGTGCATGGACTTCATTAATGCACATCATCCACTTAGTAGTTGTGGATGGAACTCCTTTCAACTCCTCATGCATTGTCACTACAATGCATGGTCTTCTAATCATGTTGTGACTTCGTATCATCAGGATACAAGTTCTATGAACTTATAGAGCAGCTCAACAATCGTCAGATGTACATGGGGAATGTTTCAACCATATTCTCCAATTCCACTTAGTGAATCTCCTAAGTGACATTCCTCTAAGTTCCATGGCCATTCTCCTTCACCACCAACACCATCACAACCTTTTTCATTCACATCTTGACAATCCTTGACTTCCATTCATTGTAAGACAACAACATGCCTCATTGACAACCTCATTGACAACAAATGCAACACAATGCACTTCATTAGCCAACCACTTGGGATACTGAACTTCTCTGGCGATGTTACCTTTGATCAGCTTATCCACTTCAGCTTCAATTTTGGAAGCATAGGTTGGGTGTGTTCTTCTAGCAACTTTCATAAATCCTCGATGTTCTTTTGGTAAACACAAAGGATGAGTAGCAATATCAGGATCAAGCCCAGGAATTTCTGTATAGTTCCAAGCGAAAATATATTTAATTTTCGTTAGAAAAGAAATATACATCTCTTGCTCTTCAAGGGTCATGGTCTCACTAATTAAAGTGGGGCGTGGATCTTTCTATGTACCCAGATTTATTTCTCTGAGTTCATCCACAGTGGTTGAGATACCTTCTTCAAATGCTGGAGGAGTATCTCTTATATCTTCCTCTTCCTCTTCATCATGTGTTATTTATTCCATTTATACTTGCATAGTAAATGACAAAACGAAATTTTCATGATCATAAGAGATTTCAAAATTTGCACATTTTGAAGAAGACGCTTCCATTTCCAACCCTATTGATGATAAAGGGCCTTCTTTGGGAAATAAAGAGAAGATGATGGATTGAGAATTGACATCATTATTCACCTCTGATGTTGCTATAACTTCTTCTGGCATGATTGGCGAAGTATAGACCTGTTGGATTTCAGCATATGAAATGAAGACGTCACCACTTGTGCTTTCATCACTGTTTGGTAGGTTTCCAATTTCTCCCATGTTGTCTGGCTCACCTACCGTAATTGACATTATGGATCTTTCCATAAGAGTATTTTGATTTGGGCCTATTTTTCCAATTTGACTGATAGGTAACACATAATCTGTACTCACATGTGCAAATGGATTTATTGAAATTTTCTCCAAACCATATGGAGCATTAACTTTGGTAATTTCCTTTATTGTAGATTTTTCTCTTCCCTTCATGTGATAAAATTCTGCCACAATGTATTGAGACTCAAATGTCTTGAACGAGGCCTTATCACCATACAATGTTACTACTTGACCATTGAAACAGTATTTGAGACATTGATGGTATGATGAAGGGATAGTCTCATGCTGATGTAGCCAGGGTCTTCCAAGCAAGACGTTGAAAGCTGAGTCTTGATCAACAATCATGAAATCCGAATTGGATACAAGATCTCCAAACTGAGTTCTGAGTGTAACATCACCCAGTGGTTCTTGTTCATTTTATCATATCCTTGTAACATCATGGTAGAAGAGATAAATCAGATTCTGTGAGGCCCAATCGACGAAGTGTACGAATGGGCATGAGGTTGACTCCTGAACCATTGTCAATGAAAGCTCTTCGGATATCTACATCATTGACTTTTCCAGATAAGTAGAGAGGTTTTATGTGCCCATGCACAACATCATCTTCAACTTTGTCAGTAATAGATATCACTGCATGGCATTCTGCAAGATTATTCTCTATGTGATAGACTTCAGCTGCAGCAATTTCAGCTTCAAACTCCTGAGTACTTGACAAAGTGTCGATGACTGCTTCCTGAAGATCTTTTGACAGATTCAAAGCATCCAAAATTGATAACATTGCTGGTACTTGGGCCAAATGTTTCAATATATCATACTTTTGATCTAGAGGTCTGTGTTTCCAAACATGAATATGCGGTTTAGCAGGTACCTTGGAAGCAGATGCTTTAGAAGCTGATGTATCTTATATTGGGATAGAAGTTGGAAAAATCCTTGGTTTTGGAAGATTAGACCGATTAGATCCATTTACTTGCTGAGATAAAGAAGATGGAACCTTTAATCGGTCTTCCAAAATAACTGTGCCAAAACTGAGATGGCCATTGGCAGAAGAACTTGCTTGTTCTTTTTGAGATCGCTGAAGGGCTCTACCACGATTTTCTACTGCATACACAGTTCTTGCAGGGGTATAACTGGAGTAGTGGCTTCGGAAAGATCCACGTCTTCCCCTGTATCCTGAACCTCTGGAACTTCCTCGGATTCCCTTATTTGATACAGGGGATTCAGGCTCATTAAGACTGGAATATGGATCTGTTAATTGAATCATATTAATAGAACCGAAGATTAATTCTTCGTCTGATAAAGACTCTGCCTGCTTAGCCTGTTTAAGCTGTGCCGTTTGATTGGACGGTGCCCGTTGTTTTGAAGTAGATGGTATAAAGTCTGCCAGAGTCAAATATAATTTAGGCTTTGACACATACTCATCTTCTTCTGATTCTTTTTTCTTCTTTGAATCAAACTATTTCTTTGAGGACTTTCCCTCTGACGAAGAGGGTTTTACCTCAATATTCATGGCAGAAGACACAATTGGTTTCTTTAAATGTGTTCGCAAAATGGCATGAGTTCGATTGATTGTCTTTCTGACCATCCAAACATCACACTTCTGTGCATTTCATCTTTTGACTTCTTTCCATTCACCTTCCTCCTCTGGAACTGTAGCAGTAACACATACTACCTGAGTCGAAGAACCTTTCAACTTGACTTGTCCCAAGTCGACCATCTTTTGCAGGAGGTCTTTGAAGACAAAACACTTTTGGATGGGATTCCCTAACATTTGATGAAAGGGAAAATAATTGGGACGGTCTTCATCTCTTTCTTTTTTTGGCCTCTTGGGCACTGGTAATTGAACCAAATTATTTTCCAGTGTTGAAATGAAGTAACCAGAAACTTGCTCATTTCAGAAGGAGTATGTTTTAATCTTCATATCCTAAAATTGTTTTTGTCGTTGATCTATTTGATCATTTGGATGAAACAGCCTTTGTTGTTGGCGTTCAGGAGGTGGAGCCCTTCGAGAAGATGAAGGTTTTGAAGTAGAAATAGGTACAGGTGCTTGTTTAAGCATAACTGTAGCAGTTTCTGCTTTACCCATTCTACTTTCTGAAGCTGATGGAATTACACGAGATTTAACCTTAGCCTGTATAAGGGAATCTTCAATCTGCTGAGCGGTTGAAGTAAGGTCTCGAAACCCTCCTTTGTATTTCACAGGGATCAATGGCGTGCGTAATTCGTCACGCAAATTTTCCACACAGATTGGCAACAGCTCTTCCTGAGGGAGTGCTAATCTCAGGAAATACGTTAATACATTCCAGAGAGCAATGAAATCAGAGACTCTTTCATTCTCCCTTTGCTTGCAGTTTGTAAGGTCGAAAACTGTCGTTTTTGGCAAAGTTGAGTTGAACTGAAGAAGGAATTTTTGACGAATATCCACCCATCCGATGATTGACCGGGATTGCAAGCTTGTATACCAGACAGAAGCTGGTCCTTGCAAGGTTCGCACGAAGCATCTGAGTTTCACTGTTTCTTGATGCTATGGAGTTCCCATAATAGGATCACAACAAGACACGTAATGCGTCAAATGTTGTTCAGGGTCACCTGATCCATTGAAATTCGGCAAAACATGGTTTCCAAAATTGGATGGAGGAGAAATTGAATCTACCCATTCAGGGTAAACTTTCTTTTCAGGTTGAACTTGCGCCCGTTTCCATTCCATAGTTTCTAAGTGAGCTGTTAATGACTCAATAATAGTTATCAACTTTTGAGAAACATCAGGTTGAACTTGGTTTTGGGTAGGTGTAATGAATGGAGCTTGGACAGACGTGGTGGTTGGTGCTGCAATTGATGGTAGTGCTTCCAACCGTTGTTTCATTTGACCCATAGGATTAGACCTCAGAGGGTGTACTGATAAAGGAGGATATTCCTGATCCATCTCAGTAGTTACAACAAATTCCTTCGGCTGTCGGACTTCAGCATTCTTAAGAAGAAGACTACTCTGAAGTATTTCTGCATTCATCCTTCTTAATTCTTTCATTTCTTCCTTCTGTTGTGAAAACCTTTACTCTAATGAGATTGATTGACCTTCTCCAGAGGAAGGATATGTAACCTGATTCTTTCCCTTCCCTTTTTTGGATACCTTTTGGAGGGAGGGAAGCGGATTACCTAGGTTTTGAGTAATCCTTTGACTTCGTGTACGCACACCTTCTTCATTTGTATCGGTGCGTACATTTTCTTGAGTAGGACGCTCTTCATTTGAGTCCCCTGAGTGAACCTCCTATGGTGGATTAGCAACAACGACATTGATGACATTGATTGATTCATAATGCATCATATCCCTTCTATCAACATTTCTGTGATATTGTCTTCTTTCATGTCTTTGATGAGACATTTCCTTTTGTTGATTCACTCCTTTAGGAACTTCTTGAAGAGCTATAATTTGGACGGAATCTCCTGATAATTTGTCTCTTCGTTCCTCTTGGGGCTTCTTCCCTAATCGAGAAAAGACCGACATTCTCTGAGGAGGGGATTGATGATTTGAAAGAGTCCCCAGTCTTGTGAACTGGGGATGTTCCTGCTATTTCCGCTCAACTCCTCGAATCACATTTGTTGAATTTGAGGGTTGGGTTAAAGAAGTCCCCAGTCTGACAAGATGGGGTGTCTCTTGACATGCTACGTCTGAGATCTTCTTAAAAGATCTCTTGATCTTGCGAATCTTAGTACGGAAATTAGCTGGATGCATTAACATGTATTCACTTTTATCACCTGGTTCAACAGACCGTTGGATTATTTCCGAGACTTCTATCATTTGATTATGTGTTTTCTCCATACGAGAGGCTTGTGAAATATTCTCTCCTGCTTGATGTAGGAGCAATTCAATAACTTGTTCTCTATATTCTTGATTTTGAGAGGAACTAGTTGAAGCTAGTTCTTGAACAAGCTTTTGATTATGAACAAAGCCCATTGAATGTGGCCGGCTATGGGCAATAACATTACATGAGACCATTTTTGGCGGGCTTTGCTGACTGGAAAGCACTGTGAAATGTACTGCTCCGTGAATACCCCATCCTCTGATATGAACATCAGATGGAGCATTGGAAATTAACTGACACAATTTTCTTAGTGCACCAAGGCATGAACGTTGAAGGGTTCTCTGCTTCTTTTCAGCCTTCGGATACCGTGAGACTGATAGAGATGCCAAATCAATCTGACGTTGTATCCCTTCTATTATATTAAGATTATTTCCATATTCATCATAAGATAATACCTTCTTCTTCAATTGACAAAGAGTTTTCCATATGTTGAGACGAATATCATGGACTCCATCATCCGTCAACATCTTTGGAATATCGTATTGGGAGTCAGCCAAAGGACAAAACATGATTGGTACCTCACCTTTTTCCAGTTTTTTCCTCATGTTCATCATTTCCTCTTTATCATTAAATGAAGATTCTTCTACCTGTTTTGACCAGAGTTGGTGTTCCCTTGTTGCTTCATCGGATTCAACAAGATTGGTAGAGAGATCATTGATCAAACTAGAAGATGCATGACTTAGGGGTGGTTCGGAGAATGACCTACACCCTGGGCTATCTTCTGATTGATAAAGTATTTCACTTGTTAGCGATAAAGAATCAGACATGACTGGTTTCACATTTGCAAGTGCCTCAAGATAAGAGGTCTTTCTCGGCACTACATTGTCCACTAAAGTATTTTCCAGGCAATGTGAATCCCTACTACGGAGAGGACTTTCGCAGTGAAGATCATCATCATTGGGAGGACCACCATAATGGGTTACAGCAAAATATGAGATCTCTTGCTCCGTGGTCTTCTGACCACAGAGAGGGTTCCTTTGGCTCTCATCTGAAGAAGAAACTTCATGATTGACCGAATTTTCATGAAGCAAGCCTTCATGAGGAAGTGTCTGTTGAAGACCTTCAAAATTAATGTTCCCGTTATTGGGAACTGAGGGAGTAGAATCAGGAATTCTGACAGGTAAATGTCTGAGGGCTTCATGAACTTCAGCATCGAGCAAGGCCTTGTTACAAATTGGCCTTTGATCTCTTGACTGTGCTGGGCGGATCTTTTTCTTAGATGCCTTCTTACTCGCTTTGGAAACCACTTGTTGATGAAAGTGGTTACTCTGAGCAGGTGTAAGTGCCTGATCAGGAAAGATGGTCAGGTTAGGCTGACGATCTCCACTCAAATCAGGTGTATGTGCCTGACTTGGTTGTCCGTATGATATGGGGGAGTATGCCCCATAACCCTCTTGGTCTGGAACAGATGTGTGTGTCTGTTCCGGAGTGAATCGTTGATGTGTCACTCCACTGCTAGGGATAGATTTATGTGTCTATCCCTGAGATGATGTTGAAGCTATTATGATATCCTGGAAAGCATCCAGAATATGAGCATGAATTTGCTTCTACTCTTTCACCATTGAAAAAATATTTTTGGTGACTTCAGCCGCCGGAACGGGGATATACGTCCATTCCGGGCTTGGAGTAGGTGTATGTGCCTGCTCCTGTACTCCTTTTCCTGTTAGTGAATCCTGACAGTACTCAAGTGTGGGGGGAAGAGAGTTGAGTCTACCTCCTGTTTGTCGTCGGGGCTTTCTGACTGACTTCTCCGTGCGCTACCAATCGAGACTGTTGGTAGGTTTGATTAGTATTAGCATGTGTATATGTCTGCTGATTACACTTCGCCAAACGCGGTTGACGAGATCCATCATATGTAGTCAGACGAGCCTGCTGACTAATTGGTGATGTATAAGAAGGTGTATGTTCCTGCCTATAGTACTCCGCCGGAATTGCATGGCGGGATTGGCTTGATGCGGCCAGACGAGTCTGCTGGACAACGGAATTAAAACGGACAGGTGTGTGTGCCTGCTCGTTTTTCACCACCATGTTAGGTTGGTGGACTTCTCTGGAGATGGCAGGGATGACAACCTGCCCATTGTCAACCGGATTCTGTCTCTGGCGGTTCGTCTTGCCTGCTCGGGTTCGAGGAACCTAAGCTGAATGCCTGGAGTCGGTACCCTCATCATGTTGAGGGCGCACTGCCACACGAGTCTGGCGACGATTGTTGATGGGATCCCTCTGGAAGGACACCTGTCTTTTTGAATTAAGGCCCTGCGGGACCTGCTCATTCACTTCCTCAGAGTAAGGGAGTGAATGGAAATTGCGTTCCGGGGATAACGACCCGAAACGGTTGGAGACGGTAGTCAGCACCACCTGCTTCTTGATCACTGGTCATCGTTGTTCGGACGACCTGTGTGAGTTGTTTACTTGGAGGGCATGTCGGGTAGCCTCCAGATGCGAATTTGAGAGCAGCCACAATGAAAATACATAAAATCTTGGAAAAGAGTGCATGTTTTGATATAACAGACATAATCAAGATAAATTCAGCCACTTCATCCTTTGGATGAGCACATATGCCAATGATTGTTTTTGTTAGCCCTCTTACTGAGTTTTAAATAGGGGCTTAACAAATAGGTAAAACATCATTTTAACATGGTTAAGGATTCACGTCGGGTTCACCATTTTTGTTTCCCTCGGAATTCGGGGATGACCTCCTGGATGGGAGATTCAAACGTTCCGATCGGTTTCTAGCGGGTTTGTTCGTAGAACCGGAAACATCCAATGATTCCACATCCGTTTGGACCTACTTTCCGAAGGCAGGCACTTATTAGCTTGTGGACTGATGAGGCTTAGGAATTTGCATTGGTCGAGAGGATGGGAGGTCGGACTCATCACACCTTTTTGAGGGGAATTATATGTCTATGTCGGGACTCTCTTTATAGATTTAAGTTATGTTCGTGAATCCTTATTACATTTCCAAGTATAAAATGAGCTTTCCTTCAGTTTAACAATCAATGATTAAATATGTATGAAATTTAGAGAATATTTTATATGTATTCGAGGTTCTTTATTAATAGAGAATCATCTGTATCTATTTAGAGATTCTTGGTCAATGGTATCCTTCAAAACATTTATATAAAAGTCACTTTGTAATTATGATGACCAGGCTAGTTTTAAAGCCACTCAGTGGGGCACTTGAAGTTTATCGTCATTCAGAAGGACATGAATTATTTCAGAGTTGGGATCGAACCCATAAATGGTCTACCTACGTATCCTTTTTTTGGAAAAGGAATCAGAACCCACGTAGTTCGAGTAAGGGAGTATGCCGTTTATGATTGATGGCTCAAAGAAGGATGTCATTATTACTTTTACACTCTAATCTCACGTGAGTCATGCTCGGTGTGAGAAACAAGAGGTATTGGTAAAAATTAGAAAATTGTGCTATGAAAGATGCAATCATAAGAAATGGTTTGGGGCTTATGTATGTATGACTGCCCAGACAGATGAAAGTTTAGGATTCACTTTTAAGGAATAAATCCAGGAACATGGTCCATAAAGGTATATGTGCTGCATGGAGATTTGAATACTCTAGCTTGGGACTTATTCCTGAAAAGGAAGCCCAAATTAGGAGAGGATTGATAACTAGGTTTTATTCCTGAGAAGGAATCCCAGATCAAACGAAAATTAGGACTGGTTAAAGAAAAATTAGGGTACATGGGGCTTACTCTTGAAAAGAAGCCCATGATTATGACTGGGTCTTATTCCTAAAAAGGAGACCTAGGTTAGGGATTAAGGTTTGGGGCTTACTCCGGAGGAGGATTCCCATATTTGAGATTGGGGCTTACTCCTAAGAAGTATGCCCAAATTAAGGGACTCGGGGATTACTCCTATAAAGGATGCCCATATTTGAGGTTAGGGCTTACTCCTAATAAGGATGCCCCAAATTAGAGGACTTGGGGCTTACTCCTAAGAAGGATTCCCATATTAAAGGATTATGATTGAGGTGTACGTCTGAGGAGGTTGCCCAAGTTAAGGAATTAAGGTTTGGGGCTTACTCCTGAGGTGGATGCCCATATTTGGGAACTTTAAGAATTTGGGGCTTACTCTTGAGGAAGATGCCCAGATTAAAGGACTTATAACTGGGGATTATTCCTAAAAAGGAGACCCAGGTTAAGGATTCTCTCATCTTAAAGGATGAGGTCGAATGAATGAACTCTCAATATTTGGTGACATAATGGTGTATAAATCACTATGTTTAGAGAGATATTCCACAGAATTCCTTTCAGATAAGGAAGTAAAATCATGAAATCATGCCATAAATGGCTTTGAAGAGTATCTTGAAGACTAGATCTTGAATAGGAAAGGTGAAATGGATTAAGAGGGGTAAAATGGGCAAGATGGGCACCCAAAAAGGTTGGGGCGCGCAAGTCTTGAATGGCGCGCAAGTCTTACGTGGGCGCGTAGGTATACCTACGCGACATGTGGGGTACTTGCACGATTTTCAACCAGCATTATAATACTTGAGCGACTCTTTATTAATCCCTTTAGAATCATCTTGAGGTTCTTCCAGAAAAGGGTCGTGCAAGTTCTATTGAAGGAATAAGGCGGCGCGCAAGTGTGGTCACTTCCCTTAAGGGATGACCACTCAGGCGCGCAAGTGTTGATGAGTTTCAACACTTAGGCCTTCCTCATTCTCTTTAGATCTTCCATTCTAGGTAAGAAATTACCTTAGAATTGTTCTGGAAGCTTTGAGAAGAGACTTGGGCGTCGGGAGCTTCAATCCGAGTTTCTGGAAAAAGATCCTCTTGAATGGGGGGCCCACAGGGTCTATTTATAGGCAGGAGAAGACCCTGGGCGGTTACCGGGCAGTTATCACTTAGGGCGCGCAAGTCACTTGCGCGACCACGGTCGTCGCGCAAGTGTACTTGCGCGACAGTGATATAACTTGCGCGGTGCAGTTGTTGTTGATCCTTTGTTCATGCCTTTTTTGATTTTTGATATTTTTTTCAAAGGTTGAATCACTTTGAGCTCAAACATTCCCCTTTTCCGACCTTTATATTCTGTGACGAAAGGAGCGTCAACAATGGTAATGACCACATGTGCATGAGAATGGTCAGGAGAATGAGTGCATGCCATGAGTGGTTGCAACATACCTCATATCACATATACACAAAGAGTTCTATGACATGGATTTATAATCTATATACATAATAGAACATGTACATGAAATGATTTGGTTTTACACATTAAGTGGACAACCATACACATCATCCAATTTTGACAACAGCTTCTCCAACTCATATATCATTTTATAAACTCAAATTCTAGTCGTTGTTAAGCCTATGCTATGATGTTTTACACAAAGAAGATTATAGATTCATTCATAGTGGATTAATAAATAAAACTTATCATTTTACATATTTGATGATTCTTCTAGTATTTACCGATGATGATAGTAATCGAGCCATATCCATGAAGTCATGGTCTATTTAGTGCTCCCCTATTGCACAAATGTATCAGTCCCCAACAATATTATTATTGGTAGAGATTTTACTCCCATTATATGGAAATTATTCCTCTATCTATGCGGCAGTACTACCTATTCATTAAGCTCTAGTGGCTTATCATTCCACTATGATTTTTAGTTATCCTCAACATTGGATCAATTACCTAAATAATGGGCTAATTAACACAAATTATGGTGAGGATATGTTGTATAACTGGTCTTAATGATAGAAATTTGGAGCAGTAGTCTGATTCTTTATCATTGATTGGGATTTGGAGTTAGGGACCCACTTTATCTCTCATATGGGTTTCTTTTTTAGAATATTTATATATTTATTTTTCGTTTTTTTAGTTAGGGTTTGATTTAAATGTTTTGGTATATTTCTTTTTTCCACCATTTTTTTTGAATCATTTTAGAATCCCACATTTCTATTGCATAACATTACATACAATTTACAAATATTAGATATTTTAAGTATCAGATTCATGGAGAAAAATTTTCAAACATACATCAAATAAAATAGAATTCATAAGGTTCAGTAAGGGATAATAATGGAAACATTTTACTTTTGATCACAAGGAACATCATTAAGAACATGAGGAATATAATAAGAGAATGGTAAATCGGAATATCATAAATAAAAAAAATTGAATCCAATATTTTATATGCAGATAAAACATTTAATTTATACATCTCTCAGAATATTGTCATGTTCCATCCAATATATGTTTCAAAAATTAACATGGTTATTCACCCAGGTATCAAAAAACTTTTCATCTATAGAGATAAAATTATTTCCCTAATCTACTGGAGAACTATCAAGGAACAATATTAATATGTATTAGTTTTCATTTGATAAAACTATATAAATATCAAAATATTTGTAAATAACCTATAGATAATAAATTATAGTTTTCATATAAAAAATGGTGTTTTAAAAAATGATTTAAAAATTAATCTTAAGGTAATTTTAAAAATCAATAAAATTGAATGTTGGATTCGCGTTTGTTAATCACAGAATAAATTTGAAGAATTTTAAATATATGTGAAAAACCTAGAGATGATATATGTTAGGCTATTAATAAAAGATAATAAATTCATTTCATCATAAAAGGCAGAAATTAATAGATTAAAATTTGTCCTAAAAAATCTATGAAACATGTTTCTAGATAATATTTATAAAATATGTGAAATGGGTATACCACTAATAAATAAGTCTTAATAATGTAAATGGATAGAATAATTGGACAAAATAACATTGTATGAAATTTAAAATTCAAACCAAAAAAGGTAATAATAAAGGAAATATACGTTGAGATTTTCCTTTCCTTGATGAGTAACTCCAAAAACTAGAAGATCTAGACCTTGAGAGATTGTGAATTCAATGAGAAGACACCTTGGGTGGTAATACATTCAGAGATTTGTGGATATTGAATTTTTTAATTAAAATAAATGAGGAAATTTTGGGTATTAATATGTTATGGGAGAGATTTTTTGATAAATTTATAAGGACGCCTCAATAGTAGTATTGGAAAAAATGTCTTAACCATGGTATATTCCGATGGAATTGTCCACTTTTCTGACCTATATTAATATTTTAATGAATATAAGTTGTATATAATTTTAAATTACTTTTCACATAATTTTTATTTTATTAAACATAATGAATACTCAAAACTGAAGTTTTACAATGCCCAAAAAACATAAATATTTTATAAAAATCTCATAAATTTAGTCAAACCAAAATTAAACCATATAAAATAAAAAACGAGATTTATTTTTCCATTATAATTCTCTACGTATGAATAATATAACTTTTAACTATAAATACATATTTGTGAAAAATAATATTGCAATGAAAATTCATAGAAAACATCATAGAAAAATTTTTGATACATGAAAAAATTAAAATTATTTTATCATTTTACATTATAATGATTGATTTTATAAAAAAACAATTATAATTAACAATTTTAAAAGAAACATATTTTAATATAAAAAATTATATCTCATTGGTAAGTAAAAATTTTACTTCGAAATCCACTGTCGGTTCTATCACAATTTTTATGAAAAACAATTTTTAAAATGGATATGATGAAATAAAAAATTTATTTAAACAAATGTATTACATTATATATAAATAGGGACCGCACAAGAAACCCCTTAAATAACTTTATACAAACTAAGTGCATTGTGTGTGATGGTGATGGGCTCTAGGGGGACATAGATAACATTTACCACATGGTAATCTACACTAACATAAATTTATCCTATAGGATCCTTCGTTCAAGATTAAAATGATGAATATTTATTATGTCGTGGTCCAGAGTGATTCCTAGTGACGTTACCTCCATCCCATGTTCTTAAAAATGGGTTTCATAGAGAATATTCTACAACATTATGACATTGATGATTTATTCTACATTAATTAACCATTATCATTTCTATTTATAAATTAAAATAATAATGTCATGACTATTGTTTACAATGGTCGTATAGACCAATTGCCATAATTGACAAAAGTTCATATAACAGTTGAAACCTGATGGTTACATAAAAATATACATACATCATTATAAATAAGATATAAGATTTTATGTAATATTACAACAATCATATTCATGAAATATTTATCAATCAAAAATTTAGGGTCATAACATTATTCCGCCCTTATGAAATTTCATCCATGAATTTTCATCTCCTTCCATTGGTTGGGAAAGTATTTTGGTACTTGGGCCTCATTATTTTAACTAGTTCCCAAAAATCATCTTTGTATTTGTGGTTACTCTACAAAATGTTAACAATTTGTTTATTCTTTTTTTTAGAACCTTCTCTCTTAGGACCATGTTCTCCATCGGCTACTCATCATAAGATATTTTATGATCTCGTGGACCCCCCCCCCCCCCCTCATATTTAGTTAATGTGAAGGGTTAGGTATGTACTTAATCAAAAGGAACATGTGGAAGAAATCATGAAAATGAGTTAGATTTGGGGGACGTTCTGGATGATTGACCACTAATCCTAGGTTATCTAGGATTTAATAGGAATAAATGTACGTGGGGATAATATTCACATTCCTCTGAAATTGCATGACCCTATTTCATGGTGAAGTTCATTAGAAGGCTTCTCCACTATCATTAAACTCTATGTCCCTTCGACGGTTTTCAGTATTGCATTATCGCTGACTCTGAGTATCCTTGATGTGTTATTTAATGGATTTGACCTTTTCATTTACCACTTGTGAAGGATCTAGAAAAATATGATTTCTCACCCCAGCTTCATCCTAGAACATAGGAGTTACACATCACTTCCCATTTAGTGATTCATAAGAATCCATTATAATACATTAATGGAAGTTTTTGTTTAATTAGAACTCAAATAATGGAAGAGGTTGATACCATGAAACATTGAATTCTCCTGAGCATATTACTAGCATGTCCTCAAGTTACTAAATAGTCTGTTCATATTGTCCATTGGTTATTGGATGATAGGTTGTACAAAAATAAATTCTGTAGTCATAGCATGTTGAATACTTCTCAATCTTTTTGACATGATCCTTAGATCATGATAAGATATTATACAAAGAGGTACCACATACTGCCTCACCACTTCCTTCCCATAAATACAAGTAAGGTGTTCAATAGATAAATATTCTTTAATGGATATAAAATGGTGGAGAGATAGTCCACTGTAACCCATATCAAATATTCCCCATTGGATGTTATTAGGACACCAGTGAAAATTTCCAAACTTATATTGTCCTACTTCCATACTAGTATGGGTAGTGGTTGTAACACCCCTAGTGTATGTTTTCTATCTACATTCACTTATTGAATCACCAGGAACCTTGTAGTGTAGTAATCAATCTACCTTTTCCTGTTATCTAACCAATAATGATCACAAATGTCCCTACACATTTTTTTACTTTCTGGATGTATAGAGAGTGTAGAGTTATGAGCTTTATCCATCATCACATTCTTTATTTATATAATAAATGGAACACATAGCCTTGAATGAATCTTTTTACACCATCTTGATCATTATTGAACTCTGGAAACATACTATTCTTCATAGCATCTATCATCTCCTATAATATGAGATAATCTCATTATTATTTTTTTATATTTTCTTGAAATGATTACTAAAAAATTATTTGGAATGAATTGATGATTTATCTTCCATTAATATTCACACACACAAATTTAATTATTCTTTGGTCAAATGATCTATTTCAATTCTCATCATTTCCTTCACATTGGTTCCTTTAATATATAAAGCATTAGTGACTTTTTTTCTCTTCTAGGATGATAATTAATTGAACAATCATTGTTTTTTAAAAGATCCAACTGTTTCCATTGAATTATATTTAATTACATTTTCATTTAAATTCACTTAATAAAATGTTGGAATTTTTATATATCACATTTCTACACACAAATATTTTTCCACCATATCATCAGAGAAAAAACTGCTCCCTACTCCATTTAATGCGTATGATTTTTGTGTTAATGGGGATTTAACTGTCAGGATGAACCAAGATAACCAAGTGTTTTTTCTTGAAGACACACATATGAAATTTCAGAGATTCGTCGCTAAAAATAAATATTCCTTCTCTAATATTGGGTTGAGATAAGATTGGTGTAGTAACCATTTTCTTCTTTGACTCTACGAAAAATTCTTCAGACTCATTTTTAAAGATGAAATTCACCCCTTTTAAAGTTAACATGGTTAGTGTATTAGAAATTAAATAATTTTTTACAGAAACCTCCTATAATTAAATACTATACTATGGAAACTACGAATATCAGTTACTGTTGTAGGATGTGGTAACTCTTGAGAAACAATTTTCATCATTTAGTTGACTTAAATTCCATCACTCGTTATAATGTGCCCCAAGAAAGAAACATTATGTAATGAATTTCAATTAGAATATGCTATTTAGAATGTATTATTTCTTCACCCTCAATTAATGATATCTAGATCAATGATCAATCTTGTATTAGAGATAATCCCCATAGATACTGTCAAATACGTCCATAATTTTTTGAAGTGGGTACTTTTTCTTCACTATGAACCCATCATGTTTCCTATAATCAATGCATCACAAAATCAGTACATATATCATCCTCACAATGAGAACATGTGCATGAAAGTGTTAATATGTGAAATCTAGCTCCATTTTTGGGGGAGTTTTTGATAACTCCTATATAATTACGTCAATGTATTCTTAAATAATGGGGACATTATCAACCTGTATAAATTAATTTCCTTATTCATATTCAACAATTAGAAACCTAAATAAGGATACATATGGTGCTTCTAGAAAAATATCAGGTCTATATATCACCAATTTAAAAACTAATATAATTTTCTAGTTCAAGACTACATATATTTATTTCAAAATTATTGATTTTTGGAAATATTCATTTAGAGCCAGTCCATCCGTACTATAATATTGAATTAGAGCATGGTGAATAATACTATATTTTCAATGAAATTATGATCATCAAAGTAAGTGTTATAGTTTATAAACATTGATAATAATTTCCCTTTTCAATGTGGAATGTTACACTTTATTTCCTCCTTTTCACCGAACAAAGATCCTCTCATTCTTGAATCCATTTCCCTTTTCATTTCAATTTTTTTATGATAGTATCACATCTCACTAAACTCTAGTTAAACCTCCATATCAGTCAAAACGATTATCTCATAACTATCATCATCATTTTTAGCTAAATTCATTTGTATATGATGTCACAGTCCACCAAAAGAAAATATTAAACTTCCCATTAGTATCCATGGAATAACTATAGGTGTAATGGAAATATCATCTAATGATCATAGTATTGGTGCAAACATATTCATTCTTCTTCTGATTCATCATGATGAAATACTTCCCCATTTTCGTTCTCATCGAATAAGGGTACTACTTTTTCATGAAGATGACCTTGAACTATCCCCAATCTATAACTTCAATCTCCCATCTTGGCCTAATTTTTAAAATCAGTTTCTATAACTTATCATCTTTTTACTCAAAAAGTTACATTGCAAGAGTGAAATTCTCTTGTTTTGACCAATAATGTACATAAAAAATATATTCTACTACACTTATCTATTGTTCAACATTAAATTTGATAGTTTATTAACAGAATGTTGGAAGTCATTGATGTATAAATGACTCAATAGAATTTTTTTCCCTTCTTGGTGAAACCAATCTCTCATCTTGATTCATGGTATTTCCCATTACATGAGTTAGATTATTAATCATTCTTATAAAAGATTCAAATATATCATCCATTGAAGTTTAATCAAAACATGCTCCAATGCTCTCACCAATTACATTGTTCCTCCCAATTTCCCACCATTTTCTCAAACAAAAAAAAACATATTGAGAAATGTGTTTTGTTTTAAAAAATATAATTTGAATGTAATTTCAGGTCTTAAAACATCATTCCTAATTATATTATTATATACCAACTATTTCATGTAATAAAAAATATTTTTAATGGTTCATAAAAACATTTTGATTATCCAAGACATAGACCGTGTGAATTTCAAATCGTGACTGAAGCAATGCTCATTGTCATTTACAATTCCCATTTAATTCTACCTCCATGTTGTATTTTATTGGATTAACCATATATAAATCTGTACCAGAACTACATCCACATGTTTTTATCTATACATGGACTTAATTTTTAGGGAACAAACTTACATAATATTACTCCAAAATACCAGCAAGTTTTAATTTTTAAAAACATTGGTATAAGCCTCTTCCAATGTTTCCAAATGCTAATTCTCACTAATAAAAAAATTCTATTGATACCAACTATGAAATCCATCTTTTTATTACATATATTTACATTAAATTAATAGAAATATTAATATATTAAATCATAGGGTGATTGAAAAATGATACATAATAAATGAATGAATAAAAATTCATTTTTAGTCCTTAAAGAAATCTTCATGATTCATCATATATGTATTTACTCCATCTCCTAACATGTAGACATAAATCATTTCATATGGAATGATTAATGCATATTAATGGTCATGACACCAAAAAAATATGTTTTATGCACTTTTCTGAAGAATTTAGTGTTGAATTTCTATTTTTGGTGTGTCTTCTCCATAATGAGGGATAAGAGGAAACTACCCCCCCCCCCCCCAAACATGATTAGGCCTTATTTTTCAATTATTGATGAAAGAATGATGGTATTCAATAACATTTATTTTACAAAGTTCCTTTTGAGATGAAATTGTGTATTTACCATCTCAAGACGTTTAGATCTCTTCAATAACATCAATTCTATTGGTAGTGGCGGACAATCAAAATTATGGATGAAACATTATACAATAAGGATGTAGGAAAATATTTATATAAGGGATACAAAGGATCGTCTTAGGGGACCTGCATGGAGGACCTTTATAGAGGACCTCCTTAGAAGAACTATATACAGGTCTTAGGTGGAAGACCTGCACTGATGACTTGCACTGAGGACCTATGTGGAAAACCTCCCTTCGACCATGTCAACTCATTAAAAATAAATAGGACCCTTGAGTTCCCCATTTGATAGGATGGAAATTTAGATGAAGCCTTGAAGAACTCATTGTATAGCCACATTTGCCTAGGTCCCCCAAAATTCTCACTCAGCTCTATTAAACATGATTTATAAAAGAATTAAAAGGGAAAAGAACTTAAATGTCCCATCCGGGTCAAGAACAAATGGAACTACATGAAAGACTTGCGATAAAGACTTACACCCAGAACCTACTCATCCAACCAAGGTAGAGAATCTTCATGACCCTCTATGGAGGAGCACCAATGCGACCCACATATAAGGATCACCTACGTGAGGTCATTAGCCAATAATGTAGCGGATAAAACCATGCACCCCTGCTCTCTATCATAGCCAGGCTCTAGTCCTGAGTTTTGGGTTGATCTTTTCACTTCCTTCATGGACCCCCATGAAAATTGGATAGTCGCATTGTGTACTCTTCATTCCAGGTTGACAATATTTTCCCTAAAATCCCATATACGACTTAATTTCCACCCATTGAATACAATAGTTTGAGAAAATATTCCACATTCAATAAAATTCCATTACTCCCTTTGCACCTAGTTGTTTATATATTTTTTAGGATAAGTCATTCTCTTCTCATCTCCCACGATTTACATGACTCGACAAAATCCATAAGATACTCCTAAAAAATCATCATCAATCTTCTATGATAATTCAAATAATAAATTGCAATACTTAATAAGAGTAAGACCCAACCAAAGATCAATGGTAATCATCCCTAAAAGTAATCCCCAACCAATGATCAATTGGATTCCTCCTTAGGTTAAATCCACATCAAAAGATCAATGTGCATCCTCTATATAAGAAATACCCAACCATAGTTCAATTTGCATCATCTTTTTGAGTAAGCCCCGAACAAATATCAATGGGTTTCCTAAATAGGAGTAAAACCCAACCAAATATCAAGGGGTGTCATTTTTAGGATTAAGACCCATATAATGCTCAATGTGAACCCCTCCATGAATAAGCCACTACCCATTGGGATGGACCCAATGAGCTTCACATTCATTTTATATTGAAGTATTCATTTCTCATAGCCCTCATCCATCGCCAAACTATATTAATTCACTACATTCATTTCCTATTATATCATCATAGGAGGAAGTGTGTGGTTTTTTGAATAATTCACATCCTTTTGTTCCTCAAATCATGAATGACTCATTTGGGAATAAACATTTGTGATGATCAAAATATATGCACAATCCACCTCCTCTATTGCACTAAGAGAACAATGATTGCCACCATAATTGGGATACATAGGAAGCCTTCACCCAGGTCCTGATATTAGTGGACATCCTCTTTAGGATTCCAAGACTAATTTCCCTAATCAGAGGATCATACGTAGGAGTAACCCCATAATTAAATCTTCCTTGAGTCTCCATGTGTTAAAACATCTCTTCTAGACCCTATTACTTGGGCATCCTATTTAGGAGTAGGACCAATGCTATATATCTCAATGTTCTATACCTCAATTTGAGACATATCAAACTATGTAGTCTTTCATCCCATCCTTGTGGGACAGATACAATGCCTTCCTATGGTTCAAACCCAAGACCCCAAATCAACCCTAATATTTTTGGTCCACGTTCCCATCAATGTATAATACAAAATGGATACTCATATCCTATTGAGGTTCCATGTCCTACTTATGCACAATTCCTATAACATAATTTGACTAGCCACCTTCAACCAATATGTCATTACTATATGACATGGAAATGTTTGATTATGTCTTTATCACATGACCTTAAAAGTTATGATGTTTCCCATTAAGCGACACCGAACTAGGATGTTTTTCCATTAATGATGATTTGTATGTAGTATATATATGGGTACGATACCAACATCAAAACATCATATCTCTCCCTAGCTGACAAAAAATTCCAATATTACCCACTATGTGTATTAAATATAAAATTTTGTAATAAGAAACCCTGAATATTGTAGTAGTATATGAGAGTATACCTCTGATATAGAACATCTAATTTATACAAATAACTCCATTGATAAAGAACCTTAAATAAATATTGATGATTCCAATTTCTATAAATTATAACAATTAATTAAAATTTTAATGGGAAACAAATATTAGGTTCAGTAAATTTATAAAGACTCACGAACGAAGCATAAACCTATAAGAGATATCATGAGTAGTAAATAATCCCCCACAAAATTGAGTGATGAGCCTGACATCCTATACTGTCGACCAATGTATATTTTTTTGTATCATATGTCAACAAACCAAACAAACACCTATCTTTTTAAATCATGTCTCTTTGTATATGGAAATATTTGGTGATTCCAGATCCATAATGAAATCTAGTGGAATTCATCCCAAATTACTGATCCTTAAGCAGTACACTTGTTCTGTGGGAAAAAAATGGATTACCAGGGAAACAGTTTATGTGTGATCATGATGAATATCAATAAGAACAAGATAAATACTATAATGAAATGATAAAAAGAAATATCATAAATAAAATATCTTGAATAATAACTTGTAAATTTGTATAAAACATTTAATTTAGTCATTCATAAGCATATCACAACATTTCATTCACACAGTTTCCTAAAAATTACCATGGTTAATTACAATGGTATCATATAACTTTTCATTTCATGACATTAAATTATTTACATAGCGAATTAGAGTGATATCAAGTAACACCGTTAATATGTATTTATTTTCATGTGATTCCCATATATCCTCATCAAACATATCATAAATAACTCATAGAGAATAAAATAATTGGGTTTTATATCAAAATCACCACATTTTAAAGAATTATTTAAAAAATATTTCATTATGTCATTTTAAAACCCAAAAATAGAGGGATAAATATATGATAATACTGGAATAAAATAGATCATTTTTATGTGTATGTGAATATCAAAACAATTTATATTGTTTTGGGCTTTCTGAAAATAAAATAAAATAGTTTCATTATAAATCGAGTGAAATCATGAGATGGTAATCCGGAAACATAACGTCTATAAAAAATGATTTTACATAACATAAAAAAGATAGGTGACAAAGTTATCCCACTCAAAAATTAATATTATTAAATTTAGGGAACAATTAAATGTAAATAAGAAAATTTTATGTATAATTGAATGATATACAACATAAAAAGAAAATTTAATGGAAAAAGAGACATTGTGATTTCCCTTAAAATCAAGTTTGGCTCATAAAATTAGATTATCCAGACCATTGTGGAATGATAGCATCTTGGGAAGACTTTTAGGGAGTTAATACAATCGTAAAATCAAGGATAGTATGTTTGGAATGAAATATAGTTTAAGAATGTGTGGGTATTTATAGAAAATGTGTGGGTGTTTGTTTAATAATTTTTTAGGACACATTAGTAGTGGAATTGAAAACATTATGAGATTTCACACAGTATTTGACCATAATATTGGCCACCTGGGCCACCTCATATCACATTTTAATGAAAAATAGATAAAAATAAATTCAAATTACATATTACAGAATAATTACATCATTAAGGACACAAAAATCTCATTATTGAATTTTTACAATTCACCAAAAAACCAAATATTTTATAAAAAAATCATAAAATCACTATAACCTAATAGAAATAATTGAAATTGAGATATGAAATCAAATTTATAATAATTATTATTTAAATATGATAAATATTTCATTTCATAATAAAAATACTTATTTTTTAAAAATAATAATGGAAAAAATGTGCTTATTAAACTATATATTAAAATTTTCACCTATTGAAAAAAATAAAATTTTCATGACATTTGTAATTAAAATTAATTGTTTTCTAACAGAAATTCATTATTTTAATCATTATAAAATGAAACATAGATTAATATAAAAATTAATTACTCTATGAAAAGTAATATTTTTAATCAGAAATTTCAAATTTCAAATTCCTTCTAAATTTTTATGAAAAAAAAATATTAAAACAACAATGATGAAAAAAAAATCATATAAAATATTGCATTATATTATATGTAACTTAGGTCATTGATTTTAACCTTTTAATACACTATAATATGACTGAAGGGTAAGGTGTGTGGTGGTTATTGAATCTGGGGTGACTTGGATAACATCGCCCGAGTGGAAATATCCACTAACTTGGTCATCTAATGTATGGGATTTTTTTAATGAATAACACGATATAGAATGGATTGGTATGGATCCATAAAAAATCCCAGTGATTCCATATACAACCCATACTCCCCAAATGGGCTTCACACAGTCTGATTCTTCTAGTTGGGGCCATTTACCCTTCGTTTAACATTAATAAACCAATAAAATTTCTATTTATAAATGACAATAATAATGTTAATATTATAGTTTCGAAGGGTCAAATTGAAAAAAAGTAATAATTGAAAAATAGTCATATAATGGCATAAAAAAATGGTTAAATAAAAATATAATTACATAATTATTAATGAGATATAATATTCTTGTTTAATAATAAAACACACATTTTAATCATACAGTTATCATTAAAAATGTTTGGGTTGTTACAATCATGATGGTTTTTTATTTACTCACCCATACCCTTGATTTCAATGATAAAATTAATTTTTAAATAAATTATAAGAATAATGACCAAGACCTCAGAGGATCTTAGTGACACATTAGTTCATTGTCCACAACCGATGGTCCTGACATGAGGTGGTATTTCATAGATTTACTTTAATCTATTTTTTAATTCTGATATATCATTTTTGATTGGGCATCTCTTTCCCCTTACCTATTTTATTACTATTTTTTATTCTATTTTATTCTCTTAATTGTTTTAGAAAATATTTAAATTAACCATGTGTGACTATATTTTATTTCATTGTTCACTATTTTTTGTATATGGTTGGGTGCATGTGTATAAGAACATTATGCTATGGCGTCCCATTTTATATTATTAATTCTCAATGATTTTCATTAACCTATATCCTATTAAAGTTTGGAATATGGTTGTAGAGGATTAATGATTTCCAAGATATGTGATCCCCATTGTTTTGGGATGTTATATATTGATATCATAGAAGTTTCATAGGATGGTGTTTGGAATTTCAACATTAATTCTATAGATAGGGACCAAGTGAAATATAGATTATGTTTAAAAAGTATTGATTTCTATACAATGAGCCTTGTATTATTGCGTCAACCAACATATCTATTCACCATGACTCTTACTACATTTTTGGTGACTCTATATACCAAAGATAGTGGTTGTAGGGAATAATTATACATGAATCATATAGGGTCATGTTTATTGAATTTCCATATTATTTAAGATCCCAATATATGTATTCTCATATGAACATAACATGTAATTTTTTAATTCCTGATAACTGGATTTAGAAAACAATCTCGGTTACTCATTCACGATCATGATGAATATTTAAAGATTGATAAATCCTCAGTTTAGGGCCACACTATTGAAAAGTTTAATCCTATAGGGAATACATTAGTGCCACAACTTATTAGGAATTAGAAAGTACCATCAGAGTACGATATGGATGCATATAAGATGAGGGGACTATGAGAGTTTATATGAAAGAGACAGTCCAAGATCAGTAGTCATCTCAATCTACATGCAATGTAGGATTTACTTGAGTCATTGAAGAAACACTTACACATACCTCAAAACCCTACTGATCAGATACATTCACTAGTAGACCATGTTTTTCATGGATCGTAAGTGTGATTTTAGAGTATCATTATTGTGAATCATGATTATATTATTCTCTCATGGGTATAATTCCTTGAAATAAACATTAATGAGTTTTTAACTTCATTATTATACTACGTTTTAACATAGTATTTTCATCATATTCAAAATGGTAATATGATTCTTTTTTATTATATCATGACGTTAACTGAACATATGTGTTATTCCCACTACAATGTATTTGATTTTTTATTTCGAGAATGAAATTTTGAGTAGGTTTTCTACAAGGATATTCTGGCTAGTATTTTTTCCTTATTTTTTCCTAACTATGTTGGAGTGATGGAGAGTGGTCTTCTTACAGAGTGATTATTTGATAATGGATTTAGGGTGGTCATTACAATTAATGAATATCTGTTGGGTTTTTCTTATGTAGTGTCTGTAATGTGACATTTGTTGAGATCTTTGTGCATGAGGTACTATCATGGTATGATTTAAACATGTGCATGTGTGTATTATGAATTGCACAAAACTTTCAGCCATCATGGAGATGGGAGATGTCATTCTTGATAAAAGAATGGTCACATGGATCCAAAATTATTGAAAAGTTATATTTAGATATAAATGGAGACAATATATGGACCTCCATCAAATAGTAAACTCATTGATTAGAGATCCCCTAAGTGGGTAATGGGTAGCATTCGAGTAAGAGGTGATAGTAGATGACTAAGATAAGTATCAATGGGAAGTGAAATTGGAGGATGATGATGAGATGAATTTATACCACCAATACAATTAGGTGTCCCAAATCATGCTCTAGAATAAAGATTTATTATCTATATAGAGTTATAGGCCTTAGTGAGATATGCCTACTATTCACCTAAGAATATATGAGGTATAAAATTTGTTTATTTTAATATTTATTTAGTATTTTGATACACTACTATGATTCATTATCTGATGTCCTTAATCCATGAGATAGAGATGGAGATACAAGTTGAGAATTTATCCCAACACCATTGGATTGAGTTGACTATAGGTAAAACATCAACATTATTTCATATCTTTTAGAAATTCTGGTGGTCACAAACTGGATATAGTTTATCATGTTACCTATAAGAAATTTTGTTGATCCCTTATGATATCGTCTTGTTTTTATAACTTATGTATACACATTGATAAAATAATTACTATCGTAATAGATGTTTTATATTCCTTCAAAATAATGGGAAAATATTTTCCTTCATTAGAGAGAGAGATATATCCTAGGGGAATTAGTGGGTCTTGAAGGTATTAATATACAAGTTATCACCCATTAATTTTATCATTTATTCCTTTCCTCAATATTATCCAAAATAATCTTCATTCAATTAGTAGTATTGAATATTATTAATGACATCCCTTATAATTTTTGGCACTACCACTAATGAAGAAGATAGAAATCATCATTAAATTAATAGGGATACCACATTGCTAAAATTTATAGCATAAAAAATGGCCCCTAACATGTAACAAGAACTAAGGGTACAGTTGGAGGACCGTTGAGGGAAGGATTTTTTTAAACCCACTGTGTGCCATTGGAATATCATATATTGTTCATGAAAAGGGAATATGTGATATTGAGGCATACCATTAAAATTAAATTCCATAATAAGGTATTAATAAATAATAATTTCCTATATCAGTGTATTTATAACCCCTTTTACTAGTTATGTGGTGTGAGTTGAATCTATAAAATCGACCACATGTCTGGAAACAAAAATTTGAGGTTTCGTGAGTTTGATATTCTGATGATTGAATTCAAATTTCTCTAAGGACATTTTGAGTTAATAGTGCTTGGGAATGGGAATTTCATTTTTTCATGTGTATTTGATGATTATAATGATAATTATTATATTTTTTCCCGACATGGGGAGGATGAGGAAAAAAATAACAATATCGTTATTTAACGAGTCTCGTAATTGGAATAATTATATTATATTTAATAATAATATTGCATTATCTTTTGATAATATAAACAAAAATAATTTTTATAACACTAATAATAGTGTATGTGCATGTGCATGTTCATATACATGTGCATTTGTATGTGCATATTCATGTTCATGTGATAATAATTATAATTGTTCATGTTCATGTGCACATGTATGTTACAATTATAATAATTATCACAATATAATCTATGTTCTTGTACATGTGATCATAATGATAATAAAATTAGTTCATGTTCATGTGATATTAATAATAATCATAGTAATAATATTTACTGTTAATGTGTGTGTTCGTATGTATGTTTTTGTGAGTGTGACTGTTCATTGGAATGTGCATGGAAATAGGGAATGAGAGGGTGACAATAATAATAACAACAGTACTTATTAATGTTCATGCATATATGATTATAATAATAATATGATGAGGGTTTGTGAGTCTCATATAGTTCATATTTATGCCTAATGTCATTATGGTCATTATGTGTTAATGGTGATGCATTATGGTGTGACTAGGGTCACCATAATTTTTATAGATCATATTAATTTCATCATCTATACGTAATAATAATTATCATTGGTTAAATATATAGATAACATACTGATTTAATCTTCATCAAAGTCAGATCATGCAATGTATCCAAGGATACTCCTAATCATACTTCGGTAATATCAAAATTATCATAATATATCTATGTGTCAAATTGGTTTATATGAGGACCACATTCAAGGGAACTCTATTTCATAGCATGGTTAAAAGGTTTACCTAGAGATGTTTGATTCAGTTGATACTCTAGTTCCACCCATGATTGTTCCATAGGTGTAGGTATTTATTTTCTAGGAGGGGTAGTTACTCATTTTTATTGCGTAATTCTGTATATTATATTCCATTTTCACTGCCCTAACATTTCATGGAAATCCGTTTTAATAGAATGATTTCTTTTATAGATTATTCTATGATTTGAGGTTTTGGATAACATGTGCTCATATATTGATACTCTCAAAGGAGGATGAAGTATTTTCTATATCTAATTCCATTGGAGTTATTATTAGTTGGTTTTGTGCATAGGATGGAGGTTTAGAAATATAGGTCAAGGAATTTGATGTCCCATGAGAAGAACTGTGTGACTAAAAAAATAGAGTTTAATGAGGTACTCTTCACTATAATGAAGTGGATACATATGATTTATGGTTAGTGTTTTTTAATTTACTATCACCACTGGTGTCTAGGGTACATCATCATAGGGAGATTCCAAAACCTGAGACTTTTCCATTGGTTAGACTTCATACTATACTAGGAAATATAAATATCCATTACACATTAGAAGGGAAATATGGTGGAATTTTTTTTAGAAATAAGTATCATCATGTCTTGGTGAAGATGTGCCAATGTAATAATCCTCACTATATATATCCTTTATAGAGTATTTAGAGTATATTTTCTTTAGTCGATAATCTTAAATCCTCCACTTTTAGGGAATGTGATTGATACATTGATAGAATATATCGATTGTGAGGATCTATGTGGACAGATATATTTATTAGATTCAACAAGTGTATTCTATGAAGGAGTGGAAGATGAAATCCATTCATTGGAAAACAATGCAATTTCAGTGACATTTCATGTGGATGGAATGATGAATTTTAAACATTCCCAATTGGTTGCAGATCCTTCTATAGAATATATCCACAATCAATATCATTGGGAATTTCTATGGGCTGAAATTTTTTAGAGAACATCAGTTTTATTTATATCAGTGTCTCATATAACAGTATTTGAATCATGAGAAACATAATTTGAGTTGTTTGAAAATGCCTATTGGGATCACAAAGAGGAAATGCAAAGGAATATATATGGGAATTAGGATAGTTATTCCAAAGACTGTGAGTGGTCACAGTAGTTTTTGGGATAGGGTTGACTAAATTACCATGAATTTCCACTTACCTACTATTAGAGTGAATTCTTATGTTGTAATTTGGGGGATGATGTATGTATGTTTGATTCTCAGCGTCCATAGGGAACCCTAGAAGATTTTGTCCAGTAGTGATGCATAGTTTAAATCATAGTTTTTGAGAGGATTTTATGAGGAATTTGAGACCCAATTTCAGATGAGTACATCCTTTCATCACCAAATAGATGGTAACACCGTGTGGGATATGAAGGTGTTGGAGTACATGCTTGTGACCTATGTGTTGAACATTTCCTAGATCGAGAAGGATCACATTTTATTGGATCAATTTTCATATAAAAACAAAATTAACATTACGAATGGCATGAACCATTTTGGTTCCCAATATATGATACACTCGAAGTCAACAATTTGTTTCTATGAGATTGGATATTCATCTTTTATTTAGACAGACATCGTGTGCATGATTATAGAGAAGGATCCAGTGGTCTCTGATTTCATGCAGAAAAGACATAGATGTTAAAAATATTATGTATATAAATATCATATGCACATTTATTATAATTCCCGATAAAATAAATTTGTTAAATTCTCTAGAAAACGTTTATTTAGAATATTTTTCTATGGTTTAAATCTATACTTGAGGATTATGAGGCCATTTTAGATAATAATAATGGTTTTTTGGTCACTTTCATTCTAGAATTTCTCCCTTACATGTGCTCATCTATTTATTATAGATGATGAGATTCATTAAAATCCCTGCACACTTTATTGATTAGGGATCACGCCATGATGGACTATTCCTATGTT
The DNA here is from genome assembly GCA_963277665.1 of Viscum album. Classification (NCBI taxonomy): domain Eukaryota; kingdom Viridiplantae; phylum Streptophyta; class Magnoliopsida; order Santalales; family Viscaceae; genus Viscum; species Viscum album. The sequence goes on along the minus strand of OY728145.1, from coordinate 1,920,073,919 downwards.
TTCCCACATTTTTGTTACATGGGTACAAACAGAAACCTATCGAATGATTTATTAATATTCATTTTTTCCTATTTAATCAAAATATTTGACTACCATTCTCCCACATAATGAGCTTCATGATTTAATCACTCTCCAATCCTATTTAATAAAGCCAATTCTCTATGAGTTATAATTAGTTTCTTGAGAAATGAAATTTTAATGGATATTAATAGTTAAAATCAGATGTAAGATTAAATTCAATATATAATTAGTGTTTGTATAGAAATAACAAGGCCTTTTGGTTTGAATTTGGATTCATTAATTAGTCTCAATGGATTATTAATCTGTTTGATAGTATAATTATAAATATCATATATATTAAACGTTAATATAATTTATCAATTATGGAAACATTAATTTCCCGGAATTATCTTTGTATAAACACGATTAACCTTCTCCTATAATAAAATTTTCTGATTCACCTCAATTGAGATCATGAAAGATTCTAGGACCTTGCAATATTATATAACATTATATCCATTTAATGGCACACAATCATCATATGAAGAACTAATTTTAATTATTAGGAATGTAAATTAATAAAAATTATGAGTTAATATTTTTGTATGATTCATGAAATAGTGAAAACAATTGGTACTCACAAACTTCACATTCAATAAAAAAACTAATTTATGTCATTTAAAAATTAAAAACACAATATGTGAAATAATTACGCTCCCCTAAGGAAAATATTTTTGTTAGTCATTCATTTCTGAGATCAAAAATACATTGTGGATGAATAGAGGAGGAATATAGAAGAATAAAATATGGAAATGGAATAAAACACAAAGAATGAAAATATAGGTTCAAATTATTATTAGAAATTAGTGGATTTAATTTGAAAATAAAATAGATCAAAACTAATAAAGAAAATAACAAGATGTTTAGAGACAATTAACTCCACATAGAATGATCCTTATCTAGGAAGAACCTTTCTTATACTTATTACGGAAGGAATACCTACTTATACATTCATTTTTTACTCTTATATAAATTATATCATTGTAACTAGTCATGGATTCCATTTCATATCTCTATGGAGTGTCCTTATTTTAAATAATGGAATTGATTATCCAAAGGTATCAGGTATACACAATGTATATATAATCATTATTCCAAAAAAACCTCAATTTTTAACATATTTTTAGATACATGTATTTTCCACATCATTTTTGTATTTATTTTTAGCATCAAATCATGGTTTTTCTATGTGAAGCAAAAATGTTCCTCCACTAAACCCACCAGATCACATAGCTATTTGACATGGTTTATCATGTAGAATATTCTTCCTTGTCTTTATATATTAATTTTACTTAATAATCACTGTGTACACTCTTTATTGTCACAGGTAGTCATTTATCATTATTATCAATAATTTTGGACTATGAATGGGGTGCATATAGGTGATTTTTTCTACTTCCCTTGTACCTAAATGGATTATATTTCATGTAAAAAAAATCAGTTAACTTCACATAAGATATTTTAGAACCACTATAGTTGAATATGAACTCTTTATTTTTATACATCTTATCTATGGTTCAATACCTACTTAAACATCCAAATTCTTTCAGTGAACCTTCAACACATCAGATGTGGAAGTGAATAGGTTAATCATTCTTCAATTGTTCCATCATAGTTATAGGATGGAACTTATCTGCATCATTTATGGTGAGGAACTCTTTAAATGTGCATCATTGTGGTTGAATAATTACCCTGAACTAATCCATGATGGATTTAACATGTTATGATTATTTTTATCTTAATTTTGATCTTTCTAATTATTAAAATGGAGATATATAGTGAATTCATATAGTGTAGTATGTAATTATATGTTGGATAGTAGATTTGTGATGTGTGAATGGAAATAGGACCAATTTGGTATATGGAATGACTAATAATTGTATATAAACAACAAAATATTCTACTAGTATTTCTTAAATAAATTTAAAAATCATATTTAGGAAATTTTATCCATTTTAAAGAATATTTATTTCATTATATGATTTCAAAATATTTATATAACATATTTCAATTAGAGGTATTATTAAATAATATCAATTCAAAATCATAAATAGTTTACATAAAAATATGGATGAAATAATAGTGTCTCAAATACCCCCAAAATTGAAATATTGTTTTCTATTTGAATTATATATCATCATTGAATTTTAGAGGAACAACTATGATACCATTATTTCAATCTCAAAAAATTAAACTAAATAATAAATAATTTTAAATCATCTATAGATATTCCATATAATATAGCAAATTATCTTCTTATTTCTCAAAAGCACATTCTATCCAATCATTTTACATTCAAACCTATGGAAATAGTTTTACATATCCATTCTTTTGTTGATGATTCTAAATTTGTTGTTACTAATCTTTCCAATACATGATCGTCCTATATTTTTAGTTATCAACCCTCATAAATACTGATAATAACCCATGTATGGATACCTTAATATATTGTGTACATAATCCTTATCCATAGGATTGAAAAGGATATACATTCTATACTATATAAATTTAAAAAACACATGAAATCATGATGTCATGAAACTAATTATATAATTACTCTAAGGTTTTTAGTTTTTATGGAAATGGTTTCAATGAAATTAAGGATATTTTGAGAGGTTAAAAATAAAGTGCAATTCATCCTATGAAATTTATAATGGATATTTAGTTCTCCCCTTCTAATTGAAATCTCCATCTCCCTCTCCATCTCTATCTCTCGAGTTTGTCGTATTGTTATGAATAATGAACTCATAATTAATGAATTTTTGCTTCATGAATTTTATCTACTTTTCTCTTACCATATTAAAATAATTATTCATTATTTTACTTCATTATATTTTATTCATGGAATAAAAAATACGTACCCCACCAAACCACATATAATAAATAATCATTGGTCTAATAATGGTTTTTTATTTATACATGTCATGGTCCATTCATTTTATTATGGTATTTTCATGATGAAAAAAATAATAAAGTTCAATGAATGTTTCACTAACCATTCTCAATACCAATATTACCACATTCACAATTCTTCTTTATAATTTTTTTATTCCCTTACATGATGTCATTTCACACCCCCACAAATCAATATTAAAATATAATATATATAAAAATAAAAGGGTGTGAAGGAAAAATAATTTCTGGAAAAGTGGCTCATTCATATCTTGTTAGTTTAAGGTACTTATTGGATAAACAAGGATTTATAAAAGGGTATGTATCAATGATATGTTATTATAAAAACAAATCCTCAATCATGATAAATTTGTATTTTCACAGGTATAGCACTGAAAAGTTCCAATGACAGTTATAAGAGGTAACATGTCCCAAGATCACAAAGGGTATATACCCAAGATAAAATTGAATATATTTAGTCCTAAAATCATATTGGGAATGAAACTTATTAATTTTGGAAAATCACTCATTTATTGAATAATAATAACAATTTCTTCTAAACAAATTTCAATAAATAAATGTGTAATTAATAGTAGTTGGATTTTATTTAGAATTTTTAAAACATTTTCATAAATTTAGAGTCATCAATTTATTATCATTTCATTACTATATTAATACAATTATGAACATATTCATTTCATCTCATTAGTATTGAAATCAAAAGAATGAAATCTTATAACCCCAAAGCACATCATGTATCAAATATATGTCATGTAAAGATGGATTTCAAAGCATCGTCATGCAATTTCCATATTTTCATAGCAGCTGAAATTTCTCTATATAAGAAGAATTTTTTGAAAAAATGTAATGAGATATAAGGTATAGAATTTATGAATTAACTAGCAATTCTCTTAAATAATCAATCCTATATTCTACCTTGATTTGTTTGTGCTCCATTCTATCATTATAGTAAAAAAAAATTAATAAAATCATATGAATAATGCAATCAACACTAAAAATGAATAAGACATTGGGTTGCATAATATAGTAATTAGATGAACAATATTAAAATTTCTACCATATAAATTAAATATATAAGTCTTGGTCTGATCCCCCATGTAGAGATTATTTTTTTACAACCCCTAGAAGGACATCATGCGATATCTTAAATAATATATTGATCAATGAAGCTTCATTGGTTATAACACCACATGGGGATTTACATAGAATTCACTTCGTAATTGTTGTAGGGGAAGAGTCCAAGCGTAGTGTATACTAAAACCACACCCTCATAGTAACTACTATCATTCACGATGGGGGTAGGATGAAGTATAGACAATCCCCCTTCCATGATTATAAATGTGAACCATTCACAAAAAATATTCAAATGATTTCTTAATGTTGTATGCGTTAATTGAAGGTTAAAAGGGAGAGTAAAAAATCATATTTGAATTAATGAATATTTAAATATTTTGAATGCAAATAAATATTCACCATTTTAATGTGAGAATATTATATATTTTATTCTTATAGATAATTTGTTGGTTCTCCTCAAGGAGATCTTATAATGTATGAATAATAAGTGTTTGAAGTCCCATGTAATCCTTAGTAGGTTCATGTTCATGTTATCCTTATGATTATTGGATATAAATATTTTTACAAATTAGATAATACAAAACAATGAGTGTTAAAACACAATTTATTTTTAATAAAAAAATATAAATATAGATGAGGATAAGGTGACCTCTTTGAGATGGGTTTCCTTCAATTTCTAATTTTGTGGTAAGTTCCTTCGGGAATTATGTGTAACACCCTGAGAGTTTATGAAAAATATTCTTTTAATTTCATTAATGTCTTGTGTTGTATTCTACACCAAGATTACCTTGCGCTATACGCAACACCGTATTAGCTTGCAGTATACGCAACACAATTCTTGGATCGTGTTACACACAATTTTGATAATAGTTATTCTACGCAACATTGAGTATATATATATATATATTCAATGTATAAATGAAATGTGGTTGGATTCTGTTATACGAAAAAATGAAGGATTCTTTCACAACACGCAACCCTGACTTGGCTTGCATTACACGCAATCACGACCTTCCTCGATAGCGTGTGTTGTACGCAATACCGTGTTTTAGTAAAAAATGTTATATTATTATAATATTGTCATGAACTACCCATTATTAATAGTATTAACTAAATTTTTAATTTTATAACATTACTATCCATCTTACACATTTATATAACATGGTATAAGAACAAAATAAATTTTTCGGGTAAAATAAGTATTTTTCAAAAAATGCCGTTTTGCCGCCTTTTGATGGCGCACCCACATTAAATCTATTTTTTGACATGTTTATAAGTTCAATTTGACAAAATAAAATTCTTCTTTTGAATCAAGAAATAAAAATTTACTTTGGATAAATTTTTCATATTATTCTGGTAACTTTGATATTTTAATAGTAAAAACACGCTATATTTTAATTAAAAACAACTTTTTTCATCGTAATATCATATGTGGTTAAATTATAATATTGAATGGTTTTAAAGTATAAATATAATATCTTTTTACCATTTAATATAATGTATGTCATTAGAATTTATTTTACCTTGAATTTGTATGTTAAATCAATTCAATCTTTTGCAATATTTTAAACAAAAACCCGTTTTTATTCGACAACGAGATTAATTTTAATTTAATTTCTGCATCTTATGTGTATTGAATTTTAAAAAATGGATTCCATATTTGGAATCAGTGGGTCCAAATTATGTTAATAGGCTACTTTTTATTTTTGGGAATTATGAATAGTAACTACGGAAAATTTTATTTACCATAGTTAAAGGTAAATCAGGTAATTAAGGATAAATATAATATTTTAAAATTACCCTAAAAATGTCAAAATCCTATTGGATGACTAAAAATCGACCCATATCACCTAAGGGTGTGATTATATTCATTTAATTTAATTTTTTCAATGAAAATAATTTAATTATTATTAAAACCAAAGAATGTGACAACATGTCACTTTCTTAAATATTATAAGTATAGTAATTTTAATCTAGTGATAAACTTCATGAAACTTCGAACATGAATAGTATCCAGAGAGATAATACAATTATATACATAATAGGAATTTATTTAGAATTTTTAGGGATTAAATAATTATCATTTATTATGACACAAATATGATGCAGTAATTGTCTTATTAATGAAATATTGACAAAATTGATGTTATAAATGCCCAAATAAATGTAATATGAGACTTTTTATGACTTACACTAATTTTATAGGTTAATATGACATGGTATTGTTGATTTAAGTAACTTGGTTCTAACTTATCATTCTTTTATGAATTTCATAAAAATCATGTACCAAATACTGTCAAAATTGACATAAAATAGTTTTTAAAACAAATATTATATTATTAATTGTTATTTTATTCCTAAAAATATAAGGATTGACCAAATGACTTAGATACGATTATATATATTAATAATAAACAACTTGGGGTTCTTTTGGCTTGATATATTAAGTTTATTAACCATATTGTATAAGAAAACAAAAAGACACAGTAAAAGATAAATTATTTAACTTAGAGTTAAATCTAATTGATAAGGTTAAAATAATAACATAAACCTGTCTAAATCCTATTGGATGAGAGGATTTCGACCCATCCCCACCATACCCTAGAAATAAATCAATATGGATCTATTTAAAACCGAACTTGACTTTATAATAAAATAATATTTTTAGTTATTCCAAAGGTGCCCCTCTCCTCCCTTATAAAAGGGCACCTCCTCCCTCTCTTCCACAGACAACTTTGAGCCATCATGCTCGGCCAAAACCTGCCAAATTCTCTTCTCCACTTACCTAGAAACATCCTAGAGGTTCGGGTCTTCCTCAAAGACCAATTTTAGTTTCCTAATAGGAGTTCTCAAAGAGGCGCTTCAAAGAAGAGGTAATTTCCGTTACCGATTCATTCACCTTTATTTCTTCGTCCACTTTTTCTTCTTAGGTTTTTTCATTATGAAGTAATAACATCAGTATCACTCATATACTGATATTTTATTATAAGTATGAAGAAATCATATTTCACCATCTATCCATCCTACGGAAGACGAAATCACTTCGCGTGCGTACGTACGGAATACCGTCTCCACGTCGTGGTGAAATCTATTTTCCACCACCACATTACTTGGATGGGTATAATGGTGTAAATAATAACTATATATTATTATTTTAAAGTGATAATGATTCTTAAATAGTATACATAAACTCCAATACAGTCCCACGATCATGAGAACGATATCATCGCTCGTGCGTACGTACGGACTACCGTCTCCACGACGCGATGAGATTCATTCTCCACTTTAACCATTCATTAATTATTATAAAGTATATATAATAAGTAATCATGAAATATATGACATAATAATGATACTGGATTTATGTGTATATATATGTATGTCATCTACTTAATTCCGTTCAACTCAATAAGGAAACGAAAACAGCGTTCATGCGTACGTACGGCCTACCGTCTCCATGAACGGTGTATTTCTTTCCATTTACTGATTTTTTATATATATGTATATTCTGAATATATATATATATATAAATCATGTTTTATATTCTGGAATTAAGTAATCATGATCTAATTAATCATATGAATAATTACAAGTCAAAACATGGACGACAAATGAAACGATTTTACCCAAAACGCTTCTTTAACATGGAATTTACAAAAGAACGGGTAATATAAAGTCATGAGTGAACCATATATGATATCATAACAATTAATATGATTCTGGAATAAGTCAATGACATTATTTAAATCATTATACAGGAGGTTCGGACACTTACGAAGCAAATCGGACCAAAGGTAAGGGAAATATCACAGTCTCATTTTTATCTGAGATTGTTTATACTTTGGTATTTATTGGGGTGTATTTTATCAACCACATCCATGTTTCCTCAATATGTAATATTATTTCCATGCACCTAAAATTTTTTAAATCCAATTTTACCCTTCGGTGAGTTTTTTAGTAAAAGATATGAAAGTAATCTTTTCTCATTTTTCATACGAGGTACTTTTTGACTTTTCCGACAAAAGTACAAGAAGAATGTTTTTTTAACTTATACGACATGAATGTATTTTTTAAAACATTATTTCCAAGAAGCTTCCTTTACAAGTTTTCAAGTTTATTTTTAATCAACTTCTTTTAGTTATAATTTTATGAAATGTTAAGAAATGAAATGTGTTTTTGAAGTAGAAAGGATATTTTCCTCAAAAATGGAGTTCCAGTGTTTTATCAAAATTATTTTCCATCTAAGATAATAAAGGGTTATGTTTCTATCCCTATTATTACATGGATTTGATTATGTTGTGATGGAAATATTTTTATTCCTTTATCTTATATGAAATGTTTTATGATGTCATGTTGTTTAAGAATCCCATTTTTATTACATGGGTTATGCTATGATGTATGGTTTATGATTTTGTGGCACACATAAGAATGGTATCATTATGAGATGGGTGGGACCTATATCTCCCTCCAATTCATTGGGTAAAGATTTTATATCTCATGAGATAGAAATGTCTAGAACGGTAGGTTATACCGGTTCAGTGAAACAGGACTGAAACGAGGGTGACTCGGTTCAGAAAGGGACTTTGTCCACTAAGATAGTCTTGGAAACGAGTCTTGACTAACAAGAAATGATTCTATATGATTATGTGTGTATGCCACAATGTTTCATGTTTTATGTTATGATTATTGTGATTACATTTCACTGCCATGATTTATCCCATGTTATGAAATTATGCTCTCTTTTGCAGGTTAAGATTTTCAAAATGTTATGTTCTTATGATGTCATTTATATTTCTTTTTTTTACCCTTACTGAGCATTTGAGCTCACCCTTTTAAGTTTTATTTTCCCCAGGATATAAAGAAAGGTTTTAGGTATAAAAAAAAGGAAGATCTTTATGGGAGATGTTGAAGATCTTTCAACAGGATTAGAAGATTATATTCCGAGTTTCCAAAGACACTATACTATTACGATCCTTGTGTGTGTGTTTTTATTATGTACTAAGTATTCCGCAAATGTAATGTAATGTCATTGTACTTCAAGCTTAGGGTATCTACAGTTGCTATCAGAGGAAAGGTTTAGTCAACCTTTGGAAACTAGGATGCGAAAGCGTTAGTGAGATCCCTAGAGATATTTCTAAGGTATGTCTAGGGATGTCCCTATGAATAATTATACGTATAAGATACAGTCCTAGAACTACGGTAATGATCATATAATTTAACCTAAGAAGATAGATATTGAGGATACTCCCCTTTTATAATGTTGTTTTCCCTAACATGATTTTTTCCTCTCACACTATTCTTTTTGGGTTTTAGACGATGGCTGGAACCCGAAGGAACTGTGTTGATCAATGCAATGGACAATGAAATGATTGTCCTCCTGAACAAACAAATGTTATGGGAGATGGAGTGAAAAATCTTATTGCTATACTTACACAAGCTATGAATCATTCTGGACTTCCAAATGAGCAGAGAATGGAATAATATTTGATTGAGTCCTTCATCAGGCAACGTCCACCTTCTTTCAGTGGGACTTCTGATCCACTTGTTGCTGAACAATGGATCAGTACCACTGAAAAGATATTTTCAGTTCTTCAATGTTCTGAACATGATAAAGTCATCTTATCAGCATATCTTTTGGAAGGTGAAGCTGATCAATGGTGGAAGCTTATTAAGAATATGAGGCCAAGAGATGAAATTGAGTCCATGGAATGGGACGAGTTCAAGAACTTGTTTTTCAGTAACTAATTCCCTCTTATTCTTCGAACAAATATGGAAAAGGAGTTTCTTGAGCTGAAGAAGAAGGATGATGAATCTGTTGGTATATACGAAGCGAATTTTACAAGACTTGAAAGGTATGCATCTGGCATTATCATCCAACCTGAAAGTAAAGTTGATCGATTTTTCAGTGGCTTAAAACCAAGTCTTCGAAGGGAATTAGCTATAAGAGACTATAGTAGCTATGAATAAATTGTGCATTGTGCTATCAAGGTAGAAATGGAAGTTGGTGTTACATATCAGTCTCATGGTTTTGACAAGAAATGAAAGATGGAGTTCAAGGAGAAATCTCAAAATAATGGTGAAAAGAAGATGAATGTTTCCTTATGCACAAAGTGTGGAAAGAAGCATGGTGGAGATTGTCTTAAAGGGACTACAAAATGTTTTAAGTGTGGAAAAGAAGGTCATCGAGCAGCTGAGTGTCGAAGTAATAGAAAATGGGTTTCTAATGATGTGAATAAAGCAAACACTGCAGAGAACGCACCACCAACACATCAATGCTTCAAGTGCAAGGAAATGGGGAATTATGCTAATAAATTCCCTAATCCAAGGGTTAGTGATGATCGACATGAGCAACCGCTTAAGGAAAAGGACAAAGGGAAGTCACATGCGATCACTATTGGCGATGTTGAATATGACAACGATGTGGTGGAATGAATATGTTTTTATGTAATGGGATTCCAAAATAATGTTGTATCATAAAGTATTGGAATATTTATGTATTGGTGTAATGTGGTATTTAAGGTGATTGAGATATTTTTGGAAATAAGATGATATGCGCATAATGAAGGGAAAACGAGAAAATGAAATGTTTAACATTATTCATGAGATCATGATTGATATAAGGACTATGTGATATCATGGATTGAGTATATAGAATTTTGAGGATTTTCGTATTTGAAAAGTGTTAACTTTTAACTGCATTCAAGTTTTCACTATGGTTCAATGGGTATTCAAGAGAATACATGATTAAGGCCTTTGAATGTTTGGAATGTGACAAATAAGACATTTCTTATGATATATGGGGATCAACGATGGTATTAAATCTCTGGTAATCGTTTTCACTATATTATGAGAATGGACTGCAGAATTATGGATAAGCCTAAAGACTAGAATGGATTATGTTGGACATAAGTTAGTATTGTTTAAGGATATAATTTTTTTTCAATATTATTGATGGGGTGTTATAGAAATATAGTTTTAGAAAAAGGAAAACCTGTAGGACGGGCGACAGCCCATCGTGTCGGAGAAGGCTGTGGGAATCGAACCCACAACCGAAGTGTGACTGGCCTTTATTGCCTACCACTGACCTACAGGAAGTCCCTGTTTAGCAGAAATTAGTTTTATTATATTACGCAGTATGATATATGAAGTATAAGTCCATTTTAGAAACCCTATATGATGAATCTCACTATAGATAGACTTATGTATTTTTTGATAACTTTTCTAACCTTTTGTTTGAGATAGATGGAATGACCCATCATTCTATCACATGATCTGCTAACACACCATGAATGACAAATTCAACTTCATTTCTTTAAGATATGAAGTGGAAATTGTCCAAAAAACGACAAACGGTGAGACTATACCAAAATCACGAAAGTATTTCTTCTAATTCTAATTTCATCAACTTTAGGGAAATGATCTTGAAAACCAAAAATGTTTCCCTAGTGCTCTTTTATCTGATGAATCAGATGGTACCTTAGATCATCACAAACTTATGGATTTGTGATTGCTAGCTTTTCCATAGCCATGTTCTCTACCACTCTCCATCAGAACTTGATGGTTAGATTTTTCTTCCATATCCATATTTTCACCTATGTTATCCAACGTGGAAACCCTGTGATGAGTTAATTTGGGTAACCGTTACATTTCATACTTTAGTTTTTAAAAGCCATGTTTTGGTATTCCTTTTTTCAATGTGGGTTTCTGTTAAAGAAACTTTCGAATAGTAAACCATTTATAACCCCAACTAATTTCGTGGGTGAAATTCATTTTAAGGGGGGTAGAATGTAACACCCCGAGATTTTATGAAAAATATTCTTTTAATTTCATTAATGTATTGTTTTGTATTCTACACCAATATTACCTTGCGCTATACGCAACACCATATTAGCTTGCAGTATACGCAACACTATTCTTGGATCGTGTTACTCACAATTTTGATATTAGTTATTCTATGCAACATTGAGTATATATATATATATATTCAATGTATAAATGAAATATGGTTGGATTATGTTATATGAAACAACGAATGATTCTTTCACAACACGCAACCCTGACTTGGCCTGCATTACACGCAATCGCGACCTTCCTCGATAGCATGTGTTGTACGCAATACCAGGTTTTAATAAACAATGTTATATTATTATAATATTATCATGAACTAGCCGTTATGAATAGTATTAACTAAATTTTGAATTTTATAACATTATTATTCATCTTACACATTTCTAGAACATGGTATAAGAACAATATAAATTTTTCGGGTAAAATAAGTATTTTTCAAAAAATGTAGTTTTGCCGCCTTTTGATGGCGCACCCACTTTAAATCTAGTTTTTACACGTTTATAAGTTCAATTTAACAAGATAAAATTCTTCTTTGGAATCAAGAAATAAAAATTTACTTTGGATAAATTTTTCATATTATTCTGGTAACTTTCACATTTTAATTGTAAAAACACGCTATATTTTAATTTAAAACAACTTTTTTCATCGTAATATCTTATGCGGTTAAATTATAATATTTAATGGTTTTAAAGTATAAATAGAATATATTTTTACCATTTAATATAATTTATGTCATTATCATTGATTTTACCTTGAATTCGTAGGTTAAATCAATTCATTCTTTTGCAATGTTTTAAACAAAAACGCGTTCTTATTCGACAACGGGATTAATTTTAATTTAATTTCTGCAACTTCTATGTATTTAATTTTAAAAAATGGATTCCATATTTGGAATCAGTGGGTCCAAATTATGTTAATAGGAAACTTTTTATTTTTGGGAATTATGAATAGTAACTACGGTAAATGTTATTTACCATAGTTAAAGTTAATCGGGTAATTAAGGGTAAATATAATATTTTAAAATTACCCTAACAAATGTAAAAATCCTATTGGATGACTAAAAATCGACCCATATCACCTAAGGGTTGGATTAGATTCATTTAATTAAATTTTTTCAATGAAAATAATTTAATTATTATTAAAACCAAAGAATGTGACAACGTGTCACTTTCTTAAATCTTATAAATCTAATAATTTTAATCTAGTGATAAACTTCATGAAACTTCGAAAATGAATAGTCTCCAGAAATCTAATACAATTATCAACATCATAGGAATTTATTTAGAATTTTGAGATATTAAATAATTACCATTTATTATGACACAAATATGATGCAGTAATTGTCTTATTAATGAAATATTGACATAATTGATGTTATAAATGCCCAAATAAATGTAATTTGAGACTTTTTATGAAATAAACTAATTTTCTAGGTTAATATTACATGTTATTGTTGATTTAAGTAACTTGGTGTGAACTTATCATTCTATTATGAATTTCATAAAAATCATGTACCAAATAGTATCAAAATTGACATAAAATAGTATTTAAAACATATATTATATTATTAATTGTTATTTTATTCCTAAAAATCTAAGGTTCGGCCAAATGACTTAGAAAATATTATATATATTAATCATAAAAAACTTGGGGTTCTTTTGGCTTGATATAGTATGTTTATTAACCATATTGTGTAGGAAAACAAAAAGACACGGTAAAAGTTAAATTATTTAACTTAGAGTTAAATCTAATTGATATGGTTAAAATAATAACCTAAACTTTTCTAAATCCTATTGTATGATAGTATTTCGACCCATCCCCACCTTATCCTTGAAATAAATCAATTTTTATCTATTTAAACCCGAACTTGACTTTATAATAAAATAATATTTTTTGTTATTCCAAAGGTGCCCCTCTCCTCCTTTATAAAAGGGCACCTCCTCCCTCTCTTCCTCACACAACGTTGAGCCTTCATGCTCGGCCAACCCCTGAAAAATTCTCTTATCCACTTACCTAGAAACATATTATAGGTTCTTTTCTTCCTCAAAGACCAATTTTAGTGCCCTAAGATGAGTTCTCAAAGAGGCACTTCAAAGAAGAGGTAATTTCTGTTACCGATTCTCTCACCTTTATTTCTTCATCCACTTTTTCTTCTTAGGTTGTTTCATTATGAAGTAATAACATCAGTATCACTCATATACTGATATTTTATTATAATTATGAAACAATCCTATTTCACCATCTATCCATCCTACGGAAAACGAAATCACCGTGCGTGCGTACGTACGGAATACCGTCTCCACGCCGTGGTGAAATCTATTTTCCACCACCACCTTACTTGGATGGGTATAATGGTGTAAATAATAACTATATATTATTATTTTAAAGTGATATTTATTATGAAATAGTATACATACTCTCCAATACAGTCCCACGATCATGAGAATGATATCATCGCTCGTGCGTACGTACGGACTACCGTCTCCACGACGCGATGAGATTCATTCTCCACTTTAACCATTCATTAATTATTATAAACTATATATAATAAGTAATCATGAAATATATGACATAATAATGATACTGGATTTATGTGTATATATATGTATGTCATCTACTTAATTCCGTTCAAATCAATAAGGAAATGAAAACAGCGTTCATGCTTACGTACGGGCTACCGTCTCCATGAACGGTGTGTTTCTTTCCATTTACTGATTTATTATATATATGTATATTCTGAATATATATATAGATCATGTTTTATATTCTGGAATTAAGTAATAATGATCTAAGTAATCATATGAATAATTACAAGTCAAAACATGGATGACAAATGAAACGATTTTACCCAAAACGCTTCCTTATCATGGAATTTACAAAACAACGGGTAATATAAAGTCATAAGTGAACCATATATGATATCATAACAATGAATATGATTCTTGAATAATTCAATGACATTATTTAAATAATTATACAGGAGGTTCGGACACTTACGAAGAAAATCGGACTAAAGGTAAGGGAAATATCACAATCTCATTTTTATCCGAGATTGTTTATACTTTGGTATTTACTGGGGTGTATTTTATCAACCACATCCATGTTTCATCAATATTCAATATTATTTCCATCCACCTACAATTTTCTAAATCCAATTTTACCCTTCGGTGAGTTTTTTAGTAAATGATATGAAAGGAATCCTTTTTCATTTTTCATACGAGGTACTTTTTGACTTTTCCGACAAAAGTACGAGAAGAATGTTTTTTTTAACTTATACGGCATGAATGTATTTTTTAAAACAATATTTCCAAGAATCTTACTTTACAAGTTTTCAAGTTTATTTTTAATCAACTTCTTTTAGTTATAATTTTATGACATGTTAAGAAATAAAATGTTTTTTTGAAGTAGAAAGTATATTTTCCTCAAGAATGGAGTTCAAGTGTTTTAACAAAATTATTTTCCATCTAAGATAACAAAAGGTTCTGTTTATATCCATATTATTACATGGATTTGATTATGTTGCGGTGGAAATATTTTTATTCCTTTATCTTATATGAAATGTTTTTTGATGTCATGTTGTTTAAGAATCCCATTTTTATTACATGGGTTATGCTATGATGTATGGTTTAGGATTTTGTGGCACACATAAGAATGGTATCATTATGAGATGGGTGGGACCTATATCTCCCTCCAATTCATTGGGTAAAGATTTTATATCTCATGAGATAGACATTTCTGGAACGGTGGGTTATACCGATTCAGTGAAATAGGACTGAAATGAGGGTGACTCGGTTTAGAAAGGGAATCTGTCCACTAAGATAGTCTTGGTAATGAGTCTTGGCTAACAAGAAATGATTCTTTATGATTATGTGTGTATGCCATAATGTTTCATGTTTTTTCGTTATGATTATTGTGATTACATTTCACTGCCATGATTTATCCCAAGTTATGAATTTATGCTCTCTTTTGCAGGTTACGATTTTCAAAATGTTATGTTCTTATGATGTGATTGATATTTCTTTTGTTTACCGTTACTGAGCATTTTATCTCAACCTATTAAGTTTTCTTTTCCACAGTATATAAAGAAAGGATTTAGGTATAAAAAAAAGGAAGATCATTATGGGAGATGTTGAAGATCTTTCAACATGATTAGAAGATTTTATTCCGAGTTTCCAAAGACACTAAACTATTACGATCCTTGTGTGTGTGTTTTTGTTATGTACTAAGTATTCCGCAAATGTAATGTAATGTCAATGTACGTCAAGATTCGGGTCTCTACATTATGTTCCACATTTATAAAGGTAGGATCTTCTAAATATTATTCATATTCCACTAAATTGGTGGATTTTTTTCCTTGGATTGAGAAGGTTAAAGCGGTTTTGATTTTTCTAACACGAATCCTAGATGATGATGTCACATTATATCATCATCCCAATCACACCAATATTGAACTAGACCTTTTTTATCTCACAGATTAATTTCAACATATCTATCATTATCGTCACTCAATACTTCCTCATAGAATTAAATGATTTGATCCATGAAATGGGTTGGTTGTGGATGTTCGTCATGTCTTCCATCAATTTCATAGAATTCCTTAGCAAAAAAATAAAAGTCTTAGGTAACATCATATAGTTTACTTTTAGGATACTCTATAAGTTCATAAACATACTCAAATGCCCTATAATAATTTCTCATCAATTGTTTTAGTATTTCCATAAGTTAGTATAACGAAGAATTGTTATAATATAATTTTTGGTGTTTCCTCTAATATGAGTAATCATCACATGCATAACAATACTAATTTAAAAATATAATAGGAAAAAATACATTACTACTATATTTTTATTGTTTAAAAAATAAAAACCATTCACAATGTGAAAAGAAAATACAAAACATTGTGGATCCCTTAAAATAATTATATTATTTCAAAAAAAACAAACCATGTGGTATGAACAAAATGTAATTTTCTTATTTTTTGAGATCATCAGAATGGATATCTATGGCCTTCTAATTTAAGTATCATCATATATTATTCACATAATTATTATTTTTAACATAAAAAAATTATTATTATTTCTTATTATTATAAAAAATAATTAAATGTGAAATGAAGAAAATACATAAAATGTTATTTAACATTAAATAAAAGATAAAATATTGGTTTGAAGAAAATTAAATTTCCTATCACCATTATAATTGGATTCGTTTATTATTTATTTGTTCTGAAATATTTAATTTCAATAAATTCTAATTGAAAACAATATTTTACCTCATCCTGTAATGAAGGATGATGACAACTATAAATTAAATTGATTTCATCTTCTAGGACCTACATCAATCGTATGACATTTAAACCATTTAATATATCAAAATAATAATATGATGAACTTGGGTTCAATGAAAGGAAGGATATATATTTTAATAAAATAATAGATGTGAAGTAGAGATCTATGTCACTGTATAAAATCACAATAATTGTGCACATCACATAAACACATTATAAACAATCTTAAATTATATAGATATTTAAAATAAAAATCTTAAGATGCATGTACTCTCAAAATGATAATACTATGTTTTGTCACTCAATGATTAGTTAATTAGGGTATATTAGAATAATGGAGAATAAATAGAGAATATTAAAGAGGGAATGAACAAAAAAATAGTGGAAGAAAATAGATGATCACACTACTATTTGAAATATACTGATTCAATTAAAAATTAATTACAACTAAACAACAATAATAAATAAATATAATAGAAATAATAATATACAACCCATACTATGATCCTTCTCATCATATTTCATTATTATATTTATAGAGGGAGGAGTGCATTTTTTATCATTTTATTACTCCAGTATCATTCATATCTTCATAGCTTATCATTCTTTCCATTTATTATATCCAAAAAGGATCATTATTTTATATGATGGATTATAATCACAATATATATTATGTTTAAATGAATTATATATACACATTATGTATAAAATCCTCATATCAAACCATTTTAATATTTTGTTTTCTAAATTTATTTTACATGCGTGTTATGGTTATTTTATATTGATGCCAATCCCCATTTCTAAGTGATTTTTAGATGTTTCTCCAACCAATATGAAAAATCACATAGAAACTTTGAACAAATCACCACATGGATGATTATTTCTTAGCTTCATATAGTAATTTCATGTCATCCTCACATATCTGGATATTCATTGGTTCGTGTATACATTTTTAATTACTCTCCAAGATGTCACACTATTAATGTTTATAATGTATGATATTTTCTCCACTATCCACGTATTTTAATACCTAACATTTTGTGTTTCTAATTTCCCATCACATTCATGTCTCTAGTTCTGAAACAATTAAAATTGTATCTACTTTTGGTATTATTTTATCCTTTACTATAGAGAATTCCACTAAGAAAATTCATTCTTCCTTCATTGTGACTTCACCAAAACAATGATAGAAATGAATAACTTTATCCTAATTCCACCCAGAATACATTGTGCCCAAATGAAATTTATCATAAAAATTTGTGGAACATCATTAATTTCATATGTGTCTTTCTATTAAAATCATGCCCCTTAAGTGATCCATGGTGGATCAAAGATAATATTGTGTTTCTTATCTCATGTTCATGATTTTCAGTGGTGTACAACGATATATCAATTGATTTTAGATATTAGTAAGAGTAATTAAGCTAAAAATATGTGATTTATGATATGTATAAGGTGTGGGGATTAGAAGCGTAGATGAACGTCTAAAAAAATATTTTAAGTTGAAATGTTCTACTAGAATATCATAAAAACCACAAAATCAAATTACAACATTTTAATACCTTATAAACTATATTAATTTAATAATTAAAAACCCTATATTTTAATACAATAGTTAAATTCATGCTCAATTAATTAAAATCCATTCATAATCAACAATAATGTACATAAAAATATGTTTGAAAACTCGGCGTGTTAAGCATGAAAGAGTGCTTCATGCAGTGTAAAAAATAGAAACAATATTTCTACCACAAACATTTCATGATGATTATTCTTTTCAGGGAGAAAATACTTAAATGAGGTGATAATTTAAAAAATTTAGTCTTATTTGAGTTTTTATGTTGAATATGTCTATGTATATATGTATATTTTTCCTCGATGTTATTGTATTTTTAGGGTGTCTTAGGATCCTGAAATTTATATATTAAAAATACATAGTTATTTTATATGATACGAGTGAATCATTTTTGAGTTTATGGTTATTTATTTTTTGGGACATCATATAGGAAAGCATAGACCATAGATGATTATAGAATTTGGGTTTTACCATACCTGAGATAAAATGTTTCCTGATGTCAAAAAAATTTTAGATGCTACTCCTTGGCAGTTCTGTTAAAAATATTAATTAAAATTTATTATTTTATTTTTTGAAGATCATTCATATAAAAAATATACATCTATAAAAAGTATTAATATTTGGCCACATAACATAGGTATAATTAAGAGTGTCCATGGATTCCCTTTATTGTAAGAATGTATATGTGGATGACGAGAGATCGAATTTATATAAGACTAGTTGGATATGGTGACTGCAAAAACAATAGTACTTAATCATCACAAGAAAACATGTTAATAATGAATTATTGATCCTTATTCAAGGAATATTATTATTATTTTCATATCCAACCTTCTGGATGAAATTGTTAATGAATGGATTTTATCTCAATTATTTTTATTATTGATTCCATGTTCTTCTCATGAGCCTTCAATATGTTTTTAATTTTTTAAATTTTTTATTCTTGATTTCCAATTATCAAACCTCATAAATCCCTTAAATTTAATCATTGGATGATAATTATTTTATAGTCATAGAAGCATGATTATAATTTTATTCTCACTGTAATATTCTTAATTTTCTTTCCTATGAACCCATGTGTCGTCAATTTTGTTCATTGAGACAAATTCAATCATGACTGAATCCCATGATTAGTGATGATGATGTAAATGACTAATGTATTATATATATAGGGATAAATAATTTTTTTATAATAGTTTTATGATACAAATTGGTGTTTTTACACCTTAAATGATTATATTTTCTATGACTGTATCCGAAAGATTGATTAGATTCTAATTTCATCCATTGGATGCTCCAGATCGACAAGTGTAAGTGTATTCCATCAATCACGGTGGTGTAATAGATAGATTTTATGGTGGTTGAATCAGATCTAGAACCAAAATATGAAACAAAATTTCTTGTGGGAAACCCCAATAAAATATTTTTACTATTAAGAAAACACTCCATTTAGTCTCCTAGTTGTGGTGGTTAGCATTTTGGGTGAGGAAAAATATCACATGACATGTAGAGCCACTACACTCAGTGTGACTATACACCAGAAATCTGGATTATTCTCATAGACTACATGATATGAGATTATATCATTTTTATAGGTTTTTAGGCACAACCTAATCCCAAGGAATGACTATGTATACAACCAGGTACACAATCATGAACGATGTACACAATAATGATCAGACATACATTCCATGACCATATTTAAATAGGCATGATCAGAAGCACAAGGGAAGGCCCTGGGTAGATGAGATACATTCAATAAAAAATATACATGTTATTTATTACATCATGGCTTCACAATCCATTAACAGAAGATATGTTTACCAGATCATTATGCTAGGTCACATAGTGTGTGGACTGATATACACTCCTTGTACTTATCCTAGTAATTTCATCTCCTCATATACCTCTCTTTGGTAAGTAATTTTTTTCTCCTGAGTAGCCAATCTTGATATTTATTCCACATATAACCTTATGGTGGTCTTAATGTTGTCTTATGAGATAAGACACAAATTATTTTACATATGATTATTCCTTAGACAATGCTCATAAATAGTAGTAATCAGGAAGGAATATCAAGGATATTCTATGGTTTTTTCTCCCATGTAGTAAGCAGATGTGGGACCCCAACACTCTTTCTAATAAATTTAGATGTTACTCCCCTACAAAGGGTGTGTTTTCTCATTCAACAGCATGACACTCCCATCTCTTCATGATCCAAAAAGGTTCATGTCCTATATGGGATTGAGTAGTCCCTTGGATATTTGGTCAAGTAGAGAGGATTGTTCCCATCCACAAGGATTCGAGTAGGGTTATGTAGGATTCTGGGCAACAAAGGTAGATTTTTGGAGATCCATAATGAATAATCATCTTTAGCATAGTTGTGAATATAGATATCCATATTTTCCCTCATATAAAATTCTTATTGATCATTTTTATATAGTTGGTTATCATATCCCTTTAGTTGATGGTAGAGATAACCCTTATTCTATCATTATTTTTCATCCTTTTAGTTTTATGGGTTACCATACTTGGTATGTATATTCACTCCCAAACATAGTATTTTCCCAAACATTTCAAAACTGGTGAAATTAAAAGAAATATCAGAAGAGGCTTTAGATTATCCTAGTGATAAATCGATGCATTAAATGAGTATGTTTGTTATGAAATGGACATCCTGAAGCGATATCTCTCATATTTCCATAAATATAGTTTTTTCATGTTGCAAATAATTTCTAATTGGCTATTAATTTTTTCCTTTTCATTTTGTATTATAGTCTTGTTCAATGTTATATTTTCATTCAGGTAATTTCATGCATGTTTACACTCAATATGTTATTTTCATTTATATTCTACTTCATTATTTCATGGAGTTTTTTGGTTGCATATTTACACATAAATTACACTAAGTCCTTCCATGGTATGTCACTCATCCTCAGATCCAGTCTCCATCCCACATCAAATTAGTGGTGTTCATGGGTTCGTGGAAGCTCAACCTTCCTCCAGTTAGGTAGGGCCTAGTGTGTGTAATAGTTACATTAAAACATTGTATGTAAAACCCACTTCAACATTTTTGATGGTATAGTATCATCCATTATCAATGGGATTTAGAGGTTTATGCCTTTGGTTATCTTATAAAACACATTTAGTAGTTCATTAATTATCATTGGGTATTTTTCCTTGCAGTGGAAACATTATGTAGTTGGTAGAGTGTTATTGGGTGAATTCTATTATTCCATAACATTATGGGATTTTTCATTTCTCCATTTTCCAACTAGAATCTATTCCGGATAACAACTAAATGATTTCCTTAACCCCATTCAAAATTTATATTGGATTCTTAATATCTCTATTTTTGAATGTGATATATTTGAATTTATTTCCACTATGATATTTCTCCATCATTCACTTAGAGTGAAAATCCTCTCTCCAATCCCTATATCATGAACCTTGATACTCATGAGGCAAACCAAAATCGATTCTAATTTTTAAGGAACATCAAACATTTATTTCATTCTATACAATGTCTCAAATACCTAAAAAAAATATATATTGATTTATACAACTATTGAAGTGTTTAGGATTTCTTATTTGGTAAATGAAAATTTCATTAGTTTATCATAGAAATTTTTTGATAGTTTCCTCATCTTCCTAGTTTGCCTTTTCAAAATATTTCATGAATTTATGAAACTCCATCTTCATTTTATAAAAGAGAGTGGGAGGAAAATATTTATGGAAATATATTTTCTATAATTAATTTCACTACATCGCCTCAGTCTCATCATAAGTATTTAACCATTTTATCTACATAAACCGTTTATTTTCATCTTACCCCATAGATTCGATAGAATTTTAGACATGATACTATACTATATTAAGGATAATTTTATGTTATATTCTAACCCAGGATATAATAGTTTAATGTCTTAGTAAGACTAATTACATTATTAGAAAACATGGTAGAGAAATAAAAATAATCATTAATAATCCCTAATGAGTTCGTAACTCCCTTTGTGTTCTTACATGTTCACAGGATAACCTGGGGAAATACAAAAACTCAAGGGATGCACTAAAAATCCCAGTATGGGAATAATTATGGGTATATATCATATCACATATGTTACAATGCATTAAAATATTTCATAAATTTACTGGATCAAGAAAAAACATAAAAACCCAAAATAGATTGAACATTGAATCATATGATCAAAAACATATATAAATTTTTCTGCGACACATAAAGTGAAATAAATGTGACTTAATGATAACTATAATGACATTATCACATGGTAGAAATAGACACATAATGGATTAGGTTTACTACCTAATGAAATACATAACATCTCATGAGAATAAACAGTTACCATTTCATTCGATCACTATATGGGTGCATCAATAAATAAATGTTCATTTTTATGTGTTCCACCTAATGAATCAATAATAATGAATAAATATAAGGGTTCCCATGAAATCAAATGGGCATAATATTCATGTCATAAGTAAAAAACAACACTGTGTATTCTAATAGTATCTATTGAACAAGGGATTATATAATTTCTAGAAAATAATAAAATAATATTATATATAGATAATTAATATTTATTTCACTGATGAGAATAATGGAAAACAAATTTTCTTGATATAATAGAAAAGAGCCATGATAGTGTAGTTTACTGGACTATATTAAAGGGTCTTTATGACGGATGAAGTAATAAATATTTATATAATACTATTAATGAAATAATATATAATTTATGGATAAAATGATATAATATAATTAAATATATGAGGATAAATAATGTTTGTTCATGTGCCTAAAATGGTATTCAATTGAGAGGTTTCCTTTAATTGATAATTCTTAATGAGCTAAATTGAGGAGGGAATTATTTTGACCATTTATATCCACATAAAAAATAAATTAATTGAGATAGATTCATATGAATAGAAGTAATACAAAAAATATATGAGATTTCAAAATAATAATATTAATTTTATATGGTAGATTAATGAGAGATAATGTGTATTAGAAGGAAAAATGTATAGGTTCGAGGATATAACTTTCTTATGTATGAATGTGTTCCTCACATGCACTTATTTCCCAGGATACCAAAATTACATTCTTTATTATATAATTAATAACCATATCTTTATGTATTGTAATTATTATAACTTTATTTTGTTCATTTATAGTCATAAAAATGATTTAAAATGTTCAATTTTTTCATTTCATAAGTATTTGTTTCATCCATTCATTGTTGTATTTCATGTATATAATTATAGTTCTTCCTGTAAAATGGTAATAATTCTCAATAAGTGAAATAATTTGGTATTAATTCACTTCAAAATTTATAAATGTTCTCATATATATATATATATATATATATATATATTATGGGGGAGGATAATTAATTTGATAAAACGTTAATGATAAATGTTTTGATTATTTGGGCAGTTTTCCCGAAAATCACGAAGTAATTAAATTTTATTGAATAATATATAAAAAACTTATTTCAATTAGATGAATCATATTATTAAAAAAATTATTTTTCTTCAACCATAATAATTTTTTCAAAACCTTCCTGTGAAGTGGTACTTGAAAATGAAAACACATCGTCCATGATGATGGTGAACTGACATTTCTGGGAGAATGTTTTCATTCTAAAAAAAGGGGAATAGATGAGATTGGATGATTGATATTACATTAACCCAATAAAATTACCTCAATTATTTTATACTAAAATAATAATTATTGTTTATAAATGGAATGTTAGTAGAGGATATGAAAATAATAGAAATTTAAATCGATGGATTGATGAATTTACCTCTTGAATTTCATCAAGTTGAGAACCTCCTTAAGGCACGTGGATGTTGACTTTGGGTAATAACAAAAACTCTAGAACGTGAGAAAGATTATTAAAAATGGAAATGGGCCTAATATAATCATGTTAAAAGGATTGTATTGTATGAGGAGAAGGGTAGGTATGTTTTGGGGGGAAAGATGAGTATTTTTCATTTGTATATTCATTAGTTTATTATATAGGACCAATAAAATCAATAGTGTTGACTACCATAAATAAATTCTATAAATACTGAATGATTGATTAAGATATGTGGTTATCACATTATACACAGATAATACATGACAAAAAAATTCTCATTTTACCCTATAAAATTAATATTGTAAAATAATGTATTCCACTATTCATAAATATTCAACTATTTTAGAATATTCCCAAAAATTGACTGTAAGAATTTTTAAACATGTATATTTCATAAATTCACTCAATTTTATGTAAATTAAATTCTAATTATGAGAAATTAATTTTTGAATGAAATCATTATTTATTCAAGACATATGATTTAAATATTATAATCGATTTTATGACCCATTAAAAAATTAATTAAGGTCTCATAATATATATATTATTATTATAATTAAAAATAATATTAATTTAGGAATCTAATATTGGGGAATAATTTTTTTATTCCTTATACTTATTATATAATATTAAATTAAGATTAATATTCCCTAAAAAATATATATTGATAATTTTTATTTTGAAAAATATTTAATTACATATAGAATTATACATATTTATATACATATTTATTTATATGATATATAAATTTAATTGAATAATTTCATAGGTGAAATTATTATTCTTATGACAAGATTTTTATTCATAAGAGTCAAATTACTATTCTAATGGCATTATTACAATTACATCACTATGGGATCATAAATTCAATAAATACTTTTTGTTACATTCTTTTGGAATTAAAACATATTTTCATTTAAAGATATTTATTTTAATTTTCTATTTTAATATTATATTATTGACCATATAGTTTATTTATACGTCTTTGTTATGATGATTGATCATTCTAGTGGATCAAAAATATCAAAATATTCTCATTCATATTATTTAAATTTATTTTTATTCATAAATTTTATTATTTGACATTCCTATTGGTTACTTTTTTGAATAATGTATATTAAATAATTTGGGTTCTCTAATGGATGTATGAGATTTATGTTATAGTTATAAGAAGGGATGTTTTATTGCTAAAATTATTAGATGATTGATTTATTTCCACAAATAAAATTTCAACAGTTCAATTTCATTTTTCATTCTGAGGTTAAAACCTATATGGGTACATATCTGTAATCACATTTTCTTGTTCCCATGTTGAGTCTATGTACTTATTTATTCGTCGTATAACATATACTAGGTCAGTAGACTTGTTATATCGAAACATTTCTCTAGGGTCTGAAATCACTATTATGTTCTTCTCATAACAGAGGCCTTCTTGCAGCGGTACCACCTCTTTGTTCAGTTCATATGATAGAATTAATATATCCATTCTCATGTGGGATGCATGGAAACATCATGTAAATGAGAATTTTTTTGTGATTTGTAGTTGATATTCTACAAATACAACAAGATCAAGAATCTTAAAGGGGCTAATTTACATAAAAATTAGTAGTAACTTCTTTACAAATATCATAAACCTCAAATAAAGAGATATGTTTTGGATTAGCATATCACCAACATAAAAATATAAGTCCTTTTAACTATTATATTAATATCTCGTGTATTGAATTTGGGGAGACTATATATATTTTTGGATGGTCTAGCACTTTTCTATAAGTTACATGAACATTTTAGGTCATAACATCTCAGGTTCTCTACATTCTCCCAAAATATATGTGTTCTTTATTTCTTCCCATAAAGGGATTCATATAGATATAATTGGATACATGGGTGGAATATATTTCTGTAACAGAACTCGACCAGTGAGATATATAGATCACATCCCTCATTAATTTTCATTGATCATGATATCTATATGACTTCCAGTGTCCAACCAGACCTCTCAAATTGGCCTTTGGTTTGTGGTGATAAGAATTAATAAAATATTACTCATTTTTTTAAATAATTTTAGAGATATTTCCACAATTTGGAGGTATATATAATATCATGATAATATATAATTAATATTGGTACCCTATTAAGCACAATAACTTATATGATGTTTTATTATGAATACTGCAAGGGGACTGCATGAGTATGAAATAAGGAATTATCTTACTGTTATTTTCATATATATGGAGAATCTCCAATGGAAAATTTTTGCTCCACATAATGTCATGGTTGATTATATTATTGGATAGACCATCAGCCAACTTGTTATCTTCTTGGTAGGCGTCTGTGGAAATGTATCTGAGATCAAGGAGCGAGATAAGATAGTTCATCTAACGTGCTGTAAGAGGCCAAGGATGGTGCACCACACCATTCTAAATATCTCGGATAACAGTAGTGGAACCACTTTCAATACAAATGTTGTTATAACCACATATCGTAACAAAAAGGACTGCTTGAATCGCAACTATCATATTAGCCTCTAGAGAAGACAAAATCCAACAACTACTAACGAAGAAGCCATGACAGATCCCAAGAGAGTCCCTAATGATGGCCCCAGAGCCAGAAGGACCTGGGATTCATTTAAAAGTTCCATCAACGTTGATTTTGATAGAACCAGGAATCAAGGCTTACCAGAACACTTCGAATGTGATTTTTGGTTGCTTGTAAATCCCATTGATTCTAAGCCAGAGAAGGATCATAAAGTCACCAACTAAGTTATTTCATTTGGCTTTCTGAAGATCATTGGCATCCCTAATGGAAATAAGATTTCTCTTCAGACCTGCATTAAGATTGAATTAGTAGTTTTTATGGATAACGGAATTTTTGTCATACTATAAAACGTGGAGCATCTCTGCAACATCAGATAATAAATGGGTTTTGATTTGTGCTAAAGAAACAAGCTCCTCACAACATTTTAGCCGATAGCTAATAGAGTCAGCAAGAAACCATCTGCAGTCAAAGATGTTAGTAATATAATTCAAAGTATAGTGGTCGTGGAATAAGAAAAAAATAAATTATTAATATCATCCATATGTTGAAGACATAGGGGGAATCTAGAGAATAGCTGAACACTAAAGGATTAAGGAAAAACATCGGTAGGAATACGATTTTGAGAAACATTCCAAATAAGATTAAATATTTAAGGTCTTATCCAAGGTTTATTAAAATTCTTCATCCATGATAATTTAGCTTCAGTGGAAGTAAACATATGATTGTAATAAATTATAGAATCCAGAATACCATTATGGTCTAGTTCCCAATTATGAAAGTATTCATCAATGTTGAAGGGACACTCATCAACAACTTGCTTGATGTGATCAGGGATATCTAAGTTATCAGTATGCATCAATTCCTTAATGGAGAAATTTATTTTATCCATGGAGGAATTTGAATGAAGCATTGAAATAAGGTTGGGGCCAATAAAGTTATCATGGTATAATTTTATGGTGGATTCAGAGCTAACCATCCATATGTCATTGATCATGATATTGTCAAAGGTAGTCCTAATGGACGTCAAGAGGAATGAATTGTCATAACTCCATCATCTCTTTTTATTTATTTTTTCCTAGAAATGAATCGTGAGGAAGATAATTGAGTTAGATATATTGTTTATCAAGTTCCATGTGAGTCTGACTTGGAGGGCTCTATTAATAAGCATCAGGTTTGGGATGTCAAACCCTCTATTTCCCTAAAGGTTTGCAGTAGGTAGACCAGGGAACAATAACAAGATTCCATTCAAGTATACTACCAGTCCAACCAATTTTTTTAATTTAGGAATTGATTATTTTTAATGATACTTAGGGGCCATATATAGATCATCAATGATTAAGCCATTTTGGAAACAATATACGATTTCACAAGGCTGATTCTACCAACCATTGAGAGTGAATTTTCTTTTCAATGATGAATGTTGGTTGATTATTTGGTCTGATTTTTCATTAAGGTTCATAGAATTAGTCCTACAACAAAAAATGGGAACTCCCATGTAAATAAAAGGAAAATTCCTATCTTTTAATCCAAGACTCTAAATGATGTAGATTTTTCTAGAGGTGGGGAAATTTTTCCCAAAGAAAGTATACGATTTTTTCAAACTAATGGACCCCCCTGGGATTTCTTCATAGTGAGTTATGGAAGATTTGAGGTTTATGATATTACATTTTCCTCCATTAAGGAATGTGATTAAATAATCATCATAAAGTAGATGAATCAGAACATTGAAGTAGCGGGCATCCTGAATTGATTTGATTTTACTTTTCTGAACAAGATTAAGTGATAAGTCTACTAAGGTAGTATTTCACAATGGAAAAAAGGGTAGAAGAGAGGGTATAACCTTTTTAGACTCCCATTGAGAATTTAACATATTCTATGGGTGATCTCTTGATAAGAATAGAGATGGAGGACGAAATAAAAAGTGAGATGATCAGGCTAATGAAAACCACATTGGAACAAAAACCTCAGAGCACTTTGAAAATGAAACTCCAGTCAGTAGTGTCAAAATATTTCCTACTATCAATGTTAATAGAAATTTTTACACCTCTAAATGCTTTATTAAGAGAGTTAGTGGATTTTTAAGCGTGACAAATGCAGTCTTGAATAGACATACCTCTGATGAAACCACATTGGTTCAAAGAGAAAATTTTGTAACTTAGAGAGGGAAGCATGTTTGCAAGGATCATGGTAATGATTTTATATAGGGAGTTGATAAGAGAAATAGGCCAGATCAAATGGATTTCAGATGAATTGGCCACCATAGAAATTTAGGCAAGGAATTGATCATTGAGGCCATAAGGAAACACACCATTTGAGAAAAAAATCATTAAAATCTTAAAAACCCCCATATGGAATACCGGCGTGTGGTGCTAGAAGATTCCATTGTTTAAACCATCAGGCCCTAGAGCACTATCAGGGTTGAGGCTAAAGACTTTCCCTTTTATGTCATGATTGAGGGGAGTTCTCAAGAGAAAAATGTTATCGTCTTCATTGATTAATGTCGGATTGATCCCAGGAAAGAGATCTTTGTTTATACATGATCGATTGAAGATACTGTCAAAATAAGAGACCACATGATTTGCAATGGTAACCTCAGTATCATACAGGATGTCATTGTCCTTTAGAAAGGACAGGGGGCGACAGACATTCCTAACCCTTTACAGGGCATTATAGAATATGGTGTTTCAATCACCATCATAGAGTCATTTAGTTTGGAAAGCTTGTTAACGAATGTTTTTTTAGAGCCAAAAGAGAGTTGAGCTTCATAGTAATGATGACCTCATTTTTAATGTTAGAGGAGAAGTTAAAATGGGTGTCATTATTTTGATTTTGATTTAGGTAATTATCAATAGTGGTTATAACCTTATCAATTTTTTTTTGATTTAGCATTGCACCAACCATTGAGAAAATGTTTGAGATTCTGGAGCATTGTTATACATGAAAAAGAATTTATATGACAGTTCATAGAAATCCAGAAAACTTTTTATAAGATTATATCTTTCTAAATCCTATAACAAATCATTTTGAAAATTTAAAGGAATAATGGGATTGATATTTTCAGAGTGGAAACTAACTATAATATTTTGGAGATCCGAGTTTATATTAT
This sequence comes from Viscum album, assembly GCA_963277665.1. Lineage (NCBI taxonomy): Eukaryota > Viridiplantae > Streptophyta > Magnoliopsida > Santalales > Viscaceae > Viscum > Viscum album. Next base: position 1,920,043,638 of record OY728145.1, on the reverse strand, counting down.
TCATGGTAATGATTGAGATGGTGTCTCGGACATCCAGAGCAGGGACATTCACTAGTGCCCTATCAAGATTACTAGAAACCACCCTATTTTAATTTATTCTATACCATGTGAATTTGGAACCAGTAAGTTTGATTTATACTAGGTTACAGTCTATTATTGAGGCTTGGAAGTCCCTAGAATAAATGAGGTAATGGGAAGGTCCATGTTTTTCAATGGGAGAAAGGATATCCTTAAAGTCTCCAATCACCAACCAAGGGTCTTTAACGAAGTTAGGTAAGATAAATAGGTTATTCCAAATATTCCTAAGATCAAGGACTATATTATTAGCATAAACCAGAGTGAAATATATATAAAGACTATTAATAATAAAATATCAATTGAACATCCGATCTGAAAAATTTTGAACCTTACCATAATTCAGAGAATTATGATAGAAGATAAAGATAGATCATACTGCACTACTATTATTTAAAGAACCTATAAAATTGATACCAGATGCATAAAAGTGCATAAATTTCAAATAGAAATTATATTTGGGTTTAGCAGGAGCAAAAAAAAATTTTTTTATGCAACAAAAGAGTACTTTTAAGCACATAAATTGTGTCAGAGTTAGCTATATCCTGAATACTCTAAATGATAACACCCATTATGGCTTGTGATTTAATGAGGGGATCCTTTTTTATTCTTAGATCCACTTGAGCTTTAGTACCTCTTTGATATTATAATATTAAAAGAAGAGTCCACTATGGTTTTTACAACCTGCTTACTCAAGGGAGAATCATGAAAAGTGTTAGAAGCATCAGAGTTAACTGTTTCCTTTATTCAATTAGCTGATTTGGGACCTCTATCAGAGGACCTAGAGTCTCCAACTTGGTCAATAGATGGGATTGGATTCTAAGGTACAGTAGATAGAACATGAGAGGAAAGCATTTATATTATACCAATAGGTTGTGTTGTTTGTTCCATATCATTTGGATCAGATGCCTTAACATTCAGAGAAGATTTTGGAGATACCATGCATATAACAGAATAAGAGTGTTTTCATTCATCAATATTATGATATAATAATGTAACTGAGTTACCCCAAAAAAACATACCGATAGAGGTATCCTGGGTATATCGAAAGCCATGGTCTTCTGCCAGAGCAACCACAACTAGATCTTTTTCCACATCTGGGATGGCATGAGTTTCAACTAAAATATCAACATATGGATAAGCTTGTTGCATGATCATATCCACCCTTAGATAATCATTGGAGGACCCAATTTTCCTCGACACTAAGGGTTAATTTTTCTTAGGAACTAGATGGGTTGTAGCATCCTTCGATGGAATGATCAGAAGAGAGTCGAAGACCACAAACACCATCTTTTGAACATCATCCTGAATTGAGATATCAATTTCAGTGTTCTACTCCTCACCAATATATTCTACACAGGTTATCTCAGAGCCCTCTCCTAGAAGACCAACCCTCTTGACCCAAACATCCGAGTGCTTCATATGAGGAGCAAGAATCGGTGGAGCCGTGGATTTATTTTTCGTCTTGCGTTTCATCACCGTCCACACATCTTATGATGATTGAGAAACCTGGCTTTTCACTACTCGAAATTTCAGAAGGGAATCTCTGATTATCTTTCACTACTCAAAGAATGGCATCATTAATTCACATTGAACTCTAATATTAGTTTTAAATCATTTGTAGTTAATGGAATGAATTTTGGGAGTTTGGAGGAGATATCAACTTTGACCGTAACCCTTGCATTGAGACCATATCTGCATTGAAAGTGCATTGATCAATTTTAAGTGGCTTACCTACACCGGAGGGGATGTCATTGAGGATTTTTGGAAGCCAAAATTAGCATCTGAGCCCATGTGTACACACCTAGATTTGCACCATAATGTTTCATGAGGTGTTTTGTTTGAAGGCTTAGTCCCAGTCGAAGATGGGAAGAAATCTAGGACAGAGTTTCAGATTTCTTAGCCTTCATACCCGATCAAGATCCTCAAGAGTCTTTAGATGAATATGAATATAACCATGGAAAATTGGAACTAGTTTTTAGTCGAGAACCCCCAGATGTGTGCTAACCTTGTATTATTTTCCGGGTTGGACCAGGGTTTGACGCCTTTAATATATGATATACGACACAAGACTGAAACTTTTCACAGCTGCGACCATTATTGAAGGGCATTGGCGTCAGCTTCGACCACAAATTTTCCACCATCCAGTTTTTTAGAGGGAAGGGTACGCGCAACAGAAACATTATAGAGATATACTCCCATGAGGAAACTGCATGAACGCACAACGTGGAATCCCTAGATTTGGGGAGGAAGGCGAGGGAGTTCTTTGAACTATCATTTTTTTCCATTATATGATGTATATCTGTGAAATATGGTTGACTGAGAAGTCCTATTGAATTGAAAAAGGTTACCATTCTTTGTAAGATGATCTACAATGACACATATAGAATTATTTTGTCTTGATGACATCAGATGCCCAGTGAAAAACACCATAGTGAATTTTTCCCATTTCTATGTTGGTATGGTTAATGGGCGCATCATAAATTAGGAATATTTTTTTTCCATCACATGCTAACACAAGAGAACTATTAATGCATATTCAGATATCTCATTCTTCTTATATACCCACCAATAATTCATTTTGAGATATTGATCCATAATTTCCATCACTGTGTCTGTTGAGAATGTTGATCTACCAATATCATTCCAAGGATATTTTTATATTTCAATATTCCATGTTGCGCATAGTGAAGGCCCGAATTACACAAGTCATCCATCATTAATTTTTAACTCTGACAATTTATCAATTTTTATTGACTCCACCCCGGTTTCAATTTCATCATTATCTAATTGAGAATGCATTGTCATATTTTAATGGAACTGAAAAGAAATAATTTTTTATTTGAATGATGATTTCCCATCCCACATGATTAGTATTTACATAATTTCTAGTCAACAATCATTGGATCCTTCTTAATTATTATCATTGATAATGTTGTCTGATCCTTCATAATTAGTGTGTGTAATTACTTTTTTAATTTAACGGGATGGTAGTGGACAGGGTAGTCATAATCCATAGTGTGGTATAACCATATATGATTGAACATATTAATATCATTCTTTATTAATATACATTATAGGCTTATATGATTAGTATATTACTCACACATCTACCCATAGGGTAATTCCACAAATCATTTAATGTGATTATCATTACTATCATCTCCAGATCATGTGTGGGATTGTTTTTTCCAATATCATTCAGCTTCAATGTTGAATAGGCTATCAGTTTATCATTTTTCAATACTACATTGTTTGATCATGTAAAAAACCTAAAATTTCCCAGAAATTGTTTTCTTATGTTTTTTTGGAATTTAACAGTCTGTTGTTTCTGACGGCACCTGATTCTGAGACCCGGTGTGCCCGGAATAAATTTCTGAAGTTTGGCTCGGGAACGTTCAATGAACGAACGAGCAGATTTTTCTATCTTTTGAACCGGTGCTCAGAATTGAAATCCGAGGGAACCGATGGACTTGTAGTGTCAGTATTGTCTTAAGAGGACCTTTCCTGAAGGAGCATTTTCTCTGGAGGAGTTGTTAAAAAAATTGAGGATTAAATGTGAAGAAAATAAAATTGTGTACAATTTTATTTATAGCTTTGGTAGTTTTATTATACAAAAGGGAGTTAGGGGTGGGACCTAACTTCCCATGTGTGGGTAAGTGAGTGGTGGTGACCACACGAGCAAAACCCTTTATCTCCCTTGAAACCCCCTTAAAACTCCCCTACCTTTAATTCTTTGAAAAACTCTCCCTTATTATTGTGATTCTTCACATCCTCCCCTCTTGAATGCATGCCAACACATTCTAATCAATTTGGTGTTTTGATTGTTAGAATTTGATGTGGCATGTATTAGATAAAATAAGAAGGTATCATATTATTTTATTTGGGGGAATGCTTTTTGGGTGGGACCTCTTCAGTTTTTGGGGAAGAACACCGACACTCCAATGAAGAACGGCCTCCCGACTTGGCGAAGAACGCTCTACGTTTTCTCCAATCCCTTTTATTTCTTCACGACATGGGAAGAGACACCACCGCAGGGAGAATCTCCCTCAATGATGGATTTTTCTCCGATGTCAAGGAAATCAGTGCTGATCTTCCACGACATCCGATCATCATGACGCTTTCCTCTTCCCGCGACTCGACGATGAATGACACGAGGTAGGGGAATTTTATTTCATATTCCCTTTATCTTTTGAGAAAAGAGCGATGAGCGCAGACCGACCATTTCCCGGTTGATGCGCAGATCATTCATTCATGTGGGTTGGTTGCGGGGTAAATTTTTGGGAATATTGGTATGCTTCAGATTTATTTATGTGATTGCGGGAATGTTTGCCTTTTATTTTATTTTAAAGATCGTGGGATGATTTGATTTGAGTTTATTTAAATAAAATTAATTTTTAGTGCTTTATAAAATCCTGTTTAATATTTCCAATTGATAACACCTTACGCGGAGGGTGCGGGCCGAACAAACAAGGCCCGACAACCCTCCGCAGATTGTTATTGGTGTGAAGATTGACGGAGATGATGAAACGGGACCGCAACGGCGTTTGAAAGACGTCGTAGTGAAGAGAAGGTCCTGGGAGGATCTCTAGCGAAGATGATGGGAAAATTGGACCACCGGAGCACATCTGGTGGTTCGTGGAAGGTACTACTGGCGCACCATGCCGGCATGGTGGCGCCGACAGATGGAGGAGGCAGCCGGCGGCGGCCGACCGCCTGGAGGCGGGGGCGCCATGCGCACCGCCGAGGAGGATCCACCGCAGCTTTTCCGTGGCCGCGACGTCAGAGATCCCGTGCGGCCGCAGGATTTGGGACGGCACAGTGGGGGCACTTTGTGCCGCCAGTGTCAATTAGTGTGAGGGAAAAGCCCCCCGCTCCGCATCATCCGCTCAGCCACACTGGCCGAGCCACGGCCGGACGCCGCCGGCCGAGCCGCGCCCGCTGGGCCGGGCCGTGCCCATTTGGGCTGGACCTGGACCCGGGTCGGGTCGCCCAGTTCGGGCCGACCCAGGGGGCATTGGGCCGGGTCGGACTGGGCCCAAACCCCCTGATTCCGTGCAGTTCTATTCAAAATCCATTGGCTACGAACCTCCGATCAACATACCATCAGTTTCATTGGGATCCTTGGATCGAGATGGTCGATTCTCTATATTACACTCAAGGTTTCGGGGATCTTTGGGTACAACCGGGTTGGTTCGAAACCGAATCTAACCGGGCCCTCGGAGCGTAAATACTTATAAATTGAGTTCCGGATGTTCGATTTGACGTGTTTGTTGACTTTTTTTGATTTCTCTTGTTGAGACGATTCTTTTGGTATACTTCACCTGAGGTTTGGATGCAGTTGGAATATGGCCGGGTTAGATTGAACCCGAAATCCAACCGGGCCCCTTGAACGGAAAAGCCGATAACTTTCAGACCGGAAGTCTGTTTGATGAACCGTCAGCGACATTGGTGATCACTTTGAGAAACGGTCCCTTTGAGAATACCCTATGAGTGTTCGGGGTACATTTGGGATACCACTAGGTTGGTTCGTACATGAATCCAACCGGGCCCCCAAGACTAAAAGGCTATTAACTCACCGACCGGGCGTTCGATTGACGCGCCGTCTATTGCGTTGAGACTCCTATGACGAAGCGGTACTTTGAGATACTTCTTCGTGGGACTTTGTGATACTTGGAGTATCTACCAGTAGCTCATGGAGAGGATCCTCCCAGAGACGAGCGTACAGAGTATGGAGACCATGTAGCTGGCTGAGAGCTGAAGACTGGTTGTCCGTTCGAGTCGGAGTGACTTGTATAGCCTAGTGGGGAGCACTACTATGTTTGGGTGGGAGACCCACGACGGGGAGCACTACTGTGTTTGGGTGGCAGACCCATGGTACTCGACAGGAGGAGTACCTCTACAGGCTATTATGGGGGGTACACAACTGTGTTTTGGTGGAAAACCCCAGCGTGAAGCACTACTATGTTTGGGTGGTTGACCCACGGTACACGACAAGAGGAGTACCTCACCAGTATTAGGTTAGTGAGCAGTGCCTCCGAGTTGTGACATGTTCACTGTACTCATTAGAGATGGAGCTCTTCAGCAGTTGCGGTTTTGATAATGAAAATCCATGTTTGTGTTGAGTCGTTGACCTTTGTGACTTCCTCATGATTGAGATGGGTCACTTGATAACTTATGTATATGTATGGGCATATAACTAAGTAGTGTTTATACAATGATTTCATATCTATGTGAATCCTCATGTTTGAGATGATTTACTTGATAACTTAGGTATAAGTATTGGATTATACCAAATATGGGTTATCTGTTGAGAACTTTTTTTGTGTTTATATTTGTTGGATTTAGTGAGACCTGAGGGTCTCAGGGTCCCTACTGAGTATCATATACTCACCCCTGCACGGGCTATGCCCGCACCTCATTCTGTTGGATGCAGAAGAAAGACATCAGTGATCATGGTTGAGACTTGTAGAGCTGGGCAGTACCCGGAGGTGGATCCCACGACGAGTCGGTACCCGGAGGTGGATCTCACGACGAGTCGCTACCCGGAGGTGGATCTCACGACGATTCGGTACCAGGAGGAGACGGACGAATGTGGAGTGATGAGGAGGACATATGTACCTACCCTTCAGGTAGGAACATGGAGGATGATCCAGGAGCTTCTTGTCACCTTTCAGATGTTGTCCTTTGAGTTGTACATTACATTCAGTTGTAGCTGTACCTTTCTTTTGGGCTTGTATTTCCAACACCTTGTACTATCAGCACTTTTGTTTTACTGCTTTACTTAGTGTAGCTCATTCTTGTACTCTGTTTGGGTTTGTTTTCGTTTCGTAAAGGCAACACCTTCAATTTTTATTGGTATTGACGCCTTTGGTTCTAGTCGCCAGCCCCTGGCCTATGGAAGGTGGGCTTAGGGTAGTAATGGCATGTGTCATGAGGATGGGTTATGACAAATTGGAATCATAGGAGTCAGTTCTACCGCATAACTCATAATTATTATCTTTTTTTTCTGTGATGCAATAGTGTTAAGGGTACCGAGTGTGGTCTTCAATTCAGGGAGTCCAGTGTTGGTGCGGCGGCCGACGTATCCATACCCCATGACCCTGACTACTGATTTCCAACTTAGTGCACGAAAACACTGATAGTGTGTGTGTTTCAAAAATGATTTAAAGTCATCTCAAACCATGTCATATCATTAGGTATAAATCGTTTGACTGTGTCACATCTGTTCAGGTTGTCTCCACGCAGACAGTAAGTTTATGTTCTGATATAGTACACGATGACGTCCCACTGAGCGATGAGACTCCGGTGCGGGGCCCTCTTTCTATTTTGGCACGTTCGGGTGGTGTACTGGTAGCACCACCACCTGTTAGGAATCAGATGTCACCAGTCGTACTATTAGACGGTGCATGCTGATAGAGTGTGTTGCACGAGTTCCAGCAACAGAGGCCTCTGAGGTTATGAGGCGAGAAAGATTTCCAGGCAGTAGAGGACTAGATGGAGGCGATTTCTAGAGTTCTACGCCTAGTTTATACACAGGTAGAGAGGATGATGGACTTAGCTACTTGTGATTTCCAGTGAGAGACCATGAAGTTGGTCCGTGTAGTGATGGGGCTTCGGTACGTGGGCCTATGCCTGAGATAGTACCATCAGGTAGTGTTCCAGCTATATCACTACTCGTTGGTCAGCAGACACTACCGGTGGTACCGATAGAGGATACTTATAATCTTAGTGCCTTACTTATGTTTCATCACCTGATATCCCTCATGCTCCAAGTCATGCCCGACCCACAGGCGGCTGAGGACTGGCTTGAAGAGGTGGTGGAGATTTTTCTAGAGCTTATACCGCTTCGGCAAGATGACATGTCGGTAGCTGAGAATTCATCGGGGAATACCAAACCATTACTGGTACTTAATGACTATGATGCAATCGGTGCTTCAGGGCTCGGACATCCGAGCGAGGTGTGTTTAAGGACATCTGAGCCATCACCTTTTCTCGTTGCATTGTTCTATATCCTAGGGTGCTAGAAAGAAACTTTTTGGTTGATAATTCTTTGGTTGAGTGGATGCAGCCAGTTAAGGTTAGCTATGGGAAAGCAGGAATCTGGCACCAGTTTCGGAGACTTGGGCATGTAAAATGTTTCAAAAAGAGGAAGTGAAAAGGACAGATGAATCTGCAAGGCAACAGATGGGGAAGAAGAGCTAGGAGAGAATCATGGGGTGGTTCACATTTTGACATATTGGAACCACCCGCCTTTGTAATTTCTTCTAGGCTTAGGGAGCCGGAGGACATGGGATGAGAGTAGCTGAATGCGGTCAAGGAGTGTGACTAGGGTCTCTATGAATGATTCAAGATACGGGCTGTGACTACTATGAGATTCTGTATCAATAGACATAGGTACCAATCATTCCTTCCTTCCACAAATCTTGTCCTAGACTTAGAGTTTTTGGTTAATCCGTTGACTTGATCCTCACATCTGGAGATACCATTGGAAGGATACTCGATAATCATGCTTACGACGACGGTGTGATATGATCCTTGAGGAGAGAGTTTCAGATGGAACCTCTTGGTGGCAGCGTCGAGGCCTTACAACGTTAGTTCGGGTATGGACTGGGAAACCATAGTTCGTACACAAATTGACCATATTAGGCAAAAAGGTTGTGGTTTATCTACAATTTTGGGATAGGGTTTTTCTCCAGTCGGTGAAAAGGGATACCTAGGAAGCACAAGGATAAACCTATTCATAGGAGGTTGTTGTCGAACACTCTTGAGTCGGCTTGCCTTACCCCAGTGATAGAAAGAGTTTTCAGTTTTCAATTTCTCTAGGACTATGACTTCAAGATAGTCTATACTTTTGGGAAGAGGAGCTTTGTTGTAGAAGCGCCCAGTTGGAGGACTGATATTCAGCTGATAGGTACGACGAGACAGCAACTGGCCACGTTTCAGATTTTCTTTGTGGACAGTGATGGAGTAGCACGTGGATAACCATAGATGGTTCATGATACGACGAAGAAGGTGCAGATAATCCAGGATCGGATGAAGACTGTACAGAGCAGGCAAAAATCCTATGTTGATAGGATACAGAGACCGCTGAGTTTCAAGGATAGTGACTGCATATTTCGTACGGTTCTCACCAAGATGAGGTCTTCAGAGATGTGGTCGAAGCGACAAGTAATCTCTGAGGTTAAACGAACCTTTCTAGGTCCTCAGAAGGGTAGGTGAAGTGATTTCCCGATTGACTTTCCACCTCAGTTGTACCGGGTGCACGATGTCATCCACGTATCTCAGCTAAGGAGATATGTGCCTGACCTTTCACACATCATCGACCATAGGGAGCTGTACATCGATGACGGGGCCGTATTCACAGAGGTTTTAGTATAGGTTGAAGATCGACAAGAACGGGTCCTACGAGGACGGTTGATTCCTCTTGTACGCTTCCATTGGCTGCACGAGAACCTCCAGGACAGCACATGGATCGGAAGGCTCAAATATGAGCTTAGTACCTCCTCTAGTATCTCTAGTTCGTGTTATAGATTTACGAGGACATAGAGCCCTGTGGTGAGAGTAATTTAAAGACTCGGAAATTTCAAGGAATTTTTTTTTATTTTCTTTGGAATTTTACGAGTCCGCAGTTTCTGACAACACCTGATTCTGAGGCACGGTGTGACCGGAATGAATTTCTAAAGTTTGGCTCGGGTATGTTCAGTGAATGCAGGAGTAAGTTTTTCTATCTTTTGAACTGGTGCTCAGAATTGAAATCTGAGGGCACAGAGGGACTCGCAATGTCGGTATTTGGTTAATGGGACCTTTCCCGAAGGTGTGTTTGCTTGGGAGGAGTTGTTGAAAAAATTGAGGATTAAATGTGAAGAAAATAATATTGTGTACAATTTTATTTATTGAATTGTTCATTTTATTCTACAAAGGGGAGTTAGGGGTGCAACCTAACTACCCAAGTGTGGGTAAGTGAGTGGTGGGTCCCACACGATCCCAACCCTTTATCTCCCTTTAAACCCCGTTAAAACTCCCCTTCCTTTAATTCTTTGAACAACTCTCCCTTATTAATGTGACTCTTCACATCCTCCCCTCATGAATGCATGCCAACACATTCTAATCAATATGGTGTTTTGATTGTTTAAATTTTAACTGGCCTGTATTAACTGAAATAAGAAGGCAACTTTTTATTTTATTTGGGGGAATGCTTTTTGGGTGGGAGCTCTTGAGTTTTTGGGGAAGAACACCGACACTCCAACGAAGAACGACCTCCCGACTCTGCAAAGAATGCTCTACATTTTCTCTAATATCTTTTATTTCTTCATGGCATGGGAGGAGACACCATCACGGTGAGCGTCGCCATGAACGTCGACTTTTTCTCCGATGTCAAGGAAATATGTACTGATCTTCCATGACATCCGATCATCACGATGCTTGCCTCTTCCCGCGGCTCGAGGACGAAGTACATGAGGTAGGTGAATTTTATTTGATATTCCCTTTATCTTTTGAGAAAAGAATGATGAGGGCGGACCAAACATTGCTCAGTTGATCTGTAGATTGTTTGTTCATGCGGGTTGGTTGCGGGGTAAATTTTCAAGAATATTGGTATGCTTCATATTTATTTATGTGATTGCAGGAAGGTTTTCTTTTACTTTTTTTAAGAGATTGTTGGATGATTTGATTCAATTTTATTTAAATAAAATTGATCGTTTGTTCTTTATGAAATCCTGTTTAATCTTTCCATGTGATAACACCTAACGCGGAGGCTGCGGGCCGAAAAAACACGGCCCGACAACCCTTCACAGATTGTTGTTGTTGTGCGGATTGATGGCGATGGTGAATCGGGGCTGCAACAGAGTTCTAATGTCGTCACAGTGAAGAGAAGGTCCCAAGAGGACCTCTGGAGAAGATGACGGGAAAATAGGACCACTGAAGCGTGTCCGGTGGTACGCAGAAGGTACTGTCGGCGCTCCTCGCCGGCACGACAACGCCGACAGCAGGAGATGGCGGCCGGCCGCATAGAGGCGGCGGCGCCCAGCGCGCCGCATGGAGGCAGCGGCACCCAGCACGCCGCCAAATAGGATTCGCCGCGGTTGCGCCGCAGTGGCGAGGTAGGAGATTCCGCGTGGCCGAGTGATCCGGGATGGCGCTGCGGCGGCGCTTTGCGCCGCCGGTGTCAATAAGTAGCGAGGGCCGAGCCCCCCGCTCCGCGGCTTCTGCTCGGCCATGCTGGCCGAGCCACTGCCGGACCGCGCCGACCGGGCCGCGCCACGCCCATTTGGGCGGGACCCAGTCCCGGGTCGAGTCGCCGGGTTCAGGCCGACCCAGGGGGCATTGGGTCGGGTCGGGTCGGGCCCAAACCCCCTTATTCTGGGCAGTTTTGTTCAAACGCCCATAACATGGGCTATCAACCTCTGATTGATGTACCGTCAGTTGCATTGGGATACTTGCATCGAGATGGTCGTTTCGTATATTACACTCATGGTTTAGGAGAATTTGGGTACATCCGGGTTGGTTCGAAACTGAAATCAACCGGGCCCTCGGAGCGGAAACGCTTATAACTTGCGTTCCGAATTTCTGATTTACATGTCGTCGACATTGTTGGATTCCTCCTGTTGAGATGGTTCTTTTGGTATACTTCACCTATGTTTTTTATGTAGTTGGAATATGTCTGTGTTGGATTAAACCCAAAATCCAACCTGGCCCCTTGAACGGAAAAGTCGAAAACATTCAGACTGGAAGTCCGTTTGACAAACCATCGGTGACATTGGTGATCACGTTGAGAAAAGGTCCCATTGGTAATACCATATGAGAGTTCGGGGTACAGTTGGGATATGTCTAGGTTGGTTCATACCTGAAACAAACCGGACCCCCGGGACTAAAAGGCTAATAACTCACAGACTGGGCGTTCGATTGACGCGCCGTCTGTTGCGTTGAGACCGATATGATGAGGCGGTCCTTTGAGATACTTTTTCATGGGACTTTGTTATACTTGGAGTATCGACCAGTAGCTCGTGGAGTGGACCCTCCTGGAGACGAGGGTATGGAGTACGGAGACCGTGTAGCTGGTTGAGACCTGAAGACTGCTTGTCCTATTCGAGTCATAGTGACTTGTATAGCCCAGTGGGGAGAACTACTGTGTTTGGGTGGAAGACCCACGGCGTGGAGCACTACTGTGTTTGGGTGGAAGACCAGAGGTACTCGACAGGAGGAGTACCTCTTCAGGCTATTACGGGGGGTGCACTACTGTGTTTGGGTGGCATACCCCAGCGTGAAGCACTAATGTGTTTGGGTGGCTGAGCTGCCGCGGTACTCGACAGGAGGAGTACCTCAGTAATCCAAGGTTAGTGAGCAGTGCCTCAGAGTTGTGACAGGTTCACTGTACTCGTCAGGGACAGAGCTCTTTAGCAGTTTCAGTTTTGATAATGAAAATCCTTGTTTGAGCTGATTCGTTGACCTTTGTGATTTCCTCATGATTGATATGGGTTACTTGATAACATAGGTATATGTATGGGCATATACCTAAGTAGGGGTTATCCGTTGATTTTATATCTATGTGATACACAATGTTTGAGATGAGTTTCTTGATAAATTGGGTATAAGTATGGGCTTATACCTATGTATGGGTTATCTGATGAGAACTTTCTATGTGTTTATCCTTATTGGATTTAGTAAGACCTTGAGGGTCTCGGGGTCCATACTGAGTATCGTATACTCACCCCTGCATGGGCTATGCCAACAACTCGTTGTATTGGTTGCAGACAACGGACATCACTGATCGTGGTAGAGGCTTGTAGAGCTGGATGGTACCCGGAGGTGGATCCCAAGGAGAGTCAGTACCCAGAGGTGGATCTCACGAAAAGTTGCTACCCGGAGGTGGACCTCACGATGAGTCAGTACACGGAGGAGACGGACAGACGTGGAGTGCTGATGAGGACATATGTACCTACCCTTCAGGTAGGAACCCGGAGGACGATCCAAGAGTTTCTTGTCACCTTTCAATTATTATTTTTTAGTTGTACTTTACTTTCAATTGTAGTTGTACCTTTCTGTCGGGCTTGTATTTCTAGCCCCTTGTACTATTAGCACGTTTGTTTTACTGCATTACATAGTGTACCTTTTCCTTGTACTCTGTTTGTGTTTGTTTTCATTTCTTAACGGCAATGCCTTCCCTTTTTATCGGGATTTACGCCTTTGGTGCTAGTCTCTTGCCCCTAGCCTATGGAAGGCAGGCTTGGGGTAGTCACGGCACGGGTCCCAAGGACGGGTCGTGACAGATCACTTCTTTGATACATCATTGTATACCACGATGATTTCCCCACATGATGGTTGTGTAGGTACTGGAACTATAATAAGCCCATTCTTTGACTCATTGAATATATCATTGTAGTCACTAGTTTATAAAAAAACTATTACCTTTCGATTCATGTTGTTTTTGGGACTGAAAATCATGTCATGTTCCTTATAAATTAGCTATAATTCCTTGATAGAATAGGGAAATATGGAACTCCAATATAGATTCTAGTATGGGCCACTCCTCAAATACCACTGTTTTAAAAGGGTCCAAAAATATTCAAATTTTAGTAACAACATACCTCAATAATGATACATCCTCCTCCCAAAATGAAATTTACAATAAATTTCATATATTTGTCCCTCTATATTGTCTAAAATTATTATTCAAGTTCCCCTCATGTTGTTTCTCTAATAGTATTTCAAAATATCATCTATAATGACTAACAACAAATATTAGAGGTTATCTATAATGAATTTATTCATTATTCAATGAAAATTATATCATAAATTGAGAGTCTAAAGGGAATCACTATGAGCAGATAATTTCTAAACTTCATTTGAAACACAGTCATAGAAAAATATTCATCCATCCTAATTAATTGGTTATATCCTAACCAAATTTACATCATAGTGAAATAAAATTCCTTATATAATTGATAAAACATATCATCTATCAATTTAAGTGGATACATTTTCATTATCATTGTATTTTTTAGATCATTGAAATCAATGGAGAAGATCATTGATTCATCTTAATTTATGAAAATGTGAACTATCATAAAACAGTGATGTCGTCGGGTGTAATAAACCATATCTTCATTTGAGGATTGTATCTTTTTTTGGGTCTTTTTTCGGAAATTGATGAAAAGATAGAATTTCTATGTACACATTGCGTACTTATGTGTAGAGACCATGTACATAACATTCTATGTACAAACACATATTGGTCGGGTAATAGTTGAGTACATGGTCATGTAGTGACATTGAAGACCATTGTAATTGGGCGTTGGTTAGGTCTATTACACGACATTTAAATTTAATGATAACATTATGTATTTTTCTTTTTTATTTGATATATTGGAGCGAGGTTGGGTCTCATATTTGTAAATATCTTCTTATATCTTTGATTCATACCGAAGGGTGATTGAACAACTGGATAACTCTGAACCCCTCCTGATTGTCCATCAAAGCTCCGATTGAGACATTATTGGTGACTCGTAATCCCACCGTTGTGTTCTCAAAATCCCTAGAGGCTTTCTTCCTAGTTCCTCCTCTATTCTGAGTTATTCGCAGTTGGTTGTTTTTCATATTTTGTATATCTACGTCATTTTAGACTGATTAATCAACTGATGTTCAAGTATAAATGTCATAGAACATCGAGGTAGTTGGTTTTTGCCTTTTATTATTCGTATTGGGATTATAACTGGTAAAAGTAACACATTACCAAATTTGCGGTATTTCATAATTTATAATTTCACGCTTTTTATTTAACTATTATGGTTTGATTTATTGATAGTGGTTTGTTTCTTTTGTGTAAGGTTGGATCCCCAGTTTAAGGGACACCTCTTGGGTGTGTTTCCCTTGATTGATTATTTATAAACGTTTTTCCTAGGATTCCTATTATAATTTCCATGTCTTCTTGTTTTTTCTTTGTTAGGATGGATTACATGTTAATTTGAAATTCATGTGATATCCATTTAAAATATTTATAAATGTACTAGTTTCCTATTATATGAGATGTTTTCACATTATACAGACGCTACTATATTTTTCTAATGAACTGTGAGAGCCTTGGACATGAAAGAATGAATGCACTTCCCAATTATTTACACAGGACTGTGGGAGCCTTATAGTAGTTGATTGATATTGGGATAATGACTATGAGAGATGTCAATGTGGTCGTTAATAATTTGTTGATATTATTGTGACCAAGCGGTATTGACCATGAGAGCTTCACAATTGGTGGGTTTTAATTGATCTATAATATGTGGAAGCAAAGGGGTTAATCAATGATATATTTCGATAGAATCGTTATTTAATAAATTGTTTCTACATTATAGAAATGGAGTTGATCTGTGTGGGATTTCCCAGAGGGTTTTCTTGTGATTAATTTAAAGATTTTGATGAGTCAGCCAAGCCAATGAACAATATTGGAAAATGACTTATATGATTGTTTTGATGGCCTTCATGGACATCTGTTTTGTTATTCACACAGGTAATAAATTTCCTAGGATAGATCCCAGTGTTACATAATTCATAGAATGGATAATAAATGTAAATGATTTTAACAAAAAATTATAGGATTTTTTACTTTTGAGTACTTCCTAGTTAATTGTTTCTTTTTTCATATTACCTGCTATATATATTCACTGATAGATAGAAATAGATATTTTTGTGGTTGTGTATGAGGATTGATATCACACCCTATTTGGGTAATGCCTTTGCATTCAAAGAGGTTATATGGATGTAGTTATAGATAAGGGAATGCACCCTTATTTATCATGTGCTTGATTGTTGTTGGAGCTCGAGATAATGGGACAAAGCTGAGGCTTGGGATGTTGCAGGAGTTTAGATGTTTATTTTTAATATAATATTATGTATTTTATTCCTGAATTGAGTATTTTTTGGGGGTTTTATTGTACACATATATAATGAATCATTATAATTATGATATGGCTTCACCTGTTTTATTACAATTTGTCTTCTCTTGTTTTCATCAGTTGTATGGTATTACTACTTCAATTATTACTACAATGTATTTTCCCTTGTCATTACTCTTCCAATGAGGGAATATTTTCCCCACTATCACACCCTTGTCCTTTTATGTTAGTCTAAAACCTCTGGAATTGGGGGAATTGTTCTTGAGCCAACTGTGTACGGGTCACCCTTGGGTGGCACCTAGATATGGGATGTTACGAATTTGTAGTAGAGGTGATTCTTTTAAGATTTACCATAATATTTTAGAGGATATAAACAGGGGATGGAAAGAATAGAAAGTTGGTAAATATCCATTATTGTGAGTAGCTACCTCGTGTATAGGTAATATCCATGTTACCTCAAATATTTCAGTTTTCGGGGGTTTGTAATTGTTACATTTTCTTTGGTTTTACCACTGGTTGATTTTATTGTTAGGTGATGTTATGATTGATATCATTATAGTTTTATTTATTTTTCATCATAATGAGATTATGGTCTTCCATCTCATACATAATATAAATATTTTCATGTTATCAAATTTCATGAATTCTTGAAATGACATTTAGGGTACATTACTAATTTTATGCTATTGTGATAGATGTTATGCTAGACATGAATTTTGTTGTGATAAGTGTCAGGATAAAAATTCCTTCACACTCGGATAAGAATTTGGTGGACCAATTATGATGTTTAAATTATTTCAGTTATGATATGATATGAATAAGGATGCCAAACAAGTATTCATAGGGGGAATAAGCTCTCAGGGATCGGATCTGGGCTTGCCTTCGCCAAATTTTATAATTTTGGGGATTTTAGAGAATTTTTAGAGGCTTACTATCCTGAAAACCAAGAAAAAACAGTGATTGATGTCATGAACACATGCCATGTGTTCTTCTATACTAGAAGAAATAAACTTTATTAGGTACATGTTGTCTAATATAAGTACACGTCATGTAGTGGTTAATAATATGACATTTTCTGTGGGAAGAGAAATAGGGTTGGTAAACTCTTGGTAGAACATGCAATGTATTGGGAGTTCATTCCATACTATAGTTGACCATGTATCCAGCTATTTGACTAATGACATGATTGGATATAACATTTTAGTTAACTCAATGTCTACCATGAACACATTATGTTTTGTTACATCATTAGAAATCTGTAGATCTAACAGTGTGAAAGTATAAAGGAAAGAGGGGATATTCACGTAAACATCGTGTTTCAGGGTGAACACACTATGTGAATAGGGTGTTTAATGACTAGGATGGTAGGGGTAAACACCCTTTTTAATTCTAAAGGGAACATATCATGCATTATTAGTTCCTTGAAATATGTGTTTTAGTTTTAAGAATAACTATTTATAGGCAGTTTCCATTGGATTTCATCCTGGAACCAGAAACATCCAACAGTTCTTTATCCAAAGGGGATCTTCGTTAAAAAGGTAGGAGTTCATTATGTTAGAACATTACGATACTCAAGAACATGATTTGGTCGATAGGATGGGACGTTGGACTCATCACACCCTTTTGGGTGGAATTATTGTCTACACTGGTACACTCTTTGTAAATTTAAGATATTTTCATGATTCCTTATTAATTCACAATGTATATCATAAGTATCCCTTGTAATTTACATTCACTTATTAACATGTGTAAAATTTAGAATCATCAATATGAATACAAGGTTCATAATTAATGGAAACATTCATATATTGGAGTTTCTCCATCAATGGGATCCTCTAATATACCTATTAGTGATTTACTTAATCATTGTTTTGATGATAATGGTTTTTAAGCCACTTAGTGGGGCACTCTGAAATGTTTAGTCATCCAGGATGAGGAAGGCTTGTATTCATCTTGGGATTGTTCCCATAAAATGGGCTACCTAAATATACTTGTGAAGGGAATCAAATCCCTCGTAGTTTGGTGCCACATAATTGGACACATAACTCCTTTTATGGTTATGTGATAAGAACCTCTAACTGAACAATGCTTGGTCAAAACATAATGTGGGACTTATACAGAAGCATCCCAAGGAACATGGAAAAGTATTTGAGTTTCTAAGTAGGATCAGACCCTATTGGGAATATGGCCCATGTACAACATGGTTAATTTGAGGTATTGGTTTTTTAACCTCAAGGATACACACTATGTATCCCATATTAATGGGAATCAAAACCTACTAATTTTTCTAAATATCATAGGAGAGTATAGTCCTTTGAGAAAGATGAGTTTGGGATTACATCCTAAAAACCCCTTGATGATTTGAAGATTGTATATATGGCCTATTTCATAATGAGGATGCCCAGTGAGCTTGATCCTTGAGACAGATTCCTATATATCCTGGTTTGAGCAGGAATCAGAGTTCTCGGTGTTCCTTAAATGTGTGTTTTTCTGCACATAGTAACCATCACATATCAATAAGCCCACATGATTCATTCACCATGGGAGTAAAAAAGGGATGTGAATGACTCAATAATGAAACTTCACAAATTTCATCCACTACTAATGGAATAGGGGGTGTCGACCATGATAGAGGGTGAGGTGATGAGCTTTCCCTCTATTCTCTTCACATTGGAAAATGGTCCAAATAGAAGGAAGAATGTGTGAAGGTAAGCGGATTATACCAGGATGGCTGACCTGAAATTTTCTCAAGTAGAAGAGGGAGACTTATCCATTTCTTTTATGGAAATGTAAATGGGAATTGTACCTTCCCTACAAGAGACCTGAGGTTCTGGGTCACCTCTTTGAGAAATGAGAGGCCAATACCCAACCCTCCTCCTAACCAGGAACATCCCTACACTATTTCTAGGAGAAATTTCCAGATTGCTATGGATATAAAAACCCACAGACAATCCATGAATCATAACCTCATTGTGAAACAAATTTGGGAATCCTCTGACTATTGAAATACAAAACCAAATAGTAGACATGCTAATGTGCCTTTCACAATGGTTTGATAAGTCAAGAGGTTTTGGTAGAGGTGTTATCAGAACCCCTTTCAGAAAAAGGAGCCAGGGAAGAAGAATCCTTTCCATGAATTGCTAAGGAAGGCTTGATGTCTTGTAAACTGATGATAGTGAATGGAATATGTGAATCTAATAGGGGCGCCCAAGTAGAGAAGGGAATGCATGTATGGTCTAACAAGTACACTTTTGTGACCTAATGTTCACATAAGCGACGAACAACCTGTATGTTAATACTTGGGTGAAACCTTGATCAATCCTTCTATGTATTCACATGTGATCCCTGAATTGGAGAACTCAAGATCTTGTGAGAGGAATGGGAGGCACGCATGTATTTTTGACCTAGTGAGGTTGGGTTGTTTAGGTGGGCATGTTTTATGGTTTGAAAACAATAAATGGACTTAATTCCACTAATCCTCCATGAACTACTCCCCTCAAGGGGTTAATGAACACCCTTTAATGTTTCTAAATATCGAGATTAAGTACTTGGGAGACCAAATCTGCAATTGGGCTTCAATAAAAATTCTGCATAAAAATGGGGGACCCTAGGGTCTATTTATATGAAAAAAAGTGACCTTGGGTGATATTTATTGGGTGCACATGTGGCATGAATTCCATATAGGGGTGCACATGTTGGTTGCGTGGCATTTTTTGGTGCATATGTAGGTGGATCCATGCCAATGTTTTGGCTTGACTAAGGAGATTCAATATTCATGCCTTTGCAAAACGTGATTTTTCTTCACGTATTTCCCAATTTTGTTCTAAGGGGATTACCATTGTCATTTTTATACTCTTTGATGGAATGAGGTTTCAATAAAATCCCCCCCCCCTCTTAGAATTAAATCCGAAATGGAATGAGAATCCTATATCGAGGTAAATTACTTATGAAGAAAGATAAGGGCAATGAGGGACGCAAGAATTCGGAGCTGAAGAAGACTTGGGCACGTAAGTGCGCAACGCGTAAGATTTCTGGAATGCGTGGTGATATACGTTACTTTTATATAAGGGTTTCACTTCCACAGAATGTTTTTCAACTTCCAGATTTTTTACTCTTGGTGTGAAAGTCTTCAATTCAGGTGCTTCGGTTTCTCTACACTCCCTCTATACGTTTTTTTTTGCTGTGCACCATGAGCGGGGAACCATACTTGTGCACCGACTTATACATGCACTCCAATATTAAAACTAGTGATCCTTAATGAATTTAATATTCCTTTTTTTTTAAAAATAAACATACTTTAAAAATATGATATCTATCTTTTTTGTCGGTTCAATGGATCCAAAATGAATTGGAACTGTTGATGAATATACCGACAAGAGGATTGATGAAATGATGAATTTCATTGGGCATGATTACTTCAATATTTGTGAAACCACTCTTTCAGACGTAGAAACATATTTGAATAATTATCATTTGAACTTCCCTCAGAGATCCTATATACCTATGTATAGTTATGGCTATTTTCAGTATACTAACATTCTGGATCCAAAGAACTATATCCCACATTCATGGTTTAGGATTATAACAACTTCTCATTGGCCAATTTTTCTGTTGGGGTATCATTTTCTAGTGCTGAGAGAGTTGGGAAATATCATATTATGCATCATAGCTCATGTTCTCCAGATTTACTAGAACACACACCTGAGATGTAGGCACACTATTTATCATCTATCTTTCGAGATTCTCAAACAGATCAGTCCAAGGGTTGGAAGCAAAGATGGGATTTCCTCCTGGAGGAGGTGTAAAACCTGCATCGATGTGGGAATACTCGGTACAAAAGGCATGTGAAGAATTTTCAGATGATTTGAGAATCTTTGGGATTTATGAATCTTTCTGGGTTGGGAAAACCTATGTGTATAGAAATGAAGATTTTTTTTCTGTGTTATTATGTCTATGGAGCCTAGAGACTAATTCCTTCCATTTAACACATGGAGAGGTAGGTGTCATTTTGGGGTTTGTTTACACAATTTCTGTAGCTCCAATCCTTGGAGACATGTAGGATGAGATTATTCCTCCAAAGATGACATGGAATGACTTGTAAAAGACGCCATATTTGGCTCGTGAGTTGATGAAATTTTTTAAAAAACTCGAGAATTCAATAACCGTGAAAAATAGAACCAAGAGGGACATTCATCCAATGTAATGAATGTAAATATTTGTTATAAATAAAAAGGAAAAGGGTCACACATTCAATCATCCAACTAGATGTCCAATGGCAAAGAAGGGAGGCACTCCAGACACCTTTTGGACAACATTGTAGAAGTAATAATTTTAAAATTTGTGAAATGATATCATCCCAAAAGTTACGAATGGAAATATTTTTTATATGCTATGTGGCTCAGCATTTATTTATTACCAGTCTGAGACTCCAAAGGAGGTGTGATTACCGGAACCTTTGATATTGGATCGAATCTGGAAGAGAAAATGATGGTAGGGTTGACTACTCTTCTTTTATCCAAGATTGAAAGGTGTTTGTTGTATATAAAAAAAATCACTTTAGAGTAGTAGGGAAATTCAATTTGTTCTGGGGATGGATTACTACTCACTTTAGATCATATGCTATTCAATGTAGAGTAACGATTTTTGGAAGTTCATTCCGACCATCAGTTTATGCCTTTTCAGGTATTTTACCCTTTTCATTGAATGATTATGAAAACATGGTAAGGTTGATCATACATAAATAATTTCAATTCATTCCTTATGGTAATATTTCTATATGGTGATTTTTTGATGATGGTACTGCTAGTTTGGAACTGAGAGCATATATGCTAGCATGCTGAGATGGTGTGTTGGCCACCAAAATCAACAGTGAAATAATATGTGAGGACTATGTTATTTATATATTTTCACATCAATTAACATTTATATAACATTTTATTGTATACCCTCTCATGTATAGATGACTAGAACAATACCCAATGGTTTATCGACATCTATGGTGGTTGAAATTGGCAGAGAAGACCGGGGACGTTTTTAATTTACCTATTGCAGATGCAGAAATCAGATTAACCATCTGGTATGCTGAAAATTGGGTGGCATCATACCCTGAAAGGTGTATTAAATCATTCCATCCCCCATGTGTGGATAAATAGAAAGAGCAGGAAGGAACCACTTAACATGGAAGATAATTCTTAATCATTAGGGGATGACTTTCAAGAATTCTACAGTGGAGGTGATAATGCTCCAAATTCACTATAGAGATCTTACAACAGGTATAATACTCTTACTAGGATAAAATGATCCACTACATAAATCCCTACTAAATTCATGTCATGGTGATCTTACCACATGTATTTTTGGGACTTATACATTTACACATCTTGGATAATAGTCACATGTAGTTTTATATCATATGGCTATGATTTATCTTGATAAATATAGATTCATGTTGAGTAAATTACTATGTCAAAGGGACCAAGTGGTATTTGTCATGGGAGATATGATTGAGTGGACTTTCATAGTTTTATTATTGATATTTTTTATGTTTAAAGAATATAAAATGTGTGGTATTTATATAATCAAAACTATTTACTCAACTAAATTATAATATATAATTTATATATTTTAATTAATATCAAATATTAATGAAATATCTATATTAAAGTATTATATGAAGGATTCCATATTAAAAATAAATATACAATATTTATGTAAATTTATTTACCAAATTTTTATAATACGTGGGTTAATTTATATTTTTTAAAATTTATTTATTTAATAATTATTTATAATTTTTTTTCTTATGATGATATATATGAATTTTTCATTTACCTTATTTGTAAATTTATTCAAAAGTATAATTTTTAGAATTTTTATTGAAGTGAGATTATTAATTAAGTGTCCAACTATTTCTATAAGGTATTATACATCAATTTAAGGGGTTTTATTAAATGTAAGATATTAATTTTGGTATGGTTATTTTCGGTATTTATATAATAATAGTGTGGTTAAATTTAGTCTAACGGTTGATTATAGTTTATATCAACTCATTATATTAATTTTCAT
Organism: Viscum album; assembly: GCA_963277665.1. Classification (NCBI taxonomy): domain Eukaryota; kingdom Viridiplantae; phylum Streptophyta; class Magnoliopsida; order Santalales; family Viscaceae; genus Viscum; species Viscum album. Next base: position 1,920,020,611 of record OY728145.1, on the reverse strand, counting down.
TAAATAATACCCTATTAAGTATGAAACCTGTGAAATAAGGAAACTGGGTGGGATTCCTCACTAGCCTAGAGGATTATTACATTTCTTGAAAATATAGGCTTATATATCATCCTATCCCAAAATACTGATTTTAGTATTTTTAATTTTATATGATTCTAGGATCTTACCAAGAGGGTTTTTTATTCTTTATGATTAAGAAAAATATATATTTATGTAAGTATTGTTGGATTTCAAATGTCTATAGTGACACATGAAATAGTTTTTGTAAATAGTTTCATATTAATAAATTTTATAAATATTAATTTTTATAAACGCAATATTTTATGATATATTTCACTATAAATAAGTTTGATGTATTTAATAACTTTCTTATGGATAACACTAATGTTTAACAAAACCGAACAATATATATATATATATATAATGTCATTTTTATCTCATATCCTTTGGATTTAATTACACTTATAGGAATAAAAAGCTATTAAATATTAATTTATACATATTTAAAAAATAAAATAATTTGTATCACCTAGTATTAAATGAAAAGATAAGTATTTAAACGTTAAAAATGATGTTTTTTAAAAATGTTTTTTACGTGAAATTTTTTTTCATAATAAATTTTACTATTTATTATTAATAATTTATTATAATAGAATTTTAAAATATTTTATATTGAATCAAATTATTAAAATTTAAATTTTTTTTACTAAATATGAAATAATAATAAAATACATTTTATGTTTAAAAACATTTTTCAATGATCACTTTTTGTTATATTTTAATATTATTTTAAATGGATTTTCTAACAGATATTGACATTGAATATAATAAAATGGTTGCACAATTTAAAAATATCGGGATTTCTTTCAATTAATTCATTTTCAATATTAGTCGTTATAAATAGTATCCAATGTTAAAATTAATCAATGCGATAATGGTGAAACAAGTTCACATAATGTTAAATTAATGATATATGGTCTATAATAAAATCAAATTTTCTAATTACTATGGATTAATAATATATAAAATTAAATATATGATATCATTTATTTTTTTCAACTCTATTCATTTGAAGATGAATTTAAAAAATTTTAATGATTCAAGTATTTACAATAGTGACACTACAGTCAAATATAAAATTGAATATCTTATAATATTATATCAAAATAACATGAAACAATAATAATAAAAAATATATAACCAAATAATCTTCAAAAAAATTAATAATGAACATAATGATATATACATTATAAAAATATCTATACATGAGGGCTTATGTTTATTTTTAGAGGTAGTTACCATAAGAAGTGGGACATGGCCTTTCTAAAATTTTTGTTGTTATTGATAATATTGTATCCATAAAATGATATATAACCATAATAACATTATATAATGGTTATATTCACTAAACTATGGTCTTATCATGATAAGGTTATCCCCATTTTCAATCATCTCCACATATGTTCCAAAATGATAATGTTTCTCATGCATACATGTAGTAAACCACATCTACAATGTGATGTGATTTTGATTTAATTTCATCTTTACATGGTGGGTAAAAATATATTTATTATCAATATATTTTATTGTTATTATATATTTATTATTTTAAAAATGTGAATTATTATTTACCATGAATCCAATTCTCCATAAAAATGATTAAACATCACTCATGAATATATAAAGACTATTATCTCTACTAAGGGATATAATTATATTTTCATCCCAAATTTATATGAAATGTTTTAATAGTATATATCTTGAATAATAATTATATATATACATTACATTAATAAAACACTTTATATAATGAAACCATGACTGTGTTGTAAGGACTAGAACCATCAAAATGAAATATACAAGGTAAAATAATCGGTTTATATCTTAATGATCATTTAAATTTTGAATAATTAACTAAATGATGGATGGTAATTTTAACAAAATGAAATTTTTTTCTTAATTAAAATATTTTATTTGTATATTAAATATAAATATCTATTTATTATAAGGATTATTGAATTCATATAGAGTGAGGCTATACATTGGGTAAGGGTTTATTTTTCAATCTCAATTCATTTCTTGATAGTATTTACTACATTCCCATTATTGAAAATTATATAATTATTATCCATTAAACCCTATATATTTTCTTCTTCAGTGTATATTTAAAAAAAATAAATTTTTTAATCCATTATCCTCTCCTTGGATATTTAAAGTATCAATAAAATTGTATTTAGTGATAACCAATATTATTTCATATTTGGTATTAATATTGTTTCTTAAATGTTATTGTTTATTTCAACAGTGTAACATTTTATAAATAGATTATTATTCATATTCATTTAATAATGCATTCTAATTTTTATGATAATTTAAATTAATATGTTTTTATTTTAAAAAATTTTACGTTTAGTTTTCCACCAAATGGAAAAAAGGAATATTTTGTATAATGTTAATCAAATGAATTGATATATAGACATCAAAAAATATTTTTTTAGCATTCTATAACATGTTTCAAATATATTTTCAAGGAAATATGTCCCTTATAATTCAATGCAATTCCTTTAATGATAACCCATGAAAATTATATTTTAAATATTGTGAAATAATTGTTTTATATCACCTATGGAGGTATTTTTTATCTATATCATCCTATTTTATGTATTATTATACTTAAATAGATATATGATCTTATGAGACCATTTAATTTCCCTTTTTGAATGCCTTATGAAGAAGCTACTATATGAATTTTTTTATCAACCCTTCTTATTTATCATAGGTTAATTATGTATTGATGAAATCATTATGATAAATTTTCAACTTATATAGTTTATGCCCTGGAGAAATTATAAAATTATAACGAAAGTTTTCCCTTCTATGGGTTATGTTATAATGTAATGATCAATGTTTTTACGTGATGGGTGGGAAAAATATTCATTAACCATACATTACATTGTGTAATTATGGACATATCAATAGATAATACAGGCTGGAATAGAATGTCGACCTACTATAGAGAATGAAAAGATCATATATGATAGTCTTAAGAGTGGTCATTGACTAGGGAAATAATTTAATGTAGAGTGAACACAATGTACCATAATAATCTTGGAATTTATCATTCACTATTTATACTATTTTCTATGAATCTGTGATTTAAAAAAACTTATCTCTTATGCTTATGAAAATTTCCCATGGATTATAATTTATTATTAATGGTTATATAATCAAAAAACATAAATCTTTTGTTATAACACATCCATAGTCCATTATTAATGATTAAATATATTTCACTAGATTATAATAAATTTCATAAGTTGTTGTCATGTTTTCATACCATTATTATTATATTATTCCCCTATATGATCCTTGATTTATATCTCTTGTTTTTTTACACTTAATGGGAATGTTTATCACCGTTTATTATGTTATCTATATCTTATTATGAATAATGATTTAATGTATTATATGTCATAGAATTATTCTATGTCTTATAAAAACTATGGGAGGTTATAAATATTATTTTATAAATTTGATGATTTTATATATAGTCCCAAATACAACAAACAATTGTAGTTATAATTTATTTTTTACAATGGGATATAATGAATATTTATCTAAAATGCTGTATAATTTATATATGTGGGGATTTTGTTTCCTTAGTTTGTATCTGGGTAGGGTTTTGTTTTTATTTTTTGTGATTATGGATATTGGTATTTGATGGAAACCCAATATATAGTTCCTTGTATATGATAAAATCTTGATGTTTTGGTGTATTAATTTTTTTTGGTTTTCTAGAAATTGTATCTATATTTTGATATTTTTAATATGATGATATAGAGTGACACTTAAAAATTTGTAGAAATAACATGTAAAATAATAATTGAGTTTCATATCAATATTCACTCATTGTATATTGGGGGAGGGTAAGAATGTACACCAATATAGATACTCACATGGGATATGGTTTTGTTAATTCGAATTCTCTTTTGAAAAATATTAATTAATAATATGAGATAATATATATCCACCTATGATATTTCATAGAGATGTGTGAAAAAATTAAAGTGTCATGGGTTGGATTAATGTGTCGTAATTTTTAAAATGATAAAAATTATTTCCATAATCAGATGATTTCATAATTTTCACATTAAAAATGAAAAGAAATTTATTGGAAAATATTTTATTAATGAGGAATCAATTTTATTATATAAATAAAATTTCACCATACATGTGAGGTATGGTTTTAGTTTTTTGATTGACCCTAAAAGATAAGTTTCCATGTTTATTAGTTTTTCATAACCATGTCTCTTAAAATTATTTTCTATATGGGAAATATATATCTATGTTAAAATATTTTTATGTTCTCACCTACTAAAAAAATATATTGGAGACTATCATTTTTTATATTGTTATTGGGATAAGATTATAATGGTCAAATTTATTGACAATTTGAATAATAAAAACCAATGGAGAATGAAAAATAAGATCCATATTTTATGTAGTTATAGTATAAACTTGGAATTAAATAGAAATATGTTGTATTATAATAATTTATGTTTTGAATAGAATGCCACTATGAAAAATAATACTGATGTTATTTGTATAGGAATGTAAATTAAACAAACTAACATAATTTTTGACTAAAACATCCAACCACCCACAAATGATATAATTACTAGGCGTATAGGCATTATGAAAGTCAGTGCATGAGTTTAATATTTAATTACCGCAATCAGTGTCAATATATTCATTAGAAATGAGTCTAAGGGAAACCTAATGGGATCATATATTAAGAAGTGATTCATGGGAATTTAGTATTGAATGGTACCCTATCCATCTAATATATAACAAAAAATGTTTTATTTGATTTTGGATCGACCCACACATTAACATCTCAAGAATTTCATAAGGTTATCAAATCTCCCCCCCAATTATTAGTGATTGATTTTGAAAAACATAACTCCCAATGATATGATTATAACATATGATTTTTATATATTCTCTAGGATAATATTTTATGGGGGTGTTCTTCTTATAAAAAATTATATTTCTCATCTACTTGAATTTGATATTATTATGGAAATTGATTTGTTTTATATATATATTTCCCATTTCTATTCACAGATATGGGATATTGAAACTGATTTTTTCAATTATCCTATGATCATATCATAGATCAATGAACAATATGAAACTTTGCGGTAAATTGTTTATATTTTATGGGTCTTAGAATCTATTTACGAGGGAAATTTTTTTAAAATGGTTATAGAGAAACTCACAAACGAATATATGAGTATTATTTTAGAAAAATTGATTTATTTAAAGAGGAAATTCCTAAATTCCTCCAAATCATGATTTGGAGTTTTAAGTAAAACTCATATCTAGTGCTACATCTATTCAACGAAAAAGTGAAAAAATTAACCAAATTTCGTTACATGAATTAATGAAGCATCTATAGAAAAATCTAGAAAAGGAGTCCATATTCTTGAGATTGACACCCTGAGTTGTTCAAATTATTATTATTATGATTAAATATTTTTCATTGATTATTTACATTTAATATTAATTACATAACAAGAACACTATTGATTAGAAGTATTCTATACCTAGTATTGATGACATCATCGATATATTTCTACCTGATCAATTGTTGTCTAATATTTCCCTTCATTCATGATATCATCAATTGAGGGTCATTGATGAGTATATGACCAAGATATCCTCCCATATATGCTATGGTCATTATGAGTTTATAGTTTTTCTATATTGACTTACCAATATATTTTATGTACTCATGGAATTCATGAATATAATCATCAAATAATACGCTAATATGATTGTGTATGTATTTAGTTATGATATTCTTATATATTTAAAGAGAAAGAATGATCATGGAGTAAATTTATGGATTCTGTTGAAGTCCTAGAGGATAGATGAATTTTTTGAAAAAAATTAAAAACTATGAATTTTTGATACAAAAAATTAAATTTTAGGTCCCATAATCTAATAGAGTGTATATATATTAATAAATTAAATACTAAAATCACTTAATAGTGGCCTAAAACAACCCTGGTTAATGATATCCATTTATTTCTTGGATTTTATGGATATTTTCCACGAATTTTGAATGATTTATCATTTATAACTAATCCTAAAAAAAATTTACATAGAAGGTTTCATCCTTCCTTCAATCAAGGAATATGATTTATGTGTCCATTGGTAAAGTGAGTGTTAGATAGTAAACCTATCTTCATGGTACTCTAATGCGGAAAAGTTTTTTGATATATTGTGACACATAAAATAAGGGTCTGAGATGAATCATCATTTATAATAATATATGGATTTATTATTCCTCACATAAACTAAAAATTCATAAAAATTTAATTTACACATGGTTTATAGATATTAATCGTTTTTTTCATTTAAAATATGGAATAATTGTCATTAAGTGAATATTTATATATTTTTATATATATATAATTATCATTAAATATTGATGTACATATTCACATATAAAGAGTTAAATATTAACTAATGTATATATTTGTATATGATTAATGATTATGACAGCTTAGTAGATTACAACCCTTGGAATTCATGTAATACGGTTGATGAATTGAGATGGATGAGTCCCATTAATTTTTCCATCATAAGGATTTAATTAGTTCCAATAATTATAGATGATCAATATACTGCTCATTAAATCACAAGGAAACTAGATATATCATATCTTTCATAAATGAGTGCTCTTCCAAAAATCCAATATTGGATTAATGTCATATTGAATGAAGATATTCTACTATGTAAGAATGTGGGGAATTTTCATGAGTTCCACAATGATCATGATTGAATGATAAAGGTTAGGAACTTTGTATGTTTTCATTTAATTCAATATTTAAATATGTAGAAGTTATAAAAATATTATAGTTCAGAATTTTGTAATCAACTGTGAAGTATTGGTATTTAAATAGATCATAAAGAGTATTTTATATAATAATGTAGGAAAATTGGTATTGTATAGAATGTATCATGATGATTGGCATGATAGTAATTTATAGGTGAGTGGAAAATTTATGGGAGAATATTTCAGCCATTACTCATTCTATTATTGAAAATGGAAAACATAATCATATATTTCATCATCATAAACACCAAAAAATCTAATGAAAATAATTTTTTATGTGTTGTAGTTAATCACCATAGAAAAAAAATAAATTTTAATTGTAATCAGATAAATATTCACTCTTGATCAGTTTCCCATGATTTACATTAATATAGTTTTTAGGATTCATGGAGTACTGCATTATATTATATCTAATGGGGATATTTTTTTTATATTAATATATATAGATATTTTCTATATAGGTATTGAATACATAGATGTGATTTAGAAATGTGTATCATGATTCCTCAGATACTAAGTCACCGAGGACTATTAAAATGGTAAAATATATGACGAGAGTGGGTTTTATTGATTTGAAAGGTGGTTGGAAAAAATAGCTTCGCCTGGTTGAGGTCTCATACAAAAAAATATTTCCCATAAGATGCCACATGAATCATATTGAATTCCTCTTTTGAAGGAACAGTGAAACTTATATATGATTGGATGATGTTAGAGAATGAATTATATTGGGATTTGGGATAAATGATTAAATTCACTTTAATGTTATAGACATTTTTAATCACACACTAAAAGACCAGAGTCGATATAAAATAATTTCTAAAAATAATCTGTAATATCTCGTGTTTAATGCTGGAGAAAAGGTATTATTATGAATATGAACATAGAATAATGTTATTATGTTTTTATGTAAGGGAAATTTGAACCCTATGTATATATATATTAATCAATCCTTACATATTCTTGATCGTACCATAATAGATTTTTATAAGTTTCACTTCCACTGAATAACTATCAAGTAAAAAATCTATTCCACATATTTATTTGGTGGATTTACATACTAGATCATCCAAATATACTCAACATATAGGTAAAACGTGTGACACACATGGTGTCATGGTAATTTTAAGTTTTGTATTATTTTTTCATTACATTTGATGTGTTTAGTTTTGTTTAATCGTAAGATGAATATTTCTATTTGTAGAATCATTTTGATAATTATAATAGTCAGCTCCCATATTTAGTATTAATATTGTGGTTCTTGTGCGGGTTCCCTAATGGGTCTATGGTGTAGTTCATGAATTGTTCATGGTTAGTAAAATAATTTTTTGTGTATATTGTTGGATAAGAAATTTCAATACATCAATTTTTAGTATCTTTAAAATGGGTTTTAAATAGAGTGGCAATCATTATAAAATTTTGCAAGGAGTGGCGTTTTTCTAGTCTGATGAGAATTATATATCAAAAATTATGTGGCCACTTAGTGGAAAATATGTGTGGGGTTCCTAGAATTGGAATTTACTAGTTCATGGTTAGCCCATGTTGTGTCATAGAGAGTGGGTAAACCTTGTGACCTCCATATTTTTTAAATGGAATTTGTTTTTATGTCATTTTATTTTTTTGATTTTCTCCTATATATATTTTTACATCATTCTAAATTGGGTTGTGTGACACATTACTCCCCTTCCCAACATGAGTGTACCACCCGCTCTCCCATGCTCTGTATAAATTCTATTTTCCCCAAGGGTTTTGTTAATTTTTCAATCCATTATGATATGATATCAATATCACATGATCCATTTATTCTTCTCGAATTTTTATATGTCCAATATTGCATTACTTCTTGAATAAACCCTAGGATAATGGTTGAAAAAACTTTTGTTATTTATTACATTATAGGGCATGTGATGGTTCTCTAAACATAGCTTCATGTTTTTTGTCCTATACTTCAATATAAGGGTTTATAACAATTTTAGTTTACCTGTTCAAATTCATAGTAATTTTTATCTTACCAATATAGTTGGGATAATTTTAATTGAGAGATTTTTGGGATTTTTAGACTCCTATTTGTTTCACATGGTTTCTTTGTGGCTCCTTGATTATGGTTTCCACACATACAAATAGGTGTATATATATATATATAATAACCCTAAATGTACATATTCTATCTTGGAGGGGGAATATGTATATCAGATTAAAAATTATAAATATAGCATAACATTATTTAATTGTATGTGTGTGGGGTCTGTCACTAAGTGTAACTAGTTTTGAGGTGTTTCAACTCTATTTTCTTCTCCCTATGGTTGGTTTTACTTTTTTTGGTTCATTTTGGAATTATAAAATTTTTTATTATCTAAAAATTCTCTTTATTATATTATAAATATATTTGATATCCCCATCATGATATGAAAACATTTTCAAGGGTTTTTGGACCTATTAAAAATGGTTTTACATGTGGATACCATGTTTTAATGTTTTCAATGGAATGTTTAATTATTATAATCCATTGAGTTAAACAATTAATGATTCAAAAATGGTTTTGAAATATATTTTTTTTGGATTTTGATGTGAATTTTTATTTTACGGAGTAAGAACTATATAATAAATGGAAATATATTTTATAGTGATGTGTTAACAAAAAATTTATTATGATGAGTTGAATTTATTATATTTCAAATAATGATTTGAAATTTTTTGTGGGTTAACCCTTATATAAATTCAATGGTGGCCTATATAAATGTGGATTGATGTAAATCAAATCCCTTGGTCCAAGTTTTAGTTTTCAATGGTTGGTAACTACAAGTAATGTGTATAAATGAATATTTTTTATGAAATTTAATTTTATTTAAATACCATAGAATATACTAAGTAGTGTATTATGAAATGGAAAAATTGATTCTCTTTTTGAGATTTGTTTTTGTGTAATAGCATTGGATAGAAAATTGGTTTTTTAATATTTATTTTGAGAGGAAACCATTGATTAACACTTCCGTATATATCATTTCGATGGGTTCTTGATCACTATATGATGATTTTCCCACCTTTGGTTAGACTTTTTTTTCATTCCATTGTTGCATGTTTTTCAGAGGATATTCATTGTTCGGTGTTTGTGTTGAGGGTAGTTTTGGTTTACCTATATGTGACAGAAATGTATTATCGTAAAGAACCTCACATTACTTGGGTAATTGAAGTTAATGAACTGTGTATAATACCTATTATGTTCTAATAATGACCCAGAAACAAAATATTTCCCACAAGTCCTTGTATAACAATGTCCATGTGGATTTTTTTAAACAAAATAAGATTTTTTTAAAAAAATTGACGACCTATGTATGTATATAGTGTATGTTGATAAATAGATCAGTTTCTATACCCGTCTTTGGTTATGTTCATCACATGTTGGGGATATGTGTTTGAGCACATGAAACCATAAACTATAATATTATTTGTGATTTAGTGATTGATTGATGTTTAATATTGTTTTTTGTCTGTATCATTTCCCATGTATACATTTTTTTATTGAACAGTATTTAATATTATTTTCTTTATGAATTCTTATTCATGGTGTTTTATTGTTTTCCATTGACCTGTGAGAGTATGTTTTATCATATTTATCATAATATACCTAGGTTTCAAAAAATATTTTATAGTAGTTTTTCAATTATTCTCTCTTAAGTGGGGTTATGAAAGTGTATTAAAATTGGGGATTTGGATTCGATTCAACCACTTATTTTGTATTATTTATGTATATTGATATAATGAAAACAAGTGTGATGTTTTGATAATGATATTAAGCATGTGGAAATGTGATGTATTTAGATAGTGGATTGCAATCAAAACATATTTGTCTGGACTAAAAAAATAGAAATGTTTTATGTGTGATTATAGACATGATTGTTTTTCATAATATTTCAAATTTGAATTAGATTTTTTTTGTTTACTTTCAAACCATCATTGAATAGTTTCTTTATAAAATATATTTCATTGTTTTAATGGGTTCTGGTGAACTATTTGGATATTTATCTAACATCTATTTCATAATACGTTTCATATTTTCTATTGGATACCATTTTATATTAATATCCCTGGGGGGATTTGGGATGTTAAGGCCAATGAGTAAAAATGTATATTAATATGGATTTAATTTCATTTGTATTTGTTTATTCTTTGTTAATTATTCTGTTTTTATGCCATTTTATTTTATTTTAAATATTAAAAGTATGTTTCCAACATCTATTATCAATTTGTTTTAGATATATCATTCTCATATAGATTCCTATGATGGGAATGAAGTATTTTCCAACCTGCGTAGATTGGGAATGACCCTCAGGCCTCCAAGAGAATTTGGTCAAGTTCTAAGTTGGATAGCTTCCCGATCTAGATTGTTATAAAATTTTATCAATGATTGTTCATCATTCCATTAGTATAATACTAATATTGTTTCATCACCCTTGTTATTTGGTTATTCATGGGTAGTGAGAGACTATGTTTTTTTGTATCATTAGAGGTAAGGGTGGGATGAGTCTGGATAACTCTTTCTCATTGAGAGATTAAATATGATAATGTAATATTGTTAGAAATTTATAAATCAGAGTATTCATTATTATTTCTAATTTATATGTATTGGATTTTTATTTTGACCATCATTTATAATGTTCATGATATCATTGGATATATTGTGTTTTTTTGGATAGAATTGATGAGAACATAAGCTACGTGATCATCACAAACAACCCTCATAACCATGTTGTGAGTTTTTAGTTATGCCATCATCCTTTAGATTATTTATTACATGATGGGTGAAGATTCAACAAATATGTGGATGATGTATTGATAAAACTATTTCCTCCCTAGTTGGCACGTTTAGAAATCCATCCTTTTTTTGTTTCTATGAAATGTGGGATCAACTTATGATAGGTGGATAAATATTTGTTGTGATGGTTTTTTTTGGATGTAGTTATTATGAAACATACTTGAATGAATTCATGGTGTTTTATTTTCTATTTGTTTTTAAAAACATTTTTTTGGAAAATTAATGGATTTTAATATAAATATTATTTTCAAAACATGGTTTTATTCGATGTTCTAAAGAATCTTTTCTTCTTCATTGAAATTTTATTTTTTTTAATGGAAAATAAATTTTGGATTTGGATTCATTTCGAACTTGGTTTGTAAATAAAAAAAGTGATTATTAATAGGATATTAAGAGTATCATAGTTTATTCTATGTGTTTTTCCTGAAGGATGATTTTTTACAATTTTTTTATCTAGTATCGATAAATACAATAATTTCATATCATTTCAAAATTAATTGGTGAGAATTGTGATTTCAAATGAAAATCAATTTTGGTATTTATTTTTATTCGCCTTTTTTCATATTATTTTCATTTTATTCCAATAAAGTCATAGAGTCAACTGTGATATTGTTTGATTTTTGTATATGATATTTTTATGTAATTATCAACTACTGTTTCTACACAAAATCGTCAATAATTTTTTCTCAACTATAGTTTCTTCTGAGATTATGAATTTAATGGAAGTATAATAAATTACATTTATTTATATAATCGGAGTATAACTAATAGTTTTAGGTGAATTTTTTTGGGAATGTGTTATGTTTCTTTTGATACACTCTTTTAGTGGTTGTAATCTTGGGTTTGGAGTATCAAAAAATGATGAGAGACCGGGTGGATGGTTCTGTTTTAGGATATGGGAATCTTTTTGAGATTTTATAATTTCTGTTATCTTGTAGATCAAATTGTGTGGTAGTTATTTTTTAAATAAAATTTATTTGGTTCAACCACCCTCTCCCCTTTTATGACAGATTTTGTGGTTGGTGTTATTTTTTACATCATTCATTATTATTGGATTTTTTTTCCTCAGTTTTTGTTGTTTTTCTATGAGTGGTTTTATTTAGAGCCTCAAAATTTGGTCAAATCTTTATTGGTAGTAGTTGGTTATATTTTTTTCACCATGATTAATTGATGTTATCCCATTTTGGAAAAGAGAGATGCGTTTAGTTCTAGATGGGGTAAATATGTTGTATTTTTATATTTGATTATCATATTGTAGCTACTGAATGTTTATTGAATCATTTTATGAGTACTATAGTGGTGACACAAATCAAGACTCTATGATATATACATGTGTCTTAATTGAAGGGGAGTTCTCATGAATCCATTTTGAGGCTTCTTGTAGATGTTCTTTCTGTTATTTTTTATTTTTTCTTTTAAATTTAATTTTCTCCCATAGTTTCTCAGTATTTAAATGATTTTTTAGGATTATTTGTTCTATATGATGCCATTTTCCTTGAATATAAAATATTTTGGAGATAATTTTAGATAAACTATAAACATTTGAAGGGTCATTTTGATCTCTCGAGCTTCAAAAGGATTCTAGATCAATGTTCTATTTTATTTTTTCTTATAGATTATCTTGGTTGAATAATTTTATTCTATTAGGGATCTTGATTGTGGGAATCAAGGATGAGCTATGTAAGGGTATATCTTTGTTAGGTCTTATTAGGATCATTCATTTTATCTTGTATATATTTTAAGACAAAAATGTATTGAGTGATAATGTGTAATAGTTGAAATTCTGTAAAACCCCCAATGTCATAGTATTTTGTTCTTGGTCTCGTTTTATATTTCATCAACTGGTTGTGATTTTATCATTAACGGGGTTTAAAAATTCACGTTTTTATACTTTTCAATAGGACGATAGTTATCACACATATTTAGTAGTAATTATTCCATAACAATGAATGTTTACTAGTTGTTCTATGGTGTGGTGCACTTCATTTTTATAGTATATTTGACTATGTGATAATAGACTGGTTGGATCCAAATTTTTTATAATTCTATTCAGGGATGCATCAACCTTGTATTTCAAAAATCATAGAGATCCCAATGAATTCATGCATATCTTGAGGTGTCTGTGGAGTGAGGTGCATTGTTCTACTAAAACTGTGGGGCCACATGTGGGTAAAAGTGTAAGGGGGTGTACATCCTTTGAAGTTACTAGTGCATGATTAGATGATGATCAGAAAGACAATATAGTCAAATCTTGTAGTTGTATATTTTTGAATAATTTTGTTTCTAATTTATCATTTTTTTATTTTTCACATTTATTATTTTTTCCCATCATTCTCTCTTTTGTCACGTGATTCACCAACCCACATTCCCTCTACACTTTCACCACCCCCTCTACCAAGCTCTATCTCTATAATTTTTTCAGTATGATATTTTTGGTTTTCTAGTTGATCAATATATATTGATCTCAAATATTCTTGTTACCCATGGTCTTCTATAATTTTTTCCTCCCTAGCCACCCATATTTTCTTTGATAAACCATAGTTCATTTACTGACCATATTTTGGTCATTTCTTCCATTGAATGGATTGTTATTGGTCTCATAGGTCATCTCCATGTGTGTTTTGGAATCCTCAACCTATTTAGAATCATCTTTCCATTTTTTTATTCCCACCACCTTTTGGGTTCAGATTTTGTCTTCCATTTTGATTTTCCCAATTTCAACATCTGTATTTGGGTTATTTTTAATCTCTTCATTATTTCTTATGATGTATAATTAATCCTTGAGGATTACTTTCACATGTTCATATATATATATATATAATTAAATAAATATATGTATAAACACTCATTGTACATCTTGCCTCATGAATATGGGAAATGTTTCATTATATTAACGATTATATATATATATATTATTTCTGTGTAAGTGTAAAGTCATTATCAACTATGGAAATGAGTTCTGAAGACTTTTAGTTTCGTCTAATTCTCTTTGATACAGGTGTTACTATGGACATTTTCTCATTTTTGATTTCCAACTGTTCATGGTATTTCAAAAAAATTTCTTATAAAATTAAAAAAATTGGTGATAGCTCTTTGATGACACCAAACCGTTTCACTCTGATTGTCTGCATAGCCAATTTTTTTCATATTTTTATACCTTGTTTTTAGGTTTTATATAGACGGTTTAAATATTTTATGCCTTTATATAATACTAATATGTATTTTGACATGTGTTTTAAATAAAAATAGTTTTTTTTCATAAGTTTTTTGTTTTCAAGTTGTGGATACAAATTTTAATTGGAATTTCTGTTTTAGAGTTAGGTTTTACATAAAAATGATTTTAAAATAAGGTAATTAATTTGATTTAAATTGGTTATTTGAAATTAATATTTTGTTTAATCCTTGTGAACATTATGTGGTGACTTATAAAATAGTGGTTTAATGGAAATGAATGGCCTTATAATTTTTTTGGATTCCAATGTGTCAGACCCATATGTGATAGGTATCTTTGAAATATTTTATGAAATCGTTTATTTTTTAAAATATATTAAAATGTATTAAATGGTGATATGTGAAATGGATAATGGTCTAGGAATTCTATTCTATATTTTTGTGGGAATGTCTTAGTTGGCACAATGGTTTTAAAATGGTAGTTTTGATAGACACCTAGTTATTTAACTTTTCATGATTACCCATTTATTAGGTTATTGCCAAAACTATAAATTTTTTTCCCTTCTATGGTAATGTAGTTTTTATATAGTGGGCGCATGTTTTATATTTACGTGAAATTACTTTTTGGGTTTTTGTTTTGAGGGTAATTTTAGTTTTTCCTTATCTTCATAAAGTGTATCATTTAATTACTCTGCAAATTATATTGGTCATTGTGGTTCAATTAATAACTGGAATATATTGGTTTTTCCTCTAATTGGTTCACACACCACTTGTTTCGATCAATTTGTTCAAGGTAAATGGGATAGGTGTGGATTTTCCCATCGTGATGAGGCATTTGTGGGTATATTGGATGAATCATCTATATAATTTCTGCATGATGATATAAATTTAGGTTTTTTATATCCTTATATTATTTTGTTCATTTTATATTAGGGATTTATGTTACAATGTATGACACATAATTACATTAATTTTTTTTGTAAGATTGTGATTGTGGGGAGTTTCATACAATGATATTTTGTATCGTTTCCCCTTCATTCATTATTATGAAACTCTCTCTATTCATATATGATTTATTACTTATAATTCAAGGTTAATAATATTTTTCTTAAGTCACGTGAGTGTATAGATATAATTTTATTAGAAAAGAGTGTTCTCAAAAAATTTTGGACATCTATTTTGAATGTAAATGCTCTTTAATGTGATCTTTAATCGGGATATCAATAAAAATGTATTTCAAATAGATTTTTATGGTGATATGTATCAGTGTAAATAAAAAAACATATATTCTAGTTTCTCCACAATATTGTGTATGATAAAATTAGATTTTAATTAGATTTCATTTTTTTGATATGTTGTTTTGACCTTCTAGGATTTTACTCTCATGCATATATTAGTTAATGTTTTGATTTTTATTATGGATTTAATATTTTCATCATAATTATGAAGTGTTTTGGGTTTTAGTAAACCACGAGGTCATATGGATGTTCATATAGATTTATTTTTATTATTATTTGTTTACTAGATGTTTTCTCATTTATTAATCTAAATTATTTAATTTTAGCACACACACTTATTTATTCCATAATAGTTTATCACAATTTTTTCTAAATTATTTATATATGGAATACCATGATTCTTATATACTATATGACACCCATTGGTGGTTGGGATGATCTTCTATCCTTGTGGTGAATTGGGTTGAGATTTGGGTCATATAAATCCTAATTTGGATTATTAATGTACCACTAGATATTGAAAACTAGAAAATATAATATTTTGAATTTAGAATTTTTAGTGGAATAAGAACACATAACTAGACATTGTTTTGTGGAAAACCCATTATGTTGAGGAAGTTACATAAAAAATTGATGATTTTTTAGGTATATATATCCTTAGTTTTTTATAGTTTGATGAAATATCTAGGGTGAAATTCATATAAGGGGGTATAAAATAAAACAAAAATATTTTATGATATATTTATCACTAAAAGTGATTAATCTATTCGATAACAATATTTTAACACAACATTGAGTTTAAAAGAAGTACGATATTGAAATATTAATTAATAATAATCACCAACAAATTATATTATCAATTTTAAATAGGTAGTACTAAATTATGACAAATTACTTTTTAAAATTATTGAAAATGAACATATTGGATTTAAATTTCTAAAAAAGGAAAAAAAGCACTTGACTGTGAAAATATTTCTACTTATGAAAATTTGTTTTTATAAAACCAATATGTCTTATATTAATAATTTAAACTAATAATTGTTTATGAATTATTTCATTGAAATTATTTATAATATATTGAGTAAAACATTCTTATACTCATCTATTCATTACTATTAGACATAGAATAACAATATATTTTTTATTATTAATAATTATTTTCTACAAAGAGTTTTATTTTCATTTTAAAGAGTAATATTAAACAAAAATTTTAAAATATGTAAATTAAATTAGAAAAATTGTATTAAAAGTTTTGAATTAGAGTTTTCCAATTCGTAGTTGGGGTAATTTTTAATTTTTCCATTATGAATATTAACTGAGGTTAATTTTGGTTATTGGGATAAATCTTCATGGCGTAAATGTGTGGTTAATCAAAAGGTCTAGTGTAAAAAAAACAAAAAATGAATAAAAATCATATTAGATTAGTTTATATTTATAAACCCATATATCACATATTATTATTTTACATTTCTAGAACATTCACTTGAATATTCCTTTATTATATTTTAATGTATAATCTATATATAATAATGTTAATCCACACATAATTAAATGGTAAAAATATAAAATCTATCATCTAAACCACATGAGGAAATTTTATTTACTACTATAATACAAAATATTGTAGAAAAATAATATAATATAACCAATTAGGTATTTTTATAAATACACATCCAAAATTCAATAATATTTCTTTTAAAAAGGATACCTGAAAAGTGTGTATATATTATTAACTATAATTATTGAGTTTTTTCCTCTTTAGATTAATAAAAATATTTTATAATAACATTAAACTAATTTAATAATTATACTTAATATAATTAGATGATTATATGATAATTTCATATTCCTTATATATCTTCTTCCATCTTTTGTAAAATGAAAATGTCACCCGTGTGTACATGTATGCTTCAAACATAAAAAAATAAAGTGATTCAATTTTAATTTCCTTTTTATTGGGATTATTATAAGGTAAGATTTAATGAATTTATATTATAATTATTATTAAATTATCATTTTTATAATTTATATTGTTATAAAAAAATTTACCATCCCTTCCCGGTAATTGTAAAAGCACCAATCATGCATACGTGCGGAGTGCCATCTCCACAATGTTGTGCTTCCCATTTTTCACCACATGATTATATGAATGGTTTAAAAAAATTTATAATTAATAAATAATCTAATTATTTCATGTGTAGTAATCTAGGGATTAGAAAATCATGTTCATGGTGTACAGATCAAAACTATATAACCAAAAAATACTTTTAAAACATTCCAATTTTCACTCGAATGTAAATTTTATTGACAAAAGGATAATAAATAGATAATTAAAATTTTTAATGGAATGATGAATATATATATATATATACGAGAAAAAAATTATTCTATAAGATATTTCTAATAAATAATAGATTTTTTATAGTACATTATGACATGAGTGAAGAAATAATATACATTTTAAAGTAATTTATATGGTTCTTTTTCATTAAAAAATATATATATTTATTATTATATGGTTATTCAAGTATTTTTTTATTATTTGTACTATTTTGGACCAATACTATCTAACATGATAATTAAATTGATCTTAAAAATAACCATTATTATTTACACATTGGCCAGGGTTACTTTTTTCACTTATGAATGTTCTCTAACATAACTTAAAGAATACAATTTCTATGATAATTTGAATATTTAAATTCATTTATAATATTTTTATACTTCATTACCATATTTTAAAAATAATAATATTGTGTTTTTCTTAATGTTGTAAATTTTTTATACGAAAAGTGTGAAAGGAATGTTCATTTTAACAATTTCATAATGAAAGAATTTTAATACGTCCATAACTATTATTTATATCGAATTATACATTCATTGTTTCCTGGTTTATTTTCAATAAAATTTAATTTTTAATATTTTTTTATACACATCGTGAGTGGAGGATATGTTCACCACTCTATATGAAATGTAAAAATTCACATTTAATGGTATTTACAAACTATGTCAAAATCATTAATGGATTTATATTATTAATTGGGGATACAATCATTTTATTCTATTCACACAATTTATCTGAATATGTTGAGATGAATATTATATTTGGATAATTATATAGAAAAAAGGTATTCATCACAGGTCAATTAGTTTATGGTCAAATTTTTTAAAAACAATATATTTTCCACATATTATGGATGGCTAAAAATGAGAAAAAAGAATGAAAATTATTTCATTTTCATTGGTTATAATTTTATTATATAATAAATGTTTTTATTACTATATGGAACACATATGTATTTAATTTCATTAAATTATGGTTGGGATCAGAGTTATATATCCCTCTAAAGCACTAGGAAATGATTGATAACTCATGAGATTATATGGACTCAAATATGGAGTGAAAATAAATTATTAAGGGATATTGTCCACTATTATAGTATTTTTTGGTGAATCATGACTAAATAGATGGTTGAACGTGGAAAAAACCAAATAAATTATTATATTATTCAGATTGAACCATGATTAATAATTTAATTCTATATATATATATATATATATGTAAACTATTTCATATACATATGATATATCGTATATATCATTATTAATTATTATTTATTAAATAAAATTGTGACAAATATATTTTAATATGACAAAGACACCATCCTTTATAATTATCAAATAACTTTTAATGATTTTTTATAATAATCAATGTTTATTTCCATATTATAATAAACTTAGGTTTATCACATTATCACATTTGATCATTGAATTATATCACATATTTTTTCCCTTAACGGTATATTTATGCCAAAATTTTTATGCTTCCATTTGAAATGTTTTGAAGAAGGATTTAATGTAGGGAATTTGAATGAAATTTTCTATATGAGATGAAATATTTGGGAGATTATGAATATCCATCCTTGAATATGCTTATTATATATCTAGTATGCATACACATGTATCCATTATTGTTATGGAGAATTTATTTTTATATGACATATTCATTATCCTTATAAAATGATGTAATATTATTTATGTAATTATCGGGTGGCCTCAAATTTTTTAACTAAAAATTGTTATGAAATAAATTAATAAAATATGGTATGATAAAGATTGATATATCATTCATATTATATCGAAAATATAATTCCATCTATGCCAAACACTTATCAGGACATTAATTCAAGAACTGGGTAAGTTCCACTAAATCATAGTTCCACTGAATTATCTAGTTTATGGAATACAATTAGTTATCTGGCTTTATGAGTAATGTTATTCATTTTAAAATTCTAATTATATCATAAATATATAATAAAAATTAAAAAGGATACAATATGAAAGATAACACACATATAATTATATTCGATTTGGAATTGAGTTATTTTCCTAAGAAATCTATAGATATGTATGATATTATTTGAATAATTTCTCCCCAAGAAAATTTAATGTGAATAATAATAGAGGAAAAATTATTGAGTTAAATATAGACCATATAGAACTAATTAACAGGATTTATTCTTAATGGTTTTAAAAATTTATTGTATGTAAAATTAATAAATGTTTTAATTATATAAATATAAGTAATGATACACATATCATAATAGATTTTGTCATAATTATAATTACATAATCATCATCAATGATGAATATGAGATCAATCCTTTTTAAATGATAATATCAATATAATAAAATCATAGATGATGGTATAATTATATAATCACTCATATGGAAGAATATAATTAAATATGTTTTATTAACTCTTCCTAGAGAAATTTTTTTGATGTTTTTTGATTGGTTAATGTTGATTATCATGAAGGGAATTAATGGAATAACAAAAAGTAAAAATGGAATTTTTTTAATTAATTATATAATTAGGGACTCAATTATCTTAAAAAATCAATATTATAGGATTCATTAATGACATGGTGAGAAAGAATGCTTCCCTAATTACCTCCCTATCTATGGAATTCAATTTCTGACCATTATTGGAAATATTTCCCCATTATAAGTGAATTTAATTAATTTTTACCAAATATTTCATATATATATATGTGATAGATGAAATGGGAATGAGATATCAATGTTATAATATTATTTTCATATTAAAAATTAGTAAATATTAAAACTGAAAGATGGAATGATAGTAGAATTGTCCAATAATGTTTCTCTATGTATCCATTTAAGGATGTTGAATCTTCTACAGTGAATTCGGAAGGAGGGATAGTGTCTCTGTGGGATTGAATTAATTATGATATCAGAAGGGGTTTAAAAGATTTATTAAATTTATATGTTTTTTTATCACTATTAGAAAAATATATAAATAAATTTTGATTGAAATATAATAAAAATATATAGTTTATAAATATTCTAAATATGTAATTATTTAAAATTATGGATAAAATTGATCAATATTTTATTTTCAATCAATAAATGTGGAATTTGTTTTGAATAATTAAGAATGATAGGTTTTTATGTCCTGAATTCTAAACTACTGTAAAATATCAACTTCATTTAGTATTAAAATAATATGGAGAGACCAACATTATCTTACGATGAATTATCTATATATTTAATTAATAAACAAGTTATTATTTCAAATATTATAATTATTGGAGTTTTTTGAGTAATTTTATACCTATTTTCATCTCATTGTTTTGGATGGATGAGAAAGGCATGTAATGGAGAAGATTAGATGTTATGATATCAATGAAAAAGGTTGAGAGAATACAACTAAAATATAATATTTGATTTTCTAGAATCTATTTTAAGTTATATAAACATATCATGGGTATCAAAATGATGATATATAACCCTTTTTTGATGGATTTATACAAAAAAACTAAAATTGGGTCCCCAAAATCGAATCAATAAAGCCTAGGATTCAGGTGGATTTTAGATTATAACAAGTTATGTTATAGTCATGAATAATTTTTTTATCACCACATAGGAAATACATTAAGAACATAAATTTCAAATGAATATTATATAATACTATAAACAAATTATGGATACCCATTCATGTGGAAAATGGTGTTGATAGTATAACATCATTCATTTATGTTGTTGAACCAACCTAAAGAAGAACATGATATACTAAGGAATGAGTAAGAGTACAATGTTATAAAATAATAATTTAGTTTTTGTAAAAGAATAATTATGCTAATATATTATAGTTATAGTATAAAATGGTATTCTTATATAGTGGTTATGATAAGATAAATGAAAAATACAGTGGTAAACTAGGAACATTTTTTAATATAATGTTACCATTATTATACAACTTCACTCATAATAATGGATTTAGGTTTCATTCATGGAATAAAAGGCTAAAGATTTCTAAATTCATTTGGGTGAGAATTTTGGTAGGTATTAATGATATGTTATAACTACAATGTTAGTTTTTTATGATATATCATATTAGTAATTTTACAAGGGATTTTTGAGTGTAATTTTAAAAAATAATCAATCATTAATTTGTACAGTTTTCATTTTCATAAAAAAATGATAAAATTGTTAAAATAATGGTTAGGGTTCATTAATAACCACATCTACACAATTTATATAAATGTTATCAGACGTTCTATTACATTAACACTTAATTAATAATATATACTACCTTTAACCTTTACTAATGTAACTAAATTTTTTCCTTAGTAACATATTTTTATTAAAAAATATTATAGTGGCAAATTTAACTAATTTGGATGATAAGGTTAAATTATATGAAATTAATTAATCAAATTTAATTTCTATAAATTATTAATTTTCAATGAAGTGATACATTTTTATTTAAATGAAAAAATAATCAATAAATTTGTATATTAGAAAAAATACATTTAAAACATTAACACCATTAATCATATTGAAAAATAAATAAAAAAATAAATTATTATATATATATTTTTTAATATGTTATAACATTAAATTTTATAAATCAAATTAATATTATCATAATAAAATATAAAAAAACACATAAATATAGTTATTGGAAAAATTAATCAATTCGTACATTAATTGATTTCAAAAATATCTCATTAATATTAATCATTTATTTTGATAGCTTGATTTTATACTAATAATTTATTTGAAAACTATTCATAAAATATATTAAAAACAAAAAACCCCTATTTATATATAATTATTATCATTATAATAAGTAACAAAAAATAATTTATAATAAAATATTCATATATAATATTTTCTTTTAATTGATTGTTTATGATATTCGAGTTATATTATGTTTATTTTTAGTAACAATTATAATAAATTAATATACCTATATTATAGATTCAAACCCAATGAACCTATATATAATGGCCAAATCACTAATTAACATATATCAAAAATCAATATTTCCAATGATAATATATACAATGGTCCAATTTTATTACAATAAATAGCCTTACAAACATTACTAAAATTAGTCATACCATTTATCAATTTCTCTAATAATATGTTCACTATAGGTATAAACGTCATCTAACTTTTAATATTTCCAATAAGGGTTACAGAATTAATGAGAAACCATGTAGATATGGATTTTATATTTATAGTATTTTTATATACTTCTGGGTTTATTCTTATTTTACTTATATTTATGACATTTCATATTATTGTATCATAATGATTTAATGTTCATCTAATAATATAATATCCTATTTCAATAAAATATGGCATGTTTTTTGAATTTCCAGATTATTTTTAAATGGTTCATTCAAAACAATATAAATTTAAATGTAACTACAGAATAAAATCTTTTAGTGATAACATTATAGTCAACTAATATCATTTATATAATAATATAAGTCATTTCTTATGAAAATATTGTTGAAAAGATTATTATATGTTGTATTTATGGTGAAATGTTTATCATTTACTTGTTTTTATATGAAACAATGTCAGAATAAATTCATAAAATGTTTTATCTGTGATGAAAATCATTTATCAGATATTTTTTTAATATAATAGTTATATGAACTGACCAAATTATTCATTATATAATAATTATAAAATCATCTATAATACCATATAAAATAATGATAAAATAAAATATATATTTTATGTTCCCATTATAAAATAAAATTCATAATTCCTAACATAATGGAATGTGTATACCTCAGCATGATGTAATGTATATAATTTTAATAGAGGATAGTGGACTCTTTTTGGATTTTTTGATGTAATGAGGTAATAAATATAAAATTATTCCGGGAAAAATTGAATCAAAAACTGATTGACATTATCAAGATTTAGGGTGTATTGAGAAGATTAATAGAAAGATTAATTTCAGATGCCAAATTTACATTAAGAATAATGTTTTATGGAAATGTATCCAATAATGAAGAGAGTGAGGAACATAGAAATTATTATAAATCTATAATATATGATACTAACATCATAACATTGGATGATTTTATGTAATAGTGATTGACTACTTTTTTCAATTAGGCTATCCTTTGGAATGAAATTTTGAATTCTTATTATTATTAAAACATTCATTATTTATAAACATTACTAAGTAAAGGGTTCTGTGGGAGATCTATATCATATTGTTTCATTTAGAGTTTTTAGAAAATAAATTGATATGTAATTATTTTAACAAAAATATTAAATTCCTTATATGGATAATTCTATTATGTTGGTCTGTAATGCAGGATTTGATAATACTAGAACATATGAATGGTTTTGTTAATATATTTAAAAGAGTTTATTAATAATAAATATATCCAGTCATGAAAACAACTTATTTAATTTGAGCATTTTTTTAATATATATATATCATGATGGAATTTATTATTACATTTTCAATGTATAACTATAATTTATAGACAAACAATGAACATCATAATGTGTTGTAGGTTATGATAATTTTTTTTATTAGTTTGAGTCTGAATTTAATGGACATAGAAAATAATATCTTGATTCATAAATATTATATTATTCTATGGATAAAATCCCAAGAATACTACAATAAGTCCCAAAGACAACTTCTTCTTATATACTATATGTTTATGTTTCATATTTCTATGTCCCAATACATGAGGTTGGTAAGATAACTATCATTAGAATATTAATAAATTTAGTCCTTTCGTTTTAAATCCTAGAGGATTATCTAATAAGGGGATTCTTGTTTATGTTTTTGATCGTTTTGACTATTAATTCTTCAGGAAGCAGGTGTTCTTCATATCATGTGACGAGTATGACATATGGGACCTCATTTTAGAAAGAAAATGTTGTGTATCACCACACCATAAAATATAATGTGATGTTCATAGTACTTGTTGAGTTCTATTTGTAGTGCTCATCTATTCAGGTGAACTAAGTGATATATATTCACAGAACATGTCAATTTACACATAGGTAATCAGATATATATGATTATTCAATATGGACTTGACATAATCCATAACCAATTTCATAAATTCATCTAAGGTAAAAGGGATCATATGAAAATATATTTCTATATATGATAAAATTGAATGAAATTTTTATATTAACACATGTGTTTATTAGATATCATCTTATACCCCATTACATCATTACTATAAATAATATTTTCTAAAAGGAATGTCTTTATATAAAATTTTGGATTAAGGAATTCATCTTTTTTCCATGATATAGTGAACCTGGGGTTTACTTATTTTCAATTTCTACATTAGGATTTTGTTTTAAAAAAATCATAGAGAATCATTAATAGTGATTATTGATTTTATAAATGGATTCCTGGATACATATTGAAATTTTATTTTATATGATGTGATCTGTGGATAATTTTTTGATATAATTCTAAATGAATTTTGGACAAATATACAAAGGTTTATTTTGATATGATATTTCAATATCAATTTATATGATAATATAAAACATGAAATTTCATTAAGTCTATCTGGATTTAGTGCAATAAAATATTAAATGAGATATTCCCTACACTCTATATATATGTGATGCCTTTGAGGATTTATTATAATTCATGATATAATAATGTGGTTTTTGACTCTTTTCGTCAGGGTGTGCATCGTCGTGCTATGACACGCTAGTTACCACCCCACATTCATTCATTCCAAACACATGTGGCATCCGTCACTTATTCGGGGATGTTTTCTCCTTAATCGAAATGGAATGATGTGATGTCAGTCTCTCCTTCTAGGGAACACTCCCCCATAATCATAATCTGGTCAACGTTACTTGTAAATATTAAATTCATTGATCATGAATCTCTTCCCTGATGCCATATCTTTGTGGATGTATGATAATTAAGTTTCTACTATCTACAAATTACAAGCGGTCTTGACATGAAAACAAACTTTGATTGTAGTATATGGTAACATCAAGCATGTTGGGGCCTCACGGGATGCATGAACATTGGGGAACCAATATTCTTCTTCATAAGAAGCAATCTCAAGGGTGCATAACCTGAGACATCCCATATCGATCATGGGGTATCATATGCTAGAGGCAAGTCATTGAGGTTTTATTAAGCTTTCCATGTTTAAAGTAAGTTATGTCATGATTTTAACATATTCCAGATACAGTTATTCCAAATCCATATATTTGATGGTGTTCCTTAGACATCCCATGTTCAATATAATATAGGTCGAGAGTTTAACGTCTTACAGAGAATGTAATAGAGTTATCATAATTCCCCATGGAGGAGGATCAGATAGGTATATCCCTACGAGGGAGTTACTCCATGGTTTACCATATGGATAGATCATGTCACCCAATAAGAGCGGACCTTGTGTGGTGTGTCTCATATAGGAATGATATCGCACCATGAGTACATATCTGGATACCACTATGGGTGGATCAGAGAATGTCCAAACCAGAATGTGACAAACAAACGATTACCATTTAATGGGATTGAACCTTATGGAGATTTCCTACATAGCCTATAGATGAGATACAGTTAAAAACCCACATAATTCGATAGGGGTCATAAATTAGTTAGTACAACTAGTTCAAAAACCAAGAGACATGTTAAGGATTATGCATGGTTTGTAGCCAATCACATGAGGGACACCATTGATTGGAAGGTTATGGACGAGGTGGGGATTATTCATGGTTAGCTTCCAAAGGAAATGGTTTGATCCCAACAGGACATGGTGACCTGGGTAGGAATCATGGGGATGAATGGATGGTTAAACGAAGGGGATATGAGGAATGGGATGGAGCCGACATAAAGACTCCAATGATATTGTGTATAAACCTTAGAGATGATTAATACGTATCCATGTGGAGGGGAATCAATTTTAACCTAATTCATGGTGCGGTGGTGAGTCACTTAAGGAGGTGGCTCATGAGAACGGATGCATGGATGGGATATTGAGGAAGTGGAACCATTAGGCTATAGAACAGTCCTTCCAAAACATTGAGGATCGAGGGGAGGATCATAATGAATGATTAGGGGTGACATTGATCCACCAAGAGGATTCCTATGTATCCCAGTGGTAGGGCATCACGATCCGTGTAGTTCGAGGTGTGGAATAAGTTTGCGGTGTACGCGGAAGACATGACCTGAAGATGATGGTGGGGCTTAAATGTGGTTAGTTGAATTTGATTGATTTAAAACATGAGGGTGGAATAGTGAGTTAGATCCTAATAAAGGGTAATACAATGGATTGCCATTGGGTGTGAATTGAATTTTGGTGAGTAATCCTAAATACATTGTATTGGAGACAAGGATCAAAACCCACGTAGTTCTAAATGGGCATATAGTTTAACTTCATTGGGATGATTTCCTACATACCTCACCTAGAAATGGAGAGGATAATATTCCATTTATTTCCTAATTAATATATTTTAATTTTACACTGGATGAGGGTGAAATTATTTGAAGTGGTCAGGACTGACATATGGTGGTCATGAACCATAAGGATGCTTCCTACGTACCATTATTGTAAAGGGAAAGGATCAATGTCCACATATTTTGAAAAAATGGGTCCGAGGATTACATAGTAAGGTGGCCAAAAGAGGATTTAATGATCACTATTTACTCAAAGCTCACTTGATTAATGCTATGTTTGAGAAATAAGATCCATTAATAGACCTGACAATCGTGGGGGAAAAGGTGTTGTTGTGTGCAATGGAGAATGGGGATTACACATGGAAGCTACAAATGTTCCAGTAAAATGTGGATTGTATGAAAAAAAATTATTCATGGTTAGATTCTCGAGTTTAACTAAGAATCATCAATGGTGGATGGGGTATACACATGGATGATACTCAGGTACCACTAAGGATAGGAAATGATGAAGTGGAAATTGCATGGAAGCAGCCCGGGTGCTGCTATAGACCAAAAATGGTGGATGGGTACATAAACATGGATTATACGCATAATGTCTTCCTAATGTCTATCCGTGAGGGAATCCCAAATCAGTATTGGGATGAGGCATATTATTGGGGCCTATAACTATTCCCTAGTTCAAAAGATGTGTAATGCCAAGGGAATTGAAATTAGTCCAAAGAACGGGAATTAAAATGTATGAATCATCTGACCATCATTATGAACATACTGAGGAAGTAATGACGAATACATATAACTTCTAAGAATATTATAAACTTAGAATCTACATCATGTTATCTTGAAATGAAAAAAAATTGATGAAGGCCAACCACATACCATATTAGAAAAAAGGGATAGACATGATTTTTCATCAAAAGTATTCTAGGGTGTTCGCCCAAAACGGTAGGTAAGCCAACATGGCATGGGACCTGGCCATTAGGGGGACCCTCTAGACATTAATGTGGATAAATTTCTGAATGATAGACCCCTGAATTATGATGTAGAGTGATGGAATGCTTGAATAGTCTCCAACGCTCTTGAAATTTTGCCACTGTAATCAAGGAATGACGAATATTATGCTTTTCATATAAGCCATATAATATTGGGAAAACGAGTCATCTTATTATTGAATGATAGGTGATGCTACATTTTAAATTCATGTAGTGAGGACCATTAGTATCTTATTCTTGCTGCATAAAGCATCTATTTTCAAGAGAAAGAGGCCTCCTATATTTGTCAAATAGGGTGTACTGCCGATTATAGTCATGTAGAGAGGTCTATTAGGCCTATGTCCCCAATCAATGGATGGTGATAGGGCTTACGCAAGAGCATATCATTATTGTTCAACATAGCATTGGAGTTAGGTGATGGGGTTTGGAGGGGTTTCTTGAAGAATGGTTCAACTCATGGTACTTAAGGAATTGACGATGAGATTATCAACTCACGACATGGTAAATGGGACAAAGGGAATATGTCGACACATGGTGATTCAAGAGTGTGGAGGAGTATCTAAAATCTTGGTATTCCATAGGTTGAAGGTGGATGAGAAGAAGGGTTCAGTATAAAATATATGAAACCCGTCCTAAAAAGTTTATGGTGCAACACTCCATTTTTCCTAGGGATTAGTTACAATAATGGAGGGTCCTGTTCAGAGCGATGGGACAATAGCCAGGCACTAATCCTAAGTGGGGGTTTAGGGGTGTATACCCATTATATGTAAGTGTGGGTGCGATGTTAGGATCTTTCTGAAGAATATTTCTTTTCAAATGAATAGTTTTAATGGAGAAAATAGTCTCGTGAAGAATGGAGCTTCATGGTACTTAGGGTCTCATGAGGCATGGGGCTCATAGAGCCTTGGGTCTCAAGATGTGGTGTGCATTGCATAGTTTAGGGTCTTGCTATGCGTGGGGCCTCGAGGATCTCTAGTTCTCACGAAGAATCTTCATAATGTAATATTTCTTACAGAGCATGGAATCACCTTATCATTATGTGCATTAATAGGAGAGTTCTTCATGAATTAGTAATGCTTCTCAGAGCCTCATGTAACCTGAATGGGGATCCATGCTTAACAAAGGGAAGATTCCTTCATGAAGGGAATCACATTGTGTTGTTCAGGAGCACTGGAAAATGGGAGATCGACTACCAAATGGTTTTCATAACCCTCTGTCGAAAGGGGGTGAGCTGGCTATTTATAGGTGATGGAGGTCACTGGCGCATGCTGTGAAGAAAAATTGTGCACCTCGAAGAGAAAACAATATCATGATGGAAATGGCTCTTTACAACTTGAGTTAGATCCCTCATGTTTATCATAGTCATAGATGTAACACCCCAAGATTTCAAAGTGTGTTATTTCTTAAAAATAATTCAATAACTTGCACTACACGCAACACCGAGTTCAAGCGCACCATGACTTACCAAACAAGCCGTTCAAAAAAGGTTATGAATAGTATTAACTAAATTTTAAACTTTATATAATCCTTATAATTTTAGAATCCATATTATGAGTATCTTAGACATAATGTAAGAACAAATTCATCTTCAGTATTGTAGTTTTACCAACTTTTAATAGTGAACCCTTTTTAAATAAAATATTTTAAACTTTTTGACTAAATGGGGACATCAAAAAATTTAAAATAAAACATCCCAAGCTTCCACGGTACGCTTTCCTTTGAATAAAACAGTAGCGTGTGTTGTACGCAACTTCGAGTTTTAACACACACCACAACCGATCAAACTAGCCGTTATGAATAGTAATACTTAATTTTTTGAAATTATATATATTTTATATTTCAAAATGGACTTCATTTTTGGATTCGGAATATCAAATTTAGCCTAAGGTGAAATTTTGGTACTTTTCGGATAACTTTCATATTTTGATGAATAGTAAAAATTACTAAATTTTAATTAAAAACATTTTTTTTAATCAAAATAATTAATAGTGATAAATTATGAATTTGAGTGGTTTTAAAGTATATTTAGAATATATTTTTACCATTTAATATAATTTTGGTCATTGGACATAATTTTACAATTAAACCGAACATAAACATGTGTCAATCTTTTGATAGTTATTATCTCTTAAAAACACGCTTTTTGTTTTGACAGCGGGAATTAATTTTAAATTAATTTCTGCCACTTCTGTGTTTTGAATTTAGAAAAATGGATTCCATATTTGGAATCAGGATGTTCAAATTGTGTAAATAGGTAACTTTTATTTTTAGACATTTTGAATAATTACTAGGGTAAATATTTTATTTATCATGGTTAAGGGTAAATCCGGTAAATAAGGGTTAAAAAATAATATTATAATAATACTAAATTACCCTAAAACGTGTCTTAACCCTATTGGTTGATACATGGTCGACCATGGACATCTTTGGGTCAATTTTGGGACCCCATTGATCCACCTGTAAGTGATAATGACACTTTATTTTAATTAAGTTAAAATGAATACAAAAATGGCATAAGCTTACATCTTTTAAAAGAACAGTTTTTACATAGGGTTATACATGTTGGATTTTCGATTATAAATATTCATTAGAAAGCTAAAAATATATCCTACATAATGATATTTTATTTATAATTTTTATACATCAAATAATTTAAATTATTAGTGACACAATAATGATGCAATGTTTACCTCATTAATAAATCATTTAAATAAATAAGATTATAATGATTAAAATATTATCTAAAACCTGTCAAATTCTTATTGGATGATGTTATTTAGAATATGAGTCATATTATCTTCGACCTCAATGATTTTTGGACCATTATAAACCGAATATAATTATATTATAAAGTAATACTTTCACTCTTTCCTAAAGAGCCCCTCCTCTCCCTTATAAAAGGAGACCACTTCTACTCATTCCTCACACCTCTCAAGCCACTTGGCTCGTCCAAACTCTGCCCAACTAAGCTCCCCACATCCCTCTCCTCATCCTTGAAGCTTCCCCTTAGGCAGAAAGCATTTCAAGAAGTCCTTTGGTTCCAACCAAAGTGAGTTACCTAAATTAAAGGTAACATTTTTCTCTTAAATTATTTTCAATTATTTTGCTTCTCCAACCCCCAAACTCCTTTTATTTACTTTCTTTTGTAACAACACCAGTATCCACAATATACTAGGATGTTGTTATAAGAAGGATTCAAACTACACATTCACACAACTCCATCTAATGGATGATGAACATAATGTTTCTGTGGATGGCAAACTAACGCCTCACGAAACGATGATTGTTCAAATACATCTTACCGCCTCTCATGGTGGCCATTAGGATGGCACTGTAATTAAATATGATATTAATGATATATATTTTATATATAAGCTTCTGTAATTCCATTTTATTTCATACAATTATTCGTTTCATGTTCTATATACATACGATAATTTCATTTGAGGAAGTGCGGACTACCGCCCCCTTAAAATGATATGACTCGTTCATACCACACATGGAACGTATAAAGGATGGTGTTAATGAACTTAAGTAACATATATAGAATATTATATTTTACTGGAATAGTAATATACCTATGTATCATTTGGATTCGATTCTTTTAAAATAAAAATTAAATGGAAGTAGCATTCGTGCGTACGTACGGACTACCGTCTCCACAAACGCGATGTGATTCATTCTCCATCGTATCCATTCAAGTATAATTATCATTTGATGATTTAAAAATGATGTTTAAGGACTTGATACAATTCTTGATATGAATAATATACATCCCATTAATAACGAATATGGCTCACATAACAAAGAATATAAAGTAAAATGAACCCGTTAACACCTGAAATGACGATAATTCTAAGATATTATTAACAAATCAATGTTAAAAGATCATATATGATATCATATTAAAGTAACTGATTCTTGTATTATTCAATAAAAATTATTTCACCATTATACAAAAGGTAAACCTACCATCGACCAAGGAAAAAGTACAAAGTAAGGGATTCTCTTATCTCAGTTTCAATTCCGTGAGATTTCCATTGTTCACTACTAAATTATTGAAAGTGGTGTATTGTGTACATCCATTTGATATATATTATAATGATTCACTTTATATTCATGTTATTCTGTAAATAATTTGGTGGTTATTAACTTTTGGCCATGCGACTCATTTGATTAACGTGGTAAGGGGTTTCTTGTCTCACTTTTAATTCCGTGAGAATTCCATTGATCACCACTTAATTATTGCATGTGGTGTATGTGTACTACCCATGATTGTATTCATTGTGTAATATACTTTATTTTATGGGTATTTACATCATCATGGTATGATCTTTCTTTCATGGGTGTTTGTTTCTTAAGTTACCTAATCAATAAGGGAATTTGAGATTTCAATTTCCACTCATTTGGCTTTACGCATATTTCATTGATTATATTACCCCAAGATTATGTGTGGAATCACTATTCATTTTATTATGTCATAATTTCCACTCCCCTTCCTGTGGATATACTTTTGATACACATAATCACTCCATTGAAAATTCTCAAGTCATTGATATGAATTTGATAAGAGTAATTTTAACTCTTTTACCATTTGTTGAGTTAAACATCCAATTCGTTGGTGTTGTTTTTACAGGAATATGTGTGAATATACTTTGATTGTTTTACACTGAATATCCAATCATATTTAGTGTATTTATATTTTTCACACATAATTATGTTGTTGATTTATCCTTAACCTAAGGATATGGCCTTTATGAGAGATTTCATCTCAACTTACATTCCATTGAGACTTCTTTGTTGATATACACCAAATCACTTTTATGTGGTGTATATAATGTACTTTGACATAGTATATCATGAATTCCCTTTATTCTCATGATATTACAAAGTTTTGATTACCTCAATTATTTTCATTCAAGTGTCTCTCTTTTGGTTAGAATCTCTAACTAAAATACCATTTTTAAATGTTTTAAAGACTTATTCATCTAAATCTTTCTCATTAATGTCCATGTTTTAAAAATGGTTTTAAGGATTTATTTATATGGACATTAAAGTTTAGAAATTAAAAATCCTTTTAAAGGGTTTCAAAGTGGTATGGGACACTTTGATTCAAAAATCTATTTTTAAATGGCTTCTTGACAAATAGTGTGAATTTTAAATGTTTTCAAGAAAAGGGGGATATTTCTCTCAAATAGTTTTGATGATTATTTTCATCTATGTCAACATCCTTCATTATTCATTATTGAGGTTAATGTGATACAATACAATCTTCCATATTGTATCAAATGAATTATATTTGACTGTGGATGTTCTATTTTTATACCATTCATGGTTTGTGGTTAAAGTATTGACATTTCGTATGCTAGTTTTAATAAGAATGTTTATTTTATGCTTAAACCTATTCATATGAGGAATGCATTGGACTTAATAAGTGACGGGTGGAGCCCGCTATAGCTCCTCGATGAATCGGTAGGTCTCATGAGACAAACTAGTGTCTTGGCACAAGGCCTTGGCAAAATCTTATTTGTAGTCTTGGCACGAGGCCTTGGATATGTGGTTATGATAGTCTAGCATTATGCATTCCATCATTATGAAAGTGGTTATTGATATTGCATGTGATCATTCGACTAGTAGAATATCCATGTGAGTAAGTAAATGGCATTATTTCATTTTATTTATGCCATACCATGTTGAAAGTTCAAGTTTCAAAGGCTTTTGTTTTAGTTATAAATTGCCTTAAGTGTTTATGATTATTTATGAAAGCTTATGCTATAATTTTATCCTTACTGAGCATCCGAGCTCACCCCTTTCAATGTTTTATTTTTTTTCCAGGATTATGAAGAAGTAATTTATGAATGACCTGCAGGGATAGTATGAGGGGATATGAAGACAAAATGTTTTTTTTATGATGTAATGTAAACATTTATGGATGTATCTAGTTATTCCAAGGCTACTAAACTAATCGGTCTTTCGAGACTTGATCTTTCTCATGATCATGCCAATGTTATGTAATAATGCACCGACTCTGGGTAACTAGGGTCGGGGCGTTACAGTTGGTATCAGAGGGAGTTTAGTACAAACCTTGGTAGCTAGGTTTAGATAAACTCTGATTAGAGCACGTAGACCTAAGATGAACTTTAAGGATTAGTATAAAAGAACTTCCTAGAATTTTGGTATTGTAGAGATTTTGTGAGTTTTCCGAGCAATACATCCCTGTCTGGATACGAGCAGGTAGAGGCGGCTCTGGCACAGATTTACCTAGGGGTAAAACCCGAAAACACCGCTTTGAGCAAGACTCGAACGGGAACTGGTGCACGACAACGGGCCTTGCTGCACTCTTGGTTACGACACTCCCGAGGGATATGCTTAGGATAATTTACATTTTCTTTACAAACCGATTTAAGTAATATATACATAAGATGAGAGTAAATGACCTTGGTTAATCCTAATATGTTTCAAATTGAGAATATGGTGACATTTTAATCTCTAAATGATTTTATGACTACTATTACTCACACAATGCTTTCTGGTTTTAGTCAATGGCTGGATTCCAAGGAAGTCATAGTGACTTTGAGAATGATGTACAAGGTGGGAATGGTGGTGGAAATGAGAAAAAAAATGGAATGTTGATAGGCGTAAAAGATATCGTCTTTATGCCAAATAAGTTTTCCAAAAATATGATCAACAAAATATATATTAACCAACTCCCAGACTCAACAAGGAAGAGAAAAGTGATAAATGATAAGATCTCCAGCAATGGAGACCATGGAGAAAAGAAACCTCAATTTTCATCATGCAGGAATTGTGGAAAGAGACACCCCGGAAAGTGTCTCAATGGGACAACGAAATGTTTTACGTGCGGTAAGGAAGGACATAAAGTGAAGAATTGCCGAAGAAAAATGAAGAGCACTATGGAAGAAGATAAAAATGGTCCCCAGAGTCCATTTACAGTCATTTGTCGTAAATGTAGGGGACCTGGCCATTACCCGAGTGAATGTCCTATTTTATAGGATATTTTCTTGCTCAAAGAAGAAGCTATGCGGAAATAAATGGTTGGAGAAAAATTTAAAAAGTATTAGCACTCCTTGTTGATGGGTTTACTTTGGAATAATTTTCTCTTGTATTTGTAACCCCTCAGTTTGCCATGTGAGAATGATATTTGACGAATAATTGTCTCTTCTCTTGTGGATATAGGTATAAATAACCATTTGGTTTTATATGATCATTGGGGTTTGAGAAAATGATAAGTTATTATAATTTGGGATGAAAATGCAAAGTATGATATAACATTTGTGGTTAAATTATGTTATTTTGAAAAATTTATCTCATTTTGGTAATATTATAGAATATAGTTTTTGAAAAAGGACAACACGTAGACCGTGTGACAACCCGTCGCGTCGGACAAAGCTGTGGGAATCGAACCCACAACCAAAGTGTGATTGGGATTTATCGCCTACCACTGGACTACGTGAAGTCCCTGGTTAGTATGACTATTTTTTTGTTAAATGATTTTATTGATCAATAATAAGATGATTTGGGTTCTTATGTCTTATCAAATGAATACCCTTGGTATAGGAAAATGATTTGGTGATTAAGTGATAAATGTTATTTTGGAAGATGTTCGTTTTGTTAGGAACACTATATGCCCAAGGAAAATAGAATACAATGAGGTTTCATTTGTAGAGTAATGGTGGATTTTTATCTACATTTTTATTGTTGATTTATAGTGATTTGGGTTATTTATGGAAATGATTAACCTATAACAGAGAATATGTGATGATGTTAATTACTTTTAAGTATGTGACTTTAAGAGTATTTGATGTCATTTGGAGATACAATGTAACATGGGAGACTACATAATCAAATTCTTCTATATTTTGGGTTTCAATATTAGTTTGGATTATATTAAAGGATTTTAAGGACAATTGGTTATTTAATGGTATCTATTTAACTTTGGCGTATTATTGGTATAATTTTAGAAACTAAGATTAGTGCATATTTATCTCAATGAATATCCTTTTGGGGGATCATTAGATCATTCACTAACCATTTTGGTTTTGATTATTATTCAAAGACAATGTAAATATATGGTTTATCCTGCATGGATCATGTGATTCTATAGAAGTTTATTCTAGCTCTTCCAGTGTGACCAAGTCTTCTTGAATACTCATCGTTTAAAAAAAATTGAGTTAGTGGTGGAAATTTATTAAAGAATGAAAATCTACTTAAAATTTAAGTATATCTCATAATGTTCTTAGTCAATATCATAAATGAATTCCTCTTCCTTATGTAATGTAACTTTAAAAAAAATTTTGTCCTAGATGGTACCTTAAATCATCACTAATTTATGGCTTTGGGATTGTTGGCCTTTTCATAGCCATGTTCTCTACCACTCTCCGTCAGATAATTGATGGTCAGATTTCTCCTCCATATCCATATTTTCCTACATGGAACCCTAGTATGTGTTATTTTTGGTAATCTTCATACTTTCCACTCTTTATTTTAAATAGAGGCCTCATTAATTCATTTTTCGATGTGGGATTTCAACTAAGATATTTTGAAATGTCAAAAATGTGTGATCCCAATACCCTATATTTTTTTGAACCGATGGTACATCAAATCATCATAGATTGATGAGTTTAAGGACCTCAATTTTATACTTGTTTGTGATTGATGAACTCAACCACTACCTATAAATATTTACGTTTTCCCTCCAATTATATGTCTCTAATTGCCACCAATGTTCTCTTAATCGAGATCATAATTTGGTGGTGACCCTTTTATTTCTCTTTTCCTCATATTAAGACTAAATTTTAGTAAACCAATTTCCGATGTGGGTTTTCCCACAAATATATTTTCTATTTTCAACCTTTTATTTTTGAAGAACAATTTCAAATTGCGAGGACGCAATTTATTGAAGGAGGGGAGAATGTAACACCCCAAGATTTCATAGTGTGTTATTTCTTAAAAATAATTCAATAACTTGCACTACACGCAACACCGAGTTCAAGCGCACCATGACTTACCAAACAAGATGTTCAAAAAAGGTTATGAATAGTATTAACTAAATTTTAAACTTTATATAATCCTTATAATTTTAGAATACATATTATGAGTTTCTTAGACATAATGTAAGAACAAATTCATCTTCAGTATTGTAGTTTTACCAACTTTTAATAGTGAACCCTTTTTAAATAAAATATTTTAAACTTTTTGACTAAATGGGGACATCAAAAAATTTAAAATAAAACATCCCAAACTTCCACGGTACTCTTTCCTTTGAGTAAAACAGTAGCGTGTGTTGTACGCAACTTCGAGTTTTAACACACACCACAACCGATCAAACTAGCCTTTATGAATAGTAATACTTAATTTTTTGAAATTATATATATTTTATATTTCAAAATGGACTTCATTTTTGGATTCGGAATATCAAATTTAGCCTAAGGTGAAATTTTGGTACTTTTCGGATAACTTTCATATTTTGATGAATAGTAAAAATTACTAAATTTTAATTAAAAACAACTTTTTTAATCAAAATAATTAAGAGTGATAAATTATGAATTTGAGTGGTTTTAAAGTATATTTAGAGTATATTTTTAACATTTAATATAATTTTGGTCATTGGACATAATTTTACAATTAAACCGAACATAAACATGTGTCAATCTTTTGATAGTTATTATCTCTTAAAAACACGTTTTTTGTTTTGACAGCGGGAATTAATTTTAAATTAATTTCTGCCACTTCTGTGTTTTGAATTTAGAAAAATGGATTCCATATTTGTAATCAGGATGTTCAAATTTTGTAAATAGGTAACTTTTATTTTTAGACATTTTGAATAATTACTGCGGTAAATATTTTATTTACCATGGTTAAGGGTAAATCCGGTAAATAAGGGTTAAAAAATAATATTATAATAATACTAAATTACCCTAAAACGTGTCTTAACCCTATTGGTTGATACATGGTCGACCATGGGCATCTTTGGGTCAATTTTGGGACCCCATTGATCCACTTGTAAGTGATAATGACACTTTATTTTAATTAAGTTAAAATGAATACAAAAATGGCATAAGCTTACATCTTTTAAAAGAACAATTTTTACATAGGGTTATACATGTTGGATTTTCGATTATAAATATTCATTAGAAAGCTAAAACGATTTCATACATAATGATATTTTATTTATAATTTCTGGACATCAAATAATTTAAATTATTAATGACACAATAATGATTCAATGTTTACCTCATTAATAAATCATTTAAATAAATAAGATTATAATGATTAAAATATTATCTAAAACCTGTCAAATTCTTATTGGATGATGTTATTTAGAATATGAGTCATCTTATCTTCGACCTAAATGATTTTTGGACCATTATAAACCGAATATAATTATATTATAAAGTAATACTTTCACTCTTTCCTAAAGAGCCCCTCCTCTCCCTTATAAAAGGAGACCACTTCTACTCATTCCTCACACCTCTCAAGCCACTTGGCTCGTCCAAACTCTGCCCAACTAAGATCCCGACATCCCTCTCCTCCTCCTTGAAGCTTCCCCTTAGGCAGAAAGCATTTCAAGAAGTCCTTTGGTTCCAACCAAAGTGATTTACCTAAATTAAAGGTAACATTTTTCTCTTAAATTATTTTCAATTATTTTGCTTCTCCAACCCCCAAAATCCTTTTATTTACTTTCTTTTGTAACAACACCAGTATCCACAATATACTAGGATGTTTTTATAAGAAGGATTCAAACTACAAATTCACACAACTCCATCTAATGTATGATGAACATACTGTTTCTGTGGATGGCAAACTAACGCCTCACGAAACGATGATTGTTCAAATACATCTTACCGCCTCTCATGGTGGCCATTAGGATGGCACTGTAATTAAATATGATATTAATGATATATATTTTATATATAAGCTTCTTTAATTACATTTTATTTCATACAATTATTCGTTTCATGTTGTATATACATACGATAATTTCATTTGAGGAAGTGCGGACTACCGCCCCCTTAAAAAGATATGACTCGTTCATACCACACATGGAACGTATAAAGGATGGTGTTAATGAACTTAAGTAACATATATAGAATATTATATTTTACTGGAATAGTAATATACCTATGTATCATTTGGATTCGATTCTTTTAAAATAAAAATTAAATGGAAGTAGCATTCGTGCGTACGTACGGACTACCGTCTCCATGAACGCGATGTGATTCATTCTCCATCGTATCCATTCAAGTATAATTATCATTTGATGATTTAAAAATGATGTTTAAGGACTTGATACCATTCTGGATATGAATAATATACATCCCATTAATAACGAATATGGCTCACATAACAAAGAATATAAAGTAAAATGAACCCGTTAACACCTGAAATGACGATAATTCTAAGATATTATTAACAAATCAATGTTAAAAGATCATATATGATATCATATTAAAGTAACTGATTCTTGTATTATTCAATAACAATTATTTCACCATTATACAGGAGGTAAACCTACCATCGACCAAGGAAAAAGTACAAAGTAAGGGATTCTCTTATCTCACTTTCAATTCCGTGAGATTTCCATTGTTCACTACTAAATTATTGAAAGTGGTGTATTGTGTACTTCCATTTGATATATATTATAATGATTCACTATATATTCATGTTATTCTGTAAATCATTTGGTGGTTATTAACTTTTGGCCATGCGACTCATTTGATTAACGTGGTAAGGGGTTTCTTGTCTCACTTTTAATTCCGTGAGAATTCCATTGATCACCACTTAATTATTGCATGTGGTGTATGTGTACTACCCATGATTGTATTCATTGTGTAATATACTTTATTTTATGGGTATTTACATCATCATGGTATGATATTTCTTTCATGGGTGTTTGTTTCTTAAGTTACCTAATCAATAAGGGAATTTGAGATTTCAATTTCCACTCATTTGGCTTTACGCATATTTCATTGATTATATTACCCCAAGATTATGTGTGGAATCACTATTCATTTGATTATGTCATAATTTCCACTCCTCTTCCTGTGGATATACTTTTGATACACATAATCACTCCATTGAAAATTCTCAAGTCATTGATATGAATTTGATAAGAGTAATTTTAACTCTTTTACCATTTGTTGAGTTAAACATCCAATTCATTGGTGTTGTTTTTACAGGAATATGTGTGAATATACTTTGATTGTTTTACACTGAATATCCAATCATATTTAGTGTATTTATATTTTTCACACAGAATTATGTTGTTGATTTATCCTTAACCTAAGGATATGGCCTTTATGAGAGATTTCATCTCAACTTACATTCTATTGAGACTTCTTTGTTGATATACACCAAATCACTTTTATGTGGTGTATATAATGTACTTTGACATAGTATATCATGAATTCCCTTTATTCTCATGATATTACAAAGTTTTGATTACCTCAATTATTTTCATTCAAGTGTCTCTCTTTTGGTTAGAATCTCTAACTAAAATACCATTTTTAAATGTTTTAAAGACTTATTCATCTAAATCTTTCTCATTAATGTCCATGTTTTAAAAATGGTTTTAAGGATTTATTTATATGGACATTAAAGTTTAGAAATTAAAAATCCTTTTAAAAGGATTCAAAGTGGTATGGGACACTTTGATTCAAAAATCTATTTTTAAATGGCTTCTTGACAAATAGTGTGACTTTTAAATGTTTTCAAGAAAAGGGGGATATTTCTCTCAAATAGTTTTGATGATTATTTTCATCTATGTCAACATCCTTCATTATTCATTATTGAGGTTAATGTGATACAATACAATCTTCCATATTATATCAAATGAATTATATTTGACTGTGGATGTTCTATTTTTATACCATTCATGGTTTGTGGTTAATTTATTGACATTTCGTATGCTAGTTTTAATACGAATGTTTATTTTATGCTTAAACCTATTCATATGAGGAATGCATTGGACTTAATAAGTGACGGGTGGAGCCCGCTATAGCTCCTCGATGCATCGGTAGGTCTCATGAGACAAACTAGTGTCTTGGCACAAGGCCTTGGCAAAATCTTATTTGTAGTCTTGGCACGAGGCCTTGGCTATGTGGTTATGATAGTCTGGCATTATGCATTCCATCATTATGAAAGTGGTTATTGATATTGCATGTGATCATTCGACTAGTAGAATATCCATGTGAGTAAGTAAATGGCATTATTTCATTTTATTTATGCCATACCATGTTGAAAGTTCAAGTTTCAAAGGCTTTTGTTTTAGTTATAAATTTCCTTAAGTGTTTATGATTATTTATGAAAGCTTCTTCAATAATGTTATCCTTACTGAGCATCCGAGCTCACCCCTTTCAATGTTTTATTTTTTTTCCAGGATTATGAAGAAGTAATTTATGAATGACCTGCAGGGATAATATGAGGGGATATGAAGACAAAATGTTTTTTTTATGATGTAATGTAAAAATTTATGGATGTATCTAGTTATTACAAGGCTACTAAACTAATCGTTCTTTCGAGACTTGATCTTTCTCATGATCATGCCAATGTTATGTAATAATGCACCGACTCTGGGTAACTAGGGTCGGGGCGTTACAATAGAGGCTATTGGATCAGCCTCTACTATGATCACAAAGTCTTTGGTCAAGTTCCATGGACTCATAGATGCTTCCGTCAAGGCCTTTAGAGAACTCACAGAGGATTCTATCAAGCTCTTCTACTCTGCAATTGTGTATGGAGCTCCGCAAATGGGCTCCGTGATACAGTTTTCAATACAAAAATACATGTCTCGAACTTTTTATCCATAACACTATTTAGGCTCTACGAATAGTGAAATTGTTCTTTTTCTAAACATGATAAATTCTTGGAAATTGTTAGTAATCATTTGGAATATCATTTGGATGTGTTTTCCGACAAAAAAATTCAATATAATTTTATATAAATGGAATATATATAATTTTTTGAGGCATTGGGTATATAATTTTATAAAATATTGATATATCATGATGATTCTTATTAGTCTAGTTGTAATTCTTGACATAATCCATATAATAATGAGAGTTTATGTTTTAAATCATATTTTATAATTCACATTAATGCACAATAATTTATTAAGGCATTTAAATGTCAAATTTCATCGTTTAATAATTTTCAACAACTATTAAGGATGGATAATAGTTAATATGATGAATAATAATGAGGATAATTTATATAAAATAACTATACAAATTTTTTGCATAAAACCATGTAATGATTTTTAGTAAAAATGATGATAAATATATTACACACCTAAGGATAATACATGTTGGATATAAGGACTTTTAGGAATTCATATGAAGTATCTTTTGTATTTGATACATTTTCATGTTCTTTTTTATAATTCTCTCTGAGTCCCTTTATAATTTAATATGATTAATATGTGATGTACTCAAATATCAGTGATGTTATGTTGATCCCACAAAAGTGATGGGGGTTCTAATCAACCCATGCACACATTTTAGAGGGAAGATGTATTTGGTTTTAATTTATTGGTCTTAAGAAAAAATTGTCAAAGACTGTATCTGAGGATGAAACATGAAAAGTACATTGGTGTTCATTTCAAATTTACATGGTTTCCTACGATAAATAATAAAATAATTTTCATATTTCGAATAGTGTGTTTCTTTTTGATATATGGTATTATAATTCATGATAGAGTTCTCCCATATGATATGGGATATTTTATATTGTTAAATAGTTCAATATGTCTATTTTTTGATGTATTGTAGAATAAAAAATTATATATACTATAATTAATTGTAAATAGTGATAAAATGTCTCATTTTTATCGTTTTAGAAAAAAAATTATGAATAACTCATAAGGCCCACATTTATTGAGGTTTAAACCATGTAATAATTAAAAATTTAATATTTTACATAAAAGGGAGAATGATTGGATAATATTCATCCATCACACATTATCGATGAAGATTACTATGGAATATCCATTTGATTATTCCCAATGTATTATATTCATAGAAACATAAAATCATCTAATAATAGTGTTGGACTGTTCCCATGTTATATATATTTTTCAATCAGTCATTTGTAATGGATGGAGAAGAAATAATGAATTTTGGGAAGGGAGGGAATCCAGATATGTAAAATTTGAAAAGGATTAAATGAATTAGTACACCCTATAAACACATGGGAAACCTTGTATATCCCATATTGACTTTCCATATGTGTATACAATATTTAATCAAATGATATGAAATGATCATGAAATGTTATAATGACAACACCTTTTAATATTAAATGAAAAGAATACTCACCAATGTTTTATAATATAAAACATTTCTATTATTGACAAAAGGTGGTAGATGATTATAAAAAATTAATCGTTACATCCATTTAGACTCATAAGTACCATGTTTATATTACATTATGATTATCCAGTCATAATAAAACCAATATATCTTACAATAATATATATATTT
Source organism: Viscum album (assembly GCA_963277665.1). NCBI lineage: Eukaryota > Viridiplantae > Streptophyta > Magnoliopsida > Santalales > Viscaceae > Viscum > Viscum album. Next base: position 1,919,976,250 of record OY728145.1, on the reverse strand, counting down.
TATATAATTTGATGACATCAACATATCATAATGAGTTATATTCCCATGTATGGAATATTCCATTGATATTATCCCTTATGACACCCATATATCATACCATATGATATATTCTAACATATATCAAATATAAAATTTATTTCATGGAATTTTTAAATCAATCATCCACATTTAATAATTCTTTATCGAATGTTACGTGGTTTTACATAATTTTAATCATATATAATAACTCAGGAATCCATATCTGAAACACATTTAAGATATATATAAATAATCATAATTTTAAACCAATTTCAAAATTTGTTATTTATCGAATCATTTTCAATTCCTTATGAATATACATACAAAATAACTTTGGGATATACTCTAAAAAACATTTATTGCAACATTATGAGTTTCCATAAACACAATCCACTTTTATATATCAATGAATAATGATTCTAATAATCTTCATAGAATTGAAATAAAATTTTAAATCTTGAATTCATAGATGTAATCAGTGAGAGGACTCTAGAATCAAATCAATGGTACTCATTCTACAATGGGATATGACATGATTTTACTCATATACATATATATCTATAATTATTTTCAACATTTATATAACCCACATTCATTAATATTCAAATAAAAACGTTTTCTAAAAAATATTGTACACATAAGTCATGGAGTTATTAAAACTCGTGTTCCCAAATCACGAGTTCATGATTATTTGATTATTGTCAAACCATGTTGATGAATATAAAAAATATAATTCAACATTATAGATGGTAACATCTCCTACTCTATATCAAATATATGATCACATCACATATCAACTCCATGAGAAATTGTATACTGATTTTTTTTTCTCATTATAGGTCCCAACTGTCAAAATCATCATATGAGAGAAAATAAAATCCCATTTCAAGTGAACCTTCAACGACATCATGATCATCAAAATAACAAACCAACCCATAATTAGATAATCCTTAATGATGTTATAATAATTATATAAATGTATGATGGTTCATTTAAAATGTATATTTTCAAACATATGTATGGGAATATACAAATAGAAAACATGTTATCATAATATACCTTGTAAAATATATATGATACTGCAAGTGTAATAAAATGGAGATGGGAAGTTATCTAACCCTAAAAACACATTGAGCTACACATGAGAATGATTCATATCTCTATATTAAATGCAACTAATAATAAACATAAAATTTCGACACAACCAATAAAAAAACCCAATGAACAATAATAATAACACTACATTGTACTATGAGTGGTTAATTATCATTTCCCTTACGAAATTTATATGCAACTTATGATAAAGAGTGAAAAAATATTCTACCCATATATAATAAGATATTTAATTATTTTTAAGATCATATAATATTTTTGAAAGAAACATAATTGGGAGGTTTTATAATTTTAACATAATAGTTAAAGGAAAAATTTCTCTTTATGGTTAAGAAGTTGTTTCATAGCTTTTAACTTGGTTGGTGATAAATTGGGTGTTTGGAATAGGAAATAAGACTGGACCCCAGTATTAGAAAAATTATACACAGTTAATAGATAAAAAAGACTTGAATTTGGTTTTTTTAACAATCCCTGAAACAATTTATTGACGTAAAAAATAATCATGATGCGAATATAATTTATATATTGATTTGATTTATCCATATTTTTATTCTGAGTCCATTCCTATTTCATTTCACATGAAATTTTGGGGATTCAAACTATGAATACATATTTCACATCATGAATACATAATGAATATAGGGTTTAATAAAACTATTTTCCTGATCCCTCTTTCAATCATTTGGGTTCCCCTCCCAGGAACCCAATGTATAAACTAATAGTGAATGTGTGGTTTCATTTCGTCATGGTTCCACTCTTGGACATATCAATATCTGGAATGGATGGTTTTTTTCCTTTTATCCATTGTCTTGTTGATTTTTGGCGGATTATTCTGAAGATGGATGAGGTATGGATAATTATTAAGGCCTCAATTCATTTATCATGAGTTTTTTCTCCTCTCATGGTGTTTGAATCGTGTTATGAGTTGTGTAGGGCCTTCGTATGATGTAGGGGATACATATATACCCCTATAGAGTATAAAAGTTAATTTATCATAATTTTTAAATTTTTCTATAAATGAACTGGTAAGATGAATTTATTTTTTTGAGTGAATGGTATTTTAATAAAATATTATATTCCCCTTATATTTCAAAATGAAATGTTTTTTTCAAAATTTTTTTACCTAGATTATGAATAATGAATTCAATGTCAGCATTGATGTGAATGATGTTTTTTTGTAACTATTATTTTAAATATCAAAATCCATTTTAAAATGATACCAAAATTACAGGTCGTAGTATCATAGGTTAAACATGGGGAGCCCGTGTATCCAATCTTGTATTATTATAATATTATGTTGTTTCCATCATATGTTTTTCTATTATATATTTATTTAGAATCCTTTTTCTATAAGACATGATTAAAATTTTAGGAGGGTTCACATCTTATTGTCTTCCTCTATAACCTAGACCTTGATTCCAGTGTTACGGGGAATATTAGTACACATAAATAATAATTTGTGTATCAATGACCTAGGTACACTTACAGTATGTTATCATTGGTGAACATTACTATTGATCAATAATTGTTTTCTGTTTCCACTACGACATTGGTTTTTTGAGAAATGAAAATAATTTTATAGACATTATTATTTTAAAATGTTTTAGTTGAATTTTTTTGAGAACTATAGAAAAGGGAATTTTTTACCATGAAATTATTTAAATTTTTATATCTATTTTAATTGTTTATTTTTCTATTATTTCATCATATTGGTATTATTGTATTAATACATGTTATAGATCGCATGGATGGGATCCTAGTATGCATGTTCATATCACACCTTCCACTTTTAAACAATAATTTATATGTTGTGTATTGTATTTTGATATAAGAAAATGAAAGGTAACATAGTGAGGTTGTGAGTATTTTGTTTGGTGGGTTTGTGAAGATGGAGTTGACATCATAGTAAGTTTCCCACTTATCTCATGGTGTTTTGGATTAATGTTTGTTTATGATTTATATTGTTTTTCATAAACCTTTTTCCATAAAATTATTTTTTTTATTTTCTTTTGTGTCACAAAAATTTACATTCATTGTTTATGGAAAATATTGTTCTAGTTGTCCCTTACACTCTATCATTCTAGTAGATGATTTTGCCTATATATTAATTTTTTATTGTTTTATGATGGTAAAAAGGTCCGTCTTATTATTTTATGATATCCTGGTGACATTTTCTTTCCAATAAAGATTGATAACATGCTTCGGGACTATTAAGGATAAGTTTCGGTACATTTGGGTAGGGTATCCTAGATTGGTTCTCTCAAAAATGGAGTCAACGGTGGTTTTCCCCCATGATTCCATGTCATGGGATCTTAGCTAGATTAGGGATAATATTGATGAGACATGAGAGGTAGGTTCCTCATAGTTTCTATCTATATATTTTCCATCATAATCCTTATGTAACCACGGATTTTTAGGATCTTTTTCTCTTAATTTGGGATTAAATCATGCACATAGTTTCTTCTTATGTTTTTTGTGGTTTAAAAATAAATTACCAAAAAATAAACTTATTCAATTTTGGTTATATAGTGAAATGACATAGTGTCATATTCATTTGCTACCATAAGAGTTTATAATTACAGGTGCTTCATATGGTAATTATCTTTTGGATATAATTATAGAGGATAATGTTAGTTTTATTTATTTCATAGAGTAGAGTGGACATTAATTTTCTAAAACCACTTATATGGAACAAGTTTTATGAATATAAGGTAGGGACCAATCACAATATTCCAAACAAGAGAAAGACCCATCTAGAAAGGGTACAAAACCCATTAGAGGTATGGAAATATTTGAAAATATCTATCAAGTCATCAACATCCTTGATACATGTGAGTCAATAAAGTTGTAGTGCATGATGTATATACTAGAGGGTCAAAAATAGAGTGGGTTGGGTTCAATGGATCTAATTAAACAAAACATGGGCTTGTATTGGAAGGAATTTAAGACCCATAACTTCTACCAATTATTCGAAAACTCCCATATTATACCATGGTATATGGAGTTATTCTCTTTTAAATAGGGAGAGAATTTTGTGTTAGAATACACAAAAAAAAATACATATCTTGTTCATTTTTTTCTTGATGTGGTGATGAATAATAATGTTAGAGAGCATAAATATTTGATGGGATATAGACCAGATATATTCGGAAATTTATATTGGTTTTATCATACATTATATTTTGAGACTGTTTATTGTTAATAATTGAGGGAATGGATATGATGGTAAATATTACATTTTGTAAATTTTTTCTTCCACACATTTAATGTTTCAGTGGTAAATATGGGAAATAGATAAAATTGAACAATAGTTATGAGGGAGGTTGTAGATCTATGTATTGGGCCCTAGATATAGTATCAAATATACCTAGTAGTGTTCTGATGAATTGATTTGTGTTGGGAAAGTCATGGTTCCCTATACATTCTAGTCTCATGAATGTGATGATTTAAAATACGTGTGGCCATTTTAGTAATTTACATTTGTTCTTACACGCACTATATACATCGTGTTATAATTAAGGATATTCATCTCTAAATGCCACTATAATGATGATAAATTCTTCAATTACTATATGTATCCATCCAATATAATAGTAGCAAGTCACCATCACGTGGTAGATGAGTTTATAGAAATGTTTTATGTGGGCACAATAATGGTTAGTGGTACAAAATTTCATAAAACATATTTAGAAACTCTTCTATTTTATATAGGTTACTCAAATATGTATTTATTCTCAAAGTTTTCTATATGATAAAATTTTAAATGGATCTCATGTACTTTGTTATGGAGTAGGTGATTCCTCTTAAAATGGAACAAATTTTAGGTTTTGATGTCCGTTTTATTTCATTTTTAAATGGAACATGGATTTATCCATTGATGTCATTGTTATCAATCTTGATATACCCAATTTTATTATGAATATAAAATTCATATATATTTATTGTTATTATTTTTATAGTTTTCATCAACATGTATCATTCTGTTATACTAAGTTGGTCTATTGTCTATTTAGGGAGATTGGGATCTGGTGTCTTTCCATGTAGTATATTTGTTTAATGAGCTCAGGATATTGTTTTCTATTTTAATAGTTTAGCTAGATGATGGTTCCCTTCTTAGTTATCATCCATTTTTTTGAGATACTTCCCTTCTGTTTTATAGACAACTAATCTATTCCTCCTCTACAAATGGATGAAATGTCCATTATTGGTCTCGTTCAATATTCCAAGGAAATCATGATAACCTCTTATGTTAAGGAATGTATTATGATGATGGATGTGAAGATCGAGCCTAATGATATAGTGGATATATTTTTTCTTCACCCAACGACATCATACAAGGTAACAACTGATATCCATTCCATGAAGTTATATGGTTCAAGAAAAACATTCTTAGACAATTTTATGTTGAACAAAGAGATAGTAAATAACATCCAACCATTTCCCCTAATGCGGAAAAATAATATTATTTCAGGAAGGTGTATTGGTTTAAAAAATTATCTCTAGTTAGGTTATCATTAGATCAATGCTCGAGAGTCTATTATTGTAATGATGTTTTTTTAAATGAGGTACGGTCATTATAAATATTTGAATATTCCTTTTGGTCTAGAAATAAATCCATTTATTTTTATGGATTTGAAGAACCAAAAATATTTCATTAGTATATCAAGACCATTTATTATTATTTTTGTAGAAGATATATTGGATTAACTTAAATATGACTAAAATCAAGAAAAACCATTGTTTGGTTATAGGAATCCTAATGATTAAAATATATTTTGTGATTAATTAAGAATGAAACTTCTAAATCCATAATGTAATGTTCTTTGGGAAGTTGATTTTTTAAAAATTACATTCAATCAATCTAGAGAAGTTAATGACATTGTTTTCAAGGGAATAGAAATTGAATATTTTTATGGTACATATATTTCTCAGTTTCATATACTATTATCGATTGTTATTCATGGATTTATAAATCATTAAATTACTATTTAAAATGATTAATAAGAAAATTATTAAATACACAATGGATGTGAAATATTAGACAACTTTTATTGAATAGATATATATTCTAATATTAGCCCTTATTTGGACCTTTCCTCATACTATAATGGGGTATGAGTTATATTGAGAGTCTTATGGTGTTGTTATAGGTTTTTCTATAATATAAGATAATAATTTGTTGGTTTTATATAGTTTTTATCATCACCAACATTTTAGAAATTATGACACTCTGGATTGGGATATTACTGTAATCATACAAGCAATGATGTGTTTTAGACATTATATTTTAGATCAAGGTTATTAGTTTTCTTTAATAATAATATTAAATGATATATCTTTTAACATATTGACCTAAATCTCTAGAAAATGTGATTGGGGGAATAATTATAGATGTTTGACTTCCAAATCACCTTAAACTCGAGGACGGGGAATGTCATTGATGAAACCATCTATTGGAATGGTCATGTGAATTATATTTTTAGTTGAATTTGGAGTGGAACCGGAGAGGTCCTTTTACTTAGTAACATATGGATGCATATGAAGATGATTCAGGTATGTTTCTAGCATTATTTTACTATCCTTAATCTATCATTTACTATTGTATGTTGTGATATTAGAAGGATGATGAGTACATATGAATCTAGGAAACCTTATTTGGTGCAGAGAATGTTTTTATGGTTTCTCGCTTCTTTTGTTATTATCCACTTCAGGGATTAGTTTATTGTAGAATCATTTATGAGGAAATTTTTTAGTATTTTCATAGTTATTCTTTGGTCATTCAATAGAGCCCTATGAATATGAATTATGATAGGATATGAGAGTTATGGTGGTTGGGAATGAAGAACAACATCACTAATTATATCTCCCATTATTACACCGACTACAAGAAAAATTAGGAGTAGTTCATGCCTTATATTCTTCTACATCCTCTTACTATTACATATTGGTAAAATGTGGGTTGTTAATGGACATTATTGTTGGATTACAATGGACACATGAATTAAATAATTATATCATGGTTCTGATTGATTAGTTAATGAAATTTTTAAATTTTAATCTAATCATGGAAAATTCTATCGTAGAAGAAGTAGGTATGTTGTTTATGACTGATATTTTGGGGTTCCATTGGATTATGATTACCATTTTCTTGGAAAAGAATCCCACACTTACTTCTAGTACTTGTTAGAGAATACATGTTGTGATAGTGACTTAAGAAATTCTAAGTAAAGAATACCACCTATAGATATCTAGTAAAATGCAATTTTCTATAATGGTTATATTGAATGTACGGCATTCTGATGTTTTAGATTTTATTGTTTCATTGGAAATCAATTTGGGGGAAATTACAATTAATGAAAAAAAAATATAAACACCACATTGATCATAAGAGAACCCTTTAAGTATTTTTATTTTTCTCATATATAGGTCACCCATTTTGCGGAAGACGAGGGTACTGTATCTATTATGGAATGTATTATCATTCAGAAGATGATATTAAGGATTCATGATATACATTTATGTTTTGTTAAAGAATAATTTCAGAATAAATAACATGAGGGTCATTGATTTCTTACATTGATTTTTCCATTAGTGATTGGGTTATCCACAATGTTTCACCTTTTTTGGGTTCCCATAATCTTTGCGGGGAGGGACGTCTAGTATTAGATATATTGTTCCATTTTATGTCACTGGGTGGATTTGTATGGTTACATTTTTTGTTGTATTGATCATCTTTGATTTGTATACATGTTGTATTAAAAAAATATCAGCTCATGATTTACTATGTGGATTCCTCAAATGTTCTGAGTTTTTAGGAGATCTATTTTGATCTAGGTATTTCTATGTTATAGGCAATAATAGTAATCATATTTTCTCAATTGAATTTTTTGTGTGGGAAGATTATTCAATTTTCTTTTTACAATGATAGTAAAGATTATATTCTCATGATACATGAGATCTCAAACCGTCATTGTAGAAGAAGTGGCCCCAATACTTTTTGAATATCAATTATTATCATGTGTCTGTTTAGGGATGTAATTTCTTGTGTTGGGGATAATGAAGACATCCTTTATAATGCAACACAATATTTTAATGTTCGAGGTGTAATTTTCATGTTTAGAGGGAATTGGATATAGACATGGTGATTTATAAAGATAACTTGGTTGAGAACTAGTTTCATAAAATGATCAAATAGTGAAGGGATGATTCTTTACCTGGATTCTTTTTATAGTGGAATCCATGACATGGGTCAACAAAGTGAATATAATTAACATCATGAATGATTAACTTATTATTTTTATTCAGATGATATTTATTTTTCAATGTATATGATGTTGGTGTGATTCATACATTGAATCAATGATTCAATATAAAGGTCATGAACCTAGTAGACTTGAGCTAGTTACATACTTTATTTCATTTCTACTATGTACTAGAGATTTCATCCAAGTGGACTGAATAATACAGATTCTTTGGAAAAATAAATACAAATAAACAAATACACATCAAATTGAAAGAAACACAACATAGTAACTATATTAGAAACACCCCCATTCTACTATAGTATCCTTGTATTTAAATCATAACATAAATCATTCCATCCTATGGAATAATAAAAAAAGAAAAATGGGTGAGAACACATCCATAATATGGGGAAACAATCTTCCAAAGGAGCGAAAAAAACATAAACAATATGTCAAGGTGAATGTCATTGAAACATAATCGTAGGAATAATATGGGAAGAATAGAAGATGAAAAAATACATTTAAATAATCTCATGGGAATGAAACATAACCATAGATATTATAATAGTCAAATAATAAATTGTTTTATCTATAACTAATCTCATGATGAGAAGATTCATAATAAAAAAGTCACAAACACAATATCAGGGCTTCGACCAATATCCTAAACGTAATTGGGTAAACACTTGGTAATAACAAAACTATTTTCCATCATATGACACACCAATGAATTGAGGGGTTATAGTAGGCCTTTCTAGTCACTTAAATAGTACAAATAATTCTGCATATGAAATTGGTGGAACATAATCAATATATACATTAATACTAAAACAATAATTTGAAATATCATTCTCCAACCAGTAATCATAATCATAAACCATGTAGTGTAATATAATAAATGTTATCAAAACAAGACATCAATAGAAAAAATGACCATAAACAATTTAATAAATCATAGTTTATTATATCATATGATATAAATAAAATTTAATGTTATGATCAAATAATGTTGTTGAAAGTTTTAAAAAATACTGTAATAAAATCATTGAGATAAATTTCATTAAAATGAAACATTAATTTGAAATTCTATATGAAAAAATCATTTCAATTATAAAACAAAACATTTCCATTGAAAATAAACATTAAATATTGTAAATGATTCACCAATACAATAATATTAATGAATTTTGGAAAATCATATAATTATATATGAGTTTTAAAAAAATTATTTTAAAATTTTCAAAAAGATTGATTTAAATGATTATTATTAAATAAAAGTGTGAGCGTTAAAAAAATGAATAAAATTTTGTATCATTTATAAATTCTTATAAAACAATTGGGAATAAAATATATGGTAATAACTTTCTTTTCATGCATAATAATAGGAAAAAAAATCAATGGAGTAGATGTTGAACCCAGAGAATGGATTTTTTTTTGAATTCTCTTAAAACATTATAAAAATTCAAAATCCAGCCCCATAAAGTCAACGACCATTAAATGAAACATTAATAACATGAAGGTAAACATATCCATGATATGATATATAATTGTTCTATGTGTACACGACACCCAATAATTGAGAATTTATCGAGGAAGATATGTCACAAAATTAAAATTTATAAGAGAAACCATTATATTATATCCTGAAGTGTTCAAAAGTTGTACCGAATATCATTTATAATAAAAATAAACTCATTTATTAACTAATTTAGAAAGTATAAAATATATAATTTAGTCATTATAAATAGTTTATGTACATTATATTCAATTTCGATGAGTTATATAGTTAAATTTCATTACTCTTGGAGGGTTCAATTCATGGTTTTATTTCCAGTTCACTTGAGTACAAATATCAGAGTTCAATTAAAGCGGAATTGATTTCTAAAGCTATGAAATAATTTAAAATGAACACAATTTTTTTTTGAATAGTTTCATATATCATTTTTTATTATGTGTTGGGGTTAATTCATTTGATAAAATGTTAATGAGAATGTCTAAATTAATTTTGGATGATTTTGTAAACCTCACAAATTATTTTTCCTTTTCTACTATGTAAATATATTGGATCCTGAAAAGGGAATGACATATAATATAAATATATTGAAATCTTTTTTTATAATAATATTTTTACAAATAGCCATAATGATAATAATGGAAAATTAAAACACATCTTCGATGAAGGTGGTGAATAGATACATCATGAACGATATTTGAATTCTATTAAGGATTGGAGAATGAATTTGATGATGGATAATACATTAGAATAATAATGCTAAAATATATATTTGATACTATAAAATTTTTCCCACATTAAATAGTATAGTTGAGGTGATGACAAGAAAAGACTTTTAAATAATAGAGGAATAAGAAGGCTTTTACCTATTGAATATTGTAACCTTTGGAACCTCCTTAAGACACATTGAAAAGTTATTTTGATATGATCAATATAAGGACCAACCTTAAACAATAAATAATCTTGAATTATATCAAGAATTAACATTGAAGATATTTTCAGGTATATAGTTTTAGAGAATTAGGCCGTAACAATTACATAACAACATGAATATTCCAAGTAGACAATAATACCTAGTATCCATTTTTTATAAAATATAAACACTTAAGAAGAAACATGTCCAGTTCCATCTTTCAGAAATCATGACTTTTCCATAATTTCATTCTTTTCCATATTCCACCTCGTGTACTATGAAAAACATTTCCAAAACCAGGGATGAGAAAAAAACTCAATAAGGGATACACAAAGAAGAAAAAATGTTAGTTTTTTCAAACAACAAGAAACCCTTAATACTTTATCGTTAGTAATACATTTCACCTATATGAAGTAGTAAATATACATCACTGAATAAAAGATCATTTTTGTACCCTTTTTGAACCAAAATATTACCATAAAACCCATATAAAGAACACACAACTTGAAAAGTTATCTTAGTTCATAAACACACTTGAATGGAAGAACCATACGGTTGACTTCCACAGATATCACTAAATAGAATATCAATAAGACATAATTCAATACCTAATGCATTGTAGTTTATAATGTCAACACCCATCCTAGTTTATCACGACACCACCCTTCATTTTTATAACCACATAAACACCCGTAAAATGTCTATGTACAATTATAAAATCATTACACATACAAAAAATATAATGGAAAGAAAAAATTTCCACATTTCAATCCCAATATATAACATAAATATATAAACATAAATAATCAATTATAAAATCCATTTTCAATACCAAAATACATAAAAGATTATATGGTATTTATTTTCCATTTAAAAAAAAATTATGGCTAGTTAAGGAAGCAAAATTTGAAATAATACTAATAGCGGAAGAAATGTCATTGTCACCGCTTACGTTAAAATAAAAATTAATTTTTAGATTAGTAAAATGCTTCATAGAAAATGATTATCTTTGAATTAACTGAAAATTCAATGGTATTAATACAGTGTATAAAATAATATTGTGAATTAAAACAAAATATGCCTCAATGAAAGGAGTTTGAGACGAAGTCTGTTACAGAAATTCGATAGCCTAAGGACGTCACTTTAGAATTCAAAAAAAAAATTTCATGATATTGAAAATGGTATCTAATCACATGGAAATATTATTTTCATGATAAAGGATATAGAAGAACACATCCCGACATTTGAATATGTAAATTATTAGACATCACAAAAATAAATATTTAGAAAAATGTGTGAAAGGTTCCCTTAACTATTTGGTAACTTATAAAACATTCACCATATGATAGATGGATGATAAAATGAATAATTAATTTCCCATAAATTAATTTATATTATTATACTAATAAAAATATGGGATGTACATACACCACACAAATGGAAATACTGGTAATGTAGTATGAATCTCATAATAATAAGAAATGAGATGAAAACTCCTTACCATATTGTAATCATACTATTAATATGAACAAAAGATAATAAAAACAATTGAATTAAAAAATACAATGAAAATAAATAATATCATGATAATATATATCAAATGGAAGTACACAATACACCATGTGCAATAAATAAGTGGTGAATATTTGAAATCTCATGGAATTAAAAGTGAGATAAGAAACCCAATACATGGTGTCCGACTAGAATTGTTTGTTCCTTGTTCTTCCTAAATAATAATCATAAGTTAATTTATAATTTATTAAGAACATTTTTATATTTTATTATTCCTTCTATATCACTTATTACAATTTTATAAACATTATGTAATAATTTATGTTAATAGTGGTCGTTTTGTAGATATTTGGTATTTGAGTAACAAAATGGACATCTTATAATTACAGGGTGTACATGTTGTCCAAATTTCATTATATCCAGAATTATATTCCTGATTTAGATATAATATATATCTTAAATATCTATTATATACATTTACTTATAATAGTACATTACATTTTGTGAAAATAAATGAAATGCACCGTTCATGGAGACAACAAGTCATACGTACGCATGAATGCTACATCTGTTTCTGTTTCATATTGTAATGGAATGGAAATATAATAAAACATAAGAATTTTTTAATTGCTTTATAATATCATATATAATTTCACTATATATACCTTTTATAAGTTCCACATAACACATGAATGAGTCATATCACATTGGGGGTGTCGTAGTCCGCATATCCTCAAATGAGATTATCTTATATAGCCACTATAGAAACCAAACCGGTATTCTATAAATGAAAAATACCAAACCATATATACAATATAAATATAATATATATCACATATAAATATAGTTACGTCATAAATTCCACCATGAGAGGTAGTTGGAGACATTTGAACAATCATTGCTTCGTGAGGCAGTAGTTTGTTGTCCATCAAAATAGAATGTTCATTACCCTTTATACAGAGGTGTTTGTATGTTTTGTTCGAATCCATCTCATAAAAAAACCCCTTATATTGAGTATTCTAGTGTCGTTATAAAATAATGGAATAAAAATATTTTAGGGTGTTGGAGAAGTAAAATAAAAAAAAGTAAAACAAAATAATTTAAGAGAAATTTTTACCTTTAATTTGGGTAACTCCATTTGGTTTGAAACAAAAAAGACTTCTTGAAGTTCCGTATGCCTATGGGAAGGCTTATATGTGGAATAGAGGGATCTTTAAAGAAAATTTGGGTATGGAATGGTCGATCCAAGGGGCTGGAGTGATGTGAGGAATGGGATAGAGTTGAGCACTTTTTAAAAGGTTGAGGAGGGGTTCTTTAAGAATGTGTGAAAATATTATTTTATTATAAACTGATTTTCACTTTATAAAGTCCAAAACTCATTAAGGTATTACATAAGATGACTCATGTTCTAAATAAATTCATCCAAATAAAAATTGTAAAGCTTTTGGAGATTATTTTAAAATTTAAAATCTTATTTATTTAAATGATTTATGAATGAGGTAAACACTACATCATTATTGTGTCAAAAATAATTTAATTAATTTGACTGCTAAAAATTAAAAAAGATACCGTGATGTAGGAAATATTTCTATCCTTACAATGAATATTTATAGTCCAATATATATCATAAATATCCCTATTTAAAAATTAATTTTCAAAAAGATATTTGTTTATGTCATTTTTGTTTTTACTCTAAATTAATTAATATATAGTGTCATTATCAGTCTCAAATGGATCCATGGGATCCCGAAATCGTCCCCAAGGATGCCCATGGTCAGCCTTAACTTATCCAATAAAGATAGAACATGTGTGATGGGAATTTTGTATTATTTTAGTATTCATCTTACATTGAATTACATTATTTACCTTTAACCACGGTAAATAATAGTCCAATGGTACTATTCACTAAAAAATTATTTTCATCTTATTGAAGAACTTGTTACTTAATAATAATAACCATGTTTGCTGGATTTTTGAAATTTATTTCACAGAAGTTGTAAAATGTCAAAAATGATGTCTTCTCTTTAAAATTAAAAACATGGAAGTTTAATTAATTAATTTACAATTAATTCCCATTGCCAAAAATAGCATGTTTTTAAGAAACAATATCTATCAAATGATTGAAACTTGTTTATTTCCAATTTCAAGGTGAAATTAATTCTAATAACAATAATTATATTACATGGTAAAAACATAATTTTATTACACTTTAAAACCAATTTAAAAAATAATCTATCCATAAAAATAAATTAGATTAAAAATAGATTTGAATTAAAATATAGTATTTCTTACTATTCATCAAAACATTAATTTTATCCGAAAAATAGAAAAATTTTACCCAAAGTGAATTTTGATACCCCGATTTTTAAGATAAATTTTATTTTGTAAAATAAAACATATAAAAGTGACAAAAAAAGATTAAAAGTGGGTTCTCCATAAAAAGGAGGCAAATCAACCTTTTAATATAAATTATGATTAAAATTATATTTATTCACATTTTAAGCCTCTATAATTTATTTGATAAATGTAAAAAACATTTAACAAACATGTATAATCATATTGTAGTTATTTTTATTCACTTCCAGCAATAAAATGGCTAGGAATTAACTACCATTTAAAATAATAAAATTATGTTATTATTTTCCAGTATGACCCATCATTGTGTGCAATGTAATATTTCATAGAAACATGTAGGTGTGTATCATGTATTCCATCAAACATAGCATCATGTTTTAAGTAAAATTAATTAATAATATAAAAATATTAATAAATATGAAAACTTCATATTATTTATTTACCTAGTTTGTTACATCATTCCCCCTTTTGGAGATTGTGTCCTCGTAATTTGAAAATAGTTTTTGAAAACATCCTTAAAGGTCCCAAATCAGATAATGAGTAAATAAAACTATCACTTTATAAGAAAAAAAGATATATAAAAAGGCCACCCATGACAATAGATACATGTATTAAACGAAAACATGGATATGGAAGAGAAACTAACTCTCATTTATTAATAGAGAGTTATATATAACGTTATCATGGATTGTTGACTACCACAATACCTTAAATTTGTGGCTGGGTAAAGGTCTGATGATAAAAGAGAGATTATAAATTTTTTACATCAATATCAATTTCATGGAGTTAATGAATTTTATTAATAACTTGAAAATTATTGTAAGGAAATATACAAACTTTTCATGAAGATGGTCATCCTTCAATAAAATTCTACCACAAACTCATCTTTTCTCCAAATGGTAAGTATTCAAGATGACTTGTTCACACCTGAAGTGATAGAATAAATATCTATATTATCCTATAATCTAAAAAATATGAACTATATATTTCCCCTTTCCTTAGACATTAACCAAAACCAAAATTGGTTATTAGAAGATCAGGAAATCCCCAAAAAAGATAATCTTTTACAAATAGAATAACTACTCTCAATCTCAAAAAATAGTCAATTAAAACCCAATGTTAAACAAAGAACATTCAATAAATAACTGTCCATAAAAGTCAACGAATTAATCTAAACTAATAATGAAACCAATATATCAAAGGAATTTAATCAGATAGTCTTCCATGATAAATCATAACATTTATCACCAAATTACATGAATTACCTTAATGTCTCATATTAAAAAGTAATTAAACTAATCACATATTCGCCATTATAGGTTAATAATTTCAATAGATAACCCAAAATCCACTTATTCTAGATTCATGATATCACCTAACTAAAAAGAATTAGTCATACTAACTAGGGACTTCATGAAGTCTCATGGTTGGAGATGAATCATGGTCACACATTGTTTATGGGTTCGATTCACGTAGATTTGTCCAGCATGATGGGTTGTCACGTGGTCTGCATGTTGTCCTTTTTGAAAAACTATATAATATTATAAAATTTCCAAAAAGTGAAAAATTAATCAAATATAATCATAACAAATTTTAACAACAAATTTTTTCTTATAATTTTTATTTTTCTTCCCAAAATGTATTAACCTGTAATTGCCTCAAATTCAAGGATCATGTAAACCCAAATGGTTCTTTATAACTATAACCTCAAACGAAAATATAATTATTCCTTAAATAAAATGTTCATATATCAATATTCAGGGTTACGCGTACTATAAAAAGTCATCTAATGTAATATCGTCATCAAAAGAGCCTTTATACTTTTAAGCATTTCAACATCCTAAAATCTACCATAACTCTTGATTCCCTAATATGTCGACTTTTTACTAATTCAATATTTTTCATGATCCATTAACTATTTAATTCTATCTTATTCTAAAATACTTCATTCATATACACACAAATCAGTAATCATCTCCTATGATTCAATAATATCAAAACATACATTAAGAAATAATCCATTCCTTTTATTGGTCTTTGTCAGTTTCTTCATCCTCAATCGGAATGGCATTAGGTATTGATAAAAAATTTGTATATTACTAGTGATCCCATTCTCGAAACTTCCTTGTAGTACATCAGTTTGTATAATGACCATGCATACCACATTTAAAAAATTCTATTGATCCCTAATAATAAACATCATTCCCTTTCGTAGAGCCAACTAGATGCTTCATTTTTTCATGGAATGTTCTTACTTTATAACCTTCACTTCCACATGTATAGAATCTTGTCGTCCCTTTAAAACATTTTCCTATGTGTTTATTTTTACATTATTAAAACATAGGTTTTGGAATATATTTACCTTTTTTTATTAATTTAACATATGTGGAGATTTTTTTCTCTTATATACGATACCGTATAGAAATCACCAAGGTTTAGGTGGTCATTCATGAATCCAGATAGTTGTTTGAGAACAACCAAAAGAGTTCTCATTATAACACCCATTTTATTCAATTTCTCATTTAGAAAATCATCATTGTTTTCTTCACATCTATTTTTAATTTGATGCCTTTTAGATATAGCGATTTGCTAAAACCAAAAAGGAGAGTGTGAGTATATCAGTAAAATCATCATATAATATCATATGAGCATGGTAAACACTAAAAAATACTTTTTCATTTTATATTAAACTCATTTAATTTATCTAAAAAACTATGACTCTTTCCAATATGTTAACAATTATGGTTATTTTACTTATGATTAAATAATGCCCTTACCTCTAAAGTTATCTAAACCGGCCTATGATACAAAACATATAGACTCAACCTTGAACATGACACAATATTGAATTATGTCATGAATTCACATTGAGGATCATTTCATGTTTAGATTTTTAGAGTATTAGACCCTTTATATTACATAACAACGTGAATATTTCATGTAGACACTACTACTCTGTATCTATGTTTCATAAAATATAAACTCTTAAAATGAAACATGACCAGTTTTATGTTTTTGAAAACAATACTTTTCTCTGATCACATCTTTTTCCTTAATACACTTCATGTACTATGAAAAACATTTCTAAAACTTGTGATGAGCAAAAATCCTGGTAAGGTATACAAAAAGAAGGAAAACTGTTAGTTTTTCTAAAACAACATGTAAAACATGAATACTTTATCATATGTAATACATTTAACCTTTATAAAGTAGTAAATACTCATCATTGAATAAAAGATCGTTGTTTACCCTTTTGTAACAAAAATATTTCCATAAAACCCATATAAATAACACATAACATATAAGGGTATCTTGGGACATAAACATACATAAATGAAATAAAAATACGTTCAACATCCACACATATCACTAAATGGAATATCCATATGAACTGACATCCATAGACAATGAAATTTAGGTTATAATGTAACCCCCCATCCTAGTTTATCATGGAAGAACCCATCATTTGGTTTATCACATAACCACTCATCAAATGTCAATATACCATTTTAAAATCATAAAACATACTACAAATATCAATGAATGAGAACATCAAACATTTCAATCACAATAATTCACTTAATTATATTGACATAAAAAATCCATTATGAAAACCATTTTCAAGAATTAAATTCATAGAAGATTATATGTCATTTATGTTCCTTTTAGAAACATTACGTCTTGTTAATGAAGCCAAAGATAAAATAATACTCATGGGACAAAAAAGTCATTGTCACAACATATATTCAAAGAAAAATTAATTTTCATTCATTTAGAAAAAAAATTCAAAGAAAAATATACCCTTTGAATTAAATGAAACGTCAATGGGATTTATACAGTTTATAAAAGAAAGTCATTTATAAAAAAAAATATTCCTCAATTAAAGGAGATTGAGACGAAGTCCCATATAGAAATTTGACAGCTTAATGATGTAACATTAAAATTTAGAAAAAATAATTTGATGGGAGAGAAAAGGGTATCTCATAACATGGACATGTAATTTATATCATTAATGATATTGAAGAACAAATATTCGCATTATATGATGTTAATTAGAAGACAAAACAAAAATAATTCATTCAAAATGCAGAGGGTGAAAGGTTCCCTTAACTATTTGGTAACAATGAAAAATTCATCATATGAAAGAAGGATCATAAAATGAAGATATAATTACACATAAATTAATATATATCACACAATTAACATAATTGTGGACATTACATACAGCACACAAAAGGAAATAGTGGCAATATAGCACGAATCTCCTTTGAATAAGAATTAAGATGATAACCCATTACAACATTGTAATTAGACGAGTCATATGAAAAAAAGTTAATAAACACCAATTGAATCATAGAAGACCATGAATATAAATAGAATAATTTTAATATATATCAATTGTATGTACACAATAAACCACATGAAATAAATATGAGGCGAATAATGGAAATCTCACGGAATTAAAAGTGAGATATGAAACCCCTTACATCATGTCCCAATTCCCTTATTTATTGCGTGTTATTCCTGAAAAATGAAATAAATTTAATTTATACATGATAAATATAATTTTACATTTTTTATCATTCCTTTTATATCACTTATTACCATATTATAGACATTATTTAATCATTTAAGTTAATAGTGGTCATTTTGTTGATATTTGGTATTTGACTCAAAAATGGACATCTTATAATTAAAAGTTGTTCATGTGTAAATAATTTCACTTTATCCAGAATGATATTAATTATTTAGATATCATATATATCATATATATCCATTATATATGTGTATTTATAATAGTACATGTCATTTGGAGAAAATAAATGAAATGCACCATTCATGGAGACGGTAAGCCGTACATACGCATGAATGCTAATTCCATTTTTGTTTTGTATTGAAATGGAATGAAAATATAATTATAAATAATTATATTATAATTCTTGTATAATATGATATACTATTTCATCAACTCTACTATTTTTACATTCCACATAATGAATGAACGAGTCATATCAATTTGAGGGATTGTAGTCAATACTTCCTCAAATGAGATTATTATATACACCCGCTGTGGAAACCAAAAGGTTATTCTATAAATGAAAAATACAGAAGCATAGAAACAATATAAATATCTTATATATCATATATAAATACATGTCAATAATAATGGCCACCATGAGAGGTGGTTAGAGATATTTATACAATCATCGTTTTGTGAGGCAGAAGTTCATCGTCCACAGAAATAATATACTATTTACTAATTAGACGAATTTTTGTGTAATTTTAGTTCTACTACTTATCATAAATACATCCTTGTTTATTTAGGATACTTATTTTGTCATAAAATAAAGTAATATAAGTGTTTAGTGGGTTAGATATGTAAAATAAAACAAAAGAAAACAAAAGAATTTAATAGAAACTATGACCTTTAATTTAGGTAACTCCATTTTGATTGAACCCAAAGGTCTTCTTGAAGATCCTTATGCCCAAGGTAAGGTTTGTAGGTGTAATAGTGGAATCATGATAGCTTATTTGGGTAGGGTTTGGATGAGACAAGGGGCTTGAGAGTTGTAAATAGTGGGTTACAAGTGAGGGATTTTTATAAGGGGGAGGAGGGGTTCTTTATGAAAGTGTGAAAACATTATATTATTATATATTTATTTTCGGTTTATAAAGGTCCAAAAATCATTAATGTAGAAGATAAGATGACTCATGGTAGAAATAAATTCTTCAAATAAAAATTTAAAAGGTTTTGGATGTTATTTCAATATTTATAATCTTATTTATTTAAATGATTTATTAATGAGGTAAACACTGCATCATTATTTTTTCATAAATAATTTTACATATTTTGTGTATAAAAATTATTAATAAAATATCCTGATGTAGAAGATTTTTTTATATTTACAATGAATATTTCTAGTCTAAATGATAACTTATATAACCATATGTAAAAATTAATTTCCTAAATATATTTGTTTGTGTCATTTTTACATTACTTTAAATTAATTACTCTAAAGTGTCATTATCACACCAATGCAGCTCCATGGGGTCTCCAAATTGAGCCAATGATACCTAATTTCGTCCATGACTGATCAAATATGGTTAATATATTTTTAAAGGTAATATTGTATTATTATAATATTCTTTTTACCTTGAATTACCCAATTTACCTTTAACCACAGTAAATAAATGTCAAAAGATACTATTCACTACAAAATTATTTTCATCGTATTTAACAAAATTTAACATACTAATAACAACCTTGTATGTCATATTTTCGAAATTCAATTCCCATAAGTTGTAAAATTTTATTTAAATGAAAAATTCTGTTTTTAAATACTACATAGTTGTTTCATTATTCATAAAAAATTGACGTTTTTAAGAAAAAATACAAAAACATAATCCTAAATATAATTAATATTAATAATTTAAGAATTATTCCAATTTTACAAAATTTAAAACATATAAGTTTCATTAATTAATTTAAAATTAATTCATGTTGTCAAAAAACATTTGATTTTATGTAAGAATATCTATCAAAAGATTGACATTTGTTTATGTCCAATTTCAAAGTGAAATTCTTTCCAATGACCACCATTGGATTAAATGGTAAAAAAATAATCTAATTAAAAATGAAAACCAATTAAAAAATAATCTTCCCATATAAATAAATTTTATTAAAAAGTAGAATTGAATTAAAATACAGTATTTTTCACTATTCAAAAAATGTCTTTTATCAGAAAAATACTAAAATTGTACCAAAAGTGAATTTTGATGTACCGATTTGAAAGTAGAATATATTTGGTCAAATATAAAATTTAAAAGTGACAAAAACATGATTTATAGAAGGTTCGCCATCAATAGGCGGTAAATCAACCTTTAAAAGTAAATCATGATTAAAAATAGATTTATTCCCATTTTAGGCCTCTAACTTTAATTGGATTAATTTAAAAACATTTAAGAAACATATATAATCATATTTTAGTTAGTTCTATTCATTACCTCTAATACAATGGCTAGTTGTTAACTACCATTTAAAATAAAAATATTATATTATTAATTTTCAGTATGACCCAACGTTGTGGGAAATGTAAGATTTCAAAGAAAACTTGTAACATCCCGAGAGTTTATGAAAAATATTCTTTTAATTTCATTAATGTCTTGTGTTGTATTCTACACTAAGATTATCTTGCGCTATATGAAACACCGTATTAGCTTGCAGTTTACGCAACACTATTCATGGATCGTGTTACACACAATTTTGATAATAGTTATTCTATGCAACATTGAGTATATATATATATTTATTTATTTAATGTATAAATGAAATATGGTTGGATTCTGTTATAAAAAACAACGAAGGATTCTTTCACTACACACAACCCTGACTTGGCTTGCATTACACGCAATCGCGACCATCCTCGATAGCGTGTGTTGTACGCAATACTGGGTTTTAATAAACAACGATATATTATTATAATATTGTCATGAACTAGCTGTTATGAATAGTGTTTACTAAATTTTTAATTTTATAACATTATTATTCATAACACACATTTTCTAGAACATGGTATAAGAACAAAATAAATTTTTCGGGTAAAATAAGTATTTTTCAAAAAATGCAGTTTTGCCGCCTTTTGATGGTGCACCCACATTAAATCTAGTTTTTGACATGTTTATAAGTTCAATTTGACAAAATAAAATTCTTCTTTTGAATCAGGATATAAAAATTTACATTAGATAAAGTTTTGATATTTTTCCGATAACTTTCATATTTTAATGAATAGTAAAAACACGCTATATTTTAATTAAAAACAACTTTTTTCATCGTAATATCTTATGTGGTTAAATTATAATATTGAATGGTTTTAAAGTATAAATAGAATATATTTTTACCATTCAATACAATGTATGTCATTATCATTGATTTTACCTTGAATTCGTAGGTTAAATCAACTTAATCTTTTGCAATGTTTTAAAGAAAAACTTATTTTCTTTCGACAACGGGATAAATTTTAATTTAATTTCTGCATCTTTTGTGTATTGAATTTGGAAAAATGAATTCCATATTTGGAATCAGTGGGTCCAAATTATGTTAATAACTACTTTTTATTTTTGGGCATCATGAATAGTAACTACGGTAAATTTTATTTACCATATTTAAAGATAAATCGAGTAATTATTGGTAAATATAATATTTTAAAATTACCCTAAAAAATGTCAAAATCCTTTTGAATTACTAAAATACGACCCATATCACCTATGGGTCGGATTATATTCATTTAATTAAATTTTTTCAATGAAAATAATTTAATTGTTATTAAAATCAAAGAATGTGACAACATGTCACTTTCTTAAATATTATAAGTATAATAATTTTAATCTAGTTATAAACTTTATGAAAATTTGAACATTAATATTCTCAAGAATTCTAATACAATTATCTACATCATAGGAATTTATTTATAATTTTTAGGGATTAAATAATTATCATTTATTATGACACAAAGATGATGCAGTAATTGTCTTATTAATGAAATATTGACATAATTGATTTTATAAATGCCCAAATAAATGTAATTTGAGAATTTTTATGACTTACACTAATTTTCTAGGTTACTATGACATGTTTTTGTTGACTTAAGTGACTTTTTTCTAACTTATCATTCTGTTATGAATTTCATAAAAATCATGTACCAAATAGTGTCAAAATTGACATAAAATAGTTTTTAAAACAAATATTATATTATTAATTGTTATTTTATTCATAAAAATCTAAGGATCGGCCAAAAGACTTAGATAAGATTATATATATTAATAATAAACAACTTGGGGATCTTTTAGCTTGATATAGTATGTTTATTAACCATAGAGTGTAAGAAAACAAAAAGACACGGTAAAAGTTAAATTATTTAACTTAGAGTTAAATCTAATTGATAAGGTTAAAATAATAACCTAAACTTGTCTAAATCCTATTGGATGAGAGTATTTTGACCCATCCCAACCTTTGACTCGAAATAAATCAATTTAGAGCTATTTAAAACCAAACTTGACTTTATAATAAAATAATATTTTTTGTTATTCCAAAGGTTCCCCTCTCCTCCCTTATAAAAGGGAACCTCCTCCCTCTCTTCTTCACACAACTTTGAGCCTTCAAGCTCGGCTAATCCCTGCCTAATTCTCTTCTCCACTTCCCTATAAACATCCTAGAGGTTCTGGTCTTCCTCAAAGACCAATTTTAGTGCCCTAAGAGGAGGTCTCAATGAGGCGCTTCAAAGAAGAGGTAATTTCCGTTACCGATTCTTTCAACTTTATTTCTTCTTCCACTTCTTCTTTTTAGGTTGTTTCATTATGAAGTAATAACATAAGTATCTCTCATATACTGATATGTTATTATAAGTATGAAACAATCCTATTTCACCATCTATCCATCCTACGGAAAACGAAATCACCGCGCATGCGTACGTACGGAATACCGTCTCCACACCGTGGTGAAATCCATTTTCCACCACCACCTTACTTGGATGGGTATAATGGTGTAAATAATAACTATATATTATTAATTTAAAATGATATTGATTCTGAAATAGAATACATATACTCCAATACAGTCCCACGTTCATGAGAACGATATCATCGCTCGTGCGTACGTACGGACTACCGTCTCCACGACGCGATGAGATTCATTCTCCACTTTTACCATTCATGATTGATTATAAAATATATATAATAAGTAATCATGAAATATATCACATAATAATGATACTAGATTTATGTGTATATATATATGTATGTCATCTACTTAATTCCGTTCAACTCAATAAGGAAATGAAAACAGCGTTCATGCGTACGTACAGCCTACCGTCTCCATGAACGGTGTATTTCTTTCCATTTACTGATTTATTATATATATGTATATTCTGAATATATATATATATATATAAATGATGTTTTATATTCTTTAATTAAGTAATCATGATCTATGTAATCATATGAATAATTACAAGTCAAAACACGGATGACAAATCAAACAATTTTACCCAAAATGCTCTTTAACATGGAATTTACAAAATAACAGGTAATATAAAGTCATAAGTGAAAAATATATGATATCATAACAATGAATAAGATTCTGGAATAAGTCAATAACATTATTTAAATCATTATACAGGAGGTTCGGACACTTACAAAGAAAGTCGGACCTAAGGTAAGGGAAATATCACAATCTCATTTTTATCCGAGATTGTTTGTACTTTAGTATTTACTAGGGTGTATTTTATCATCCACATCCATGGTTCCTCAATATGTAATATTATTTCCATTCACCTACAATTTTTTAAATCCTATTTTACCCTTCGGTGAGTTTTTAGTAAAAGATATGAATGAAATCTTTTGTCGTTTTTCGTACGAGGTATTTTTTTGACTTTTCCGACAAAAGTACGAGAAGAATGTTTTTTTTAACTTATACGACATGAATGGATTTTTAAAACATTATTTCCAAGAAGATTCATTTACAAGTTTTCATGTTTATTTTTAATCAACTTCTTTTAGTTTAATATATGTATGACATGTTAAGAAAGGAAAATGTTTTTGAAGTAGAAAGGATTTTTTCCTCAAGAATGAAGTTCAAGTGTTTTATCAAAATTATTTTCCATATAAGATAATAAAGGGTTCTGTTTTTATCCCTATTATTACATTGATATGATTATGTTGTGATGAAATTATTTTTATGAATTCCTTTATCGTATATGAATTGTTTTATGATGTCATGATGTTTAAGATTCCCATTTTTATTACATGGGTTATGCAACGATGTATGGTTTATGATTTTGTGGCACACATAAGAATGGTATCATTATGAGATGGGTGGGACCTATACCTACCTCCAATGCATTGGGTAAAGATTTTATATCTCATGAGATAGACATGGCTGGAACTGTAGGTTATACCGGTTCAGTGAAACAGGACTGAAACGAGGGTGACTCGGTTCAGAAAGGGACTTTGTCCACTAAGATAGTCTTGGAAATGAGTCTTGACTAACAAGAAATGATTCTCTATGATTATGTCTGTATGAAAAAAAGTTTCATATTTTATTTTATGATTATTGTGATTACATTTCACTGCCATGATTTATCCCAGGTTATGAAATTATGATCTCTTTCACAGGTTAAGATTTCCAAAAGTTTTGTGCTTATGTATATGATGTGATTGATATTTTTTTGTTTACCCTTACTGAGCATTTGAGATCACACTTTTATGTTTTATTTTACCCAAGATACAAATAAAGGTTTTAGGAATAAAAAAATAAGATCTTTATGGGAGATGTTGAAGATATTTCACAAGGATTAGAAGATTCTATTCCGAGTCTCCAAAGACACTAAACTATTACGATCCTTGTGTGTGTGTTTTTGTTATGTACTAAGTATTCCGCTAATGTAATGTAATGTCAATGTACGTCAAGCTTCGGGTCTCTACAAAACTATTGTTGTGTATTGAGTACTCCATAGAACATAGAATCCCCTTTAAAAAAAAATTAATAATTAATTTAAAAATATTAATAAATATGAAAAGTAAATATTCTTTATTTACAGGAGATGTTAAAATTAGCTTGTCATTGAATTGGGGAAGATTCTTGTTAAGAGAATTGCGTATAATTTAGACAATCATCAATTATTCGTAATTTTTTAGGAGAAAAGAAGGTGAGGGGTGTTATTTATTAGAGTGGTGATTGTTTTATTCCTATCCTTTTATCTATTTTTTGGATAAGAAAAGTCACTACTGGTTATTTTGGGGAATATATAATGTAACAACCAAATGTGGATTCGAATAACTAGGCTATTAAATCGTTAATTACAAAGAAGTTAATATATTTAACTTATAATGTTATATATAAAAAATACTATATTTCAATATTTCTTAAAAATATAATTCTTTCTAAAAATCCCAAATATTCACCCTAACCATTTTTTACAAGTACATTTCATAAGTGGTCTCTATTTTATAGGAATTTTTTTATAAATATGAATATTTTAGTTCCTTAATATAAAAATAATTTATTCAAAATATAATAATTTCAATATTATAACTAATTACACCGCACATTGATAAAATATTTATGGTTCCAGATAATTTTCATATTAGTATATGGAACTAAATATTAATTAATATATCTATTTCAAGAAAATAAAATTTCTATTAAATAATATTTATTATTATAAAAATTTATATTTACATTTCTCTTTCATAAAAATATTAACTCCTAATTTATCATTTTACAAACATTTATTATATTATTCTATGATATAAATATATCATATTTTCTTTTATGAGAAATATAAATTAAATTTTAAATTCATCTTTACGGTTATTATTACAAGGGAAAGATTAAAATTTATAATAGTCAAATTAGTATTCCAATTGCCATGTAAATATTTAATATTATATCATCATTTGGTTAATATTGGTATTGCATGAAAAATAACATATTTAATAAATTGAATTTATTTATAATGATAAAAACCATAAAATATTGTTGTGTTATATTCCTGTATCAATTATAAAGTTTCATCCTAAAATATTTCATTACTAATACCTTCTAAATAGTTTGTGGTAATTCTTCTTCATAGAATCATTAAGATACCATGTTTCTTTGTCCATTATCAAATTTCACAAATAAATAATTTCCATCTAAGTCTTATGAATTCTCAATAATTGATCTCTTGTTTCAAGAATCATTATATTCCATTTTTATTGAGAAAAACTAGGTTCCAGTTCTTTATATTCATAGTTGATAACATGTATTGGGGATAGAATTTACATACATAAAAATTTTATAGAACACATAATGTACATTCGAAACGATAGGTGGAATATCAAAATGATGTGACAAAACTAAAATTATTTCCATAATTTCAAACGGCTTAATGTACCTATGTCTCAGCTTCCTTTTCATTCCAAGTCATATAACACCATTAACGGGAGATTCCTTCAAGAGAATATTATATGGCATGTAAAACTCCAAATCATTAATATGTTTATCAACGTAACTATTTCCTACTCTGATTAGATTTGATATGGGTTCAAATATTCTTCATAATTTCTATTGTTTCACCCACAAATTTGTCCTACAAGATTCCTCTCACAAAAATTATCCAAACTAGTTTGTGTACGACATCCCTTTCCATATAACACTTTATACGGTTGGAATTTAACATATAAATGTAATCAATTTTTATAGGAAAATTTTACCAAAGGTAAATACAGCTCCCACGTACCATTAAATTCTATTAATCAAGATATTAACAAGTCGTTTATTGTTAGAATAGTCCATTCAGACTATCTATAAGTATTAAATTGATAATTTGAAATCAAATAAAACATATTATCAAAAACCATCAAAAACTAATACATAATTTTGATATAAAATGAGGATTTAGAATAGAATTAATTGATAGAGGTGAAACATGGAGTCCTGTAAATTTTATAATATATAGTCTGTCAAGGCAGTCCAATAGAAAATCCTCCCTTATAGTGAGGAAATTTTATGATATAGACTGTGGATTAATAATTACCCATATTTCATGATTCATTATTGTAGTGTCTAGTAATCCAGTGAAGAAATACACAGTAATTCCATCCCATTTCCATTTTGAATTTGTTATAGGTTTCGTGAAACCCCAAGGATGAAATCATTTAGCCCTCACCAATAGAGAGATTAATCATATTGATACACAATATGAAAATTCCCACTACATATTTTCCCATTACAAATATTCCTTCACACAAACACACACTCACACACACACACACATATATATATCTACATGTGTTCATAGGGGAATTGGAGATATGTTAACAAAATAATAATTTCCTTTTTAGTTATAGTTTATATGTATAACAAAACCTCTACAGAAAATATAAAATTCTATTTCAATATATGATGGCTACCAATTTACCATCATTTACATTATTAATATTCTTTTTGAAATTGTCATCATATTATTGATAAAATCATATACCATATAATTAATATGATTTATAAAATATTTAAAAAATTTATTGATACTATATCTTCGATAGTAATTCCAATATCCATATTTATTAGATTCATGTTCACAAGATCCCTATCTATCCTCATTTTGTTCAAAATTCTATGATTCTTCCTACTCATGGCATCCGCTACCTTGTTTTTCATACCTATGTAGTATTGTATAGAAAAACATAATAATTGAGTATATTGATGCATCTCTGTTTTCTAATGGTGAGTTATATAATTAAGAAGCAATACCTCACACTACTGGGATCTATATGTCTGATATCATTAACTAGTAAAATCATGTCTCCAAATCATCAAGGAAACTATTGTAGCAACCAACTCATGATAATTAGTTGTATATTAGTATTAATGTGTTTTTAACTTCCTAGATATAGATGAAATTACTTTATCATTATTTATATGGATACAACCATGTCATTTCATCAATGGGGTAATTAAAAATCACAAACACATGACTTCTTGATTTTAGAATAAAAATCAAAACATTGGCCAATCTTCTCATGAATTCATCCATGTTCATGATATTAAT
This sequence comes from Viscum album, assembly GCA_963277665.1. Lineage (NCBI taxonomy): Eukaryota > Viridiplantae > Streptophyta > Magnoliopsida > Santalales > Viscaceae > Viscum > Viscum album. The sequence goes on along the minus strand of OY728145.1, from coordinate 1,919,946,994 downwards.
TTCTTTAAATAATTATAACACCTTTACAAGTATGATTAATTAATATTTTATCAAATCATGAAATTTTTTGAACGAAATGTCAATATTAACAAGATAAACCAATGAAACAACATACCTTGGATATATTCTTTGGATTAGGACATTCCCAGTTTTACTTTTTAAATACATGATCAAATAAGAGTCTATAATTATTGAAAATATGTCCATGAAAAGTTAATTTTATATGAAATAAATCATTATTTTAAACATCATATAAACAAGATTATTTTTATGAGTCTCTATAAGAATCCTAAAATGGTTCTCATGGCCATAATAGCATTTATATTACACCATAATAACATCAATAAACACACCCAAAAATAATCACAATATTAATTGAATAATATATTTAGTTGATCTATTAAAATATTTGGTTAATTAGTTATTAGAAATGGAATTAATGTACAATTGTAATTCTATAACATGTTCTATAATTTATCATTATTATACCTTCCATGTTTACACTAAATTTATGATATTCTGATTGAAGATCAATTATTTATAATAAATGGTGTCTGTGAATCTTGTCAAACAAGTCGTCAATATGTGGAAGATGACATATGTTATTTATTGAAATAACAGTGATCTCATTATAGTCAATACACTTCCTCATAGATCCGTCACTGTTCATAATGAAAAAATAGGATACACCCAATGTGAATCACTTGGGCATACAAATACCTTTACCACTAAAATCATTTTGTTGTTTCATTGAGTATGTTAACTCCATCATGGAAATTTTATATGGAGTCATCAATATATGTCTTGCATTAGGAGGTAAATAAAATTTAATCTCAACTTCACACTATAGGGAATATCTAGGTAATTACTATGAAAATTATCAATTTATTCATCTATAATAGGTACATACCAAATTTTACGATCATCTTTTTCATCAATAGTTATTATATTTTCTTATTTTCCATGATTTTAATTTAGAATAGATACTGGTGGTTGAACCAGATATGAATCTAATGATGAAATCTTCTCTGTAAAGATGAAAAATTCTATATATGCATAAAGAATCACAATTTCCTTCTAAATTCAATAAATTTTTATATTATATATTGAAATCCCATCCATAATAAAGATTAAATCAAATTTAACAATAATTATGATAATTAAATCAGTAATTACATAACAGTTCTATACCATAATAGGAAATAATTCACACATATTTGTTTTATTGAGGTCTCCATTAGTTGTTTTGATTCAAAACACGTTTTTAAATATAAATTTAATATATCTAATTATTATATAAAATATAGATGATATTAAAGATTATGATGATCCAGAATGAAAAAAGTGTTTTAGTTATAATTGAGAATATTATAATAGTACCAAACACAACATCATTAGGAAATTGAACCTCACCTATTGTTATAAAATAATAATGGAATTCATCCCGTAAAAATATCACAAGCATGTTTAATTGACATTTATGATAATTATGTGAATAATTTTCCATTACTATATTATTTAACACATTCACATTGTCAACTACATTATTTCCCTTACAATAAAATTTTGGGTGGTGTTTTTTTATACACATATAACAGAATCCCATTCCCAATGAGAATGATCTGTAATGTTTTTTTCCACATTTATTAAAACTTTAAATTTTTATTCTTCATTGATTTCTTTTTAAATTCTATCACTTTAAGAGTAACCAACACCACAGTTCTAATCGTGCTTCCATATTACCCATATGGCTTAGAAAAATCGTTCTCAATCTTGATAGAACATGATACTATATCCTCAAATTATGAGAATGTTTGGGAGAAAAATTCCCTTTTACAATTGGATTAGTACTATAAAATAAATATCCATTATTTCTCATTGAAATATGTATACAGTCCATGACATTCCATACTATTTTTGTAATGATACCTTTAAACATAAGAAAAACTTTCAACCCCTTTTTTTCTTAAAATCAACAATTTTCTTTGGATATCCTCTCTATATTCATAATGGAAATTTTTTTCTAAATAATATTCTTATAATAATTCAATTCAATGTTTTCAATTTTATCCTAATACTTTAATTTTTAAATAATGACATACATTGATCTATATCTATCGATGGATGATAAAATGACATGAGAACATTATCCATTACAATACATTACAATAAGTGAAATATATCCTTTAAAGAACAAATCCATTTCTCAGTTACAAATGTGTTACTAGTCCCACTAAATATGGGAGTTTTTTGTCTCATGAAGACGTCTAACATTTTTACACCACCTTGTACATTTAGACACTTCATTCAAGTAATGATATAGCTTAAAAACTGATTTAGTTATGCCAATATAAATATAAATATCTTTTAACACTAGTTGTAGATCCAAATCCAACATCATTATAATTTATTTTAGGGAAACACATATATATACTATTTTCGTTGATACATTTTACATTCCTTACACTATGCACTATTTAAAAATAATTGATTACACAAGATTAAAATTTGAGATTTTAAAACCAGTGAAACACTTCATAATTATATGTATATATAATTTTAAAATCACAGTCAAAATTACCATGGGGATATTATCAAAGTCTTTTATTGGTTTATATTTCACTAATATATGTTTTTAAAAATATTGTTTCTAATGTTTCTACTAAACATCCTCTGATAGCCACTATAAATATCTTAACCCTAGTATCACAGAGTGGCGAAATTATATTATTTCATTGGAACATTGTACAATAAATTATACCCCAAAAGAAGAAATTGATTAGTATATTTTGAAAACTATATACAGACTTACATATAACATGAAAACATCAAATTATATATAATTTAGTAACTCCATACGAAACACCCATATTATACAATATTATCCATGCATGTCATCAAAAATATAAATCATTGAATCCTAGAGGAAAACAAAAAATAATAAAATAGTGATCTCAAATTCATAATATGGGTTATAAAATGAAAGAATATATAATTTATAATAATGAAAAATAAGGAAATATGAATGAAATTACAACATAATCTTTAGAACAGTAAGGTATGGATAAAAGTTGATCAAATAATGTCGCATACCTAATTACAATAGAATGAAACCGAACTATTGATCTTCTACTATTGGAATAATCACATATATTTTCATTAACTAATATCATAATGATGGAATTTATATGGTGGTACATTATAAGAAACCAATCAAGGCTTTATACAATACACGATAAATATTCATGTAAGACAACGACCAATAAAAAAACTCATTTCTCTCATGAGACCTACTAATGCATTGAGGTTCTATAGTGGGATTAGAACAACACCTACTATGTCCATCGTATTCTTAATATGGATGGGTTTAATCAAAAATAACATATAAATTCTTATTGACAAAAGAATATTGAATAAACATCTCTAAATAAAAAACATAATCTTAATCCAACCACTGAAATTCCCTAATGGCCTTCAATTATTATTTATTTTTTGTAAAACCAATTTCAAGGGTAATATATCCATATAAATATGATAAATGGAATCAAAATAGAACATTCATTGTCAAACATATAACAATCAATTAATTAAATTTTTTATAAAGTATCAAAATATTTCAACCTCACTAAATTTTATGACCCATTAAATGGTTTTTTCATATTTGAAGATACTCAAAAAATTCAGTGAGAAAATCTTGTGGAAAATACCACTTTATATTGATATCACTTTTTAATATAGATGTGAATTTATAAGCATAGAAATTATTTGAAAATGAACTAGTAAACTTTAAAATTATTCCACAAGACATTAATGAATCATGAATGTATAAAAATGATATCATTTTAGATAAGTTAAAAATCATTCATCTAAGATTTTCAAAAAGACATTAAAATAATATTTTGAAATGAAAGTGTGAGCCTTAGTCAAATTAATTGATTATGTGTTTCAGTTGTTAGTAGACATAGAATGTGGAAATACATCATAATATATTGAATTTGTTTAAAAATAATCATAGAATGATATAATCAATGGAGTGTATGTTTAACCAAATGAATGGAAATTGGGTTAATAATTCACTTACAATGTTGTATATAATAAAACCATACATCCCAAAAATTTAATGACCTTTAAATGAGAAAATAAGTTCCATAGTGATAATGATATTCAATTTATCACATATTAAATTTAATAATGCACACCACACAAAATAAATAAGGAATTAATAAGGAATACATATAACATATATAAATGTGAGATAGTAATACCATATTATAAGTTTGAAATCATTATTTAGTGGTAATATATATCCCATAAAATCAAGTTATATTAATTAATTACATAATGTACAACTTATTCAAAAAATTGTTTATTTATTAGAATTACATTAGTTCATTTGAGTCCATTTTGAGGAGTGACAATGTTTTGTTTCATTTTCATGGAAGTGTTTGTGTTAGGGTTTTATAGACGACTCCTTTCAGTATAAATATCAGAGTTCATTTAATATGGTAACAAATTCTTTATAATAGAATTATATATTATCAATTTACTAAATTTCTAATGGTTTCATATATCTTCGTTTATATAGTATAAGGACTAGTCTTTATATTAAATGTAGATGAGAATTTCATAATTTATTTTTGTGGTTTTTATGGCCATCACGAACATCATTAAATTTAGAATATGTTTAAACATTTTTTCTATAACATGATATAATTTATTATATTTATATTAAAATCTTATTTAACCATATTAGGGGATTAATTACTATCCATAATGGAGGTAATGGAAAATAAAACGCATCATCCATTATGGCGGCAAATCGACACATCATGAATGATGTTTTCACTTTTAAATTTAAAGGAGAGGAGAATTAGTTTGATTATGTATAGTGAATTTGAAAACTAAAGTCATGTATATATGTGAGATTGGATTTAACATTCCATTTTGGATATGGAGTATGATAATAGGACAAAAAAATAAAATAAATTAAAAGAGAAGGAATGAATATTTTAACCCTTGAATATTGTATCGTTGGGAACCTCTTTAAGATAGTTGGATTTGGAATTTTGGTAACCCTATATGGCCATGGACTAGGTAAAGAGTCATGTGAAGTAAATTTCTCCTAATTTAGATAATATTAAATTCATAGATGATGAGATCTAATGTGACAATGATTGGTGTTATATATAGGGGAGGGAATGGTGTTTCTTTATTATGTTATTAATTTATTTACCATATTTCCTCATGTATACTAATAGTGTTTATTCTTGTGATGATGTTCGATAACTAGTTCACGTGTGTTTGAACTAATGGGTTAACAAATTATAAATTACTCAAAAATAAAATTATTTAACTTATAATGTAAATTAGCATAACATAGCATATATCACCATTTATAAAAAATAAATATATTTTACAAAAATAATAAAACATTAACCTATCAATTATACAACCTATTGAATTTAAATATTGAATACATTTTATAATGAATAAATTCTTAAATATTATAAATTTAATTGTGTACTAAAGTCTCCATAAATTCTTAAAATTCCTATTTTAATATTATAGGCGAGTTTATGACGATTAGATAAACTAAGTACTATATCATTAAATTATCTTATAATTGTAATGTAACAAAATTCTAATTTATTAATATTCTTTTATTCGAACTATTTTATTAAAATAATTATATTATTTATTGTGTTGTAAATAAACATTAACATTTCACCAAAATACCAACACTAAATTTACCAATTTGTAAAAAATATTCTACTTCCATGATACGAATATATCATATGTTCTTTTAGGATATAACTTATTTTTTTTCCTTCATAAGGTGGGTAATTATTCTAATGGACAAATTTCTATATATTATTGTCACATTAAAATTTTAATGGTTGTATTAATATTTAATAGTATATAATTATAACACCCCAACATTCAAATGTGAAACTTTTCATTCGATAGCATGATTGACACACAACACAAAATGATTTATGGAATATAGTATTATAAGACTCTATTATATATTTACTATTTAAAACAAATTAAAAACATGATGATTTTCTTACTAAATGCAACACAAAGATTGATTTTTTTACACCCAAGAGTGAATTTCCTCGATAGCTTGTGCTACATGAAAGACTAAGTTTCACCAAATAATAATGTATTATTTGAATATTAATATTCAATATAATATTTAATAACTTATAAACTATGCCAACAATTATGAACTTTATTAAATAACTTATGAAATTTTATAGTTTATATAAATAAAAAAAAATTGATTACAAATTCCTAATATATGAATATAATAACAAATTGTATATAAAAAGAAATATTTTTATTTTTATTCTACCAAAGATGTTCTCTCTTACCAACAATAATTAAATTCAAGTAGATAAAATTTTAATTAAATTACTATTTTAATTATTTAGTAATAGATTTTTCATATTCATCCAATTGATTATATAATCATAATGTAAGAACAAACACTATATTACACATAAAAACCAATATTTTTTATCGAAGTATTTTTCCTCATTATAATGGAAAACCTCTTTTAAATATTAATTTTTATGAATTTAAAATGTTAACATGATATTTATACTTAATTTTTTAATTTATGATGTCAAAATAATAGAAGGGTGTATTTTTAGTATTTTTCTGAGAAATAATATGTATTGATGATTATTGATCAATAATGTATTTTATTTAAAAATTTTATTTTTATTTATGTAAATATTACTATTAAGTTATATTTTAAATTTGGTATAAAGTAAAATTAAAAAAAAAAGAAATATATTAAGACAATTTAGTTTTTTTGTCGATTTCACATTCAAATTGAATATATAAATTCAATAATATTTTGAATATTTTTTCACTAAAATTAGTTAAACCCTTTAGCTCCAAGATTAGCAATAATCCTAATTTTTCCACTAGTAATATTATAATTTCATGAAATTAAAAAAAAATTGAATCTAGATGATATAGAGAGTCTAATAATATGACCTTAATTTTTTACAATAGTGATTAATGAATGTTATTAAAATCAATCACACTGATTAAGTTGTAATTATGAATAAAATAGACTAAACCTTTTATTTAAGAGCCAAAATGACATATAAACTAGTCCAAAACCCATTTTATGTGCACAATTTTTTAATTAACCATCATAGGTTCTTATTAGATGGTTTGTTAGGAATTTTCCTTAGTAATGACATGTGTAATCCAAACATGTTTCCAAAAATTCTGATTAACTTGTTTCTCATCCCTATAAAAGGCCACAAACTATCCCCCTTCCTCACACCACTAAATCCACATTGGATCATAAAAACTCCACCCTAGTAGTTTCCTTAAATCCCACCCCAATACTTTTAAGCCTCAAATTTTGTTGAAATACACCTAATGATGCCTTTTGGAACAAATAAAAATGAGTTACCTGATTAAGAGGTAACTTCATCTCTCGTGATTTTTAGTTTCATTTAAATTATTATTCTAATAAAAACTTATTATTATATTAATACATGACAAAAAATGTATTCGCAATACACTTGGATATTGTAATGATAATTTTTATTCTTACAATTACACACACCTCTAACAAATTGGTAACGAACATACTCTTTCCGTGTTTGTCGAAATATTTCCTCACAGAATAATGATTGTTCATTTTTTTCATTTCCAATATTCAAGGATGGAAATTATGATGGACACACTCTTTATATATATTATATATAATATTTATTATTTATTTTATGTTTGTTAATTCTTTTTCAACTGATATCCTTAGACATTCCATTTTTCATTAATATGATAACATCATTTGTGGAAGTGTGGACTACCGCCCCCTCAAAGCATTTTGATTCAGTCACATGATCCATGGAAAGTATAAAAGATGAATATAATTGAAAATATGAGAGAATATTCTATATTATATTAATTTTACTAAAATATTTTTTAAATATATATAAATATATATTTTAATTACCATTACACACAATTAAATGTAATGAAATCATTCATGGATGTGTGGACTACCTATTCCTCAGCATGATGTGATTTCATTATAAAAAAATGAATTATATAAAGGAATACATGATTATATAATATGATATTTATTATATACTTACCATTTGGTAATGATATTATTACACTTTCCTCCTTTCCATAATGTTTATGGAAAAATGAGATTGTTATTCTTGAAAACATATGTCCTACTGTCTCTGTGATAATAAGACTAATTCATTTTTCAGAACCATTCTCAATTAATGGTATTCATGGAATAATTTATAACTAAATATGAAAATTATTTCAATGTTATTTTTTATAGTAGATATATAATGAAACCATTGACCATAGTTTCCCAACACGTTTTGTTTTTAAAACATCAACCGAATTTGGTCTAAATAATCATCATAAACATAATTGTTTATGTAGTTATACCCAACATGGGAATTAGTGAATTTAAATTAATGATAAAATAGAAAATGGTTGTAATTAATTATATGTTTAATATAATATTACTATATAGTAGTGGAAGTGTATTTTATCTAAATAGAAGAACTACGTAAGAGACTCTTGTCTGGGTTTTATTTTTGTGAGGCATCATTTATTATTGCGAAAATAATTAATTTTATATAGTTTACATAATTACACATTAAATTCAATATAATTAATTATATTAGAATAATTTAATTAATATGTTTCGATTTCATATTATTAAATTTGGTTCATACAATTCATATTTAAGGGATTTATATATCACTTCTTACATCTCTAAGAAAAATGACATGTTCACTAGTCATATCATTTTTTTCATGTATCAACTACCAATTTTTTATTTTATAACATTTATTTACTTATATTCATTGAATATTGATGTTTTATCTGATAACATCATTAATATTTTTTGTAATTTATATTTTTTCAAAAAGTTATGGGGACCTTTGGAATGTTTAATGATTATTTTCCATAATAGAAATACAATTATCTCCCAATTAAATTTCAATTTTAGAAAATTATATATATTATTTGTTAAACCAATTCCTTATTCTCTAGATTTGAATTTACTTGTTCAAGTATTAGTACCATTTTATCACTCATTGTTACTCAAAGTGTATTAATTTTTTAGGAAAGAACAACTTCATTAATATCTTTTTTTATATAACATGTTATCTTCTAAAACCCATGTTTAGTTATATTTTGTAAACATATTTTTAAATGATTTGGTAAATTAATTTTTACCCTTTTTAGTTTTTATAATTTTTTCATGGGAATATTATTATTTAATTCCAAGCATTAATGTTTTTTACCTTTTTATCATGAAAAATAAATGATCTTTTAACCATATACAGCTTGTATGCATTCACCCCTCATCATTACATCAAATATTTCTGGTTATTTTTTGAAATTTTATTTTTTAAGGAAAAACCTATTAAAATATATTTTCAATCAAAAGGTTGCTCAAAACATTTTTTCAAACCAAATACTAACTTCTCCATGATTGTGTTTAAAAGAAATTTTCATAATATTTTTATTCATAAATGAAAACAGCCCTTTATTTCACTCTGGTTCATGAATGTTATGATGATCCCATCCATAATCATCTTCTAGATAGTTTTTAATTTATTTGGGAAAGGATAATAATAACATTCACTTCCTTGATCACTTTCAATCCCCTTGAAATAATCAATTTCCTATCATCATTTGATAATGAATTTCGCTTAAACATCCATATCTTTTTTCTTGGATATCATATTTTCCTAAACCATATACCATTTTTAGAAAAGTTATTAATTAGTAATTCATACAATAATTGGGGGAAATATAGTTATATATAAATATTATATTCTTCATAGATATTTTAAAAGGCACATTATTCATTTATATTTTGTTCACATGCACTATATAAGTACGTGACTTGTTATTGGATGCTCTATGGTTTAGGGGACCAGTCAATGAAATCCAATCGATGAATTTTTAGTCCCATGGGAAAAATTATTTATGAAAATTGAAAAAGAATAAAATTTATCTATAATGCAAAGGTATCATGATCCTAGAAAACACGAAATCCATTTTTAAACATTTGTTTTATTTAGATTATGTTTTTATTCATCCATGTGGTATCTAATTGATATAACTATAAAATCATTTAATATTTAATTCATTTATTAAATGGATTATGTTTTTGTTTCATACAATTCCATATTTAATTTTCCTAATATAGGTAACTTAATGGAAATTATTTCTGATTATTACCATTTTTTATATTTATTCACTTCGGTTTAGTTTATTGATTTTGTGGCATGCATGTTAATGATTTTACCTTGCCATATTTTTTATTCTCATTGACCAATTATTGTTTCAACTATAAATTACCGTTATTGAGAATTTGAGATAACACAAATTATGTTTTTCCCATGAGTCCAATGCATGTTATATGAAATATATATAGTGATTTATTAGATATATTACATTTATTTTCTAATTTTTTTATTTTCAAAAAATGATTTATTATTAGAAAAAAATATGTTTTTATTTGTGTATTATTTTGTAATAAATGACTCATATATGTATCGGGTTTACCAAGATTACTAAATTAATCAATCCATAGGGGAATTATTCCTTGTAATCATTAAAATTTGATTAATAGTAGATACCATATTTATGCCTTCTTGGGTTGGGTATCAATTGTTGGTATCAAAGACTGAGTATTAGCAATTGTGGGAACTGGATTAAAGATAACATATGTAAAAGAACATAACAGTAAAGAAAAAATTCAGTATAAGTATAGATGACCGTTGTATAATATCAATTAGATAAATATTATGTGTGTTTCCATGAAATTAATCCTTGGATGGATACTAAATGTCCTTGTGGTTATAGAATATCTATACATTGGAGTAATAACTCTGAAATGATATTTTTTCCAATGTTGGGGTATCTTGGTACATGAAAACAATCATTAATGCACTCCACGTTTTAAACAGTCAAATAATATTTATAGTTTAATTAAAATTTTTATTATATTTCCAAATGAATAATTTGAATAGATAATGACAATAAAAAACCTAAGTTAAACATTAGGTTATTTATATTTAAGAAATGGTTTCATGGATTAAAAATACAATGAATGATATTATTCCAAAACCCTATACCCAAGAAGTACCTATGTTGAAATAAGAAGAAAAAGTATTCATGTATAGAGGTTGTATTGAAATCTATATTTAAAAATATTTTTAGTGATTAACCTAATTTCGAGGATGTCGTGCATAATTATTATTGAAATTATATTAATTTGGTTTTAGATAATTCTATCATGTATGATGGGTGAAAATAAATAAAATAGGGAAAGGCTATGGTTCCCAAACCCATGATCGTATAATGATATTTTTTTGTTTCCAACCACTTAACAACATAATTTTATGGATAATGTTTCATTATTTTTCGTTAAACAATTTGCATAATAAATTTTAATGATGACATTGTATAATCACTTTTGAATATTGGAGATTAATCTATGAAACATATTGGTTCTAAATGATAGTAAAAGGACAATTATTAGAATTAACACTCCATATAGGGCTTAAGATCCATTAAAAATTTGTTTATTCTCTTTAGGAATAAAAAATTATTTATTGGTAATTAATATGTATGGTTAAATGAATGAATTATATTTTCATAAAAAACAACCTAATTTTAGGATTATTCATTTTAAATTAAAACATGAAAGGTAAGAATATTTCTATATATTATTTCAAGTAAATGAATTTCCATACGGTAGTATAATGACAGTGAAATAAAATGTTTTCCAAATAAATTATTTTCTGTAGAATAGATAGCCTCTTAAATCATAATTGAGTTAAAAATTTAAGTCCTGAACATTTTATCAAATCATTCAACTGTTTTAATTGAAGAAATCATTCAATAAATATAAATATTGACTCTTTTCCTTCATATATATATATATATATATATATATATCTAATTTCCACTAATGTTCTCCTACATAGATACCTAGATACATGGTAGTCCTTTTGACCCATTCACTTCTCATTTCTCTTTTTTGGTGGATTTTTCATACACCATTTTAATGATGTGGGTATTCAAAATATGAAATATCAAACTATATATTACCATGATCAAGTGGAAATTGTACAGACAAAATTTAATTGAGGAGGGGAAAATGTAACAACCTGAAAGTCTAAAATACAACATTTTAATTCAATTTTTTATATGACACACAACACCAAATGTGTAAAGGATTATAATATCCTAAAACTCTACTATACATTTAATATTATAAAAAATTCAACCAATGATATTTATCTCAATTCACAGTACACCAAGGAATGTTGTGTTACATATATGATCAACCTTCCTCGATATCTTGTGTTACAAAAAAGACTATGTTTCACCAGAAAACATTTTATTATTAAAATATTATTATTTAATATTATTTTATATATCATAATCGTTATGTTAGCAGTTTGAAATGGTATTATCTAACATATGAAAATTTTATCATTTATATCAATATAAAATGAATTCATTTACAACCCATTACTGAGATAAAAAATAAACTCTGATTGGATATAAAAATAAATATTTAATTTTTTATGCATTGAAAGGGGTTTTCTCTTATAATGTGAAATTAAATACAATTATTTAATTATTTTAATGAATTTTACATTTTACATTTTTTAAATATATTTTTCATATTTATCCAATTCATTTGATAATCATATGATAATAACAAACACTATTTTATACATTAAAACCTATATTATTATATTAATGTATTTTTACCACCTTTTAATGGTGTATTGATTTTATATATCACTTTTGAAACAATATTAAATTGAATTTTATAAAATATACATTATTTTTTAATTCATAATGTCATAATTATCATAGATAACATTTCTTATAAAAAACATCATATATTGAAAAATATTGAAAAATATAATTTTTTTAAAAAACATTCTTTTAATTTATATAATTATTAAAGATAAATTATATTTTAAATTTTTTACAAATTCATGTTATATAATTAATACATAAATTTTTAAAATTTATTTTTGATAATAAATTTCTCATTAAAATTGAATGTAACAACTCTACTATCTTTTGAACATTTTCATCTAAATCAAGTTAAACATTCCATTAGCAATATTATCCTAAAAATTAATTCTTCCACTTATGTGAATTGAAATTAACATGGAAGGGATACACCATTGTAATTAGGATTTTATTTTTTGTCTAATAAGATAAAATTAATTTTTGGAAGAAATTATCAGTGAATGCTTCTATTATTATTTACATTGTTAAGGTGTAATTATGAAAAAATTTGAAATAACCCATATATTGGAGGGCCAAAATGACATAATAAAGAAGGAAAAAACAAGTTAAATCAATAATTATCACATTAACCTTTAATAAATGTGTTTTTATGTTTGGAATGAATATATGTAGGTATGAAATTTTGTTCATATAACATGTTTCCAAAACATCCAATTGGGTCTTTTTCCTTCCATATAAAATGCCAACATCTCTTCCCCTACATCCCACCTCTAAATCAAAATTTTCTTGCCCAAAAAAATAACATGTATTCTATTAAAATTATTCCACTAAAACTAGAATCGACCATTTTGGAATTATTAAAATTAAGGAATCAATTTTGTAAAATCAATAAGGAGTTACCAGATTAATAGGTATTTATGTTCCTCTATATTTTTAGTTTCATTTCCATTCATCAAACACTATAATAATATTATTATATTATTACATAAAAACGTAAGTATTATTAATATAAAAAGATTTTATAATGTTAATATTTATACCTACACTTAAACAAATATCCATTTAATGGGTATCAAACAGACAATTCTTGTGTGTGGGGAACTAGTGCCTCGCGAAACGATGATTGTTTAGTTTTCCATTTCTAGTATTCATAGATGGCCATTATAATGTGAAAATAGTTATATATATTATATATATATTTTACTATGTCATTAAAATTATTTAATTTTTTTATAACACATACCCATATAATTTCCCTTTTAGGTTAATATGATTACATCGTTTGAGGATGTGTAGACTAACACCCCCTCAAAGTGAGGTTATTCATTCTCACAATCAGTGGATTCTATAAAGGATGATTATAATTGAGAAAATATGAAATATGAATCATATATATGATAATTTTGACACAATTACCTATATATATATATATCATTATCATTATTACCCTTTCACAAACGTAAAATATGATAATGTCATTCGTGGACGTGTGGACTACCACCACCTCAACATGATCATATTACTTTCACATCATGATAATTAAAAAAATATGTACATATGATTAAATAATTTGGTCATTATGATATAATGATCTTTATAGAATGATATGGTGTCACTTATATCTTTACTATTAAGATCATTGAAAAATAAGAATGATATTCATCCATACTTATGGCTTGCTGACTCCATGACTGTAATGTTGATTCCTTTTTCATAACCATAATTCATGAGTGGTCTTAAAAATATAATTTAAGTTTAATTTTTTTAAATTCTATCATTATATTAATTATATATAGCTTATGTAATGACCCCTTTGACCATAGTTGAGCTACACATGTTGTTTGTAAATCATGAACAAAATTTGGTGAAAACAACCAATGTGAATAATATTGTTTAAGTAGTTTTAAAAAACATGGTAATAACTGAAATAAATATAATTATAAACATTAAATTGTTTCTAAATAGATCATAAACTTAACATAAATTTGTTTTACCATATTTTAAATGAGGTTCGCCAGAAAATAATCACAAGGTAAGCGACTCTTGTCTCCCATTTCTTTACATGAGGGACAATTTATTGTTGTGCACCTAATTTATTATACGTGATATACGTTCATCCAAAATAAATTTAATATTATGAATTATATTTTATTATTGGTATTTATATGTTTAAATTTTTTATTATTACATCGGGTTCATTCAATTAATATGTATGGTCAATTTTTATATCCATGAGTTAAATTTAATGTTCGCAACATATATATTTTTTGTGGTGTATCTACTAGCCCTTTTATTATATTATTTCATATATCCTATTAACATAATGGAATCATAAACATTCATTTAATATCATTCCTTTATATGTTTTATAATTGTAAATGTTTTAATGTGGAATGTGACACTTTTGGTTTTCTAAAGAACATGTTCCTAAAGAATAATACTAATTAGACATTAATGAAATTTTTATTTTAGGAAATTAAATTAAAATTATTAAATAAAATAATTCATTATTATCTGGCTATTCATCTCCATTTTCATGTATTAGTACAAATCTCCCAATCTTTGGTAATTGTTTTAAAATTTCTTTTACGAAAACCTTACTCCATTTATCTATTTTGTTGGAGAACCTGTTTTCTTTAAAACCATGTTTTATAAAAATGTTTTCATAAATGTTTTAAAATGATTTAGAAAATAAATATTATACTTTTTTTCTACCAGTTCATTAAGAGGAATATTATTATCTCTTTCTGAAGAAGTCATTTTTTACCTTTTAACTATGAAAAAGGAATGATCTTTTTACATTGGAAGACATATATAGATTTACTCTCCAACATCGCATCAATTGTTCCTTTAGTTTTTTGAAAAGGTAATTCTAAATGGAATTGTATTTAAATTTAATTTTCAAGTAATAATTTTCCAAATGGTTTTTTTAATGAATCGATATTTTCAACAAGTATGTTTTCAATGGATCATTTTATAATATTTATATTCGTTAATGAAAATAACCATTTATCGTACTCCACATGGTGTATTTATATTGATCCCATTCTTAATCTTCATATTCAATTATTTTAATTGACTTATACAAGTATTTTATTAACATTCCCTTCCATCATCACTTTTATACCCATTTAAATATCCAATTTTATATGAGCACTAAACATATAATTTTTCATTAATATCAAATTCATTTTCATGGATATTATTATTGCCTATATTGTATACAATTTTTTATTACAGTGTTAAATATGAATATTATTTTATTATTTTGATAAACATTTAAATATTTATCTACTTTATTTAATAAAAATATTTTTTTAAGTCACATTGTATATTTAAATACATTGTACATACACTATATGGGTTTGGGACTGGTTAATAAAATATCTGTGTGTTGGGGTACAGTTAATGAAATCCACATGATTCATAGGTAGTATCATATGATGAATTAGTTGTGAAGATTATAAATGTTTAAATTTTCATTTGATGGTAAATGTATAATGTGCCTAAAAACATGATATCTAAAAATTATGTATTTCATTTATTTTGTTTTAGTTAGTATTCATCCATGAGAAATTGTGTCGACGTGTCTACAGAGACTCTTCATTTCTAGTTCATTGATTACATAAAATGTGTTTTAGTTTCATTCCATTACATGTTTATTTTTCCATATCTAGAAATTTGTATGGAATGGGTATCCATTTGTTACCTTGAGATTTTATTTAATCAATTTCTTTCAGTTTACTGATAATGTTGCACGTGTGCTAAATTATTTATTATTCCATATTGACTATTTTATTAATTCATTGTTGCTTCCATAATACATTTCCCTTACTCAGTATTTGAGCTTACCCTTATTATGTTTTCCCTAGGATTCCAACAAGTGGACTATGAATGATATGTATGGATATAATATATTTGTAATAGTTATTATAAATTTCATTTATTTATTTAAAACATTGTTTAGAATAAAGAAAAAAATACATTTTTATTACTTTATTATTTTGTAATAAAAGACTTGTGTGTATATCTAGTATACTAAGACTACTAACCTGATCATTCCTTTGTGGTATCATTTCATGTATTCATTAAAATTAAATTGAATGTAGACACTAGCTCTAGGAATTATAGAATATGCTTGCTACAATATTAGTTAATTTAAGATCAAGGTTCTACGACACATAATCCATCGAAAAAATTGAATTCATTTATCATGTTTCATAGCATAAAATATTGGAGTGTTATATTCATTTTTTAATCACTTTATGCCCAATAAAATTTATTGTGGCACATTCCCAAGTACTCTATCATTTATTTCGTGTATCCTCTCCTAAACTCAAGGTCTTTATTAGATGGTTTTTGTTGTTTTATTCCATCCATGTTCCTTTGATGGGAACCATGATCTTTAATGTATTTTATTGGTTCTCCATTCTCTTGTTTTATGCTCATCCTCCAAAGCTGAATTATCATGTTTGGTGAGGTGCAATATGTGAAATTAATGAGGAACTAAATATATTATTCATTATTTTCCTTACAATAAGCATTACTTGGATCTCATTGAGAGCCGTGTGCTACCCTATTTTCATATAGTTTGTGTGATCTATAGTAAATGTAGAATGTACTATAATTGATTTTGGTTTATAATTTTTTTAAAATAAACATACAAAATTTATTGATTGTTATGTGTAATTTGGATTCAAAAAAACACTTCCAGAAAATGATATGTTCATTTCGTAGCACTGTGTTATGGATTTAAAAATTCTCTTTGAAGGAATTTTTTAAATGGGATGTTATTTTTTAGAACTAAATTATGAAAATTAATGAGAAAATTTAAAAATATTTTATAACTATAGAAAATGTGAGTCATGTGTACTAATGTGGAAGGGGAGGTATTATGGACCATAATTTGTTATTTAAAAGGTGTTCAATTACATATGTGTTCTTACATTCCTAGATCATGATGCATCAAGATCTGGGAAATCATTAACATTTTAGGAGATTTCAAATTCTATCATATTCCTTGGTTCCCATGAACATTTATCATGGGGTTTAGTTAATTTTATTAGGTAGTAGTCATAAATGATGTATGTTTGAACTGACAAGACTGACCTGAAATCATCCATTGTTTTTTTGACATTTCATTGTTTTTGTACAATTTTCAATTTTATATAACTATTTTTTATAAATGGAAATATTTTTTATTATATATTTTTTTCAAACATATTTATCTTCATTTTTTGAACTATTTAAAATATGTATCAATTTAACATGCTTTGATATAAAACTATTTTATTATTTTAATTAATTATTTTCAATGAACTGAGAATATTAAGATTATTTTCTAGACTAATTGTATGGAACACCGTCTATGGATCCTACTCGTCAAATTTAGATCACAATGTACACATTCCCTCAAGAATATGTAGACCTTTTATTGTCATTTAATGTTGGAAAAAATAATGTATCTATAGTGATATGGTAATTATTATCTTACATAGTTATAACTATAAGTGGGTAATATGGTGGGACATTGAAAACAAATCACATATAGTAGATTTTATTTTTTAAGTTTCCCTTTTTAAGATTTATACATGAAACATTGTTCTCACTATTCAATTTTATTTTGAATTTTATCACTACCATTATCATTCCATAATTATGTATTATTTCATTTTACATATTCCTTCCATTATCTTATGATTTTGTGAATGTATATATGTAACTCCCCCAGATTTCATAGTATGTTATTTCTTCAAAGTCATTCAATAACTTTCACTACAGGCAACATCGAGTTCTAGCAGACCATGACTTACCAAAAAAGCCGTTCAAAAGCAGTTATGAATAGTATTAACTGAATATTTATCTTTATATAGTCATTATAATTTTAGAATTCATATTATGAATTTCTTAGAAATAATTTAAGAAAAAATACGTTTTTTCAGATAAAATAAGTATTTTTTATAAAATGCAATTTTACCACCTTTTAATAACGAATCATTTTTAAATCCAATATTTCAAAGTTTTATATATTATATTTGACAAAATAAACTTATTTTTTAGAATTGGGATATAATAATTTAGTTTCAATAACGTTTTGGTGTTTTTTCTGATAACTTTCATATTTGGGTGAATATTGAAAAATACTATATTTTAGCTGAAGACAACTTTTTTAATCAAAATAATTTATATTGTTAAATTATACAATTTTAATGGTATGGAAGTATAAATACATTATATTTTTACCATTTAATTCAATGATGGTCATTTTATGTAATATCACTTTGAAATTGAACATAATCAAGTGTAAAACTTATGATAGTTATTATTTCTTAAAAATACGCCTTTTAGTTTTAATAGCGGGAATTAATTTTAAATTAATAAATGAAACCTTTATTTTTATTAATTTCTAAAATTTGACATCATTTTTGGATTCAGAATATCGAAATTATATTAGGGTGAAATTTTGGTATTTTCTGATAACTTTCATATTTTGATGAATAGTGAAAATTACTAAATTTTAATTAAAAACTATTTTTATAATAGAATTAATTAATAGTGATAAATTATGAATTTGATAGATTTTATAGTATAATTAGATTATAATTTTACGATTTAATCCAATTTTGGTCATTGGACATAATTTCATATTTAAACTGGACATAATAAAGTGTCAATCATTTGATAGTTAATATTTATTAAAAACACGCTTTTTGTTTCGACAACTGGAATTAATTTTAAATTAATTTCTGCCAGTTATGTGTTTTGAATTTAGTAAAATTTATACTATATTTAGAATCAGGAGGTCCAAATTGTTTAAATAGGAAACCTTTATTTTTATACATTTTTATTAATTACTTTAGTAAATATTTTATTTACCATGGTTAAAAGGTAAATTCGGTAAATAAGGGTAAACAAATAATATTATAATAGTACTAAATTACCCTAAAACGTTTCCTAACATTATTGGTTGATACCTGTCTGACCATGGGCATCATATGGTCAATTTTGGTACCCCCTGGAGCCACTTGTTGGGGATAAGGAGACTTTATATTAATTAAGTTAAAGGAAATACAAAATGACATAAGAATATATCTTTTAGAAAAAAAACTTAAAAAGGGTTATATATGTTATATATCCAATTATAAATATTCATTAGAATGCTAAAAATATTTAATACATAATGGTATTTTATTTATAATTTTTAGACATTAAATAAGTTAATTTATTTATGACCCAATGATGATGAAGTAATTAACTTATTAATGAAATATTAAAATAATTGATATTATAAATACCCAAATAAATATAATTTGATGCTTTTAATGAATTAAAATAATTTTATTAGTTAACATTCTATTTTAGTATTTATTAAATTATTTTTTTCTAATTAATAATGTTTTTAAGACTTTAACAAAAATCAATTATTAAATAGTGTAAAAATTCATATAAAAGAGTTTTTAAAACAAATATTATATTATTAATTGATATAATATTATTAAAATTATATGGTTCGGCCAAAGGACTTATATGATGATAGGTATGCCATTAATGAACCACATGGGGTTATCTTGGCAGTTTATAGTGTGTTTATTAACCATATAATATAAAAATACAAAAAGATAGGGTAAATGTCAAACTATTTAACTAAGAGTTAAATCTAAAAGATATTAAAAATAGTGACCAAAACGTGTCTAAAAACTATTGGTTGAGTGGATTTCGACCCATCCATATCAAAGACATTAAAAAATCCAGTTTGGATATATTATAAAATGAATATGGATTTATTATAAAATAATACTTTAACTTTTTCCTAAAGAGCCCCTCCTCCCCCTTATAAAAGGACACCACTTCTACCAAATTCCTCACACCTCTCAAGCCTTTTGGCTCATCCAACCTCTTACCAATTAATCTTACTACATCCCTATCCTACTCCTAGAATCCATAACATAGACATAAGGCACATCAAGATTTATTTTTGGTTCAAACCAAAGGGAGGTACCCAAATTAAAGGAAACAATTTCTCTTAGCTTCCGTTCTTTTATTTTACTTCTCCAACCACTAAACTCTTCTTATTATTTTCTTTTGTAAAATAACTAGAATCTTAAATATACTAGGATATTTTTATCATATTTATTCGAACTAAACTTACACACACCTCCATCTAATGGGTGAAGAGCATAATGTTCATGTGGATGGAAACCAAACGCCTCACGAAACGATGATTGTTCAATTATCTCATACCACATCTCATGGTGGCCATTATGATGGCACAATAATTAAATATTATATCAATGATATTTATTTTATATATAAACTTCTTTAATTCCATTTTATATCATACCATTAATCATTTCATGTTGAATATATATATGATAATTTTATTTGAGGAAGTGCAGACTACCACCCCCTCAAAGTGATATGACTCGTTCATTCCATACATGGAATGTATAAAGGAAGATGTTAATGAACATAAGTAACACATATGAGATATTATTTTATACTAGAATAATAATATACCTATGTATAATTAGGTTTTTATTCCTTTTAAAATGAAAAATAAAATGGAAGTACAGTGCGTGCGTATGTCCGGACTGCCGTCTCCACGAACGCGATGAGATTCATTCCCCATCGTATCCATTCATGTCTAAGTTACATTTTATGATTAAAAATAATTTTTAAAGACCTGATATCATTCTTTATATGAATAAGATACAACATATCCATAAAAAATACGAGTTATGTAACAAAACATATAAAAGAAAACAAGTAAGTCAACACTCGAAACGACGATAATACTAAAATATTATTAACAAGGTAATATTAAATGATCATACATGATATCATATTTCTGTATATGACTATTTCATAATTTAATAACAATGATTTAACTATTATAAATATCATTAACCTACCCTCGACCAAGGAAAAGTACAAGGCAATAGGATTTCATCTCACTCCTTATTCCCGTGAGATTCATGCCATATTGCCACAATTACCTTTTGTGTGGTGTGTGTACTGTGCATAATTATTTACTTTGTGTAATACACATTAATTTATTTGTATTTACATATAAACTATATGATACCTCTTTCATGGGGTGTATATTTCATAAGTTACCATATTGGTAAGGGTTAATTTCACAATCTCTTTATTATCCGAGGTTGTTTTTACATAAGTATCTACTGGGACATATTTATTATCCATGTCCATGTTCATAAAATAGATTTCAAATCAATTATTTTAAGGGAATTTTTACTAAAAAATAATTTAAATGTTCTAAATATTTATTCTTCTAAACCATTCTCATTAATGTCCAAGTTTTCAAATTGGTTTTAAGGATTTATTTAAATGGATACGAATGTTTTAAAATGTTAATTGCTTTCAAATGTTTCAAATTGGTATGGGACACTTTGATTCAAAAATGAATTTAAATTTCTTCCTTTATAAATTGCGTTACTTTTAAATGTTTTTATGAAAAATGGATATTTCTCTAAATGATTTTTACAAATCATTTTCATATATTTCAAAATCCTTTAATTTATTTTAATCTTGTTTGAAATTGATTTATTATGATACAAGTCTTATATACTGTATTGAATGTTTTGTGATATGTTTGACTGTGGATGTGTTACTTTTATACAATTCATGGTTTATGGGTATAGTATTGATATTTTGTATGCCAGTTTTAATACGAATTTTTATGTTATGTTTAAACCTGTTCATATGAAGAATGTATTGGACTTAGAATGTGACGGGTGGAGCCCGCTATAGCTCCTCGATGCATCGGTAGGTCTCATGAGACAAACTACTATCTTGGCACGAGGCCTTGAAAAGAAGTGTATTTTTATTGATATGTAGGGTTAAGCCAAGGAAATAATGGCGTTCATAAAGGATAATTTATGTTGTTTTGTATGTTATAAAATGTAATGTAACATTCATGTATGTAATCTATTTTCCAAGACTGCTAAACAGATCGGTCCTTCAGGACTTGATTCCTTGTAATCATGCCAATATATTAAAATAATGCACCAACTCTCGGTAACTGGGGTCGGGGTGTTACAGATGGTGTCATAGAAAGTTTAGAAATAACCTTGGAAACTAGATTTACATAAATTCTGATTACAACACATTACCAAAAGATAAACATTGAATATTAGTAAAGACGAACTTCCTAGAATTTTGGTAATGTAATGATTTTGTGACTTTTCCAAGAAAATACATCCCTGTCTGGATACGAGCAGGTAGAGGCGGCTCTGGAACAGATGTACCTAGGGGTAAAACCAGAAAACACCCCTTTCTGCTAGACTCAAATGGGAACTGGTGCACGACAACGGTCCTTGCTGCACTCTTTGTTACGACACTCCTGGGGGATATTCTTAGGACAATTCTCATTTTCTTTACAAACCACCATGAAGTGTTTATGAGTATATACCTCCTCAAAAAAACAATTTTTGTTATTATGGATTGTATCCATAAACTATTCAATTTACATTAGATATTTTACAAGTTTGGAATTATTCATTACAATTAATAAAATGCCATAGTTTATGCTATTGTATATAAATTGACCCCAATAGAAGGAATGTGAACTCCAGCTATATGTATGATCCAAAGTGTAAGAAGTATCATATCTTTCACGGTATTACGCCAAAATTTAGAAGGGAAATAGTCTCCCATGTATTCTCGACATAGGAGGAAATAGTATCATGTGTTAATAAGATAAGTAAATAATTCTATGAGTCCTATAGCTTTGAAGGGAAGCAAGAGAAGAGAAGGATGGATGAGAGAAAGATGGATAAAGTGAAGAATAAAAAAAAGAATTTTTCCATATATGATAAATGTGGGAAGAAACACCATGGAACTTGTTTGAAGGGAATGTAAATTTGTTATAAGTGTAGAGATAAAAGGACACCAAGTACGTAACTGCAAAGGAAAGAAATTGTTTTCAAATGTATAATGCTTCATCTGCAAGGAGTTGGGACACTACGCGAACCAATATCCAAATCATCAGATATGCCCCAAATGATGGTATTGGATAATAATCAAGTTATGATACTACCAAAAATGAGGAGTAATGATTAGAGTTCTTGTGTTGATTATGTCATTTGAGTGTTGTATCATCAATGTACTAGTTTTAATAATTATGGAGTATATAAGGATTTTACAGCAGTACTATTTCAATAAGGACTTGAGATTGTGTGGAAAAAAGAAAAGTGACTCAATAGCAGGTTAAATTTTTCTAAAATATATGGTTGAGAGAAAGATAAACCATAATATGTTTCTGATACCGAGGTAATGATTTTTGAATAATACATGATTGATTTGGATAAATTATATTGGATATTCACGACTACCATGAAACTGATTAATGATTTGTATATTCCATCACTGTTGGAGTTTAAAACATTTTTGGATAGAAGGAGTATATCTAGTATTCTATTAGTAATAAGGGATCATGAATGTAATCAATAAGGTTTTATGGTATTTTAGGATGATGCTGTTTTTTTAAAGAATACATGATGAAGGTGTTCACATACTATTACGTGGAAAAAAGGATCTTCATTGTGATTACCTACCTTATAAATTTTGGACTATCAGTTTGAACAGAAGTATTTTTGGATAAGTCTAGTTTGAGATTATTTTTGGATTTCTATAAAAAGGACAACCTGGAGGTCGGGCGGCAACCCGTCGTGTTCGGCAAGGCCGCGAGTCTTGAACCCACAACCAAAGGGCGACAAGGGTGTATCACCTACCACTGACCCACGTGATGTCCTGGATTGAATAATGTAGTTTTTTAATGGTTCTACTATATGAATTATAAATTCATTTTTTTGAACACTATAAGAATAGGATAATTAGAATATTATTTTTATGTTTTATTATCTTTTAGAGTGAAAGATGAGTTTGTGGTAGAACTTAATTAAAGGATGGGTCTTTTCTTTTTGAAGTATATAATTTTCTTCTTCTCTTATTCAATGAAGAAATAAATTCTAATACTTTTGTGAAGGGATCTTAAAACAAAAAATGTGTTATCCTAATACCATATGTTTTTTTAAACCGTTGGTATTTTAAATCATTATAGATTGATGAATTTAAGGCCCTAAATTTTACACTTATCTGATGACATCAATCACTACATATAAATATTTACATTTTTCCTCTAATTATTTGTCTCTAATTTCCACCGATGGTCTTATAATCGAGACCATAATTTGGTGGTGACTCTTTCATTTCCCTTTTCCTCTTATTAGGACTAAATTTTATTAACCTAATTTCCGATGTGGGTTTTCCCAAAGGTATTTTATATTTTCAACATTTTATTTTCGAAAAATAATTTCAAATTGCGAGGAAAAAATTTATTGAGGGAGGGAAGAATGTAACACACCAATATTTCATAGTACATTATTTCTTCAAAGTAATTCAATAACTTTCACTACATGCAACACCGAGTTCTAGCGCACCATGGCTTACCAAATAAGCCGATCAAAAGTGGTTATGAATAGTATTAACTAAATTTTTAACATTATATAATCCTTATAATTTTAGAATCCATATTATGAGTTTCTTATAAATAATGCTAGAATAAACACATTTTTTTCAGATAAATGACGTAATTTTCAAAAAATGAAATTTTACCCCCTTTTAATGGCGAAGCCTTTTTAAATCCAATATATGAATGTTTTATATATTCAATTTTACAAAATAAACTTTTTCATTATAATTGGGATATAAGAATTTAGTTTCAATTATGTTTAGGTGTTTTTATGATAACTTTCATATTTGGGTGAATAGTGAAAAATACTATATTTAACTGAAAACAAATTTTTTTATCAAAATAATTTTTATTGTTAAATAACACATTTTAATGATAATGAATCGTAAATATATTATATTTTTACCATTTAATCCAGTGATGGTCATTGTATGTAATTTCACTTTGAAATTGGACATAATCAAGTGTCAAACTTTTGAATCTTATTATTTCATAAAAATACTCCTTTTGGTTTTAGTAGTGGGAATTAATTTTAAATTAATAACTTAAACTATTATGTACTGAATTTGGTAAAGTAGACGTCATTTTTGGATTCAGAATATCAAAATTATCTTAGGGTGAAATTTTGGTACTTTTCTGATAACTTTCATATTTTGATGAATAGTGAAAATTACTAAATTTTAATTAAAATAATTTTTTTAATTAAAATAATCAATAGTGATAAAGTATGAATTTGCGTGATTTTGTAGTATAATTAGATTATAATTTTACCATTTATTCCAATTTTGGTCATTGGACATAGTTTTATATTTAAAATGAACATAAGAAAGTGTCAATATTTTGATAGTTATTATTTGTTAAAAACACAGTTTTTGTTCTGACAACGGGAATTAATTTTAAATTAATTTATTCAACTTATGTGTTTTGAATTTAGAAAAATGGATTATATATTTGGAATCATGAGGTCTAAATTGTTTAAATATGTAACTTTTATTTTTAGACATTTTGAAAAATTACTTCAGTAAATATTTTATTTACCATGGTTAAATGGTAAATCCAGTAAATAAGGGTTAAAAAATAATATTATAATAATACTAAATTACCCAAAAACATGTCCTAACCTTATTTTTTGATACATATCCGATCGTGGGATTCTTGGCGTCGATTTTGGGACCCCATGGTGCCACATGTAGGTGATAAGGATAGTTTATATTAATTGAGTTAAAGGAAATGCAAAATGACATAAGAATATATCTTTCAGAAAAAAAATCACATAGGGTTATATATGTTATATTTCAAATTATAAATATTCATTATAAAGAAAAAAATATTTCCTACATAATGTTATTTTATTTATAATTTTTAGACATTAAATAAGTAAATTTATTTATGACACAATGATGATTCAGCAATTAACTTATTAGTGAAATATTAAAATAATTCATATTATAAATACCCAAATAAATATATTTTGAGACTTTAAATAAATTAAAATAATTTTATTGGTTAATATGACATGTTAGTATTTATTAAATTAATTGTTTTTGAATTAATAATGTTATTAAGACTTCAACAAAAATAAATTATTAAATAAGGTCAAAATTGACAAAAATGAGTTTTTAAAACAAATATTATATTATTAATTGATATAATATTCCTAAAAATCTAAGGATCAGCCAAAGGACTTATATGATGATAGGTATGTCATTAGTGAAAAACTTGGGGGTCTCATATAAGTTTATAGTAAGATTATTAATTATATAATATAAAATTACAAAGAGACATGGTAAATGTCAAACTATTTAACTAAGAGTTAAATATAAACGATAAAACAAATAGTGACCCAAAATTGTCTAAAAAATATTGGTTGAGTGGTATTAGATCTATCCCAACCATATAATTTATGAAATCCAGTTTGGATCCATTATAAACCTAATATGAATTTATTATAAAATAATACTTTAGGTTTTTCCTAAAGAGCTCCTCATCCCCCTTATAAAAGGACACCACTTCTAACCAATTCCTCACACCTCTCAAGCATTTTGGCTCGTCCAAACACTGCCCAATTAAGCTTCCTACATCACTATACTCCTCCTAGAAGCCTTAACATTGGCATAATGCACTTCAAGGGTTCTTTATGGTTCAAACCAATGGGAGGTACCCAAATTAAAGGTAACGGTTTCTCTTAGCTTTTTTTCATTTATTTAACTTCCCCAACCCCTAAACTGCTATTATTATTATCTTTTGTAACAAAAACATTATTGTAAATATAATATGATAATTTTAAAAGAATTATTCTAACTACACATACACACACCTCTATATAATGGTTGAATAGCATAATGTATATGTGGATGGCAACCAAACGATTCATGAAACGATGATTGTTCAATTATCTCCTACCACCTCTCATGGTGGCCATTATGATGGAACTATAATTAAATATGATATTAATGATTTTTAATTTATATATAAGCTTCTGTAATTCCATTTTATAGCATCCTATTATTCGTTTCATGTTGTCTATATATACGATAATTTCATTTGAGGAATTGCGGACTACTATCCCCTCAAAGTGATATGACTCGTTCATACCATACATGGAACGTATAAGGGATGGTGTTAATGAACATAAGTAACAAATATACGATATTATATTATACTGGAATAATAATATACATATGTATCATTTGGTTTTGATTCATTTTAATATGAAAAATGAAATGGAAGTAGCATTCGTTCGTACGTACGGACTACCGTCTCCACGAACGCGATGATATTCACTCCCCATCATATCCATTCAATTATAATTCTTATTTGATGATTAAAAATGATGTTTAAGGACTTTATATCATTCTGTATATGAATAAGATACAACTTTTCCATAACAAACACGTCTTATTTAAGAAAACATATAAAAGAAAATGAGTAAGTAAACACTTGAAACGATGATAATACTAAAATATTATTAACAAGGAAATATTAAAAGATCATATATGATATTATATTTATGTATATGATTATTTTTTAATTTAATAACAATTATTTAACTATTATATAAGATTTTAACCTACCCTCGACCAAGTAAAAGTACAATGTAAGGGGTTTTCATCTCACTCCTTCTTCTTGTGAGATTCGTGCCATATTTCCACTATTATCTTTTGTGTGGTCTGTGTACTGCGCATAATTGTATTATTTGCGTAATAGACTTTAATTTATGTGTATTTATATATTCATTGTATGATACATATTTCATGGGGTGTATGTTTCGTAAGATAACAAATTGGTAAGGGTTAATTTCACAATCTCATTATTATCCGACGTTGTATTTACGTAAGTATCCACTGGGAAATATTTATTATCCATGTCCATGTTTCATAAAATAGTTTTCAAAGGGATTATTTTAAGAAAATCTTTACAAAAATATTATTTAAATGTTTTAAAGATTTATTCTTCTAAACCATTCTCATTAATAACCATGCCTTCAAATTTTTTAAGGATTTATTTAAATGGACATGAATGTTTTAAAATGTTAATTACATTAAAAGGTTTCAATGTGGTATGAGACACTTTGATTCAAAAATGTACTTAAATTTATTCCTTTATCAACTGTGTGACTTTTAAATGTTTTCATGAAAAATGGATATTTCTCTCAACGAGTATTACATATCATTTTCATTTATGTCAACATCCATTAATGTATTTTAAACTTGTTTGAAGTTGATTTATTATGATACAAGTCTTCTGTATTGTATTGAAGGTTTTGTGATATGTATTACTATGGATGTGTTAATTTTATACCATTCATGGTTTATGGGTATAGTATTGACATTTCATATGATGGTTTTAAAAACGAATGTTTATGTTATGTTTAAACATGTTCATATGAGGAATGCATTGAACATAGTAGGTGACGGGTGGAGCCCGCTATAGCTCATCGATGCATCGGTAGGTCTCATGAGACAAACTAGTCTTTTGGCACGAGGGCTTAACAAAATCATATTTGTAGTCTAGGTACGAGGCCTTTGCAACATGGATTTGATAGTCTGGAATTATGCATTCCATCATTATAAAAGTGGTTATTGATATTGAATGTGATTATTAGACTAGTAGAATATCAATGTGAATAAGTAAATGGAATTATTTAATTTTATTTTCTTCCATATTTTTCTAAAGATCATGTTTAAAAGGATTTTGTTTTAGTTATACATTGCCTTAAATGTTTATGATTATTTATGATTGTTTCTGCTATATTTTTATCATTACTGAGCATATGAGGTCACCCCTTTCTAGGTTTTATTTTTCCCAGGATTCCAAGAAGTGTATTTTGATTGATATGCATGGTTAATCAAAGGGAATATTGGCGTTCATAATGGATAATTTATGTTGTTTTGTATGTTATAATGTGTAATGTAACATTCATGTATGTAATCTATTATCCTAGACTGCTAAACTGATCAGTCCTTCGGGACATGATTCTTTATAATAACGCCAATGTATTAAAATAATGAACCGACTCTCGGTAACTGGGGTCAGGTCGTTACAATATATATATATATATATATATATATATATATATATATATATTCCTTATATCCTGCTTCAATTGGGGTCAAATTATTCACTCTATTTGTTATCCAATTCATAGGTCCAAGTCTCCAACCTAATTGCAATGGGAACACTCCCCATGTTTGTGCTGGTTGATTTCTCATTCATGGTTGGATAGTATCTTGGGTTGTATTGTTGAACTTTCCAGGTCCCTTATAATAGACCATAATAGTTGTCTTCTATTTGGTCTATCGTGACCCGTCCTCGGGGCTAGTGTCGTGACTACCCCAAGCCCGCCTTCCATAGGACAGGGGCTGGCGACTAGCCCCAAAGGTGTAATCCCTATAAAAAGGGAAGGCATTGCCTTTTAACCTGTAACACACATACATCCTGAACACAAGCAGCATATTAAGCAACTGAAAGAAAACACTACGTAAAACTGTATACAGAATTAAGTGCTAAAAGGAAAGGGGCCAGAAATACAAGCCCAAGAGTAAAGTACAATAATTGTAAAGCTAGAACAATTGTAGAAAGGTAAACATAAACTATTGAGTCATCCTCCAGGAATCCCACCTAAAGGGTGGGTACAGATGGCCTCCCCAGCAATCCAGGTCCGTCCGTCCGCTCCGAGTATGTCTTGTAACACCCAGAGATTTTATGAGAAATATTCTTTTTAATTTCGTTGATGTTTTGTGTTGTACGCCTCACCAAAATTGGATTACGCTATATGCAACATTTTATTAGCTTTCAGTATACGCGAACACTATTCTGGGCTTGAGTTGCATTCCATAGCAACATTCCTCAATAGCGTGTGTAGTACACAGTATCGGGTTTCACTAAACAAGATATATTGTTATAATATTATTATGGACTATCCGTTATGAATAGTATTAACTAAAATTTGAATTTTATAACATTATAATCAGTCATACACATTTTCTAGAACATGGTATGAGAACTAAACAAAATTTTCAGGTAAAATAAGTATTTTTATAAAAATGATGATTTGCCACCTTTTTATAGCGCACCGACATTAAATCTAGTTTTTTTACATTTTTATAAGTTTAATTAGAAAAAATAAAATTATTCTTTGTAATAAAAACATAAATATTTACTTTGGATAAAATTTTCATATTATTCTGATAACTTTCATATTTTAATGAATATTAAAAACACGCTATATTATAATTAAAAACAACATTTTTCATCTCAATAATTTATATGGTTAATTTATAATATTTAATGATTTTAAAGTATAAATAGAATATATTTTAACCGTTTAATATAATTTATGTAATTACCATTAATTTTACATTGAATTCTTAGGTAAAAACATTTCAATCTTTGGAAAAGTTTTAACTTTTAAAACTCGTTTTATTAACAACGGAAATAATTTTAAATTAATTACTACAAACATATGTGTTTTGAATTTTTAAAAATGGACTACATATTTGATGTTAGTGGGTCCAAATTATGTTAATAGGTTACTTTTATTTTTTTTGATATTCTGAATAGTAACTGCGATAATTTTTATTTTATGCAGTTAAAGGTAAATCTGGTAATTAAGGGTAAAAATAAGAGTATAAAATTATCCTAACACCAGAAAAAATTCTATTGGATGAATAAAAGTCGACCCATATCAACTAAGGGTCATATTATATTGATTTTATGGACTTTTGACCATGAACATAATTTAATTAATATTAAATCCAAGGAAAGTGACAACATGTCGCACTCTTAAATCATATAAGTATAATAATTATAATTTAGTGATAAACTTTCTGAATGTTCTAAATTTAATAGTATCCAGAACTCTAATAAGATTATTTACATCATTAAAATTTATTTAGAATTTTTAGGTATTAAATAATTATCATTAAACGTGACAAAAGAGTGATGATGAAATTATTTTATTGATTGAAATATCAAATAAATGGTTTTCAAAATATTAAAATAAATATTATATGAACCATTTAATGAGATATAAAAATTATATAGATAAATATGACATGTTATAAACCTATTAAATTTTTTATTTAGAACATATCTTCTGTGCAGAATTTTATTTAAATTAAAATAAAGGAATATTGTCAAAATTGACACTATTGTTATTTTTTTAAAATAACATAATATAAAATTGTTTAAAAATCACAAAAATAATTAACAATTATAAATTAAAATTTATATGGTCGAAAATGTTATCAATTATCCAATTATGGAAAATTCACAATAGATAAGTAATTATTTATAACAATTTATATTTAAGAATCTTATTACCACAAATAAAATTAAATAAATTAAATAAGGATAAATCATGTTGATAAGGTTGAAAATAAATTTTCAACATGTATAAATTTTATGGGTTGATGCGATTACAACCCTATCTCATCTAATCTCCGAATATGAGTCATTTATGGAGGTTTTCAAGTGGGTTTTTATTTATTATAAATTAATATTGTTGAGGTTTCCAAAGGTGCCCCTCTCATCCTTTATTAAAGGGCCCCACCTCCCTCTTCTCTTTACACAATTTTGATCCTCCTAGATAGACCAAACCCTGCCCGTTTCACTTATAAACTTCCCTATAATCATTATAGAGGTTCTGGTCTCCTAAAAAGACCAAATCTAGTGCCTTAAGGGGATGCTTAAAAGATGTGAGTCGAAGAACAGGTAATCTCTTCTACCGATTCTTTGGAGTTTCCTTCTTCTTCAACTTCTTATTCTTTTTTTATTTCATTATAAAGTAATAACATCAGTATCAATAATATACTGATATATTATTATAAATATTAAACAACCTCATTTCACCTTCTATCAATCCTACGGAAAATGAAATCACCACGTGTGCGTACATATGGAACACCGTGTTCACGCCGTGGTGTAATATGTTTTTCAAGCACCACCTTACTTGGATGGGTATAATGGTGTAAAGAATAACTATATATATTGTAATTATAACATTATTCTAATTATGATATATTATATCATCCACTCGAATTCTATTCAATAATTAGGGGAACGATATCATCGCTTGTGGGAACGTACAGATTACCGTCTCCATGACGCGATAGGGTTCATTCTCCATGATTTCAATTAAAGAATGATTATAAAGTATATACATTAAATAATAATAAAATATCTGACATATTAATGATACTGGACATATTTATATGTTATTTACTTACTTCTATTCAATTTAATAAGAAACGAAAACATCGTTCATGCGTACGTACGACCTACAGTCTCCATGAACAATTTTTTTATTTCCATTTATTAATTTATTTATATATGTATATTAGAAAAATATATTATATATAAATCATGTTTTACATTATATAAGTAATTAATCATGATTTAAGTAATCCTATGAATAATTACAAGTCAAAAGACGGACGATAAATGAAACGATTTTACCCAAAACGCTACTTTCACATGAATTTACAAAACAACGGGTAATATGAAGTCATAAGTGAACCATATATGATATCATAACAATGAATATGATTCTCTAATAATTCAATGACATTATTTAAATCATTATATAGGAGGTTAGGATTCATACGAAGTATATTAGACATAAGGTAAGGGATAATTTTGCAATCTCATTTTTACCCCACTTTTTCTTTTACTTAGTGTTATGGAAGTAATACTTATTTTTTCACCACATAAGGTTTTTTTTTTGACTTTTCCTGCAAATGTACAAAGGGAATGTTTTTTAACTTATATGGCATGAACTGATTTTTACGGTTTCATATCGCCTAATTTTCTTCAAGCTTCTTCTACAAGATTTCACGATTATTTTCAACAAAATTCTTTTCTTTTAAAATTTCATTGTATTTTGTAAAAATAAAATGATTTTGAAGAAGAAAGGATATTTTCCTAAAAAATTAATTTCAAGTGTTTTATCAAAAACATTTTCCATCTAAGATGATATTATTTCATATGTGTATGTTTCAAGTATATTATCTCTATGATTTAACTAGTTTAACTTTTCTTATGATGAAATAATATCCATTTTATTTATATGGATTATGTTATAATGGTATGATGTTTATGAAACCCATTTTATTTTTTGGGTTATGATGAATGTTTTAAGATTATTTTATGGTACAAGTAAGAATTATTTCATTATGAGATGGGTGGGACCTATATATCCCTCCATTGCATTGGGTAAAGATTTATATATCATGATATAGACATGGCTGGAACTGTAAGTTAATCCGATTCAGTGATACAGGACTAGAATGAGGAGTGAACTCGTCTCTGTAAGGGACTTTGTCCACTAAGATGGTCTTTGAAGCAATGCCTTGGATATTATGGAAATCATGTCATGTGTGGAATGGTTTTCCATAATTACATGTTTTCTTCCCATGCAATTTTGTTAGGATTAATGTTCCATTATGATATATGCCTTACGTACTTCCATGATTTATGTCTTTCCTCAAGATTTTGATGTTTGTATTTTATGTTCATGTTTTTGCATTCAAATGTTTATTGATTGTTTAATGTTCTCTATATTTATCCTGACTGAGCATTTTAGCTCACCCTTTTTATGTTTTATTTTCTGCAGGATATAAATAATGGTTTTATGTAAGAAAACAAAAGGGGATGTTATTTATGGGAGATATTTAAAATCATTCACCATGATTAGAAGATTATGTTCCGAGTTTCCAAAGACACTAAACTATTACGGTCCATTGGTATCTCTTTTTTTATGTATTAAGTATTCCAAAAAAGTAATGTAATTTCTATGTATATCAAGCATTGGGTCTCTACAGTTGGTATCAGATGAAAGGTCTAGTTAACCATTGGAAACTAGGATGCGAAAAATTTAGTGAAATCCTTAGAGATATTTATAAGGTATGTCTAGGGATGTCCCTAAGGTTAAGTATACATATAGGTTAGAGTCCTAGAATTATATTGACAATCATGAATAACCTAGGGTGAACCTAAGGTGACATGGATTAAAGAATTTTTGATAAGTTAGACATCCCATAAGTGAATTTTTATGATTTTGTGGTTCCTTATTATTTTAACAATTTCTTACACTATGGTTTTTGGTCTTAGTCAACGGAGGGAACAATAAGCAATTCAGTTAACAGTGATTCCAATGAACAAATTGGTGACTATGATCAATGAAATTATGTACCGACTAGAGAGAATGATATTTTGATAATGCCGAATCAATCATATCGATATATGATTAACTAGGTGAACTTTAGTTTTATTCTTAAGTCATCAAATATGAGAAAGATGGAATTTTATGAATGTTCGCAAGGTTAAGAGAATAGAGAAAAGAAGATTGAGATTTCTAAAGAAGGGAAGAATAACCATTAGGAATACCTCAAATGGAGGGGAAGATGTTATCTATGTGGAGAAAAGGGTTAAAGAGTGACAGACTGTTATGAAGTCCAATGTCTTATCTGCAGTGAACATGGGCATTACCGAACTCAACTACCTAACCTAAGAAGTTACTTATAAATCGTGGAAGGACCAATTCCATGCCAATCATTAAAGGAGATGGATTGAAGGTATTTTGTATTGGAATTCAATAATAATGTTGTTGAGGTAATTTTATAGTATATTGAAATATCTATGTGTTGGTACATTATGATTTTCTATAAGAATATGATACAGGTAACCATGAAAAGTGTTTCAAATATTTTTTAAAGCAGATGATATGTGCATAATTAAGGTATAAGGAGAAAATAAATTGTTTGATATTATTCATGAGCTTATGATTGATATAACGACTAAGTGATATCATGGTTTTAGTATATATAATTTTTGGGAATTTGGTATGTGGAAAGAGTTAACTTTTGACAACACTCATATTTTCAATATGGTTCTATGGTAATTCTTGTTTCAAACGAATACATTATTATGGTATTCACATGTTTGGAATTTGACCAACAAGATATATCTTGTGATATATGGGGGATAAATGATGGAATTCACATGCTTGTTATGTGACATTTCAATTAATCTTTTTCTTTATAATATAAGATTGGACATATGTATTTTAGATAAGCCTGAAGATTTAAATGGATTATGTTGGACATCAGATAGTATTTTTTAATGATAGAGCTTTTTTTCAATATTATTTCTTGAATTTTATAATAGTGTAGTTTTAGAAAAAAGGACAACCAGCAGAACATGCAACAAGTCGTCGCGTTGGACAAGGTTGCGGGAATTGAACCCACAACCGATGTGAGACAAGCCTTTATTGCATACCACTAGCATACATGAAGTCCCTTGTTAGTAGAAACTAGTTTTATTTTATTACACATTATGATATATGAAGTATAAGTCCATTTTTGGAACCATATACGATTAATCTCACCATAGATGGACTTACGTATATAACTTTGGCTAACCTTATGTTTGAGACATATAAAATGATCTATCATTCTATAGCATGATCGACTAACACTTTAAAAAAGACAAATTCAACATCATTTCATTAATAGATGATGTAGAAATTGTTCAAAGAACGAGAAATAGTAATATTGTACCAAAATTAAGTAAGTATTTCTTTTAATTCAAAATATTCAACTTTAAGGAAATGATGTTGAAAACCAAAAATGTTGTCCTAGTGCCCTCATATCTAATGAATCATATAGTAACTTAGATTATCACAAATTTATGGCTTTTTGATTGTTGTATTTTTCATAGACATGTTCCATACCACTCTCCATCAGAACTTGACGGTTAGATTTCTCTTCCATATCCATATTTTCACCTATGTTCTCCTATGTGAGATCCCAAGTGATGAGTTACTTTGGGTATCCATTTTGTTTATAATGTTTATTTTTAAAATTATGTTTTGTCATTACTTTTTATGATGTGTGTTTCTATGAATTAAACTTTCAATAAGTAAACCATTTATAATCCCAATGAATTTCGAGGGTGAAATTCATTTTAAGGGGGGGTAGAATGTAACACCCTGAGATTTTATGAGAAATATTCTTTTTAATTTCTTTTATGTCTTGTGTTTTATGCTACACCATGATTTGATTGCACTATACACAACATTTTATTAGCTTTCAGAATACACAAACATTATTTTGGGCTTGTGTTGCACACCAGAGCAACATTTCTCGATAGCGTGTGTAGTACGCAATACCAGGTTTCACTAAACAATGATATTTTGTTATAATATTATTATGGACTAGACTTTATGAATAGTATTAACTAAATTTTGAATTTTATAACATTATTATTCATCTTACTAATTTTCTTGAACATGGCATGAGAACAAAATAATTTTTTTTGGTAAATAAGCATTTTTTAAACAAATGCAGTTTTGCTACCTTTTGATGGCGCACCCACTTTAAATATAGTTTTTCACATGTTTATAAGTTTAATTTGACAAAATAAAATTTTCTTTCGATTTAGGATATAAAGATTTACTTTGGATAAAATTTTCATGTTATACTGATAACTTACATATTTTAATGAATAGTAAAAACATGATATATTTTAATTAAAACAAACTTTTTTCCTCGCAATAATTTTTATAGTTAAATTATAATATTTAATGATTATAAATTATAAATTTAATAAATTTTTACCATTTAATATAATTTATGTCAATACCTATAATTTTACATTGAATTCTTAGTTAAAAACATGTCAATCTTTGGCAATGTTTTAACATTTAAAACTCGTTTTCTTAACAACGGGATTAATTTTAAATTAATTTATGAATCTTCTATGTTTTGAATTTTGAAAAATATATTCCATATTTTTATTCAGTGGATATGAATTATTTTAATAGGTTACTTTTATTTTTTTAATATTATGAATAGTAAATACGATAATTTTTATTTACTGCAGTTAAAGGTAAATCGGGTAATCAAGGGTAACAATAAGATTATAAAATTACCCTAACACATACCAAAATTCTATTAAATGACTAAGAGTCGACCTATATAACCTAAGGGTCGGATTAGATTAATTTTATGGACTTTTGACCATGAAAATAATTTAATTATTATTACAACCAAAGAAAGTGACAACATGTGACGTTCTTAAATATTATATATATAATAATTTTAATTTACTGATAATCATAATGTAACTTCGATAATGAATAGTCAAAAAAATATAATATGACTATCTACGTCATGTTAATTTATTTAGAATTTTTAGGGATTAGATAATTATCATTAAAGGTGACACAATAGTGATGTTGATATTATTTTATTAATTGAAATATAAAATAAATGGTTTTAAAAAAATTAAAATAAATATTATATGAACTATTTAATGAGCTCCATAAATCATAAAGATAAATATGACATGTTATGAATCTATTAATTCTTTTATTTCAAATATATCTTATGTGTAGGATTTTATTTAAATTCATATAAATGAATAATGTCAAAATTGACACTATTGTTATTTTTTAAAAATAACATAATATAAAATTGATTAAAAATCACATAAATATATAAAATTTATAAAGTAAAATTTTTATCTCCTAAAATTTCATAAATTATCCAATTATGGACAATTCAAAACACATAAGAAATTAGTTATAACCCCTTAATATTTAGAATGTTATTACCACAAATAAAATTAAATAGATTAAATAAGTATAAATCAGGTTGATAAGGTTTAAAATAAATTGTCAACAACTCTAAATTTTATTAGTTGATGATATTACAACACTATTTCATGTATTCATAGAATATGAGTCATTTTTGGAGGTTTTTAATTGATTTTTTATTTATTATAAATCAATACTCTTGAGGATTCCAAAGGTTCCCCTCTCTTCCCTTATAAAAGGGAACCTCCTCCCTCTTCACTTTACACAATTTTGAGCTGCCATGATTAGCCAAACCCTGCTCATTTCCCTTCTAAAATTACCTATAAACATTATAGAGATTATTTTCTCCTCAAAAAGACAAACTCTACTACCTTAAGAGGAATCTTAAAGGAGGTGCGTTGAAGAAAAGGTAATCTCTTCTGCCGATTCTTTCAAGTTTATTTCTTATTCAACATCATCTTCTTTTGATGATTCATTATAAAGTTATAACATCAGTATAAATAATATACTGATATGTTATTATAAATATGAAACAACAACATTTCACCTTCTATTCATCCTACTAAAAATGAAATTACCGCGCGTACGTATGTACAGAATATAGTCTCCACGCCGTGGTGTAATCTGTTTTTTCACCACCACCTTACTTGGATGGGTATAATGGTGTAAATAATAGCTATATATATGTTAATTATAACATGATACTAATTATGAGATATTATATCATCCACTCTAATTCCATTCAATAATTATGGGAATGATATCATCCCTCGTACGTAGGTACGGATTACCGTCTCCACGACGCGATGAGATTTATTCTCCATGTTAACCATTACAGAATGATTATAATGTATATATATTAAATAATAATATAATTTATGACATTATAATGATACTAGACTTATGTATATTTTATTTTCTTACATCCATTCAATTTAATAAGGAATCGAAAACATCGTTCATGCGTATGTACGACCTACAGTCTCCATGAATGGTGTATTTATTTCAATTTATTGATTTATTATATATATATATGTATATTCTAAAATATATTATATATAAATCATGTTTTACATTCTATTATTACATAATCATGATCTAAGTAATCATAAGAATAATTACAAGTCAAAACACAGATGATAAATGAAAAGATTTTAGCAAAAAACGCTACTTTAACATGAATTTACAAAAGAACGGGTAATATGAAGTCATAAGTGAACCATATATAATATCATAATAATTAACATGATTCTGTAATAATTTAATGAAATTGTTTAAATATTTATATAGGAGGTTAGGATACATAAAAGGCATATTATACATATGGTAAGGGATATTTTTTCAATATCATTTTTATCCGAGATTACTTATATGTAAGTATTTACTGGGGTTATATTTTTCATCCATGTCCATAAAATGCTTTTCATAAAGTGTTTAATATTCTTCCATGTGTGTTTAAAGTCATTTTACCCCTCTTTGACTTTTACTTTGTGTTATGGAAGGAATATTTCTTTTGTTTACCATATATGGTATTTTTTGACTTTTCCGGCAAAAGTATAACGGGAATGTTTTTTTAACTTATACAGCATGAACGAAATTTTACAGTTTCATAACGCTTAATTTTATTGAATCTTACTCTATAAGATTTCATGATTTATCTCAACAAAATCATTTTCTTGTAAAATTTCATTGCATTTTGTAAAAAGAATATGATTTTGAAGAAGAAATGATATTTTCCTCATTAATTCATTTCAAGTGTTTTATCAGAAACATTTTCCATCTAAGATGACATTATTTCATTTGTGTATGTTTCATGTATAATGTATCTATGATTTACATAGTTTCACTTTTCTTATGATTAAATGATATCCATTTATTTTATATGGATTATGTTATGATGGGATCATGTTTATGAAACCCATTTTATTCTTTGGGTTATGATGAATGTTTTACGTTTATTTTGTGGCACAGGTAAGAATGATTTCATTATGAGTTGGGTGGGACCTATATCTCCCTCCAATTCATTGGGTAATGATTTATATTTCATGAGATAGACATGGCTGGAACGCTATGTTAATCTGGTTCAGTGATACAGGACTGAAACGAGGAGTGAACTCGATTCAGAAAGGAACGTTGTCCACTAAGATGGTCTTGGTTGCAATGACTTGGCTACAATGGAAATCATATCATGTGTTTAATGGTTTTCCACAATTAAATTTTATCATCCCATGATATTTTATCATGATTGATCTTCCATTATGATATTTTCCTTACTTACTTCCAAGATTTATGTCTTCGCTCAAGATTTTAATGTTTAGATTTTAGGTTCATGTTTTTTCATTCAAATGTTTATGGATTGTTTTATGTTCACTATGTTTACCATTACTGAGAATTTGAGCTCACCCTTTTTATATTTTATTTTCCCTAGGATATATAGAATGTTTTTAGGTAAGAATACAAAAGGGGAAGATCTTTCCGCACACATCATGATCGATTCTAGGAGGGTCCAATCATTGAGTCATGTGTCGATACATCAACTATAAGGAAAACCTTATGTTGATGTATCCCGCAGTTCTGTCTCATCATAAGGAACCCAATGCGATAGACAATGCGTCAATCGGATGCTCGGTCTAAGAGTTTTTTTCTTTTTCCGTTCCATGGGCCCGATTGGATTTACGCTCATTCCAAACCCGGAAATTTTTTAATTTTGTCCAAATCTCACATAGAGTATCTCAAAAGGATAGCCTCTTCACGAGGGTGATTGTTCCATAGATGGAACAACGATCGGATGTGTGGTCTAGGAGATATTCGGGAATAAGCGAAGACGGGCCTGGCCCGTAAAGTCCAGTGTACTGGCGAGTCAGCCCGACCCGGTTCAGCGGGTCTGACCAAGCTGTGGGTCGACCCGACTAGGTGGAGCGCAACCCACCCGCGGACCTGGCCCGGTGGGTCCGACCCGGTTGGGGGGTCGGCCCGGCCTGGTCAGGCACGACCCACACGCGGACCCGACCAGCACTACGGGCCTGTTCGGTTTTCCCTACGATGCCATGCGATGCCGCCCCTACTCTGACCGGCCGGCCATTGTCGGCCGGTTCTGTCCAGCGTGAGTGTTGTGCACAGCGGGCCTCTATTCTCTCCACGTGGTGCCAAGTAGCTCCGCGGTCTTCCATCCCGACCTGTAGGTGGCCGACCGGTCCGTAATGAAGAGCGGCCCACACATGGGGTCGTGGTCTTCTCTGTGCAGCACCTATGGGCGCCGCGATCCATTAGCAATGCCGACAGGTGGCCGAACGGTTCCTCCAGCTGAGTGGCACGTGGTTACGGGGTGCTGTCTCCCTTCATGCGGCGCCTATGGGCGCCATGGACTTCCAGAGGGCCGGCTGGATTGGCCAGCCGGTCGTCTAGCGGACCAGCTCCATAGTGGCCAGTTTAGTCGGCTGCCTCTGCACCCCCAGCCTGGCGCGATGGCACCGCGGTCCTACTACTCTGCACGCAGCGCGATGACACTGCACCACCTCCACCATCGCAGTTGTTCTCCGGTGCGGTGGGACGTCACCGTGTCCTTTCTGCTCCACCTCTGATGTCAACCAAACGAAATACAACAGAGGGTCGGCGGGCCATGTTTGTTTGGCCCGTGCCCTCCGCATTAGGTGATATAAATTTCCAACCGTCAAACCAATGTTAACATCGTAGAATTGAGGATATAATATTATTCATTTCAAATTTTAAAAATCCCCCTACCTTGATTCAATATCGTTTTCGAAATCACCGAAGACGGTGTCACGAAAGACGGACGACGTTCCGTCAACGTCGGAGGGAGAGTCATTGTCATTGGAAACATTTTTTCTGGGTGACATCATTCCTTTCTTCTCCAGATTGGAATGGTAGGAGATGCATCATCATTCTTCAGTGGAGACAATGTTCTTTGTTGGAAGAAAGATCCCCCTATTTCTCCAATGCTGCCCCAATACACTCAAGCTCTCAAACGATTATGCCAACCGCAAATAAAATAATAACATCACTTATTTAAAGTACGCATAATGTTTTCAAAATTTCAAACACTCAAATTAATTAATTAATTGTGTAGCTCAATTAATTAATTACTGGTTTTGGAAAATTAATGATTGAATATGGGAGGTGCAGAGATTTCAATATTAAAAAGAGAGTTGCAAAGTGGAAGGTTTAACCCACATCAATGGGGGGGGTTTCACGAGTGTCAATGGGGAGTTGATGG
Source organism: Viscum album (assembly GCA_963277665.1). Lineage (NCBI taxonomy): Eukaryota > Viridiplantae > Streptophyta > Magnoliopsida > Santalales > Viscaceae > Viscum > Viscum album. The sequence continues at coordinate 1,919,904,364 of OY728145.1, read as the reverse complement.
GATTGTGTTTGTATGGACCCCACCACACAATATCCTCCAATGGGAGGTTATGTGGCGGGTGGGCCCCACTTCCAACTTCCCTTTGGTGGATTTAACAACCACCCACATAAAAAATATGTGAATAATATTTTTATTTATTTAAATAAGTAAACCCCAAAAAATAACATCCAACCTGTATAAAACACAAATGCATTGAAGGGCTCCTTAAGCGATTACCAGCGCTTCGATTTCAGCAGTGCTCTCAGATTTCAATTCAATTTTTCGGTTCAAAAGATATAAAATCAAGCACGTACATTCACTGAACGTACCCAGAAAAACATCACAAATTGATTCCGGGCACACTGGGCCTCGGAATAAGGTGCCTTCAGAAAATGCAAACTCGTAAAATTCCCATGTATTTAAGAAAAAAATATCCACAGGATTTCCGGGTCATTAAATCTTCCCCACCTCAGGTATTTATATCCACGAAAGCTACAATGCACACTAAGGAAACAAATGGGGGGTACTGAGCACACATCTGAGCCTCTCGCTCCAATGTGCTCTCCTAGAGGTTCTCGTGCTACCAGCAAATGAGCACTAGATGAATCGACCATCCTTGTAGGACCCGCTCTGGTCGAACTTCAATCTCCACTAGGACCATAATTAATGTCACGCCAACATCAATGTATAGGTCTTCATGGTCGATGATGTGAGATGGGTCATGCACGTATCTCCTCAACTGAGATATGTAGAAGACGTCGTGCACCAGATGCAATAGAGGTGGAAGGGCCAGGTGGTATGCCTCCTTGCCTACATTGCTGAGAACCTAGAATGGACCAATGAATCGTGGAGATAACTTGACACCTTACCCAAATCTACATATACCTGGTCGAGGTGAGAACAGTAAGAAGATGTGGTCTCTATAGTCGAACTCCAGTGGTCTCCATCATCTATCAGCATTGGACTTCTGTCTTCTCTATGTAGTCTTCATCTGCTACTAGATAATCTAAACCTTCTCTGTCATAGCCTGAACCATCTCTGGTCCTACTAGTGTTGACTTCCCTGGGTCAGTCCCTCACAGATGTGATCTGCAAGGTCGGTTGTATAGTGCCTCGTAAGGTGACACCTTGTTGGTGGAGTGGTAGCTGTTGTTGTATGCAAACTCCACCAAGGGTAAGTGATCCTCCCAGCTGCGACCAAAGTCATGGACACAAGTACGGAGTATGTAATCAAGTGTCTATATAGTCCACTCTGTCTGGACATCTATCTGAGGGTGGAAGGCGGTTCTCAACCGAAGATGTGTCCCAAAAGCCTCCAACCACCCCTTCCAAAGCCAATAAGTAAAGCACATGTCACGGTCAGAGAAAATAGAAAAATGTACTCCATGTAAACGCACAATCTCTTACATGTAGAGGAGTCCCATGCTCTCAACCAAACCCTACTCTCTGATCATTAGGAAGTGGGTCGACTTGGTGAGTCGGTCAACGATCACCCAGAAAGAGCCATGTCCTCTGGATGTACATGGAAATCCCATCACAAAATCTATTGATATACCGTCCCACATCCCTTATGGGAGGTCTAAGGGCAGTACCAAGCCTGATGGTACACGGTGCTCCACCTTCACTTGTTGACAAGTGAGGCATCGCAAGACAAACTATGCTACCACCTTCTTCAAACCCAGCCACCAGTGTTGTCGTCTGAGGTCATGATACATATTTTCCAATAATAGATGTACCATAAGATGGGAAGTGTGAAACTACCACGACACATCATCTGGTAGTGCAACTGGTACCATGGTACGTCCTCTGAAGAACATGACATTCTCCCCACCTTCAGAAAATACTTTAGGTGCCTGCCCTGAGGATATCTGAGCACGTCATGTCTCACAGTCAATGTCCCCACGTTGTGCCTCCAGAACTCATTGAAGGAGTGGAGAAGTGACTGTGAGAGACTACAGAAAGGCAGTTTCATCTCTATCCACAATCAATATCTACAATGTGGCCAACTACTCGGTCGCCTCTCCTAGCAGCTGACTGCCCAATATCCTGCTGAGAGCATCTGCTACAACATTCACCTTCCCAGGAGTATATAATATCTCTATGTCATAGTATTGGAATAACTCGAGCCATCTCTATTGTCTAAGGGTTATTTCCTTATTCTATAATATGTACCTGAGACTCTAGTGGTCAGAATAGACTGTAAAACGCCAGCCCATCAGATAGTGTTGCCACATCTTCCAAGAAAAGACCATTGCTGCTAACTTCATGACATGGGTAGAATAGTTAACTTCATGGTGTCTCAACTTCCGTGAACCATATGTGATCACTGCTCAATCCTGCATCAAGACACACCCAAGTATGGTCCCTGATGCTTCTCCGAAAACTGCGTACCCTATACCCTCCTCTGGTAGCCTCATGATTAGCTCACTGGTCAACCTCTGCCTCATTTCTTAAAAGTTGTGCCGGCATCTATCTGACCACATGAAGGGTTTCTACTTCTTCTTCAATGTTGAAAGCAGTGCTGCAACTCTGGAGATGTCTGGCACAAATCTCTGATAGTACCCATCCAGTCCCAGCAAACTCCGATCCTTCGTCACACTCCTGGGTGGCTCCCAAGAATGTACTTCCTCGATCATCGCTGTATCCACTGAAAATCTGTCATCCGAGATGACATGTCCTTGAAATTAAACCTCTCACATCCAGAACTGGCACTTCGAGAGCTTACCATAAAGTTGGTTCTCTCGGAGTGTATCTAGTACTATGCACTAATGGTAGGCATGCTCCTCAACAGTAGTCAAGTAAATAAGTATTTCGTCGATGAAGACTATGACAAAACAATCTAGGTAAGTCTAGAGGATCATGTTCATGAGGGTCATGAACACTTTTGGTGTGTTGGTACGCTGAAGGGAATAACCATGAACTCATAGTGGCCATACTGACACCTGAAGGCCATTTCTTGCACATCCTCGTATCGAACTATAAGTTGGTGATAGCCAGACATGTGGTCTATCTTCGAGAACCACAGTGCTTCCTTGAGCTGATCAAAGAGGACTTCAATCCTCTGAAGTGGGTACATGTTCTTCACAGTCACTTGATTGAGGCGACGATAGTCGAATCACAGTTGCAAGCTCACATCTGCCTTCTTGGCGAACAAAATCGGTGATGCCCAGGGTGAAACACGGGGTCAGATAAATCCCTTCCCCTACAAGCCCTCCAGCTATAATAGAATCTCCCAATGCTCGTTGGGAGCCATCTGATATGATAGAGTAGCTATCAGTGTTGTTCTGGGGTACATGTTAATGTAGAATTCTACCTCTCTAAGAGGGGGTAGTCCTAGAAAGTCGCCAGGAAAAACATCCACATACTGATCCACCCAAACAAGAAAACTCAGACTCCGCACCTCAACCGCTCTGAGGATGAGACTGGTCAACTGATTTTTTATCAGCATCCCCCTCCTCTACATAAGTTCATCTTGCGCCGCAAAGGCTCCCTTCTTACTAGTGAAGGTGAACCTGGTTCCATCCGTGCAGATACACCACACTTTGTGCCTAATACAATCAATCTGAACATGAACTGTGGATAACCAGTCCATAACCATGATGACGTCCTAAGGCCTCAACACTGCTACAAGAAGATCCCAACCAAATCTCTTGCCTCCTAGAGTAAGCTCACACTGTCGGCACCGGTGCTAAATCATATAGTCTACTCCCATAGGAGTCTCTAGTTGTAAGGATCGATCCAACGGCTCCGTCAGAATCTCCAAGCTCCGAACAATGGTAGTGTAAATAAAATAATGACTCACACCTGTGTCTATAAGTACAATATAAAGGGTGGAGTAGTCACAGATAGTACCTAGAATCATCTCTATTGCGTCGTGGTCGTAGGCCTTGAAGGCCTGAAGCTGATCCCGCATCTGTCCGTCAACTCCCTATGGTTGGGGTGTACCTCTTGGTGGTGGTGGTAGAGCCTCAAAACGTCGTCCAACACCCATTTCTCGGCCAGCTCCAATTCCACGTCCCCCTGCTCCTTGTAGACCACCACAGTTGAAGCTCTTCTTATTCATGGGAGGTCCATATACTGTCAGCTGCTCATCTGCATGGCATTCCGGGCTGTTTTGAGAAATGTGGCCCTGCCAGCCACATTCATAGCACTGCCTACTCCTCGTATAGATGGCTCAGTCTCATGTGTGCCACATAACAGAACCCGTATCCTGGGGTCGCCCATTTGATGGCCTGGTCTGCATGGACCTCTGCATCATCTGTTTACTTTCGGCTACAATATACTCGGCTACGTGTCACCCTATGGTGGGTCTCGCAGCTGGTGACAGATCATTGAGAAAACTCTTCAATATAAGGGCTCCTCCAGCACCCCCATCTGCATCGTAATGCTGAGGGGAATCGTCGAAGCCCTAATCTCATGCCTAAGTCCCTAATAAAAGGTCCAGGCCACGAGGACCATGTCCAGTACCATGTCCGTGGAGTAGCGTGAGAGGTCAGTTAACCTCGCTGAGTACTGAGCTACTATCATGTTGCCCTGAGGTAGAAGAAGTAACTCCGGAATATGCACCGCACTATGGGTGGATGGAACAAACTCTGAGCGAAAGAGACTCTCGAAGTCTTTCCAGAGTAATGATGCCCCATCATGCACATGGAGCATCAGTCTCAACCATCTTCATGCTGCATGCATGAAGAAGACTCGCAGATAGGATCACCATGAGGTTGGCTGCTGTCCCTACCAATCTGAAAACACTAACAACAACCTCCAGCCAATCCTCAGCTACATGTGGGTCCGTCTCTCCCCAGAACCTGGGCAGCCACTAAATCTGGAACTCATGCAATGCACTCAGGTGGAGTGCACTCTCTGCTAGTAGAGATAATGGTATCGTTGGCCCAGAGGGTAGTGGTACTGCTGGTACCTCCGTTGTGATGGGACCCTGCACCGATGCTTTGTCGCTCAGTGGGATATCATCTCCTACGTAACTCGGAACCCTAACTGGCTACCTTCATGGGGCAATCTAGAATAGAAACATTGGTGGAACGGTTAAAATAGTATACTTGGTGAGCTGACACAATGTAATCACAAATAAAACTTTTCAATGGAAACACACATGTAATCAGTGTTTTCATGCACTGGTTCAGAGATCCGAAGTCAGAGTCCTAGTGTATGGATACGTCGGTCGCCGCACCAACACTGGTTTCCCTAAATGGATAAAAAATACCAAAACACTTTACACTATTGATGTTAAAAGAATCATATTCCAAGTTCTACGGTAGAACTGACTCCTATGATACCAATTTGTCACGACCCGTCCTGAGGGCCCGTGCTGTGAATACCACAAGCCCGCCTTGCATATTCCAGGGGCTGGCAACTAGCACCAAATGTGAAATCCCTATAAAAAGTGAATATATTTCCTTTTAACATGTAACACACAAAACCTAAACACAAGAAAGAAGAGTATGCAACTGAAAGTAAACACTAAGTAAAACTGTATACAAAAGTAAATGCTAAAAGGAAAGGGGCCGGAAATACAAGCCCAATAGTAAAGTGCCACAACTGTAAAGCTAGTACAACTGCATAAAGGTAAATAGTAACTATTGAGTCATCCTTCAAGAATCCGACATGAAATTTGGGTACAGATGTCTTCCTCAGCACCCCAGGTCTGTCCATCAACTCCGAGTACTTCTCTCCTAGTGGTCCACCTCTGGGTGCTGTCCTTCTCTACAACCATCTGGCTCGACCAGTGCTGTCTGTTGCCTACATGTAACAACCTGAGATTTTATGAGAATTATTATTTTTAATTTCATTGATGTCTTGTTTTGTATGCTACACCAAAAATAACCTTCACTACACGCATCCCTAACTTGGATTGCATTACACGCAATCACAACCTTCCTCGATAGCGTGTGTAATACGCAATATAGGGTTTCACTAAAAAAAGATATATTGTTAAAATATTATAATGGACTAGCCATTATGAATAATATTAAATAAATTTTTAATTTTATAAAATTATTATTCATCTTACACAATTTCTAGTACATGTTATGAGAACAAAATAATGTTTTTGGGTAACATAAGTATTTTTTTAAAAATGCGGTTTTGCCGCCTTTTGAAGGCGCACCCACTTTAAATCTAGTTTTCAACATATTTATAAGTTCAATTTGAGAAAATAAAATTCTTCTCAGAAATAAGTATATAAAAATTTACTTCGTATAATTTTTTCATATTATTCTGATAACTATCATATTTTAATTAATAGTAAAAACACACTATATTTTAATTAAAAACAACTTTTTCATCGCATTAATTTATATGGATAAATTATAATATTGAATGGTTTTAAAGTATAAATAGAATATATTTTTACCATTTAATATAATTTATGTCATTACTATTAAGTTTATGATGAATTCATATGTAAAAACATTTCTATCATTGGTAATATTTGAACATTTAAAACATGTTTTCTTAATAACGGGATAAATTTTAATTTAATTACTGCAACTTCTGTGTTTTGAATTTTGAAAAATGGATTTCATATTTGGATTCAGTGGGTCCAAATTATGTTAATAGTTTAATTTCATTTTTTTATAAGATGAATAGTAACAACAGTAAGTTTTATTTAATTCAGTTAAAGATAAATCAGTTAATTAAGGGTAAACCTAAGATTATAAAATTACCCTAACACATGAAAAAATTTTATTGGATAACTAAACATCAACCCATATAACCTAAGGGTATGATTAGATTCATTTTATGAACTTTTGATAATGAAAATAATTTAATTTTTATTAAAACCAAAGAAAGTGACAACATGTCACTCTCGTAAATCTTATAAGTATAATAATTTTAAGTTAGTGATAAAATTCATGAAACATCAAAAATAAATAGCCTCCAGAAATCTAATTAAATTATATAAATAATGTGGATTTATTTTGAATTTTTAGGGATTAAAAATGTTTCATTAATGGTAAAACAATAGTGATGTAGAAATTATTTTATTGATTGAAATATCAAATAAATCGTTTTAAAAATATTAAAATAAATATTATATGAACTATTTAATGTGATCCACTAATTTTATAGATAAATATGAAATATTATAAATCTATTAAATCTTTTAATTCAAACATATCTTCTTTGAGGATTTTATTTAAATTCAAATAAATGAATAGTATCAAAATTGAAACTATTGTTATTTTTTAAAAATAAAAAAATATAAAATTGTTTAAAAATCACAAAAATATTCAAAAATTATATATTAAAATTTATATTGTCCAAAATGTCATAAATTATCCAATTATGTACAATTAAAAACACATAAATAATTCTTTATAACAATTTAAAATTTACAATCTTTTTACCACAAATAAAATTAAATAGAATAAATACGGATAAATAAAGTTGATAAAGATTAAAATAAAATCCCAACATGTCTAAATTTTATTGGATGATGATATTACAAACCTATATCTTCTAATATTCTTATTTTACTCATTTTGGAAGTTTTTATGTGGGGTTTGAATTTATTATAAATTAAAATTTATTATGTTTCCAATGGTCCCCCTCTCCTCCCTTATAAAAGGGCACCTCATCCCTCTGCTCTTTACAACAATTTTTGGCTTCATGCTCGGCTAAACCCTGACCATTTATCTTATCCACTTCCCGAAAAACATTCTTCAGGTTCTGTTCTTCACAAAATTCCAACTCTAGTGCCTTAAAAGGAAGTATAAAAGAGGTGCGTCGATGAAGAGGTAATCTCTTCTACCGATTCTTTCATGTTTCCTTCTTCTTCAACATCATCTTATTTTGTTGTTTCACTATAAAGTAATAACATAAGTATCAATATAATAATTATATGTTATTATAAATAATAAACAACCCAATTTCACCTTCTATCCATCCTACGAAAAATGAAATCACCGCACGTGAGTACGTACAGAATATCGTCTCCACACCGTGGTGTAATCTGTTTTTCCACCACCACCTTAATTGGATGGGTATAATGGTGTAAAGAATAACTATATATATGGTAATTATATCATGATATTAATTCTGAGATATTATATCATCCACTCTAATTCCATTCAATAATTATGGGAACGAAATAATCACTCGTGCATACGTACAAATTACCGTCTCCACGATGCGATGAGATTCATTCCCCATGATAACCATTCAAGAAATATTATAAATGATATATATTAAATAATAATAAAATATATGTCACATTAATGATAATGGACTTATGTATATGTAATTTACTTACTTCCATTCAAATTAATAAGGAAACGAAAACAGCATTCTTGGGAACGTTGGACATGCCGTCTCCATGAACGGTGTATTTATTTCCCTTTATCGATCTATAATATATATGTATATTCTAAAATTATTTTATATATAAATCATGTTTTACATTATATAAGTAATTAATCATGATATAAGTGATCATATGAATAATTACAAGTCAAAACACAGACGATAAATGAAACAATTTTCCCAAAATTCTTCTTTAACATGAATTTACAAAACAACGAGTAATATAATGTCATAAGTGAACAATATATGATTTCATAAAAATGAATATGATTCGGTAATAATTCAATGAAATTATTTAAATCATTATACAGAAGGTTTGGATACATATGAAGCATATCGGACATAAGGTAAGGGATAATTTTGCAATCACGTTTTTATCTGATATTCCTTATACGTATGTATTTATTGGGGTTATATTTTTCATCCATGTCCATAAAAAAGTTTCTCAAAAAGTGTGTAATATTATTACATGTATTTTTAAATTCATTTTGACCCCACTATTACTTTTACATTGTGTTATGGAAGGAATCTTTCTTATGTTTACCAAATGTGGTACTTTTTGACTTTTCTGTTAAATGTACGAGGAGAATGTTTTTTAAACTTATATAGCATTAACTGATTTTTACGGGTTTATAACGCCTTATTTTCATGAAGAATACTCTACAATATTTCATGTATATTGTAAACAAAATACTTTTCTTTTAAAATTTCATGGCATTTTTTGAAATGAAAAGGATTTTTTAGAAAAAAAGGATAATTTCCCCAAGAATACATTTCAAGTATGTTATCAAAACCATTTTCTATCTAAGATGACATTATTTCATATGTTTATGTTTCAAGTATAATGTATCTATGGTTTACAAGGTTTCACATTTCTTATTATGATATGATATCCATTTGTTTTATATGGATTATGTTATGATGGGATGATGTTTATGAAACCCATTTTATTCATTCGGTTATTATGAATAATGTATGTTTATTTTGTGGCACAAGTAAGAATGATTTCCTTATGAGATGGGTGGGACCTATATCTCCTTACAATGAATTGGGTAAAGAGTTATATCTCATGAGATAGACATGGTTGGAATGGTAAGTTAATCTGGTTCAGTGTTGCATGACTGGAACTAGGAGTGAACTCGATTCCGAAATGGACTTTGTCCACTATGATTTTCTTAGCAGCAATGCCTTGGATACTATAGAAATCATATCATGTGCTTAATGGTTATCCAAAATTACATGTTTTCTACCAATTCTATTTTATCATGATTGATTATTCATTATTATATATGCCTTATATACTTCCACGATTTATTTATTTGATCATGATTTTGATGTTTAGATTTTATAGTCAAGATTTTGCATTAAAATGTTTATGGATTGTTTTATGTTCTATATGTTTACCATTATTGAGAATTTGAGCTCACCCTTTTTATTTTTTCTTTTCCCTAGGATATAAAGAATGGTTTTATGTAAGAAAACAAAATGGGAAGATCTTTATGGGAGATGTTGAAGATCTTTCACCATGATTAAAAGATTATGTTCCATGTTTCCAAAGACACTAAACTATTACGTTCCTTTGGTGTCTATTTTTTTATGAATTAAGTATTCCAGAAAAGTAATGTAATGTCTATATATGTCAAGTACGGGTCTCTATAGTTGGTATGAGAGGAAATGTTTAGTTAACCTTTGGAAACTAGGATGCGAAAACATTAGTGATATATCTAGAGATATTTCTATGGTATGTCTATTGATGTCCCTAAAGATAAGTATAAGTATAGGTTATAGTCCTAGAATTACGGTAACAATATTAGAATTAAACCTAAGATATTATATATTGAAGGTACTACCCCTTGATTATGATTTTTACCTCTCACACTATTCTTTTTGGGTTTTAAGAAATGGAAGGAAAGAGGAGGATTCATATTAATGGAGAATATGATAGAAAATGGAATGATATTCTTCATGAGAAACCAAATGAATTGGGATTTGGATGTCCAAACATTGTTATTATTCCTAATCAGAAATCTCATAATATGATCAATAATATCAACATTGGTAAGTTTTCTGACTCTACTAATAAGACAGCGATGGAGTTTTATGATGATCATAGAGGAAAGAAATTAAAATTTCCCTCATCTAAATCATGTGGGAAGGGGCATCAAGGAGAATTTTTCAAAGGAATTTGAAGATGTTTGGGTGTGGAAAAGAAGGACACACAACTAGTAATAGTAAAGGAAATGAATCAGTTAACACCGTGGTCAAGGATAATGGTATTTCTAAGACACCAAAAAAGGTTAAATGTTTTAAACATGTAATGTTCGATAATTATGCATCCCAATTCCCTAATGGAAAATCTCATGAAGAGAATCAGCATGGTCATATGGGTAGTAATTATGTGGATGATGATGATGAATCTACAAATGATATATGAGATGAAAGAAATAATGATGCTCAGTCAGTGGTTTAAGAAGGAAGTTGAATTAATGTATGTTTATCAGGAATAATGTATGGTACTATAGAATAATGAAAAATCTAATTATTGTTATATTATTGACATTCGTTGAGTTTTTGAAAGCAGATGATGAATGGTACTAGTAACCATGAATGGTTATTCAAATATTTTTCAAAGGAAGATGATATGTACATAATTAAAGGATAATGAGAAAATGAGAAGTTTGATAGTATTAATGAGCTCATGACTGATATAAGGACAAAGTGATATCATGGTTTGAGTATATAGAAATTTTGGGATTTTGGTATATTGAAAGAGTTATATTTTGACATCATTCATGTATTCACAATGGTTCAATGGGTATTCATTTTTTTTCAAGAAAATACATGTTTAAGGTATTCACATGTTTGGAATGTGACCAACAAGATATATCGAATGATATATGGGGGATAAATGATAGTATTCACATGTTGAATAGATGAAATTTATAGTAATTGTTTTCTTATGACTATGACCTTGGGAAGATGTATTTTGGATAAGACTAAATATTGGAATAAATTAAGTTAGACATAAGATAGTATTGTTTAAGTCTAGAAAATTTTTCGATATTATTTAAGAAATGTTATAATAATGTAGTTTTAGAATAAAGGACAACCCATAGGATGAGCGACAAACCGTCGTTTCGGACAATGCTGTGGGAATCAAACCCATAACCGAAGTGTGATAGGCCTTTATCACCGACCACTGGACTACAGGAAGTCCCTGGTTAGTATAAACTAGATTTATTTTATTAAGAGGTATGATGGATGAAGTATAAGTCCATTTTTTAATCATATAAGATTAACATCAGCATAGATGGACTTATTTATATTTGAAAACGTTTGCTAACTTTTTGTATTAGACATATGGAATGACCCATCATTCTATCACATGATTTGCTAACATTTCACGAATAAAAAATTCAACTTCATTTCTTTATGATATAGTGTGGAAATTTTTCAAGGCACGAACAACAGTGAGATTATACCGAAATAAAGTAAGTATTTCTTCTAATTAAAATTCTTCAACTATAGGGAAATGATCTTGAAAACCAAAAATGTTGTCATAGTTCCCTCATATCCGATGAATCAGATGGTACCATGGATCATCACAAATTTATGGGTTTGTTATTGTTGGTTTTTTCATATCCATGTTCTCTACCACTCTCCATCAAAACTTGTTTGTTAGTTTTCTCATCCATATCCATATTTTCATCTATGTTCTCCTATGTGGAATCCCAGTGATGAGTTAATTCGGGTAACCGATATGTTTCATACTTTACTTTTTTAAAATTAGGTTTTAGTATTCCATTTTACGATGTGGGTTTCTATAAAAGAAACTTTCAATTAGTAAACCATTTATAACCATGATGAATTTCGAGGGAAAAATTCATTTTAAGGGGGGTAGAATGTAACAACCTGAGATTTTATGAGAATTATTCTTTTTAATTTCATTTATGTCTTGTTTTTTACACTACACCAAAGTGAGCTTGCACTACATGCATCCTTTACATGGCTTGCATTACATGCAATCACAACCTTCATTGATAGCGTGTGTATTACGCAATACCGGGTTACACTAAACAATGATATATTGTTATAATATTATTATGGACAATCCGTTATGAATATTATTAAATACATTTTTATTTTTATAACATTATTATTCATCTAACTCATTTTCTAGAACATGGTATGAGAAAAAAATAATTTTTTCGGGTAAAATATTTATTTTTTTTAAAATGCAGTTTTGCTGACTTTTGATGGAGCACCAACATTAAATCTAGTTTTTATCAGGTTTATAAATTCAATTTTAGAAAATAAAATTCTTTTTTTGAATCAGGATATAAAAATTTACTTTGGATAAATTTTTCATATTATTCTTATAACTTTCATATTTTAATGAATAGTAAAAACATGCTATATTTTAATTAAAAACAACTTTTTACATCGCAATAATTTATATGATTAAATTATAATATTTAATGGTTTTAAAGTATAAATAGAATATATTTATACCATTTAATATAATTTATGTCATTACTATTAATTTTACATTTAATTCATAGGTAAAAACATTTCAATCTTTGGTCATATTTTATCTTTTAAAACCCGTTTTCTTAACAATGGGATAAATTGTAATTTAATTACTGAAAATTCTTTGTTTTGAATTTTGAAAAATGGATTCCATATTTGGATTCAGTGGGTCTAAATTATGTCAATAGGTTACTTTTATTTTTTTGATATTATGAATAGTAACTACGGTAATTTTTATTTACTTCAGTTAAAGATAAATCAGGTAATTAATGGTAAACCTAAGATTATAAAATTACCCTAACACATGACAAAATTCTATTGGATGACTCAAAGATGACCCATATCACCTAAGGGTCAGATTAGATTCATTTCACGGACTTTTGAACATAAAAATAATTTAATTATTATTAAAATAAATGAAAGTGACAACATGTCACTCTCTTAAATATTATAAATATAATAATTTTAATTTAGAGATAAACTACATGAAACTTCGAAAATTAATAGTCAACATAAAGATAATAAAATTATATACATCATGTGTATTTATTTTCAATTTTTAGGGATAAAATAATTATCATTAAAGGCGACAGAATAGTGATGTTGAAATTATTTTATTGATTGAAATATCAAATAAATAGTTTTAAAAATATTAAAATAAATATTATATGAACTATATAATGTGATCCAATTATTTTCTAGATAAATAATACATGTTATGATTCTATTAAAGCTTTTATTTCTAACATATCTTCTGTGAGGATTTTATTTAAATTCAAATAAATGAATAGTGTCAAAATTGACACTATTGTTATTTTATAAAAATAACATAATATAAAAATTTTTAAATATAAAAAAATATTTAAAATTTATAAAATAAACTTTATATGGTCTAAAGTGTAATAAATTATGTAATTAGGGACAATTAACAACACATAATTAATTATTAAGAAAAATATAAAATTTATAATCTTATTACCACAAATAAAATTAAATAGATTAAATAAGGATAAATCAAGTTGATAATGTTTAAACTAAATTCTCAACATGTCTAAATTTTCTTTATTGATAATATTACTTCCCTATCTCATCTAATATTCATATTTTAGTAATTTTGGATGTTTTTATGTGGGGATTTAATTTATTATAAATTTATATTTCTTATGTTTCCAAAGGCTCCCCTCTCCTCCCTTATAAAAGGGAACATCCTCCCTCTCTTCTTCACAACACTTTCAGCCTTAATTCTCGGCCAACCCCTGACCATTTCTATTCTCCACTTCCCTAGAAAAATTCTTGAGGTTCTGGTCTTCTAAAAATACGAACTCTAGTGCTTTAAGAGGAAGCATAAAAGAGGTGCGACGAAGACGAGGTAATATCTTCTACCTATTCTTTCATGTTTTATTCTTCTTTAATTTCTTCTTATTTAGTTGTTTCATTATAAATTAATAACATCGGTATAAATTTTATACTTATATGTTATTATAAATATGAAACAACCCCATTTAACCTTCTATCTATCCTACGGAAAATGAAATCACCGCGCGTGCGTACGTATGGAATACTGTCTCCACGTCGTGGTGTAATCTGTTTTTCCAACACCACCTTACATCGATGGGTATAATGGTGTAAATAATAACTATATAAATTTTAATTATAAATGATACTAATTCTGAGATATTATATCATCCACTCTAATACCACTCAATAAATATGGGAACGCTATTATCGCATGTGCGTACGTATGAATTATCGTCTCCACGACGCGATGAAATTCATTCTCCAAGTTAACCATTCAAGAATGATTATAAAGTATACATATTAAATAATAATAAAATATATGAAACATTTTTGATACTCTACTTATGTATAGGTTATTTACTTACTTCCATTCAATTTAATAAGGAAACGAAAACATCGTTCATGCGTACGTACGACCTACCTTCTCCATGAACGGTGTATTTCCTTCCATTTATCGATATATTATATATATGTATGTTCTGAAAATATATTATATATAAATAATGTTTTACATTCTATAAGTAACTAATCATGATCTAAGTAATCATATGAATAATTACAAGTCAAAACATGGGCGATAAATGAAATGATTTTACCCAAAAAACTACTTTAACATGAATTTACAAAAGAACGGGTAATATAAAGTAATAAGTGAAGCATATATGATATCATAATGATGAATATGATTCTATAATAATTAAATGGCATTATTTATAACATTATATAGGAGTTTCGGATACATACGAATCATATCATACATACGGTAAGGGATAATTTTGCAATCTCATCTTTATCTCAGATTGCTTCTACGTAAGTATTTATGGGGTTATATTTTTCATCCATGTCAATAAAAATGTTTTTCAGAAATTGTTTATTATTCTTCCATGTATGTTTAAAGTCATTTTTACCCCTCCATGACTATTACTTTGTGTTATGGAAGGAATATTTCTTTTGTTTACCATACGTGGTACTTTTTGACTTTTCTGTTAAAAGTATGAGGAGAATATTTTTTAACTTAAACAGCATGAATGGATTTTTACAGTTTTATAACGCCTTATTTTCATGAAGCTTAATCTACAATATTTCAAGTATATTTTCAAAAAAATCCTTTTCTTTTAAAATTCCTTGGCATTTTGTGAAAAGAAAATGATTTTGATTAAGAAGGGATATTTTCTTCAAGAATACATTTCTAGTATTTTATCAAAACCATTTTCTATATATGTTGACATTATTTCATATCTGTATGTTTCAAGTATAATGTCTCTATGATTTTCATGTTTTTACTTTTCTTATGATGAAATGATATACATTTGTTTTATATGGATTATTTTATGATGGGATGATGTTTATGAAACCCATTTTATTCTTTGGGTTATTATGAATGATGTATGTTTATTTTGTGGCACAAGTTGGAATGATTTAATTATGAAATGGGTGAGACCTCAATCTCCCTACAATGCATTGGGTAATGATTTATATCTCACGAGATAGTCATGGCTGGAATGGTATGTTAATCCTGTTCAGTGATACACGAATGGAACGAGGAGTTAACTCGACTCAGAAAGGGACTTTGTCAACTGAGATTGTCTTGGAAGCAATGCCTTCGCTACTATGGAAATAGTATCACGTGCTAAATGGTTTTCCACATTTACATGTTTTCTTACCGTGATATTTTATCATGATTTATGTTCCATTGTGATATATGCCTTACATACTTCCAAGATTTATGTCTTCGCTCAAGATTTTGATGTTTAGATTTTATGTTCACGTTTTTTCATTCAAATGTTTATGGACTATTTTATGTTCCCTATGATTACCCATACTGAGCATTTAAGCTCACCATTTTTATGTTTTCTTTTCCCCATGATATAGAGAAAGGTTTTAGGTAAGAAAACAAAAGGGGAAGATCTTTATGGGAGATGTTGAAGATCTTTCACCATGATTAGATGATTATGTACCATGTTTCCAAAGACACTAAACTATTACGGTCCTTTGGTGTCTGTTTTTGTTATGTATTAAGTATTCCGCAAAAGTAATGTAATGTCTATGTACATTAATTAGGAGTCTCTACACTACAACCAACATAACGATGTGTGGGCATATCCCGTACAGGGGTGAGTATAACGATATTCAGTAGTGGACCCCGAGACCCCTGAAGTTCTCCCAGATTCCACAATGGATAAACCAAAAAAGGAAGATACAATCAATAAGTATCAACCAACCCTACCTAGGTATATTCCCATACATATACATAAGTTACCGGTCAAATCCCGACTACATCTCTCAAGACCAATCACAACCCAGTCCACACCGGAAGTAAATTCAATCACAACGATGATAATGATTGAAAGAAAATACTTAGCTCACAAAGGTATACATGTTTCTTATAGCGATAGATATGATCTGATGTAGTCACTGAATCATCTAAGCTGTCAGACCCACATAGGATACAGGACTAGATAAGCTGTCCGACCCACATAGGATTCTGGACCAGCTACTCTGTCGGACCCACATAGGATACTGGAACAGAAATCAGAACTGTCGGACGCATAGAGGATCCTGGTACAGTATTCATCGCTGTCGAACCCACAGAGGATTCTGGTTTAGTAATCATCTTTATCGATCCCACGTAGGATTCTGGTTCAGTAATAATCGATGTCGAACCCTCGTAAGATTTCTGTACAGTAGTCGTCACAGCCAACTCTAGGGTATCTACACACAATACACTCGATTCCTGTATGGTCTTCTCTTCGAGTCAAGTTTCGATACATAAACAATCACGAAGTCTTGAGTTTATGTATCTCATTGTTCTGTATCATCATAAGGAACCCAAAGAGATAGATGGCATGTCATTCAGACGCCTGTTCTGAGAGTTGTTGGCATTTCTGTTCCAGGGTCACGGTTGGATTTATGCTCATTCCAAACCAGACTATTTTACAAAGTCGTCCAAAACTCCCATAGAGTATCTCAAAAGGACCACCTCTTTGTGAGGGTCCGAGTTCCGTAGAAGGCGCGTCGATCAGACACACGTTCTAGGGGATATTTGTGTTTAAGAGAATATGGGTCCGGCCCATCAAACCAAGTGGGTTGGTGGGTCGGCCCGCCCAGTTCTGCAGGTCCGACCCGGCTGGGGGTCAGCCCGGACTGTTGGAGCACAACCCACCCCCAGACTAGGCCCGACGGGTCTGACCTGGTTGGGGGGTCAGCCCGGAAAGGTAGGGCACAACCCACCCGCCAACCCTGCACACTCTACGGGCTAGTTCGATTCACCCCGAGGTGCCAAGCGGCACCGCCCCGCCTCTACCCGGCCGGCTGTAGCTGGCCGATTCTGTCTAGCGCTAGTGGCCCGCACTACAGGCCGCAGTTCACTCAGCGTGGCACAAAGTGGCGTCGCGGTCTTCTAGACCAGCCTGAAGGCGGCAAGCTGGTTCTCCCTGTAGAGAGGCCCTCACAGCGGGTCGTGCTCTTCTCCACGCGGTGCATACAGGCGTCGTGGTCCTTCAGCCCAGCTGACAGGCGGTCAGACGGTTCCTCCAACCGAGCGGCTTGTGGTTGTGGGTTGCGGTCTCCCTCCATGTGGTGCCTACGGGCATTGCGGTCTTCCAGTAGACTGACATGATTGGCCAGTCGGTCATCCCACGTACCGGCTCCACGACGAACGGTTTAGCCGGGCCCCTCTGCACCTCCACCGCGGCGCGACACGTTGTCTTTATGCCGCTCTCTACGTGGCGCGATGGGGCAGTGCCACCTTCGCTATCGTGGTTCTTCTCCAGTGATGTGCGACGACACCGCGCCCTTTCGGCTCCGCCTTCGATGTCTACCAAACGAGATTCAACGGAGGGTCTTGGGGATATTTTTGTTCGGCATGCGACCTCCTCATTAGGTAATATCATTTTTCCTCCATCAAACCAAAGTAATCATCAATGAATTGAGGATACCATAAAATTAAACAAATCCCGCTACCTCGCTTCAAAAACGTTGATGAAGTTGCTAAAGAAGGTGTCTTGGAAGATGAACGATGTTCCGTCAATGTCGGAAGGAGAGTCGTTATCGTTGACGACGTTCTTCACGGGCGGTGTCTTCCCATGCTTACCCCGATTGGAAAGGAAGGATCAGCGTCATCGTTCTTTGGTGGGGATGGTGTTTTTCGTTAGAAGAAAGCTCTACCTATTTCTCAAAGGCTCCACCAATACTCCCAAGCACTCCAATGATTATGCCAACGATAAATAAAAGAACATCTTCACTTATTTAAAGTTGGCATAATGTTTTCAAAATATCAAACACTCAAATTAATTAAATAATTGTGTAGCTCAATTAGTTTATAAATGGTTTTCTCAAATTAATGAGATATAGTGCGAGGTGGAGTGTTTTGAAAATTAAAATGGGAAGTGGAAAGTGGAAGGTTTAACCCACATCAATGAGGGGTTTCATGATATTCAAGGAGGTGTTTAGGGGTTTGTGTTCGTGTGGGCCCAACCACAAAATATCCTCCCATGGAAGGTTATGTGGGGGGGGGGGGGGGGGGTTGGGCCCCACTTCCAACTTCCCTTTAGTGGATTTAACCACCACCCACATAAAAAATATGTGAATCGTATTTTTAGTTATTTAAATTAGAAAACCCCCAAAAATAATATCCAACATGTATAAACCACAATAGTGATTACCGGAACTGTGAGTTTATCAGTGCCCTCAAATTTCTATGTATGTTTTCAACATCTCTATATACTAGACTATTAAAAATATTTTTAACTAGTATTATAATAAACATTTATAAAGTAATTTAGTTTGTATAATACTGACATTTCTGATTAATGTATCAGTTTTTTATCATTTGAACAAGTATGATAACACAATTTCATTGCAACATAATCTATTTAAATTATAATAATATATATTAAATTTATATAAAACTTTATATGACCAATAATATCATACTTTTTAGAAATAGTGTTTCTTATAATTTCCCTAGGAAAATATTGGTAAATAATGTAACCCTTTACAATAAAATCATAAAAACCTATCAAAAAACATTTTTCATATTATGATACATTCAAATGATTATGGAAACATAATATAACTCATTACATTTTTATTTTCAAATATACCCTAAATGATTTTATGATAGAGATAAGATCACATTAAATAATAATCAATCAGTAAAAAATATTGTGGCCTAAAAGTTTAATATATATATATATATATATCATGTTTTTAGAGGAATATTCTTTAAATATAAATGTGAAACAATACTATAGTTCTTATATCATTGGGATCATATTTACAAAAAATTATTTCATAAAAGATTTATATTATCTTCCACTAGGTTATTCATAACTGGGTTATTCAAGGACATATTATAAATAAATCCTTTCATCATAACCTAGGGAAAAGAAAAATAAGAAAAGGTTGATCTCAAATGATCACAAGGGGTATTAATTATAGAAAAAATCCATGGTCATAAAAAATAATAAAAATATCATTATTGTGTGAGATCAGAACCAAAACATACATTGTTAATGCATTATACAAAAAAGGATATAAACATGATCTACAGAATAAGTCGTTATAATTACAAAATTTGTGATTCATATAAATGATAAGTCATTATAACACAATCTGGATCAAAATATTTGTTTCATAAATGTTTTTGGAACCCTAATAAATATTAGAACAAACCTAAAATGAGATAATATTTCCACTTTCTAAGATAGTATCATCAGATATATTACCCATATATAGAATAGAAAAAATGAAATAGAAACATCTAAATAGATTTTTGGAATCATGATACCCATTTTTTCTATCATACCGTGTGGAAAATGAGTCGATGAATATTTAAAATCATGATAATTTAATTATTTTTTAGAAAGACAAATAACGCAATAGAAAGAAAATTAGTCCAAAAGGATTAAAAAATAAATATATATGTGTAATAGGAAGCCACACATAGTTATAATTAATTAAATCCTGGTTATCTTGAAGTAAATATATGTGTACATTGAAGATCAAAAACATCCTATAATTAAAAATTATACCTAAATTGAAATTCCTAGTATAAGACTAAAAATACTGAATAAAAATAAAAATATGGATTTCCTCTCATAAGGTACAAATATTGAAGAGGTCGGCTATATGAATGGTAAAAAGAATTAGGAGAACCATAAATAATGTCTTCCCCACTCATGAAATGTTTCTTGACAAATTTTCAACATCTATCAATCCACATTGATTAGTGGTTATTTTCCTTCTTAAATTTCAATTTCCACATTGGGATATGAAATTAATATTGTAATGGTACATGATCATTATGATTTTAGATTTTCTGAAAAATGATTCAATTGGAAATTAAAAAGTCGATAATTATCTATTGAATTAAATTTTCATCGGACAATTCATTATTCTATTTTTTTTTCAATTTTAATGTAAATTTGATCATTATCATAGTAGAAACATGTAATATCTACATTATCATCACTATATATCCTTCTTAATATAATATTATTTTAGTAACCTTATTTGATTTCTTAATTTCACAATAAGGGTGATGCACTAGTTCAATGGGTTTTTTACAAGGCATCTGAAAAACAAGACGAAATAGATTAATATTTATGCATGTTTTTATGTATTTTGGTACACCCATAGTGTGTCAACTATTTTAAATCTCCATTATGTTCTATTTCTATCCCCACAAATTTCACGAATATTTTTTATTTACTTATTAGAAAATTAAACTTGATTATTTGTATGTAGGTGGTTGTGAGGACTCGTGTTAAAATATATTAATTATTTTCACAGAAAAACATTAAAAAAAGTATTTTCAATGTGTTTACCATGATCACTGACGAGTAATTGGGGAAAACCAAATTATATAAAAAATAATTTAGAACATTAGGTCCACTACATCTATGTAATGGGTGGTGGCCTTAGTTTCTACCCACCTAGAAATTTAATCCATATTTACAAGGATGATAAATTTCCAATATGAATTTTGTAATATTTCTATTAAATCGATTCATGATACATCAGTTATTGTAACATCAAAATAGGAATTTAGAGTATTTTTTCCTTTTATTTCTATATCCATATTTCTATTATTTATCATATGATTCAAAAAATTCCTTGTTTATTGATGGAGCATGGACCAAAATATCTCACATTAAAAGATTTTAGTCATGGTAGATTTGGTTCCTTGATTTGCATCTTCGGGAGATGTATGCCACATGTTAAGAAAAGATTGTTGTTCTAATTCTAGAATGAATAAATAAATTAAGCCAACCACTCACATATGAAAGTAGCTTCTCATCAAAATTTTAATTTGATTATTTATCTAAAAAATCACCCCTATTGATAAGTAATGTCAGGGTGGAGTGATGATGTTGTGAGTTAAATTTCAACATTATTAAACCACATTCAAGATTGTGTATTAATCCATATAAAGGATTCATAATGTCATTTAAAAATGATTCCAACATTATCATCATATTTTTTATTGGGAAGTGGAGGTATAAATAAATGTTCTTCGATGATTTTTGGAGTTCTTTTTGTGTGATTGAATATTATTTTTGATATTTTAGAAATAGGAACAATGATATTTTATGAGGGTTTGGATACAATTTTTTGTAGATATTTATGTGTTTCCTGATCATTTTAGATCTCAACATTAGATAATACATGGTTTGAGAAAAAAATCAATATAATAAATGACTACCATAATATCCTTTTTAGTAGTTATACAATTTTCATATGCATAATTCAATGTGTTAAAAGCACATCAAATAGAAAAAATATATATTTCTAAATCTCCATCATAAGAAAATTCTAACTTTGAAGCCTATTGTGACTCACATAAATTACCATATCATAGTCCAATATAGTGAAATTATGAAAGGAGATTCCACGTGACTATTATTTTTGGAATTAATGACAATAATGACTGAACTAAAAATAGATCCTTTTGATAATATGTGTCATAATTGGTGGGATAATTCGGCAATATTTCTAACGAAGTGGTTTTATAAACCGATGTGGACCAAAATTATTTTTATTCCATTCACATCATAGGTAAGCCTTTTATTAATATTTATTTTACCATGATCATGTTCCATTATGGTTTTGAAATATTATGTATCAGTAAAATGTATCCTTGTTCCATGATGTGACACATTTCCCAATATGATACTAGGACTCATTCATTATATTCTTGAAATTTTATCTCCAGAAATTTTTAGACACACCTCTATGGATCTTCCAAAGACTAAAATGTCATAAAATAATATTTAAATTAATCCCTTCAGCATATCATGGAATAAATTATTTATGCACTATTTAAATTTTGTGGTTTGTTGTACATACAAAATTAAATTAGTTGATATATGAATGTTCTTATAGTAAAATTGAATGTTGTTTTGATGTGCTTATCTGAATTGATTTCAATTTGATTTTATCATGAATATCATTCTAGAATAAAATATTTTCCATGACCAATTTGGATATCTAATATTTGATAAATAATTGGAAGTGATAAATGATTTTTTCAATCCTCCATATTTAATTTCCTATAATCGATTCATACTCTCTATCTTGTGATGGTTTGAGTATAGATAAACTCATCATCATAGTTTTATTTAAAATTGTTAGGCCATCCTTTTTGGAATTAAATGTAGTAGAATAAACCATTCATTATGAGATATTACAAATATTTTTTCATCATCTACAAGTTTCAGCACTTACGTTTTAACATCCTCTTTCATTGGTGGGGTGGGATCCATAATGGTAAGAATTTTGGGTTTAACAACTACTTCCAATGAAATATTTTTGGTGTAGATTATGGGGTTAATCACTATAATGTTATCCACTATACTAGTTATATTGTTTTCCTACTGTTTTAGGACATAAATAAAAAATTCCATCTACTTACTGGTAATCTATAGTCTAATAAATATTAATAGTGTATCCATATTACCACGGAAAAAGTACATGACTATTATCAAAAAAGGACTTAATTCCATAGATTGTAGAGTAATGATATACGGTATGATTCATTGGATAGTGGTTGCCATTAATGGCTCAAACAAGTATTCCTTATCAAGAAAACATTCTACATCTTCTTTTGTGGGAATTACCTACCTATCATCCTTTTTGTTCATAAAGTCATTCACTTCATCAATATGAATGATGATATGAAAATAAAAAGAATCATTTCCTTTTTTGTTGCATTTTCTAATCCAAATAAAAATTATTTATTTCTATCTCAAAATATCACTACCTCTTGGATAACATCTATTAATTCCTCTATCATGGATATTTATGGTGTTCCTTTAATAATAGATATTTCTTATTCTTCTTCAATGTATAAAATTAATAAATCTATAAGAAACAAAATATTTCAATTTTTAATTATAATATCCTCGTGAAGTACATTAGGATACATGACTAACCTATCTCTTCATTAATGTTCCACTCTTTTCATGTTTTATTTTTTCATCATTATCATCTTAAATATAGTCATAGGTATGATATTTATGCACGTACCTAGTTTAGAAACTTTTCTTCTGATGTTATGTGCCACTATGATGAAAAAGATTGAGAAAC
Source organism: Viscum album (assembly GCA_963277665.1). Taxonomy (NCBI): domain Eukaryota; kingdom Viridiplantae; phylum Streptophyta; class Magnoliopsida; order Santalales; family Viscaceae; genus Viscum; species Viscum album. The sequence goes on along the minus strand of OY728145.1, from coordinate 1,919,880,428 downwards.
ACCCAAGGTCTCTCATTATTGGTCAAATAATTATCTGAACAACTACCTAGAATTCCTTATTTAGGGATATAGACACTAGGAATTCCATATTTCCCTTATATGAAATTAGTATCTTTATAAATTTCACAGAAGTTTTCATTTGGTAAATGGCCTCAACAAATTACATATTTATATAAACTTCAATCATTATTATCAAAAACATTTTCTTTTTATTCATTGATCTTATCGTGCCATATAATTTATTTTAATGTATTATGTGGTTTGTATGATTGTGTTTATATATAAATCATAGACATCATATTTTATTCTCTTGTTATGTTTTTGTGCATTTTCATATAATTCTACACTCTTTTCATAAATATATTCATTTGTTTTATAAATGTAATCTAAATAGATGACAATTTCTTATTTCCTAGGTCCATCCAGATATCATACCATCCCTAATCATGGTTGTTAAAATCCTAGTATTTTTCCACTCTAATCTTCCAAAACCTTACCTTTTCCTCTTTTGTGTGTTATAATATTTCCTTTCAATGTACTAGAATGTTAGTCTAATAATGTTTTTAATATTTGACCCATCTAGTGATAGAGACTTCCCCTGGTTTCTCAATGTGATTTCTTCCCCATTTATTTGGTTTTCATATATTGGTATAAATTCTACATAATGGCAGTGACAATGATATGAAAATTGTTACTGATATTATAGGAATGTTTATGTTTCCATGGAATGGGTGGTTTATACTACTATTTTTTGTGTTGAAATACACTTGTGAGATCAAGGAATAATTTTATTTAATTGTAGATAATGATGCATAATTATACCATTTGGTTGGTACCCAGATGGTCAAGGGTTTTTTGTTGTACCTTCCTACTCATATATTAAAAACATAAATTTTACCTCATCTACCGAGATAGCCATTTATGGTAGTCGTGGTGGGGTCGATATTATTATGGATACTTTCATTTTCATGCCTTATTGATTTTAATTGATATAATTAAATTCTTATGTTTGGGGATCTTCAATCCCTTCCATAAAATCATAGTTTGAATGTGTGAATCCATATATCTCATAGATCTATATTTCTATTACTATAATAGGTAGGGTGGTGGAGCAACAATAAAGTAAAATGACTATAGCTTAATTTTTAAATCATTTTCCTGAGTAGTTAGGTATGTAGTATCTTCTGCAAGATTAATTATACAATGTGATGGTTCTCTATAATTTTTCCATATACTGGTGTTGTGAGATATTTTATCTAAAATTACTCCACTCACTTCTAGATTCATGAGAATGATTACGTCCTCAACAGCTGTGTCTACCACAAAGGTCCAAACATTCATTATTGTAAGTGTCCACACTGATTCACTTTTAGTCTGGTTGAGGATTTTATTTTCAATATGGAGATACCAATCATGAATTTGTGGATATAATTTTCTCAGAATTTTTTTACTAATTCTATCCATGTCATGATTGACAACTAAGCATGAATTCTTAGCCAATCCCTCACAATGTTTCCAAAATTTCACTCACCCACATGCGTTATTTAATTCACAAATGAAAATTTCATATAATATATTTAATTTTCCAAAATACACTTACTATAATGAATTATTAATGTGGTAGTATAGGTCTGATCACATGAGTACAACTGGAATGACCTCAACCATTCGATGAAATCCTTTTTGAAGGATTACTCTCTTTAACTCTTCAGTATTAGTGTTTCTAAAACAAAGTTAGTCTATTTTAAATATAATTAAAAAGGAATAGATCAAGGTAAATATTTTGGTATATGTAAATGGATAATAAAAACTAACATTGGATTTTACACTGATGTAGGCTATGAATAAGTGAAAATAAAACCATTTGACCTGGGTCTGGCCAATGAAATCAACATTTGATATAAAATACTACTTGTTCTTGTGTAATTGAAAACATAAGTGTATGAATATGGTAATCATGGAAGTAAATATTAAAATAAAATTTTTATTCCCAGATCTTGTCCAACTATGTCATAATAATTCAATTTTAACCTCTAATGGTCATGCGTAATAAAAAATAATAAGATTAATTTTTTTAAACCTATATAATATTTATACGTTTAAAATGATTTTTTCTGTAGATATTAATTAGGTTTAAATAACTTTTAATCTCCAAACCGAACCACTAAAGGATTTTTTTCCTACTGGAGGTGATTATTAAAATCAATTAAATATTATAAAATTTGTTCATATTGGAGATGCTGTTGAAAAAGAGCCGATCCAGGATTAAATAAGATGAAATTATTTTTACAAATAATAAAAGAAACAAATTATTATCCTACTTCGTGCAATGAAAGCATGAATAATTATGAAATATAGAATCGAGAAAATAAGAAACAATTACAAGCACAATGTGGAAGAATAAGCTTTGATAATCTACGAATTTATCATAAAGAGAGGAATATTATGATAAAAACAAACATTGAAAAATACTCTATTATTTAAATTTAGAAGAATGTATGTATAACGATTGAAAAAAAATTAATATTAAATAAACCAATGATATGAATAAAATATATATTGTCTTGAATGTAATCATATGAAATATTAAATGAAAATATAGAGAAAACCAGATATTGTGAAAATCATGTTGAACACAAAGCACTAAAAATATAAACATTCTCAATAAGTACATGTTGTGAAATTTCATCATGCCATGTACTATCTCAAGTATATTATATCATGATATCTACGAATCATGTAAATACGATCCACACCATTTATGTTAGATCATCTTTTTTCAGAAAATAATTTGTTTATATCATTATCTTTTTGATACTTTGAAACAATCATTCAATGAAGTATCTATAAGTTGTGTATGATATTCACTTTTAACATTATTCCATATCATGATAAATGAACATTGTGTAATTTAATTACATGTTTTGTATTGTCTTTATGTCATTCCAAAGATTCACTGGTTGGTTTGAGGCCCTGCATACATGCGTTGAATGAATTATAAACATTGTGTATGAGATACTTGGAATATAAATCCTGCTGTTTTCACTATTTTGATATTTCATGTTTTCTGTGAAGAAAATGTAATTCTTAATAAAATAAAAAAAACCCAGTGCATTATCAAATTAATCATATATAAAATTTTAACAAAATTATTCAATCTATGTTTATAAATTCAACTTATCTGTTTGGTTTTAAATATATTCTATTATACGATAAATAAAAATAATCCATAGGAAAATTAATATTTCCATTTGAAATAACTTTTAAAAATTATATTTTATTAATATAAAATATATTAATTTTTTAAAATTTTCATTAAAACATGTAACTTTTGATTCATTTTATTGATAAGTTAGTGTGGTGAGTAATTATATCCATGCTATAGAAGTAAAATAAAAATATTCAATTTGTAATTTTAAAAAAATACCTCCACACAAAAAATAGTCATTCTAATATTATATCGGAAAATTAAGACATTAGTAAAAAATTTCAATAATAAAAGGATAATCATAAAATATTTATTTTAATAGTATTCAGAAAATGTGATAATTATACAAAAAGAATTTATGACTCATGTGAAAATTAATGTTGACTTTTAATTAAAACATACTATTGATATCATAAATATATCAATTCAAGAAAAATTAATGAAAAAATATATTCACATTAAATAAAAATATGATAGTATAATTAATGATATAATTAATAAGAAACAAAAAATTTCTTCATCAAAAATTCAATTCAAGAAATATTGATTGGAATTAAATTAAATCATAAATCCCTTACCTCAAGTTCTCTATTCATCATTTGAATTTTAACTACTTGTATAATGACTATAAATTTAATAAGAATATATTATATTTCCTTATTGATATATTTTATATCATTTAATATTTATCTATAACATTTTATCAACTTATTTTAACAACTTGTTTTTAAAATCCATGTTTTGAGTGATAACTAAATATTTTTCCAAAAATATATCAGTTCGCCAGCCTATATTCATGTACATAATAAATAGTTCTATAATTTTATTATTTTTAATTAATGATTTAACCTAAAACATATTCATTATATACTTACTATTAATCATTAATTTATTTTAATGATAAAAAATATAATTACACCATTTATAGGGACGACAAGTCATACGCATGCATGAACACTGCTTATATTTTTTTATGGATGGAATAGAAGAAAGGTGAAAAATATTTAAACATTAAAAGTTCATTAAAATATCATATTTATCACATAATATCATTAATTATATCAATATTACCATCTAATCGTATCATAAATAAAAGACTAATAACAACACATCAATGAGGTGGCTGTCAATAACTACGAATGAGGATGTTTTTATTTTATGATAGTTTAGAGGATAAGAAGGTAGATGTGATATCATTATTAAAATTGTAAAATTCCTTCTTAATATAATATATATATAATTATGATACATTATAATAAAATTAAATTAATAATTATTTTTTATGGTGAATTGTATCAGAACATGTGGATCATTAGTCATACTCGTGTAAGAGAAATAAATTTACTTTCCAGATGATGCGAATGATGGTGGATAGTGGTGAATTTATAATCATAATAACATTTTATTATAGTTTAAATAATTAATTTATTATTTTAGGATATATAAAATAAGTGTATATGGTTTAAAAAAATAAAATTCAACGTGATCAGTATTAGATACTACATTTCTTATTGAAATGACTCCTTTAGAACAGCTCTTTTTATCTGAGTGTTGGACTTTTGGGACCATAATTTACTCAATAATTTATATATCTATGTGTTTTAGGTATTTATTAAAATTATGGTTTAACTAGAATGCTCAATGTGGTGTAAAGAATCATATTAGTAGGTTCCCTATCATAATTGATGTTGGGGAACTTTTGGAATTTCTCAAATTATTAAACAGTATTTAGGTGTTTATCATGAAATAATGACATCAAAATGAATCATTTTTAATATATTATAGGATATTATTTTATAGCCATAATACATTAATATTTTTATAGGTTTTGGTTTCATTTTAAATTTTACCTTTATAATGATTGTATTGATAACATATTGTAAAATAAAACTCCACAAAAAAATTCCACAAATAAAGGGTTATAATTTAAATATAATGTGAAATTTGTATAATAAATTATATTTTTATACATTTTTAATATATTTTGATCCTAATTATCAATTATCCTGATTTTATGATTTTTTAAAATATTTGTTAAAATATTTTGTTGTTAAAACTTGTTTAATATATAGTTTAAAAAATTCAATTACATTGTCATAAAAAAATAAATAAATTTTTTAAAAGAGATTATAATTATTCAAAATCCAATAATATATCATATTAATCTATAAAATTCATGTTATATAACAATTCACTGAACTTATATCACTTATAATATGTATAATATAATTAATTTAATTTTTCTATTAACATTATAAAATATATTCATGTGTTGTGTACTCATTAAAGGAAATCATTCAATACTTAAAACAATAAATAAATTTAAATAATTATAATAAGTGTATTATTATTTGGTACATAATTTTTATTTGTTCATAACATATTTTTTCCTATATATAGACACATAATATATATTTAGAACTATGGGAGTGGCATTTTTCCAATATTTCAGATTAAAATAATATATAAGTCATTCTATTAGACTAGTTTCAATGAAAAAATCAATAATTAGGTATAAATATGTAATTCCCTTCCTCCAAAGGAATTATGGAGAATAATTTGATCTCATAACATTATTTTATCCATTATTTACTATACTTTTTTCTTTAAAATGGTTTTATGTTTTAACATTTTAGTTACTCGTATTGACCAAAAATGGTAATATTTAACATATTTGAACCTCCTAATTTCAAATAATTAATCCATTCTTTCAAATCAAATTCTTATAAGTGGATGAAAATAATTTTAAATAAGTGTGGAAAGAAAATAATATTTTTTTGAATAAATCATTTTTTTTATTCATATCCCATTCTTAAAAATTATTTTATGAATTTTAAACCATTTAGTAATTTTATAATTTAATTAAATTCATTAATTGGTATTGATTATTTTAGTATATTAGTATTGAAATATGATTGGAGAAAAATTATAGTATTTGAGAAAAAATCTTTTGTATAAAATATTTTATAAAAAATTCAATTTCAAAATTTATTCAAATTAATGTTATTGGATTATTAATAATATATGAGAACTAACTTATCAATCAATCCATTTTAAGGGAAAATTAATACATTGTTAATACATGAAACCAAATTCTATTTTCATTAATAACATTACTTCCTCATTTAATCGAATTTTTTTTCATGAAATCCCAAAAATAAATCAACAGAGGATATAATTCACATGATGAAATAAAATGAGAAATTTTTATAATCTGATATACTTTTATGTTTCTAAAAAAGTACATATAATATTTAATAATAAAATAACGAAGTTTAATTTTTTATGAAAATTAATTTTTGAAAATTACAGTTACATTACATGAAAGTAATCGTTTATTTATTTTGAATAATTAAACGCATGTGTGTTGAGTAAGTAATTTATATATATTTAATAATGTAAATATTATATATATACCAATGAATACATTTCATAGGTTATAACAGTCATATTTAAGTAATAATATTTTATAGTGTGTTTGATATTTCGGTTATGGGTATTATTCACGATCAAAGACAATATTTGTTTTAAAATATCACGGTGTTGCATCCAACCTTAATAAATTTCACCATTGAAATTTGAACTTGTGCTCAGTAAATAGTTTTTTATATTTTTATTTTCCAATGTTATAAAGAATAATTATAAAAATGGTTAACATAACATTATATATAATAGAGAGAAAGGAAAATATGAATGTCATCATGAATAACACACATCCGAGTTTCAAGATAGGGGAATATTCAGAAATATTGAAAATGTATTTGTAAAAAAATTAATCTCTATATAATTATGGTTCGTTTCACATGACATTAATCATAATAAATTAAATTATCAAGAGATGTTAAATGACCAAAAAAAATACCCCAAAAAGGTGTTAAAATAACAATAAATTCATATAAATTATTGTATACCAATGGAATGTTTTATTTCAACATCATTTTCCAAGAGGTGATTAATTAATTTAATATTATGATATATAATATAATGAAATATACTAAATAAAAAATATATAATTTTTTCAATATACCAATTACCACCATGATCTAATTGATTTCTCCCAAATGATGAGTATTTGAGATTATTTTTTTCTTGCATTAAGGACTAAAATCAACCTTTAATTGTTTATAAATGTTTATCAATATCTTACTCGTATATTTAGGAATTAGTCAAAAAAATCTATCAATGAAACAATATTCTAAAAATGAATAATCCACTATATTAGGTACATAAACATTAATCTATAATCTTTAATAATGACACACAAGTTTGGATTCAATAAAAAATCATATAGCCTAAAATACCTCAACAATATCAACAATAGTGAATTGATTATCCTCATAGTCTATATTATACCCCTAATATTACACCTTCAAAATTATAATTAAATTCATCCTAAAAGTTATTTAATGTTTAATAAAATGTTACACATCAGGATTTCATATACCTCAAACTAATGTAACATCTCCAAAAATTTCATTAATAACCATTATATTCCACTATATATTCTTACAACACAGTGTAAATAATAAAAATTAATTAGTACAAATCCAGTCATTATTATAGAAATTCTTTTATGTTAGCATAAATATTTTTCAAAATGAATACATGTCAATTAATTAAATTGTTATCCATGAATATTATCTATATCCCTCTATCCATTAGAACATTATTATGTTGAAATTAAATCATATAATAAAATAAATAGTTATCTAAACTGAAAATAATATATTCTTAATAAAAAATAGAAATCCCATAAGATAAAACATCAAAATGTGTTATCGATTTCATTGAACATATGATCAACCTTATACCCATTATGATATCAATTACTATTATGTTAACGTCGCATTAAAACATATATTATTACAAAAAAATAAAAAAGTATTTATTTGTCAAATAAGTTAAATGACCATTGAATATACATTATAAATCCATAAATGAATTAAACATTATCAAATATGAAAAATCAATTTTTCATTATCAATATCATTTCAATGTCACCAATACTCTGACATCAATGTCAATAATCTATTTATCATGAAAAAACATTATTATTGTTTTTTTATTGTTAAAATTAAACATATTTTCTTAAATGTTATTGAAGAAAAATCCTTGGATGTTTCATGATTATTATATCCCAGTTTTTTTAGGATTCATGAATCCCATAATATAAACACCATAATCCATTCACATAAAATATTGGAATAACATATGTCATTCTTTAAATAAAAAGGTAACCTTGTATTTGGGCCATGGATCGTATAATGTCTATATTAATAACACATGATAAATTTAACAATAAATAATATTATAGGATGAGATTCATTTTACTCAATAATACTATTTAGTTTTATAAAAAAATTCATTAATTTATTACCTTATTTTCCACAGACCAAACAATTTCATTCTCTTTTGTGGCATTCATTTTAGAGAAACATTCTTAATTTCCAATGTGAATCACATTGAGTCTTATTTCCATTACATTCTCCATTAACATATCCCTCAAAAACCAATTGTTATATTTTTTAATGAGTCCATGAGTTTTTAAGGTAATTTTTTCTAATAAAATTTCATTATCATTGATTAGGGATAATCACAATATATTTCACTTTGATCACCATTCCATTTTGTTTCTCATAACTATAAATATATACATCATATTTAGTGTTAATGAGATTACTTTGGGGTCCAACCATTGACTAAGATAATAAATCACAATTTGAGAAACAAATATAATATTTTAAAACCTAATATTAATTAAAATCATCAATATAATTTCCAAATCATTACTTATTTTTTTAAACATGATTTTAAACATAGGTCATCCATTATTATTACAAAAATCTAAGGTTAACCATTACATTGACTATTCCCAAGGGTTATGACAAATGATTACCCATCATAGTTTCTAAAGGTTTACTAAACCATTATATGATACGAACTATAGTGTCTTTATATTTACATACACCAATATTTCATCTTTATTGATGTATATTTATTACATGACATGATGATCTATTCCAGAATCATATATTACTAGAATCCTTCAAAGCATTAATACATAAAAAAAGGTTCATAAATAACAAAACATTATCATTCACTACGTTCTTCCTAACTAGAATCCATACTATTAATATTCTAATTAATTCAATTTTTAAAACACTGGGTAATGAATCATAACAAAATATTTAGATCAGATACTCCGAAATGGTAAACATGGGAGATGTTAAATAACGATCATATGAATTAGTATTATATACATAATGGTATAATATCATGAAAATAACATTAAAAGTTCATTCCCACATTGGAAAAAATCATAAACATGAGTTATGGTATCTTACATTATAAAAGAATTACATAAATCATAAGAATTGAAAATCAAAAAAACACAATCATGAAACAAATGCCAATGTAATAAATTTTTTTGGTATAATAACATGTATTGAAACAATTTTTTATATCATGTATAATAACCATTACCACCACATATTATATCAACACCAATTTCCCTTACTGGATCATGCATATCATCTAGATCCCTATGATTGATCAAGAACATAATCTAGTTTCACATAACTAATCAAGATCTTCAACTTGATTATCGTAACATTTTTATGAGGTATAATACATAATCTAATTTATTTTTGGTCGATACATATTCCACCATATAAAATTCAATCCTCTCCTAGAGATGTCTCATGTTTCTTTTTTGGTATTCATTTTTCTTATTTTAAGTATTTCTTGTTTGGGTTTTACCTTTATGGTTTTTGGAGTAAATTGAAGAATATTTTAAGAAAAAGGGGATGTCCATGGGTGTACTATTGTTCTCCCAAACAATGAACCTAAACAAGCAAATAATGTTAACATAAATAGAGTAAATTAATATGGTTTACTAAAGATTTTTTTGATAACATTGTTCTTATAAGATTAATTGTGCACCACCAATATGTGGAAGAGAATTTAGGCACACAATTTGGAACAATGTCCACCCTACATAGGAAACCATGTTAGTGATTTTGCATAAATAAAAATATTTATTTCAAATTCCAAAAACCCTCTAATATCACCAAAATCCGTCCCAAATCAAAAATAACATATTCCTCTCATTTTTTGAGATATTATGTTGAATTCTTAGGGGTTTTGACCTCCATTATTGAAAACTAAAATCATGATTGAATTTCATCACCTCTCACAGTAAGAGATTATTATCTAGTTGGGATCCCTCCAAACATCTATTATAATCCCATACTTTTAAGGGATAATTTTCTTGCCTATTTTTTTTCTAAATATACATTTTGAAGGATCTTGATTTGTTTTATCATATATCTAGTATTCAGATATAGAATTTATTAATCATCACATTCTTCATAATTCCACTCAAAATTTTGATTTTCAATGGAATATGATTCTGAATTATCTATATGCAGGTGATATGAATTCAATCCCATTAACATGATTTATTTACATGAATGTAATTATGGAAATTGAGTATTCCTTGATTAGAAAATTTATTTAATAATTGGTAAAATTAATCAAATTTCCATGTGTTATTGATTTTATTTTAATTGGGTAAATTGTATTGTGTAATGAATTTATGAATTTATGAAATAATTAAGGGGTTATTGGGATTGTTGAATAAAATTAAATAAGTGGTTAATTAATTAATGGAATGTGTCACTGTGAAATTTATATAATAGAAAAAGATTTGTTGCCTTACATAATAATTTTTTAATTAATCAATTAATATGATACTAATTAATTGGAAATGGGATTGTGGAATTGGATTAATAAATTGATGAAATAATTAATAGGAAAATGGGGATATAATATTAAATGATGTTGAATATTTTAATATTGATAGATCATATTATTCCTTGTGAATTAATGTGTTGAACGTTGTTTAATTGAGAAACTAAAATGGTAGATTTGAATTAGAATATTTAAAAATATTGTTAATAAGGATTAACCATGGTATTTATAAAATTTTGATTCATATTATATTGTGGAAGAGTGATATTTGTATATTTGTGATATTATCATATATGTTATATATGTGGGTGGGATATAGTATGAATCAACAAAACACCATTCTGAACATTTGTATGTGGGACATGGTCTCCAACATTAATATCCCATATTGAAAAATTAGTGTAGAACATAGACTGCTACATAAAAATCCAACTTTTTTTATTGATTTTATTAATGAAATTTGGTCATATAATTCACCGTCACATTCCCAATCATTTGATTGTTAGATAAATGGGTTTTGTTTCATGCACAATTGCTTCAAATACCCACAATCTTTTATATAGAGAGATCTAGGATGAAAATGTTAGCATTTAATTATTTCTCTAATTGAACATAATATTAATTTACATTTAATGGAAAATGGAAAACCATTTGATGGAATGATTTTTAATTGATTATGTGAAATTGTTTGGACTCTGGAGTGGGTCGATAAAGGTATTGATGTTTGTGTTTTCTTGGAGAACTAGTGGTTAATGTTGCAAATTGTTGAATAATTAACAATGTGATATTTTTTTAAAATTATGTATTCCAATTTTTTTTATATAATAATATATAGTATTGTTATCTAGAGATTGATATAGTCTTTGTGGGTGGTGGTATGAAGAGTTTTACTCACACCCTACTCAGGCTACCATATAGGTACCCAAATAGACATAATTTTTGCAATAATGTATATGTTAAAATGCATATGTAAAATGGCTGAGTCGAGAGAGAGAATGGATGATGGAATTGGACATGGTCCCAAGGTTCTCTTAGATGTTATTTTTGTCTTCGTTTTTATTTTTGGATTCTAGTATTTTCACTTGCATGTATTTTCAATGATATTTTATCCTAATATTTTATTTGATGTTGTAATTAGTATTTTGGTCCCCATGTTATAATCGTTTATTTTGGTTATTGATTATATATTTTGGATATTGATTATTTATTTTTTCTATTTTTCTACAGTAGTAAATAAAAAATAGTATCCCAATGATAAATATTAGACCCCTAATACTAGATGACAACCACTAACATAGCTGGATATATTGACCCATACTATACATACATTGATATTACATAAAAATTGATGTTCATTTGTTAAAACATATATTAAAACCATTTTAAGACCGTATAGTTTTAGTTTCATTAGAAATTGGGAAACCAAAAGAATGGTTTTTTAAATAATCAATATTATCTCTAACTTACTTCATCATAACTAGACTTCTTTCTAAAAAAGTTTTCTAAATACCCATCATCATGACATGGGAAAAAGAAAAATATTAAAGAATGATGCCAAATTCTCAATAACGGTATATAATGGAAATATAAATCATATAATAATCATATGACCTCAGAACAAAACATTTTAAAATATTATCCTGGATAGGAAATATCGTGATATCATGTCATGGGAAAAAAGTACCAATAAATAGTCCCAAATGTCAAAGAAAATGACATGAATTTTTTATAGAATACAAATAATCATATAAAATCATTTCTATATTATACAAGGCTCAATTCCAAGTCCATCATAGTATAAAATGTTCATCAATGAATCAGGTATTCTTATCATTCTATCCATGTTTTATTGAATTGAATTATTATGTTGTTCTAGCCCTATATTACTGAACCTGATTTATATTTTGATCCAGTCATGTCTATCTTATGATATATTAATCTTTACCAAATTTATCTAAGGAAGATATAGGTCTCACCAATCTCATAATGATATCATTATTACATGTTACACAAAAAAACATCAATCATTCATCATTGAAAAACCCATGAAATATAATGGTATTCATAATCTTCATTCCATCATAATACATATAAAATCAATAGATTTTATAAAAATGATTTCATCACAATCAAAATAAAATCATAGTAATAACATATATAAAACATCACCCTATTATTTGGTTAAAAATAATCATGAAATGAGGTAGATAATTATTCTTGGAAATAATTCTTCACGAATCAATAAAATCCATTTATTCTTTATGTGTTAAAAAAAGTCTCCTTCTACATTTCCCAGAAAAGTGAAAAAGTACCACAAATCAAATATCGACAAAATATCCCATTAATACTGTTTAATAAAATATACACAGAGGGTAAAATTTACATTAAGAAATTTTAGATGAATATAAATAATATTACATAAATTTGGAAAATTTATTTTGATGATAAATATACCCCATCGAATAATTACTTATGAAAAATCTTAGATTAAAAAAATGAGATTGAAAAATTATCCCTCAACATAGGTTTGATATCTTTAGTATATACATGAAACTCTCATATATAGATTTAAATAATTATATTTATTTATTACAGAATCAAAATCATTTTTGTGATATAATATATGATTATATTAACATTTGTATCAAAGAAATATATCATTATCACTCGTTATTTAGATATTAACTGATTTATGTTCTTATGAATGTTTTTATTGGTATGTTCATGTTCAACTTCATCAGTTATAGTTAAATCATTTTCAGAATCATATTAGAATAATATATATCATATATATATTCCATTCATCTACATTACTTTTTTTTAATGAAATTGTGTAGAATGAATTTCATTACATTGTAGAGATGCTAGGCCATACGTATAAACGAGCAACGATATCATTCACGTATAGATTAAATGATAAGTTATTAAATGGTATATTAGTTATTCATAAAATTATCATGTTATATTTATTATTTTAATAAGAAAATAATTTTGATAGATGTGATAAAACAATTACCTTTTTCGAGTATCTCATTTTTATTTCTAAAAAAGGCCTCTATAAGATGACTTTTTTCCCTAATGTATGGCCATAACGAGGAAGTAATGGTTGTTGGGAGATTATTTGAGTAGAATTTAGATTATCCATGGGGCTTCAAATGTGTGAGTATGATGGTAGAATTTGTATCCTTTTATAAGCAGGAGGGGCACATTTGGAAAATTTAGAAATATTATTTTATTATAAAATAACAATCAAATAATAATAGTTAAAAAGAGAAAAAATTTCAGAGATGATATAAGGACATGTTTATATCCTCTCATAAAATGTGTTTTAGACATTTTTAGGTCAGAAAAATAACATTATCTTTTACCATTTACACATAATTAATAACATTATCTCTTATTTTGTTTTATTGTATCTTTTTAATAAATGGTGACTATAGTTACTATAAAATTACAGGAGAACCAAAATTGATACTTAATTCAAATTTTAACATTATATAATTTATTTGGTCAAATCATGTATTTTTAGGACTATAATATCATTTTATAAAATTTTATTTTTTTAATCACATTTAATTCATTTTTGACACTATTTAGTAATTGATTATTCTAAAATTCATAAAGAAATTATTCATTCAAAAAAAACATCAACTCAAAGATACCAAGTCATATTCATCCATAAAATTCATGGATGCCATCATAATTTTCAACTGTTATTTATTTTGATATTTATATTATCATTTATTTGATTCTTTTAATAATAATTTTATCATTTCATCATCATTGTATCAAAAATAAATATATTTATATATTGTGTAAAAATTATAAATAAAATATCACGATTTAGGAATTATTTTTATCATTAATGACTATTTATTGTCAAAATAATTTGTTATATAACAATATTTTAAAACAAATTTGGTAAAAGATACATTTTTATGCTTTATTTACCATTACTTTAGATTAAATAAATTATAAAATATATTTATCACTCCCATGTGGCCCCATGGGGTCTTAAAATCGACCCAATGATTCTCATGGTCAGAAATTTCCAATAAAATAGGATTAATATATGTTTTAGGGTATTTTTATATTATTATAATATTATTTTTTCACACTTATTTACCATATTTACCCTTAAACCATGGTAATTGAAAATATTTACAGAAGTTACTATTCAAAATGTCCAAAAATAAAAGATACATATTTACAATATGAGGAAGTTCTTATTCCAAATATGGAATAGAATTTTATAAATTCTAAAAACAATATTGGATGATGTAAATTTAAATTCAATCCTGTTTTCAGAATGACAGAACAAGTTTTCCAAAAGATAGAACATTGCAAAATATTGAAATGTTTTTACCTATGAATTAAATATAAAATTAATGACAATAACTTAAATTATATTTAATGATGAAAATATATTTTATTTATTCATTAAAAACTGTAAATATTATAATTTAACTATATAGATTAATTTGATGAAACTATCATTTTTCCCATTACATTTAATGTATATTTACAATTAACCAAAAATTGAACGTTATCAATAAAATATTATAAATTAATCCAATAGAAATTCTTATATCCCGTAAGAGAAAAAATATTATTTTTCATATAAAAATTAATAATATATCAAAATCCTATTTTTAAAGGGGTTCACATTTCAATGTTGTAAAATTAACCTTTAAAAAATAGGGTTTTATATATAAAATAGGGTTTATTCATACCCTATCACTAAAATATCTATTGGATTAATATAAAAAGTATTTTATTACGTATATAACACAAATATTTTTCATTAATTTCATTACGAAATGAAATTCTCTCAATAATAAAAATATATAATTGATTTATATTCATCATAAATAATTGATATCCAATTAAATAACAATTCATTTTCATAAGTTAGATATATTTATTCTTAAAAACTATACAATTAGTATATAGCAGTAATTTTATAATAATGGTGTTTTGTGATTTTTTTGACTAAAACTTTTGGAAATAAAATAAAATTAATAATACAAAATATTTAAATATTTTTTCAAAAAACATCTATGTGTTACATTATACTACCCTTAAACTTAATTTCACCCTAAAAATTCATCACTTGAAAAATATTCATGAGGATACCTTTCTCTTATCATAACCTCAAGTTCCCATGTAGTTTCATTAAATTGGTGGTTCTTCCATAAAATCATTAACCAATATAGTCTTAATTTTTTAAAACCATTTTTACTATGATTCAGAAAAACTATCATTTGTTATTTGTACGAATGAACGTTCACTAGTGGAATAACATCTGAGTATAATACATGTGAAGGATCAAGTATTTCCTTTCACAGGATTAATAGATGGAACTCATCATGAACATCATAGATAATTGTTCCATGTGAAAATTGGTATGTTACCCTCCCAAAACAATCCAAAATATGAAAAGGACCGATATAACTAGGGATCATCTTTCCTTATTTCCCAATCTCATTACTATATTCTAGAGAGATATTATTAAAAACACCTTATATTCCACATAAAAACAAGGTCTTTTTTTAGGGCAACATTTTATCGTCCCTGAGCTGCACTTATGTGTTTTGGAATAGTGTTGACCATTAAAACCATTTAATAAACTAGAAATAGTCCTAATAGATTTGTTTCCCCAACATCATCCTATAAAATTAGAGTTTTTCACTTTCTTCCATTGAGGGAATAACAAGGATCAATATTAATACTAATGTGAAAGATATTATTGGAATAAAATTCCACCAATAGTAGATGTTGATCCGAACCATAATTTAAATCAATAGATAATTCTATCAACCTGACTTTTAGAGTTTTATTTGTCCTCTTAGACAAACTATCTACCATATGATGATATGTAGTGCTAAAACATAACATTATATCAAGAGTCTACTGAAGACATCACCCGAATAATGAGTAATCCTCATATTCTAATTAGATATAATGGAATGTGGATCTCTAAAAAATCTTACTACTTCCTTTACTTATTCCCTAGAAATCAAGTCAAAAGTGAAATCTGTTGTAACAGTAATGAATTGTGATGACATTGTAAGGTGGTCACCTATAACCCAGATT
Source organism: Viscum album (assembly GCA_963277665.1). Classification (NCBI taxonomy): domain Eukaryota; kingdom Viridiplantae; phylum Streptophyta; class Magnoliopsida; order Santalales; family Viscaceae; genus Viscum; species Viscum album. The sequence goes on along the minus strand of OY728145.1, from coordinate 1,919,863,372 downwards.
AAATTATTTTCTTTTCGACATTTTGGGATGTCCAATGACAAAGTCCATATGAATGTTTTTCCAACACCATTTCGTTATGGGAAATAGTTTTAACATCCCTTAATACTTTTGTCTCTCAGCCTCATCCTCCTACTAAACCAAGCATCGAGAGATATATTCAGTAAAATATCATTCCATGTCATTTGATAAGAAATACTCTGTTAGGTACGTATATGTCTTTGTGCTTCCAGGGTGAATAGAAAACGAATAACTATGTGACTCATCCAATAGAACCATCATTAATTCTGGTATGGGAGGTATACAAACCAAGTTCATTAAAATAATTATTTCATCACAATCAAGGTTGTATTCTATAACATTTCTCACTATATTTTGTATCTATACATCTTTTTTGGGCACAACATTAATCTTCACATGGATTTGGGAATTGATTGGAATAATGCCACATTTCCATCCACTTATATAAATGATGTGTAATAGGTGAATTCTCTCTTACCTTTTCCTTATTTACATCATTATAAAAGAAATCCATCATTTTACTATTTAGAGGCCCGATGACCTTCTTTTCCACAAATAAAACATTTATTTATCCCATTAAGTTAATTTACTCCATTTTTCTTTTCATGCATTGATCATAATGATAAAATAATCTTTTTCAGTGTGGACATTTTATTTTCCTTTGAATTCCCTTTTCCTTTTCTTATCAGACCCATATTAATAATGGGTTACTCCATTCTCTATCTCAACATTGAGAGAACATATAATGATTTTTTCATAGAGATTAAAGCCCCTTATAGATAATTCTGCTTGGATACAAGGTTTTATGACAAAAAAATAGATTAATTTTACTCTCATGATTGATAATAATTTCAAAATCATAACATGGGAGAAGTGTAAATTTTTTGTTGTTGGTACTAACAGATCCATCATAATTTTTTTAAAGTTCAGGGAATGCTTTCTCTATCATTGTTCATTGAATATGAAGAAATTACTTGATGAAAAATATGATCGTGAACTTTTCCCATTTAATGGAATCGATTTCATCTCTTTTCCATGTATTATTGATATGATTCCACCACTGATCAGATTCACCATCCAAATAATGGACTACTAAGGTGACTTTATCATGTTCAAAACATTATAGAACTAAAACTATCTTTATAGTGGTATATATCCAATGTTTATCCACTAATGGATTATAAGACACATAGAAAGCAGTTGGATGCTTCCGCATTAACGACTTAATATAATAATTCATCACCATTTTCTGTTTTGGAAGTCCTATAGGATTAATATCTTGAAAAAGGTGTTATATCCTGAAAAAAAAATTACATTCTAAATCTCAAAACATTTGTATACTCAGGGGGATAATCATGTCATTTCTTATCACATTCAACATTAAAATGGTTCCATCGACATCTTGTTATTGACTAAAACCAAGGATTATTTTGTAAGAAAAAAAATCATAACATGAAAAGCACTTAATCAAGAATAAAATTTGAATTCAAAAATATTTTGGTTTTATCCTCAGTTATTCATGGTCATTTTTAAAACTATATCCTGGTATCTTATACATATACATATCTACAGGGTTCTAAATAAGGATTTCTCTTCATAGTTCCCAATGGATTATTATACATTTCCTTTTATGACAAAAAATAGAAACCCACACATTACATACATTGATATTACATCAAAACTAAAATACATTTATTACAATATATAATAAATCCATGAAAGTAATGTATTTTTGTATTGTCTTTAGAAATAGGGAAATATAAAAAACTGGTTAATAAAACTTTTCCATTATCTCCAACTTATTTCTTTATAACTAGATTATTTTCTGACATAGAATATGTAATACCCATCTCCATGGCCTAGGGAAAACAAACATATGAAATGGTGAGATAAAATGCTTATTAAGGGTATAAAAGGAAAATTTCCATTATATTATAATCATATGACATAAAAACATAACATTTTAAAAACATATCATGCCTGTAAAAAATCGTGATTTCATTATATGGGATAAAAGTTCATAAAAATAATTCCAAAAGTCATAACATAATACATGATGTTTTATGGAATACATAAAAGAAAAAAAATAATTCCTATATTATCCAGTGCTCATATCCAAGAACTTGATAGTGGAAAAATTCCAATATTTAACCTAAATTACATGTCACTCAATCCATGTATTACTGAAATTAATTAAGACACCATTCTATCCCAATATTACTATAAAATATTTAATTTCTCTTGCATCGATGTTAATATCATGACATATAATTATCTAGCCAAAACATTAAATGGAGATATAGGTCCAACCCATCTCATAATTAAATCATTCTTAAATGGTCCACAAAAAATATATGTAATTCATCATAGCATAAACCATTAAATAAAAGGGGTTTCTTAATCATAATTTCATTATAATACATATAAAATAAATGGATATCATAAAAATAATTCCATCATAAATTAAATACAATCAATGTAATAATAGGGTTTGAAAATCACCCAAAATCATCTTATATGGAAAATAATTATGATAAAATAGTTGAATTTAAATCCTAATTGAAATATCATTTCTTATTCACAACATTACATTTTTTCAAAATGCCGTGAAATTTTTAGTGAAATGTATTTTGTTGAAAATAAACATGAACTCATGTAGAGGAAGTTTCATGAAAATATGGTGTCATTAAATCATAAAAAACCATTAATGACATATATGTTAAAAACATTCTCATTGTTCTTTTTCCAGAAACATAAAAAATGCCTAAAATCATATAAGTACAAATGATCACTTTAATTCTGTTTAATAAAAATTCACCAAAGGGTAAAATTTACATAAAAAAATTTCATAATAGTTGAAATAATAATACATATTTAGAAATCATTGATTTAGATGTTAAATATATCCTACCAAATACATACATATAAACAATCTCATATAAATAAATGAGATTGAGAAATTATACCCTACGATATCTATGATAGCCTTCGATTGTATATGAAAACATTGTATAATTATTTAAATAATTTAATTGACTTATTTAAGAGTCATAATCATTTTTTAGATATCATATATTATTATATTATAATATGTTTGTTAAAAACATTTCATTTTCACACGTTATTATGATATTAAAGACATTATGTTCTTATACATGTATTGTCTGGTATTTTCATGTTCAAATTCATATGTTACAGTTATAACATTTATGAAATGAAATTAGAATAATATATATTATATTTATTCATTACATTCAGGTATACAATCATGGTTTTTTGAAGATAATTTATAATTAATTGAATCACATCATGGAGATGGTATGTAATATATACGTAAGAGAAATGATATCACTCACTTATTGGATAAATGATATGAAATTGGATGGTATATTAATTATAATTAATATTTATTGTGTTATATTCAATACTTATATTCATTAAAATAATCATTATACCAATCCGAATAATGTATTTTTTAATAAAAAATTACAACACGGTTTGGAAACGGTATGTCGTACACACACACATTTGGTGATATTTTTTTATTGGATGGATAAAAGGAGGTATAAGGTTGTGAAATAATTATAATACCATCTATAATAGTATAAGATTTTGGATTTATTACTTTTATTTGGAAACAACATAATAAGATATTGTATAAGAATAAAATATTTTTGAAAGTGGTGATACAGCAATATAATCTTTTTCGAGTATCTCATTTTAATTTACAGAAAAGGTCTCTATAGGATGGATTTCTTCCTAAAGGAGAAATTTTAATAAAATATTTTAACATAATGTTTTTGATACATGGGTCTTGAAAGGTCTTAGTAATTTGGTAGAGGTTCTTTTCTTTTATAAGAGTAACTATGGGAACTTTAGGAAGGTTAATATACATTATTTTATTTTAAAAATATTTTATATTTATAATTGTTCCAAATGATAAAATTAAAGGGTAATATGAGTATGGTTATAAATATTTTCAAAAAATAGGTTTTAGCCATGTTTAGGTCACAAATTTAACCTTATCATTTATCTTTATCATTTAGTTAAAAACATTAACTCATACCATGTATTCTAGAATTTTTATAATATATGGTTACTATATTAACTATAAAATTACACTAATTAATTATATTTTTATCATTATATATGTTATTTGATAGAATATTAAATTTTTTGGACTATTAAAAAGTTAAATATATGATAATTATTTGATGCCCAGTTATGTCAATTTTGAAACTTTTTAGTAATTGATAATTCATTCTATCATAAAAATGTTATTCATTAATAAAATGCATTTACTAATATATAACATTTCATGTTATAAAATATTTCTTGGAATTAATCATATCATTCTAAAATATATTTATTTTAATATTTATAATATCATTTGTTAGAGTCATTGATTTATAAGGTAACCACTACGTAAACATTGTATCATAAATAAATTTTTTATTGTATGCATAAATATTATGAATAAAACAACATTATGTAGGAAATATTTTTATATTCCTAATTAGTATTTGTGGTTAATGAAATAACTAATACAACCCTATATAAAATTTTTTAGTAAAATATACATTTTTATGTCTTATTTCTCATTACATTAAATAAAAAAATTATAAAAGGTCGTCATCACACCCATGTGACTCAATGGGGTTTTAAATCCACCCATGGATGCTCATGGTTGGTCATATCTCATCTAATATGTTTGAAAAAGATTAGGGTAGTTTTATATAATTATAATATAATTTTTTTCCTTATTTACCAACATTACCATTCAACCATGGTTAATAATAATAATTACATAATTTATTGTTCATAAGGTCCAAAAATAAAAGGTACCAAATTACACAATTTGGACCTTTTTATTCCAAATATTGAATCCAATTTTTTAAATTCAAAAAAAAAATCCATAAATAATTTTAAAATCAGTCTCATTATAGGGATGAGGGAATATGTATTTTAAATGATAAAACATTGCAAAGGATTGAAATATTTTTACATATGAATTCAATGTAAAATTATTACTAATGATATTAATTATATTGAATGATAAGTATATATTTTATTTATTCTTTAAAACCATTCAATATTAAAATGTAAGTATATAAATTATTTTGATTACGAAAATTGTTTTCACATAATATATAGTGTATTTTTATTATTTATCAAATCATGACTCTTGTTAGACGAAAATCATAAATTTATAAAAATTATTTTTTAATATCCTATATTAAAAATTGATTATTTTTATATATAAAAACTATTAATATTTAAAAATAATAATTCAAAAGCGGATCTTTATTCAAAGGCGTAAAATTTACATTTTAAATAAAAAGGTTTTTATATATTAAATAGGGTTTAATCAGATGCTATTACTAAAATATCCATAGGATGAATGTGGAAAATATTTTATGAAGAATATAACGTATATATCTTATTAATTTCATAAATTTTATTACCAAATGTAATTCACTCAATAAATCAAACATCAATTTTATTTATATTTTTCATAAATAATTGATAGACAATGAATTCATAGTGATTTTTTTATGTGTGCTATACATATTCCGGCTAACCCAATTAATATGCTATAATAGAAATTTTAGACAAAGGTAATTTCATGGTTTGTTGAAAATAATTACATTTTTCTATGAATACAGCAAAATTATAAAAATTATTCTTTGAAAATATTTCCTAAAAACATCTATGTGTTACCCTAGAGGTGTGAATTGGGTCATGTAAGTGACTGACTAAGAGCGCTGGTGTGTGGAACTTTGGTTGAGTCATTATAAAGAGGTATCAATTGATATTATATTATTTTTCATTAGACTTAGTATTTTGGAATGATAGACTGCACAATTGGATGTGTTGGGCCTTGGTTAAGAGCTCATGCATGAGACATGCAAACCAATGTTTGAGGGTAAATGACAAGTACACATGGGGGTTATTATTATGGATATTATTTTTTACAGTTGGATGTTTTTCCAACTCAAGTGATCCACATATTTTGTGTAATAATTATTAAATTAATTTTTTTCTGAGATTTCACATATGACCTGTTATAGAACAACAATTGTTAATAAATGCACCATTTAATGATCTCGGTATTATTTTTTGGGGGTAAGCTGTTGAATTTAAAATATTTTCCTTTCATCTGATTTTTAAAAGGAAATGGTTCTTATCTTAAAAATGAAAATTTAACAGTGGTATAATATGTGAATAAATAGATGTATAATGAGATAAATGAGTAATTAATTGATTATACCCTTTTCTAAAAATTACATGGATATATGAATGAGATGTGTAGTGATGTCACCTTAGTTTTGACCATGTGGACGGAAAGGGGAAATGTAATGTTATGGATTTGTGTTGATCACAGTTTTTAACTATGAAAATGTTGTTTTTTGTGCCTTCATATGTGTGATTGGAATTATAGACAGATTACATCACAATGATTATTTTTTATAGGATTACTAATGGTTATGTATAGAAATTATCGACTTGAATTGGAACCCATGGCACAAAAATTTCTAGGTGATTAAACAGAAGAGTATATATAGGAGAAGATTACTTGCTTTGTGTAATTTATATAATGAAACCAATGTAGGGATGTGAAATGCATTTTTGATATGATATTAGGGTTCTAGTTTTATAACCCACTTAATATCACATGATATGGGGCCTGAAGTAGAGATGCTGATGATATAGTCCATCTAGATTAAATATGAGAACATATAGAATCCTAAAGAGAAAATGTTCAAGATGGTATATTATATGTTACATAGACAAACAAATAATTTATGGGACATCATGACATGGGAAAAACTGTTTTAGTACATGGTGTGAATAGGCATTCAAGAGATGTTCCATGAGAAATTTTTTTGGAGATGATGTCACATAAAATGGATATTTAGTTCATTAAATTGACTGAGGGTATTATGTCTATTATATACTATGAAAGATGCTTTATATAGATGAAGATATATTCTCTATCACTGTAAGTGGATGAGTCTTCTTTGGTAATATGGTTTCAAGATAGAATTAATTGTGAAATTATGTTCTAGGTAAATATCATTATGATAGAGAAGATTTAGGAAGTGGTGAATCTGGATCTCATATATGATGGAAAGTTAAAGGAATATTCCACTTGAGGAATGTTGATTTCTTCTAGACGGTCAAGAAGGAAAAATTATAAGAGCATGATATATCACTATAAATATGTTGTCCGGGGTGATGGAATGAAGAGTATCTATGGGAAACGTTAAAATAAATAAGGCCATATCTGAATTTTCGTTCAGCAGTGTGTTAGGTTAGGATAGTTAAATTGAATGTCCCACCCAACAATCTGTTGAGTGTTGAGGTTGTCGTAGGATGGTATATCTAAATATGTTCTACAAGAAAATGTGACTGATTAGTAGTGGTCGAGTAGCTAGATGGTACAATATTATGGGAAGGGATTTTAATACACCATATTAGAATTGATGTAATGGTTATAATGGTTGTGGTAGTTTATGTTGTGAACCAGGAGATTCTCGGAAAGAGTGAACATATAAGCAGGGAGGTGTAACTCTTGGGACTCATACTACATTAGGTGGAATAGAGGAAATATAGTATCATGGAGTTTAATATATATTGGTGGATAGTGAGACTGGATCATTGACATATTGAGGAACTATTATTGTAGATTCTTTGCATTCTACTGTCTTATTTTATATTGCTACCTCCCATTCTTTTATATATCTTCATTTTGTGAATGGTTTTTGTAATGCCTCACCTCTATGATCATAGAGTTGGTGTATTATTTTACATTGGAATGCTTACAAGTATTAAAATCCCAAATGAAATATCAGTTTAGTAGTCTTGACGAAACTATATACATACAATGATCTTATTATACATTTTTGAGGGAAATAAAAATGATACACAACAAAAGAAAATATGATGCATTCTTTAAAACTCTATAAATTATCTCATCTTCTTAACCTGGCATGAAAAAATTGAAAGGGTGAGATCAAATTCTCAGAAAGGCTTAAAAAATATAGGGGAAGATATCATAAACATAATCATTAGGCATGGTGATCTACTAAAAACAAATGAATTTTAAAAAATAATCTTGAACACATTATGGAAGGAAAATGAGCTGAGTAAATAAATCCATAATAAAACATATTCAAGGGTATTATACTAGTTGAATAACCACATGAACTTTTAATTACTAGATTCATAATGAGGGAAGTGCATCTGCTAGAAATTCTGCAAAATTTTGTCACCGCCTCATCCAAGCTGTCTAAAAATTATTAAGTCCTCGACCGAAAGCATATATCATATTGGGAAAGGCCTCAGACATTTAAAATTATATTTGTCTCTTGAGACCTATCAATGCGTCGAGGGGATATAATGGGCCTCAATCATCCCATACAATGTCAAATTCATTCTTCATGTGAAAGGGGTGAACATAAACAACATATACATTCATATTGAAACAAACATATGAAATAAAAATAATGTTCCCCAATCATTGCACAGAAACACTAACCAAACAGAATAATATGGTGAATGGTATCAAAATAGCACATCCATATTCCAAATAAATGAAAAAACAAAAATAATATTGTGGATGATATCATAATAGATAAGCCTCAATGATGTACAAGATTCAATAATGGATGTCGATGTGGAAGATATATTATTAAACAAGACCATTAAAAAATTATTGAGGGAATAATCATGAAACATTCAAAAGTGCCACATAACACCTTGATAAATTCATATAATTATTCCTTATAATGTCATTAGATACAAAGACTCTTAATATGATATAACAAAATGAAGTACATACAACACAAGAAGAAAATAAGTAGATAACAAGGAATATATCTCAAAAATGTTATTGTGAGATGAGGAAAACAATTTCCTTAAAAGAATAGTTCTTTTGGATGAACATTTATATTTTCCATGATATCAGATTTTAAACATGAATATCCAATTAAATAAAATACTAGGACATTGAAATAATATTTTATATGTAATGTATGTCTTACATAAGATAAATAATGTATAATGTGTTTTTTAGATTCTATGGAAATAAAATATTTTAGAGTATTATAAGGAATGTATTAAAGATACCTTTAAAGAAGAAAGGAAAAATTGTTCTATTAAACCCATAAACGATCCAAGATCATTTTTCATGATAAAATTAATGTTTTTTAGAAAACAAATGGTGTCTTAAAAATTATTCTAGTGTATACATAAAAATTGGTAAGAATTCCAAAAAAAACCATTGAATCGAGTTTCTATTCTAGAAATAATTTTAAAATATCCTTTTCAAACATGTATGTCCCCATAATATAAGAAATTTTTTTTGTTTTTAAACATATATATATATATCTATTTTTTTTGAGCTGTATATAATAATACATTAGAATTTTATTAACGTAATAAGACAATAGAATTAGCCTAAATGAAATTAATGGTTCGGGTAAAAAACCCCTTGCAACATTGTAATCAATTGAATCATATTCCCCAATTATAATGATCAACAAATGATAAAATTAATTTTATAAAAATAAATATATTCTTGATATTATACATCAATTTCATTATAAATACAATATACAAAATATTTTTTAGTTAATATAGAAAATCTCACAATAATAGAAGTGAGATGAAGAAACCCTTACCTTAAGTCCAATAGTGTCCAACTCTTGAAATTAATGTCCGATAATTTGAAATTAGAATTATTACTAACTTATTTAATTACATATTATACATGTATTTAGTCTATCATAATTCTTTTTAGTACATTTATTCATTTATTGATAAGTTATTATATTGAATTACGTCATTCAAGAGTGATCGTTAGCTTTATTTTCATAATCGTTCTGATCGTTCTTCTATAATGGAGATCAAGTTGAATGGATGTAAATATTCATAATAGAAATTAAATATTATTTAGGACATATAAAAATGGTAGTGGTCATATCTATAATTTTTTTACATGGAAGTAGTAAAAATAATTAGATGAAATATTAATGAATTTCACTTAAATTATTTTAGTAGTATTTAGATTATCAGGAACATGTTTGGTCATATGATTTAATAATATTTATGTATAATGGTTAGGGAATATTAATTAGATTATAATACATACATTATATCTTGTTTAAACCGTAAAAATGGTTTTATGACCAGTAAGGAAGTATAAATAAATGAACGAAACTTTTCATCCATGAATGTTTCAAATTGGATCCTCATGTTTGTTTATTTTGTTTATAAAATAAAAGAGAGAGAGAGTAAAGATATTTATGATGTTTCTTCCATTCACATGATATAATTATAGTGTATAGATGATATTGTTTCTATCATGAATATTTATGTAATAACATAACATTTCTTCATAGGAAATTCTCTTCTTATAAATATGTCATAATCCCATGAAATCAAAACATAATGAAATAAAATGTGATATATGTCCCTTAATCAAACGATTGAAAATTATGTGATGTGATTTTCAAAAATATAATATACACGTTTGCAATTTTTTTTATATTTGGAGTCCAAAAAGAAAAAAAAATTGGAGAATAATAAATCCTAGTGCCGAAAAAGTTCCTAATAATCAAAATATCGGTAAAATAATCAATGTGAATCCCATTAATATGATTCGTCCTCATTAAATGTAACCAAATGATAGAAATTATCATTAAAAATTCTGGATATTCATAAATAATATTTAATTTTAATTTTGGAGATTTTCAACCATTCCACGTGAACTCAATTACATAAAAACAAGTTAATAGAATATGAAAATAATGAAAATAATAACTCTAGAATGACAAAAATCAATATAATAACATATCAATAAGGGGATAAAATAAATAAAAATAATTATGATAAACATTATACATGTATAGTAGGTTCTTAAATATGTTATTAATAATAAATATTTAATATTTCAGGGGCATATGATCAATAGCGGTACACATTCGGATTTAAGGAAAGGGTTTTCTCGCCTGAACCCCCATTTATATTTGGGTTACTTTTATTGTCTAATTACCTCAAAACATTCATGTATATTATTATGTATTCCTTATAAAATCTGTTTCCTTGTTCTATTTAGGTTTACCTATATGAACCCTTCCTTATATTGTGGGCAGTTACACATTTTAAAAAGAACATTCAAATATATTTCTGAAATAAAAGCCCATTTCAATACAATTTCTCAAATTTATACATATTTTTAAATTCACACTATAATATGTTTTTTGAATCCATAAACATTATATAATAACTCATATTATTATGAAATCATATTTTACTTCACCTCTAGTTTTAAAAAAATGTTTTCCCAAAAGAACTCTTGTTTTTAATGTAAAAGGGTTATTTATCTCAAGAATTGATGAAGGATTTTATAAGAGTAAATTCATTTATTTCAAAAATCTTGTTCATTATTATGAATTAGGGAATAATATTTCATATTATCATTTATAATAATTAATTTAATGGTTAATGATTATTTTTCCTCTGGATGTGCTATATTAAAACCATTCACTAATTTAGATTGAATGGTTAGTGTTTATGCTTGATGTTCTGGGAAAGTTATTTAAATTTCATATATTAGTTTCAAGATTATTGTATATGATGTTAATATCTCCCCCATTAATATTAAAAATTCTTTAGACATATAAATTGTCTAGTGTGGCCCACTAAAACACCTTAGTGAATTGGTAGGTATCATTAGACAAACTACGGTCATGGAACAATGCCTTGACAAATTTATTATTTATGGTCCTGGTGTGAGGCCTTGACGATATGGTTTTGTTGCCCCAAATTATACATTCCCTCATTTTGGAAATATTATTTTTGGTTCATGTGGTTATTCGACTAGTATAATACCCCGGATGATGTTTTAGTATGGAATTACTCACTCTTCTCTAATTTATACCATAATACGTTCATGATTTTTTTAAAGGCATATATTTTTAGTTATTCAACTTGCCTAATGTTTTCTACTGTATTGCTTACCCTTACTAAGTGATTCTGCTCACCCATTTATTATGAATAATTTTCTCAAGACATAAAAAAATTTATTATGAATTACATGATGAAATATCCTTGGAGTTTTGGTTGTTGGATAAGGTGTTTCTATAATGTATTTTGTGTAAATTGCTAATTTTAAACTTATGTATGTATCGTGTTTCCAAAAATAATAGATCACTAAGTCCATTGAAAAGAATATTCCTTGTTTATATGCAAATGTAATCAAATAAAGCACCAACTCTGGGAAACTAGTTAAGGTCATTACAATTTGGATAAGGGAGGTCAGAAGATGATAACAAAAAAAGATAAATTGAAATGAAACTAAATGAAAAAAATGATGCTTTACCTCTTGAAATAACCTCGATGAGATCCTCTTTAAGGAAAGGGGTTTTGGACTTTTGGAAAGGCCAAGAGATTCGTATAAATGGGTAGTGACTAGGGAAGGGGATTTGGCCTGAACATTGAGGATATTCAAGGGAAAGAGGAATGAAGATAATAGGAAGTGTGGGGGTTTTATAGTATAATAGAGGATTAAAATTGTGAATATTATGTTCATTATTTTATTAATTCCCTAAAGACAACCAATAGTGTTTTTTCATGTGACCCATAATAGTAATAAGTGAATTTGAGTTTGAACCAATTGTCCTTGCATCACTCAATATGTCATAAAGAGTTTATTTAATTCATAATTTGTATATACGGTATTTTACAATATTTCTCTATTCATAAAAAAATTTAGGATATCAGAAAAATCCAAAAAATTAACAAATACCAGTTTTTTAAGTTTTGAATTCTATAATGAACCCCATTTTTTAGAAATAATTGTTTATATATTATTATTTTAAATTTTCAATAAAATCACAATTTATTCAAAAAAACATCATTAAAAATATAAATCTTTTTATAAGACCATGAAAACATAATAAATATCACATAAAATTATATTATTACCATTATAAAAAAATAAAAACATATGATTACATTTTATGAAAATACATTTCTATTTTAAATTATTAAATTAATCATAAAAATGTAATAAAATTTTTATGACATACAAAAATTCCAATACTTATGATATAGTATTTTTTTCACTTTTAAGATATCGAAATTGGTGTTATACATTCATTGGTAGAGTTGTAAATTTTTTGGCAAAATTAAAATTAATTAATATTCATTACTATTTATAAGGGTATGTTATTATTCATAAGGGTATGTTATTATTCACTAAAAATTTAGTTTAACATTTTAGACATCAAAAAACATTCTGAACACAATCATGTATGTTAGTTTTTCAAAATTCAAGACACTAAGGTGGACCAATAATGTTTGGGTGGATAAGTAAAAACAAAGTGGTGTTTTTAGAGTCTCAATGTTCCAAAAATTCCATAATAAATCTATTTGTATATTGTTTGGGAGTCACATTATCCCCACCTTTCAAAAATTTCATCTAAAAAAATTGAAATTGAACATCGGAAGATAATGGATGATACATAAAAATTCCTTCATAGGAAACCCACATCAAGAATATGGTTAACATATCCGATTAATAAGATGAAAAAGAAAATCATCTGTTACTAAAAATTATCATTCTAATTAGACAACATGGTAATTGAATATTAATCAAACCATTATGTAATGAAATTAAATTCTAAAACCACATACAATGGTCAACTAAAACGATTTCATAAATGGTTAAAAATATACAAAAGATAATGATTCAACGCATTATAATTAATGTGTCTAAATTTCAACGATGAAATTGTCATTAATCCTTAATCAATAAGAAGTGGAGATAAAACTTTCATTCTAAACATGTGAATAACTTCTTCATATATCCTACTCAAATATGTAAATAACATGTATTACTATAAAGACTATATTGAAAATATACATGCCTCTGTATTCTTTATATATTATACATGTTATTTGATATGTTAAATAAATCAAAAATTGTTGTAAACTTCATCGATGATAGCATAGACCACTACTCACAAAGTCAACAATAAGCTCCAAGGTAGTCAGTACTTATCCAAATAAATCATTTCTTCTTCATTATCTCAACATCTGATATATATTATGTGTTTCCTTCCACTCAATCATGTTTTTTTCTAAAAATATTAACATTCCACAAAATCACTTTTCTTTTGTACCATTCATCATACGACCCCAAATCCTTAATGAAAACCTACTGTAGTACAATGCTTTATATCTCATAATTCTTATAACTAGTATATTAGTAACAAAATATTCAAATGACATGATCCTTGACAAGGAATATTAATCATTCTACACCATCAGTGGTAGTATCATAAAATGATTGTTATCCAAAATCAACATTTTGTGTATATTCTTTTGAATGTTTGGAAATTTATTCACATAGTGTAACATCCCCTTGTAATTAAAGTATTTAATATTGGAAAAATTATTTCCATGACTTTCAATTATGAACATGGTGGCCTTTTCCTCCACAGATGAAGAAAACTCATTTTCCTCTCAAGCATATACCAACATGTTACCTTCCACAATTATTATATATGGGAAAATACATCATTCCCTTATTCCCTTTATCCTTTTTTCATGTCATCTTGATCCTCTTTTTATTCTCATCAAATCCAAAAGATTCTGATATTTCTTTACATACAGTGTACACACATGATAATATTTCCTCATATTGTATGGATACATGGGAAACCATCTTCTTTTGAAAAGATGTGTTATGACTATTAGAGATATGATCCTTCTTACTCATTGCATCAGGTGCATTAATTATGTTCTTATTCCTTCTATTATAACCCATTTATAAATAACTCCATATTATATATTAGTTTATAAAAATTATAACACTCAATGAATTTAAACATGGTATAGCGCATAGTATAAATTTATGCATCATAAATACTAAAACAGTATAAATTGGTTACTTTGGGGGAAAAATACTATATAATGGTGGGTAAATAAACTGTGAATTATTCTAAGAATATCCCCCCAGAGTGTCAATAACATGATTTCAGAAAGACACATTATCATGTACGAGTATACCTCGTGTTAGGCTTCAAAATCCTTGTCGGAAGATTCACATCTACATAAATATGTGCTAGAGCCATATCTAGCTGTTTGTATCAAGATAAGGATGTATTTGCTTGAAATTTCCACATATTCTGTCCATAACAATAACCTAGGACATTCTTGTATATTTATCCTCAAATATTACCCTATAGATTTTCCCTAATCTATATTATCTAATATAGAATCCATGTTTTCTACTATAATTATTTTAATACAAACTATATCGGCGTGACATTAATAGCTCAAAGCTGGTGCATTATTTTACCCTTTCATGATTACAAGGAGTAAAATTCTAAAATGCCAATAATTTTAGTATTATTAAAGAAACTATATAAATACAAGGATCCCATTTATAATTTTTAAAGGAAACTAAATATAATACATAACAAATGCTAATATACTCCATCCCTGAAAACTCAATAAATGATCTCTTTTTCTTATCATGGGGTATGAAAAACAAATGAAAGAGTTATCTCAAATTTATATTGTTGATTATGAAATATATACGAAGATATCATAAACATAAAAATTAGGCGTGGTGAATTAATAAAAACAAATTAATTTTAAAAAAATTAACTTCAACGCGTTTTGGAATGAAGATGACCGGATTAAATAATTCCACAATAAAACAAAATCAAGTGTATTCTACTAGTTGAATAACCACATGAAAATTAATTTAATAGCTTCATAATGAGTGAAGCTCATATGCAATACATTCTTAAACCATTAATCAAGGCCTCGTCCATGATGTCTAAAAATGATTAAGGCCTCGACCAAACCCATATATCAAATTGTGAATGTCCTTGTCCAATTCCACGTCTCTTTGTCTCATGAGACATATCGATGAAACGAGGGGCTTTAGCAAGCCCCAACCATCACATAATAAGTCCAATGATTTCCATATATGAAAGGGGTGAACATAAACAACATAAACATTAATATTTAAACTAATATATGAAATGTAAATAACATTCCCCAATCATTGATCATAAACCCAAACCATACAGAATAATATGGTGAATGGTATCAAAATAGCACATCCATAGTAAGAATAACTAGAAACCCTTATACCAAATACTATATATGAATTCCTAATAGATAAACCTCAATTATTTACAAGATTAAAAAGAGTATGTAGAGGTAGGGAATGATGTTTTTAAATGAGACCACAAACAACTTCTTGAGGAAATAATCATTAAAAATTCCAAAGTGTCCCATACCACCATGAAAAACTCAAATAGTAATCCTATAGAATTTCAAGAGAATAAGGAGACTATTTATATGAAATAACAAAGGGCATTACATACACTAGAAGAATGAAATATGTGGTGAAGAATTCATATTTCTCAAAAAAGTTAATTATAGATGACAAAAATATTTTACACTTTTTAATAAATATTTCTTTTGGAAAATAATTTATATTTTTCATGAAATCATATTGTAAACATAAATTCCCTATAAAATAAAATACTGGGACACTAAAATTTTATTTTATGCATAAATGATGTCCCATTGAAGTGAAATCACGTAAAAAGAGTTCTTAAGATTCTTTGGAAATAAATCATTTTAGAGCATTTTAAGAATGTAATAAAAAAATTAAAGGGGGAAGGTACATTTTTTCTCTTCAATCTAGAAATCTTCCAAGATAAATTTTCATGAGAAATCAATTATTTTTATAATACTAATAGTGAATTAAAATAGATTCTTTTGTACTCTTGAAAATGTCTAATAATTTGAAAATCTATCTTGAATAGAGTTTTTATTTTAGAAATAATTTTGAATGATCCCTTTTAAACAAATAACTCACCATAAAATAAAGATGTATTGTTTTTGGTAAACATAATAGAACACTAAAACATAATTTACTGGGAGTACATAATAATACATTTTAATTTTATTAAGGTAATTAGTCAATAAAAATAACTCAGATGAAAATGGAGGTTCGGGTGAAAACTCGTACAACATTGCAATCAATTGAATCATATGCCCCTAAATAAATGGTCAAAAAATGATACAAGGAATAACAAGAAAATAAATATATTAATGATTTGATACATAAATGGGATGTATACATACCCCATAAAATATTATTAGTAGTCAATACATAAAATCTCACAAAAAATTGAACTGAGATGAGGAAACCCTTACCTTATGTACAAAAGTGTTCCCCTCTTGAACATAATGTCCTATAATATGATATTAGATTTATTAATAACTTATTTCGTATCCTATTAGAAATGTAATTTTTTTATCATAATTATGTTTTATTATTTATTCCCATATTGGTAAATTATAGTTTTTAATTTAGTCATTCTGGAGTGTATGTTTTCTTTATTTTCATAAATTGTTCGCATGTTCTTATGTAATGGAGTTCATGTGAAATGGATGTAAATATCTCAAATAGAAATTAAATTTTATTTATGAACATAAAGATGTGTTTATGGTCATTTCTATAATTTGGTTACTTGGAAACAAGATCAATCATTAGATGAAATATTAATGTCATTCACTTAGATTATTTAATCGATATTTTGATTATAAGGAACTTGTTTTGTCTTATGAATTAATAATATATACGTATAATTGTTACTGAATATAAATTAATATATAATACAGACATTATAGTCTCTTAAAACCATATAAAATGGTTTCATTACCATTAATGAATGATAAATTAATTAATGAAACACAATTTTCCATGATGGTTACAAATTGGAACATCATAGATGCTGATTACATTTATAAAATAAAAGAGAGAGAGAGTGAGGATATTGATGGTGGTTCATCCATTCCCATGATATTATTAATTTTTTTAGATGGTACGAAATATATCATTCTCATTTATATAGAGGATTTTATGATAGGAAAAAAAAGAAGATAAATTGAAATGAAACTAAATGAAAAATAAGGGTGTATTACCTCTTGAAATAAGCACTTTGAAAACCCCCTTCATGGAAGGGTTTTTCGACTTCCGAAATGACCAATAGCTTCATAAACATGGGTAGTGACTAGGTATTGCTATTTGGGGATAACATTGAGAAGCATCAAGTCATAGAGTAGTGAAGAGAAGATGGAGTGAGGGGGGTTATAGTGGACGAGAGGTATGGATTTTGAATATTATTTTCAATATTTTATTAATTCCCTAAAGACAACCAATATGGTTGGTTCGTCTTACCACTAGTAGTAATACATTGATGTGATTTTTATTCAAGTGGCCTTGCATCACTCATGATGTAATAAAGTGTGTATTTAACAGATAATTTGTTTATACAATATTTTACCTTATTTCAATATTCATATAAAATTATAGAATTTCAATAAAAATCCATAAAATTCAAAATTACTATTTTTTGAAGTGTAGAATTCAAAAATGAAGACCATTTTTCAAAACTAATTTTCTAAATATTACTAGATTAAATTTTTTAAAAATCACAATATATTAGAAAAAAAACATAAAAACTATAACTTGTTTTATAAAAAAATAGAAAACATAATAAATGTACCATGAAGTTTTCTTATAACTTTAATAGAATAAAATAAAAATTTATGATTAAATTTTATGAGAATAAAAACAATTTTAAAATATAAAATTAAACATAAAATTGTAATTAAAATATTTATGATATACAAAAAAACTAATACTTATACTATGATCATTTTTTCACTTTTACGATCTCTAAATTGTATTTACACATTCATTGGAAAAGTTTATATTCTTTGACCAATTTACTATTTATTACTATTAAATATTATTAATTACTATTCATATCAGAATTTTACTATTTATAAGGCTATATTAATATTAACTGATAAATATGTTTGTCTTATTAGACTCTAAATATCTTACTGAACGCAGCCGTGTTTGGTAGTTTTTCAAATTTCAAAACGCCGAGGTGGAAAAATTTTGTTTACATTGAATGTTTAAGAGAATTTGGTGGTTGTAGAGACTCAATGTTCCATGCATTCTGTAATAAATCTATATGTATATTTTTGGGGAGTTAAAGTTTGAGCCACATGGTGGAGTTTGTGATGGGGTTTTGATAATAGATACACCATGGGGTGCGATCTGGAGATATATATTCTTTTCATAAAATATTATGTCAAGGTTGAGGAGTATCTCTTTATATCGGATCTCTACATCCTTAATATTTATGTCTTTAACCGGATTTTGGGAATTTAATGTATAACAGAATACTAATCCCAAATTGATTTTTATCGGAGGAGAGTAACTTTTTCATCTCATAAGGGTAAATATTACTTTTATACAATGCGGACCATGTAGGTCCATGGCATTTACAACTAGGGTATCTCACTACCTTGGTTTCTAGAATGTTAGTCAATGAAATGAATGAGATATATGATGCATTTACACCTATAGTGGACAGGTTTAAGAATGTGATTTCAGATGACCTATATGCGCTTCCATTTGAGAGAGATGTAGAAAATATGATTAAACTCATGTCAGGGGTTGACCGCCTTTATATTCCCCTAGATAGAATAACACAAATAGAAAATAAAGGGATGAAAACTCAACTGAATGAGTTAGAGGTTAATGGATTTATATAACTGATTATGTTACGTTTAGGTTCTCTAGTATTGTTTTTAAATAGTTTTGAAGAGGCTCCACATTTGGCTTAGATTAGCGGAAACCGAATCTGATGAAAACATATAACTGATGGTATATTCCAGTTATTGATGGTCTATTTTACTAGATGTTAGATGATTATCATCTCATCCAGATTTATATTGACATCAGGTTGTCTCTATTTGATATTTTTACATTTTGATATACTGAGAACTATTTTCAAAAGCAGTTACGGCCTTTATGAGTTCATAATAATGTTAATGGAATGATGACCACACACATAGTGTTTATGAAATTGTTGAACAAAATCATCCATGTCTTACTAGATCATTCTTTTTTTCATTTGTGGATGAATTATTGTGGTACTCCAACACTCAAGATGATCATTCCCAACATATTCACATTGGCATGATTACATTAAGAGAGCATAAAATATATACCAAGTAATATATGTCATGTTTTGTGACTGATTATATACACTTCATGCGTCACATCATCAGAGTGGTAGGCCTTTCATTGGACCCATAGAAAGATCACGTTTTGGTTTCCTGGTAGAATCCCATGAATGTTTAGGATACCCATATATTTCTACGGCTAGTGGGTTTTTATGAAATATTCATATAGGAATTTTCTCAATTTGAAGAACATATTTCTTGCTTAACCAATCATGGGATAATGTTTGGATTGATGGAATATTTTGATAATGACATCACATGGTTGTATAAGTGTCTGAATACACAATTGGCCTTGATCTTACATTACATAGGTGAGGAGTATGTGATGTCTTTCTATACTTATGGTATCATTCATGGAGAGTCTTCTATTCATCTAGATCAATATGTGGTATATGAGTCTTTGTATTTTAGGCCACATGAAAATAATTACCCCAAGGATAACCCTAAGTTAGTCTTAGTTGATTACGCCTTGAAGTGTTTGTTTCATTATTTGTTGGATTAGAAGTTGGGTGTTTATAAAGTCCCAAAAAACATAAAGTATGTATTTTACCAAAAATATTTTATTCATTAATAGAATATATTGGTTGAGTATATATTTTAATTTGATTTGGAGATACCATACACTCATAAGAGAAGAAACAATGGGGTTATCACTTTAAGAAGGAAAACTCAAACTCAAGCAGCATTGGAGTTTACTACCAAGAGGAAGATGATTAAATATATATATAAGATGCATGGTGTGGTTTCGGGTAGACAATATTTGATGAATCTAATATCCGTTTCAGTGGAATCTTTACATTTTGAGTCTGATTAGTGAAAAGTAGTAATACGGTATAGAATGATTAAGATTGAGCATATTCCTTGAAGAAGTAAAGTCACATTCAAATTAGACCAAAGATGAGGATGTACTCATCTCTGATTATAATTAGTTTGTTGGGTCTGCGGTCAAGTTGGATAATATGATGTGTAAATTTCATGCATCAATGTGGGTGGTTCATCCAGGTGTAACCCATTGTTATTGTCATCTACAATGATAGTTTTTGCAGTCAATCATTTAAAAGGATATATCATAGTTTATTACATGATGCAACACCTATCAATAGGTGAACACAAAACATCTATGTCTTAGTGGTTTTCAACAATCACATCCCATTATAGAACAGATTTTAAAGGGAATTAATATAGAATTTATGGTGCTTCCACTAATGATGCCTCATAAGACTGATGTTGTTTGAGGGGTTGTGAACTAACTAATGAATATAAATCATTTCATTTTTATACAAGAGACTTTATCAGAGGAGAAATTGGGGTAATTATATGTTCATGATTTAATCCATCTTCATGGACATCCATGGGAATTTTATAGACATGACTCAATATTTACATCACACTTTTAGAGGTAATTGATGAAGGCTCCTGGTATAGAAGTTTTATTTTGTATGTATTTCCACCCAAAAAAGGATGGGCGGTATTAAAAATCCATACAGGTGCATGATAAAATATTGAGAGAATATATCATAGACATTGGTGGGTCTTGGGAGAAACAGTAGGATTTTTTTGGAGTTCTGATATAAAAATACATATCATGAAACTATATATATAGATCCACATGAGGTGATTTATGGTATGTCATGCATATAAACTCAATGTTGGATTGAGGCAGGTGAGTCATAGCTTTTAAGATTGAGTCTTGTATAGGATATGTAACATAAGGTTTAGTTGATTCATAAGCACATGGTAAATCATATAGTATATTGAATTCATATTCAATTAGGAATTGATAACCCCTAGTGTTTGTATAGGGTAGTTGTGTATTCATTCAGGTGTTTCCTAGATTGCGTCACCAGAGGAATAATAGATATGGAAAGTTGAAGCACAAGATTGATGGACCTATTAATGTGGTGGATAAAATCAAGTTGGTGACATACCAATGGGAACATTTATAGTTGTAATGTTCTATTAACAATGTTTTTATCAGGTCAGAACTTTGACAGTGTAACCCGGAACCTTCACATGTGATCAACATGGATAATATTGAGCTTGAGACATATGCGTCCTTTAGGAGCATCTGATACAGGTGTTAAATCATAATGAAAATGTGTTAAGGTAAATATTGTGGAAATATTTTATATACTATGGGAACATGGTCTTGTTCAGGAGGAATCATGGTAAAGAAAAGTATAAATGTGAGCTTAGTAGACCAATCATTTTGAAATAAAATCTTAGAGATGTTTGGGAGTACGAATTGGGGATGACCTATTATGTGGTGGGGAGATTGTACAATCCAAAATATCTATAGAGATTTCCCAATGTCTTTTAGTTTTATATTTCCATGTTTTATATACTGCTTGTTTGGGAATTACATTAGTGGTTTTTTGGGGGGAAATTATAAAATTTTGGAAAATAGAGATGTTGTGCTTGGTTGGGGAACAATTTTCCAAAACCATGTGCCCATTCCAATAAAATGGATACACCTAATCAGATTAGATTCACATATATAGAACGTGGGTTTATAAACTGTAAACCATCTTATGAATAATCATAACCCCCCCCAATAACATTGTTTTGGTAAATTTTTTGAAAATCATATTCCCCTTCCATGGAAACCATGTGGGAAATTTTATTCAACGTAAAAATTATTTTTTTAATCCATAAACCCCCTATATAACTTTAATTTTACCCAAATCATACATATTATATTCCTCAAATTTATTATTTATTATAAAATAATTACTAGGTTGTACAACTACCATTCTTGACATTCCAAAGGCAAGATAAAATATTTTCACCACTCTTCATAAGAGAGTCATATATCATTGGTTTCCAGTATTTCTCTCATTATTCACCCATCCTTCGAGAGTATTTTTTCCTACAATATTTTGTATCTAGATCTACATTCATATGGAAAATTATTTTTTTCATCTTGGATCATAGATTTAGATCTATATCTTTTCTTCATCATCTTCTTGACTATTCCCCTATAATTAGCAATTACTGTTGGTGAGAATTTTCCAGGATTATGTGTCAGGTGATCAAAATTAAATCTAATAATTATGATGTAATTACATGTATGTAATTTTTGATATTCATTTTTCCATTATTGGGGAATTTTGTTGATAATTTTTTATTTTAAATTAATTTTGATGTTTTATTTTTTATGGTTTAAATAGGAAAAATTGATTTTCTAATTAAATTTATTATTTGAGAAACTAATTGATATAATATTGGTATTTTTTATGTGAATTAATTTATTGGTGAATTGATTAATGTGATTTGTGGTGGTAATGTTAATTTATTAATATAATTTTTATTTTATTAATTAATGGTTATGAATGTAGAAAATAAATGTGATATGAATTAATTGAAAATGGAATTGTGGAATTGGATTGATTAATTAATTATTTAATCAATGGTATACTGGAATTATATTATTATATGATTTCAAATGTTTTAATGTAATTTATCATATTATTCTACGTTAATTAAAGACTTTAATATTTTTTCTTGATAAAATTAATTGATACACTTTAAGGACAATGTGTGAAAACATGGTTAATTATGCATATCCATGGTATTTATAAAATTGTAATAAATGTAATATTGTTGTAAATATGATATAGTTATATATGTGATAACTTTATGAATGTGATATATGTGTGTGTGACATCGTTTACTAGAAAAAATAAAATATCGTTAAATCTTGTTTTGAACATGGTATACAGAATCAAAATCACATAGTGATTAATGAGTGTGGGATACATAAAACTACATCAAAAACAAACATGTGTGACTGATTAGATATATAAGTGTCATAAACAGATAACTACTTCAAAATATAACTTGTTTATTGTTTGATAAATGAGATGTGGGTCAAATATGGCTACTTTAAATACCCAAAAGGTCCTAGGAATGACAATGAATGCCCAAAATGTTTTCATTATACTATGGTCCAATTAGAAATAATGATAATTTAATTTAAATAAACAATATAATATGGGGTGTTATTTATTTCAGAATTGAATATTTTAAATTTTTTAGACTCCATAATAAACAGAATTAGGTATTGATGTTCGGGTGTCCCTGGTAATCCAGTGGTTTGTATAGATATTTAAAAAAATGTGATAAATGTGATAAATGTTTACTTATGAATTGTACATTATTTCTAATATAATGGAATACATTTTTATTAACTATATATTTTTTAATAAACTTTTTTGGGTGGCCTATTTAGTAGTCCTCACACCCAACTTTAACTAACTGATCGGTACATGAATCGACATCACATTTGCAACAGATGATAAGGGAAAATGCCCCTTGTTATATGTTTGACTAGGGAGAGAGAATGTGTGATGGATTTAGACATTGTATCTAGAAACTCATGTTATTTTCTAGTGTATTTATTAATTTTTATCATTTTTATATTTTCCAATGAAATGATTTTTTCGAACAATTTCCAATATTAGTATTGGATAATGTATTTTGGGTTTTTTCATCATGTCACACTAGTTTAGTTTAGTTATTGGTTATATAATTTTTATATTCATTATTTATTTCAAATAGTTTGATAGTTGGATAAAAATGGTATAGTTCCACCATGGTTGAAAAAATAATCTTGCTACTTGTCAGTTGCCTCAGGCATACATAGATGTGCACATGAGGTGATGTAACTGACTGGATCGGGAATATAATGTCTAGAACCCAGGTATAAGCCTTAACAACCATTAAATAATTAACCATTTTCATAAAATACAACATAATACATCCATGACATCATCATATAATAACCCATGAAATTAAAATAGGTTAACATTTCATTATATCATAGTTGAAACCATGAAAATGGGTCTAAAACTTATCATTATAGTAAATAAAAACCATCAAGACAACTAATAGTGATATTATATGTGGATAACATCCATAGTAATACATATGTGTCATCAATTATTGTCAATGATGAATATGAATACTAATTAATTAATATTAAAAACATTCATTGGGAAAATATTCTTTTAATTTGATAATCATTTATTAATAAATAAAATTTCAATAAAATGTAAAACTTTTTTGTTTAAAATAAATTTTTATTATTTTAATTTAATATTTATTTTATTGAAATTTAAATTTTGTTTTATATTCTATTCATTTTATATAAGTTAAAATTAAACATTCCTTTCATAGTTACACCCAAAAACTACATTATTCAAAAATAATAAGAAGCATCCATGTAAAATATTTTTTAAAAATTCAACCATTTTAAATAAATGTTATTTAGGGAATCATACTATAATATTAAAATCGTTATTTAATTTCGTTACAAAATATGAATCTTGAAGAAAAACAATAATATGCCAACGATAGAAAAAAGGTTGATTTTTATAAAAAAGTATTTTTGATATTAAAAAAATTAAGTGATAAAAATGAAACGAAAAAATATGTTCTCCAAAAATAACCTTATAAGAATAAAAATAAAGGAATTCATAGGATATCTATCTTATAATATACCAAAAATAACTTCATGTATAAACATTCATGATTAAAATATGAGTAAAACATATCTCATATTCCTCTTGCCTCACCTATTAGTATTTTCATTCGAACCACCAATATAATAAATATATATATTATACAAGTATTATAGAACTATTTTAATGCATATCATTCCATTTATATTAATTTATGATAAATTATCACATTTTTATCAATATTTGTTTTTTAAATCACTATTGTTGTTAATAACTATTTTGTTTTCTATGCATTTTTTCGTTCTTCCATCTAAATCCATTATCATTGATCATGTTTGAAGAATTTATAAATTATAAATAATGAAAAAATAATAATATAAATTAATTATATAAATATTTATAATCATTTTGATAAATTCAATATATAGAAAAAATGAATGACACTGTTCATGGAGATGGTAGTTCTAATATACGCAAAAACGCTGATTTTCTTTTTTAATGGATGGAAAGAATGAAAGGTGTATAATAATTAATTTGTAAAATATAGTTATTTTGACATATATAAATATATATATCGCTCATTTAATCATTATGTCTCTCATTATTACCATCTATGATTGACCTAAATGAAAAACAAATCACATAACATTATAGAGGTGGAAATCAATACATATGCACGGCCGAAAATGTTGTTTTCAATGGGATAGGATGGAAAAAAGGTATATGTGGTGTTATTATTATAGAAGTATAATTATTTTATAAATATCATAATTATATTTTAAACCCATCAAAATTTCCATCCATGAAATATGGTGAAGAAAAATGAATTGTATCACAATTATGTACATATAGGATATTGATGTTTTTATTATTTAATAAATAACATAAATTTATTTGATGGAATGAATAATGGAAAAAAAGTGAAAAGTTAATTAGATAACCTCTTATTTGAATGAACTCATTTGAATATGCTCTTAAAGAACATATGATTTGAATTTTGCGAATATCATCAAATATATAATGTGGATATATGATTCTAGAATTGATTTTTAAATGTTATGGTCAAACTATAAGGATCAATGTGGTTTAAAAGAGTGAGGGAAGTGTTTTCCATTTACAATTGAGGTGAGGGGAACTTTTAGATTTTTACAAAAGATTAATTTATAATAAAGTCATTA
The DNA here is from genome assembly GCA_963277665.1 of Viscum album. Taxonomy (NCBI): domain Eukaryota; kingdom Viridiplantae; phylum Streptophyta; class Magnoliopsida; order Santalales; family Viscaceae; genus Viscum; species Viscum album. The sequence goes on along the minus strand of OY728145.1, from coordinate 1,919,836,566 downwards.
TCATGAAATATTTAATCAAAAAAGTCATTTATTATAATATTATATTGTATAGCATGTTATTCCCAAAATTGAAAAAAATTACTTGTTTTGGTGTAATTTTAAATTTTATATTATTTTATCTACAGCTTTGTTAACCAATTTTAATCTTACCCATGGTTACTATATCAAGATAAATTATGAATTAGAATATAACCCTTTAAATATATAAATTTTTTAATTTTAATCAAAAAAATATTTTTGACACTTTATGTCATGCCCCCCTCCCCACAAAGTGTACCCCTCATAGGATGGCATTATGAGAAGGGAGATAATGACCCCTCGATTCTTGCCTCCAGTAGGACTCGGGTTGGAGACTATCACCGAGGGTATAGAAAACACACATATAGGAGGCATTACTCTATAAGAGAACACATGCGGAAGAGATAGATATGATAGACACCAACCAACTCAAAATCAGATATAAATATAAACTAAAACCCAAGTGAACAAATGTAATTTTATGCAAAACTACTACAACTGAAAGTGGAAAAAACTGCAAGTAACCAAAAGGAAGTAAAACAGCAGCAACCACAAGCCAAAAGAGTTCATGCAACCCCATGCTATTAAAAACCAGCTTGATCTCCAACCTGTTCCAAGTGACCTGAAAAAAAGTTTATATATACATAGTGTGAGTATAATAGTAAACTCATTAGGATCCACCCCAAAGCCTATTGTGAAAATTTTAAAAAAATCATCCTAAAGAAATATGAACAACCAGTAAAACAAACTCATCACCTAAATAGGTATACTATGTTCCCAACCTCACCATGTCTACTCTCACCAAGTAACGCATAAAAGAGTATATAATATACTAAATAATATAAAGGGTACCCCGATACTTCTTCCCCACTGGTTTGTCGTTGTTCCCCAACATTGCACATCCTAAACACCTGTCTCCAAAAAGGCATTCCCACAGACTCCTAGGTGAAGCACCACAATGTGCACCTCATGCTACCAAACCCCAATATCCAAATAAGCAATGTAACCTTGTAGTTTCTAGGAGCCACCATAGCCCGCATAACGAGTATCATATGTCAGGTACTATAAGTCAAGCCATTACAACACATACACTGAGTAAGGATACCCAAGCCATCACAACCAAAAGACGTTGCACCTATAGTAGTCCATGGGAACTATATCTAGAATATATGTTTGTGAATAACCACAAGCCATTACAGGCCTCTACACACATATTTAGGTAAAATTAACCATTGTGCTTACCAAAACATGTAACTTCCAAGACAACAGAGCGGGGCCAATGTGGGTAGTCTGCCATTCATCCTCCTACTAGAATATTGGGAAAAACACCCCCATGGATCAGAATCCCCAAGATGTCAGTTTCCCTTTCTGATAGTGTGAAGTATCATATAGAAACACAAAAAGTACATGATATAGTATATCTCACAACCACAATATGGGAATAACCTAGTCATATACTCAACTGCAGGTAATGTCTCTAACACGCTAGGCTACTACATCTAAGACTAGGAATCCTCAAATCACACAACCATTTAAAGAACTTTAATACCTTATTTCATTCCTTTTATGAGTTTTACATTACATTATTTAATTATTTAAACATTAGATAACCAATAAAAATTCCGCATTAAACATCATTAGCATCACTCTCAATGTACATGATTCCTTCAAAATTACAACCTCATCATTATGTTCCAACAAATTCTAACCCCATGGGAAAACTTAATTTATTCAATTATTCATTATAGAATTACTTTCCCATATTCCCAAGAATTCTAGAAAAATAATCTATCCTATTAAACACAAGGTATCTCAACATGTTGAGGAGAAGTACTACCCGTCTAGTCATTACCACCAATAGAAAGAGTGTAGACCCATTCTCCCTTGAAAATCTAAAAATGGAAAGAACATGGCATAACCTATGCATCTTCGCCTCTTTCAGATGAAGGGTAAGAAAAACCCGCTACCTTGATCAGTGGAGAAATGTAAATCTGAAAATCAACAAAGGAATCAAAAAGCATCCAAACATTAATGTCCAAATGATTCCATAATCCCTAGTGTCCTCCTCAAAACTCACATGAATACATCAATGCATCTCGCCAGTCTAGGCATCAACTAGATCCGCAACCAATAGGGCTCCATACCCCCACATATCAAAACAGCCATATAGGTTCACATTACAACACAAGAAGCAGGAAAACAAACATCATATTAATTGGATCTTTACCCTTAATCAATCAAAAGGGTAACTCTAAACCCTATAAGGAATTAACCATTATAAAACCAGCAGTTCGTAAATCCATTTTCGATTAACTGATTTATTATTCCTAGGTTCCATCTTTGGGAAACCTAAATAGTATTCTATCACTAATAATTAAACAAGATTTCTGAAACATTTTTATTTACATCATAATTACAATAAGAAGAACCATATTCATTTACATGCCTCTTTATTTTTATCCAAACAATTATAAGTTAATTTTGGTTTACGTTATTTACCAATTTCCATCAAGAACAAGTAGAAAAATGGAAAAAGCATCGATATCACACTATATAACAAAATAATAGGCAATAACATTCGATCGATATCAATTTATGTTTTTGGTTCAAATATTTATTATGTCAATTTAATTGTGAAACAGTTGGATAAGACATGATAACTATTCAGTTGCACATATAAGAAATGAGAAACAGTGAATCCACTACCTCATATAGTTCGTGACATTCTTTATACAAGAATAGTCCACACAATTGGTCACAAGTGCCTCATCTCATGATAACTGTAACCACCCGAGGATGCGACGATTCGACCGCACCAACCGGACCCCATGAAAAATCCTTTAGAATCAGGGAGGTTACCTGATAGAATATGGAACTGAGAAATAAAAGAAGATTATACCCAAAAGGAATACTATAAAAATACCTTATATTGATGATTTATGGACACATCTTGGTAGCACAGAAACAGGGGGTGCACTTGCAGTAAGAAGGTCATCAAGGAAACCAATTCACAGGGAAACGTTTGTTCTTATGATTCCTAAGGGAATGAAGGAAATGTTTGAGTGTCCAGCACTAGAGAATAATTAGGAAGTACAAGGGAGGTAGATATCATGCCTATTTTCAATATTTTATGGAGCAATGGTTTAAGATTCACATGATTTCCCATTAAAAGTGTATAGAATTAAACCATAGGGTTTAAATAAGTAAAAACATCTAGAGCCTTAGTAATAATTAGTATTGAAGATATGAAATTTCAATCAGCCTTAAAGTCCTTAAAGGCATTAAATTCATTTTATGTCAAAGGAAACAATAAAGGGGTGAAACTGTAGAAAGATGGAAACACAATTCATGAACTCCAAATTTGGAAAAGGAAAAAGGACCCTGTTGGAACATCACGGTTCTGAAAAAACTATTCATGAAGCTCACTGTTGGAACCTCACCATTGGAACCTCAAAGATATAGAATCACAATTCATGAACCTCACTATTGAAACCTCACCATTCTAGAAACACTGTTCTTAAACCTGACCGTTGGAACCTCACTGTTCCAGAAACACTATTCATGAACCTTACCTTTTGAACCTCACCATTTTGGAAACACTATTCATGAACCTCACTGTTGGAACCACACCATTCTGGAAACACTGTTCATGAACCTCACTATTCTGGAAGTACTGTTCTTGAACCTCACCCTTTAGAAAACACTATTTCGACATCTCACATTTGAAACCGCACTATTCTTGAAACACTGTTCATGATCCTCACCATTGGAACCTAACTATTCTGGAAACACTATTCATGATCCTCACCATTGGAACCTCACCGTTCTTGAAACACAGTTCACAGAACTCAGAATTTGGCAATGGAAAAAGAAGGTTACCTTTAGAGGTTTCCAATAGAACTGTTCACTAGTATAACTATTCATAGAATTCGAAATTTGGAAATGGAAAGAGAGGTTACCATTGGACCTCACTATTGGAACTGTTCATAGAAAGTTATCGATGCACTATTAAAAACATTATAATGTTGGAACTATTCACTGATGGAACTGTTCACCAAAAGGAAAATTGGGAAAGTGTTGGGGATAAGTCATTATGACCTCACAAAAGTCCACAAACACAAGATTTTCACAAAAGAATAGACTGGAATGGTTTGGTCCATTACATTAGATACCCCTCCAAACATTCTCATCCTCGAGAATTTATAACCCACCTAAAGGGAAAATGAAATGGGGTTTGAACAACCACCCATCGAGATTCCTCTCAAAAGAGAGCAGGCCACAAGAGGCAACAAAAGAAAACCATATTATAAAAATGAAACGTATAACGACAAAGGGGAAATCATTACATGGAAAGAGTTAAACATCAAATAACTCTGGGTACTGAGCACGTATTTTTAACTCACATTCCCAAGTAATATCCTCCATGATAACGTGTCACCACCAGACACAAACCAAGGGGGTAGAATGCCTTTGCAACACATTATCTTTGCGATCTTGGATCTTCACAGGCTGCTCCTCCGTGGTTGCATCACCATCAACATCGATCTATCCATAATTGATGGAGTGAGAGTCATCATGAAGATAATTACGGAGCTATGATTCATGGAAAACATCATGTATCTAACTCATCTATGGGGGAAGTTCTACTAAATATTCCATAGTTCTGATATGAGTTAGCACCATAAAAGGCACAACAAACCGGGGAGAAATATTACTCCCTTGACCAAACCTTCAATACCCATGATGGGGAGTCACCTTTAGAAACATGTGATCCCTAAAATTAAATTATAAGGGTCAACTTATATGATAAAAATATGATTTATGATGATCTTGCGCTGTCTTCATCCTCTCATGAATCAACTGAACCATCTCTGTTATATTCTATACTAGTTCTGGTTCGGCAATTGCTGACTCTCCTACCACAGTCCAGCACAACCAAGAATGGAAATTTCATCCATACATGGCTTCAAATAGAGCCATACCGATGGGTGGAGTGAAAAATATTATTGTAAGAGAAATCTACCAAGGGTATGTGCCTCATCCATGAACCTATGAAATAAATAACATAGGAGTGTAACATGACTTCATGATTCAGGATGGTTTGCTCTGTATGACCATCCGTTTGAGGATGAAAAGTTGTTCTAGGAATAGTTGAGAACTATATGAATATTGGAGTCCTCTCCACACCCTGGAGGTAAAACGATATTCTTGATTAGAAATGATCTCCCTTGGTAATCCATGAAGTCTCACCACCTCTTCCAGATACCTCCTCGACAAAATTTCCACTAATCTCGACTCACTGATCACTATGACGTGGGCCAATTTTTTTAAATGATCAAATACCACCCAAGTAGAATTATTTCTCCCCCGAGCTTGATGTAAACTAGTATCAAAGTCCATTGAGTTGTCCTCTCACTTCCGCAGGGGAATATCTAACAACTGGAGAAGACCACCGTGGACATGGTGTTTGTCATTAACCTTCTAGAATACCAAACATTGAGACACAAATTCTGAAACAGCATGAATCATCCAAGGCCACCAAAAATGGCTCCTCAAGGTTTAGTACATCTTTGTCACACCCGGACACACCGCTAAAGGTGAACTATGGAACTCTCTGAGAACCATATTGTGCATCGTCAAAGGAACAAAAATCCTACCATGATACAACAATGGATGTTGTTCATCCTTTGACCAGCCATTAAGGGCCTCGCCACAAATAACTAGGTCCCTCCAGACCTGCACCTCTAGATCCCAAAACCCGGTTCTTCCAGCTTCTACATCAGGTATAACAGTACCATCATCTTAAAAAGACAACCTCTACCACCAACTTCTCCCATATCAAGATGTAATGCTGAAAACTACTATACAGGAATCACCAGATTCACGTAAAACATCACTACATGAATTTTGACATAGTGCATCAGCTACAAAATTCCCCATTCCATGTTTATTGGATATCTCAAGTTATATTCATGTAAGAACCCCATCCAATGACGCTGGAATATGTTCATGTCACGCTGGGATAAAACATATCTCAAACTGTTATGATTAGTGAAAACCAAAAAGATCTCTCTGATGAGGTAATTTCTCTACAACATCAGAGAAAATACCATGGTTTCCAACTCAAGGTCATCGGTGGCATAGTTATGTTCAGGGAAACGAAAATCCCGAGACCCATAAGAAACAACTAATCTCTACTACATCAAAACACAGCCTTACCCCAAATGCGAAGTGTCGCATAAAACATCAAACTAAACTCCCTCTTCTAAAATACAATGAACTGAGGAACTTACTAACATCAACATTGGATACTCGAAGGCCACCTAACACTGTTTAGTCCATAGGAATTCTTGATCCCTGCAGGTCAAAGATGTCAGGGGAGTCGTAATTCATGGGAAATCGTCTATGAACCTCTTGTAGTAGCCAGTAAGGCCACAGAAACTTCACACCTCAAACATTGTCTTGGGGGATTCCCCAGACACAAATACATCTATATTCGAGGGATACACAACTACACCTTTCGGGAAACAACATACCCCAAGAAATGGACTTCTCAAGCCCAAAAGTCATACTTCTTTAACTTCCCAAACCTCTAAAGTTGTCAATGAACTCCCAAAATGGCATGTAGATGATCTGCATGATCTTCCTTATACATGGAGTACAGAAGGATTTCATCGGTGAAAGCAACAATGAACTTTACCAGGAACTCATGAAACACAGTGTTCATAAATCCCATGAACACAACTGGAGCATTTGTCATTCCAAGCATAATTACAACAAACTCATAATTCCCATGATGAAAACAAAAAGTAGTTTTCGATATATCCTCATCCTTCACAATCATCTGATGCAATCCTGACCTCAAGTTGAAATTTGAGAACCAAAATGAACCCTTCAGTTGATCGAATAAATCATCAATCCATGTAAGAGGATACCAATTCTTTATTTCCACTTTTTTCATGCGATGATAATCAACACACAACCGAAATATGCCATTAGCCTCTTCACAAACAAAACTGGTGAACCCCACAGAGACACACTCAGCCAAACAAAACTACACTATAACAGGCCATAAATTTGTATAAGTAACTCTTGTAACCCAGAATGGGCCATCCTTTTTGGAGGCATAGATTTTGGTGATTCTACAAGTTTTAGTTCTATGTCAAACTCAATATCTTGTCAAGGTTGTAGTGCTACAACCTTATTTGGAAAGATATCAGGCTAATCTTCTACAACCGTAGGAAACTCCAACTGCTGAACAACTAAAGAACTCAACATCATCTCATCCATCCTAGATGATTAGGAAAGAACATGCCTATGAGCCATCTGGGGATCACGATCGCCAATAAACACCACTGCATCTCCATCCACATTGATGAAAACAACCTGCTTCCAGAAGAAATCCAGGATATCCTTCACAAAATAAAACCAATAAATTAGGAAGATTTATTTAAATGATTATATTCGTGAACATCAGAAATAATCTCAAGAGTTGTGCTACCCCAAAAATAGCTTACTTTCTCTGCATACATCAAACAAGTCAGCTCAACCTCCAATAGGCGTTGTCAACGCCATGGGCACAGGAAGCCTCTCTACCTCAAGTCCTGATGCATGGACAAGTGTAGGTGATATGAAGGAGTGTGTCACTAATTAATAAAACAAGGAATACACCACGGTAGAAAAAATGAAAAGGGTACCTCGAACAACATCTAGATGGCCTGGTGCTTGAAACGCTAAAGCATGAAGTTGACCACGACCACCTCCACGGCCTCTTTCACCCTGATGACGTCCACCACCATGACCGCACTATAATCTCTAAAGACAGGGAGAATTATGGGGTTATCCTTTGCCTTCCCCATCTTCCCTATGATGATCTAAAGCTGATGCAACCTGCTACTACTGCCTCTACTAGAACTTCATCAACAAAGGAACCTGGAGTGGAACAACTATTGCATGATGACTGTTCTGAATTTTTGGGCACTCTCACTCCTAATGACCTTGAACACCATAATAAAAACATGAACCTGATCAAATGGAATATGCTTGAGTGCTACTGCCCCTGGGGAAATGAGATGATGAGTGTTGGGACCTACCCACAGCCGAAGGGAAACTCTCTTTCCTTGGAAACCTAGAGCCTGGGACGACAGCTCCGCTTCATGAGGAATCATGACAATTCCCCAACTGTGATAATATGGTCTTAGAAAATGTCCTCTTGTTGACCTATTTCCTTTGCATCACCTCAATATGTGTTTTCAGCATAAATGGTGTGACCTGGAAATAGATCTCTGGATGCAAAGCCTCCTCAAAATGAACCGCCCTGGCCTCCTCATCTGGGAAATGGTCCGAAGAATATCTTAAAAGGTTCCAAAAACGAATTCCAAACTCTCACACACCAGAAATCCCTTTTAGAAGTTTAAGAATCTTCTAGCGACATGATTCCTTTGCATTTGAAGAATGAAATTCGACATTAATCTTTTCTCAGAATTCCTCTCATGAGATAGATGACTCCTCATGATCCCCAAAAAATATAAACCACATCTTCCTATCATCTCCACGTAGCAGCATCACAACCAAAGGCACCCAATGCTTATTCTGAGCACGGATTGAACTATAGATAATTTCGACCTCCTCTAACCCATCTTACGTGACTGCATATGAAATGGATCCCTTGTACTTCTGGTGACTCTGGCTCTGAAACTCTCAGAATTTCCTCCGCTATGTGTCATCATCTTTGACCACTAACCGACAATGATCTTCTGGCACAGCCTTCTAGACATCTTCTGTGAAAACCTATCGTGGACGTCATCCTTGATCCATACCTGTAAATTAAAAAAAGTTAGATCTCCAAATCATAGAATATTGAAGAATCAATATTAATAAATTGGTTGTTTGCTTTAATTCATTTTAGGTTATCCAATCCCTTGGTCTACCCATTCATACACAGGCACAAAGAAGAATGATGCATGATCCTTTCCTAGTTGTCTACCCTGCAACTAGTATCTCCTTGTTTAGTATCCATTGTAAACATAAGGGCCCATACATCAGATCATAGGAGGTCCTAAACACATATGTCTCAACCAGTCTCTAGTGTTTACATTACTTTCTCGACCTGAATGACATTGTTTCCCAACATACCCATGTATCCTCACTTGTCCCTAACACCTATCTCCATCCTATCCCTCAACTAGACCTCGAATACAACTCTGTCACAACCCCCTCCCAACAAAGTGTACCCCTCCTAGGCCGGAAATGTGAGAAGGGAGATAATGACCCCCGAGTACCACCTCCAGTAGGCCCCAGGATGGCGACTAACACTTAAGGTATAGAAAACATAGAGATGGGAGGCATTACCATCTAAGAGAACACATGCCGAAGAGAGAGATAAGATCGACACCAACCAACTCTAACTCATATAGAAATATAAATGAAAACCCAAGTGCACTTATGTAATGTCATTCAAAACTACTACAACTGAAAGGAAAAAAACAACATGTATACAAAAGATTGTAAAACAGTAGCAACCACATGCCCGAACAGCTCCTGCAATACCAAGCTAGTAAAAATCAACTTGATCTCCAACCAGCTCTATGTGACCTAAAAATAGTTTATATATATATATGGTTATTATAATAGTATACTCAGTAGGATCCTACCTGAATCCTCTCATGCGAATGTAAATAAATCATTCTAAAGCATAGTGAAAAACAATGTAAACTAACTCGTCACGTAAACATGTATACTATGGTCTAAACCTCTCCAGGGATACACACAAAAAGTAATGTATACAATAGTATATAATATAATAAAGAATATCTAGGGTACCCTGCTACTACTTCCCCTCTAATTTTCTTCTTTTCCCCAACGTTGCACTTCTTAAGCATCTATCTCAAAAAAGGCTTGCCAACAGACACCAAGTCGATGCACCACAAATGATCATCATGGAACAAAACAACCATGTCCATTTTAGAAAAGAATCCATGATGTTTTTGGGATCTACCACATCCCGCATAACATGTATCATTTTTCAGGTATTATACCTCAAGACTGTAGATCCCATACACTGAGTAAGGATCATCAATCCATCACAACCTATACATGTTACACCTCTAGTAGTCCATGGGAGACTATATCCATAATATATGTGTGTGAATAACCTCAATCCATTACAACCCTCTACACACATATATGGAGAAAACTAACCATTGAGCCTACTAACACAAGTAACAACCAAGTGAATAGATTAGGGCCAATAGGGGTAGTAATCCATTCATCCTCCCACTAGAATGATTTGGAAAAAACCCCCCAAGGCTCATACTCCTCGGGGTGTTAGTTTCCCTTACTGATAGGGTTGAGTAGTGTATAGAAACACAAAAATTACAGGTAATACTGTATCTCACAACCATACTATGGGCATAACCTTGCCTAATACTCAACTGTAGCTAACATCTCTAGAACGCTTGGCTGCTACTTCTAAGACTAGGTATCTACAATCACACAACCATTTAAAAATCATTAATACATTATTTCATTCTCTTTACTAGTTGGACTTTACAGTAATTAATTATTTAAACATTAATAAACCAATAACAATTCCATATTAAAATTCATCATCATCATTCCCAAAGTACACAATTACATCAAAATTTCATCCTCATTATTATGTTCCAGAAAACTCAAACCCCATGGGTTAACATCGTTTTTTTAATTATTCATTACTAAATTACATTCCCATATTCCCAAGCATTTTATAAAAACCATCTATGCAACTTAACACAAGGGGGATTGTTTCTGATGCTTTCGCTGGGGCGTGCACATCCATCTTCTTGGGCGTGACAGGCATGGATTTTGTGTTTCCCCTCATTCCCGATTTCCAAAGGCGGGTGGAATCCGTTCCATATTCAAGGACGTATGCTCCTTGATTGAAACTAGAATGATGGGATGTCAGTTCTTCCTTCTGAGGTTTCCTCCTCGGAGCTTGTCACCTAGTCCGGGTCTCCCTCATAGATTTAATAATTTGTTTGTGAAACTCTTCCTAGTGCCATGTTTCCATGGATGCCGGTTAATTACACTACTTTTGTCAGGACATTCCAAAGGGTCTGGTCAAGGAAGCAACCTCCCGTCAGGTGAGTAGTCACGTCGAGGCATCAGTAACGTGTCTGAATGGTGGGGTATTATCGTGTCTGTCTTTTGTCCCTTATTATAGAGATTCTCGGGGGTGTGGAAGCCCGAGGAATCCCACATCAAGCATGGGGAATCATATTCCATAAGCATGTATCGAAGTTTTTCCTCAGCTTCCCATGTTTAACACAGGGTATGCTGCAAGATTAACGTCCAGCAGAGCCGGATCAGCCTGATCAGAACACCAGCTAGAGTGGATTAGATAGAGAAATCCCCCTTGAGATAATGATGATATCAGAGCTAGCACGTGGGTGGCTTCTCGAATGCTGCGGAGGGGATTGGGGTGGCATGATCTCACCGGGATGTGGCGGACCGGGTAAGAATCAAGGTGGATGATAAAGAATTGCATGGAGTGGAGGGGGAATGAAATGTGTCGTCGTGGAGATGGCGGTGGTGATGGGATTGAGTCTCAAATAGACTTCCTACATTTCCTCGTGGTAGGGAATCATAGTCTACATAGTTCAGAATGAATGTGGGGGGCTCACACTCTTGGCCGCCCAAGGTGATGGAAGAACTGACGTGAATGCGGTCGAAACGACCAGGTGGTGGGATTGAACCTCATGAGGCATCCAACGTACCATGCCTTGACGTAGATCAAAGTCCACGTAGTTCGGTAATATGGGTGTTATACTGACATGAAGGGGTGATAGAACAACTGGATGGTAGGGTCACAACGTCTTACCGCTGGATTGGGATGTGGTTTCACGTCATGCGGGATGGGGAAGTGTTGTAGAACTGATGTGAATAAGGACCTTGGTCCAGATGGATGGTGGGATTTAACCTCAGGAAGGATTCCTAGGTACCATGCGTTGACACAGATCAAAGACCACGGAGTTCAAAATGGTGTGTCGGCGAACCGACGTGAGTGAGGACCTTGGTCTAGATGGTGTGGGGCTTACACTCTAGGTTTCCCAGGTGTTGGTGAACTAACGTGAAGGGGGTCTGAGTGACCGATGGGTGGGGGGATTGAAACTCATGAGGCTTCCTACATACCATTCCTTGAAATGGATCAAATACCACATAGTTTGGGTTGCGATGGTGGGTGTTGGCGAACCGACGTGAAGAAAGGACCTTGGTCTAATGGGTGACGGGATTGTACCTCAGGGATTCTTCCTCCGTACCATGCCTTGACATGGATCAATGTCCTCGTAGTTCGGGAAGGGCTTCGTCAGTTAATCGACATGAATGTGAATTAGTGGGTCCACTGGTGGTGGGATAGAACCTCGTGAGGCGTCCTACGTACCATGCCATAACATGGATCAAATTCTTCATAGTTCAGGATGCTCACAACGGCTTACCGCTGGACCAGTATGCAGTTTAACGTCATTCGGGATGAGGGTGAACCCCGACGTGAATAAACAATGACCGGTGGGATTAAATCTCATGGGGGATTTCTATGTACCATGCCTTGACATGGATCAATGACCTCATAGTTCATATGAATGTATATTTTAATGTCATGCGGGACAAGGGTATGCGGTTTAACGTCATGCTGGACGAGGGGCATTGCCATGGTCGATGCTTACTCTAAGCCCACATGAGTCATGCTCGGCATGAGAAACATGAGGCAACAGAGACATGAATATCACGTCGCGATGGGTGCATCTGTGAGAAGCGAAGAGGGGATTACCCATTAGGAGGATCATGGTGATGGGTCTTACTCTAGGATGGAGGCCCAAAGTGCGGAAAAGAGCGACATGAGAAGGATTTGGGACCAAATATGGGAGGTTCTTTGTTCCCTATCGCGCCCTCTAATGGCCTTGGCAGTGGGGAAGTATGGAGGTGCATGGGTGCTACCTTCCATAAGAGAGGCTTGGGGCTTATGTATTGAGGCAGCCCTTCCCCCTAGACAAACGCTACTTCGAGAGGGAGGATATCATCCCAGGTGATGGTGATTCCAATCCCGTGGAGACGAGCGGCATAAAGAATGTCCGAGCTGGGGGGACCCTGCGTGCGAGGCACAGGGTCGGGCCACAGCTTAACGTCGTGTATTGAGGACGAGGTGCTTAGGAGTTTAATGTCTTGTAGCTCAGACGAGGTGGGTTTACTCCGCACCCCTAGGACATACATGACCGGTACCCTCTACCCCTTGGGGGAGGGAAGGTACCGGAAATTCCGTGGTAAAGGGGGGTTGTAGAGAGAAGCATCGAGGGGTCCACGTTAGCGTGGCTTTGCGAATAAGCAATAGTCGTTAGCGTGCCTATGCGAAGAAGCATTAGGCGAAGCAACGCTACGGGTGGTTTCATCCATGGGACTTTGAAATAACATCATGCAAACCTAGAGGGTCACACGGGAAGAGGAATTTCCAAGCAAAGGGGTCCATAGATAGGGACCTTGCAGAGCTTGGTTGATTTGAATAGTGTAGAGCACTTGAAAAGGGGTGTACTTCGTGAAGTGGAGTTCCTTGGCCTTAGCATGGGGCAGAGGTGTGAGTGGGAGGTGCTTCGCGAAGTGGAAGGGTGTTCGCAGAGCACTACCTCACGAAGCGAAGGTGCCTCGCGAAGCACGGTGCTATGAAGCAGTGTGCTTCGTGAAGTACAGTGACCCTACCTTGGCATATGGATCACTTGTACAAGATGGGTGTTTTGGGAAGCATAAACACTCTGCAGCTGCCCGGGCTCCCTTGGGAATCCCATTCCTTCACGTAGGCCCTAAGGCTTCTATAGAGACCCAATTCTTTACGTACATTGACATTACATTACATTAGCGGAATAATTAGTACATAACAAAAACATACACACAAGGATCGTAATAGTTTAGTGTCTTTGGAAACTCGGAATATAATCTTCTAATCCTGGTGAAAGATCTTCAACATCTCCCATAAAGATATTCTTTTTTTATTATACCTATAACCTTTCTTTATATCCTGAGGAAAAGAAAACATAAAAGGGTGAGCTCAAATGCTCAGTAAGGGTAAACAAAATAAATATCAATCACATCATATACATAAGCACATAACTTTTGGAAATCTTATCCTATGAAAGAGATCATAATTTCATAACCTGGGATAACTCATGGTAGTGAAATGTAATCACAATAATCATAACTTAAAACATTAAACTTTGTGGCATACACACATAATCATAGAGAATCATTTCTTGTTAGTCAAGACTCATTGCCAAGACTATCTTAGTGGACAAAGTCCCTTTCTGAATCGAGTAACCCTCGTTTCAGTCCTGTTTCACTGAACCGGTATAACCTACCATTTCATCCATGTCTATCTCATGAGATATAAAATATTTACCCAATGCATTGGAGGGATATATAGGTCCCACCCATCTCATAATGATACCATTCTTATGTGTTCCAAAAAATCATAAACCATACATCATAGCATAACCCATGTAATAAAAATGGGATTCTGAAACAACATGACATCATAAAACATTTCATATAAGATAAAGGAATAAAAATATTTCCATCACAACATAATCAGATCCATGTAATAATAGGTATAGAAATAGAACCCTTTATTTTCTTAGATGGAAAATAATTTTGATAAAACACTTGAACTCCATTCTTGAGGAAAATATCCTTTCTACTTCAAAAACACTTTTCATTTCTTAACATGTAATAAAATTATAACTAAAAGAAGTTGATTAAAAATAAACTTGAAAACTTGTAAAGGAAGCTTCTTGGAAATAATGTTTTAAAAAATACATTCATGCCATATAAGTTTTAAAAACCTTCTTCTCGTACTTTTGTCGGAAAAGTCAAAAAGTTCCTCGTATGAAAAACGAAAAAAGATTCCTTTCATATCTTTTACTAAAAAACTAACCGAAGGGTAAAATTGGATTTAAACAATTGTAGGTGGATGGAAATAATATTACATATTGAGGAAACATGGATGTGGTTGATAAAATACACCCCAGTAAATACCAAAGTATAAACAATCTCGGATAAAAATGAGATTGTGATATTTCCCTTACCTTTGGTCCGATTTGCTTCGTAAGTGTCCGAACCTCCTGTATAATGATTTAAATAATGTCATTGACTTATTCCAGAATCATATTCATTGTTATGATATCATATATGGTTCACTTATGACTTTATATTAGTCGTTCTTTTGTAAATTCCATGTTAAAGAAGCGTTTTGGGTAAAATCGTTTCATTTGTCGTCCATGTTTTGACTTGTAATTATTCATATGATTACTAAGATCATGATTAATTAATTCCAGAATATAAAAAATGATTTATATATATATATTCAGAATATACATATATATAATAAATCAGTAAATGGAAAGAAATACTCCGTTCATGGAGACTGTAGGCCATACGTACGCATGAATGCTGTTTTCGTTTCCTTATTGAGTTGAACAGAATTAAGTAGATGACATACATATATATACACATAAATCCAGTATCATTATTATGTCATATATTTCATGATTACTTATTATATATACATTATAATTATTAATGAATGGTTAAAGTGGAGAATGAATCTCATCGCGTCGTGGAGACGGTAGTCCGTACGTACGCACGAGCGATGATATCATTCTCATGATCGTGGGACTGTATTGGAGTGTATATATACTATTTCAGAATCAATATAACTTTAAAATAATATTATATAGTTATTATTTACACCATTATACCCATCCAAGTAAGGTGGTGGTGGAAAATAGATTTCACCACGGCGTGGAGACGGTATTCCGTACGTACGCACCCGCGGTGATTTCATTTTCCGTAGAATGGATAGATGGTGAAATAGGATTTTTTCATACATATAATAACATATCAGTATATGAGTGATTCTTATGTTATTACTTCATAATGAAACAACCTAAGAATAAAAAGTGGAAGAAGAAATAAAGGTGAAAGAATCGGTAACGGAAATTACCTCTTCTTTGAAGCGCCTCTTTGAGAACTCCTCTTAGGGCACTAAAATTGGTCTTTGAGGAAGACCAGAACCTCTAGGACGTTTCTAGGTAAGTGTAGAATAGAATTTGGCAGGGTTTGGCCGAGCTTTAAGGCTCAATGTTGTGTGAGGAAGAGTGGGAGGAGGTGCCCTTTTATAAGGGAGGAGAGGGGCACCTTTGGAATAACTAAAAATATTATTTTATTATAAAGTCAAGTTCGGTTTTAAATAGATCCAAATTAATTTATTTCTAGGGTAAGGTGGGGATGGGTCGAAATACTCTCATCCAATATTATTTAGACAAGTTTAGGTTATTATTTTAACCTTATCAATTAGATTTAACTCTAAGTTAAATAATTTAACTTTTACCGTGTCTTTTTTTTTCTTACACTATATGGTTAATAAACTTATATATCAAGCCAAAAGAACCCCAAGTTGTTTATTATTACTATATATAATCTTATATAAGTCATTTGGCCGAACCATAGATTTTTAGGAATAAAATAACAATTAATAATATAATATTTGTTTTAAAAACTATTTTATGTCAATTTTGACACTATTTGGTACATGATTTTTATGAAATTTATAAAAGAATTATTATTTCGAAATAAGTTACTGAAATCAACAATAACATGTCATATTAACCTAGAAAATTAGTTTATGTCATAAAAAGTCTCAAATTACATTTATTTGGGCATTAATAACATCAATTATGTCAATAATTCATTAATAAGACAATTACTGCATCATCTTTGTGTCATAATAAATGATAATTATTTAATCCCGAAAAATTATAAATAAATTCCTATGATGTAGATAATTGTATTATCTTTCTGGAGACTATTCATGTTTGAAGTTTCATGAAGTTTATCACCAGATTAAAATTATTATACTTATAAGATTTAAGAAAGTGACATGTTGTCACATTCTTTGGATTTAATAATAATTAAATTATTTTCATTGAAAAAACATAATTAAATGAATATAATCCGACCCTTAGGTGATATGGGTCTATTTTTATTCATCCAATATTCTTTCGACATTGTTTAGGGTAATTTTAAAATATTATATTTACCCTTAATTACCTGATTTACCTTTAACTATGGTAAATAAAATTTACCGTAGATACTATTCATAATTCCCAAAAATAAAAAGCAGCCTATTAACATAATTTGGACCCACTGATTCCAAATATGGAATCCATTTTTTAAAATTCAGTACACAGAATTTTCAGAAATTAAATTAAAATTAATCCTGTTGTCGAATAAAAACGGGTTTTTGTTTAAAACATTGCAAAAGATTGAATTGATTTAAACTACGAATTAAAGCTAAAATCAATGCTAATCACATACATTATATTAAATGGTAAAAATATATTCTATTTATACTTTAAAACCATTCAATATTATAATTTAACCACATAAGTTATTATGATGAAAAAAGTTGTTTTTAATTAAAATATAGTGTGTTTTTACTATTCATTAAAATGTGAAAGTTACCAGAATAATATGAAAAATTTATCCAAAGTAAATTTTTATTTCTTGATTCCATAGAAGAATTTTATTTTGTCAAATTTAACTTATAAACATGTCAAAAACTAGATTTAAAGTGGGTGCGCCATCAAAAGGTGGCAAAACTACATTTTTTGAAAAATAGTTATTTTACCCGAAAAATTTATTTTGTTCTTATACCATGTTCTAGAAATGTGTAAGATGAATAATAATGTTATAAAATTCAAAATTTAGTTAATACTATTCATAACGGCAAGTTCATGACAATATTATAATAATATAACATTGTTTATTAATACCCGGTATTGCGTACAACACACGCTATCGAGGAAGGTCGCGATTGCGTGTAATGCAAGCCAAGTCAGGGTTGCGTGTTGTGAAAGAATCATTCGTTGTTTCTTATAACATAATCCAACCATATTTCATTTATACATTGAATATATATATATATATATATACACTCAATGTTGCTTAGAATAACTATTATCAAAATTGTGTGTAACACGATCCAAGAATAGTGTTGCGTATATGCAAGCTAATACGGTGTTGCATATAGTGCAAGGTAATCTTGGTGTAGAATACAACACAAGACATTGATGAAATTAAAAGAATATTTTTCATAAAATCTAGGGGTGTTACATTCTACCCCCCTTAAAATGAATTTTGCCCTCAAAATTCGTCGGGGTTATAAATGGTTTACTACTCGAAAGTTTCTTTAATAGAAACCCACATCGTAAAAAGGAATACCAAAACCAATCTTTAAAAACAAAAGTATGAAACGTAACAGTTACCCAAATAAACTAATCACTGGGTTTCCACATACGTGAAAATATGGATATGGAAGAAAAATCTAACCATCATGTTCTGATGGAGAGTGGTAGAGAACATGGCTATGGAAATGCCAACAATCACAAATCCATAAATTTGTGACGATCTAAGGTACCATCTGATTAATCAGATATAAGAGCACTAGGACAACATTTTTGGTTTTTAAGAACGTTTCCCTAAAGTTGAAGAATTTGAATTAGAATAAATACTTACATTATTTTGGTAAAATCTCACTGTTGTTCGTTCCTTGAAAAATTTCCACTTCATCTCTTAAATAAATGAAGTTGAATTTGTTATTCATGAAGTGTTAGCAGATCATGTGATAGAATGACGGGTCATTCCATCTGTCTCAAACAAAAGGTTAGCAAAAGTTATTAAAAATACATAAGTCATTATATAGTGAGATTAATCATATATAGTTCCTAAAATGGACTTATACTTCATATATCATACTGCTTAATATAAAAAAACTAGTTTCTACTAAAGAGGGACTTCCTGTAGGCCAGTGGTAGGCGATAAAGGCCAGTCGCACTTCGGTTGTAGGTTCGATTCCCACAGCCTTGTCCGACACGATGGGTTGTCGCCCGTCCTGCAGGTTGTCCTTTTTCAAAAGCAATATTACTATAACATCCCATTAATTATATCGAAAAACGTCTTATCCTAACTTATGTCCAACATAATCCATTCTAATCTTTAGGCTTATCTAAAATACTTCGGTCCAAGCTCATAGTATAAATAAAATGATTACTTGAAATGTCACAGAACAATCACGTGAATTCCATCATTTATCCCCAATATATCATAAGATATATCTTGTTGGTCAAATTACAAACATGTGAATACCTTAATCATGTATTATTTTGAAGAATGAATACCCATTGAACCTTAGTGAAATCATGAATTCAGTCAAAAGTTAACACTTTCCACATACCAAAATCCTCAAAATTCTATATACTCAAACCATGATATCACTTAGTCCTTATATCATTTCATTTTCTCGTTTTCCCTTCATTATGCGCATATCATCTTATTTCCAAAAATATCTCAATCACTATGAATACCACATTATAACAATACATAAATATTCCAATACTCCAAGATACAACATTATTTTGGAATCCCATTACATAAACACTTAATCATTCCACCACATCGTTGTCATATTCAACATCGCCAATAGTTATCGCATGTGACTTCCCTTTGTCCTTTTCCTTAAGCGGTTTCTCATGTCGATCATCACTAACCCGTGGATTAGGGAATTTATTTGCATAATGCCCCATTTCCTTGCACTTGAAGCATTGAAGTGTTGGTGGTGCGTTCTCTGCAGTGTTTTCTTTATTCACATCATTAGAAACCCTTTTCCATTACTTCGACACTCAGCTGCTCGATGACCTTCTTTTCCACACTTAAAACATTTTCTAGACCCTTTAAGACAATATCCACCATGCTTCTTTCCAAACATTTTGCATAAGGAAACATTCATCTTCTTTTCACCATTATTCTGAGATTTCTCCGTGAACTCCATCTTTCGTTTCTTGTCAAAACCATGATATGGATATGTAACACCAACTTCCATTTCTACCTTGATAGCACAACGCACAATTTCTTCATAGCTACTGAAGTCTCTTATAGCTAATGCCCTTCAAAGACTTGGTTTTAAGCCACTGAAAAATAGATCAACTTTACATTCAGGTTGGATGATAATCCCAGATGCATACCTTGCAAGTCTTGTAAAATTCACTTCGTATATACCAACAGATTCATCATCCTTCTGCTTCAGCTCAAGAAACTCCTTTTCCATATTTGTTCGAATAATACGAGGGAAGTAATTACAGAAAAACAAGTTCTTGAACTCGTCCCATTCCATGGACTCAATTTCATCTCTTGGCCTAGTATTCTTGATAAGATTCCACCATTGATCAGCTTCACCTTCCAAACGATATACTGCTAAGATGAATTTATCATGTTCAGAACATTGAAGAACTGAAAATATATTTTCAGTGGTACTGATCCATTGTTCAGCAACAAGTGGATCGGAAGTCCCACTGAAAGAAGGTGGATGTTGCCTCATGAAGGACTCAATAGAATATTGTTCCCTTCTCTGCTCATTTGGAAGTCCAGAATGATTCATAGCTTGTGTACGTCTAGTAATAAGATTTTGCACTCCATCTCCCATAACATTTGTTTGTTCAGGAGGACAATAATTTCATTGTCCATTGCATTGATCAACACGGTTCCTTCGGGTTCCAGCCATCGTCTAAAACCCAAAAAGAATAGTGTGAGAGGAAAAAATCATGCTAGGGAAAACAACATTATAAAGGGGGATTATACTCAATATCTAACTTCTTAGTTTAAATTATACGATCGTTACCATAGTTCTAGGACTGTATCTTATACGTATAATTATCCTTAGGGACATCCCTATACATACCTTAGAAATATCTCTAGGGATCTCACTAACGCTTTCGTATCCTAGTTTCCAAAGGTTGACTAAACCTTTCATCTGATACCAACTGTAGAGACCCGAAGCTTGATGTGCATTGACATTACATTACATTAGCGAAATACTTAGTACATAACAAAAACACACACACAAGGATCGTAATAGTTTAGTGTCTTTGGAAACTCGGAATATAATCTTCTAATCCTGGTGAACGATCTTCAACATCTCCCATAAAGATCTTTTTTTTATACCTAAAACCTTTCTTTATATCCTGGGTGAAATAAAACATAAAATGGTGAGCTCAAATGCTCAGTAAGGGTAAACAAAAGAAATATCAATCACATCATACACATAAGCACATATGTTTTGGAAATCTTAACCTGTGAAAGAGATCATAATTTCATAACCTGGGACAACTCATGGCAGTGAAATGTAATCACAATAATCATAACTTAAAACATTAAACTTTGTGGAATACACACATAATCATATAGAATCATTTCTTGTTAGTCAAGACTCATTTCTAATACTATCTTAGTGGACAAATTCCCTTTCTGAACCGAGTCACCCTCGTTTCAGTCCTGTTTCACTAAACCATTATAACCTACCATTCCAGCCATGTCTATCTCATGAGATATAAAATCTTTACCCAATGAATTGGAGGGAGATATAGTTCCCACCCATCTTATAATGATACCATTCTTATGTGTGCCACAAAATCATAAACCATACATCATAGCATAACCCATGTAATAAAAATGGGATTCTTAAACAACATGACATCATAAAACATTTCATATAAGGTAAAGGAATAAAAATATTTCCATAACAACATAATCAAATCCATGTAATAATAGGGATAGAAACAGAACCCTTTATTATCTTAGATGGAAAATAATTTTGATAAAACACATGAACTCCTTTCTTGAGGAAAATATCCTTTCTACTTCAAAAACACTTTTCATTTCGTAACATGTCATAAAATTATAACTAAAAGAAGTTGATTAAAAATAAACTTGAAAACTTGTAAAGGAATCTTCTTGGAAATAATTTTTTAAAAAATACATTCATTCTCTATAAGTTAAAAAAACATTATTCTCGTACTTTTGTCGGAAAAGTCATAAAGTACCTCGTATGAAAAACCACAAAAGATTCCTTTCAAATCTTTTACTAAAAAACTCACCGAAGGGTAAAATTGGATTTATAAAATTGTAGGTGGATGGAAATAACATTACATATTCAGGAAACATGGATGTGGTTGATAAAACACACCCCAGTAAATACCAAAGTATAAACAATCTTGGATAAAAATGAGATTGTGATATTTCCCTTACCTTTGGTCCGATTTGCTTCGTAAGTGTCCGAACCTTCTGTATAACGATTTAAATATTGTCATTGACTTATTCCAGAATCATATTCATTGTTATGATATCATATATGGTTCACTTATGACTTTATATTACCCGTTCTTTTGTAAATTCCATGTTAAAGAAGCGTTTTGGGTAAAATCGTTTCATTTGTCGACCATGTTTTGACTTGTAATTATTCATATGATTACTTAGATCATGATTACTTAATTCCAGAATATAAAACATGATTTATATATTTATATATATATATTCATAATATACATATATATAATAAATCAGTAAATGGAATGAAATACACCGTTCATGGAGACGGTAGGCCGTACATACGCATGAATGCTGTTTTCGTTTCCTTATTGAGTTGAACGGAATTAAGTAGATGACATACATATATATACACATAAATACAGTATCATTATTATTTCATTTATTTCATGATTAATTATTATATATACTTTATAATAATTAATGGATGGTTAAAGTGGAGAATGAATCTCATCGCGTCGTGGAGACGGTAGTCCGTACGTACGCACGAGCGATGATATCGTTCTCATGATCGTGGGACTGTATTGGAGTGTATGTATACTATTTCAGAATCAATATCTCTTTAATATTATAATATATAGTTATTATTTACACCATTATACCCATCCAAGTAAGGTGGTGGTGGAAAATAGATTTCACCACAGCGTGGAGCCGGTATTCCGTACGTACGTACGCGCTGTGATTTCGTTTTCCGTAGGATGGATAGATTGTGAAATAGGATTGTTTCATGCTTATAATAACATATCCGTATATGAGTGATACTGATGTTATTACTTCATAATGAAACAGCCTAAGAAGAAAAAGTGAAAGAAGAAATAAAGGTGAAAGAATCGGTAACGGAAATTACCTCTTCTTTGAAGCTCCTCTTTGAGAACTCCTCTTAGGGCACTAAAATTGGACTTTGAGGACGACCATAACCTCTAGGATGTTTCTAGGTAAGTGGAGAAGAGAATTTGGCAGGGGTTGGACAAGCTTGAAGGCTCAAAGTTGTGTGAGGAAGAGAGGGAGGAGGTGCCCTTTTATAAGGGAGGAGTGGGGCACCTTTGGAATAACAAAAAATATTATTTTATTATAAAGTCATGTTAGGTTTTAAATAGATCCAAATTGATTTATTTCGAAAATAAGGTGGTTATGGGTCTAAACCCTCTCATACAAAAGGATTTAGACAATTTTAGGTTATTATTGTAACCTTATCAATTAGATTTAACTCTAAGTTAAATAATTTAACTTTTACTGTGTCTTTTTGTTTTCTTACACTATATGGTTAATAAACTTACTATATCAAGCCAAAAGAACCCCAAGTTGTTTATTATTAATATATATAATCTTATCTAAGTCATTTGGCCGAACTTTAGATTTTTAGGAATAAAATAACAATTAATAATATAATATTTGTTTTAAAATCTATTTTATGTCAATTTTGACACTATTTGGTACATGATTTTTATGAAATTCATAACAGAATGATAAGTTCGAAACAAGTTACTTAAATCAACAATAACATGTCATATTAACCTAGAAAATTAGATTATGTCATAAAAAGTCTCAAATTACATTTATTTGGGCATTTATAACAACAATTATGTCAATATTTCATTAATAAGACAATTACTGCATCATCTTTGTGTCATAATAAATGTTAATTATTTAATCGCTAAAAATTATAAATAAATTCCTATGATGTAGATAATTGTATTAGATTTCTGGAGACTATTCAGTTTAGAAGTTCCATGAAGTTTATCACTAGATTAAAATTATTATACTTATAATATTTAAGAAAGTGACATGTTGTCACATTTTTGGTTTTAATAATAATTAAATTATTTTCATTGCAAAAATTTAGTTAAATGAATATAATTTGACCCTTAGGTGATATGGGTAGATTTTTAGTCATCCAATACGATTTTGACATTTTTAGGGTAATTTTAAAATATTATATTTACCCTTAATTACCCGATTTACCTTTAACTAGGGTAAATAAAATTTACCGTAGTTACTATTCATAAGTCCGAAAAATATAAAGTAGCCTATTAACATAATTTGGACCCAATGATTCCAAATATGGAATCAAATTTTTAAAATTAAATACACAGAAGTTTCAGAAATTAAATTAAAATTAATCTCGTTGTCGAATAAAAATGGGTTTTTGTTTAAAACATTGCAAAAGATTGAATTGATTTAACCTACGAATTAAAGGTAAAATCAATGCTAATGACATACATTATATTAAATTGTAAAAATATATTATATTTATAATTTAAACCCATTAATTATTATAATTTAACCACATAAGATATTACGATGAAAAAAGTTCTTTTTAATTAAAATATAGCGTGTTTTTACTATACATTAATATGTGAAAGTTACGAGAATAATATGAAAAATTTATCCAAAGTAAATTTTTATTTCTTGATTCCAAAGAAGAATTTTATTTTGTCAAATTGAACTTATAAACATGTCAAAAACTAGATTTAAAGTGGGAGCGCCATCAAAAGGCGGCAAAACTGCATTTTTTTTAAATACTTATTTTACCCGAAAAATTTATTTTTTTCTTATACCATGTTCTAGAAATGTGTAAGATAAATAATAATGTTATAAAATTTAAAATTTAGTTAATACTATTCGTAATGGCTAGTTCATGAAAATATTATAATAATATTACATTGTTTATTAAAACCCGTTATTGCGTACAACACACGCTATCGAAGAAGGTCGTGATTGCGTGTAATGCAAGCCAAGTCAGGGATGTGTGTTGTGAAAGAATCCTTCGTTGTTTCGTATAACAGAATCCAACCATATTTCATTTATACATTGAAGATATATATATATATATATATATATATACTCAATGTTGCGTAGAATAACTATTATCAAAATTGTGTGTAACACGATCCAAGAATAGTTTTGCGTATACTGCAAGCTAATACGGTGTTGCGTATAGCGCAAGGTAATCTTGGTGTTGAATACAACACAAGACATTAATGAAATTAAAAGAATATTTTTCATAAAATCTTGGGGTGTTACAGCTTCGCATTGGGCATCCCTAACAGAAGAGGGTCTCAAAACAAGACAAGGTGAAGGCCTCTCGTGAAGCACAAATACCTCGCGGAGCTCATGATTCCCAGAGCGAGGAGTGCTTCGCGATTTGGGAGTTGAGAAGCTGAAAGGCCGGATTGTCTGTTTGCGGATATTAGGGGGAGCTAGGTATTTATAGGCAAGGGGCACCACAGAGCAGATCTCACACGGCACAAAGGGGCCTTCGGTTGATTCAGGAAGGGTCGTGAACGTCAACCGGATTCGCAGAGGGGTACCACATCCTCTGCTTCGCTGCGGGTTGCGAATGTCAGGGCTTTCACAGAGGTTTATTGCCTTATGTGCATCGCAGCAGGCTCACGAATGTCAGGCCTTTTGCAGAGCATTAACGCCAATGGTGCCTCACGGAGGCCGCGGAGGTAGGGGGACTTCATGTCGGGGCTTCGCGAGGATGGGCGCGGGGCACTCTTTTTTTGTCGTTCTTTTAGTCCAATATTTTGGCGCCAACAAATGCCTCTACTCAAACATGGAGAGGTAGAGGGACCAAGGGTCGATGTCTGAGGGAAATTGCCAAAATTATCGGTCAGTCGAGCTGCTATCTCACGGATAGGTCGCGCAAGGAAGGCGGGGGCCGCGCTCTCTAGACGTGCCGCAGAGCTCTGTGCAGGCTGGACGTGCCGCGATGCTCTTGGGTCACCGCCTATAAATAGGAGGCTGAACCCTTGTCCTTTTCCTTCTTTGTGGCTTTGTCCTTTTGCGCTCTTGATTCGCGAAGCTCCACACCCTCTGCATCTGCTCACCGCGAATCGAGCTTCACGGCAAACCGCGAGCCTGTGACTCCACGACTATGCCAAGGGAAATTCTTCTTGCAACCAAGGTCAAGCCTCGTGGATTGACTTTGCAAACGAGCTTCGCGAGTGATCTTCGTGAACAATCTTTGTGACCCGACCCGAAAGTTTTTCGGAGTTCTGAAACCGTAATGGGCCATCAAGAAGCTGTGCGGGGTGTGCTTGCAGACGCCGCCCTGAGGGATGAGATGGCCAACTATCTGGGCCTTGGAGAGATGGTCTGAAGTCACTCAGAAAATAATTCATTGATAGAACTCCTATAATAAAGCCAAAATAACTATCTGTTGTGGAAGAAGCTTACCTTGTATGGCTTCAGGATGATGGATGATGTCTTCATTCCCGAGGAGAGTAGGGATGAACCAACGTTCTAGTTCAGGAGAATGCCATGCCAACACCAATGGTTCAGGGCTACCGATGGTCATGCATGGGAGGACTTCACACCCGTCACCACCAAATGTCTGTATAACCATCTGAATAACATCGATAGGAAGCCACTGCAACCAGAGACGTCCCCTCCCATGTACCACACCATACTGAAGGCGGCTTTGCAGGATTCGAAAAATGGGTGGTCCGATGAGTGGGACCTGCACCAGGTTGGTAACTTCACCAATGACTGGGCATGAGAATACTGGGTAGGTTCCTCATGTGAGGATTTTGGGGACGATCTGAGGAGAGTGGGCTTGTATGAGGTGGCATGGGCCTCACAATTCCACATTTATCAACAGAAACAGCTGATGTCAGAGCTGCTGAGCAGATGGTCGTCTAGGACCAACACTTTTCACCTACACCATGGGGAGGTTGGCATCATTCTGTGGGTTGTCCATCAGATCTCATTGGTTCCATTCATGGGGGCCCTGTATGATGAGTCTCTCCTCGTCATGAGTGTGTGGGAGGATCCAGAGCAGATGTTGCGGCTGGTGTCGACACTTATGGAATTGGTCCCTGGAGAGGACAAGAAGGTGGTGAGAGATATCCATTTTAAGAAGTGGTTCAAGCGGTTCATGAACTTCCTGAAAGATCGAGTGTTCCCTCCGAGGCCTCGAACTTTTCCAAAGGGGGGTCAATAGGGAATGGAGCACTCATATTGGCGGATCTTGAAGGAAAACCAATGGAAGACTTGGGTTTTCAGTATCAGCACTAAACAGCAGCTGATAGTCAGGCTGGAAGCATTCATCGTGGCACTTATCTGCGGTTGGATCCTACCGGTGAGGGATACCAACATGGGGGGTGTGTCCCAGCTCGTTCATAATGGAATCTATGATGGCCATGGTAATGAGGGTGAATCTAGGGATTCCGATGTTCGCTAGATTGTACAGTATATGGCGGCATGTCAGCAAGGGCAACAAGACGCCGAGGATATGCGGGCCCTTCCACCTTCTGAATGGGTGTATTGCAGCACACATCAGGGGGGTTTACAAATACCCAAACCATATCACAACACTGGGATAAAACTTCTGCTCTTCCATTCTGAATGCATCCGGAAGCTTCCCAGTCAAATTAACCATACCGATGGAGCTGAACCGGGTGTGGACGGTGGATGAGTTTAACTTCCACCCGTTTCCATTGCTGATGGGGGTACTCACTGACGACGAGCACTGGGCTTGTATCCTGGCCTTTCAAGGTGGAGTTTTGGTGGCACGGGTGGACTGTGAGCCGTTCTGTGAGTCGTACACCCCGCATCGGTTTGCGAGGAAGTTCTGGTGCCTGCAGCAGTTGACCCCGCAGGTCTACTGGGAGGTGCATCATAAAAATCACCCATGTGTAATGAGTCAGTTGTGGCTCATGTTCATAGGGGAAGATGAAAAAATGCGAATGGCATTGCCTCCACTGACTGTCACCTTTGGACTGGTGAAGGAGTAGGCCATCAGCTGTGAGGAAGCTTATCCAGGGGAAATGCGGAAGTAGCCAACCGTTCGGGCCGGTGATAGTGGGCTCCCCTATCCCGTGGTCGGTGTCAGCAGGCGGCAAGAGCCTCTCGTGGTGGAGGGGCTGTCACGGCGGTAATACCTGCACCAGTTGAGAACGCGACCGCAGCGGCAGATCCAATAGTGGTAGTAGACCCGGTGGTTCTTGAAGAGCAGAGACATCCGGAGGGGCGACCACTGAGGGGATTTTGTAGGATATCCTCTCAGGCTCTGGGGAAGTGGTTGTTCCACATCGACATGCTAGAGTATTCCTTCTTCCTAGTGGCCTAGGAAATTTGGGATGTCAACCGGAAATTCCTCAGCCCGCCCAAGATGTGGGGACACCTGAACCATCTCGGGATGGTTCTACCGGGTATAGGCCCTGTTCGGTCTGGTTTCACGGTGTCTTCGGTAGAGGCGGAGCAATATCTTGGTGATCTGGAGGACTACGTACATTCCACTGGTGTCCCACGTCCAATGACAGACCAGGTAAGGGTGCTACTGGATCATACGGTTCCCCCACAGCTGTCGGTCGTCAAACTGAGAGAGTGCTTCCCCCTACCGGAAGAATTCGACGAATCCTCTTGGGAGGACGAGGCCGACGGAGGGAGACCGTTAGGGGAAGGCGATATCGGAGATCAAGACTCGGATTCTGACGATTTCGTGGAGGTTCTCGAGGTAGAATTAAAATTTCATTCCTCAGGGTCTGCTCTTGGGCCATTATGGGCCTCTTACGAGCATCTGAACCGTGCAGGAGGAACTTGTACGCATGCCTCGCTCTCGCCCCTTGGCGGGTGATGATGCAGGACCTTCAGAACCAGTGCCTATGGCTGCGTCCAGTTCTGTGTCTGGAGGGGCTAGATCACCTGAGGTGGCTCCTCCAGAATCTCTAGACCTTCCAACAGTATATGGAGGGTCACGCTTTGGGGTCGCATCAACATCTACTTAGGAGTAGCACCAGGAGTTCGATCTCCGTAGGTTTTCTCCACTAGATTCATTATTGTCATATGTAGTCATGCCAACTGATTTTCATGCCCTTATCTATCGTACAGTTCTCCGACAAGCATGGGTTGTTTTGGCAAGGATGGTCGGGATTTCTTGTGGCATCCCTCCTAGGGGTACGCCGGTGATTGTGGAGATAGTTCCCCTATCTACCCGAGCTGCAGCACTCCCTATCATTGGAATGACCACCAGTAGGGTTGTGCCTGAGGTTATTGGGTTAGATTCCGATGATGAGGATCAACCGGCCGACCCAAGCCCTGCCACGCCAACCCCGACACCAGATGTCGCGCCGGATTCAACGCCAGACACAGATCCTGCTGATGATTTCCTGCAGGCATATCCTGCAAATGAGCATGCCAATCATGTGGACTAGGATGAGATGACATCGGATGAAGAGGACAGCAAAATATTCTATCTCCGATTGTGTAATCGAATCACGCGCTTCATCAATGACACCCCCAAGTGCTATGGATGAATGAAAAGGACATAATTCTCTCGTGGCTACACGAACTGTGCACTGCGGGAGTGGATGCCCAGCATCCTCATATGATCATCCGAGATCTCATGTTAGAGAAGATCCAGGAATATGATCTCGAGCTCAATGTGTGCCGGCAGCGGAGGAAAGAGATGAATGTCAAGATACTCTAGGAGGCTAAAAATGTGCTCCAACAGCTGCAAGCCCTGGCGGATGAGCACTCAGCCTCTCTTAATGCACAATCTGAGCCGATCTCGTGGTTAAAGGACCAGTGGGAAGAGGCAGAAGACAGTATAAGGCAGGATTCTGGAGAGATGGTTGCCATTCAGTATGACATAGAGTGGGCCCGAGAAGACGCTAATGAACTGTTCCCCGTCGCTGATAAGGAGGAGCGGGAGCAGAGTCCGCGGTAGCAATTCCTGGATGCCACAAGTCAAAGGGTGGAGGAGCTGCATTGCTCTTTTGACGGGGTCAATCTGTACATGGCGGGAGGTGACCCTTGGGTACTATAATAATTACAAACCCTTGAATGTACTTTCAGGCTTTAAATTTTCTTTGAATTCCATAGAAAGCATGAGTCCCATTATTTTCACTGGTTCATTTTGCATCCTTACAATGTCTGTGTGATGTCCAGTGACAATTCCCTAATCTCACGTGGGTCAGTCCCAATTTGAGAAATAGGAGATAGTCGCCTCATTGTCCATCCCAAACACAGGAGTGGAAACCAATATTCTGTCATCAGGGGTTTGGATAACCAGTCCGGATTCCTGAAAATAGGAGAGACCTGGCTGGAGAAGGATGTTCTCAAAACAGCCGAATTACTATTTTTCC
The DNA here is from genome assembly GCA_963277665.1 of Viscum album. Classification (NCBI taxonomy): domain Eukaryota; kingdom Viridiplantae; phylum Streptophyta; class Magnoliopsida; order Santalales; family Viscaceae; genus Viscum; species Viscum album. The sequence continues at coordinate 1,919,806,216 of OY728145.1, read as the reverse complement.
AGTGTGCTCTTGTACACGAATGGTGCAATGCCAAGGGCACTGAAGTCGGTCCGAATGTATGTGAATGGGAAGTGTGAATCACGATATCCAAAATTCAGAACACTGTGAGGTTAGCATGAAAATTGAAGGACACCATTAACTGTGGAGGAAAAAATGGTTTCCTTACTGTGTTAGCCTGAAATGGTGACAACAAATGAGGGCCAACCATTGACCATGTTCGCAACATGGGACCAAACTCAAATATCGTCAATCAGTCTCCTGGGACGTGGGCCTAGGACAGCAGGTGGACCATAGGTTGAGCATTTATACTGTTAGGGGGTCCCTCGAAACATGACAAGTCTTCCGGAACATTGGCCCATGATAGCAGGTGGACCATAGGTCAAGCATCCATACTGTTAGGGGTTTCTTCCAGACATGAAAGGGGGAGAGGTTCCGAATAAGGGGCACGCAAAGCGTTGAATGTGGAGTGATGGTTTGTCCAAACAGAATCTAACACTCATGTAATTACACCATCGCGGTGGGAGTACGCCGGATGGGCGCATCGATTTGATCATGGATCATTCCTCCTTTGAGACATGTCCTCTCTGGCGAGGGCGTATGTCACTTCACAATATAATCTTGGGGCATCCTAAACTTGTTCAGGGTAGGGTCTCTATTATACTGTTCCCTACGAGGGTTCCAGCCAGAGGGACGGAAAGGGGAAGAACATGATTTTTGATTCCAGTGGGCTTGACCATAATCAAAATACCAGGAAGTCCCTACGTATCCCATGAGGATGGGAATAATTCCACATGTAGTTTTGGAAGCATAGTTTAATGTCATGTAGGACGAAGAGAAGCTTGGTTGTGCCTGTACATATCCCACCAAAACTACTAAGCTGACGTGAGTCGTGCTCAGTGTGGGAAATATGAAGTAATGGGGAACATTCCCGAGACAGGAAGGGACATTTTAGGTTGAAGGTATTCTTGGCGGATACCGGCCTAATGATGCTAATAGGTCCATGTGGCGCACCCAGATGTGCGAAGAGGTAGAGCCGAATATGATGGAATTACACTTGAACATGAAGAAGTGGAAATGTGTGAAACATGATGCTTGAGATTTAGATCACAATAATGGTGGCGTGATGATGGAGGATAACTGTTAACCGTGGCGGAAACGCAGCATCCATATCACATTAGCCTAGAATGGGGACAAACAAATGAGGGCTGACCGTTGACCATGATCGAAACACAGGACCTTGTCTCAAATGTTGTCAGAGATCCATAGGGACGTTGTCCCGGAACAATTGGAGGGCACTTCGGTCCAGCCTCCATGGAGAGCCAATAAACCTAGTATCCATGTCGTCCGAGGGTCCTTTCATATGTGGAAGAGGATGATGATCCTAAATAGCGAGTTCACGAAGCTTGGTCATTGAACAGGAAAATGTCTCCAGGATAATTCCACACTCCAAACTCTTTGTTAAAACGCATCTAAATATGACCATGAGGCAAATTAGATAGTGGGAGTGAAGTCCCTTCCCACAGGGAGATCTTAGTTTAGGGTCGTAGAATTCGGGCCATGGATGGGAGGAAACACATGAGGAATGTGGCGTGTGATTATGATAAACCCGACGTGGATGGGAATCGGGGGTGTGTAGGGTGCGGTGAACAACCTGACGTGAATGAGGACATATTCCCACATCACACTGCACAACCCCCATAGGAGAGGTTTCAGGTCATGGGACCGAAAATGAGAGTTGAGCTGGGCCTGATGAAAAGTGAAAAGGCGTTCCTACGTACCCCATGCGGATGGGATCAAGCTACACATTCTTCTTAAGGATGGAACAGTAAGGTACCAGTGCTAGGGAAGAAGGGCAGTGCGGGCATGGGCCTTGCACCAAAAGAAGTGGAATTTGATAAATTTTGTTTGTCCTTTAAGGTGAGTGGTTTTTTTGTGAAGTGATGGGCCTAGGGTAGAAAGACCTGGTGTCACCACAAGAATCAAGCCATGATAGGCCTTGGAAAATGGCATGGCACATGACCAATACCCAATGTGATGTCCTCTAAAAAAAGATCATCACAATGCAGTGTTGTTTTTCGTCGTGCATCCAGGACGATAATGTCATAGATTAGGGTCGTGTGATAGGACAAAGCATGCATTTTAACGTCATGCAGCGTAGACGTAGTAGAGATGATGCTAGATGGGGAATGTGTATGGTGTCGTGCGACGTAACCAATGTTAATGGGGGCATAATCCCAAATTATACCATACACAATCCCGATATAATAACCACGGGCCAAGGGGCCCAAATAGAGGTGAGAGGTGAAGGAGGATAGATTAGGTCTCAAATGAGTTGGACCCGAAAACGAGACGTTCGGGCGGTCCTACGTATCCCATGATGATGGGAATCAAGCTGAACGTAGTTCTGAAGAGAACTTAGTTTATGATCTTAGAGCTTGGACTGTGGGAGGCCTGAAGGATGCCATATTGCAGCTTTCTCCCCCTGATATGAAAAGGTACACTGATGGGTAGCGCCAAGAGTGTCGATATTCCTCCTGAACATGATGGGGTGGATCATAATGTGAATCATGTAACCAACATTTGAGATCGGGAGGGGCTGGCATGACGACAAAGGACTACTGTTGACCATGTTCTTAGCACAACATCCTGTCGCATTAGCCTGAAATGGGGACACACAAATGAGCATCGACCGATGACCATGTTCACAACACGAAAATTGTATCAATTTTTTTGTCTAAAACCCTTGGGGTCATTGGCCCTTAATGGTTGGAGAGCCCTTGGGCGTGGTATCCAGGCCGTTCATGGGGGTCCCTTTGGGTCAGAAAGATGATGAAAGCCCGAATGAAGGGGAACACGAAGTATGAAAAGTGGAAGGAACATAACGACGCCGAATCTGACACTCTTGGTCCTAGACCAGAGTACTCTGAACAAATGGTTGAATCATTGCATGGAGTCGAGGGACTCAACATGAGGGCGATTGAGAGATGGCGGATTCCTGGGAAAAGGGGAATAGTTCCAAAAAACCTTGTACCAAACCTATACATCCCCCTCATGGAGAGGGACAGGCCAAGGGGCCTAGGTTGTCGGGAGATCAGAAGATATCGAATAATTGGGGATGGTCCTAAAGTCTAGACATTAGGGTTGTCCTACGTATCCCATAAGGTTGGGAATCAATCCATACATAGTTCTTGAAGTTTTTTTTAAATGTCATGCAGGAAAATAAATAGGAGGGATAATTCTGAGAACATGGAGCTCATGGTGCGGCTACTGCAAACCCAAAGATATTGAGGACCTGATCCCACATCAAACCACATATTTCCGTAGTTAGGGTCCCGATGGCCGGATAGAAGAGGCAAATTAGATGAACTCAAGATGGACCCAAAGAAAGGAGGTCTGGGAGTTCCTACGTATCCCATGAGGATGGGAATCAATCCAGACATAGTTCTTAGGAGATCTTAGTTTATGGCCTTTAGAGCTCAGACCATGGGTGGATGACTACTTTCCAGGTAAGCGCAGACCTCGACCCGATCCCTATGCCCACATGAGTTAAACTCGGTGTGGGATACAATGGGGGATGATTTTTATTGCAATACCTGAAACATCCATCGAGGGGAAGTCGGTGAAGAGCCCTGAAGGACGCCTTTATCGCGGCCTTGTTCCCCTAACGCGCAGATGTGCACTGAGGAATAGTATCATGAGTTTCAAAACTCTACGTGGACAAGATTAAGATGGAGAAGAATGTGAATCGAGTAACCAACATTTTGGGCTTAATGGGGTTGGCATGGTGATGGAGGATAAATGTTTACCGTGGTGGAAAAACAGTCTTTATATCGCGTTAGCCTAAGGTGGGAACAAATAACAAGCATCAATCGCTGACCATATTCGCAACGTGGGATTTTTATCGATTTGTTGTCTGAAACCCTCGTGGTCATTTTCTCGTAACGGTAGGAGAGCCCTTGGGAATTGTATCCAGGCTATTCTTGGGGGTCCCTCAGGGTGTGACAGATGATGAAAGCCCTAATGAAGGAAAGCACGAATCTTGAAAAGTGGGTGCGGACGTGTCTGAGTAGAATAAGTCATTCTAGGTAAATAAAAATGAGTACCCTTAGGCACATTGGTGATCCGCCGAAAAGGGTCAGCAAAGTGGCTCCCGAAGGGTAGGCCAAGGGGCCATGGTGGGACGATGATTTTTGGAAGATGGGGCTGGACCCGAAGCATAGACATCCAGGTGGTCCTACGTATGCCATGCGGATGGGAATCTATCCACACGTAGTTCTAGAATATTCCCATGGGGTAGGATATCCTAACGAGGATGTGTACAGCGCGCCGAGTAACCCGACGTGAATGGGGATGTAATCCAGTATCACACCATGCAGTCATATCGGAAGGATCTAGGGCCAGGGGGCCCAAAAAGGCCAAGGGGCCTGATAGTTGGGTTTTGGTCTGGAAGGCCTGGCCTACTCGCAGTTTAATGTCTTGTAGTGAGGTCGAAGGTCGGGGAATAGGAGTCTCGTGATGGAGGAGGTGTATGGTATGGAAAACAAACTGACGTGAATGTGGACATAATCCCTCACCACACCATAAACTTTGGGTATGAACTTGGGATAGGGACCGAAAATGACAAGAGGCATGAGGCTGGGCCATAGTAAGGGAATGTGTACGACATGGCATGTAGCCCATCATGAATGAGGACATAATCCCACTCTACTCTATAAACTCCCTATAAAAGAATCGGTGACGTGCGCCCGACCGTTGGCACTAGCCATATGGATTTTTTTCTCATCGGTATATGGAAGAACAAATCACTACACTCGATGTTCGGGACATCTTGGGGTGGGCCCGAAGATCTGGGATGGTGAAATGACATGGGAGCAACAAATGACTGTCGACTGAAGACCACGTTCAAAACGTGGGACTTGAATCGGCTTATTGATCAACATCCTCGAGGGGGTTGTCCCAAAGTGGTAAGAGGACATTTAGGCCGAGAATCCGTACCATTCAGGGGGCCTTCCAGATATGGAAAGTGATGGAATCCCATTCAAGGAGTGGTTGAAGCATAGCTATACCAATATACGAGAGAGGAGAACATCTCCTGGGGAGGGGATGTACAGCCGGGCCGAGGCTTGCTCGATGTGAGTTGGGGAAAAAGTGTACACCCTTCCATATGTCTTAACCCAATGGGAAGATTTAGGCTTTTGGGTGGGACCAACAGACAAAATGTCTAGGCATTCCTACGCATCCCATGTGGATGTGATAAAGTCATACGTAGTTCTTGAAGGCCATGCAGTTTAACATCATGTGGTGAGGATGTGGGAGGATAGATGAACGGGAGTGGGCACATGGTGCGACCCTTATAATCCTTGTATGAGCGGGGCTAAGGAATCCAACTCCTCATCATGCAAGGACCCTCTGAGGAAACTATACCCCGTGGGATAGTAAAAGAGAAGAGCTCCGGACTGGGCTCAAGACGAGACGTCTAAGTGTTCCTCTGTATCCCATTAAGACGGGAATCAAGCCTTACGTAGTTCTTGAAGTGCAGTTTAATGTCGTGATAGATGAGAGATGTGTCTCATCTGGGGACATGTACGGTATGGTGGGTAACCCGACATGAATGAGTAAGTAATCCCACACCACACCGTACGATCCCATAAGAGAGCCTGAGTCGACGAAGGCCAAGGGACCTGAGGCTGAGCCTCATTCAAGAAGGCCTGACTGGCTTACAGTCTAACGTCTTACAGTTAGGATGGGGGCCGGGGACCCGAAGAGGGAAAAGGTAATGAGGCTAAGCCTCGGTCAGGAAGGCCTGACTGGCTTGTAGTTTAATGTCTTACAGTAAGGACAAGAGCCATGGCCCAAAGAGGCCAAAGGGCATGAGGTTGAGCCTCTGTCATGAAGGCCTGATTGGCTTGCAGTTTAACGTCTTATAGTAAGGAAGGGTGCTAGGGGCCCGAAGAGGACAAAGGGAATGAGGATGAGCCTCGGTTAGGAAGGCCTGACTGGTTTGCAGTTTAATGTCTTGCATTAAGGATGGGGGCCAAGGCCCTAAAGAGGACAAAGGGCATGAGGCTGAGTCTCGGTCAGGAAGGCCTGACTGGCTTGCAGTTTAACATCTTATAGTAAGGATGGGGGAGATCTTAGTTTATGGTCATAGAGCTCTGACCATTTTGCAATTTATCGTCTTGCAGGACGATATTGCAGTTTTAATGTCATTCAGGACGGTGGTGTAGTTTAAGGTCATGTGGGAACATAACATGTATTTTAGGGTCATGTGGGACTGTAATGTGTAGTTTTGGGTCATGCGGGACCATAATGTTCCATTTTGGGTTGTGGTGGACCGTACAGTTTAAGGTCGTGCATTACCAAGGGGCTCAGGCAAAGTACTGCTTGATGAACTTGACGATGGTGGGAGGAGTAATGCGCTCACCATCCATGGTCACCAAGGAGTATTCTCTGTTGGGGTAAACCTTATGGATTATGTAAGGTCCTTCCCATTTAGTCTCAAGCTTGAGCCATTTCCTACAGGGAATCATTGGCGGTCAAAGGGCCAACACTAGGTAGCCTTGCAGAAAAGAGCGAAGGCGAACCTTCTTGTTGAAGGCTCTAGCTATCTTATTCTGATGTCTTTCCAGATTGTGCAGGTCAAGGAGCCTGTTCTCTTCCAGTGCTTCCAATTAATCTAGACAGATTTATTCCACCTTATCTGTCACCTACTAGTCATATACTACAGTGTTTATCTATAGCAGCTGGATCTCAATGGGCAGGAAGGCCTCAACCCCATACACAAGGGAATATGGGGTCACCTGGTTGGAATTGTGATTTGTCGTCCGATAAGCCCAGAGGGCGTTGGGAATCTTTTCCAGCCAAATATTCTTGTTCTGACCAACAATTTTCTACAGAATTTTATAGATGTTTTTGTTGAATACCTCGATCTCTCCATTATCCTACGCATGATAGTGAGAGGTATGGTTCGAACAGTTATTGTACTTGGAGTACAATATCTTCAGCTCGACAACTCAGATGTTGGTGCTGTTATCGGTGAGGACAGTGTGAGGGAATCCAAACCAGTGGATGATATTGGAGCCCAGTAAGTCAGAGATGGAACGAGCCTTGACCTCTTTGATTGGAACTACCTCTGCCCACTTGGAGAAGAAATATGTAGTAGTTAGGAAGAACCTACACTGGCAAGTTGTCGCCGATGGATATGGTCCCACGACATCGAGTCGCCACACCCAAAATGGGGAAGAATACTTGGTGGGTTGGAGAGTATCTGGTGGTAGATGCAGGAAGTTATCATGAACTTGGCACGTGTGGAATCTCTTGGAAAACTTGATACAATCCTGGATCATAGAGGGCCAGAATTACCCCAACCTCTGGATCTGATGGTATAGCTTGGGCCCAGCCTGGTGGGAACCGCAGGAACTGAACTGAACCCCTTGCATGACCTGAGAAATATAAACTCCTTGAATGCAATGGAGGAGAACACCATCGAAGCTCCTATTATAGAGGATCCACTCAAGACTCGAACCACTCTAGCAGGTAAATTACAGTGCACGACATTGGATTCACTCGCGCTCGGCCTGATAATCCGGGAGGCAACCATTATGGAGATACTCGATAAAAGGTGCCCCCCAGTAAAGAGTGGCCTCAACCACTACATCTTAAGAACCTAGGGCTCTTGATGTGGAGGGTATGGCAGTAAGGTGGCTCACTCACAGAATGTCATCATCCCCTGGGGTGACAGGGGCAACGACTCTCCGGTGTGCCACATGTATGATCAAATCATCTTGCTCGGGTTCTGCGAGTGACGCAGCTGAGCCGACCAAAGCGTCTGGTTGAACGTTCTATGATTGAAGGACATGGGTAACCTCTGGTTGATAAGAGAACTGGGCCATTAGATAGAGGGTGCACTCATGAAATGGAACGAGCTCAGGCTTCCTAACAACATAGTCGTCATTGACCTACTTAATGAACAGTTCAGAATCCCCTTTCACATGTAGATGGGGCACATCAATCTCAAGGGACAACTCGAGACCAGTGATGAGAGCCTAATACTCTTCCTCGTTGTTGGTGCAGCCTTCTGACAATATGAATGTGTATGGAAGGACGGCTTGCGCTGGGGTGATGAAGACAATACCCAAACCCACTCTGTTGAGCTTAGGATCATTGAGACTCTAATCGTTGGGGCTCCAGGAGGAACCGTCAAAGTGCATTTTCCAACATGAGACGACATGATCGATTGAGAGGATCACCTCATCAGGAAATCCAGATCCAGGGATTGATCCATGAAGGTTGGATGAGCAGCTACGAAGTCTTCCAATGCATGTCCCTTGATGTCCTTTGGAGTCACGAACCTGATGTCGATCTTCTGGAAGATCACCGCCCACTGTGCTAGTCAGCCTGTTAACATTGGGCGGTTCAGGATGTACCTCAGTGTGTCTACTCAAGAGACGAATTGTTCCTTATAGTGCTACAAGTAATGCCACATCCTCTGTACGGAGAACACGAGTGCAAGGCAGCTCTTTTCGATAGGGGATTATATGATCTCTGTATCAAGGAGCATGAAAATGAGATAGTAGATGATGTTCTCTGTCCCCTCATTGCTCTTATGGGTTAGAAGTGCGTTGAGGGACCATTCTAGGGTAGTCACGTAAAGGACCAACGACTTTCCAGAGACGGGTGGCATCAAGACCAGAGGTTGGAGCAGATACTGCTTGATTTTCTCGAAGGCGGTCCTACACTCTTCATCCCATTCAAAGGCACCGCCTTTCCTCATGAGCCGAGAAAAGGGCTTACACTTTCCAGCCAAATTTGCAATAAATCGGCGTATATAGGCTAACTATCCTTGAAGACCTCGAAGCTCCCGAATATTGCTCGGTGGAGGAATTTGGCTGATGGCCTTGATCTTATCTAGGTCGATCTCAATGCCTCGATATCTAACAACAAATCCATGAAACTTCCCGGAGGTGACCTAGAAGGCACACTTAAATATGTTCATCTTCATGTGGCGGGAACGAATGAAGCTGAACACTTTCTCATGTTCTTTGAGATGGTACTGGCACTGGGGAGATTTGACCACTAGATCATCCACGTAGCATTCCACTAGCGTTTTGAGAATCAGCTTGAATATGTGATGCATGGCCCGCTGATAGTTGGCATCTGCATTTTTCAGGCCGAAGGGCATAACCTGGTAACAAAAGTACCTTGGGGAGCCCTGAAGGCAGTGGAATCCTCATCCTCAGGGGCCATCCAGATCTAGTTATACCCGGAATACCCATCCCTGGAGAAGAGGTCTTGGAACCCGGTCGTGGCATCAATCAACAACTATGTCACTGGGAGGGGAAATCATCCTTCGGGGAGTGGCAATTGAGATTGCAAAAGTCGATACAGGCTCTGATCTGCCTGTTCTACTACCTGACTGGCATATTGTTGACAAGCCACCTGGGGTACTGGACTTCCTTGACAATGTTGGGTTTAATAATTTTCCAACTTCGGCCTCAACCATGGCACTATGAGAAGGGTGCATCTTTCTGGGAGGCTTCATAAACTCACGATGGTTTGTCAGGTGACCAAGGAGGTGGACGGATACCTGGGGATCTAGTCCTGGAATCTTGCCGTAACTCCAGGAAAACACATTACAATGCTCGTTGTGAAATTCTACATACTTTTGCTGCTCCTCGAGGGGCATGGCTGCACTGATCAATGTAGGCCATGGATCTGCCTCACTACCAAGGTTCACCTGTACCAGTTCATCAAATGTGGTAGAGACGCCTTCTTCAAAGGCGGGGGGAGAATCCACCAGATCCTTCTCTCCACCTGTGGAGGGATTTCCCGTAGGGGGAGCTACTTCTGAGTTATCAAACCCTGATGGGCAGCTGGTGTCAGCCAGGGCAGTAGTGTACATCATATCAGAAGACCCATGTTCCACTAAGACCATAGCGATGAAGGCAGTCGATCCTACCCCATCTGGCCTTCGGCCCAAGGGGCCACATTTGATGACATCAAAGCAGTAGTGATGCGTCCGCCTGCTCCAGTTGATTCCAGCCCAGCAGAAGAGACACCTATGACATACCGTCATTTCCATAAGCCTGAAATTTTGATACCGCACAGCGGTAGGAGGTTCCGGGATCACATGAGCCTGGTTGGTGTAGGAGTACGAGGTGATTTTCAATCATCTCTTGGACATGAGAACATGACTTTCTCTTGTACCCGAAACAACAAAACATTGTCCCATGTCTAGGTTTGTAGCCTCCTACCGATGGATCGGGAAGATGTAGGTGTCATCCAGACCTGCCCAGGGATTACTTGTGACCCGGGCGTGTTCATCCTCTCTTGTCATGACTTTCTTATCCTTTCTCTTGTAATAGTCGACATCCAGATAGAGGGCTTCACAAGAGGAAAAAGGAGATGCATTTCTTTGGAACACGCCGACTCAACCATTGATGGAGTACTTGAGGCATTGGTGATACAACGAAGGGACCAATTCATGTAGATGGAGCCATGACCTACCCATCAATGCATTGTATGTGGTCTCCTGGAACACAACCATGAACTCGGTGCTGGAAATTAGGCCACCGAACTGGGTCTTCATGCAGATCTTGCCGACTGGGGATTTCTCGGTCATGTCATATCCTTGGATTATGAGGTCAGATGGAGTTAAATCATCCTCAGACAAGCCTAGCTTTCGTAGTGTCCAAATTAGGATTAGGTTAATTCCAGAACCCATGTCAACAAGATAGCGGCGGACATCCACGCCATTGAACTGGCCAATGACGTACAGTGGGAGAATATGCCCATGTGTGGGAGGGTCTTCATATTCACCGGAGAATGAGATAACTGCCTGGAATTCGGTGCTCTCAATTTCCTCAACATGGGAGGCTTATGCCGCTGATACCTCCATCTCAAACTGGAAGGGGTTCCTTAGGGCCTCGACAAGTGCTTCACGCATTTAAAATGAGAGGAGAAGAGCCTCAAGTATAGAAATCCTTGATGGAATGTCGGGAAGGTTCTTTATGACATCATAATTTTTTCCAAACATGAACCTCTACTTACAGGAGGTCGTTCTGTAGTTGGAGGCATGGCGGGCCCTTCTAGCTGGACCAGTGGCTGGTTGGTACTAGGTACATCTTGTTGCCCTCTAGTTGATGCCTGAAGAGTATCTACCCAATGAGGACCAGACAAATGAGATTGTCTTGTAGTACGGTAAGAATAGCCACGGTACGGACGAGGCAGCTCTGCCTGATCTAGTAGCACAAATGGTAGTGGAGGTAGACCTGAGGGCACCAGATGAGGTTGCACATGCTGAGCTATGCACTGGGCCTGCTGTCTGGTTTCATTAGCGTGCACAGCCTGACTGAAAGCGCCTGCTACCATGCCTCGACGACCCATGTGGTTGCAGTTTTGCTGATGTTGACGTCGGCTGGGGATGTTGGGGAGGTTCGCCTGGAGTTCCCTCTTGTCAGGAGTCATATAGGGATTTACCAGCTCCATGGTATTAATTGATGTGTACCCCTGACTGTCACTCGAAGAGTCATCCACCAGTGGGCGGATTCAGGGAGAAATCCCCATCTATTGGGGCATGAAATCACCAAGAGTGTGGGATGACGATGGCAGTGGTGGAGCGCGTTGCTTCTTCTTGCAACGTCACTGCTTGCCCTTTTGGGAAGACGTCGGTTGTGATGATGACGCAGAGGTACTGGTCACAAATTCTGAAGGCTCCAGCTGATTCAGGCATGCCTGAATGATGCAATGGGAACATGCGATGGTTTTTCAAACCATCCATTCATCGAACTTCTGGGACCCATGGCTGGGAACCTGCTGCCACTCGCATTCGTCGTCGCTACTACCTTCTTGACCTTACGAAGACACCCGCCACTTGTGTCATCATTGGGCCCAACCTGACTATGTAGTTTTCAAACTGATCTTGGAGCCAGTATTTAAACACATAACACTTCTTGAGGTTGTTCCATAGAATCTGATGATTAGGGCAGTAGTTGGGGCGATCAGTGAGATTCTCTTCTACTGGACTTCTGCACTCGGGTAAGAGCAACATCCCTTACTCTAGATCACTTCAGACGTAACCATGGACCTGATTCTCATTTAACGAGTATGTCTGGTGCCTTCTTTCCAAATAGGGGGCACTGGGATCCTGACCCTGACGAGGGGTCGGAGGGGCCTTCCAAGGAGGCGAAGCCTGATTGTCTAGCCTAGGTGGGGGTGGTGCTTTGCGCGGGGGAACCCGTCGGTTCTGAGGCGGTCGCTGCTTGGCAAGAGCATAAGCTTGAGGTGGAGGGCCTCTGCAGGGTTACAGGGACGGTGCCACTGGCAGTAATTATAGCATCTTGGGGGATTCTATTTGGGCCACCCTGGAGTGTTTCGCTCTGGAATCCCTCATGGATGGGATCACAAGGGGCAGTAGACATTCCTGACTAGCCTGTTGCAGAGCTTCCTTGAGGCACTGAGCCTTATCTGAGAAATCTCGGAGCCCTCTGGGGTAGTTCTATGTGATCAAAGAAGGAACCAGTTCTGTTTTAACATTCCCTATGCACATCTTCAGAATTTTCTCCTGAGTCAGTGGCATGTTGAGGGAGTGTGTAAGCCTCTTCCACTGGGCGATAAAGTCTGCAACTCGCTCTCCAGGCCTTTTATTTCACTTAAAGAGGTCTGCGATGGTGGAATTTCACGTGGTGGAGCTAAACTGGTATAATAACTGCCTTCAAAGATCCTCCCAGCCGGTCACCGATCCGATAGAGAGCTGGCTGTACCAGAAAAATGCATGGCCCTCCAATTTCTGCACAAAAATCAGAGCTTCGCAAATTCATGTTGTGTCGGGGTCCCCAACATGGGCCACACCAGGAGGCAAAATGATCCATGTGTTGTGGTGGGTCCCCAGTCCCGTTAAAAGGTGAGAAAGTGGGAGTCCCAAATCCCGGGGGTGCGGGCATATCATCCACCCACACGGGATATGGCTTGCCATCTGGTAGGACTACCACCTTCCACGTTTCCAACGCCTCTAGGCGGGCGATGAGTGCCGCCATAGGATCATCCAGGTGGGGTTACCTTTATTGACGGGGATCCCTAACTACAAGTGTGTTTCCAGGCTCTTCTACAAGGTAAACGACTTCAATGGCTCGTGGAGCGACTGGCGGAACAGCCCTTGGGGCGGCTGGGGGGAACCCGGGCTGGATTCTTCAAATTTCCTCACCATTCAAGAGGGTTTGGAAAGACGTATCACGCCCTCTTGCCGTGAGTTCGGGCCTCTTCCCTGTCTGCAGGAGTAGCATCATCAGGGTTGCCCTGAGGCATCTCGTCGGGGGGGGGGGGGGGGGGGGGGGTTGTTCCTACCCCTACTGCCCCGGCTTAGGATCACCATAGTCAGGTCACCTCTTGATATCACGTTCGGCTAAGTGTTCCTCAACTAGCCTCTTCTGCTCAGCAAGCTATTGGCGCAATGTGGCTTTCTCTGGGTCTTCGTCCGTTTTCTTTACTGAGGCGGACGGGTCGGAGTGCTTGAAAATTCCGAAATGTTCTTTACCCTTACCGACATTTCAACTGAGTACTAGCGACTCGGTGGGCATAGGGAGGCCTAGAATGTTCCTCTGCTGATGAGTAATCCTCCCTGGTGGGTCCAACAGCGGTGGTACACCCTCAGGAGGTAAGTATCAATCGAGAGACTCCAACTCATCCTCTTTGTCCACTATATCAGCCATGTAAACAGCAACCCTTCTTGGAGGCATGTCCTCAATGTTGCATAACGAATCTGGTTGTTGTCAGATAGGACTGAAGAGGATGGAATCATACTATCCCCAGCCACGGACTTGAACATGGGGGGTAACTTCCTTGATGATTTTTTGGAGTACCTTGAAACTATGAACACATTTTTGTTGGTGGGTGCTCTGAATACCTGGTGACTCAGGGCGCTGGGCCACGGGGAGTGCAGCAAAATCCACCAGACGACATTGATCGTCGATTTCCTCGAAGGTAACTTGGCTCCTAGGGTACAACACTCACTGATAGTGAAGACAAAAGTGTTCCAACCATAGGGGTTGACGGAAGCACTCAAATTCCTCCAGGGTGAGGGATTCCGGTGCACAGATGTTCAGTGTTGCCACCGGCCAAAACTTCTCTGGGAAGTGGTCTACTGCGATAATGTTCCAGAAACTCATGGGCTTGGATTCAGGGCCTGGCCCCTTATTTCCCCACTCGTCAACTAGGGGTGGCTGAGGGACTGGTAGAGGTACTGAGGCGGACCGCTGGGATAGTAAACTAGGCGGTGGAGAATACGATAAACGAGCCGACTGACCGCTGAATTCCGGTCCATACTACAAAGAGTGAGGTGACCTGACCACAATGTCATGATATGATGGGCTGATAACCACAACCTCTGGTGCATGAATTTCGATTATGGATGATGGGTCACGTTGTCACTCAACCGCCATCGTTCACCAAAATAGCTCTCTGTGATCTTTGTTTGAGGTAATGGGCGCTTCTAGTGGTGACTGTATGGTCGGAACCTGCAGGATTCTCAGAATTTCCTCCTCCTGGATGTATCTTTGAAGAGAACCAAGAATCTGGTGGACCTCGAATTCTGGAAGGATGAGGCTAACACGCCTTGTTCTTGCCCCAGGCCTTAATATGGAGGAACGAGGGGAGGGTTCCAATGCCAAGTCACATTCTACTTCAGAATCCGAGAAGCAGGCCAGTTTAATCTCCATCTGGGCTTTCCTAGGATTCTTCTTGTGGCGGTGATGACTTGCCCTCCTACACCTAGATGGCTCTCCGGGATAAGGATCATTCTCGACATGTAGTATCGGGGCCGTGCTGATGCCATGGCAGAGAGGACTTCCACTTGAGACAACCGGGGTGCAAGGGTCATCATGTTTAATGTAAAATGGAACATGTGGAGGACGTCAATGGGTAGAACCTGAGTTGGTGAACCTCTTTTGGAACCGGCGGGAGCATGGGGAGGTCCTCCATTCTTGGTGTGGGTGGTGTGAGGCGATCCATCCCACTTTGGTTTCCAGGGTAAGGAGGACCTTCTCTAGTTGCAGAAAGAATTTAGATACGATCCCCATGTTGGAGGGGGCCCAGATGGGAAATTCCTTTACATCATCATTCGGGGTTAGGAGGAGGAATTACATTCCCAGTGTGATGGGCACGAGAAAGAGTTCAGCACTGAGTGTCACTTCCGCAAGGCAGGTCTTCATTCGGGATGGGGGTAGCACATGGCATACCTTCATGAAGAACATAGGAGTGGGGAAGGCCCAAACTCTGTAGAGTGGTGTTATGGGGAGGACCTCTGTAAGGAGTGTAACCACAGGGGGTTGGATTGCAGTGATCACCACTCGGGCCTGCGACCCGCAGAGTTGACCCAACCTACCCGTGGGGCGGTTTGGGCCTCGACCCTGGTTGGGCATAGGGGTGTTCATGCTCAGTGTGTGAAGGGGCTTCTTGATATATGTCAGCTGTGGCTCAAGCCACAGTAGTTGTCGACGTCGACACCCCTTAATGGGCGCCCTCAACTCGGGCCCAATGCTGGCGTCGGGTCAGGCGAGTCGGTGCAGGCGGTGCAGGGGAATAACCTACCTGCTCCTCTGGCAAGGCCGGACGGAGGTGATTATGCGGCCGGGTAGGGGCCCTTTCCTGGAGTTTGTGGATCGGGTCTCTGACCGGGCTAAGCTGGACATCACCCACCTCATCAGCGTAAGGCGAGGACTCATCGAGGTGTTCCGGGTACAGGCTCCCGAAACGATTAAACGTTGGTGTGGGGAGCAGGGGCTCCCTGCACGGCCCTCGAGGGCGTCATTGACGGTGGGTCCAGGATGCCTCCAGGTCCAGGAGGGCCATATCCCGAGTTGGGATTATTCCCTCCCCGTAACGATGTACGAGGTCATTAATCAACCTTTTTTCGATGACTTCTTATGGGGAGAGGAGGTGTGTGCGCCCCACGTTAATGGATGCAGACGCTGTTGTAGCAGCAGTGGAGCTATGCAGAGTGACTGTGCTGGTATTGCCCCTGCCACTGCGTAGGCAGGTGGGCGGCGATCATGTCCCTGTAACTGCAACCTGATTCCAGAGAAGTAGAGAGATTAACTCATCAGCACCGTGAGGGAAAGAGATTGAAAACCAGTTCCCCAACATCATTCGGTCTTCCGTGGTCGGCAAGAGGGATCCACGCAGTCAACGATGTAGAACAGAAAGCCCCATGTTCTACTACCCCAACTTCTGGTGAGTTTCAGGCTAGGCCAACTATTTTCTTTGCGGTAACTGGCGCCGAATATCTAGATCCGGTGACACGTCAATCTACAGATGTTTTGAATGATACAAATCTCTACATTGAGGAGAGGAACTTCACATCGGGTTCACCATTTCTATTTTCAACGCTTTCGCCGGGGCGCGCACGTCCATCTGCTTGGGTGAGACAGGCACAACTTTTGTGTTGCCCCACATTCCCGCTTTCCAAAGGCGGGCGGCATCCGTTCCTTATTCTGTGACGTCTGCTCCTTGATCAAAACCGGGATGATGGGATGTCATTTCTTCCTTCAGTGGATTCCTCCTCGTAGATTTTCACCTAGTTCGGGTCTCCCTCATAGATTTAATATGTTTTTTGTGAAACTCTTCCCAGTTCCATGTTTCCATGGACACTGGTTAATTACAATGCTTCTCTCAGGACATTCCAAAGGGTCTGGTCAGGGCAGCAACCTTCAGTCAGGGGAGTAGTCACGTCGAGGCATCAGTAACGTGTCTGAACACTGGGGGATTGGTGTGTCTGTCTTTTCCCCCTTCTTATAGGGCTTCTCGAGGGAAAGGAATCCCGAGTCATCCCACAACGAGCGCAGGGAATAATATGCCATTGGAATGTATCTGAGGTTTTCCTCGGCTTCCCATGTTTAACATTGGGTATGCCACAAGTTTAACGTCCAGCAGAGACAGATCGACTTGATCAGAGCACCAGTTGGAGCGGATCAGATTGAGGAATCTCCCTTGAGGGAATTCCGATATCGAAGAAAGCTCGTGTGTGGCTTCCCGAATGCAGTGGATGGGAATGGGGTGGCATGATCTCACTGGGATGTGGTGGCCTGGGTAAGAATCTGTGTGGATAATGGAGAATTTCATGGAGCTGAGGGGGAATGAAATGTGTCATCGTGGAGATAGCAGTGGTGATGGAATTGAGTCTCGAAGAGACTTCCTACGTATCCATGTGGCTGGGAATCAAAGTCTACGTAGTTCAGAATGAATGTGTGGGCTTACACTCTAGGCCGCCTAAGGTGATGGAATAACTGACGTGAATGCGGTCAATACAACCAGGTGGTGGTCTTAAACCTCATGAGGCTTCCTATGTACCATGCCTTAACATGTATCAACATCCACATAGTTCTAGAAGATGGGTGTTATACTGACACAAAGGGGTGTCAGAACAACTGGATTGTAGGGTCACAACGGCTTACCATTGGATTGGGATGCGATTTAACGTCATGTGGGATGGGGGCATGTCGGAGAACGGATGTAAATAAGGACCTTGGTCTAGATGGATGGTGGGATTGAACCTCAGGAAGGCTACCTACATACCATGCCTTAAAATATATCTAAGACCACATAGTTAAAAATGGTGTGTCGGCGAACCGACGAGAGTGAGGACCATGGTCCATATAGTGTGGGGCTTATACTCTAGACTGCCCAGGTGTAGGTGAACCGAAGTGAAGGAGGTCATAGTGACCAATGGGTGGTGGGCTGGAACCTCGTGAGGCTTCCTACGTACCATGCCTTGACATGGATCAAAGACCGCGTAGTTCAGGTGAATGGGGGCTTGACACAATGACATGGAGACAATCTGGGCCAATGATTGTTGAGCTTGAACCTCGGGGAGGATTCCTATGTACCATGCCTTGACATGGATCAAAGACAACGTAGTTCGGGTTGTGATGGTGGGTATCGGCGAACCAACGTGTTGAAAGGACCGTGGTCCGATGGCTGAGAGGCTTGAACCTCAGGGAGGCTTCCTACGTACCATGCCTTGACATGGATCAAAGTCCTCGTAGTTTTGGAAGGGATTCGTCAGTGAACCGATGTGATGGTGATCCCGTGGGTCCACTAGTGGTGGGATTGAACCTCGTGATGCTTCCTACGTACCGTGCCTTAACATAGATCAAAGTCCTCCTAGTTCGGGATGGTCACAACGGCTTACTGCTGGACCAGAATGCAGTTTAACGTCATGCGGGATGAGGGTGAACCCCGACATGAATAAATAATGGGCGGTGGGCTTGAACCTCATGGGTGGTTCCTACATACCATGCCTTGACATGGATCAAAGACCTCATAATTCATATGGTTGTACAGTTTAATGTCATGCAGGATAGGGGTATGCAGTTTAACATCATGTTAGATGAGGGCATACAATTTAACGTCATCCTAGATGAGGGGCATTTAGTTTAACGTCATGATGGATGGGGGCATTTCCATGGTCAATGCTTACTATAAGACCACATTAGTCATGATCGGTGTGAGAAAAAAAGAGGCAGTAGAGACCTAACGATCACGTCGCGAAGGGTGCATCCGTGGAGAAGTGAAGAGGGTATTACGTGTTAGGCAGCCCATGGTGCTGGGACTTACTCCAGGATGGAGGCCCAATGTGCTGCAAAGCGCAACGGGAGAAGGAAGTGGGACCAAATATGGGAGGATCTTTGTTCCCTATCTCACCCTCCACTGGCCTTGACAGTGGGGAAGTACAGAGGTGCATGGGTGTTACCTTCCGTAAGAAATTCATGGGGATTATGCTCTGATGTCGCCCTTCCCCGGTGGACAAATGCTACTCCGAGATGGTGGATATCATCCCATGTGAGGGTGATTCCATTCCTATAGAGACGAGTGGCATAAAGAATGACCGAGCTGGGGGGGACCCTATGTGCAAGGCATGGGTTCGGGACACAGTTTAACGTCAAGTGTTGAGGATGAGGTGCTTGGCTATTTAACGTCTTGTAGCTCGGATGATGTGGGTTTACTCCACACCCCTAGGACATACATGACCGGTACCCTCTGCCCCTTGGGGGAGGGAAGGTACCGGCAATGTCGTGGGTAAAGGGGTTTCACAGAGCAAACAATTGAGGGGTCCACGTTAGCATGGATATGCGATGATGTAATGCCCATTAGCGTGCCTATAGGAAGAAGCATTAGGCAATGCAACGCTACGGGTGGTGTTGTCCATGGGACTTTGAAATCACATCGTGCAAACTTGGAGGGTCGCACGGGAAGAAGAATATCCAAGCAAAGGGGTCCACATGCAAGGACCTTGCGATGCTTAGTTGCTTTGCATAGTGGAGATCACTTGCAAAGGGGTGTGCTTCGCAAAGTGGAGTGGATTGGCCTTAGCATGGGGTAGCGGTGCGAGTGGGAGGTGCTTCGTGAAGTGGAAGGGTGTTCGCGGAGCACTGCCTCATGAAGCGGAGGTGCCTCACGAAGCAAGGTGTTGTGAAGCAGTGTGCTTCGCGAAGTACAGTGACCCTACCATGGCATGTGGATCACTTGTACAGGATGGGTGTTTCGTGAAGCATAAACACTCCGCGACTACCCGAGTTCCCATGGTAATCCCCTTCCTTCGCATAGGCCCTTAGGCTTCATGAAGGGAATCCCTCTCGGAAGAGGGGATTAAAACAAGACAAGGCGAAGGCCTCTCACGATGCAAAAATACCTCGCGAAGTTCATGATTCCCAGAGGGAAGAGTGATTCGTGATTTGGGAGTTGAAAATACGAAAGGCCAGATTGTCCATCTGTGGAGCTCAGGGGGAGCTCGGTATTTATAGGCAAGGGGCGCCACAGAGCCAAGCCCACACGGCGCAAAGGGGCCTTCGGTTGTTTCGCGGCGGGTCGTGAAGGTCAACCAAATTCACAGAGGGTTACCGCCTCCTCTGCTTCGCTGCGGGTCGTGAACATCAAGGTGTTCGCGGAGGGTTACCACCTCATGTTCTTCATGGCGGGCTCACGAATGTCAGGACATTTGCGGAGCATTACCACCTCTGGTGCTTCGCGGTGGCCGAGGAGCTAGGGGGACTTCGTGTCGTGTTTTCGTGAGGACGGGCGTGGGGCCTCTTTTTTCTTCGTTCTTTTCATCCAATATTTTAGCGCCAATAGGGATCAACATGGTGATTAGATGTACTACCCCATTGATTCTATGCCATCTATAGTATGAGAATAGACCCATCTACCTTGAGAATCTAAACATGGAATGAATGAGTCATACCCCATGCATCTTCACCTCTTTCGGAATAATGGTAAGCATGGCTAGATTCCTTTAGCAGTGGAGACAGGGTAAATCAGATAATCAACCAAGGAAACAAAAAGTATCCAAACATTAACATCCAATCCATACCATCATCCCTAGGGTCATCCTCGACACCCACATGCATACACCGATGAATCTCACCACTCTAGGAATCAACTTCTACCACATCTAATAGGAATCCCTGCACCTACAAATCACAACATCCATCCTAGCACACTTCACTACACTAGCAGCATGAAAGAAAGCATCACATCAATAGTCTCTTGTCCCTTGAACAATCAAGAGGGTAACTCAAACCCATTCAAGGAATTATGTTTAATCAAAAACCCAGTTCTCTGATCCATCTTGGATTAACCTATTTGTTATTTATAGGATCCAACATTGGGAAGCTTAATCATTAAGCTATCACAAATAATTAAACATGCTTACTAAACCATTTTTATTAACATCAAAATTACAATAAGAAGAACTAGATTCATTTACACGCCTCTTTAGGATTAGTCAAGCAATTATCAATTAATTTCATTTTACATCCCTAACCAATTTTCATCAAGAATGAATAGATAAACAAAGAAATCATAGATATCACAGTATCTAGAAAAACAAGAGGCAATAACATTTGATCGATATCAATTTATTTTCCATTTAAAATATTTATTATATCAATTTCATTGTGATCCAGTGGGATAAAACATGAAAACTATACAGATGCACATATAATAAAAGAGAAGCAATGAATCCCCTGCCTAAAACAGTTTTTGACATTCTTTATACCAGAATAGACCACACATCGGGTCATGATTGCCTCCTCTCGTGACAACTGAAACCACCCAAGAATGCCATGATATGACCGCACCATGTGAAATCCATGAAAACTCCATTATAATAATGGTGATTACATGGTAGAATATGGAAGCGAGAAACAATCGAAGATTATCCCCAAAATAATGATCATAAAAAAATACATTATATCGAAGAATGATGGATACTTCTTTGTTGCAATGAAACAGGGTGGACACTTGTAGCTTGAAGAACATCGAGGAAACCAATACATAAGGAAAATTTTGATCTCATGATTCCAAGGGAATGGAAGAAATTTTTCGACTATCTTGCACTAGAGAACAAGGAGGAAGAATAAGGGAGGAAGATATCTTGTCCCTTTTGATGATTTAACAGAGTGACGGTTTAAAATACGTTTGATTTCCCATTATAAGTGGATCACATTAAACCACATGATTGGACCAAGTAAAAACATCTTGTGCCTTATTAATAATTGATATACTAGTTATGGACATTGAATCGGCCTTAGAGTCCTTAAAAACAAGGTATTAAATGCATTTTTTGTCCAAGGAAATGTTAAAGGTGTGAACTATAGGAAGATAGAAACACTATTTAAGAAATCCAAATTTGGAAAATGAAAACGGTCACCATTGGTACCTCACTATTCTAGAAACACTGTTCATGAACCTCACTATCCGAACCTCATCGTTGAAACATCACCATTCTGGAACCTCACTGTTCTGGAAGCACATTTCTTGAACCTCACCGTTCTGGAATCACAGTGCCTGAACCTCACCATTAGAACCTCACCATTCTAGAAACACTGTTCACATAACTCCAAATTTTGATAAGGAAAAAGAGTTTACCATTATAGGTTATTGATAGAACTGTTCACCACTAGAACAATTTATAGAATTGGAAATTTGGAAAACGAAAGAAAGGTCCCCATTGGACCACACTGTAGGCACTGTTCTCAGATGGTTTCTGATGCACTATTGACAACTGTCTACAGTTGGAACTGTTCACCAATGGAACTATACACAAAAATAGAAAATTTAGAAAGTGTTCGGGATAAGTCATCTTGACCTCCCAGAACACCTCAAACAACATATTTTCACAATGGAATAGACCAGAGAGGTCTGGGCCATTACACATTAAATTATTCAAATTCTATAACTTGTTAAATATTTAATACAATATATTTTATTAAGTAAATAAATATTTTTTCATAATTTTGTATTCATTTAAATCAAATACACAATAAAAAAATATAATGAAATTACCAAAAATAAAAAAAGAATAATTTTAAAAAATTGACATTTTTATTCCATCATAATGTTGTTAATACTACATGGACAAACAATAGATATTTGAAATAAAGATATTGACACTTTTTATCATTCATTGATTTAATAAATAAATTTTTTATATTTATTGTGAAATATAAATTAATTAAAAGCATTCTAGAATAAATAGACAACATAATAATAACCTCTATCCAATTATAATTTTGATGAATAATCCTGGTCTTATAACACTTTTTTATCCTACATTAACAAAATATCCCCTTTAACAAGATGATAAATTTCACCTCATATTCTTTTATATTGATAAAATATAAAAGGGGAATATTTTGAAAATTTGAATATCATGATTCAAAATATGAAATCTATTTTTTAAAATTAAACATTTATATGTGGAATAAATCATTTCTATATACATTCACCAAACATGATGGAAACCACAATTTAAAAAATGTTTTTTAAGAAAAAAAGAATACAATTATTATAACATGGAATTAAAAATATAATATTTAATTTGAAACATATTACTGAATATAGAGCATATTAATATTATTAAATTAATTCACTAATTTTGATAACTTTAATTTTTTAATATTCATATAGACTATGTTAATAAAAATATTTTTTCACTATCTTTTCTTTTTTGTGTAAAAATATTTTTATACCAAATATAATAAAAAAACATATTCCAATAAAAAAAATTGTAATATTAATAATATAAGAGTACTAATTTTATATTTTATCTATTTTAATCAAATTATGTTTTATAAATACATGAATTAAAAAATCATTAAATTTCATTAAATTTTATTATTCCTTGACAAATCAAACATCTCAGTGCCTTCCAATAAAATTCCCCAAAATAAATTCAGTATTAAAAATTAAAATATATATATATACATTTTATATAATAAAATATCTTCATTTTTTATATATTACATATAAAATTTTATAAAAAATTAATTAAATAAATTTTTCTTAATAATTTTTTTTTCTAAATCAAAAAACGACTTCATTCAAAATTCAGTGTTTGTTTAATAATCATTGATCAATATGTATATTGTGAGTTGGAAAAATAAATATTTTTTATATTGGATATTAATATTCATGCCATATAACATAACATCTAGTTCATAATATTCAAATTTAAAGAATAATTTTTTGATGATTTTGTAATCACATTGTGTGTGTTGTATATGGTATCGAACATAGTTTTATTAATTTAAAATATTTGTGTGTTAAAATTATGATCATTTCTCCTATATTCAATATAACTAGTTTTTAATGATCATTTAATATTATTCAATTTGATCATCCCACTGAGGTGTACCTGTGAATCCACAATATTGTCTAGTGTTTTGTTGGGATTCACCATGAAAACATGATAAGGTGCTATAACTTATTTGAAAAATGAGATAGAGAAATATATCCCCAAGATATTTTGAAAAAACGATTTGGGAAATAATGGATAACCCCAATAAATGGAGATTCTGAAAAATATACATCATGGAGAGGCTCCACATGTGACCATGAATTTACAGATATGTTATGAAACATCTATGTAAATAATATATAGTTTATAAAATGTGTAACCATTTTTTTATCAACATTCTAAAATATTAAATATTATGAAATTAATAACTAATTTATAATTTTCTATAAAATATATATTTGATAACACCTGATCATAATTCTAGATGTTTGAAGATAGTTAAAGATATGATTTTATGCATTCATCCTAGATTGAATGAGATTTATGAATATTACAGATGTGCTAATACATTTAATTGGGGAATCATTTCCTTGATATCAAATATAAATCATTCACAATTATGGAATAATAGTATAAAAATAACATTTTATAGAGAAAATAATATATTCCCAAGAATAAAAAAAAGAAATATCAAAATGACATATAGTAGTTTGTAAGTTAATGTAATAGGATACCTCATATTTGAGATAAATAGACATAATAACAAAAAAGGAAAAGTTTAATATAAGTGGAAGAATTAGAAAAGAAAATGATAGTATGGTATGTAATGAAATAAATTTTTTTGAATATCTCCACCTATTTAGTAGCCCTATATAGAGCCCTTTGCTTTTTAGGGATACATAACAAATACCCAAGTGCACCAAGGATCCCATTAACATGATTAGTATTATAACCAACAAGTACACAAAAATTTGTCATTATCATAATTAAAATACAAAAAACATTGTTTATAAACTTATATATATATATATATATATAATTTGAAAAAAATTGTATCATCTCGTAGTGTACTAGGGAGTCCACCGTGATCCTTTAATATAAATTCTTCATCAGTATTCTAAAGGGAATATAATCCTTGTAACAAATAAATATCCTAGATAATTACCTACACCCTCTCATTCATTTTATGTTCTGTAGTCATGTATTTGATCATCCCATCACACTCAGGAGATATCACATATAATGTATCATGGTTTATCTAATACATTTCTCAACAACTACATTATTTCACGAATAAACCAATATACCTTTACTTGAGATTATATAACTCGTGATTAAAACATTATAAATAAAAAAATCCACACATGTTTAATTTACCATATCTATTCACCTTTTTTGCGTATTCATTACATTTTTCTAAATATTATCATGATCTTTATTAATATTTCAATATAGAATAATATCTTCTAGAAATATTATCACATTATTATTAAGTTAATATATAAATACAATACTCATTAAATACATGTTGATATTAGGGGAAATAGTAATTATAATTTAAATCACTATAAATTCATAATTCCCCTTCCTCATACAAAATTATTACAATGTTATAACTTTCCTGTAAATAATTAATTGGTGATATCTAAAAATGATGTTCAGTCATGGGTATATATTTAATTACTCACTATTTTTTAAAAAAGGTACAATACAATGTGTATCATACCTGTTCATGATAGGTATCAGGATTTATTCTCAATAATCATTTCAAATATTTATTATTCAAAACATTCCTCCTAAAAAATAGGAACCCCCTATGGAAAGAATAAAATGGTGTTTGAGTCCATTATCAATATTCACTTGTATTCTCATACTTAATTCCCACATCTCATTATAGATTATTCTATATAGAGTATTCAAAACTGCCATAGAACCTTGTATGAGTTCTATTAAACCCACAATATCAGGATTTAGAGAAATACTAGAAATATATTCTATTTTGAAATAAAAAAGTCACATAAAATAGAAAAATAAAAAATTTTGTGTTTCTACCTGACCACATTATATAAATACCCTTCAATAATTGTGATTTAGAACCGTATTATATAACTAATTTACAATGGAAACTTGTATTCATATTTTAACCAATAAATTATTATAGGGTTATTCATAATATGAAATGTGATTTCATTTCACTGAAAATTGATATAGTCAATATGTAATGAAGTCTATTTCATTAATAAAATCACATCAAATTCAACTAGATGGAGAATCATAAATTTTATAGGATAAATATTCCAATAGAATTTAATCTGATCAAAATAAGATAATTCTAATGAAATCATCGTACTATTAGGCATTTAAACCCCTTAATAAACATATCTTTATTGATGTTGTAATGAGATACTGATAGAAAATTAATAAATTATATAATAGTGTGTAGATATATAGTCAAATAAGACAATATTAGGTCTTTATTGGATGACATGTTTAATATTGACTACGTCATTATCATAATCTACTAGTGTCTTCCATTACTACATTGGTGTGTGGGTTGTCTATTTTTCAATGTCTTACTTTACTACATTATGACAACTATCCTATTTATTTAATTTTTATATTTATGTGATTTTTATATAATATTTAGACATGTAAATCACCAATTAATTTTATTCATTTAATTTTCATAAGATTTTACAAAAAAAAACCCGGTATGTTGCTAAATAAAATTTTATTCTTCAATATGATATGTTTAGGTTATCAAGAGTCTCCATCTACAATTTATTATCAAAATAATGGAATAATTAGAATATATATCCTCCATTTATATATTGATAATAAATTAATTAATTTCTTTATGGGTACTAGTTTGTATTATTGCCAACTACTTTTACATACCTGGTTTTAAGACACCAATGGATCGATAAATATTCCATATAGTGATGTTTATAAATCCCAAATAGTATCATTAATACCTTGTAAAAAATTTCGCATATTTTTATGCGAGTGACCCAAAATACTATATACAATTAGAAAAATAAATTTTAAATATAAAATTAAAACTAAAAAATTGTAGTTTTATACATTCTATGGTCTTTTCAATATAGATTTGAGAGGATAGGAATAAACATAAAATTTAATAGAGTTTAATGAAAATTATCTACAAATGTTTAATTTTTCACAATAGTTAGCACATCAATGAACCCAACCACCGTTTGAGATTCTATTGATCCAATAAAGAAATTGAAAACATATGTTTAACATTTGATTTTACATTTAATGGGTTTTAAAATAATGAATAAAATCAGTTTATAAATTGTTTTTTAAAACACATTTGGAAACATTTTATTTTATATCCAATATAAAAATGTAATAAATAATCTTGACAAAAATTTACTCTAGGTCTTATAAAATTATATAATATAATGATTTGTTCAAGAGTAGTAAAAAATAAATATCTTTTTTAAATATGATATCATTTCAAATAGCATTAAAACATTATTATGAAAATAATAAAATCCTCATGGAATATAATTATACCTCGCAAACCTTATGAAACTCTTGACTCCAGAGAAGTATCAATTTTTTATTCAACATTCCCTTAAAATTTTGGGATCTAGCCACATTAATATTCATCACCAATGATATAAAAATACCATATTTTTATGAAAATCATTTTCGCTTCCTACGTTTCTCATTGTTATATAATAAAAAAATATTTTCCAATATATCTCTTGAAGTTAATATTCAAAACAAAAACAAATTTGCTCTAAAATAAGTACCCATATTTAATATATTCACATTTAATACAAATTAATACCTTCATTGTTTCAATTATAAGAATCATACAAAAAATAAATTCTAAATATATTTTTTATTCACTAGTTGAATGTTAATAAATACAATAGAATGGGGACATATTTATAAATATTAAATAAATATATTTAAATGTAATTAAATTTCCTACATAAAATGAAAACATATTAAGTCTATTTGTAACAGTTAAATAAATATATTTAAAAAATTTATTCAATGAAAAAATATATGAATAAAAATATATTTCATTGATAATTATTGATTTTTATAAAATAAATCTAGCATTGAAAACTCAATATCAATATTTTACTTAAATAATAATGTTTTTTGAAAACCATACATCATTATATTTCAATTAAATTTCCTTTCTATATTTTTTATTTTAAATATTAAATACATAGAATTGAAATAAAAAATCACTTATTGAAGGGTTTTCCTATAAATATAATCATTGTAATATTGAAGTAATATAAAACAAATGGTTTTTAATGATGATGTAAGATTATTAATAATAGTTTTTCCAATAATAAATAGGTTTTTAAAATTAAATCCCACTTTCAGGAAAACATAAACCAAAAAGAACATAGCAATACTCCACTACCAGTGATGGAATGTGTAAATTAAATGAGAGGGATATTGCAGGGTGTGAAAGTTGTAATTTTAAATAAAACCACACATACCTCTATCTATATATTTATATCTGTTTAGATAATATAATTTTACATATTTTAGGGATCATTTTTTGAATTTAAAACCCATTTTGTATAATTTCCTCATATTTATATGTGGTGTCTATCATCCTAATTTAATAATCATAGATAATTTATGGTAAGGGTGAATTCCCATAGAAATTTTAATGTAAAATGAATTATAATAGTTAATATGGTATCATTAAAATAAATATGGTGTACCAATATTCCCAATGAATAATAGTGGTATATTCATGGGGCTAAAATTTTCATATTCATTTAGTTGTCGGCTTCCAGTGTATGATGGGAATGAAAAAATAATTATTTTCATTTTGTAGTAGAAAATTTTAAATATTTTCATATTTTCATCTTAGTTGATATATCCCAATGTTCAAAAAATGGTACGATGTAACTTAATTAAAATATATGGTGATATATAGTTAAAATTGAATGCCTCGTTAGGATATATATATATATATATATATATATATATATATCTAACAACCATTATAGTAAAACTCGATAAACTCTGAAGTATAAATAGTCTTCTCATTTCATTTATAATACCCATGTTTGATTTAGAATGTTTATATATATATATATATACAAATATATGTTTACATCACCCTCTAAAATAATCACTGTGATGATTTATTTGATATTTGAAATTATCATTGATGGTGTTGCTAATTACAATGCTTGAAAACAAATGACATGTCCAGTATCAAGTGTTATTTATATTTGGCCAAAGAAAATGATAGTGGAGTTGGAGGTTCTGAGTTGATATGGTTTTGGTCACACCTACAAGGAATTCCATCTATCATCAAGAGAAGTAGACGATGAAAAATTGATACATGTTCGAGTGTAGAGACAATAGCACAATAATATCATATGACTAGGATGAATTGAATTAGATGGCCTAGTCAGATGCTGAGGTTTTTAAACAGAGCTATAGCAACTCACACGACTTCTACAAAATAAAATATTTACATAGTTTTGTTCATGTATAAATATTTGCTACAAAAATTATCCTAATGTTCCATAGAAGAGGGGAATCAACACCAGCATACACTCTCACCCCACCTAGTATTTCAAGTCATACTAACCGATATAGGTCTATTATCATATTATTTGATGTGAATAATCATTATGGATGATATTCAATCATCGGTCCCCTCATGAAGTTTCAAACAAATAGCATTGTTGCAACTCAGATGACCCTCCCCCTGAGATGGACATTATCCCTATAGAAAAGCTTAAGGGATTGCACTTTTTGCTCATATGGTTGAAAATTTTCTCCATATATCCATGATTATAAATCAAAACAATAAAATAAAAATTTCTTATAATATTTTTTAATTTATAATTTTCAATTAGAAATATATTTATTACATTAATTATTGTTTCCATTCATCTAATCCATAAATAGTATTGTATTACAAAATGTATTAATTTTCTAATAATGATATTCAGTTAACAAGTACATCAATATTTTTGAAATTAAATTTGCATACAAATTAATTTCTTTTATTACAACAGTAAAATACTTTATTTTAAATACATTTAATTAAAATTAATTTCATAAACTATGTTCAATCCATTTTTATATGTTTTTAAATTATTGAAAATATTTTTATTATTATCAAATAATAATTATATTTCCTTAACTATTTCTTCTCAACATATAATTTAGAATCATGTTTTAGGAAATTTTATTAAAAAAATTTAATAACATCTTATAAATATATATATATATATATATATATATTTACAAAAAATCATAACTAACTTTTTCCAATGAAAATTCCCTTTATGATTTTTTTGTATATGTAAATGAAATTTTATTTAAATGGACTCAATATATTTTAGTATTCTTGACCATGTAGATTACTATAATTTTTTATATTTTCTATATTATTATTCTTATCCTTTTTGGTGTATTTATATTCATGGATAATACTAAATAGGTGAGATATTATTTTTGGACTTATCATGTTTATCATTTTTCATCCTCTTATATTACTAATTATTTTTACACTTTTAATTTTTACTTAATTAGTTGTAGGCTCGATATATTTAGTAATGTGTTATTGTGTCAATGTGGAATATAATGTATTATTTTTTAAAAAATATTATATCATGATTTGGGTTTTTAAGAAATATTATGCATCGTAAAATTAAATTTTATACAGTACTGTTTTATTATTTAACATCCTTCCCCAATTAAAATATTTTTTCCGACTTAATTATTTTATATTTAATAAAACTATAAGTCTTTTTATAAAATTCAACATGCAGGTTCATCATCACCACAAACAAAAATAAATTATTTTCAAAAATCACTAAAAATTATTTTCATCAATCACTAAATATTTTATTCAAAAATTATCTAGAAATAACTCGTGGAATATCAAATTATCTAACTCTCTTCGTTAAATAATTATTCGGGTATATTTTTGGTGCACGCATCATAAGAAATATTAACCGATTCTTCAGATTTTCTGGATTCCTTTACATAGTATAGTCTATTAAAATTTGGATTTCAATAATGTTATAGAATGAAATACCTTTTAAAAATAAATTTGAATGAAATATATTTTCTAAATCTTTTTATAAGATTATTTTAATGAATAATTTAGACCAAGCCGATATTTTATTTATTTATTTAAGTTTAATTTCATAAAATAAAAAGTATGATACAAGTTAGAATATATTGGTACTCAATATAAATTGGTTTATGAGTTCCCCTTATTTTGTTTCTATAATAAAAATATACTATGGAAATAATTCACATGACATGGTAAAATATTTAAAAATCCTTGGATGATATCATCCCACATGGGACAAGTGAGAATATTTGGAATTTAGAATACGATTTAAAAACAATAATGGTACATGGTGTAATTATAGTATAGAGGTGGTATTTATAATATCCTAAAAATTGTTCTAGTGGATTTTTATTTGGGAAAATATATAAAAAGATAAATATCAATATGTGGAGGCACTTATTGGAAACATGCCAGCATGACGACAGAAAAAATATTTTTCAATTGTCCATTAATTTTTTACAAATTTCCTTAATCTAAATAGATTGAAATAGAGATTTCATTTCATTGAATATATATATAATCCTTTAACTTTTTATGATATAAATCATAAACATAAATGTCTAAAAACTCATTTCCTCTAATAAAAAATTTGATATCCCAAGACCAATACTCTTAGATTTAATTATATAAACATATGTTTTATTTTTTATAAGTTCATTATAATATAACTTCTATTACACTACAAGGAACATTATTTTTAGTTTTTGAAGGAATATAAAAAAATAAAATTTACTAAATATTGATGAAAATTAACTATCAATATTAAATTTACATCACTAGTTTTGTCACATTAATGAATCCAAACACTATTACAACATCTAATGGGCCTGTGAAATGAATTTGAAACCATTGGGTGAGCATAAGATTACAGAGTAAGGACATTCAAAAACAATATTATAATACTATTAAAATTAATATATATAAAAAATTTCAATAAAAATTTACCAAATAAAAAGAATATCAGAAATAATTTTACAAAATATATCTCTAGGGGTTACAATATATAGTGATATGTAGTATTGTTAGAACCCTTAATAAATTCATATAATTTTGAAAATCCAAATAACTTATGATAAATTTATAATTTTATTTCGAAATTAATATTTTTTATGAAATATAATCATACAGTTAAAAACACAAGAAATCTGTAAAGCCTATAGGTGGATCACATGTTAAGAAAATTTCTCTATGAGGATGAGGACTCATTCTTCATTCCCAAAAATTACTATTTATACCCATGTGGAAATTTATTATGTAAATTATTTTACAAAGCATGAATTTGTCATTTCTAATAATTAATAAATTCTTTCTTAAACACCCTTGGAAATTTATGCTAAAAATTTATAATTGATTTCCAAAAATAACATAAATACGTTTCAAAGAAATAAAAAACTTTCGAAGGAAACTTTTATAAATCATATTATAAATAAATAAAATAAAGCTAATTCTTTTATATTAAAGCATTGGAATTATAAAAAATGAATTATAGGGACAAATATATAATCGTGAATTTCAATTGTTGAAATGAAATAAATATATATATATTTATATAATTATTACCATTAATTACACTCGTATGTTATAATTAAAATTATTTTACAAATATTTTCATAGAAAAAGACATTTATAAATAGAAAATTTTATTTATAATTTGGGTTTCTATAAAAATAAATTTGGAATATTTAATCAGAAAAAATTATTTACCTTACATAAAAAAAGTTTTTTAAAACTAAAAATTATGATATTACAATGAAAATTCGTTTACCCAAATGGATGTTAAAAATAAAATATATATAGTAAGAAAATAAGTTTTCCTAACTGATGGGTTTTAATAAAACCAAGATCTTGATAAAATGAAAATATATTCCTACAGAAGTACATTAATAATAGTATAATGTTGATGAATATATGATTTACCCTATAAAAATATGATATTGAAATTAAATAAACCAAACCATTAATGGAAAAACAAAATATTAGTATTTATCCTCCATTGGATGTTCATGAAACAATTATCTAATATAGATGGATAAAATGGGTGGATAAATTTGGGGTCTTTCAATAAGTGAATTACATGTTATATAAATATAAATAAATATAGGATTTTGGATTTAAACTTTATTGAATGTGTAACACCCCGACCCCATTTACCTAGAGTCGGTGCATTCTTACATAACATTGGCATGATCACAAGAAAGATCAAATATCGAAAGACTGATTAGCTTAGTAGCCTTGGAAACACTATATATATTCATAAAGTCTTACATTACATCATAAAAATTAAAACTACAACAACATAGTCTCCATAGTCTACACTCTTATCCCCACATAATATCCCTGAAGGTCATTTATAATTTACTTCTTCACATCCTGGGAAAAATAAAACATAGAAAAGGGGTGAGCTCAAATGCCCAATAAGGATAACAATATTGCATAAACTTTCATTAATAAGAATAAACATTTAAGGCAATGTATAACTAAAACAAAATCCTTTTAAACTTTAACTTCAACATAGTATGGAAAAAATAAAATGAAATAATGCCATTTACTTATTCACATGGATATTCTACTAATCGAATAATCACATGCAATATCAATAACCACTTTCATAATGATGGAATGCATAATGCCGGACTATCATAACCACATAACCAAGGCCTCGTGCCAAGACTAAAAATAATATTTTGTCAAGGCCTTGTGACAAGACACTAGTTTGTCTCATGATACCTACGGATGCATCAAGGAGCTATAACGGGCTCCACCCGTCACATATTAAGTCCAATGCATTCCCATATGAAATTGTTTAAATATAACATAACATTCGTAATAAAACTAGCATAAGAAATGTAAATAATTAATCCATAAAATATGAATGGTATAAAAATAACACATCCACAGTAAAAAATATCACAAAACCTTCAATACAATAGAAAAGTTTTGTATCATAATAAATCAACTTCAAATAAGCATTAAATCAATCAGAGGATGTTGACATAGATGAAATCAAAACTATTTGAGAGAAATATCCATTTTTTTGAATCATTTAAAAGTAACATAATTATAAAATAAAACATTTAATTTGAATATTTTCTTATAAGATTGTAAGGGAAGCTTTGAAGATTTTATAACGCCAGAAAAAATCCGCACCCGCCGTAATAGTTAAAAAAAGACATTCTTACCTTAATTCTGTCAAAAATGTTAAAAAGAACCTTGTTTGGAAAATGACTGAAGTATTCATTTAAAAATATATTATAAAAAGTCAAAAAAGGATATAAATGAATTTAATCCATATTCTGTAAAGTCGTAAGAATGTTTTGAAATTCACTTTCAGGAAACATGTAAGTGGATGATAAAGAGATCCCAGTAGATTATTACGTATAAACAATCTCGGATAATGAAGAGATTGTGAACTAACCCTTACCTTGTAATTTTCCTTGGTTGGGGGTAGGTTAACCTTAAGTATAATGGTGAAATAATTGTTATTAAATTATCCAAGAATCAAATATATTAATAATATATCATATATGATCTTTTAATATTTATTTTTTAATAATATCTTAGTATTACCGTTGTTTCGGGTGTTAACTTACCCGTTTTTTTATATGTTTTCTTATGTAAGCCATGTTTTTCATTGATAGGTTGTATCTTATTCATATCCAGAATGATATCAAGTCCTTAAAAATTATTTTTAAATCATCAAATGATAAATATATTTGAATGGATATGATGGAGAATGAATCTCATCACGTTCGTGGAGACGGTAGTCCGTACGTAAGCACGAGGGAAAATATCATTCTTTTGATATTAAAATAATATATAATTGGATGTTATATCATATTTACAGAATAATTATCATTTTATATTTATTATTTACAAGAATTACACATAATTATTATAGCCATCCAAATAATAATATATTGAATAGCAATTACACCACGTCGTGGAGACGGTAAGCCGTATCTACGCACATATGGTGACATGTCATTAAAAGGATGGATAAAATACTGAATATGGTTGTAACATATTTATAATAATATTAAATTATATAGGAGATATTGTATTCATTATCTTAGAATGGGAATAACAATGAAAAAATAAGTTGAATAAGAAATGAATTTGAAAAACGGTGGTGAAAACATTACCTCTTCTTTGGGTTCTTCCTTTTGATTTGATCAAAAGGGCTCATTAAGATGGATTTTTTACTAAATTAAGGCCTCAAGGATTAATTTATGGATGTTGAGAGAGTATTTGGGTAGAGTTTGGATGACCCAAAAATATTTTAAGGTTTGAATTAATGAGAAGGAAGAGTTCCCTTTTATAAGAGGGGTGAGGGGCACCTTTGGAAAAGCTAGAAATATTATTTTATAATAAATTCATAATCAGTTTCTAATGGCTCCAAAGTGGATTATTTAGAGTTTAAGGTGGGGAGGAGTCTAAAACCACTCAACCAATAGAATTTAGATAGGTTTGAGTTACTATATTAACCTTATCATTAAGTATTAACTCTTAGTTAATTAGTTTTACATTTACAATGTCTCTTTGTATTTTTATATTATATGATTAATAAACTTACTATATACATCCAAGAGACCCCCAAGTGGTGAATTAATGATACACCTATCATGATATAACTCTCTTGGCCAAACCGTAGATTTTTAAGAATTTAATATCAATTAATAATATAATATTTATTTTAAAAACCCTTTTATGTCAATTTTGACAAAATTCAATAATTGATTTTTTTGAAAATCATGACAGAATGATTAATTCAAACAAAGTTATTTACATAAATTCTAACATATAATATTATACTATAAAATTATATTAATTCATTAAAAGCCTCAAATTATATTTATTTTGGTATTTATAATATCAATTATTTTAATTTTTCATTATTATGGTAATTACTGCATCATCATTGTGTCATAAATAAATTAAATTATTTAATGTCTAATAATTATAAATAAAATATCGTTATGTAGGAAAGCTTTTATTATTTCTAATTTATATTTACAATCGAATTTATCTTATGTATAACCCAATATTAAAAATGTATTAGTAAATAAAAAATGATTTTAACTCTTTTAACTCTTCTTTGAATTAAATAATAATAAATGTTCTAATCTAATCCAAGTGGACCTAAATGACAATATTTTATTCCTAAGGTTGTTTTTGGTCGAGATAAACTTGTAAAATAGAATTAGTACAAGTGTTAGAGTAATATTAATATCATTTTTACCCTTAATTACCCTATTTACTTTTAACCGTGGTAAATAAAACTAAAAAGTTACTATTCACCAAAAATTATTTTCATCCCATTGAACCACATTTTACTGCATGATATTAACTGTGGCTCTCGGATTTTCAATATTCCATTCACAGATGCGGTAAAATTAAGTTTTATGAAAAATTCTGTTTTTTAACTACCACTTAGTGGTTTCACTATTCATCAAAAATTGATGTTTTTCTGAATAATGCCAAAATTTCACCCTAAGCTATAATTGATATTCCGAATTCAAAAATGATGCCTATTTTACAAAATTTCAAACATATAAGTTGCATTAATTAATTTTATAATTAATTTCCGCTGTTACAACAAATAGCGTGTTTTTAAGAAACAATATATATCAAAAGATTGACAATTGTTTATATCCAATTTCAAACTGAAAATAATTCTAATGAACACCATTGGATAAAATGGTAAAAATATATTATAATAATAATTTAAAAACACTAAATAATATAATTTACTACTATAAATTATTTTGGTTAAAAATGTTTTTTTAAGTATTTTTCACTATTTATAAAAATTGGAAGTTCTCAGAAAAATAACAAAAATTCAACTTAGGATAATTTTGATATTCTGAATCCAAAAATGAAGTCCTTTTTGAAATATAAAATATATTTAATTTCAAAACGTATGTATTACTATTCATAATGTCTAGTTTGATTGGTTGTGGTGTGTTAGAACTCGATGTTGCGTATAACACACGCTATCACATTATTCAAAGAGAAGCGTACCGTAGAAGCTTGGGGTGTTACATTCTCCCCTCCTTCAAATAATTTCGTCCTCGAAATTTCTAGAATACTACCACATGAAAAGACTCGGGTGGTTCTTCATCATAAGTTCCTAGGGTTCCCACGTTTCCTCTTCCATCTTATGGTTTCTCCACAAAACCTTTACCAGACGCGTCGTCCGATTTCTCCGCACTTGTTCTCTCGTATCAAGAATCTTTACGAGCTCTTTGCAATAAGACAAATTAGGTTCCAGTTCTAATTCTTCGTAGGTGAGTACATGCGTTGGGTCAGACATGTATTTCCTCAATAGAGATACGTGGAACATATCGTGAACTTTGGAGAGACTTGGAGGCATTTCTAATCGGTTAGCTACAACCCCAATTCGTTCTAGAATTTTGAAAGGCCCGATGTACCTGGGACTAAATTTACCTTTCTTACCAAAACGTATGACTCTCTTCCATGGAGATACCTTCAGGAAAACATGATCACCGACTTGAAATTTTAAATCCTTCTTTCTATTATCGGCATAGCTCTTCTACCTACTTTGAGATGCTTTGATGTGATTTTGTATTACCTTCACCTTTTACATCGTTTCCTCCACCAGTTGTGGGCCTACAAGTTTTCTTTCACCAATGTCATCCCAACAGGTTGGTGTACGACATCTATTTCCATATAACACTTCAAATGGTGCCATCTGAATACTCGAATGGAAGCTATTGTTATAAGAAAATTCAACTAGAGGTAAATATTGATCCCACATACCCTGAAAGTCAAGTGTGCAGGATATCAACATGTCTTCTAAGGTTTGAATAGTTCGTTCTGATTGTCCATATGTTTGAGGGTGGTATGCAGTGCTCAAATAAAGTTCAGTATCCAAGGATTTCTGAAGACTTTTCTAGAATTTTGAAGTAAAACAGGGATCACGATCAGAAATAATCGATAGGGGTACTCCATGAAGTCTCACAACTTCATTAATATATAGTCTTGCTAGTCGTTCAAGTGGTAAATCTTCCCTTATAGAAAGAAAATGTGCTCACTTGGTAAGACGATAAAAAATGACCCATATTGCATCGTTCCTTCTAGGAGTCTTTGTTGGCCCCATGACAAAGTCCATCGTAATATTGTCCCATTTCCACTCTGGTATGGGAAGAGGTTGCAATACTCCACTAGGTTGTTGCCTTCCATCTATCACTTGTTGAAAAACCATACATCTTGACACAAAATCAGCAATATCCCTCTTCATGTTGTCCCACCAAAAATTTTCCTTCAAATCTCTATACATTTTGGTGCTCCCAGGTGTATAGAAAAATTGGAACTATGAGCATAAACCAGAAATTCCCTTTTTAGATCAGGTATATCGGGAACACAAAGCCTCTTCCCAAATTTCAAAATTCCATCTTCATACACAAAGTCTCTCAATCTCCCATCATTCACAGCTTTAATCTTCTTTGGAAATTCTTCATTATCGGTCTAAGAACTATTGATTCTTTCTAGTAAAGATGGTTTGGAAACCATTTGAGAAAGAATTGATGTTTCACCTTCCCTGGTTATTCCCAAGTCCATCTTCACTAGATCCATGAAAATTGAATCACTTTCAATTCTCATATTTTTCAAAAATCCATGATCTTTTCTTCTCAAAGCATCTGCCACCTTGTTTGCTTTCCTGGGTAGTAGTGTATCATGAAATCATAATCCTTGAGTAATTCAAGCCATATCCTTTGCCTCATGTTGAGTTATTTTTGTGAGAAAATATACTTCAAAGTCTTGTGATCAGTATAAATCTCAGATTTTTCACCATAGAGGTAGTGCCTCCATATCTTCAAATCAAAGATTACTGCTGCTAACTCAAGATCATGAGTAGGATAGTTTTTCTCATGAATTTTCAACGGTCATGATGCATAGGAAATAACCCTATCATTCTGCATAAGTACACAACCAAGTCCTTTTTTCGATGCATCACTATAAATAAGGAACCCATCATTCCCCGATGGTAGAGTCAATATAAGAGCATTGACTAATCTTCTCTTCATTTCTTCGAAACATTCTTCACACTCTTTTGTACAAACAAATTTAACCCCTTTACGTGTGAGATTAGTTAATGGGTTAGCCAATCAGGCAAAATTATTGACGAAACGTCGATAATAACCTGCCAAACCAATAAAACTGTGTACCTCAGTTATACTCATAGGTGCTGGCCATAGTTGGATTGCCGTGGTCATAGAAGGATGAATAGAGATTCCATCTTTAGAGAAAATATGTCCAAGAAAAGAAATCTCCTGAAGCTAGAATTCACACATGCTAAACTTCACATATAATTCATGTCTTCTCAGAGTCTTCAGGATAATGCGCAAGTGATTTTCATGATCTTCGTAGTTTTTGGAGTATACCAAGATATCATCATTAAATACCACCAAAAATTCATCGATATATTCCTTGAAAACTCTATTCATCAGATCCATGAATACAGAGGGTGCATTAGTCAATCCAAAAGCCATTACTGTAAACTCGTAATGCCCGTACCTGTTTGGAAATGTTGTCTTCGAAATGTCTTCCTTCTTCACACACAACTGATGGTATCCATATCGAAGGTCAATCTTTGAAAAGTATTGAGTTCCATGCAGTTGGTCAAATAAATCATCAATGCGAGGAAGGGGATACATGTTCTTTATTGTTATAGCATTGATCTCCATGTAGTCGATACATAACCTCATAGATCCATCTTTGTTTTTAACAAAAAGAATAGGGGATCCCCATGGAGAAACACTAGGGTGAATAAATCCTTAATTACTCAGTTCCTCTAGTTGTTTCTTTAGTTCTACTAATTCTACAATGGCCATTAAATAGGGGATCTTTGATATAAGCCTTGATCCAGGAATTAAATCAATGGAAAACAAAACTTCTTGTTCTGAAGGATGTCCAGGTAAATCATCTAGAACCACATCTACATATTCATTCACAATAGGTACATCCTCTATTTGAACATTCTTTTCCACACCCACAATCATTTCATTCTCTTCCTCCCCAATAATTAAATTTAGTTGAGCTACTGGGGGTGGATCTAGATAAGAATTAGGTGGTGACGATACTGCTCTAATGATAAGGTGTTCCTTACCATCAGCATCAAAAATCGTAACCTCCTTCTTCTTACAATAAATCTTCACATCAAAGACAGAAATCCAATCCATACCGAGGATTATATCAAACTCAATCATAAGTATGCCGATGAGATCAATAGATAAAGAACATTTATACGCTCTAATGGGGACTGATTCACAAAACATTGTTGCAATGATACTTCCCTTAGGAGTTTTAACTGAAAACTCCCTTGTTAAATCAAATTGGAAATATCTAATTTTCTTAGCAAATTGGGATGATATGAAACAATGCGATGATCCAGAATCCAATAATTCATTTTCTAAACTTGAGGAAACCATTAAATTACCTACCACCACATCTTTCGGAGCTTCTACCTCAGAAGTAGTGATAGCATAATCTTGGCCTTGATCCCTTGTCATTTTCTGAGGTAAGTTCCCATGATGCTTAGGACATTCATTTGCATAATGTCCCATCTCCCTGCAATTGTATCACTGAACATCGGTAGCTTCTTTCTTCCCTTTGCAATCACGAGCTTGGTGGCCTTTTTCACCACACTTGTAATAGACACCCATTCCCTTCAAGAAAGTACCAGGGTGTTTCTTCCCACATTTACCACAGGATGGATATTCAACCTTTCCCTTCTTCCCCTTATTTCCATTCATAGATTGATCAGCATATCTCTTCATCTCTTGCTTTTCTTTAAAGTCATAAGACTTTGAGAATTCCTTTTCGGTCATCATGGCACATGAGACAATGTCTTCGTACGATGAAGAGGATTGTGAGACTAATGCTCGACAGAGAAATTTTTTTAACCCATCAAAGAAACGATAAATCTTACTTCTTGGGTTATGTATATAATCTCTAGAATACCATGCAAACATTTTAAATTTAGCCTCATACTTTGCGACATTGTCATCCTCCTTTGGTCTCAGACTCAGAAATTTCCTTTCCATATCTGCTCGATGGTCACGAGGAAAGTATATTTCTAAAAACAGATCTTTGAACACCCTCCATTCCATTTTTGATTCTTCATCATCTTCCTTCATGTTTTGAATCAATGACCACCATTGATCGAAATCTCTAGTGAGGCGGTAAACTGCCATGATAACTTTTTCCGTTTCACTACTTCCCAAAGCCTGATATATTTTCTCTAGGGAACTTATCCATTGCTCAGCTACCAATGGATTTGTACTCCCATTGAACATTGGTGGATGTTGCCTCATGAAGAGATATAACATTGATCATCCACACTATGGATCAGGGTGCACCATACGGGTAAGGCTATTATTCATAACCTGAGTGAGTTGTCATAGTATGGTGATTAGATGATCGGCACCAGTTGCATCACCAACTCCCCTATAATTACCTTGAGCAGGATGAAAATCACTACATGGAGTGTGTGCATTGATACAATTTCCATTTCTTCCACTGGGCGCCATTTGTAAACAATGGCATAAACTTGATCAGTTTATGAATCAAAATACATAATTACATACTTATAAAACACTGAACATAAATTGAACTATTTATGGATATAATCCATAATCATAAAAATGTTTTCTTTGAGGAAGTATATACTCATAAACCCTTCATAATTATTTGTAGAGAAAATGAGAGGTATCCTAAGCATATCCACCGGGAGTGTCATAACCAAGAGTGCAGCAAGGCCCGTTGTCGTGCCCCAGTTCCAGTTAAAGTCTAGCTCAAAGTGGTGTTTTTGGGTTTTACACCTAGGTACATCTGTGCTAGAGCCACCTCTACCTGCTTGTATCCATACATGGATGTATTGCTCAAAAAACTCACAAAATCTCTACAATACCAAAATTCTAGGAAGTTCTTCTATACTAATCCTCAAAGTTCATCTTAGGTCTATGTCCTCTAATCAGAGTTTATCTAAATCTAGCTTCCAAGGATTGTACTAAACTTCCTCTGATACCAACTGTAATGCCCCGACACCAGTTACCTAGAGTCGGTGCATTATTACATAACATTGGCAAGATCACAAGAAAAAATCAAATCTCGAAAGACCGATTAGTTTTATAGCCTTGGAAACACTAGATATATTCATAAAGTTTTACATTACATCATAAAAATGAATTCTACAACAACATAGTCTCCATAGTCTACACTCTTATCCCCTCATAATATCCCTGTAGGTCATTCATAATTTACTTCGTCACATCCTAGGAATAATAAAACATAGAAAAGGGGTGAGCTCAAATGCCCAGTAAGGATAACAATATAGCAGAAATTTTCATAAATAAGAATAAACATTTAAGGCAATGTATAACTAAAAAAAATCCTTTTAAACTTGAACATCAACATCGTATGGAAAAAATAAAATGAAATAATTCCATTTACTTATTCACATGGATATTCTACTAATCGAATAATCACATGAAATATCAATAACCACCTTCATAATGATGGAATGCATAATGCCAGACTATCATAACCACATAGGCAAGGCCTCGTGCCAAGACTAAAAATAATATTTTGTCAAAGCCTTGTTCCAAGACACTAGTTTGTCTCATGAGACCTACCGATGCATCGAGGAGCTATAACGGGCTCCACTCGTCACAAATTAGGTCCAATGCATTCCCATATGAAAAGGTTTAAACGTAACATAAATATTGGTAACAAAACTAGCATTAGAAATGTAAATACTTCATCCATAAACTATAAATGGTATAAAAATAACACATACGCAGTCAAACATATCACAAAACCTTCAATACAATATAGATGTTTTGTATCATAATAATTCAACTTCAAATAAGTAGAAAATCCATCATAGGATGTTAACATATATGAAATCAAAACTATTTGAGATAAATATCCTTTTTTTAAATCATTTATAAGTAAAATAATTATAAATTAAAACATTTACTTTGAAAATTTTCTTATATGTTTGTAAGGGAAGCTTCGAAGATTTTATGATGGAAGAAAATAACCACACCCGCCGTAATAGTTAAAAAAGACATTCTTGCCTTAATTCTGTCAAAAAGGATAAAAAGGACCTTGTTTGGAAAACGAAGGAAATATTCATTTATAAATATCTTATAAAATGTAAAAAAATGGTATAAATGACTTTAACCCATATACTGTAAAATGGTAAGAATGTTTTGAATTACACTTTCATGAAACATGAATGTGGATGATAAAGAGACCCAGTAGATTATTACGTATAAACAACCTCGGATAATGAAGAGATTGTGAAATAACCCTTACCTTGTAATTTTCCTTGGTTGGCGGTAGGTTAAACTCCTGTATAATAGTGAAATAATTGTTATTAAATTATACAAGAATGATATATATTAATATGATATCATATATGATCTTTTAACATTGATTTGTTAATAATATCATAGTATTATCAATGTTTCGGGTGTTAACTTACTCGTTTTTTTATATGTTTTGTTACGTAAGCCTTGTTTGTCATGGATAGGTTGTATCTTATTCATATCCATAATGATATCAAGTCCTTAAAATTATTTTTAAATCATCAAATTATAATTATACTTGAATGGATATGATGGAGAATGAATCCCATCGCGTTCGTGGGGAAGGTAGTCCGTACGTACGTACGAGCGAAAATATTATTCATTTGATATTAAAATAATATATAAATGGATGGTATATCATATATATAAAGAATAATTATCATGTTATATTTATTATTTAAATGAATTACACATAATTATTATATCCATCCAAATAATAATATATTGAATAACAATTACACCACGACGTGGAGACGGTAAGCCGTACGTACACACATATGGTGACATGTCATTAAAAGAACATATAGAATACTGAATATAGTTGTACCATATTTATAATAATATTAAATTATATAGTTGATTCAGGATTCATTATTTTAGAATGGTAATAACAAATAATAAAGAAGTTGAAGAAGAAATGAATTTGAAAAAAGGTGGTGAAAACATTACCTCTTCTTTGGGTTCTTCCTTTTGATTTGATCAAAAGGGAACTTTACGTTGGATTTCTGACCAATGTATGGCCTCTAGGATGAATTGAGGGAAGTTGAGAGAGTATTTTGGCAGAGTTTGGCCGAACCAAAATACTTTGAAGGTGTGAATTACTGAGAAGGAGGAGTGCCCTTTTATAAGAGGGGTGAGGGGCACCTTTGGAAAAGCTATAAAT
The DNA here is from genome assembly GCA_963277665.1 of Viscum album. Taxonomy (NCBI): domain Eukaryota; kingdom Viridiplantae; phylum Streptophyta; class Magnoliopsida; order Santalales; family Viscaceae; genus Viscum; species Viscum album. The sequence continues at coordinate 1,919,762,252 of OY728145.1, read as the reverse complement.
ATTATTTTATAATAAATTCATATTCAGATTATAATGGCTCCAAAGTGGATTATTTAAAGGTTAAGGTGGGGATGGGTCGAAAACCACTCAACCAATAGTATTTATATAGGATTGGTTTACTATACTAACCTTATCATTAAGTATTAACTCTTAGTTAATTAGTTTTACTTTTACAATGTCTCTTTATATTTTTATATTATATGGTTAATAAACATACTATATACATCCAAGAGACCCACAAGTGGTCCATTAATGATACACCTATCATGATATAAGTGTCTTGGACGAACCATATATTTTTAAGAATTTAATATCAATTAATAATATAATATTTGTTTAAAAAACTCTTTTATGTCAATTTTGACACTATTCAATAATTGATTTTTGTGAAAATCATAACAGAATGATTACTTCGAAAAGAGTTACTTAAGTCAATACTAAAATGTTATATTATCTTAGAAAATTAGTTTAATCCATTAAAAGTATCAAATTATTTTTATTTGGATATTTTTAATATCAATTATTTTAATTTTTTACTATTATTGTAATTACTGCATCATCATTGTGTCAAAAATAAATTAAATTATTTAATGTCTAAAAATTATAAATAAAATATCATTATGTATGAAATCTTTTTAGTTTCTAATGAATTTTTACAATATAATTTATCATATGTATAACCCTGTATTAAAAATGTTATAGTAAATAAACATTGATTTTAAATCTTTTAACTCTTCTTTTAATTAAATAGTAATAAATGTCCTAATGTAATCCAAGTGGACCTAAATGATAATATTTTATTCCTAATGTTTTTTTTGGTCGAGATAAACTTGTCCAATAGAATTAGGACAAGTGTTAGGGTAATATTAATATCATTTTTACCATTAATTATCCTATTTACTTTTAACCGTGGTAAATAAAAGTAAAAAGTTAATATTCACCAAAAATTATTTTCATATCATTGAACCACATATTACTACATGATATTAACCTTGTCTCTCTTATTTTTGAAATTCCATTCACAGAAGTGGTAAAATTATGTTTTATAAAAAATTCAGTTTTTTAACTACCACTTAGTGGTTTCACTATTCATCAAAAATTGAAGTTTTTATGAATAATGCCAAAATTTCACCCTAAGCTATAATTGATATTCTGAATTCAAAAATGATGCCTATTTTACATAATTCCAAACATATAAGTTGCATTAATTAATTTTGTAATTAATTCCCGCTGTTACACCAAATAGCGTGTTTTTAAGAAACAATATATATCAAATGATTGACAATTGTTTATGTCCAATTTCAAAGTGAAATTAATTCTAATGAACACCATTGGATAAAATGGTAAAAATATATTCTAATTATACTTTAAAACAACTAAATAATATAATTTATCACTATAAATTATTTTTATTAGAAAAGTTGTTTTTAAGTATTTGTCACTATTCATAAAAATTGGAAGTTCTCAGAAAAATACCAAAAATTCAACTTAGGATAATTTCGATATTCTGAATCCAAAAATGAAGTCCATTTTGAAATATAAAATATATATAATTTCAAAAAGTATGTATTACTATTCATAAAGGCTAGTTTGATTGGTTGTGGTGTGTTAGAACTCGATGTTGCGTACAACACACGCTATCACATTATTCAAAGAGAAGTGTATCGTAGAAGCTTGGGGTGTTACAGAATGTAAGGGATATTTTAATGATTATAAGAAAATACTACAGTATCCTCTATATATGGTTCATGATGCATGCATTTCAAATGAATGGAAAATAATTGAGGATGGTATTTTCTAGTAGAATATTTCATGTGACATTAATGAAAAATGTTAAATGTGTATCTTTAAAAATTCATATGATGTACCCATATTTTCCACAATGAACATAATCATATTAATGGTTCTCTATGATTAATGGATCTTGAGTTGTTGGCATTCTATGTAACATAGGAATGGAAAACCAAATATTTTTATTTTATTTAAAAATAATTTAAATATATATATGTATTTATTATCCCCTAGGATGATATAACTTAAGGGGAAATAATGATACTAGATGATTTTAGATAAAATGATTGGCTTATTTTATTAGAAATTACTCTCTTTCTGATATATATATATATAAATATATATATGTATATATTATGACACTATTATGTCGAAAATAATCAGTCTGAGAAGACTAAAAATGATTATATATGTATTCAAATTACATATGTATAAAATTAATTATATATACATATATATTCTAATTTGTTCCTCACCATGATTCCTTGGGTTTTTTTCTTTGATGGTGAAAAACTCTCTGATGGTATTGTTGATTACTTTTCCCTATGACTTTGTTTCAGTCCTAGATTCATGGGAAATGGATTTTTTCTCCAAACAAAAATGAATGTTGAGGTTTGAGTTTCTGAGGAGAAATTTTTTTAACTAATACCTATTAGTTATCCTTTACATCTGATGGGGAATAAAATTTCTACAATGGAATCTAGAGCGATGTTGAAGATGATGTCACAAGATGATAAGATGGTTGTGATGGATTGAATTAGATGGATGGCCTATAAATGTGTGTTTTTAATGGAGCAAAAATGACCCACCAATCATATTCAACACCAATGATCAACATAGTTTAGAGATTTTTAACATATAATGTACTCTCATTATCCTGATGTGTCATGGCGGTGGTGGATCGACACCCACATACCCCAACACACCACCTAGGCCCATAAGTTATTCTAACTTTGGATGGGCCATGCCCTAACCCTCAAATAAGGGTTCTCATTGAGGGACTGATGCCCAATCCAATACATTTACAGAGGACCATTTACATTCCAAGGTGGATTATTTTGTTTTCCCATCCCAAAAAAACTGATCTCCCCGAAATAGGGTATTAGGATCCCCAAAATTGTTTTTTCTTATAATTTTTACTATAAATATATTATATATATATAATTTTTATAAATATATATAGTGATATATTTACAATTTAAAATTTTCTTTCATAATATCATTTTTCAAATTTCATATTATTTTCATTGTATTCATGTTAACATATATTATATTAATACAAACATAATATATTAGAAATGATATTCTATTAACCATAACATTTGTATTATTTTAAATCACCATTATTATAAATTAACTTATGTTATTTATTATAATACGAAAAAAATTAATTACCAAAATAATACCCAAAATTACCTCATCCAATAAACCACTAAACATTTTTAGATGTTTTTTCTCATTTATTCACTATTTATTAGTAAGGAATAATAAATATTATTTTTCATGTACTGCTTCATGAATCATTAAAAATTATTACATTTTAACCAATACATATAAAATAATTTAATCATATCTTATATAAACATATATATTTTTAGAAGAACCATAAAAAACTATTTTTTTATAATAGTCACACATGTTATTCTATAAATACACTACATGAAAAAATTAATAATGTCAACTCAATGTATTACTATATCATTTATTATGAGTATGATTCCAAAATTTCACCTTTTCTATATAATTTCACCCATCATAATTTCTTTATCACTACTCATGGATTATCCTAAAGAAGTGTGTTATGATTTTCGAGTTATATGTTTATATTTTTTTTCTCTAATTTTACTAATGAATGTTACATGGTTAATTTTAGCTTAATTAGTATCACACTTCAATAGTATAATGATGTGTTCCTATGTCAAAGTGTTTTCCATATGATTATTTTATATAAAATTTATTTTTATCGGATTTGAGTTTTTAAAATTTATTTTATTCACATAAATGTCCTTTTTTACTATAAATGTTATAAATGTTACATCTTGGGTACAAACTAATTCATAGTTATTATACTAAAACTCAATGAATTCATTCTCTACACATATATACAGAATAAAAGTTTATTTATTATAAAAATAACCATATTCAACTCATCACATTCAATGTATTAAAATTATTACTCCTGTTTATTAATCTTAATAATATTTCTTCAATGATCAGACTCTCCTTCTGAAGAATAAATGGATAAGAGGTCCATTTCCAGTTTCGACAACATGAGAACATAAAATATTTTCTTTTTGATTTAGATCTATCAGTTAACTACAAAAATGATGAAAAAACCACCTAAATGATAGTGTACATTTCATCATGTATGATTGAAAAATATTTGTTCCCTCAGTTGATCATTTGTAGGATCAAAATGTTTCTTGTCTTATAAATGTTTCTTGAGCATGCAAAAAATATTTTGTATTACTTATCAAACAATATAATTATTCCATGGATTAAAATTTTCTCATTATCCAAGAAATTAAAATATATCATGATTAATTTTGATTCAAAAATTTAATTAAAATTAAAAAACATTTTTTGTCATTAATCTATAATAATCTGTGTGAGTAATCTTATTATACAGAAAAAAAATTCAAAGGATATATAAATCATTACACATTGTTTTCTAATATTTAATAACTTATTTTTAATATACTAAATCCATGTTTATTTTCTATGAATATCTATCTTAATATTCTAAAATTAGAATTTTTGTTAAATTATATAAATCATCATTGGGTGTCAAACTAGGTATTTAGTAAGGATTAATTCACTGTGAACAAGACTAATAGCCATGATATAATCCAACAACTATTTTTTATTGTTTATACCAAATGAAAATGTTTTAAAATCCCTTCCAACATGTAGTATCTAGATAGTGATTAGTTTATAATAAAACACATAATAAATACATTAAAAAAATTATATTATATTATACTATAATTATGATTATCCCATTGTTTTTCCTAAAATTATCTCAAATATTAATCTCCTAAATATCTATACGCTATTATAATATGATATGTGTAATCTCGTGCATTTCATACATAAAAATCCCATCAATTAATCTAAATATTTATTAGATATAAAAAATTGACACACCCAAGACCCATAATGGATTAGTTTAAATGGTGACTATATACAAAAACATGTCATTTTAGTACAATATTCACATTTTTTACATCATTAATTGAATATGTAACATTCTATAAAAATCATACTTAATAACATTATTCATACCCTAGGGATATAATAAAACATTGAAGGGTTCGTCTCAAAATCTCAGAAAATGTAAACATATGTGATAATAATCAATGGTTATAAAATAATATCAGGATAATAATTATTAACATATATTTATATATCATATAATGATGGATAATAACTTTATAGATTATAATAACAAGTATTTGAACAAAACAGTAGCATTCCACACGACTGAGTTATTATCAAAACTCTATCACGGACCATGATTTCAAATCACATGCATAAATGTATTTCCTATGTGTGTGGATCCATCTTAGTAAAAAAATATCACATATCAAGGTTAACTACCTAGATAATCATATCATTGTTGATTATTTGTCACGACCCGTCCTCAAGGCCCGTGCCGTGACTACCCCAAGCCCGCCTTCCATAGGCCAGGGGCTGGCGACTAGCACCAAGGCGTAAATCATGGTAAAAAGGGAAGGCATTGCCTTTGTAAAGTAAACAAGCACCACAGAGTAAGCATGCAGAAAAGTAAAAACTAAGTAAAAATAGAGTACAACTATATGTGAGGAAAAGTAAATGGGACAGTATACAAACCCAAACTGAAAGTAAAGTACAACTCGGAAGGGAAAACAACAACTGTAAAGTAAAAGCCGCTACACCGAGTTGTCCACTGGAGATCCCAACTGAAGGGTGGGTACATATAGCTCCACTGCTCCTTGGGTCCCGCCGTCCACTCCGAGTACGTCCCGCCCAGTGGTCCACCTCTACGTACCGTCCTGCTCTGCACGCCTCAACCACGATCAACGTTGTCCGTCATCTGCAACCAACACAACGTAGTACTGGCATAGCCCGTGCAGGGGTGAGTATAAGCTACTCAGTAGGGACCCCGAGACCCCCGAAGGTCTCCCAAAATCCACAAAGGATAAACCACAAACGAAATATACAAACACGAAGTAAAAACCGACACAGCTTAGGTATATTCCCATACATATACCTAAGTCATCAATTCCAATACGCTCCACCCTCTGATCCCAAGTACAACTCAGTCCACACAGGAAAGTATACGTATTCCACACAGGAAAGCAAAACGTAATCCACACAGGATATTACAACACAATCCATACAGGAAAGAAAACCGGATTTAGCTCTCATAGGTATACTTATTTGAATACGACAGAGATGATCACTGATCCATCTAAGTCATCGGACCCACAAAGGATCGATAGGTACTAACCCCTGCAAAGACCCACACAGGATCGGACCCACAGAGGATCTCTAGGTACTGGTTCACACAGGACCGCTGAGCGCTGACCCACACCGGATCGGCCCCACACAGGATCGGTAGCACTGATCCACACAGGATCGCTGAGTACTATAGTCGTCGTCATCGAATCCACTGAGGATCTCTGCATAGTCGTCGTCGCAGTCACAGTAGTAGTCACAGCCAGCTCTAGTGTTCCCGCACACAGCAAGTTCGTTCAGGAGGGTCTGCTCCACGAGCCGAGAGGTGGATACATCAATTGTCACAATGTCCAGAGTTGATGTATTCAAAAGTTCTGTATCGTCAACAGGAACTCAACGCAACAGACGGCGCGTCAATCGGACACCCGGTCTGAGAGTGATTGGCTTTTTCGTTCCAGGAGCCCGGTTGGTTTTTAAGGCAAAACCAACCCGAATATACTCCACCTGCATCCAAAACTCGGGTGGAGTATTCCAAAAGATTCGTCACACTAAGAGGAACTCAACAAAGCTGACGGCACGTCAATCGGACGTCCGTAGCTCAAGATATTAGTGTTTCCGCTCCGAGGGCCCGGTTGGTTTCGTGTACGAACGAACCTGCCCGAACTCCAAGTAATCCTAAACCTTGAGTTCGATATACCGAGACGACCGTCACGATCCAAGGATCGCATATCCGCAGACGGCGCGTCGTTTGGAGGTCCGTAGCCCGAGTTATGGGCATTTTAACCCAAATATTTCGGTATCGAGGGTTTCGGGCCCGGGCCGACCCGGCCCAAGACCCCCCGGCTAGCCCGAACCAGGTCGACCCGCCCCAGACAGGGTCAGCCTGGCCCGAAATGGCCCGGCCTGGCCAGGCACCGGTTGCGCGCAGCGCAGCGCGCTGGGTGCGCTGCCAGCTCAGCTTCGGCCGAGCTGATTGAAAAAACGGGGGGCGCCTGCCCACCCCCCCCCCCCTTTGTAACCGCGCCCCCCTTATTATGGGGGGCCATTTTGTGTTGGCCGGGGGAATTTAATTCCCCCAGCTTCCCCATTTCCGGCCGGCCCGACCAGGACGGACGGCTCCTCCTCAACAGGACCGGTAAGGGCCGGTCCCCATCCGGCTTCCAACACCAGCAGCCCGGCTGGCCGCCGGTCACCTTGTTCCGCCGCGGCCCAGAACCGGACGCGTCCTATGTTGTCCGGTGCGATGCGACGGCATCGCGCCCCTTCGCCGCGGCCCCGCTCCGGCCACAGCGCCTTCGATTTCCTTTGACAGGGCGCGACGGCGTCGCGTTCTTGAATTTCCTTCCACGGCGCGACGCGACGGTGCCGCACAATACTCGCCGTATGATTCCCACGTGGTGAGATGGCACCACGCCATCCCGTTCCATCCGCAAGGGAACAAACATGAACATAGGAGGGGGTTAAGCCATGTTTGTGCGGTCCGGCCCCCTCTCGTTAAACGATAACATTTATTTGATTAACCACGAAGTTCAACATGCTAGAAACAAGAACGGAATAATTTAATAAATAACAGAAATACCCTACCTCGGTTTCAAGAGTGGAGCACGTCAACAAACCGCGGAGGACATGCGTCGCGGAGGTCGGGCGTCGCGGAAATCGAACGTCGATTCCGTTGACGTCGAGGTGCGTCCGAAGAGGTACGTCGCTAGAGAAGCTTCGTAAGGTGACGGAGAAAGCCCGAGGAGGAAGTGGCGTCTCCTTTCGTTGACACGAGAAGAGGATCGATAGAAGTGGCGTCGTAGATCTTCAGAAACACACAGGCTGCGAAGAAGAGAAGAGACGACATGTCTTTCTCTTCTTATGGTGACGACATTCTTCGTCGGAGCCTAAGTGTTCTTCGAGTTCTTCGTCATGGTTGAAGAAGAAGAAGAAAGCTTCTCAAACATTTCTAGGTGGAAAAAGGAACTAACCAAAATAAAATAAGTCTAAGGCTAATTTTATTTACACAACTAAACCACTTTGAATTTCAAAAGTTTGAAATTAAGAACTCAACTCAATTAATAACTCAAGTTGTCAAAATTAAAAAGAGAGGAGGTATTGGGAGTTTTAAGGGGAGTTGAAGAGTTAGGGTTCGTGTGGGCCCCACCATACTTAATCCTCTAAAGGGAGGTTATGTGGATGTGGGTCCCACCTCTAACTCCTTTTGGGATGATAAAACCAACATGGATAAAAATAAATTGTGTTTCCACAATTTATTTAACTTCATTTTATTTTCCCCAAAACTAACATTCAACTCGCATAAAACGCAACCTCAGAATAGGTCTCCTTAAGAGAATATCAGTGTTTCCAGTTCATCGGTGCCCTCAGAATTCGATTCTGGGCACCGGTTAAAAAGTTAGAAAAACCCGCTCTTTCGTTCACTGAACATACCCGAGCGAAACATCAGAAATTGATTTCGGGCACACCGGGCCTCAGAATCAGGTTCCGTCAGAAACCGCGCTCTTGTAAAATTCTAAAGAAAATTATGAAAAATATTCCCTTGAATTTTACAGGTATTTACATTACTCACACCTCAGGGCTTTACGTCCCCATAAAGATACATCAAAACTAGGGAAACAGATGAAGGTACTGAGCATGAATCTGAGCCTCCCGCTCCCAAGTGCTCTCCTAGATATTCCCGTGCTTCCATCTAATGCGCACTAGAGTAATAGACCATCCACGTAGGACCCGCTCCTGTGGATCCTATATCTCCACTGGGACCTCCGTAAAAGTCTCCCCATCGTCAACGTCAAGCTCCCCATGGTCAATGATGTGCGTCGGGTCGTGCACGTATCTCCTCAGATGAGACACGTGGAAGACGTCATGCACCCAGTGCAACTAAGGTGGTAGATCCAGGCGATAAGGCACCTCGCCAATCCTGCTGAGGACCTGGAAGGGTCCGATGAAGCATGAAGATAACTTGCCGCCTCGGCCAAATCTCTGTATACCACGTCGAGGTGAGACCCGCAAGAAGACGTGGTCGCCATCCTCAAACTCTAGTGGCCTCCGCCTCCTGTCAGCGTATGACTTCTGCCGGCTCTGAGCTGTCCTTATCCGCTCCTGGATGACCTGACCCTTCTTTGTCATGTCCTAGACCATCTCCAGTCCCACAAGTGCTGACTCCCCAGGGTTTGTCCAGCACAAAGGAGATCTACATAGTCGGTCGTACAACGCCTCGTACGGTGCCATCTCGATGGTGGAGTGGTTACTATTGTTGTACGCAAACTCCACCAAGGGTAGGTGGTCCTCCCAGCTACGACCAAAGTCGAGGACACATGCGCGGAGCATGTCCTCGAGAGTCTGAATGGTCCTCTCCGTCTGACCATCCATCTGAGGGTGAAAGGTTGTGCTCAGACGTAGCTTTATTCCGAACGCCTCCTGCAATCCCTTCCATAGCCGTGAAGTAAAACGAGCTTCTCGATTGGAGATGATAGAAGATGGAACACCATGAAGCCGCACAATCTCCGGAACGTAGAGACATCCCAAGCTCTCTACTGAGACCTGCTCTCTGATGGGTGAGAAGTGAGCCGACTTGGTGAGTCGGTCGACAATCACCCAGATGGAGTCATGACCTCTGGAAGTGTGTGGAAGTCCAGTCACGAAGTCCATATATATTCCGTCCCACTTCCACTCTGGAACCTCCAAGGGTTGTACCAAGCCTGCTGGTACCTGGTGCTCAGCCTTCACCTGCTGGCAGGTGAGGCATCAGAAACGAACTCTGCCACAACCTTCTTCATGCCCGGCCACCAGTGTTGTCGTCTGAGATCCTGGTACATCTTCGCCACTCCTGGATGTACCACCAAAGGAGAAGTGTGAAACTCTCTCAGTACCTCCTCCCGTAAAGCGACGGGTACCATGGTACGTCCTCTGAAAAAGATGTCATGCACTGCTCCAAAAGAGAAACCATCAGGTTCCTGTCCTGAGGATATCTGTGCACGTCGCGTCTTATAGTCAGCGTCCCCATGATGTGCCTCTCTGACCCACTGTAGAAGTGGAGGAGTGACTGTGAGAGACTGAAGGAAGGCTGCTCCATCTCTATCCACAAAGGATATCTGTAAAGAGGCTTGCTGCTCTGTCGCCTCCTCTAGTAGCTGGATGCCCGTCCTCCTGCTAAGGGCATCGGCTACTACGTTCCCCTTCCCAAGAGTATAGACTATCTCAAAGTCATAGTCCTGGAGGAACTCGAGCCATCGCCACTGTCTCAGGTTCAGGTCCTTCTGCGAGAAGATATACCTGAGACTCTGATGATCAGAAAAGACTATAAAGCACTCGCCCATCAGATAGTGTCGCCGAGTCTTCAGAGCGAAGACCACTGCTGCTAACTCCAGGTCATGGGTAGTGTAGTTCTACTCATGCGGCCTCAACTGTCGTGATCCATAGGCGATCACGGCCCACTCCTGCATCATAACACAACCGAGTCCGGTCTCTGATTCATCGCAGTAGACTACGTACCCTACTCCCTCCTCAGGCAACCTCAATATAGGTGCACTGGTCAATCTCTATCTCAGCTCCTGGAAGCTCTGCTGACATCTTTCTGACCACACGAAGGGTTCCCCCTTCTTCTTCAATGCTGTGAGTGGTGCCGAAACCCTAGAGAAGTTTGGAATGAATCTCCAGTAGTATCCAGCTAGTCCCAAGAAACTTCGCACCTCCGTCACGCTCCTAGGTGGCTCCCAAGCTAACACTGCCTCGATCTTCGCAGGATCCACTGCAACTCCCGCCTCAGAGATGACGTGCCCCAAGAAGTGGACCTCACGTATCCAGAACTGGAACTTTGATAGCTTACCATAAAGTTGGTGCTCTCAGAGTGCGTCTATTACAACCCGTAATTGGTAGGCATGCTCCTCCTTAGTCGTCAAGTAAATCAAAATGTCGTCGATGAAGACCACGACAAATCGATCGAGGTATGGCTGAAAGATCCTGTTCATGAGGGCCATGAACACTACTGGAGCATTGGTTACAAAGAATGTCAAAACCAAGAACTCATAGTGGCCATACCTACTTCTGAAATACGTCTTATGCATGTCCTCATCTCGAACTCAGAGCTGATGATAGCCTGAACTGAGATCTATCTTCGAGAACCACCGTGCTCCCTTGAGCTGATTAAAGAGGTCATTAATCCTCGGTAGCGGATACTTGTTCCTCACTGTCACCTGGTACTGGCGACGATAGTCAACACAAAGTCGCAAGCTCTCGTCCGCCTTCTTGGCGAACAATATCGGGGAAGCCCAGGGTGAAACACTGGGTCGGATGAACCCCTTGCCCTGCAAGTCCTCCAACTGTACCTGTAGCTCTCGAAGCTTGGTGGGGGCCATCCGATATGCTGGAGTCGATATCGGGGATGTCCTGGGGTACAAGTCAATATAAAAGTATACCTCTCTGTGAGGAGGTAACCCTGAAACGTAAACGGGAAAAACATCCGCAAACTGATCCACCACTGCAGGAAAACCAGGACTCCGCATGTCAACTGCTCCTAGGATGAGGCTAGACAAATGATGAGTGATGGTCTGTCCTATCCTCCGTGGAATTCCATCCTGTCCTGCAAAGGCTCCCTTCTCACCAGTGAAGGTGAACCTGCTCCCGTCGGTGCGTACACATCACACCTTGCGCCTAAAATAGTCAATCTGTGCATGGACCGTAGATAACCAATACATGCCCAAGATGGCGTCGTAAGGCCTCGACACTGCTACAAGAAGATCCCAGCTGAAGCTCTTGCCACCTAGTGTAAGCTCACACTGCCGGCACCAGTGTGTAATCGTCGAGTCTGCTCTCGTAGGAGTCTCTAGCCGTAAGGATCGAGCCAACGGCTCTGTCGGAATCTCAGAGCTCCGAACAAGGGCAAAGACTATAAAAGAGTGACTCGCTCATGTGTCTATAAGTACTGTAGCAAGGGTGGAATAGACACAGATAGTACCTTGAATCATCTCAGGCACGCCGTGGTCGTAGGCCTCTGCTTCCTGGAGTTGTGCATGTCTCTGCCCGCCAGCTCCCTATGGTCGGGGTGGACCTCCTGGTGGTGGTGGTGGTAGAGCCTCAAAGCATCACCCACCACCTGCTACTCGGCCAGCTCCTCTGCCACATCTGCCTCCTCCCTGTGGACTGCCACGGTCGACCCTCTGCCTCGGCCTTGGTGGTCCCTCAACCGTCTGCTACTCCTCGGCATGTCGGGTCGGGCAGTCATGAGACATGTGGCCCTTCCCGCCGCACGAGTAGCACTGTCTGCCTCTCGAAAGACTGGCTCCGTGCTGTGTGCCCCGCACTGCTGAGCCAGTGTCCTGAGGTCGTCTTCCTAAGGGTCTGGTCTGCCTAGACCCCTGAGTCATCCATCGACTGCCTGCTGCAGAAGACTCTACTACGTGCCGCCCTACGGTGGGTCTCGGTGCTGGTGTAGACTCAACAAGAAAGCTCTCGATCAAAAGGGCCCGCTCCAGTACTCCCGTATGAGTCGGTATGATGAGGGAGATCAGCGATGCCCTGATCGCGTGTCTCAATCCCTAATTGAAGTTCCAGGCCCGGATGAATGGGTCTCGTACCATGTCGGTCGAGTAGCGCGAGAGATCGGTAAATCTCGTTGAGTACTGAGCGACCGTCATGCTGCCCTTCCGCAGCTGAAGAAGCTCCTAAACGCGCACCACACGAAGGGTGCCTAGGACGAACTCCGAGCGGAAGAGGCTCTCAAAGTCCGTCCAAAGTAGAGATGCCTCATCGTGCACCTGGAGCATCAAGCTCCACCATCGTCCTGCTGCTGCGTGCAGTAGGTTCGCCGCGAGGATCACCATGAAGTCTGCTGGTGTCCTCACTAGCCTAAAAACTCTTACGACTGCCTCCAGCCAGTCCTCGGCTGCCTGGGGGTCCGTCTCCCCACAGAACCTGGGCGGTCGCTAGCGCTGAAACTCATGCAGTGTGCTGAGGCGACGTGCATCATCAGCGGCTGGTGCTGGAAGTATCGGTGGCTCGACGGGTAGTGCTACCGCCGGTGCCACTGCTGACAATGGGCCCTACACCGAGGCCTCGTCGCTCGGTGGGCTGTCGTCACGCTTGACACTCGGAACCCTAGCTGGCTGTCATCGTGGGGCCATCCGGAAAAGGAAACAGGTGTGCCACGGTCAGAACAGTATACCTGGTGAGCTGATACAAATTCATCACAAAGCAAACTTGAAACACACATGCAATCAATGTTTTCTTGCATTAAGTCCGAAATCAGAAGTTAGGGTCCTGGTGTACGGATACGTCGGCCGCCGCACCAACACTGGACTCCCTGGACTGATAACCACACTCAATACGCTAAACATTATTGATTCACATAGAAAAGATCATAGTTCACGGTAGAACCGAACTCCTCTGATACGAATTTGTCACGACCCATCCTCGGGGCCCGTGTCATGACTATCCCAAGCCCGCCTTCCATAGGCCAGGGGCTGGCGACTAGCACCAAGGCGTAAATCCCGTTAAAATGGGAAGGCATTGCCTTTGTAATGTAAAAAAGAACCACAGAGTAAGCAAGCGGAAAAGTAAACACAAAGTAAAAATAGAGTACAACTGTAAGTGCGGAAAAGTAAATGGGACAGTATACAAACCCAAACTGAAAGTAAAGTACAACTCGAAAGGGAAAACAGCAACTGTAAAGTAAAAGCCGCTACACCGAGCTGTCCACTGGAGATCCCACATGAATGGTGGGTACAGATAGCTCCACTGCTCCTCAGGTCCTGCCTTCCGCTCCGAGTACGTCCCGCGCAGTGGTCCACCTCCAGGTACCGTCCTGCTCTGCACACCTCAACCACAATCAACGCTGCCCGTCGTCTACAACCAACACAACGTAGTGCGGGCATAGCCCATGCATGGGTGAGTATAAGCTACTCAGTAGGGACCCCGAGACCCCTGAAGGTCTCCCAAAATCCACAAAAGATAAACCACAAAGGAAAGACACAAACACGAAGTAACAACCGACACTGGTTAGGTATATGCCCAAACATATACCTAAGTCATCAATTCCAATACGCTCCAACCTCCGAGCCCAAGTACAACTCAGTCCACACAGGAAAGTATACGTATTCCATACAGGAAAGAAAAATGTAATCCACACAGGATAGTACAACACAATCCACAGAGGAAACCAAATAGGATTGAGCTCACACAAGTTTACTTTTTCGAGGATGATAGAGATGATCACTGATCCATCTAAGTCGTCGGACCCACAAAGGATCGATAGGTACTAACCCCCGCAAAGACCCACACAGGATCAGACCCACATAGGATCTGTAGGCACTGGTTCACACAGGACCGCTGAGCATTGACCCACACAGGATAGGACCCACACAGGATCGGACCCACACAGGATCGGACCCACACAGGATCGGTAGCACTGATCCACACAGGATCGCTGAGTGTTGTAGTCGTCGTGGTCGAATCCACTGAGGATCTCTGCACAGTCGTCGCCGCAGTCACAGTAGCAGTCGCAGCCAGCTCTAGGGTTCCCGCACACAGTAAGCTCGTTCAGGAGGGTCTGCTCCACAAGCCGAGAGACTGATAAATCAACTGTCACAAAGTCCAGAGTTGATATATCCAAAAGTTCCGTATCATCAACAGGAAGTCAACGCAACAGACAGTGCGTCAATCGGACGCCCGGTCTGAGAGTTATTGGCTTTTTCGTTCCAGGGGCCCAGTTGGTTTTTAAGCAAAAATCAACCCGACCGTACTCCACCTGCATCCAAACCTCGGGCGAAGTATGCCAAAAGATCTGTCTCACTAAGAGGAACTCAACAAAGCTGACGGCACGTCAATCGGACATCCGTAGCTCAAGATATGAGCGTTTCCGCTCCCAGGGCCTGGTTGGTTTCATGTACGAACCAAACCGGCCGAACTCAAAGTAATCTGAAACCTTGATTGCGATATAATGAAACGACCGACTCGATCCAAGGATTGCATCGCCGCTGACGGCACATCATTTGGAGGTCTGTAGCCTGAGTTATGGGCATTTGAACAAAAACAGTTCAGTATCGGGGGTTTCGGGCCCGGGCCAACCCGGCCCGAGACACCCTGGCTGGCCCGAACTGGCTTCGACCCACCCCGGACAGGGTTGGCTCGGCCCGGAATGGGCCGGCCCGGCCGGGCGCGGCGCGGCCCGTCCCGGCGGGGCTCGGCCC
This sequence comes from Viscum album, assembly GCA_963277665.1. Lineage (NCBI taxonomy): Eukaryota > Viridiplantae > Streptophyta > Magnoliopsida > Santalales > Viscaceae > Viscum > Viscum album. Next base: position 1,919,746,839 of record OY728145.1, on the reverse strand, counting down.
GGCCCGGCGGACCGGCCGGGCGCCGGTCCGGCCCAGCGCAGCGCGCTGGGCGCGCTGCCAGCATGGCTTCGGCCGAGTTGAGTGAAAAAACAGGGGGCTCATGCCCCCCCTTTGTAACCGCGGCCCCCCCACCTCATTATGGGGGGCCGTTTTGTGCTGGCCGGGGGATTTTAATTCCCCCGGATTCCCCATTTCCGGCCGGCCTGACCTAGTCGGCCGGCTCCTCCTCAACGAGACCTGCAAGGGCCGGTCCCCTTCCGGCATCCGACACCGGCGGCCAGGCTGGCCGCCGGTCCCCTTGTTCTGCCGCGGGCCGGAATCGGCCGCGGCCTGTGCCGTACGACGCGGTGCGACGGCACCGCGACCCTTCGCCGCGGCCCCGCTCCAGCCGCGGTGCCTTCGATTTCCTTTGATGCGGCACGACGGCGTCACGTTCTTGGATTTCCTTCCACGGCGCGGCGCGACAACACCGCGCAATACTCTCCGTATGATTACCGCGTGGTACGACGGCACCACGCCATCCCATTCCGTCCGCAAGGGAACAAACATGAACATGGGAGGGGGTTAAGCCGGGTTTGTGCGGTCCGGCCCCCTCTCGTTAAACGATAACATTTATTCGATTAACCATGAAGTTCAACATGCTAGAAACAAGAACGGAATAATTTAATAAATAACAGAAATCCCCTACCTCGGTTTCAAGAGCGAAGCACGTCAACAAACCGCGGAAGACAAGCGTCGCGGAGGTCGGGCGTCGTGGAAATTGAACGTCGATTCCGTTGACGTCGAGGTGCGTCCGAAGAGGTACGTCGCTGGAGAAGCTTTGTAAGCTGACAGAGAAAGCCTGAGGAGGAAGCGACATCTCCTTTCATTGACACGAGAACAAGATCGATAGAAGCGGCGTCGTCGATCTTTAGAAACGCACCGACTGCGAAGAAGAGAAGAGACGACACATCTTTCTCTTCTTATGGTGACGACGTTCTTCGTTGGAGCCTAAGTGTTTTTCGAGTTCTTCGTCGTGGTTGAAGAAGAAGAAGAAAGCTTCTCAAACATCTCAAGGTGGCAAAAGGAACTAACCAAAATAAAATAAGTCTAAGGCTTATTGTATTTACACAACTAAACCACTTTGAATTTCAAAAGTTTGAAATTAAGAATTCAACTCAATTAATAACTCAAGTTGTCAAAATTAAAAAGAGAGTAGTTATTGGGAGTTTTAAGGGGAGTTGAAGAGTTAGGGTTCGTGTGGGCCCCACCACACTTAATCCTCTCAAGGGTGGTTAAGTGGATGTGGGTCCCACCTCTAACTCCCTTTGGGAGGATAAAACCAACATGGATAAAAATAAATTGTGTTTCCATAATTTATTTAACTTCATTTTGTTTCCGCCAAAACTAACTTTCAACCCACATAAAACTCAACCTCAGAATAGGTATCCTTAAGAGAATATCGGCGCTGTGAGTTCATCGGTGCCCTTGGAATTTGATTCCAGGCACCGGTTCAAAAGTTAGAAAAACCCGCTCGTTCGTTCACTGAATGTACCCGAGCCAAACATCAGAAATTGATTCCGGGAACACCGGGCCTCAGAATCACGTTCTGTCAGAAACCGCACTCTTGTAAAATTCTAAAGAAAATTATGAAAAAAATTTCCTTGAATTTTACGGGCCTTTACATTATTAATCACAACAAATTTTCAATATCATAGATCATTAACACTCCCCACTTGTTTCCAATATCATAGAGGATGTGGCATCTAAAACTATTCAACATAGTGGATAATAAAACTAACTTGGTTACCATAAATATCTTTTAAGATATAAGTATTTACACAGTACATTGTACGGATATAATGAATCCACACCTAACATATTGAAAACCACACATATGTGTGAAATTGGATCATAAAAAAATTATCAATTCTCAATATCCTATATAATGAAAAAAGGATTCGTTAGAAATATGACTTTTCACAATTTAATTAACCATTTTAGAGAAATAAGGATTATAAATATTCTATAATTTCACTATAACATAGACCATGAGATATAAATAAATTTAATAATGACATCATCATTTCATAACTAACAGATGTTTGAAAAAGAAGATTAATAGATTTAACCATAAATCATTATTATATTAATTAATACAGAGAAATACTGTGTATGTTATGCTATTATCATGTACCAACTAAAGTTTAAAAATAATAAATGGAAATCAATGTACAAAAAATATAAATATAAAATATCATTTGAACCATTAATTTAAAACATGAGAAAATATAATTTTGTTTTGATACCATATTGACTAAAAATTTCAAAAATAAAGATAAAATTATTTCTTTAAAAATAACCATGGAATCATATAACGTAATCATTAAAATAAGAAAGATAATGATGGTGGGAACATCTATACATGATATTTAAATTAAAAAAACAATAACACTTTTATAAAAAATTTAAAATTACATGTTTGAGATATACATAAGGTTTTTCATTAATAAATATTTCTTCATAAAAACAACTATAGTGATATTCAACGTTTTAAAACATTAAATACTTAGTTATGAATAGATATAATATTTATTTTAAGATTATAGATAGTGAAAATAAATTTAATTAACCAAATATAAATAATGATTTTTTTAAAAAAGATATGTTCTCGATAATTTAAAATCGAAATGGATAAAAATAGAATTTTATATTTGAAATTATATGAATATTGAAATGAGAATAAAAAATATATTTTTAAATAATAAAAACCATATATTTTAGATAATAATAATTTAGGATAGATAATACTAAAATAATATAATTGTGATTTAAACAATTATCTCAGTTATCAACATGGATCATATACATATGAAAATATTATATAGCAAATAAAGATTTATTTTATGCCTTTATAAAACTATACTAAAATATATTATATGATAAATTATTTACATATACCATACTATGAACTATTTGTTAACAGTTCTATATTAAAATCATCATTGAATATGATAATGACTCTATTCTTCATGCATGTTTGGGTATGAATGTCACATTCCATGGACATTTGTCATGATTACATCATCTTTAGAGTAATTTTAATTTCATCAGAATAATATATAATCATTATATGATATTTTGTAACTATTACTATAATATAGTGATGAAAAATGAATTACAATATTTTGCGAGGTGGTTGCAGGTACATACATATGGGTGATGATTCGACTTTCAGATTTATGGATTCAAAAAAAGGAAATAATTATTCAACCATAAATATCATTAATAATATATTAATTTTAAAATAAATTAATAAAATCCTAAATTATAACCATCAATTTGAAAGGGATTTGAAAAATTAAACACATCTCTTCATGGATTTAATTGTCCACACATGCCAATGAGAGATGTTGTCAATTAAATTAAGATTTAATAAAGGTGGATAATTTTTTAAACAAAAAAAAGCCAATTATTCATATTAAATACACTAGATTAATTATTATATAGTGGGTACAAATGTATGAGAGGAGGTGGATTAATAAATAATGTTGAAAGTACGTGGTAATGAGTTATACCTCATCATTGGGAATCATCCATTACATTATACCATGCACATTAAAATAATATTATTATCATGGGACCAGAATCTATAGAAAATTGGAAAGGAATATATGATTTAATTATGGTAGATAATGGATGACTAAATACATAATACACAGGGAATGAATAATAATAGGAGGTTCTCATTTATATGTGAGGGAAAAGGAATACTTTTGAATTATATAAAAGAATAAATAATATACACATATATATCATAATCATGACTTGAAGATCCAAGGAAATCCAAATTCATTTATTATATGCTATTGGGTCAATATAAACTCATCCAATCACAATTTTTATGTGATGGATACATTTAACACTGTATCTCTTAGTTAAAATACTTTAAACACATTTTATTCATTAAAATTATAACTTATATTTTGACATGATAAATGAATAATATGTCCAAAAAATTAAGGCGAGTATTTTTTTCAAATTATTATTCTAAATTTTTAATTCATTTTTTCTGATTATATTTCTATAGGGGGAACAAATTTTGCTTAATATAATAATATAAAATTTATTAAATAATGTTTTTACTAAAATATCATATTAATGAATATAAAATATTGTACATTTTAATCAAGTAAAACTGAATATTTAAACTATATTGTAAAATTAAATAAATAAATGATTGTAATTAGAAATTTAGACCAAATAAATGGAACCTTCCTAAAATACTGTTAAAAAAACCAAAAATATTCTTCAATTTCAATGAAATATATATTTTCTTTTGAAATTTCAATCTCGAGATCCAAACAAAATAATTATTAATAATACAATATATTAATCTATAAATATATATTCTGTCTAAATACACCCATACAATAGGATAAAGACAATATTTGTAGATATTTAAAATCATTAACCAACTATTTTAATTATATTTTAGCTTTCTATCCTTTTGGGGTAAAAAATATGTTGTTGAGTTAATATTAAATATTAAAAATAATGATAAAATATTTACCATAAATTAAAATTATTAATATATATTTAATCTATTTCAATTTTTAAATATATATATATGAGTAGAAAAAATAATAAAATAAGTGATCCAAACACAATTAAACCCGTTATAGAAAAGAAAATGTGTTTTAATAATAAAATTAGAAGTGTTCTTTTATCATTTGAATTAAATACCATTATATGTATTTAAGACTTTTTACTAAATATAAAAACTATAAATTCAATCAAAATTGTTATATAATAGTTATTAATTATATTCATTATACTAAAAAAATATTTCTTGCGAAAACCTCTTCTATGAAAACTAATTGTTATTTATAATTGTTTAATTTATTTTCAAATTAGTTAAAAACTAATAATTTATTTCTATAAATGTTTCAAATAAAAAATTTCATTAAAAATTTCATCTTAATCATATACTATAATCCAACTGGTGGGATATTACAACCACAATAATTAATAAGATTTAATCGTATATCACTATTCTCTTAAACATAATTTAGTGTTTTAATCCCTTTATCCTGGAAATAAAATTTATTTAAAAATAAATATATAATAAAATAATATGGTGTAATATTATACTATAGTTAAACAATTTCTCCAACAAAATTCAATCACTCTTATAAAAATAGCAGAGTATAATTTTACCTCATCACATCATGAGGATCCCACATCATGTGCACACTTTTATAATTTTTCTAAAAATCATTGACTATTTGGGTGGTATTTTTTCATATAAAATTATTTCTGTTATTAATATAATCGATTGGGTCATCCTTGAGTGATATATAAATCAATTGTAATATGACCAAATACATTAGTATGTGTGGAAAATCATTTATGTACTTACCCAAAAGAGGTGCATAGAACACATCATTAATGTGAGAGAGATTCAGTTGAAGCGCCATGAAATAAGTTACCATCCTGAGGAAATAACTAATTTCATTGTTAATGATATATCTAGGGGTCAAATTTCATTTCTTCCCAACATACATAACATTATTCCAAGTATATATTGATCGAAAAATGCTGTCACCAACATAAAAATATCTTTCTCAGTGAATATTTTTAGTATACCCTTTTTGTCATCATTTAGTTTCCCTTATGTTATTTTGAATAGATCTAAACTTATTGTTCTTTCCCTCAGATAGATCAAGACCAAATATATTTCAATCTTTAACATTATCTCACATAAATAATGTTCTCCAATTCTTATATAGTGTGTTTCATATTGAGTAATCTAAATTATCAACTGAATCCTATGGTTTTAATAAAATACCTCCAATTAAATTTGTTTATCCCAACCACCATTAAAATAAATATACTGAGAAAAAATATATTCTAGTCTTAAAATGGTCCTACTACACTACCTCATGTATTGAGATTCATGTAGTACTAAAATTAAACATTGTATCCAGATCCTTTCGAATTATTCTCTAGAACGTCAAGGAAAAAAATTATAGATAGGTTCAATTGAATGTGGTACCAAATGAAATATTATAACTTCCAAAATGTTTAATAAATTTAATTTATCTGAAAAGTAATATTCATTACATATAATAAAATTTTATAATTTTAGAAATAGATTGATTGTACCCTGAATAGAACTATACATGTATAATATTCTTAGGAGTCTAATGAGGAAATAAATGGTTATGTTTTACCATTTTCATTTATGTATTACTAATGGCTGTAAAATCACATTTGACATAAGTCTTTGGGGATTACCTTATTGACATACATGGTATTGAGAGACATAATCTGTAATATCTCTTGTCATATGGTCCCACCGACAATATTATTAAATATTTTAATACATTATTTTTAAATTGAGGATGAATAAAAAATATTAAATAATGAGATTTAGGAAATATCTCTTCTATTTAATTGATTTTTATGGGACACACACTCTATTCCTAAATATTGTCATTCCATCAATATCATTTTTGAACTATGAAACATGTTGTTCATTCTTCTATAGTTATACAACTTATATTTTTTCATATTTACTCCACTCATGGTCAAATTATTTAACCTTCTTTTGAGAAAGGCATTTAACATACCCTTTCCATAGGATTTTAATTTCTATGTTTGGGAAATCCATTTGTAATTGATCTCTTTTGGTCCTCATCATTGAAAAACCGTATTTGAATTATCACATTCAAAAACATTCACCGTACTATCCATCATTGGGAAAAAATAATTGAGTCATCATAATACTTAATTAGATCTATCAAAATTCTATTGAGTATATTAAACACACTATATTTTAATATATAGTCAATTCGTTTATTTTTTTTATACTTTTCGCACATTTAACCATAATGATAATTCTTCCATGTGTTCATTTTAAAATTTACCAATACAATATATAAATAAATTTTCACAAAATTAATACTATATATTTCTAACTATAGATACACATATACTACAAATTTATCTTTCAAATTAAAGAAACATCACAGTCCCTTATGTGAGAAACCACAATATAGTTTATAAATTATAGCACCCTCGTTTTTATTATTTTTTTATATTATTATAAAAAATCATTGATTGATTAAGAAACAATCAACCCATTGTCTAAATGATATAAAATATAGTATTCCATTGTTAACTCTATTTTAAATTTGTAGGTTTGAAGAAAATTAAAAAAAATTATAAAAAAAATATTGGATTCCACTTGTGATAAATTTATTCATCACTAATAAATTTATTTTAAGTAATAATAATTTTATTTGAAAGTAAATGTGATGGTTTTAAAAAATGTTCTATAAAATGTATTTTTATCTAATTAAATTTAAATAATAACTATTTGGGTATAAATTTAAAGACATTTTATATTATATTTTTAATTATTAAATTAATTTTATTTCTATCCATGTATTAATAATCAATATAGTAAGGTTTTTAAAATTTATTTTTCTAAAAAAGAGTTCATCTTATTTTATGCACTTATTCTGAAATTAATTTTCTCCAATTACAAAAAATTAATTATAAAAATATGGTTCTGATATTTGGTGGAAGATGCTGATTCTGGTTTCATTCCTTCCTGCAGGAGCCACAAATATTCGGATTCAAGAAAATATCAGGTGCAATTATTTCATTACTGGTTTATATTAGTGATGACCTGTGTGGAGAGAATGAGGTTAGTGTGTCTCGCTGGAATCAATTAACTGATGTAGGTGTCTACAAACATTGTGTGGTTAGTCCAACTGAGATTAATCAATAAATTTAATGATGGAATCTATCATTAGTGGTGAGTGATGATCTATGATAATTGGTAGATCTATAGTCGAGAGTGGAGTCAGGAATGCTACAATGGTCGTGACTGATTTGAATGACAATTTTGGAGGTCATCGTGATTTGATGGGAATTGTGAAAAAGATTGGATTAAGTATGACCTCACAGGTGAGAATATGTTTGAGAGATCAGGGACCACATCGGGATAATGATGGGGCAGAAGATTCTTGTGGTGCTGCTTGTGAGGCTTACTGGGGATTTCAGTTTAGTTATAAGGTAATAGCGATGGGGGTGGGTTCTGGAAACCTTATTATTGATATAAAATATACTTTTACATATTTTTAAAATAATTCAAATAGAATTTATTCTATACATACAATATAAATAAAAACATATATATTTCTGAATGATGGAGATAGAGGTCATCTGATTTATATCGAAGACATGATATTTGATCGATTTATGATTTTCATGTCCTTCTTTATTTCTAGTATCGTCTTCCTATGAGTGGAAAAGTTTGGAAATATGACGACATAGTTTATTAGATATAAAATTAATGGAACACTTTGTATTGGAGTTGTATACCATTTGATGGTGGGTTTTATACATAATTTTCTAATCAGAGGAAATATAGTGCCGAGGTGGGGGATCAGAACAATTTCATTAATGCCATGTATGATCTATATTCAACAGTGGGATTTACATTATAACCCATTTTCATTAAAAATTTCTTGGTAAAAAATTTGTATGAAACTAAATTTCTAAAATGGATTCCCTTTAATCCCATTATTCATTTCAATACCACCTCTATTATTGGTATTTCAATTAAAATTGATAGAGCCAATGATATAGCGATTTGTGGACATTTATCTTGGATCTTAGTGGAGGTTTACATAATCTGTTTTTAAAAAAATTATAGTGTTGTTAAAATTATATGATGATTCCTATTAATATTGAACATGAAATGAATCCTCAATTTTTTCATACATTCAAGCAATTGGACCTGCCAACTACAGGTGTTGTGAAAACGTGATTTTCAATTATTTCTATAAAAAGGTATCATTAAAAATATTTTCGGATGAAATTAATACTAAAAAATGTAAATGTTGGAAGAATATGTAAATATGACACAAAACCATGTTTAAGGATTGGGCTAATTCTTTGAAGGGACTTGACTCTTCCGTAGGTTCGATGCCTAGTCCAAATTTACATTATTTTGGATTCTACAGAAAATAGGTATTATTCCAATCATGAAAGAGAATATTCTAGTGGATGTGCCTACACCTGAACATGGGGTAATGGTAAGAAAATGTAAATTATAGTTTTTGATTATGTTCATAATAATTTTGATACTTTAGAGGATACCTTTACACATTCCCTATTGGGGAAAGGGTGCATGTATTTGGTGGCATATAATCATTTAAACCGAGAAGATGAAGGTATCTATCAAGTTTCAGATGATGGGGTGGTTTACAATACACCCTAAAGTCATCTAACAGTTTTGGCAATTCCATTTTTTGGAGGTGTTTCTTTAGGGAAGTACAAATATTATTGAATGTTAAGGATTCGCTCCTTATCATTAGAAGAGAAGACTATAGAAGGACTATTCTAATATACCATAGATTGTGTCCACCAAAAATCCTTCTATGTTTTCATAGATGGCCAAAATCCTGAATAACTTGAGTTACGGTAAATCACAATCTGACTGGAAAATGTTGTTGACTCTGAATATGGTAATGATGTTTCAAATATTTCCTTTAAATACTTAACCTAAATTATTAGGGAAATTTAAGATTATTTGACCCCTCTTGTATTTTTGTTATAATTTTATTTTATTTTATTAAATGGTCAGTGTTTTGTCTTATGGATATACTTACATGGTGATTCATACCTTTTTATTTTTTGTCAATATGAATAATAATATTGTGGATTTTTTTCATCACTGTAAGGTAACATAAGTAAAATATTGTTAAAACAATTGGACAAGGCTCTGAAATATACATAACATGTGAATTTATCATACTGGTTGAGTGGAGTTTGGAAATTTCTATCAAATTGTGGAATATAGGGACACATGGTAACATATTACTCTGATTAAGACTTTTTTGTTAAATTATGACAATAAAAATAACAAATTACTCTCTGTTACATTTAAATATATAATTTGTGGCCAAATAGGGGAAACAAAATATTTTGAAATAATATTAATAGTTTATTTTAGAATGAATATATTATTACAAGATTGAAATTTATTTCATATTTTTAGAAATTATATAATTGTGTTAAATTGTAATGAAATTCTAACATAATAATTCATTTAATTAAGAGAAAAAATCGAAAAATGAATTTTAAAATAATAAAAAAACAGTTGGGGAGAATTATCTTGTTACATGAAATATATATATATATATATATCTAAAATGTTAGGGATATTTTAATGTTTTATAATTGGTTTAAATCATTATCATGGGGTATTCAATTTAAAAATAATTAAATAGTTACAAAATTTACATTAATAATATTTCATAGATGTTTTATAATTCACATATTATCTTCTGAAATATGAATGAAATATGGTTTATAATATGAATCACTGTCTATTTATGAGTAACATTACCTTTTATGGAAACATTACAAACCTTTTAACAGTGAAATAGTTTTAACTGCTATTATGCTCAAAATTGTAAACTAATGTGATTAAAAAAAATATAACATATCAAATTGAATTAAAATGTGTCTAAATTTGTTTGGATGATATTAATTTCATGAAAATCATCTTTTTGAATTCAAGTACATTTGGATGAATATTTTTTGACAATTACTTAATTATATTGTAATCTTTTTAGAAATACCAATTGTATCATTTCCCTTCCATAGAAATGGAAAATTTTCCTTTCTCATAATTACCCCACATTTTGGCTATTATATAAAAATACCCCAAAACAAATAATATAATAATTTATTTACCCGTGTTATATGGGTTTAAATATTTCAAAAAGTCCAAACTAATACCCCTTAAGAAGATATATTCATGACACTATCGATGAACATTAAACATTTCTACTAATTCTATTTAAATTCATTTCCTCTTATAAATCATTAATTTTATTATGTTCCTCATAAAAATAAATCATCAATAAACACAATATAATTTTTTTATTATGATTGGGAAACTATCATTATTCACCCTCTTCTCTATCTAATGGGATGTAAATGTCTTCCTCATTGATATGTATGACTTATCATCTCCATGTAGAAATTAAATTCCTTTATATTCACCATATTTCATTGATTGGTATTATATTGGGATTAAAGTTTACTAATTTATTCACAAAATTATTATTCTTAGATAATGATAATATCATTCACACCTTCTTACCTTCCATTCTGGAGGAAAATGATAATGTCATTTGTGATTGCATTTGGACTACCACCTCAACAATGTGATTTGATTCATTTTTAATTTATGTGATTCACGGCTCATAATAATGATTTTTTTATAAATAAATGTGAATTATATTATATAAAAATTACTCTAGAATGGTGAATTTTTTTTGAATTTTTTTTTTCAATCCATTTGAATGTGAAAATATAATTGCTGTGTACTTACATCCTACATTATCCATGAAAAAATTAATTAATTTTTTAATCTACAACATTTGTAGAAGCCAATAGTTATTTTTATTAATAATATAATATATATATCATTATTAAAATATTTAAGATGATGGTACAATGATCTAATTTTTCAGATTGAAAATATAGAATTGAAATTATTATGAATTAATGAAGTAGTTTCCATCCAGAAATGATGATATTAAAAATGCATTATTTTTATATGTATTTTAAAATATTATAAACAGAACATATATGATATTCAATTAATTCCATGATTATTTTATATAAATATAATAAATTCAATTTTATTATACCCATGCATAAATTTCTTTCAAATGATGACAAACATAAGGTAACTATTCTATTTTTCTATATAATTGTTTAATGATATAGTTTATAATATGTTTTTTATACTGAAATATTATTTTATTCCACTCATAAAACACATGAATTTTCTATAAATATTGTATGTTCAAGATAATACATGTGTTATTATTTTCCAATTTTATAAACTCTATATACTAATGAACACTTTTAAGGGAAATAATCATTATTTTTCACTTCTGTTCAAAAAGATTATTATTTGATATAAATGTGTTGGTATTAATGTCTCAAATGATTTTTTAATATTATGAAATAATTTTATGAATAAATTTTTAAAAATGATTGAATTAATACTTTTAGGAAAACATATCTTCATTTTAGGTCCAAATCTTTATTTCTGGTATTTTTTTGGAAAAAGGATAAATTGGGTATTTTCCAACGTAAACACAATGTACCTGGTTTTCGTGAGAAGTTATGTATAACTTGTGTAATGGAATAGTACATGGTTGTGTAGGTGACCTGGATGAGTGCCTAAATCGGGAGCACATTGATGCTAGTAAATTACATGTACATTATATTAACACATTATTTAATTTTATTTTTAATTTATTAATCAGAGCGGTGTCATATATCTTCTCTAGAAATCCTTTCTTCTTCCAATGTCTCATACAGGAGTGTGTTTTAATGCCAAGAAACATTGAGCTCCTCAGGTTCCTCTATCTGATCTCCGATTAAGAAACCGCCAGGTGTGTTGAATTCCCACTAATGAGTTATCTCTTTCCCTGTATCCTCTCTTCCTTTTTCTCTTCCCTTATGAGATATACAGGTTTGATTTTTCATACCATTTTCTTAGATCTATGTCATTTTAGTCCGATTAATGGGCCTTCGTTCAATAGTGTTCGTCGTACAACATTGAGGTAGGTGGGTTGTTCATTTTATTGATCATCATTGAATTATATATGCTAAATGTGTTGAATACCATGCATAGGGTGTTAATTATTTTTGAAGTAAACCATGTTTCAGAATAGTTATGGCGTGTTTTATGAGAAAGGGTTTTTTGATTATGAATGAGGATTAATATCATTATTATGGATGTGATTTCCCATGTTTTATTGATTAAGGATGTTGGGACTTGGAATAATGTTAACCATGATTTTTTCCATGACCCATGTTGTTAGGATGGAGTTTCAGATTATATGAGATGCATGTGTTTTACATTGTGAAAGTATGCCCAAGTGGAATTGACTATGAGAGATTCTGGGGATTTGTTTATTTATGTATAATTGTTGTTATGTTGATCCAGAAGTGTCGACCAGGAGATATGTCAGGTGTTCATAGACCATAGGGGTATAGACTGTGATATCTACCAAGAGTGTTATTATTAAATGAACAATGGGTAGTAGGAAATTTATTTTTAGAGCTTCTAGGTGGTCATTATAATTATTTTTTAAATGAAAATAGTGGGGTTCTGGCCCGTAGAGCTACACAGGTGGCCCCTTGTAATTGATTTGTGATATGTGGGACTAAACATGTTAGACTATTTGAGATTTAGCAGAAATTAAGTATTATTTATGGATTTGATGATAGGTTAATTTGAGGGTTCATTCCATGAGAACATTCCTAGAGGGTTTATTTTGAATGTTTGAATAATTCTGATGAGTCTCCAAAGCCAACTAACATTCTTAGTCATTATCTTACTTGATTTCTTAGATGGAATTTTGGGGAATCTAGTTTTTATATTATTCATGGGGATATAGAGTATAGGATAGATTCCATAGTTCATTATTCATTATTGTGAATATCTAATAAATGGAAATGAATGTAATTGAAACCTATAGGATTGATTACTTTTGAGTGCATCCTAGTTTATTTCTTCATTTCTGCATTTTTCCTGTAATATACATTCACAGACCATTATGCACAAATATTGTGGTGGTTACCTACTCAGAGTCATCTCACAACTTGTTTGGGTTTTGATTTGGGACCCAAAATGATTATATGGTTGCATGTATAGAAAAGGAACATTACCCTTCTTCATCAGGTACATGATTGTTGTGGAGTTTGAGAGCATGAGACCAAGCTGAGGCTTATGATTATGTTGGATTTTACTATTTTTTTACATTGGATTCAGTATTGTATTTCAAGAATATAGAGGTGGTTGTCTACATAACTATATGATAAATGCATCATTTATATATATATGCATTAATTGTTTATACATTCAGTCTTCCAATGTTTACTTCAGTTTTATGGTATTACTTCATCTGCTAATATTCACTAGTTGTTTCCATTGTGTTTCTCTCCCCTTGAGGGAATATTTTCCCCACTATCACACCTAAGTCCCTCACTTCTATTCGGCTTCCTCTGGAGTTCATGTAAATGTGCTTGATTCCCTGTGGCCAACTAGGTACGAGGCACCTTTGGGTTGCACCAAGAATTGGGATGTTACAACGTGGTATCAGATGAGTTTCTTTTATACATTGTCTTAGTCTTAATATTCTATAAACATAGATAAGAATGAATATATAGTTAGTAATAATCTATCCCCATGTGTATCTAACTTCTGCATAAAGAAAAGCTAAATGACTTCAAATATTACAATTTTTTAGGTCTTGCAATTGTTATTGTTGATTAGATTTCACTATTGGGTTACAAAAATGTTTTGAATTATTATGAATTGAATTATTTTTATTCTATTTCAGTTGCATCCTGATGAGATTAAGGTATGGTATCTCATCCATCATATAGGCACTTTCTAGAGATCACATATCTTTCCACTTAGGGTTCATTTCTGATTGCATGCTATTGTGATAGATGTTGTGTTCAATATGCATATTGTTGAGAAATATTCCATGATTAAATACCTACTTTATTGATAGGGTGTTGATATATGTAATGTTTTGTCTGTATAAGTGCCAAACATTGGTACCTTAGGTGTTGGGGTCCCTCTTGGATTAGAAATCAGTTAATCATGTTTAAACATTAATTGAATTTTTTCATGTTATGGTTTGATTAAGGATTCCCAACACTGATTCAGGAAGAGTATGGGATCCCATGGGTAATAATTTTCAATGCATTGGACAAAATTATTTCTTTTTAAGGGTTTTGAATAAGATTTATAGGCTTTCAATCTAGAAACCCAGACAACACGGCATGTGGTTCTACGAACACATGCCATGTGTTCTTCTTTTCTTTAAGAAACCAATTTTATTACATACATGCCATGTAATGGGATTACACTCCACGTAGTTATTGAACATGTGACTAAATGTGTGAGAAGAAACACAAGGACAGTAAACATTGGTAGAAAACATCTGGTATAGATTGTACATGCATTGTGGTAGAGATCATTTATCCAGCCGTGTGACTGAAAACGCTGGTGGATAAATTTTTGACGGTACACACTATGTCATGATTTTACATGCCATGTGGGGATTCACCATGTATCTGGACATGTGACTAGTGACACAGGTTGATATAACATAATCGGTACACACCATATATAGGGTGAATATTCTATGTAGTGTTACCCCAGAAAGAACATTGTAGTTCGAGTAGTGTAGATGAAATTGGGATGGATGAAAAACTCATGTACACGAAGTGTCTCAGAAGGGACATGCCCTATGTATGAGTGTTACACAACCATGTTTCTATGAAGTACATTCCCAGGTAAGTACCAAATGTAACATTCATTGTGAGGGATATTCAGACATGTAACCTTATTTTATGAAACATAAATGTTTTTTATATCTTTTTATTTCATTTCACATCAATATTTATGTCCTTAATAAACTTGAACTGAGGTGTGCATTTGACCTCACCGATTCATGCTTCCAAAACATCATCTGGTTGATTTCCAAGAGTAGGATGATGACTATAAACCAAAATCAATTAATCAAGGACTACCAGTTCATCCCTTAGTAATGCTCATCTTGGCACCATGTGTTGTAATAGACACAGCTAGTTATGAATAGTTCCTTGATGGTGTTTTGCAGATAGTATAAACATTCCCGGGATTACTGCATCCCACCCCATGTTTGGAAGAGTCGACTCACATTTTCTAGCAGCTGCATCCTCCTACATTTATCTTGTTATAGAGAACCATAGGATACAGATTCGTGGTTAGAGAACTTTTTTACGATCTTTGTGAATCAATTGATGCTTCCATAGAAGATGGTGAACCATAAAATGTAAAATTTATGTAATTATTCATTGATATGGGGTGATGTTATCTCACAGGTGGTAAATCATCAGTATATGGCACAGAAAGTGTTTTAGAGGACCTTCGATTACAACTTCTATCTAGAGATGTTGAGGGCTGATTGAGCCTGAGTGTTCATGCATGAAGAGCACGTCACTCTTTCAATTATAGATTATTATTCTCTCTTTACAAATATATAACATTTTTCTTAGGTTCTGCGAGGTGAAGAGTTATATTGGCCAGGTGATTTGGGGATGGTCTTCTGTATGACTTCTAATCACAGGTGAATGTCTTTTGGCTAACCCTGGTGACTACCATAGAGAATTAGGTGTTGATTACTGAGCCCAATCAGAGGGAGTTGGGTGCTCTGAGCTAGGGCGGTTAAAAAACTAGTGTCAGTTCCCATTCATTAAATATCATGAATCATCGTAGGGAGATTTTAACAGATGTTTTAATTAGTTAGCCAGGTGTATGATACCATTATGGGAAGAATGGTCATACGATGCCATATTTCAGAAAGGAAACAATTGACTACTGGTCTTGTGGTAATATGCATCACCATAATCATTTTTTCAGGTGTTCTTATCAGTAGATATCAATAGAGGTTCTGTAATGACTACATGTCAAGGTGAAATACTTCCAGTTTTTCCTCATTTATGGAATTTTTGTTCTTCAAACTGTTCATGTCAAGGTAGTGCTCTTGGACAAGGTATCATGATTGTAAGATTTCAGATATAGTAGGTTGGATCAGCTTAGGGTAGTCAGTTAGGGTCACAAGGGCATGTTACATGTCAAACTATTGTTGTGGATTATACCCTTCATGAGCTGGATCCCGAGACATCAATGGTTAGATATAAGATTATAGATGCCTCACTATTAGATCATGCCCATTTTGATACAGTGGATTCCCATAGATATATTTTTTTTCATTGTAAACATACATGGGATCTATATCATTACAAATGAGAAAGTAATGTTTCTATAATCATTATTGGGGTTTAAAAATTCATGTGTTTGTTTATGCAAGGAGTGACCTCTTTTGGTTGGTGGGTGTCACCTATAAGGGGATGTATATGTCTAAGAGATTATAGTCTTTGATTTAATTTTATAAATGCACTGGTTGGTCTCCTTTTATCCCTTGGTTGACATCTAACGCATTAGGTTCAGTTAACAATCACTAGAGGGGTGTATTTTCAACACAATAGAGAAATGGAAGTCTAGGCGAGGAGAGCTGGTCCCGAGCATCATGGGTTGGGATGAATTGCAACTCATGTTGCTAGTTTATATCTAGATGTCTATGAGACTCTCAATGGAATTTCCTCCAGTGGTGGATCATTTTAGATATGTCGTTGGAGATGAATTTTATGGTTTAACTCTAGATAGAGGTAGATTTATATATTGAGATTGTGGTAGGTGTGACACAAGGGTCCATTACTCCTTACAGGATAACCAATCCAAAGTTACAAGATCTCAAGAAGAATTTAGAAAAGTTACAGGAAAATGGTTTAATCTGATCGAATACTTCTCTTTGGGTTTCACCTATCCAATTAAAAAATAATGAATTTTGTACTCTCAATCATTTTGAGGATTATCAGATGATAAACTTGTTTATGGTCAAGAATGGTTATCCCTTGCTGGGGATTGATGATTTCATTGATCATCTTCAAGGATCCCCAGTGTTCTTGAGGATTGATATGAGATATGGTTATCATCAATTGCACTTTATACAAAAAAATATACCTCTTATATCCTTTCAGAGAATGATTTTTCTATATGAGTATTACGTTATGCTGTTTGGTCTCATCAATGCACTGGTATTTTTCATGGCATCGATGAACCGAGACTTCCATCCTTTCTAGGATAATTTGTGGTAGTCTTCGTGGATGATATGTTGGTGTAATCTGACACATTACACGGCTCTTCCACCCATCATGATATTTTTTGTGTGCACTAAGA
Source organism: Viscum album (assembly GCA_963277665.1). Classification (NCBI taxonomy): domain Eukaryota; kingdom Viridiplantae; phylum Streptophyta; class Magnoliopsida; order Santalales; family Viscaceae; genus Viscum; species Viscum album. Next base: position 1,919,728,949 of record OY728145.1, on the reverse strand, counting down.
AAGCATCAGTTGTATGTTATTCTCTCAAAATTACACTTTTGGATGTACTAGATTCACTTCTAGGGTCATTTCATCTTAGAGACAGTAGTTTCAGTAAACCTATAGAATTTGAGAGAAGTTGTTTCCTAGGAGCATCAAAAGAATATATATGATTTATTAAGCTTTCTAGGGATGGATGGTTACTAAATGTTCTTTTTAAATGACATTCTATGTTTATAAGTGCAACTAACGGGCCTAATTAAGAATGTTGTAATGTACCTGTATACAGATTCCAACAATTCAACCTTTTAGAAGTTGAAAAGAAGATTCACTTCAGCAAGAATATTGATTTTTCTCGATCCCAACAAGATTTAAATTGATTACAATGATGAATTACTTATCATATTGGGGGTAGGGATTATATATAAGGAAGGAGTCATTCCATCAGGTCTCAGCTGTTGAGGCCATATGTAGGGAATTACCCGACACAGGATCTCGAGAAAGCTGTAGTTGTGCATGATTTATGCTGTTAGAGATATTATCCTTTGGGAGAGAATTTTGTGGTAAAAAATTACCAAAAAAGACAAAAATATATCTTTACACAATGTGATCTGAATTTATGATAGTGACAATGGGTTTTGTACCTTTAGTATTATGACTTTCATCATGCCTACATGCCAAGAAACTAAAACACATTGGCTGATGCAATGAGTAGGTGGACTCAGATACATGTAGGTCAAGAGGCCAGTAGTGAGTGGTTGCTAATGGCTCTATTCTTTGAGATGCATTTAAAGTTTCACAACAGACAGGGGAAGATTTTTAATTCTTCTCTAGTTTTTACCTCTTCTCTACTAGATCAAGTGCAGAAGAAGAAGCTATCAGATTCTAATGGCCTAGTCCTATGAAAGAATGTGACAGGAGAGGACCCTACTCCTTGATGGACCATAGGTGAGGATGAGGTATTTAGTTTTCATGGGTGCGTATAGGTGTCAGCAGACATACATTAGGTGTTGACGCCAGATTTTTATTCTGCAATTTAGTAATTTTATCCAGGTGTCACCAATATGTATGAAGATCTACACCGTGAGTATTGGTTCCAGGATTGAAGAATGATGTAGCTGGTTTTGTTATGAGATGTTCCACCTATCAATAGGTGAGGGAGGATCATCATCAATCTTCAAAGAATTTATTGTTGTTACCCATTACCATGTGCATGTGGAATGATGTCACGATGGATTTCGTGATATGATTTTTAAGGTCACCTCGAGGGAATGATGTAGTTTGGGTTGTTGCTGATAGACTCGCGAGGGTTTCAAATTTTATTCTGATCAAGAAATCCTTCTGTATTGATGAGAATGGAAGGTTTTACATCTAATATATTGTAAATTTTCAAGGGATTTGGCACTCTATTGTTTCATACGGTGATGCCTCATTTACTTATAGAGTCTGGCGGGGACTATAAAGGGCATTGGGTACACAAGTAATTATTTTTACATCTTACCATCCCCCTAAAAATGGAATGTCCAAATGCTTGATTTGGGATTTTATACGACATGCTTTAAGAAGGTGTCTTTGATTTCAGGGGGGTCTTAGGAGAGGCACATATCCCTGGTTGGTTTTTTACACAATATTATCAGTTTTCCAATGATTAATATGGAACCTTATAAGGTGTTGTATGGTAGGATATTCCAATAACCACTATGATGGCTAGAGGCCGGAGAGGCAGCTATGATGGGTCCTCTTCTTGTACAAGAGACCACTTAGTTGGTGGAGTTGATTTAGTAGGGGATGGCTTCAACCTAATCACAAAAAAAGTCTTATGATTATTGATAGACAAGACCTATAGAGTTTGAGGCCATAGATCAAGTTTTCCTACATGTCACACCAAATTGGGGACACATGAAGATTATGAGATAGAGGAAGCGTTCTCTAACATACATTACATTTTTTGAGGTTTTAGATAGATTCAGTATGACTGCCTATCGGTTTTTGTGACCACAATGGTACCAGACTATGCATGATTTATATCATATTTATTAGATATAGAGTTACTTTTCGTAATCATCTCTTGTTTTTAACCCCAATAGGATGATTATAATGTTGAGTAATATTTTGGGGAGCTCCCTATTCGAATTGCGGGTCACAAAAAAAATTTATATATGGCCTATCTATTCATCTGGTATGGGTGAAATGGCATATCGAGCGAGTACAAGATGATACTTGGGAGTGGGAAGCGGAAGTTTTATCAATGTGGATATAGTTGTTTGAATATTCTTCTTCACCACCCTTGGAAGGGAAATTCATGGACGAATTAATTTATGGTTGAATATTGTAAGATCACATATCATAATTTCATGTATGGATCATTATTTCGATTTGTTCATGAGAAAAAAGGAATAATTTTATATTTTCCTATGTAAAAAGGATGTACTTTTGAGTACACACTATGTAACCGGTTGTCATGGGTAGTTGTGTACTGCATGTTTAATGGTCATGTACATGGATTTGTAGGTGACATGTCTGACAAACTAAGGTGGGAAATGTTTGAGGCTAGTTCATGATGTGTATATTAAATGGAAATGTCATGTACTTTTATTTTTATTAGATTAATTGGAGTGGGATCATGACTCATTTACAGAAATCCCTTCATCTTCTCTTGTCTCATATGGTAGAGTTGTGAAACACCGAGGAACATTGATCTTTTCTTGTTTCTCCATTTGAGCTCTGATTGAGATGTCATCGAGTGTGTTGGATTCCCCCCAGTGAGTTATCTCTTTCCATAGAGCCTCTCATCCGGTTTTATCTTCTCTCATGATATATAGATGGTTGATCATTTTTACCCTTTTCTAGGATATACATCATTTTAGGCCAATTAAAGGGATGAGGATCCACAGTGTTCATCATACGACAACAAGGTAGTTGGTTTGTTCCTTTATCCGATCTCCTTTGAATTATATATGTTAAAAGTGACGAATAATCATGATTTTGGTATTGTGTATTTGGTAAAATAACCTTGTTTAAGATCTATTATGGTTTGTTTGAAGAGAAATGGTTTTTTGATTATGTATAAGGTTTAATACCTTGATTATGGATGTATTTTACCATGATTGATTGATTATGGACATTGGGTCTAGGAAGTATGTTAGGATTCCATGTTTCTGTGTCTCATGTTGTTAGGATGGAGTTGCAGATTATGTGAGAAACATGTATTTCTCATTGTGAAAGTTTGACCATGGGTAATTGGATATGATATCTTCTGGAGATAGGTTAATTTATGTACAATTGATGTTATGATGACCTAGAGGAATCAACTGTGAGATCTACTGGGTGGTCGTGGGCCCGAGGGGTATAGACTCTGAGAGCTACCCAGAGGGTTGTTATTAAATGAATGTTTTAAAATAGGGCATAGAATGTGATAGATTCTAGGGGCCAATATTTTTTTTGTACACCAAGGTATATTGACAGTGAGAACTACCTCAGGGGTCATTTGTAATTGATTAGTGATGTGTAGGACCAAAGGTGATAGAATGTGTGATATTTCCCAGTGTTTGTTTATTATTTATAGTATTGATAATATTTTAAACCATAGGGTTTAGACCATGAGAATATTCCCAGAGATATTTTTTTTGAATTTTTTAATGATTGTGACATTTATGATGAGCGAATGGAAAATTAAGGACTAAGTCTAACATGATTTTTTAGATGGTCTTTTGAGGCATATGGTTTTCATATTATTCATGGGGATACAGAGCTTAGGCTAGTTCCAAGGGTTCATCAATCGATGTTTTCAATAATGTATAAATGGAAATGAATGAAATTAAAAACTGTAGGGATTTTAACTTTTGATTACTTCATAGTTTATTACATCATGTCAACATTTTTGTTTCTATATATATTCATTGACTATTAAGAATAGATATTTTAGCGGTTTCCTACTATGATTATTCTCATAGCCTATTTGGGTCATGGTTTTTGACCCAAATAGATTATATGGTTGTATGTATATATTAGGAAAAGTGATATTCTTCATCATGTACTTTATTTTTGTGTAGCTGGAAAACATGGTACCAGGATGAGGATAGCAATGCTATTAGAGTTTACTATTTTCTAAACATTGGTTTTAGTATTGCATTTCTAGCATTGTTGGTTTTTTGTACTTTTCTAGTTAAATGTGACATGCATTATTTATTTATATATGCTATTGTTGTTTATACTATTATCCTGCTATTTACATCTGTTGTATGGAATAATTACATCTGCTATTGTTCACTATTTTTTTCCATTGTGTTACTCTCCCAATGAGGGAATAGTTTCACAATATCACACCCTGGGACCTTACTGCTAGTTAGTAGCCTCTAGCATTCTGTAAAATTCTCATTAATCTATTTTATCAACATGGTGCAGGAAACATTTTGGCTGCACCCAGAACCAGGACATTACAATACTGAAAATTTTGAAAGGAATATTCTTTTAGTTTTCAAAAATGATTCATTTTGAAAATCATCACAAAATTTAGAAGGAAGTAATTTCATATAAGGTGTATGACATGAATGGAATTTTCCAATTTCATTACGACTCAATGTTTTTATGATTTCTTTAAACATTTCTATTTTTATTTTAAATATAATTTTATATAAAATTTGTCAAATATATAAATATTAAAAAATCATGTATAATAAGGAAACTTTATTTTCTTCTATAAATGTTCAATATGATCTTTTAGAGTAATTACTCAATTAATATTTTAGAATTTAATATTAATTATTATTTACTTGGTATTTCATCCAATTGTTCCACCATTATTATTTATCAAAATTTTTTCTATTTATGATGATGAAAAATCCACAAATTAACCATAATGTTCCATTGATAATGTTAAAATGAATGTGTTTTTTGATATTATAGTGTACATATGAATCTATTAAGGATATGTGATGAGTGGTAATAGAATTATATATCTCTATAATTAATTGATATCTGAGTTATATTTATGATCTCAAAGTGTACATGAGAGGATATCTGAAGAGAAAAATAGCGGATTCATGGGAGGTTATCCAAGCCAGAAAATGTTGGTACACTAGAGGTAATTACATTCCTATATCATGTACATGAGAGGATATCAATAGACTATTGTGTGATGAATATATTATTGGTACCCTTGTAATGATATTTCAGGATTAGTGTTACACCAAATTTTATTCCACTCATTTATAAAAATATATTATTCCAAATTTATGATCACATGGATCATGTTATTTGATTCCATTATTATACATATATTTTAAATATACAATATTTAATCCATATGTCAAGATTATTATATATGAATTTCCATGATCAGTTTTAAATTTTTATAATAATATTATCATATGTTGATGCAAATGTGGTGATTTTATTCTGATTGATATATCACTTTACAATTATTATTAAACATATTAGCTCACAGTTTATGATTCATTTCCTTTGGTGATTAAGAATTTTTCCTAGAATTCTGGGTCTATGAAGGGTTCTAGTTAATATGAACTATGTGAAAGAGGTTATATATCTCTCATGAAAAGGTATAATTTTTCTGAAAATTTAAAAAATCACCAGAACAATATGATTATTGAAGGGGTCATTATTTTATGTGATTAAGATTAATATTTTTTGAGGTAATATATATGTATAAAATTTATTTTTATATATAATAGACATCCGATAATAGTATAATAACCATTAGAATCAAGGATGAGAAAAAAATAGTGATGATATATCCAAGGAAAAATTTTATAAACATGATAACATGATAGAATTTTGGGATAATGAAAGATGGACTAGGTTAAGTATATATATAAATACATTGAAATTAAGTTGTAATAATTTTTATATCCTATAAATAATTTTTTATGATCCATTATTCTGATTAATGATTTATTGTGTTCATGTAAAAAATTATGATTTTATCAAGTGATTCATGGAAAAAACAACAAAATCTATATGCTTAAAAGTGATCTCATGTATTGATGAATAATATTTTATGTTAGTCATATTAATTTCCATATATCATGAATAATCCCTATAAATGTTAACCAATATCCACAATGGTTATATGTTGAATTAGTAGTGAAATTGAAAAGTTGAATAATGGTTACTTCTCAATCCAATGATTCTTCAATGATGGTTGTTTGATGTAATGTGACTCTTAAAAAATAAATAATTTCATAATAGTGGAATTAAATACTATTATAGTCATGTAATTTCATTCCCTATTTAAAACCAACATAAATTACTAATGAATGGATATCATGATTTAAAATCTGAACCGACCAATAATCAAATATCCATGTGAGGATAAATAAAAACCTCTAATGCAATATCACCACTTTGAAAATATGTGTATCAGAATTATATAGATGTATTATTTTTACTTCTTTTAAATAATTTTTGAATGGGTTGAATATTGGGTATGTTTTTTGTGGTTTTTGAGAATCTTTTAAGGATATTTTGTGAAGCATGGATGGAGCAAAATTTTCCAAAATTGTGCAACTATTCCCATATGACCATATAAAAACCCAAAATGAGGGGATTATCATGGTTGTTTCATGGTTTTATAGACAATGCACCCCCCAAAGAGGTTCAATATTAAGGAAAACTGTTTTGATAACCCAGCACGCCTGCCTAAAAAACCATGCACAAGATTTAAATTATGATAAAATTTAGAATAAAAATTACCCAGACACCCAAAACACACCACATCAATAGAAACATGGACCATGTAATTTGCTATAATTTTAAAATCCTTCTGGATATATTTGAATACCTTTCATCCTCCATTTATGCTGAATCAGAGGGAGGATTGAAGTTTTACACCTCAACATGTATGTGCATCGTCCTAATTAGAGCTCTCTCTCTATATCATGCTCAACTTCCTATATGAAAGAGGTATGTTATCCAAAGTGGGTCCTACATATATATCAAGGTTTATCTGATCATGATCAAGTTATTCATTTATTTATGATTTGAATCTCATTTTATTCTTTGTTTCATTCATAATTAATATGTTATATATTCATTCTATCTGTTGGTTATCGTAAATCATAAATATTTAGTTATTTGGTCTATAATTTAAATAAAAAAATCTATATTTTAGTTACATTTATGTAATTAAAGTGTTTTTATTGGTCTATTAGAAATTTATTTTCTTAAATTGAATTAATTAATTTGGTTGATTAATGAATTATGTGATTATGAAATCAGGGAAATTGAGAATGGGAATTTTGATTAATAAATTTTCTAAATAATTAAAGGATATTGGGATTGTCGATTTTGAATAATTAATTAATAAATTAGTTATGAGATATATGGATTGGGGAATTATAATAGTTAAATGATGAATTAATTATGGTATTTTAATAATGTGGATTTTCATTAACTAAAATTTCAATTAGTTAATGGAATTGATGTGCTTAAATAATTAAGTGGATGGATATGATCAACTAATTGTTGAATATGTATTTGAAAATAATTTAGTTAATTAATTGTTGAATTAATTTACCCAATGTTGTTAATATGTAATTATTTAATCTGAGTAAATAATTGGGGAAATTATTAATGGGATATTGTTATATAAGCGATTTTTAATAATGATTGGAAACAATAGAATTCATATGGGACTTGAAAAGATGATTGGTAATAATGGATTCATGTGTGACTTTAAATGATCAATGGTAATAATGGAAATCATTTGTGACTTGAAATGATGAATGGTAACAATGGAATTCATCTGCGACATGAAATGGGGAATAGTCGAAATGGAATTCATATTTACCATGAAAAGATTAATTGTAATAATGGAATTATTTGGTGACATGGAATGATTGAAGTTTATAATGGAAATGAAATGTTACTTGAAATGATGAATTGTTACAATGGGATTCATGTGTGTCATTAAATGATCAAATTGTAATAGTGGAATTTATATGAGAACTGGAATGAGGAATTCTAACAGTCGTATTTATATAGAAAATTGAGAGATTTCAGGTTTTAATAAATAGTAATTTAATAAATATAAACTGTATTCATTATTGAATCTATTTAATCTTTAAATAAATATTTACTCTATTTATTACAATATTTTTTTAGATGTTGTTGTTGGTGTCCAAATGAGTTTTACAAAACCCCATCTCATTCATTATAATCATTACCCAAATAGTTTTCATTGTTTCAGGATAGACTAAGGGAAAATGCTATATCTTACATGGATGAGTTTGGATAAAGCAAGGATGAGGGAAACTGACATGTTTTAGGATAAAATTTTGAGTTTTCACTGTAATTATTTAACTTGGATCGAAATGTTTTACAGATGGCATGTATTTATCATGAAATATCTGATTTTTAGTTTGAATATTGTATTTCAATTTTTGGTAACCATGTGATATCAGTATTGTTCTATTTTTTAGATATATAATATTGTAATTATGGTTTATTTCCTCTATTTTTATACTTTATAAATTTCATTTAGTCTCCCCCAGATCGATATATACACATGAATCTAGTCGACAGCCTCTCGATTATGGAGAGGCAGACCTGAAGTAATGTGACCAACCATCTTGGTCCAGAGGAGTGTGGTGCTGACATGAGGACATTACACAGTGTTATCACCACAATTTTTATTCTTTATGTTTTTTATTATTATTTACGAATGTTATACATGAGAATATGATGATTTGGGTCTTGGTGAAATGCTCATGCATGGGTGTATCTATCCCATGAAAAGTTGTAAGACCCAAATAACTAGGGTTGCATTGTTTTTATTAATATATGTTGATACAGTTGATGTTATTTAACTAAATGTGATGATCCAATTATGTTATGTGACTATAGTTTCAATTTGTTATGATATTTGACTTGTGTCTTAAATTGGAACGATTATTCATTATTCATAAATTAGTATAAAAACCCATTTTTATTTTGTAACATGCATCGTTTTTAGCATAAATAGGAAAATTGGTTTTTGGGTTTGTTTATGAACATGATCTATTTTCCATTGTTTTGCAAATTAAGCCAGGAAAATGTGCCAAATGTATAATTGAGAATGAAAAAATGATGTATTATGAGAATAAAGGGGTGTCTAATGTGAAACATGAATAATGTGAATGGATAACCATATGGTAACCATGACCTAGGGATAGGATGTTTAGGGGTAGTAATATCACCTTGATTTTGACCATGTCGTGAGGATTAAAAATATATTTGTTGTGGATTATTATGATTTTACACATATGTATATGTGTTATAGGTGTGAAATGTTTCATAAGGCCTGTGTTTTTAATTTTTGTGATATGCCTCAATTAGCCAACTTGTATGTAGGATGACACTGAGACACGGATAGAGATCCTCTAGATGTAGTGGAACTAGAAGAACAGTTTGTTCTAGGTGAGGAAGTCATAGATAAGTTCTAATGTAAATTTTTTCACTTCATTAAATTAATGTAAGGAGACCCATGGATGGTGTTGAAAATAATTTATAATATAACAAAGGATTTTTAGTTTTAAAACCCTCTAATTATTACTGGAGATGGTGGACCAGAGGAAGAAGAGTTTTAGGTTGATTGCATCCAAAAAAACATTACCTTTTAGGAACCCCTACTATGTAGAGGGTCATGTAGGTTACTTATATGTTGTGAGAATTATCAATGAGACGATGAGATGTTTACTACTGGAAAGGGTACAAAGATAGAATGGATTATATAGAGTTTTTGTAGAGATTCGTGTAGCACTCTTATCCAGTTATGACGGTACATGAGAGAGAAACTGAGTTCTTGTAGTATAATTTACGATGTATGTTCATGATAAACTAAGTCAGTATATTTATCGATATGAAGTTCTTTTCTCCAGAAAAAGTAGGGAATGAGTCTACTATGAAAATGTGTTTCAATGATGATTATAATTATTATATTAAGTCTCATGTAAACCAATTTATGTTAAAGCTGTTTTAGAAAGTGGTTGATCAGGCAATTATTTTTTAGGGGGAATGTGACTGAGGCATCAAGTGCATGAAAAATGTTCAATGATGGATGATGTCGATGTACATATTTTAATAAAATAATGTCTAGATATGATAATGTTAGCTATAATATGTTAAGAATATTGGTCAGGGAAAATGGTATGCCACATATGTCATTGCTCATGTGACTTTCCACCAGTGATGTAGGTCAGTCCACTGTTGTTGACATTGTAACCACCCAAACATAATATGTAGATCTTGTGTAAATATGAGAAATATATATAATTTCACTAGGAAACCCACTAAATAAAAATATTACTGAATATCGCATTGAATTGGGGGTGGGAAACAAATCTTCAGCACCATATCAGTTTGGTAGCTATAGTTATACAGGTTGTGGTTGTATAGGTATTAGACAAAGTTAATTATGGAAATATGGTATGTATTGGTAGAGTATTTCATTTCATGGGACTCATAATAGAATACATGGAAGAGGGGTTGGATAGTTACCAACAGTTCATCCTACACTTTTGGATAGAGAATCTAGTCCATAAATAGTGAGAGGTACTATTCTTGTAGCTTCTATATTTGCTAGTACCTTATTTTATATAGGTGCATCTCATTAATTTTTGTATACCCAACTTCTAAATGGAATGAGGCTTGAGGTGTGTATTATGAATGGTGTTTTGATGATAGATACACTATTGGAATTATGGTTGAGGGATATATGTTTATACAAGGGATTTTATCTCAAGTTTGTGAATTGTTGTTTTCTGTGGGATATTTTCATTCTTCTCATGTCTCTACTTGACATAAGTTTGGTAATCGGCTAGTTAGTATCATATAGATCTAACATGAATATTTATCATTTGGGAGTAAATTTTACATCTCTTATTGGTCAAAAATATTATAACTAATGTGGTTGGGTAATCCAGGCATGTTGTCTAGGGACAGTTCACCAACAACATGGGGGAGCCTATACCCCATGATGATAGTCTATTTATTAATGATGAAGTGGTAACTCATGGTACCTTTCCATTTATAGTATATTATTTTCAGGTTTTTTCATAATGATATATCAAGGATTATTTCGAAAAAATATATTGAATAAAACATTGCGAACATGTTGGGGGATGGAATAGATTTTATTCAATCTTACATAATTGCACTGACAGAGCATCATGATCCGAAGAAGCTACTAGAGGAGTTGTAGTATTACAGATTTATTCATTTGAGTACATCACCTAGGGTTCTTCAATAATGCTTGTAGGGAATAGTGATAAGACTCTAGGAATATTTTATTATATTCAAATGATTAACCAAATGAATATAAAGAACCAATATACTTTTCTATGTATCAATGATCAGTTTCTCTAGTTGAAGTGATACTGTGTCTTCTGAATGATTTCAATGAGATCAATCAATCATCAATTGAGACATAAAATTTCAGATATACCATGGAATCCTTTTAGAAAAATATGTGATCTTTTGGATTTCATTTCATTACAATTTGGTATAAAAAATTATCATGCTGTGTTTATGGTTTGGATGAATAGAATATTAAATCTGTATCTTGATTAGTTTATGGTTGTCTTTGTGGATGACAAATTTGTGTTCTCTATGACTCTTGATGATCATGACCAATATCTTGACATCATACTATGTACACTATGATATATTCAACTATACACCACACTATTTAAGTGTCAATTTAATATTCATCATGTATAATTCTTGGTGACATTATCTATGATGATGTTGTTGTAGTAGACCCTATGAAAGTGGTGGAAGTTATTCCACTAGAGTATCCTAATCTTTTTTAAATATCAGTATCATAATGGGGATATAGAGAAATTATCAAGGATTGATCTCTGACATTTACAATTTGGAGTATCTACTTTCATGTTTGACAAAGAAGAGGATAAAAATTGATGTATGTAAGCAGGAAAGAATGCATTACATGATTTAAGAGGATATTAACATCATCATTGATCCTCATCCTACTTGATCCAGATTAAGAATATACTTTGTTTTATGATTCTGATTGGATAAGATATTGAGAAGTGTTTATGTTGGGAGATCAAGTTGTGAGGTATGGTTCTTGACAATTGAGGCCACATGAATGTATTTACCCAATGCATGACCTTGAGTATGTTGAAGTGGTTTATGCTTTGAAGTGTTGGAAAAATTATCTGTTGGGTGAGAAGTTTATTTTGTATATAAACCACAAAATCACGATGTACACATTTTTTATACGAGACATGAATCTATATAAATAAATTTTTGTTGAATATATGCTATTTTTTGACATTTAGTATGGATATATACTCGAGAATGGAAATGGTGTCGTTGATGCTTTATTCAGTAAAACAATGAATCTTATGCTTCAGGAATCCTATTATCCGCCAAAGATGTTGGATTTATTGGTTGAGATTCATTTTCTGGTTCATGAGAGTTAGTAGGATATGATAATCATATCAATTGCAGTTGAATATAAACCTGTCATTCTTATAATAGAATAAAAGTATGTGTACTTAGAGTGTTTGGCCCTTAGGGGAATCATTGAAGGTGGGGGGACCTTCAGTTTGGTCTATATATTACATCGAGATTATTAATTTGGGGAATTGATTAGTTGTTCCTAAGATCATATACGGTGTGTTGATTTAGGAATTTCATGCCTCGATGTTGGTGGTATATCTAATTGTGACCAAAATGAACCATGACCAATGTCGATGGTTTTGGTAGACACGCCACAAAAATGTGACTATAGGGTTTGTTACATGATTCTATAACAATCAGTAGGTGAATATCGATCATTAATGTCCTAGATTTTTACTACAACCATTTCCCATACTATTATGGAAGTGTGATAATGTTACAATGGTTTTTTGGAGGGTCTCTTGACGATGCCTCAGGAAACCGACACTCATTGCGTGGTTTTAGATGGATTGAAAAGGAGAGAATATTTGTTTTAGGTTTGGGAGATTTTCACTTTAGAGTGGGTGTGAAACATGAATGTTTGGGAGATCATATTTCATTATGGGGTTCCATAGTCTATAGTATCAAACCATGAATCACAAAATACATCATGCTTCTGGAAGGGCTTAAAAAAAGTTCATTGTATACATGTTTTGTTGGGTATGATATTACACCCACAAAGGGATGTGTAGTCAAAGAGTACTATTCATGCCTTTTAGGATATGGTTTGAGCATGTTTCTCTACCATTGGAATGTATTGGTGAGAATCCACTAGCATTGGTGGAGTTTTCCGATAAATACGGTTATTAGTAGACTATTCAGATGGAACCATATGAGGCACTTCTCGGCATACCATGCAGATCACCTCTATAAGGGAGGGAGCCTGGTGGGATAGATCTGTTGGGACCATGTATCGTACAGGACAAGATAGAGATGGTTTAGGTGATTTGAAATCATATGGCAACAACTCGGAGTATATAGAGTTTGTTTTCTAAAAAAACAATAACCACTAGTGTTTACATTGGGGGATTGTGTATTCCATTGGGTGTCCCCAAGAGTGGGTCACTATAGGATATACAGAGAGGGTATGTTGGAACCCAAGATTTGTTGGCATGTTTGAGGTTTTGGATAGAAGCGGGCTGGGGGCATACTGATTAGGTCATCCACTGATATACAGTGATGTGGTTACTATTTCTATTGTGTCACAATATTGTGTGTTTCACCCCTACCCTTCTCATGTGATTAATGATGATGATGTTTAGATTCAGAGAGATACATCTTTTGATGACAACCTGATAATGGGTGGTCGAAAAAGTAAATTCTCATAATTAATTTTTTTTGAAACATGGGCATGTACACTATAAATCTTCTGAGAGATTAGTAGATATCTGTGCTCAGTACCCTGATCTTTTTGTTACGGATTATTTGAGAAGCCTGATATTAAAGCTCAATTGTGGTCTTTTATTTATTGGGGAGAATATATAATCTAAACATGTTTAGATTTTTTGGGCATATTTACATACAATCTTTTTCATTATTTTGATTAAATTTTCACATTGTTCTATCATGGGCGTGTTTAGGTAAAATTTTAGAAGTTTTGTAGGCGAGTAGAAAGTGCACGCTTGGAATATAGTTTTCCCAAACTATGTGTCCCTACCATGTATACCATGTTATCCAACACTAATTGGACTCACATGGCTCGTAAATTGTTTTTGAAACTGTTCACCCTCTAATAGTGGGGGGGAACAATTATGTTGAATTTTCTAGAAATTGTGTACCTCGTCCTAGAAAACCATACACATGATTTCATTAAACATTTAATTATATTAAAAATTTTCTGACTCCAAAAACTCGGCCAAATCTACCATGACTAGAACCAATTTATTTTCCCTTATTTTAGAGCATCTTATAATGATTCCATACCCTAACGACCAATGGTAATAGTGAATCTTGTGGGATTTAATATATGTACATCTAAAAGTATGTGTTTCATCCCATTGGATTTCTCTCTCTATCCATCACTCACCTATTCCATGATGAAAGATGGATTTTTATCTACTTTTTTTCTTAATTTAGATCTACTCCATTTATATATTAAACTAGTTACTCTTGGATATAGGATTTTGATCTAAATCTCTTTCATTGTCATGCTCTTTATTAATCCACTAAGAATTGGGTATATCCATTGCTGACCACCCATCATCAAACATTTAAAAACTCGGAATTTAAATGTAATTTCATTAAAATAAATGGATATTTTACGAGTCCTTGAAATCTCACACCACGTGATTCTGATGCCCAGAGTGACTAGAATTAATTTATGAACATTATTTTGGGTACATTCAGTAAACATGTGAGAAAGTTTATCAGTATTTTGAACCAGTTCTCAGAATTAAAATTTGAGGGCACCGTTGAACTCACAGCACTAGATTACGCATAAGAATAATTTCACCTCGACGACAGTTGGTTGAGGGTGAAAGTTAGTTTTTGGGTAATTCGTATGTGAATAAAATAAAAATAAAATTCTATGACATTTTTATTTTTATTTGCAACACCCATGTGGGTGTTGGGAGGTGGGTTCCACTAGAACTAAACCTCCATGTGGAAGTTGAGGTGTGGGTTCTACCAGACCTTAAACTCTAATGAGAGTTTATGGTCGTGGTAACCTCCCGAACCATAACCTTCCATGAGAGGTTATGGTTGTGGGGACCACATGGGACTAAACACCCTTTAATTGAGAGAAACTCTCAACTCCCCCATTAATGTGGAGGAGCCTCTTGACATCCTCCACATTAATTGTGCCAACACACATACCTTTAATTGTTCCTACATATTTAACTGGCTTGCCCCCTTATTAAATTATGTAATAGCATCGATTGAATTTAAGAAGGTTCATATTTAATGAAACGTCATAAATTCTACGATCGTTACATACCAAAACCCCTATAATATATATATAAAGCTTGGGAGGAGGATTTTGGAAGGCTTCACCACGCAACGAAGCACTGGTAAAGTGATGCGACGTCCAACACATAAGTTATTAGGCTCTGGAACAAAGAACACATTCTCCAATGATGAACGCACTCCCCAATGAAGAACACTGACATTCATGGAACTTCTTCCTCGGGACATCTTCTAATGTGGGATGTCCTCATCTATGAAGAACTGACGCATGAGCTCGGGATTAGAGGTGTGTGGAGGATGCGAGAAACGAAAAAACATTTCCATTTTCCCTCTTCGTCGACGTCATTGAAGGATTAGGTATGGGATTAATGATTTTTTATCACATTACAGGTACTCCCATCTTCTATTGTGTGTGATTAAGAATGATTAAATTTACATAAGATCATGGATGATGTTGATTGCTTCGTTCTTGTGGGCTATATTCTACAACCTTAAACACAGAGGGTGCAGGCCAAACTAACCTGGCCTGACCCCCCTTTTTTGTGCTTCATTGTGGTGTTCTTCGGAATGATGGAAGGAAAAGATGGAAACAAAGGAAATGAAACTTCCACCCATGGACACTGTGACCCGCGCCACCCCCGAGGCGCTCCGGCCTCCTGGCCAAACTGGACCTGCGCACATCGGCTGCACCGCCCGCCGGCCGAGCCTCCCGCCGGCCACGCCAACTGCCAGTTGCGCCTCCCCGACTGTGCTACCCGTCGGCAGTGCCACCCTGGCAGTGCCATCCACCAGGCAAGCCTTCTCGGCTCCCGACGCCCACCGGCCTCTCGAAACGGACCGCCCCCCCATGGCGCCCCGACCGAATTGGGTCGGACAAGACCCGAGCCCACTATGCCCAATTTATGATCCTTGATCCATATCTTTGGCACAAAAATTCCATATAATGAACCGTCAGAAGTGCTAGAAATCTCGAAGTGTGACTATCCCTTTGAGTATAACCCCCCATAGTTTGGGTTATTGTATAGATGTTGTCTGGTTGGATCGTGCAGAAACCCAACCGGTCCCCCGGGACTAATAGACTAATAACTCATAGACTAGGTGTCTGATTGATTCACCGTCTATTGTGTTGAGAACACTATGATGTGGTGGACGTTTGAGATACTTCTTCATGGGGCTTCATGATAGTTGGAGTATCAACAAGTAGATCATGAAGCAGATCGTCCTGGAGGCGAGCGAGTATAGTGCAGACACCTAGTAGCTCGATGAGACCTGGCGATTGTTGACCATGTTGACTTGAAGTGACTCTACTAGACTAGTGGGGAGCGCCTTGGTGTTGCGGCAGACCCATAGTGGAGAGCGCCCTGGAATCACGGCAAACCCATGGTACTCAACAAGAGAAGGGCCTCAATAGGCTATGAGGGGGAGCACGCTTGGTGACATGGTAGACCCACAGTGGGGAGCATGCTTGGTGATGCGACAGATCCACGATACTCTACAGGAGGAGTACCTCAGCAGTTCTAGGTTAGTGGGAAGTGTGATTGGTGTTATAGAAGGCTCACTATACTCGATAGAGGAGGTGTTCTCAAGTAGTTGAGGTTTCGAAAATGTGATTGGGGATGTTACTTGATACTACCCCTAGAATAAAATCCTATTTTGAGCAGAGTTATTACTTCTTGGTTTTACTCATGATTGAGATGTATCACATGATAACTAAGGTATATGTATGGGTATATACTTATTTAAGGTTTTCTGTTAATTTCTTACTTTGTGATTTATCATGGTTGGATTTTGTGAGACCATGAGGGTATCAAGTTCACTGCTTAGTATTGTTATACTCACCCTTGAACAGGATGTGACCACACTTAGTTGTGTTGGATGTAGATGATGGACAATGGGGACGGAGGCTGAGAGTGCTAGGACTGGATGGTACCCGGAAGTGGAGTGTATGTTGGGTCGGTACCCGGAGGAGACGGATGGGCGTGGAGTGTTGAGGAGGCGATATGTACCAACCCTTCATGTAGGAAACTCGGAGGACGATCCAGTAGATATATTTTATCTTTCTTTGTTTGTATTTCATTTCAGTTATACTTGTACCTTTACTGTTGGGCTTGTATTCTGGCCCCTTTTACTTTCAACACTCTTTTGTTATACAATTTACTTTGTTTTTCGTCCTGATATGTTCTTTCTTGTGTGTGTGTTTATAGGTTATAAAGGTAATGCCTTCATTGTTTAAGGTAATTATGCCTTTGGTGATAGTTCCCAGCCACTGGCCTATGCAAGGCGGTCTTGAGATGGTCATGACACGACCCCTGGGGGACCAGTCATGAAAAATTGGCATTAGTGTAGTTGGTTTTACCACAGAACATAGAACTCTGATATTTTCTGTGAAGAAATAGTGTTATGTGTAGTGAGTGTGGTTTTCAGTTTGAGAAGTTCGGTGTTGGTGTGGTGGATGATGTATCCATACACGAGGACCCTGACTACTGATTTCTGACTTAGTGCACGAAACAATTATTGTGTGTGTGTTTTCAAAAGTTTTCATATGGTCATCTCACTAGGTCAGCTGACCAGGTATAAATTTTAACTGTAGCGCCCCTATTTCTTTTCAAAATGACTCTACACAGTCAGTCGGCTAGAGTTCTGAGAGTGGTACATAGTAATAGTCCGTCGAGCAACGAGGCCTCGACGCAAGGCTCTTTTTCAGCAGAGGCATCAGCTGTACCTTTCCATGTTCGGCCACCGATGCAACCATCCCCAAAAGTAGATGATGCACACTACTTGATCACATTGCACGAGTTCCAGCACCAGAGGCCACCCAGGTTAAGGGGATAGATGAACCCACAGGCAGATGGGGATTGGATAAAGGTTGTGGTGAGAGTATTCAGACTGGTAGGGACACTAGCAAACCTCATGGTTATTCTTTCTTTAACCTTCTATAGGCAGCAGCGAGAAGATGGTGGAGAATGATGCTCCAGGTCCACGATGAGGTGTAACTTCTATGGGTATACTTAGAGAGCCTCTTTCAGGTAGATTTTTTCCCCAGCGACTCTTCGCGCATTTCATATACAGGAGCTACTTCATCTATAGCAGGGCAACATGACTGTATCTCAGTACTCAATGAGGTTCAAAGACCACTCACGCTACTCAACTGATATAGTGCAGGACCCATTCATCAGTGCCTGGATATTTGAGTAAGGACTCACGTAGGATATTAGGGTTTTGGTGATAACACATACCATCACGACGTAGGAAGGGTGTTAGAGAGAGCCCTTGGGGTGGAGAGTTTTCTTTACTGAGCAGTCTCCATCTTTGAGATCCACCACCAGTAGACATGTGGTGGATTCTTATGCAGCAGGCAACAGAAATATTTCACGGAGGTCCAAGAGAACCATATCTACAGGTGGATGACCTCATGACTCAGGATCGGTTGTGAAGGTCACCCGAAGCAGAGATAGGCATTCCATGAGTGGGGAGTGTTACACATGCGATGAGGATGTTCACATGGATAATGACTGTCCAACCCTCTATTCAGATGATTAGAATATGGTCAAAGGACCATCAAGGAAGAGGAATAGAATCGATCGAGGTGGTCTGTATGGAGCAGGAAGACGTGGAAGAGGATCTTGTAATGTAGCTGGTGGTGGGAGACAATTTGAGATATTGCCACCACCACCACAAAGAGGTCCACCCCAACTGCAGGGAGCTGGTGGACTAGGGAGAGCTCAGATCTAGGAAGATGAGGCTATCGATCATGGTGATCCATAGATTATATGAGGTATGATCTATGTCTACTCCACTATAGCTGCACTACTTATAGAAAAAGATGGAATTCGTTCTTTTATTTCCACTTCCCTCATTCATAGCTCGGAGATTCCGATAGAGCCTCTGATTCGATCTTTACAGATACCGACTTCTACGGGAGCAGATTCGATGATTACACATTGGTTCCGGCAGTGTCAACTTACTCTAGGAGGCGAGCGCTTCAGCAAGAATATTTTAGTAGCAGCATCGAGGCCTTACGACATCGTCTTGGGTATGGACTAGTTATCAACATTCCATGCTCAGATAGAATGTATTAGGTGCAAAGTGCAGTGTGTCTGCATGGATGAGACCATGATTACCTTCACCGGTGAGAATTGATCCCTTGCATCATATGATGGTATTTCTCAGAGAAGAGTTCATCTTATAATTCATTAGTTTTCTAGCCATACCCCCAGAGCTATTGATATAGAGATTCCATGTTATCCTTTAGTGGTGGACCAATACACAAATTTTTTCCCTGATGATGTCCCAGGTCTACATCCTCACAGAGAGGTGGACTTTTACATTGACTTATACCTTGGGATGACACGGATATCTACACCAGCATATTGGATGGCTCCTGTGGAGATTCATGAGCTGTGGAAACAGCTGGTGGAGTTGCAGGGGAAGGGATTCATCCATCCCAGATAGAATGTATTTGGTATACAGCTTCTAGGTGAGGTGACAGAGCAGCTGCCCGCTATGCAGATATCCCTTGTGGATAGAGATAGAGCATTTTTTCTATAGTATCTTATAGTCACTCCCCCACTTCATCAGCTAGTTAGGGAGGCGCAACAAGGTGATGCAGACTGCAGGACATGACGTGCACAGATATCCACCAGACAGACACCCGATTGATTTTTTAAAGGAGGGGAGCACGTCATACTCATCAGAGCATGTACCATGATACCAGTGACACTTCAGGAAGAAGTGTTGAGGAAATTCAACACATCCCCATTAGTGGTACATCCAAGAGTGGCGAAGATGTACTGGGATATCTGATGGAAGCACTGGTGGTCAGGAATGATGAAATCATTCATAGTGTTTGTCTCTCGATGCTTCACATGTCAGCAAGTGAAGGAGGTGCATCCAGTACCCGCATGATTTTTTCAGCCTTTAGAAGACCCAAAGTGGTAGTGGGATGAGAGATCCATGGAAATCGTGACAGGATATCCACATACACCTAGGGGACATGACACTTTTTGTGTTATCATCGACCAACTCACCAAGTCACCCCACTTCCTACCGATCAGAGAGTAGTGTTCAGTAGAGATCTTGGGACACATCAATGTGTAATAGATTTTGCTGCTGCATAGAGTACCCAAGACGATAATTTCTGATTGTGATAAATGATCTAATTCCCGGTTGTGGATGGGGATGCAAGACGATTTCGGAATGCAGCTTCGTTTGAGCACTACCTTCCATCCTTAGATAGATGACCATACTGAGTGGAAAATTCAATCCCTCGAGGACATGCTCTGTGATTGTGTCCTCGAATTCATTCTCAATTAAGAGGATCACTTGAATATGGATGAGATTGCGTATAACAATAGCTATCACTCCACCATTTGTATAGCACCTTTTGATGGATTATATAGGAAACCATGTAGATCGCCCTTATGCTAGACTGACCCAGGGGAGTCAGCACGAGTTGGTCTAGAGATGGTATGGGCTACAAAAGAGAAGGTGCAGATCATCCAAGACCATATGAAGACTGCACAGAGCAGACAGAAGTCATATGTGGACAGAATACATAGTCATCTGGAGTGCGAGGATGGTGACCACATCTTTCTATAGGTCTCTCCCAGATGAGGTTTGTGGAGATTTGGCTATTGCGGGAAGTTATCTCCAAGGTTAATCAGACCTTTTCAGGTCCTCAGTAGAGTTGGTGAGGTGGCATACTACCTAGCTCTTACACCTTAGTTGCATTGGGTGAACGACGTCTTCCACTTATCCAAGCTGAGGAGATACGTGTATGAACCTTCTCACATCATCGACCATGAAGAGTTGGACATCAACAATGGGGTGACTTTTATGGAGGTTCTAGTATAGATTGAGGATTGACCGGTGTGGGTCCTTCATGGACAGTCGATAACTTTGGTGCGCGTTCTCTAGCAGCATGGGAACTTATAAGAGAGCACTTGGGAGTAGGAGGATAATATGCGTGCTCAATACCCCCACTTGTTTACCAAATTTGAGTTGAGGCTTATGAAGACGTAGACCCCTAAGATGGGGAGTATGTAAAGACCTGAAATTTCAGTGTAATTTTTTTTAAAATAAATGTAAATTTTATGAGTCTGTGAAATTTGACGGCGCTTGACTATGAGGCCCCGAGTTCCCATAATGAATTTTTGAACATTATTTCAGGTATGTTTAGTAAACATAGGAGTGGGTTTTTCTATCTTTTTAACTGGTGCTTGGAATAGAAATTCGAGGGCACCGTTGAACTCGCAGCACCAGTTTTCACTTAAGAAGACTCTCACCGCGACGGTAGTTGGTCGAGGGAGAATGTTAGTTTTAGGGTTTTTTGTGTGTGAATAAAATAAAATTAAATGTGTATGGACTTCTTATTTTTATTTTAAACATCCATGTGGGTGTTGGGAGGTGGGTTCCACCAGAACTAAACCCCCATGTGGAAGTTGAGGTGTGGGTTCCACTTGAGCTTAACCTCTCATGAGAGTTTATGGTGGTGGGAACCACCCGAACCATAACCTCCCATGAGAGGATATGGTGGTGGTTACCACCTGGGACTAAACCCCCCATTAATTGAGAGAACCTCTCAACATACTTCATTAATGTGGTGGAGCCTCTTGGATTCCTCCATATTAATTTTTCCAACATGCATACCTTTAATTGTGCCAAATTATTTAATTGTATTTCCCCCATTTAAAATTAAGTAACGGCGTCGTTGTAATTTAAGAAAGTTTGTTATAAATTAACCGTCATAAATTCCATGATTGTTACCTACCAACCACATCTCTTATATATATAGAGATTGGTAAGAGGATTTTGGATGGCATCACCATGCGACGAAGTGCTCTTAATGTGATGTGATGCCTAACACTTGGAGGATTGTGCTCTCCAACAAAGAACGTGTTCTCCAATGAAGAATGTGCTCCCCAATGAAGAACATTGACCTCCTTCGACCTTCTTCCTCGTGACTTCTTCTGACATGGGATGTCCTCATCTACGTCGAACTGATGCACGAACTATAGATTAGAGGTGTGTGGTAGACATAGCGAATATTGAAAAATTCACCTTCATCTCTCTTCATCGACGTCATCAAATGATCAGGTATGGGTTTAAGCATTTTTTTTATCTATTTTCCAGGTTCTCCCTTATATTTTTGTGCAGGATTGGGAATGATTAAATTTATAGAAGATCATGGATGTCATTATTTGCTTCATTCTTGTGAACTATATACTACCGCTCCAAACGCAGAGGGTGCTGTCCAAAATAACATGGCCCAATCCCCCTCCACCATTCTTTATTATGGTGTTCTTTCAAATGGAAGATGGTGAAGAAGGTGATGAAGTCAATGAAATAGACACCCTCAGCCATCGCGACCCGCGCTGCCCTCGCAGTGCTCTGGCCTCCCGGCCAAATAGGCCCCGCGCCCACCAGCCATTCCACCCACCGGCCGAGCCACCCAAAGGCCGCCCCGACCACCAGCCATGCCACACCGGCTGCACCACACACCGGTCGCGCCTCCCACTGGTTGTGCCACCACTGCATCGCCATCCGCTGGCTGAGCTGCCTTGGCTTATGCCGCCCTCCGGCCTCCGGAAATGGCCCCCACCCCTCGTGGCGCCCCAACCGAACCATATCACACCCCTCGCGACACCTAGGAATTACCAGCCCACTCCCCTCACGGTTCCCCGACCAAACAGGCTACACCCTTTCATGATGCCATTTCCGAACCGGCACCGTGCTCTAGGTCGAGCCTCCCTCGCAGCGTCCTCTGTGCAGAGCCACCCACGCGGTGCCCTCTGGGCTGAATCTCCCTCGCGCCGACCCGCTGCTGGTCTGTTCCTTCATGTCTCTCTCTGGCCCCTCATTGTGTGGTGGGCTAGGCCCAGTGGGACGGACTAAACACAATGGGTCAGGCTGGGTTGACCCGACGAGGTCCGCCCATGAAGGGTTGGGTCGGGTCGGACCGAACATGGGCCCACTACGACCCATTTACACTGCCTTGGTCATATCCTTATCACCGAACCTCTATTTGAAGATCTGTCAGTGGCGCTAGAAATATTGTAGCATGACAGTCTCTTAGAGTATACCCCACTAGAGTTTGAGGTATAGTTGATATACGGCTAGGTTGGATCGTGCACGAATCCAATCAGTCCCCCGAGACTAAAAAACTAATAACTCAAAGATCAGGCATCTGATTGATACACCGTCTTCTATGTTAAGAACCCTATTATGTGGATGACCATTGAGATATTATTTTGTGGGACTACATGAAATTTGTAGTATCGACTACTAACTCATGGACAAGATCCTCTCGGAGACAAGAGAGCGTATTTCATAGACCTAGTAGCAAGCTGAGACCAGAAGACAATTTACTGTTTTGACTCAGAGTGACTCTACTATCCCAGTGGGGAGTACCTTGGTGTCGTTACAGACCCACGATACTCTATAGGAGGAGTGCCTCAGCAAGCTATGAGGGGGAGCACACTTGGTGACGCGGCAGACCCATAGTGGGGAGCACGCTTATTGACGCAGTAGATCCATAGTACTTGACAGGAGTAGAACCTCAATAGTCCAAGGATTGTGGGAAGCGTGCTTGGTTTCATGACAGGTCCACTATACTGGATAGAGGAGGCGTTTTTCAGTAGCCAAGGTTTTGAAAATGTGACTAGGGATGTTACTTGATACTACTCCCTAGAATATAATCCTTGTTTAAGATGAGTATGTACATCTTTGTTTTACTCATGATTGTGGTGGATCCCTTGATAACATAGGTATATGAATGGGCATATACCTATATAAGGTTATCTATTAATTTCATACTTTTTGTTTTATTATTTTAGGATTTTGTGAGACCTTGATGGTATCAGGGTCCCTACTGAGTATCGTTATACTCACCCCTGCACGGGCTATGTTCGAACATTTTTGTGTTGGATACAAATGAAAGATTGTGCTGACTAAGGCTGGGAGTACGAGGACTAGAAGGTACTCGGTGGTGAACCATACCACGTGTCGGTACCTGGAGTAGATGGACAGACATGGAGTGCTGAGGTAGATATTTTTACCTACCTAAAAGGTAGGAACCTCGAAAGACGATTTAGTACCTATATTTTCTCTTTCTTCAGTTCTATTTCATTTAATTTTTCCTTGTACCTTTACTGTTGGGCTTGTATTCTGTCCACCTTTACTTTCAGCACTCTTTTGTTATGTAGTTTACTTGGTGCATCGTTTCATTTTATGCTTGATTTTGTGTGTGTTTACTAGTTATAAAGGCAGTTCCTTCCTAGATTCAGTGAATTACACCTTTGGCACTAGTCGACATCCCCTGGCCAACTGAAGGTGGGCTTGGTGTAGTAATGTCACCGGCCCTAGGAGATGGGTCCCGACAAAACATTAGATATTTGGTCTCTTATTAGAGTCCTCATGTCTCTGTATCAATTATATGTATGTAATTTTATATTTTCTATTGTCCAACTAGAAATAGAGTGTATAAAAAAATTAATGAATATGGCATATTTATTAATGAAGAGATTGTGAAATTTGGGATACTATGATTGTGGATTTTATTTAATTAATTATTGAATGAAATATGGGATATTTGGACTATGGATTTTGAATAATTAATTTGTGAAATAATTATGGGACATTTGAATTTTTATATTGAATAATTAATTGATTAATTAATTATGGGATTTTGGAAATAAGGATTTGGAATAAGTATTTGGCGAATTTAGTAATGGAATTAATTTGAATAAGTAATTAATTCATATATTCAAAGGATTGATGTGAAAAAATAACTTTTTAATTTTTATTGATATTAATGTGGTTAATTATTTGTTTAATTAATGAACATAATATTGTGAATAATAAATTAAAGAATTTTACTAATAAATTGGTGAATTTAAGATCGTGATATTAAGAGACATGTCATTTGAAATGATGAATTGTAAAAATGAAATTCATATGTGAGGTGAAGTTATGAATGGTAATAATGGCATTAATTTGTGGAATGACTTGATAAATGGTAAAAATGGAATTCATGTGTTGCTTGAAATGATTAATGGTAACATCTACAATCATCTATAACATGAAATAATGAATGGTAGCAATGGAATTCAATTGGGTCACAAAATTATTAATGGATTCATCTATGACCAGAAATGATGGATGGTACCAATGGAATTCATGAGTGATTGAAATGATAAATTTTAAAGACATAATTCATTCTTAACATGATATGATTAATGATAACAATGTTTTTAATATGTTAAATGAAAAGAGGAATTTTAACAATAAAATTAATATTTGAATTGAGAGATTATTTGGTTAAATAAATAGAAATTCAGTAAATGTAAATTGTTTAATTTAATTATTTTATTTATTATTTGTATAAATGCATACAATCTTTTGATAGGATATTTTTTAAAAGCCTTTGGTTTTGGCCTATTGTGTTGTACTCACACCATATTCAAGATTATATATCTATACCTGAATTGATTTGTTGCTTATAGGAGAGGTTAAGGGAAAATTCCTCGTGTGTGATTGGAGAGCCAAGATGGAGCATGGATGGGAGATTTAGAAGTTGTTTGGGGCCTACATGGGTGTCATTTATTTATTTATTTGGGGTCAGGAATATTAACACATGGTACATACTTGGCATAACACATCTAATGTTTAGCTTGAATATTATTTTGCACATTTTTATCAACATGTGATATTGGTATTATTAAAAATATTAGAAAATCATATTTTTATTATTTTTTATGTTCAATATTGTTCTTATTTGATAAAGAGGGTATAGTCTCATCACGATTGATATAGACCCTTTTTTCTAGTCTACAACCTCTAGTATATAGAGTGGCACAAATTAGGTTATCTGACTGACTAAATCAGGGAACCAGTGTTTAGAACCCTATTTGGGAGGTGAAATCTGATGAAAATCCCATACATGGTATGGGTCATGTTATTCATTCATATGTCTTGTTTATCTTTAATTTTTCGGTAGAAACACATCATTAATGAAGTACCTAATGATGAAGCTTTTTATATCTTTCAGGAAGTTGATCCATGTATTCCACCAAATAATGATCATGAGTTTTCAACAGAACTCATACATGGTATTACACCTAATTCAAGGAATCCATGTATTATGGTCCAGATTGAGTTTAAGGAATTGATGATGGGAAAAATGGAAAATATCAAAAATGTATTTATTTGAAAAGGTTATTAACAATATGGGGAATTGATTCAATTTTTCAATAACAAATATGGATCAATGTGACTACAAATTTATTGTCAATAACATAAAAAAATTACTACATATAAAAAGTGTTATATAACACTTATTGATGACTTGTTTTATCAACTTTATAGTGTTGAATAATTTTCCCAGACATAACATCATTTTCGATATATCAATAGAGGTTCACGAAGGTGCAAATACCCTTAATTTCATTCCATTTTTGTATGGAGAATAAAAATTAATATTAATTATATTTGGTCATACTAATTTCCCACTATCCTACATGGATATAAGGAATATATTCTTTATATATTACCTTGATAAGTTTTTTGTTCCCATTTTAGATGATATCCATTTATATTAAATGAGAATGGAAGAGAAAGATGATCACTCGAGGATTGTATGAAAGTCAATAAACAAGGTAATGGTCAATAAAAAATATACAAACTGTAAATTTTGGTTACAAAATGTCATTAATTTAGTAATTTAATCTCATGAGAGGGTATACCAGTTCACCTATCAAATACTAATATTATTTAGTATTCATCTAGACAAACCACATTGACTGAGATCTATAATTTTTCTTCATTGATTGGATATTAATAATGATTTGTGTAAAATTTATCACAAATTTATAGTCCAATAAACGGGTTTAGAAAAAACAATTCCAAGATCATTTGGATAGATGTATATGATGAAATATTTAATGAACTAAAAATATGTTTACTACGTTATCCTAGACATACATTTCCCAGGAATCAAGAAGGTATTCCAACCAATATTTATGCATCCAAGAAGGAACTGGGATGACTTCTCATTGAAAATTACATGGGGATATCTTATGACATGTGTTAAATATTGATCATTGATAAAAATTACCCAACTCGTGAATTGAAGTTAGCTGTTGAATTTTTTACTTAATTATTATGGGGAATTATCATTATGAACAAATGTTCGTAAATACATTGAACACATAAGATTAATAATATATATTAACATAAAATTTGTAGAATATGTTATCATGGAGATTGTTGGATTTAATTAATGAATATGACTTCTCAATACACCACTATCCTGAGAACATGAAAAATAAGGACAATGGTTTATGCAGAAAGGATCATTGTATCTTATAAACGATTTGGACCAAAAACGATCACATATTACTAGATTTTAAAAGGTCATGTCTTCAAATATTTAACAAATATGAGATATATTATCTTCTTCTAATGATTTCTCAACCATTTATCCATGTAACTATTGAAGAGGCGTATGGGTATGTTTTGGAACTGGATAAGAATGTGAAAAAATGTGTCTTTGTATAACCTTGATTAGATGGAATGATAATTATCTGTTAACCATTATATTTTTCTTCAATACCCTATTTGAATAAGGCTCTCTTGGATGAGTCTCATAGGTCATAATTCTATATTTATCCCAAAAGTATGATGCAATATAGTGATATGAATGAGTATTTATAATGGTAAATATTAAATGGTATATTAAACATTTTTTATCTCATTGCATGGTATGTTATTTACATCTATCTATGATCCAAAAGCCTAAATGGATTCTATAACAACTACAAAAACCAAAATATTATTGGGAATACATCACAAATGATTTTATTCATTGTACTACAAGAATATTATAAAGGATATTTGACTATTTCAGTTATATTGGATAACCCTAAAATTTTATAAACAATAATTTCTATCCGAGATGATTTCTCACATAATAATATATCTAGAATATATATTAACAAAATGGTAAGGATTTATTAATTTCCATTTTTTGTTATATCTATTCTTAATAATAGGTTTACCTCAATAATCATGTGAAATTTTTAGCATTATCTAGATATAGAGGTGAGTTTCATTAATGATTATCATCGTTTGATATAGAGTAAGTATAAAATGACCATTCAAACCCGAAATGATATTTTGATTTAAGTTTTAATTAATCTATAAGGTGTCTAGGTACATCACCTTCCCATATAAATTTGTTCATTCAATAGTATTGTTTCATGAGCATTAATATGGTGTCGAAAAATTCTATTATAGAAATAGGTATATAACTAAAATGTTATTGGATAAATTTGTATAATGTAATTTATTCAGATATGAGATAGCTTGGGATATTTTATGTAAAGACATATCAATTAAACAAAACCTCATGTTATACAAGAGTTGAAAAAAAGTAATACTAAAAAACATCAGTGATATCAGTCAATTGAATGTTATGATAATTTTTTTTTGGAATTTCAACATAGAAAAAGGTTAAGATATTTAGATTTATTGAAAACCTAAATTCGTAGGTATATTTACCACATAGAGACTCTTAATCATGTAGGGACATTATATTATCTGTTATCACATCTGGTGATCCTCAATCATGTTCACAATGTGTTCTATGTATCCTTATTGAGGAAGTACATACCTAAACCATCACCATTACTAAAATCCAAATTATTATCATTGTATAATGATCATTCCTATGATGAAGAACTGGTATAAATTAGGTATTAATGAGATAAAGTGATATGTAATTAGAAAACTCGCCTGCTAAAATTTATATGGAGGAACCGATATATTTTTGAAACCCCACAAAAACAAAATATCTAATGGCAGAGATATATCCTCGTGGTTTTGTATTAAAGGGAATAATTTCAAGGCTGATGTTACATTTATGTTGTTTATTATTATGAGGCCCCAATACCTACGCTACTAGATCCAGAACAGTAAAATGATTTTATTATTTTTTTAAATGTAAAATGAATATATATATTCATTTAAATCTGTGAAAATATTTAGGTATATGATTTTTTAGTAAAATGAACACTATTATATATTATCAAAGTTGAAACAATAAATAAAAAGGAAGTGATTGAACATCTCACATTCTTGGAATTTATTGAATCCAAACTTTATGAAACCTCAAAATGTTCGCAAATGTTTTTATAAAACTTATGGTGGGAATAATTCTGTAGTAAGGGGTATTTAAAAATCTAGTGATTTTTTTTATATATTTTTACCGTTTTAGAATACCTTTAATAAAACTTTATAATATACATTTGAATTTTCATTTGAATTTTTTTTAAATACATATGAAAATACATTTTTAAATTAAAATATCATTAGAAAAGCGTTCAAAAATACATCAAATTTTTTAAAAAAATTTGAACATAATTTTGCACTGAGAAAAGTATAATATAATAAAAAATAATTAATATTTAAAAAAATTCAATATATTCTAAAATAATTAAACATTTCAAAACATTTTAATACTTTTGAAAATACCAATCCATTTTAAAACATTATTACATCTTCAAAACAATATATATTTTTTAAAATTCTAAACTAATTTTCAAAATGCTTATTCCTTTGAAAAAATTACAATACTTTCAAAAATACTAATTATTTTTAAAATATTTTAATAATATAATGAGACTTATGAATTTTATAGAATTATAATATAATACCAAATACATAAGATTTTGAGAATTATAAATGAATTCTCAAAATACTTATTGCTTTGAAACCATTATAATACAATAGGTAATACATATGAAGTTTGAGTTGAAATTTCATAAAATAATTAATCTATTTTTTAAGAAAATATTTTTTAATCCTTTGAAAAAAAATCATGGGACCACATCAAAAAGTTAAGTATGTATAGTCCTACCATCATTCATTAGTGATAGGTTCACTCTCCTCTTCCCTATCATGTATATAATTTCAATGTGTTATATTTTAAAAACAATTATGTGATTTTTTTTATAATACACATATTCAATACATTAATTTTTTAAAAATTTGTAAATTATTTATTACATTTACTAAAATATATTCCTATGAATATTTAAATATATGAACATTATTAGGAAATCACTTTTCAAATTTGGTATTACCAAATCCTATGACATTTATAGTTTTCTTCAATTTATGGAATTATAAGTAATGCCATTGTTTTTATAATTTCATTCTTAAACCCATAAAAATCTATTTTCAAAGGTAGATCCTACTATGGAATTATTAAATTCACATGATTAATGTAAATATCTATAAAATTCAATCAATTGTCAAAAAGATGTGTCCATAATTATAATTTGGATTAACATTTATGTAAAATTATATCATTAAGGATATGATTCATGTATATGAAATAATGGTAAATTGACATTTATGTTGTTAAAAAAATAATACTTTAAACATATAAGTTTTATCCTACATAAAAAATCGTAAATACTTATTTTTTTAAAAAATACTGAAATTATTTTCAATACAATGAATATAATACATTAATTTTGTTCATAAAATAAGTTATCATTAAGAAATTATGTTTTTTACATAAAATAACACCATAAAATCAATGTTTGAACTTATAATAATAAACCATACATTTTAAACTATTATATATCACTTAGACTATTTTAACGTTGAATTTATATGTATTAAAAATTAATTCAAATGAAAATTGAATCACACACACACACACACAAATATATATATATATAAGCGTGTGTGGGTTAATCATATATCTTGATTCCTAAAAACAGTATATATTTCTCCCTTACCAAAGATGGGGGTTATTGAATTAAATTTTGAATATAATAAAACATTTAAAATAAAGATAGTTTTAAAAATTAATGAATCCCCTTACATAATTATTGGAAACCTAAAATGTAATCCTTCTTACTTATTATAGTAAGTTAAAACTAGATAGATTGTAATGGAATTTGGCTTTCTTCAGTGGGTTGCCCGAACCATTTGAAATGGGAGGGAAACGAGGATAGCTACATCATGTGATACATGTAATCAAAATAATGGGATTATTATAATAATGTTCATATATTTCAATAAATATATATAGGTTCACATATCAAATGGTTCATGGGTTTCAAAAAAAATTTATGAAATGAAATTATCTTATTCTTAAAGGAAAAAATCCACATGTGCAAAATCATTTATGTGAGATAAATTCAAAACATAGTTGAGGCTAAAGGATCATTTATGGTTATTCATGGTTTATTTTTGTTGAGAACATTAAAATAGTTCCCGGGTCTGGCCTTTTTGAATTTTTCATACACTATACAGTGCATAGGTTAACATACTATCTTTTTCTAGCATTCTAAATGATACTTCAGAAGACAAAAGGTGTGGTGAATTTTCCTTCATCAGAGCTAGTTGAAGAAGTGATAATTATTACAGGGAGTTATGAGTTTCATGGTAGGAGAAGATATAGAGGAAGAATTTTATGTGGTAAGATGATCGAATGGTCATCATTTGACTATCGAATAACTATGTTTTAATCTATTTTTTTAACAAGGGGATTATTTATTTCATTAAAATCCCACATCTAAAAATGCCAGGTTTATCTTCTATCATATATGATAAATATGATAGATATCATTACTGAATATTTAAATTTTTTTTCTCATTAATAACTTATTCACATGCTTAAACAGTTGTAATATCATAACAATACTTGTGGGTAGCGGCCCACATCACCTACACATAGTCTGGTGTCAGTTATTCCTATTCCACCTAGTTAACTAGCCCAGATCTACCCTAAGATGATATTCTTCCACATTGCTGTAGGGGTTTATGTTCATATTCATGGATTTATACAAATTTTTATACAATGTTAAAATGGATTAAAATGAAAAAAAAAATATTTTCTTTACTACTAATTTTTTTCTCTTAAAAATGTACATGTACTTTCTATTTGACATTTACATGAACAAATTACATAATATAATTATAATAATGTTTAGTATATTTTTTTAAATGAATATTTATAACTCCAAATAGATCATTCCATATAAAAAAATATAAAATATCCAATTTATAATAAGGTTTTTAATAATAAATATTATAACATTAATCATCATATTACATTAAAAAAAATTAATTTGTATTTTAAATTTTAAATGATATTTAACTCAAAACAAAAATAAATAAATTAAATAATATTCATGATGTATGAAATCTGGCCCCAATAGCCCAGTGTTGATGTTTAATTAATTATAATAACCAATATAGAAGGAACCCCATCATTATAGATCTATTAGATTAGTAGTCTTGAAAATTAGATAAATACATGGTCCCCTTATTACATTGGTAATTAATCATATTACGTAGTAAATGAAAATAGAAATCTTGATGGAAATTTATTCAAAGATTTCATCAACATACCCTAGGGAAGGAAAATTACTAAAAATGTGATATCAAATGCTAATTAAGTATTACATAAATTGAAATCATGAATCAATGATAAGTAAAAAATCAATACGGATTAATATTTATGGAATTGAAAATAGTAGAAAAACACTCTCTATTTAATCAATGAAAATATAATGATTATGTGTCCATAAATTTTTCCATATTGAAATTATCATGGATATTAATAACATAATACTGAATGAATGAAATGAATAATTATTGGTATTCATGTATCGAGAATATGAATAAATATTTTCACGAATTTTACCATGATGGTTCATGAATATGGGTAGAAACCCATATGATTTATCTTCGAAACTAACATAAAGGGGTTTCCCCAAAATGTTTTTCCTCATGGGACTTTTCGATGGATCAAGGTTATATATAATTCTTGGAACCAACCATAAATTAAATTAAAAATTATTCATCTTATATATATTAAATTTGAGAAAAATATTCCTTATCAAAATATTCATATAGTGTAGAGGATACAAATTCATATATATTTCCCTAATTAGACACCTAAAATTAAATGTAAATTCCTTATATAATATTATATTGATTAAAAAATATTAATATCTATTTATAAATATATATCTATAGTTTTTGAAATAAAACATGAATAATGATAACAAATAATTGTGGGTTTGTATAAAAAATAAAAAATAAAATTGTTGTACAACCTAAAAAATATACCTCAATTAAAAAAATTGAGACGATGATTCTAATGAGGATTTCATCAGTAATAAATTTAATAGATTGGGTGTTTTAAGTATAAATCCAAATAAATAATTGTAAATAAAGATTTATATAATTTCATTTCATTTTACATATGACCTTTTCATGACATAATCATTAAAATAGACATTTATCATAATTAATGAAAATTTAGTTAAGAAACCCCTTCCATCTTTGTAACATGTTGAATAATATACCACAATAAATTATTATATATCAAATGAAAAACTTAATACCATAAATTAAATGATAATCATTATATCATATATCAAATGTATGTATACATACACTAAAAAAATCAATTAGTGGTGAATATGGAATATATCTCACTTAGGTAAAAAGAGATATGCAAAAAACGCTTACCTAATTACTAAAATCATTAATTACATATAATTAATATGATAAATAATATGAATAGATTCTTTAATTACATAATTCAAAAAGATTTCAATACAATATTTATTTATTATAATTTTATTTTGTTCATTTACTTTAATTTTAATTTGTTATAATGACAAATTTCATTGTTCCTGGAGAATTCATTTCACGGTTTCATTGTTGGTTACCTTGTGTAAAAGTTGACTTGTTATTTTGTAATCGATGAAAAACTCCAAAAGTAAAAATATTTATAATTAATTGACAAATATACGTTTAAATTTTCTTATATATAATTTTGTTATATGATATGAAGATTAGTCATTACATAAAAAATTGATGAAAATATTTTAATTCATTTTAGATATTTTTATAACAATGGAGAAAAGGTAAATTTTGTTAACTAAAATGATTAAATGATAGACAAAAAATTATATAACTTATAAACGTTATATAAAATAATATCTAACCATAATATTTGTTTTATGACCCTTGAGGATGATGGTAATAGAAAATATAAACTTGTTGTCCAAGAAGAAGGAGAATCAACAGGCAACGAACAATGTATTCTTTTTTAGAATAAAATAATGATAGAGGAGATTTGATAATGGAAATTATATTAATAAAACCCAATTCCCAAAATATATATGATAAATAATTTATCATTCCACTTTTGATAAGGGGAGGTGATGACAGAATATGAAATTAAAAAAATATAAAAGCTAAGGATGGATGATTTTACCTTTTGAATATTGCCTACATAAGAACCCCAATTACACACCATGATTTGGTATTTTATTAGGACCTGAAGATTTTGTACTTTGGGAAGAGGCTTGTGAACTAAATTTGGAATTATTTAGATATTTTTTAAATATATGATGTAGTGACGATAAGGGATGGTGAGGGGTGGTATTTATATGGGTGGAGATGGGTATTTTTGAATTATTTTATTTATTTATTTATTATTTTGGCACAAGACTATCAATATTATTGATTCATGTAACTATTTAATATAATTAGTGATTGTGATTTTCGTTTAATTGGATATTAAATCAAAATGACTCAAAAAATAATGTATTTAACGTATAATGTCAAATACTATAAATTAATGTATTTCACTATTCAAAAATATTCAAAAATGTTCATAAATATCCAAAATTTAACCCAAGAATTTTTCAATTTCTAGATTAAAAAAATATATTACATTTACTGAAATTAATTTTCAAAATGGTAATAATTGTGTTTCTAATTAAAATAATCATTTATTCAAAAAATTCCGATTTTAAAATTATAATAGATTTGGAGGGAGCATTAAAAAAATTATTATTGCCACAAAAAAAATTATTATTATAATACATAAAACATTAGTTATTAAATATATTTTATAGAAACAGATTCTATAAAATTAATATATTTATTATAAAATTATTATTTTTGATTTTTCGTTCCCAAAAATATAGCAACATATTTTCTTATATTGAAAAAATTTAGTTATTATTCTATTATATAAATGTATGATATTTTTATGATATGGCTAAATATTATTTATAATATCATTGGTGGGGTAGTTATATTCATCAGCGCATTATTATTATTATTAGTCACGTTACTATTCGAGTGAACATGCTAATATTTAGAAAAATAACACAGTTCAATTAAAATCAATTTTGTGTGAAATGAAAGATATTAAATAAATTTAATTTATTAAATATGATATATAAAATAACATATTTTGGTGTTATATTCTTATCTCCTTTGAAAAATATCAACCTAATAATTTGAATGAATATTTACTTATAAGTAGATTATTGTTGTTGTAACATCCTGACTCAGGGTCAACATAACCCAAGCACCATACAGGTGGGTCACATGGCCTCCTGCACCCCTCTATATATGCCAGAGGATTCCAACTAGTAATGGGGGTATACAGGTAAAATAATTGGGAGACTATACTCTTATATCATATGGAAAAAATAGATAAATAAAATCTTACGACGACATATACATATATAAATATTCATAATAAAAAAGTAGTAGAAGAATGAATATATCTGAATAGAATAATAATAATAATAATAATAATAATAATAATCCATTGGGTAGTCTCATATACATAGTTGAATGACATACGATGTTCAAAAATGAAATAAGGTACAAGAAGATACAAGCATTCTATATAAACTATAAAATGAATAAAAAATGCTCGAATAGAATATAAAATAATCTCATTCCTCTTCTCCTATGATCATCCAATGAGCATGAATATCAAACACTAGTAGCAGACCAAAAGGCCATATCAATACCTATAGGAATATAATCTTCTTATCAATCAAAAGATGACCGTGTATGGTGTGAGATAAAAATATTAGTAGGCCACCACCAATAGTTTATATAGGTAATATATGATATATTCATAACTAATCAGATTATAGGTATAAATAGAATAGGAAAACTATTATCAAAAAAATAACCAAGATGGCTAGGTTCTTAAAGGACACCTAGAGGCTTGAACTATTATAGCTTTGGGTAGAGATAGTTCTCTATCTCCATATACTATATATTTATAGTGTCAATATATTATATAAATATTTATATTTATATTTAATCTACACATATTAACCAATTACATGATGATATAAGTGGAAATATACCTGGATTACTATTACTGGCTGGACCAAGGGGTAACTCAGACATCCCAAACCCCTCCCACGAGACTATAATATCATGTGATACGGTATATTACCTACATTCCAATAATAGTGTGAGATGTTATGCATGATAATCAGGGTATTTTCAGATCCAACATTTCATCTCTCAAACATAGACCAAGCAGAGTCTTGCCCAATGTCCCACTAGTTTAAATAATTATAGATTTCATGATAAACATCCAATTTAAGGGAGAGTGTTACCATCATGCTAATCAAATCCTATAATAACAGACCCCGACACATATATAGGAAAAATCACAATTGTCATAAATAATTACCTCCCATACAACATGCTTATCAAGTCCTCAAATTTACTAATGTGTGATTTGAACATGAATACATTAACACATGAAGCATTACCTCCCATTATTAATGTTTTATTGTGTAACACCCCAAAATAGTATGAGAAAGATTATTTTATTTTCTTTGATGTCTTGTGTTGTGCACTAAACCAAGATTATATTGAACTATATTCAACACTGTGTTATCTTATATTATATGCAAACACTATTCTTGTCTTGTGTTGTACGCAAGAGCGACCTTCCTCAATATCGTGTGTTGTACACAATATTGAGTTTCACTAAACAATAAAATATATTTATAATATTTTTATGAACTAGTCGTTATTAATAGTATTATAAATTTTTTTAATTTTATAAAATTATCATTTTTCTTACATATTCTAGAACATGGTATGAGAACAAAATAAAATTTTTATGTAAAATAAGTATTTTTAAAAAAATGTAGTTTTACCGCCATTTGATGATGCACCCACATTAAATCTTGTTTTTGACACATTTATAAGTTCAATTTAATGAAATAAAATAATTTATTTCAATAAGGATATAAAAATTTACTTTGGATAATGTATTAATATTTTTCTGTTAAATTTCATATTTTGATGAATAGTAAAAATACGCTAAATTTTAATTAAAAAAAACATTTTCCATCGAGATAATTTCTATTGTAAAATTTTAATATTGATTAGTTTTAATGTATAAATAGAATATATTTTTTCCATTTAATATAATTTAAGTCATTAGCATTAATATACATTGAATTAATATGTAAAAACATTTCAATCATTGACAATGTTTAAACTTTTAAAACACATTTTCGTAACAACGAGATTAATTTTAAACTAATTACTACAACATATGGGTTTTAAATTTTTAAAAATTGATTCCATATTTGGTTCCAATGGGTCCGAATTATTTTAATAGTTTACTTTTAGTATTTTAATATTATGAATAGTAACTACGGTAATTTTTATTTACTACAGTTAAAGGTAAATCGGATAATTAAGGGTAAAAATAAGATTTAAAATTTACCCTAAAACTTACCAAAATTCTATTGGATAAATAAATGTAGACCCATACCACCTAAGTGTTGGAATAGATTATTTTCATTAACGTTGGACCTTAAAAATTATATAATTATTATTAAAACCAAAGAAAGTGACAACATGTCACTCTCTTATATCATATAAGTTTAATAAATTTAATTTAGTTGTAAACATCATAAAACAAAGAACATGAATAGTATCCAGAAATGTAATAAAATTATCTACATCATGTGAATTTATTTAGAATTTTTAGGGATTAAATAATTATCATTAATGATGACGCAATAGTTATGTTGAAATTATTTAATTGACTAAAATATAAAATAAATGTTTTTAAAAATATTAAAATAAATATTGTACAAACTATTTAATGTTCTCCATGAATTTTCTAGATAAATATGTCATGTTTTAAATCTATTTAATAAATTAGATCGAAAATATCTTTTTTTTGATTTTATTTAAATTCAAATAAATGAATAGTGTCAAAATTGACATTTGTTATTTTATAAAAATAACATATTGTAAAATTGTTTGAAAATCTCAAAAAATATTTAAAAATTATAAATTGAAATTTATATGGTCGAAAATGTCATAAAGTATACAATTTTTGACAATTCACAACACAGAAGTAATTATTTATAACAATTTAAAATTTATTATGTTATTATCACAAAGAAAATTAAATAGATTAAAAAAATATAAATCAAGTTGATAAGGTTTAAAATAATTTACCAATACGTCTAAATTTTATTACTTGAAGATATTAAAACCCTATATCTTCTAATATTAGTATTTGAGTCATTTTTGGTGGTTTTTATGTGGGGTTTTAATTTATTATAAATTAATATTTCTTAGGTTTCCAAATGTGCCCCTCTCCTCCCTTATAAAAGGGAACCTCCTCCCTCTCCTCCTCACACCATTTTGACCCTCCATGCTCGGCCAAACCCTGAAAATTTAACTTCTCCACTTCCTTAGAAATATACTAGAGGTCCTGGTATTCTTCAAAGAGCATATTTAGTGCCCTAAGAGGAGGATTAAAAGAGGCACGTCGAATAAGAGGTAGTAAACTTTACAGATTCTTCCAAATTAATTTCTTCTTCTACTTCCTACTATTTTTTTGTGTCATAATAAATTAAATTAATAAGTATAAATAATATACTTATATGTCATTATAAATATGAAACCACCCTATTTCACCTTCTATCCATCCTACAGAAAATGAAATCACCGCGGGTGCGTACGTACGAAATAATGTCTCTATGCCATGGTGTAATCTGTTTTCCACCACCACCTTACTTGGGTGGGTATAATGGTGTAAAGAATAACTATATATGATAATTATAAAATAATACCAATTCAGAGATATTATATCATCCTCTCTCACACCATCCAATAATTATGGGAACGATATCATCGCTCATGCGTACGTACGGATTACCGTCTCCTCGAAACGATGAGATTCATTCTCCATGTTATCCATTTTAGAATGATTATAAAGTATATATATATATATATTAAATAAATAATCATGAAATATATGAAATAATAAGGATACTATATATATAAATATATATATATATATATATATATTTATCATATACTTCCATTCAATTCAATATGAAAATGAAAACAATATTCATGCATACGTACAGTCTTTCGTCTCCATGAATGGTGTATTTCATTTCATTTATCTATATAATATATATATATACTGAATATATATGATATATAAATCATTTTTTTACATTCATTATGTATGTAAATCATGATATAAGTAATAATAATATTAAGAACATAAAGTCCAAACACGTACGATAAATGAAACGATTTTACGTCAAACACGTCTTTAACATGAAATTGGAAAATGAACGGGTAAGATAAAGTCATAAGTGAACCATATATGATATCATAAATATTATTATGGTTCTTTTAAAATTTATTAATTTGTTTCAACCCACTATACAGGAGTCTCAGACACATACAAAAAAAATTGGACATAAGTTAATGGATAATTATTCCAATCTCGATCTTATCCGAGATTGTTTATTCATAAGTATTTACTGGGGTTATGTTTGTAATCCATGTCCATGATTTATGAAATTTTTTTCATTAAATATTTAATATTCTTTTATGTATTTTTAAATTCATTTTTACCATTTTATGACTTTTACCACAAGGTATGGAAAGAATCATTCTTTTGTTTTCCATACTAGGTACTTTTTGACTTTTCCGGAAAAAGTACGAGGAGAGTGTTTTTTTAACTTATATGGTATGAACATATTATTACGGTTTAATAAATCCTTATTTTCATGAATCTTACTCTATGTTATTTCATGATTATTTTCAAAAAAATCCATTTCTTTTAAAATTACATCTTATTTTGTGAAAAGAATGTGATTTTCAAGAAGAAACGATATTTTCCTCAAGAATTCATTTCATGTGTTTTATCAAAACTATTTTCCATCTATGATGATATTATATGGTATGATTATGTTCCAAGTATAATGTCTCTATAATTTACATGGTTATATTTTAGTTATGATGAAATTATATCCATTGGTTTTAGATTGACTATGTTGTGAAGGGCTGATGTTTATGAAACCCATTTTATTCATTGGGTTCTTATTAATGATTTATGATTATTTTGTGGAACACGTAATAATGATTTTAATATGAGATGGGTGGGACCTATATCTCCCTCTAATGAATTGGGAAAAGATTTATATCTCATGAGATAATTATGGCTAGAACAGCAAGTGAACCTGGTTTAGTAATGGGCATTTTCCACTATGATGGTCTTTGCAGAAATGACTTGGCTACTATGGAAATCATATCATGTGATTAATGGTTTTCACTATTAAATTTTTTATTCCCATTCTATTTTATCCTGATTGATGTTTCATTATGATCTATTCCTTACATACTTCCAAGATTTATTTCATAATTCAATATTTGGATGTTTAAACTTTATGTTCATGTTATTTAAGGCCAAATGTATATGGTATGTTTATTTTCCCCATGCATACCCTTACAGAGAATTTGATCTCACACTCTATATGTTTTCATTTCCCTAGGATATAAAGAAAGGTTTTAGGTAAGAAAAAAAAAGTGGAATTTCATTATGGGAGATGTTGAAGATCTTTCACCACGATTTGATCATTATGTTCCGAGTTTCCAAAGACACTAAACTATTACGTTCCTTGGGTGTCTGTTTTTTATGTATTATGTATTCCACAAAAGTAATTTAATTTCCATGTACGTCTTGCTTGGGTATCTACAGTTGGTATCAAGGGAAAGTTTAGTTACCCTTTGGGAACTAGGATGCAAAAACATTAGTGAAATCCTTAGATATATTTCTAATGTATGGCTAGGGATGTCCCTAAAGATAAGTATATGTATATGTTATAGTCCTAAAATTATGGTAACGATCATAGAATTAAACCTAAGATGTGATATATTGAAGGTACTCCCCCTTTATTATGTGGTTTTCCTATCATTATTTTTCCTCTCACACTGTCCTTTTTGGGTTTTAGACGATAGATGGAACTCGATGGAACCATGATGATCAATGTAATGGACAATTCAATGATTGTACTCTTGAACAACCAAATGTGATGGGAGATGGAGTGGAAAATATTATTTCTATACTTACACAAGCTATGAATCATTCTGGACTTCCAAATGAACAGACAAAGGAATAATATTCTATTGAGCCCTTCATGAGTCAATGTCCACCTTCTTTTATTGGGACTTCGGATCCACTTGATTCTGAAAAATGGATCATTGTGATTAAAATGGTATTTTTTGTATATCTTTGTATAGATCATGAAAAAGTATTTTTGTTTTTTTACCCATTAGAAGGTGAAGCAGACTAGTGGTGGACTCTAATTAAGAATACAAGGCCCCAAGATGAAATTGAATCCATAGAAGGGGACATGTTTAGGAACTAGTTTTTTAGTATGTACTTCCCTAGTATTCTTCGAACAAAGATGGAAATGGAGTTCCTTGAGATTAATCAAAAGGTCGATGAATCTTATGGTATATAAGAAGCTAATTTTAAATGGTTTTCAAGGTATGCATCTGGCTTTATCATCCCACCTGAAAGTAAAGTTGATCAATTATCCAGTATCTTTAAACCAAGTCTTCGAGGAGCATTGGCTATAATAGATATTAGTACCCTTGAATAAATTGTGTGTTGTGCTATTAAGGTAGAACTGGATGTTAGTGTTAAATATCCATCTCATGGTTTTGACAAGAAACAAAAGATGGAGTTCAATGAAAAATCTCAAAACAATGGTGAAAACAATGTGAATGTTTATTTATGCACGAAGTGTTGAATGAATCATGGTGGAGATTGTCTAAAAGGTACTAGAAAATTATTCAAGTGTGGAAAATAAGTTCATCGAGTAGCTGAGTGCCGTAGTAATGGGAAAAGGGTTTCTAACGACCTGAATAGAGAAAAGACTAAAGAGAACTCTACACCAACACTTCAATACTACAAGTGCAAGGAAATGAGGTATTATTTTAACCAATGCCCTAATCCGAGGGTTAATAAGGATCGACATCAACAACCTCTTATGTAAAAGGAAAAAGGGCAGCCACATGCGGTCACTATTGGGGATGTTGAGTATGACAGCGATGTGGTGGAATGATTATGTGTGTATGTAATGGGGTCCAAAAATAATTTTTTTGGTATCTCTTTTATCGTATCATAAAATATTGCAATATCTATGTATTGAATTATTGTGTTTTTCAATAATATTATGGTATCTGTAACCATGAAATATGATTGAAATACTTTTGGAAAGATGATGATATGCACATATTGAAGGGATAATGAGAAAATAATATGTTTCACAGTATTAATGATCTCATGACTAATAAAACAGAAAAAGGATATCATGATTTGAGTATATAGATTGTTTTCGATTTTGGTATGTGGAAAGAGTTAAATTTTGACAGCATTCATGTTTTCACTAAGGATCAATGGGAATTTATTTTTCAGGATAATACATAATAAGTTATTCAAATGTTTGGAATGAGACCAAAAGATATATCGTATGATAAATGATGATATTGACATGCTCGGTAGATGAAATTTCTAGTAATCGTTTACTTTATACTATGAGATTGCATAGGTGTATTTTGGATAAGCCTAAAGATTGGAATGGATTATATTTGACATCAGATAGTATTGTTTAGGGATATATCCCTTTTACGATGTTATTTCGGGAATGTTATAATGGCGATGTTTTAGAAAAGGACAACATGCATGATGGATGACAAACCGTCGCGTCGGACAATGTTGTTGGAATCAAACCGATAACCGAAGAGCAATAGGCTTTTATCACCTACCACTAGCCTAGAGGAAGTCCCTGGTTAGTATATATTCAATTTATTTTATTAAGAGGTATGATAGATCAAGTATAAGTCCATTTTTGGAATCATAACTGGTTAATCTCACCATAGATGGACTTATGTATATTTAATAACTTTTGTTAACTTTTTTAGATAGATGGAATAATCTATCATTCTATAGCATGATATGCTAACATTTCAAGAATGAAAATTTCAAAT
Organism: Viscum album; assembly: GCA_963277665.1. Taxonomy (NCBI): domain Eukaryota; kingdom Viridiplantae; phylum Streptophyta; class Magnoliopsida; order Santalales; family Viscaceae; genus Viscum; species Viscum album. The sequence continues at coordinate 1,919,685,407 of OY728145.1, read as the reverse complement.
TCATTTATTTAAATAAGAGATGAAGTGGAAATTGATCATGGAATGACCAACTACTATATTACATTGAAATCAAGTAAGTATTTATCCTTATGAAAAAATCTATCAACTTTAGGGAAATGATCATGAAAACCAATAATGTTGTCTTAGTACCCACATATCCGATGAAAAAGATGGTACCTTATAAAATCACAATTTTTTTCTGTTATTTTTGTACTTTTCCTAGCCATGTTCTCTTACACTCTCGTCCAAAACATGATGGTTATATTTCTCTTCCATATCTATATTTTCACCTATGTTCTCTTATGTGGAAACCCAGTGATGAGTTATCTTGGGTAAGCGTTACATTTCATACCTATGTTTCTAAAATTAATCTTTCGTATTCTTTTTTACAAAGTAGGTTTCTATGTAAGAATATTTCATTTAGTCAACCATGTATAACCCCAACAAATTTCGAGGGTGTAATTCATTTTAAGGGGGGGTAGAATGTTACACCCCAAAATTTTATGAAGAAGATTCTTTTTAATTTCATTGATGTCTTGTGTTATATGCTACACCAAGATTATCTTGCACTATACGCAACACAATATTATCTTGTAGTATATGAAAACACTATTCATGGCTTTTGATTCATGCAAGAGCGGCCTACCTCAATATCGTGTATTGTACACAATACTTTTCTACTAAACAACGATATATTTTTATAATATTTTTATGAACTAGCTGTTATAAAAATTATTAACCAAATTTTGAATTTTATGACATTATCATTCATCTTACACATTATGTAGAACATGGTACGAGAACAATTTTTTTTTTGATAAAATAAGTAATTTTAAAAAAATGAAATTTTCCCCCTTCTGATGGTGCACCCACGTTAAATATAGTTTTTGACACATTTATAAGTTCAATTTAACAAAATAAAATTATTTACTTCAATAAGGATATAAACATTTACTTTGGATAATTTTTTAATATTTTTCTGTTAACTTTCATATTTTGATGAAAAGTAAAATTACGCTAAATTCTAATTCAAAACAAATTTTTGCATTGATAAAATTTATATGGATAAATTATAATATTTAATGGTTTTAAAGTATAAAAATAATATAGTTTACCATTTAATACAATTTAAGTCATTAACATTAATTTCACACAAAATTCATAGATAAAAACATTTCAATCATTGAAAATGTTTAAACTTTTAAAACCCCTTTTCTTAACAACAATAATAATTTTAAATTAATTACTGAAACTTATATGTTTTGAATATTGAAAAATGGATTTCATATTTGGATTTAGTGGGTCCAAATTATGTTAATAGGATACATTTATTTTCTTTTATTATAAATAGTAACAAGGGTAAATTTTATTTACTATAGTTAATGATAAAATTGAGTAATTAAGGGTAAAGATAAGATTATACAATTACCCTAACACCTGAAAACATTCCATTAGATGAATAAAACTTTACCCATATCACATAATTATCGGAATAGATTCATTTCATTGACTTTGGACAATGAAAATTAAATATTTATTATTAAAACCGAAGAATGTGACAACATGTCAGTTTCTTATATATTATAAGTGTAATGGTTATAATTTAGAAACAAAATCATAAAACATAGAACATGAATAGTCTCCAGAAATATAATATAATTATATACATAATGAAAATTTATTTAGAATTTTTCGGGATTAAATAATTATCATCAATTATGACACAATAGTGATGTTGAAATTATTTTATTGATTCAAATATCAAATAAATGGTTTTAAAAATATTACAATAAATATTATATGAACTATTTAATGTGCTCAATGAATATTTTAGTTAAAAATGACATATTATTAGTATATTAAATCATTTATTTTGAACATATCTTCTTTGTGTATTTTATTTAAATTCAAATAAATTAATAGTGTCAAAATTCACACTATTGTTATTTTATAAAAATAACTTATTATAAAATTGATTAAAAATTACACAAATATTTAAAAATTATTAATTGAAATTTATAAGGTCTAATATTACATAATGTATACAATTATGGATGATTCAAAAAAAATACATAATTATTTGTAACAATTTAAAATTTAAAATATTATTACAAAAAACAAAATTAAATATATTAAAAAAATATAAATCAAGTTGATAAGGTTTAAAATAATTTTCCAACAAGTATAAATTTTATTGGTCGATGATATTACAATCCTATATCCTATAATATTCGGATTTTAGTCAATCTTTGAGGTTTTAATTTGGGTTTTTAATTTATTATAAATTAATATTTCTTATGTTTCCAAAGGTGCCCCTCTCCTCCCTTATAAAAGGGCACCTCCTCCCTCTCCTCCTCACACCGTTTCGAGCCTTCATGCCCAGAAAAATCCTACCAATTTATCTTCTCAACATCCCTATAAATATTCTATAGGTCTTGGTATTCTTTAAAGACTAACATTAGTTACCTAGGAGGAGTTTTAGAAGAGGTTCTTTGAAGAAGAGGTAATATCCTTTACCGATTATTTTAAATTAATTTCTTCTTCTAATTCATATTATATTGTTGTATCATAATAAAGAAATAAAATCAGTAACTCTCATATACTGATATGTTATTATAAATACAAAACAATCCAATTTCACCTTCTATCCATCCTCAAAAAAAATCATTGTGCGTGCGTACTTACCAAATATCGTCTCCACGCATTGGTGTAATCAGTTTTCCACCACCTCCTTACTTGTACGGGTATTATGGTGTACAAAAGAAATATATATGAATATTCTAACACGGAAAACATTCTGATATATTATATCATTCTCTCCAATATAATTCAATAATTATGGTAATGATATCATCTCTTGTGTGTACGTACGGATTACCGTCTCCACAACGTGATGAGATTCCTTCTCCGTGTTTACCATTCCACAATTATTATAAAATAAATATTTAATATATAATCATAAATTATATGAAATAATAATTCAACTGGATTTATATATATTTATTTCATCTACTAACTTCCATTCAATTCAATATGGAAGTGAAAATAGTGTTCATGTGTACGTACGGTCTACCATCTCCATGAATGGTGTATTTCATTTCATTTATCTCTCTATTATATATATATATATATATAGAATATATATGATATATAAATAATTTTTTTACATTATGTAAGTATATAAATAATGATAAATTTAATAATAATATCAAGAACAATAAGTCCAAACACGTACGAGAAATGGAACGATTTTACCCAAAACGGGGCTTTAACGTGAAATTGACAAATGAACGGGTAAATAAATTCATAAGTGAATCATATATGATATCATAAATATTATTATGGTTATATTACATGTTAATATTATTTTTAAACCCACTATACAGGAGTCTTAGAAACCTATGGGAGAAATTGGACATAAGGAAAGGGAGAATTATTCCATTCTCGATCTTATTTGAGAATGTTTTTTTAAGTATTTACTGGGGTTATGTTTATCATCCATGTCCATGTTTTCTCAACATGTTTTCATAAAATGTTTATCATTCTTCCATTTATGTTCAAAATCATCTTTACCCTTTTATGACTTTTACCTCATGTTATGGAAGGAATAATTTTTTTACCATACGTGGCACTTTTAGACTTTTCCGGCAAAAGTACGAGGACAGTGTTTTTTTCACTTATACGACCTTAATGGATTTTTACTGATTTATAAAACCCTATTTTAATGAAGCTTCCTCTACATGATTTCATGATTATTTTCAAAAAAATATATTTCTTTTAAAATTACAAGGAATTTTGTGAAAAGAAAATTATTTTGAAGAAGAAAGGATATTTTCCTCAAGAATTCATTTCCAGTGTTTTATCAAAACTATTTTACATCTAAGATGATATTATTTAGAATGTTTATTTTTCAAGTATAATGTCCCTATTATTTACATGGTTTTAATTTTCTTATGATGAAATGATATCCAATTTCTTATATAGATTATGTTATGAAGTGATGATGTTTATGAAACCCATTTTATTCATTGGTTTATGATGAATAATTTATGATAAATTTTTGGCACACGTAAGGATGATTTCAATACGAGATGGGTGGGACCTGTATATCCCCTTAATGCATTTGGTGAAGATTTATATCTCATGATATAGACATGGATGGAAGTGCAAGTAAACCCGGATCAGTAATGGACATTGTCCAGTATGATGGTCTCGGTAGAAATGACTTGGCTACTATAGAAATCATAACATCGGCATAATAGTTTCTACAATTACATGTTTTATTAGCATGATATTTTTTCATTATTAATATTAATTGATGATCTATTCCTTACATACTACCATGATTTATTTTAAAATTCAATATTTTGATGTCTAAACTTTATGTTCATGTTTTTTTAAGTTCAAATGTATATGGTATGTTTTATTTTCTCCATGCTTACCCTTACTGAGAATTTGAGCTCACCCTCTATATGTTTTCATTTCACCAGGATATAATGAAAGGATTTAGGTATGAATAAAGTGGAATATAACTGTTGGAGAAGTTGAAGATATTTCCCCATGATTAGAAGATTTTGTTCCGAGTTTCCAAAGACACCAAAATATTACGGTCCTTGGGTGTCTGTTTTTGTTATGTATTAAGTATTCTGCAAAAGTAATGTAATGTCCATGTACATCAAGCTTGGGTATCTACATATATGTTCCATTACATACATGGAATTTCAATTCACAATGTTCATTTAGATAAATCACAATAAAATGACATGTTTATAACATCCTTTGCGCTTCTTTCACATAATCCATTTATCATATTTTGAGGTGGGCAACCCCATGATCATTATCTTCAATTTAATTTAATATATTTACTTAAAAATTAATGTAAATTTTATTTATAATTCTCATTGGGTCTTTTATAAGGAACCAAGTCCATTAATGAAATTTTCTATATGGGAAATTTGGACTATATGATGGAAAAACCAATATGGGGTGCCTTGGTGTAAATTTAGTATTTATATAATAATGTAAATTTAATTTTAAAACCATAATAAAATATAAAATAATCCTACGTATTTAGTTCTATTATTTGTATCGGTAAATTTCACACGGCACACTTGTGGGATGTCCATAAACAAGGTTAAAATCCCAAAGTTACCCAACAATGGAAAATAGTCATGTATTAAGTTTCAAGGAACATTTTGATATAAATATCCCAATAAGATGTGGATTATTGAAAAATTATTGGAATATAGGAATATTATTTATTTACGAATCATTAAAAAAAAGTGAAAATTATGTGACCATCTACCTCAAGGTCCTAGATGACCCCTCAGGCGATATCTACCTCAAATTTTATTCTAGATGGAAGAGCTCTATGAAATGTACCAGCACCCAAAAAATAAGGGAAAAAACCATGAACCTAAATAGTGTGATGGATCCAAAAATTAAATCGAATATAACAGGATATGACTCTATAATATATATAGAATGATCAAATTCTTCAGACAGATCATCAATCAGATTCCAAAAATGGATGTTATCTCAAAGCATAACTTTGACAGATTTGGGAGATCATTGGTTAAGAGAAAAAAGAAAATTTGGTGGAGGAAGAAAGGAAAATAATGAAAGGGGTTTATTTTTATGTTATTGGAATGTTGAAATAGCACCAAAAATTTAGGGGGTACATTTTAGGAACACTGTATGAAAACTGTGCACAAACCACACACAAGTATCCTATATAATGAGAAATCATGAATGGTTAGGCGCATAGTTTATATTACCATGAATAGACCAGGAAAATTGATATTTACCATATCTTAGTAACACCACACATTTTTTCCACCTTAGGTCACATAGTTTTAGAAAACTATGTAGCCTATGCGTATTCATAGCATGCAACCAAATAGTTTTAGAGAAACTGTGCGGGACAATATTTTTCCCAATTTAATGGAAACATGGGCTCAGAAAAAGCCCCAAACACCCATGTTACCATCTATAGCTCATATTAATTGATTATCATGATTAATTAAAGGGTATAAATAGACAAAATAATTATCTATACCTTCATTAAATAAAATGTTATTATAACATTACCGCCATAAAGAAACTCATCATCAGGCTAGTCTTTTGATGGTAAATTGGTATCTTCAGTGAAGGTTTATGGCTATTGTGCTTGTATATAATCTTCATTCCCCCATATATTTTATTTTACATGTTCATGTTAATATATAACTGGTACCAAATAAATAAACATTCATTGTAGTGTGTTCTTGATCCAATCAATAATACGAACTTGATAATTCTCCAAGGAATAATCTGCATCTATATAAAATTCATTAGGTTAGAAGACATGTGATAGGTCTGTATGATATTGATGAAGGTGAGATACATGAAATAAACCATCCATAAAACTACATTTATGAGTCAGGTAAAACCATTAATCTAGTAGTAAAAACTATTTCACAAACATGAGGGGTCAAATGAACCATATTAATAGCTTACCCTACCTCTAAATACATTTAATAACTAAAAAATTTAAAAAAAAGGAAAGAAAACGTTGTTTCTGTCCTCAAAATAAAAAGTTATCTCATACCAATTTTCATTCAAATGATGTCTAGATTGATTTATCATATTCATCTTTCATATTTTCTCCACCTACTCTAAAGTATCATACATGATACATAGTAAAAGCATTGAAACCGCCCCTTCTTCTAGACAACATAGAGATTGGTGGAAACTCCTTCCATTAAATTATTTAAAAGCATCCATCTCAATTGTAGTGGGAATGATTTAATTATAAGTAAATTATATTAGAATAAATATTTTATCTTAGAAACCCCCAAATTCGAGGACACATTTTTCGATCAAATCATTTATCCCCACTATCGTAAACACTATTTTTCATCCATCAATGAGTGATAGGATGTAGTCATAAACCCTTATCTACACAAGACCATCAAAAAACCCTACCAGAATAATTAGGTAAAGTTATAATTTCTATAAAAAATATAATGGTGATATTTCTGAATTTTTACAACCTACATGATGTAAAACCTTCTTATCTCATCTACCAAGAAGGTATTTTGTACTGGAAAGAAGTGTATGACATTTTTCAAATGATCAAGGAAATACCACAGGGTATTGTTTCCATGAGGAGAACTATGTATAATTGTAATGATTCCCATCTAAATGTCATCCAATTTTCACACGAGAATGGAAAATGGTTCTAAAAAGCCCAATGGATTCTAATATTCGACCATCACATGTTGAAAGGAGGAACATTGTTTTATGTAACCAATAAACTCAAGTTTCATAACTCACCACACATAGTATATCCAAAGATCCTGATACATTTTGGCAACACTGCGGTGAACCAACCATGCTATGGTGTGGAATTCACACATCATATCATCATTGATATCTACTGGGATCCATACATAACTATAGAAAACTATGATATCATTCCCATCCACAGTCAAAACTGAGGATGTACCATCCTCTGAAATGCTTTACATTAGCAAATGGCCTTTGTGGATAGATAATTTCCACATTTACATCCTTTCTATAAGAGTATATGTGACTCCTATGTCCATTACATTACAATTATCATGTTCCTGATAAACCTCAATGTGCATCTCTAATAATATGGTCATAACCATCCATTCATCACTAGAATCCTAAACATCATGTGTATGTGTCTTCTAGCATAGAGCATCACCAATGTATTTCCCTTTCTAATTATGTATGAATAATAAATATAAAATAATGGTAGGTAATCAACCCTCTCATCCTTTCTGTAATTGATATCCCATTATTTTAAGATGTACCTATGATTTTGCGATCAATGTATTCCAAAATATTGTCCCCAAGAAGTTAGTGTATCCAAAAGTGTCTTTCATGAACTATATCATCTTTATTGAGGTCATTGGTTGGGTAATTCCACTTTTTTGGCTTAAAATGTATTGACTTGTACCAGAAAACTCAATAATCCTCCATTAGAATTGCTCCGCAATCAATAATGCAGGTGTCACAGTAAACTATATATATCCTTCTTCTATATTGATGAATCATTATCAGTTTTGATGTCAAATGGCACATCAACTCTAGAAAGTCTTTTCTTAATCTTCTGACCAATTAAATATCACACCCTTATTTTTGATTCCCATAAGCAGCACTTGAATACATGAGAAATCATAGTTAAATAATCTATAATATACATAAAGTCCAAAAAAATATGAATGTCAATGATGTTTTTTTGATTCTCCTAAGAAACTGAATATCTCACATTATTTAAAAACGAATACACTCCTAACTCAAATATGAAAGGAATTCAGAAGTGGGATTTATCGATCCAAATTTGGAATTAACAATACTTATAATAGATCTGATTCTTTCCCATTATATACAGTTTGATCAAAGGATGGTTTTCACAGTCGGTTCTAGATAGTGAATACAATATGATGTCATCAAAATTGACTTCCCTGATAGTATCTAAATATTGATTGAAAACCTTATTCATAAGATTAATAAATATTGTAGGTGCGTTTTTTTGTCCAAATGGCATGAACGGGTTCCAATAAAGACTATACATGTTTCTGAAGGATGTGGGAGGTATGTTAGAGGTCCTAAAATGCACATGGTGATAGGCCTACTATATATCAATCTTTGAAAAGACCATCTCTTATCTGATTTGATAAAATATGTCATTTATTTTATGTAGTGTATAATTATTTTTTATCTTAAGATGAATCATATGAGTGAAATCCACACAGAGCATGTGGTTACCATCATCCTTCTAGTTGAAAAGGGCTGCTGAACGCCAATGAAATGTGTTGGGGGAATTTGAATCCTTTAGCCTATGAATCCATTAATTTCATAATTATTCATAGAATCTTCGTAGGTGCCTTATTATGATGTGGAATGTTCACTAGTTTAGTTTCTAGTACTAGATCAATTATAAAATAACCCTCTAACAGATGTGGTAGACCATATAATTAATCAAGAAATAAATCACTTTAACTCTCATGTACCAAATGAAACCCTACTAGTTTTAACCTATTATCATGGAGGTAAAGATTGGAATTTTGATCTGTGACATTACCAATCATCTGACACTCTATTCCGGCTTGAGTTGCAATGGGATCCCATTCTAACTTAGGAATATTCCTAACTCCTTCTACTAAAGTAAAGGTCTCCCTCCAATGATAACATTCAATATAGGATCGATAGATAACTAACCAGTCCATCCTAATGATTTTTTTCAAATCCCATCATGTTATAGAAATAATGTTCTTATATCATAATGTAGCCGCCTTTCTTAAGGGGATAGTCCATACAATAGTGAACATCAATATAATATATAACTAATGGGAATTTTATCATCATAATTTCATTCTTGTTCTCAATCTCAAGGACCACACATCCCAATAACAGTATCATATATAAATGTTTGAGATGTGCCTATATCAAGTAATGAAGTCACTAATGTAGAGGATCTTACAAAAATACATCGTAATATAGAGTTCTCATGCTATGAAAATCCGATATTGGATAGACTACATGCATCTAGAATGTATGATGGCCATTATTCATGACTTGAAATCCCTATATAGGCACAATATGCTGGCACTGAGAATAATGAATCTGACTATCTCTACCAGAACAATATCATCATCCTGATCATCTAGTTCCATCCCCACAGCCTCCCTATCGAGATATAGTTGGTCCCACTGTTGGACAATGGGTAAGAAGAGATCCCTACTCGAAATGCAGGGATTGAATTTGTATTTGGATACACTCAATATGGCTCACCATACCATAGCATATTTACTCTACTCGATCACACATGAAATATGATATTGTGTTCCCAAACATCCTTAAATTGTGTGAGATCAAGAATTAATCTTCACATGGGATCCTACTACTTTAACCAACAAAGTAATCTCAAAATGTATCATTAATCCCAATGAAGAAGAACTATATCCTCTAGGTGAAGAATCACCCAAACAGGCACCACTACCTTCCCACAAATTCTACGATGTAATATAGGTAGAATGGAATTTCTGAAACTATAGTCAACAAGAAAATGTTGATCTGCGATCATATGGTGTATACCAACACATCCTCCAGTCTACATGAATTCAAAATATTATCACCCTACAAAGTTTTACAGAACCATTAAATCTCTATAAAATGTGTGATGCATTCCATAGAATACTTACCTTCCTTCTACAAGATCATTAATTCCCTATCTCTATCAACCCTTAGTGTATGTGGAACAAAATATTCATTGATTATAGATTTGAAATAATCATAAAACATATCATTATGTCGATCCAACAAGGTGATGACATCCCAACACCACATAGAATGATCTCATGACATATACATAGACAAATTGATCCTCCTCTATGGAGTTGTCTCCATATGATGGAATATAGAAATTATTGCACCGATCAAAAACATCACAACATGTGGTCGACTGTCACCCAAAAAATGTTGAGGATAATGGTACTAAAATTATTAATTAAAATCTACAATAATCTAGGATGGTCTGACAATAACTTCTATACTCTGATTAATTTGTTGAAAACCCTCTCAGAACTGGTCTTCAATTCCCAAATAAAGAATAAGAAATTGTGCCACAAGTGGAACTATTAGAGGAATCACTAACAGCTTCATGCCTGACACCTCAAGATCATAGTCATCACTACCTTCATGGTATGTGACTAGAGTAATTCATAAATTCGTGAAACTAAAATTCCAAAGACATGTCCCATAAAATATTTAGGCAGTTAAAATGATTGAAAATATGAACTAGGACATATATAAATCCTTCCTGTAGAATCAATCAGTCATCTATGACTACATGAAAATCCAGGTAGAGGTGGTACAAATAGACCACAATAAGAAATAATAACTTAATAAATAATCCACTACCCTTGAATAATGTTGGGCTTAGGACTAATTCTTTATTTTATAGGTGTATGATAACTAATTTTACTTTGATAAACGTACAAATTTTAAATTTGTTCTTCTTGTAATATTAAAATAACTTAAAATGGATGAATTTAAATGATTAAAATTTTTTATTAATAAGGACCGATACTCATTATGATCCAAAATATACCATCTATTTAACCCACTCCAGGACACATTCTTCCTTTTGTGTCTAATCTTCCATAGATAAACCTACCATAATTGACTTCTTAAGGTGTCTTCTTAAACCTATTTTGGAAAACACAGTTAGGTTAAGGAGAAAAATTATGTATCATCTAATTTTCTAAATCCCTGAATTATTTTTTAGAAGAAATCAATACATATTCCAAGAAATACATCTATGTAATAAGAATATGAATGTTGAAAATAGACTTGAAATAAATAAAGTCATGGAATATTAGTCCTAGTGTGCATAGTAATTATGCATATAACAATGATCCCTAACCAAATATCATTATGACATTGATCAAATAAATAATCAATAATAATAATAATAATGAAAACATATCATGTGTGTCTCCTTTCAGTGAAATTATAAAAATAACCAAATAAAAAGGGATAAATAATTATAATTGAGGGAATATGAGATTTACTATAAACATGGGTTCGCGAATCCATTTGATGACTTATAAAAAATTTCCAAGGGATCCTAGTGACCAATATATTGTCTCCAAATAGTAAATCTAGAAATGAAAACTCCTCAATTGAAACATTTTTATCCTCCCAACCCATGGTCCACTCATCCCATGCCCTGAGACGGTGGGTCACATGGACTCAAACGTGCCTCCCCATAAGCAAGAGGAATCCAACTAGCATCATGCACTAGTGCAGAAAACGTTTTTTACGTCGGTTATTTTTAATTTTTTACGTCAGTTTCTAGCCGATGTTAATACGTGCGACGCTATAAATAATGTTTTTGACGTCGGTTATTTAAAAACCGATGTCAAAAAGCATAAAATTGCGATGTTTATCACGTCGGTTATTTTAGAACCGACATGATAAAGGGCCTGGAAAATGGTTTATCACGTCAGTTATGTTAGAACTGACGTGATAAAAGGCATGGAGAATGGTATATCACATCTGTTATCAATGAACCGACGTGATAAACTGGGGTGAGGGTGGTTTATCACGTCCGTTCTATAAGAACCGACGTGATAAACTGGACTGAGTGTGCTTTATCACGTCGGTTCATATAAAACCGATGTGAAAAACCAGGGGAGGGGGTTTTATCACGTCGGTTATTGACTAACCGACGTGATAAACCGGTGGGAGGGGGTTTAGCACGTCGGTTAGTCAATAACCGAAGTGATAGACCCTTGTCTAGGCCGTTTAGCACGTCCGTTATTCAATAATCGACGTGCTAAACCATTCTCCAGACCCTTTATCACGTCGGTTATTAAATAACCGACGTGATAAACCATTCTCCGGGCCTTTTATCACGTCGGTTATTAAATAACCGACGTGATAAACTAGTTTACATTCCTTTTATAACGTCGGTTATGAAATAACCGACGTGATAAACTATTTTCTAGGCATTTTATCACGTCGGTTATTAAATAACCGATGTGATAAACCCAATTTTTTTTAAACAGAATGCAGTGATCTTCTCTCCACCAGAATCAACCAGAAAATAAATCAAGAAATCATACCACAAAAACTGATGTACATCAAAAATAAGCATGTAAATAGATAAAATATAAAACCTACCCACTAGACAGCATCCACCCTCAAATATACCCCATGGACAGCCCTCCCCCACCCCGTTGGAGCCCTCACCCTCATGTATACCCCCTGGACAACCCTCCCCCACCCCGTTGGAGCTCGCACCCTCATGTATAACCCCTGGACAGCCCTCCCCCACCCCATTGGAGCTCCCACCCTCATGTATACCCCTTGGACAACCCTCCCCCACCCCATTGGAGCCCCCACCACACTCCTAGACTGCCCACGACCCCCGGACACCCCCAAACACCCCTCGACAACCCCCCCACCCACCTGAACAGCACCTCCTCACCCCCTCACCCCACTTGACAGCCCCCACCACACCCCTGGACAACCCCCCCACCCCTGGACAGCACTCCCACACCCCTGGACCGGCTTCCCACACCCCTGGACATCCCTACCACCCCCCAAGACTGTCCCCCCACCCCACCGGACAACCCTCCCAGACCGCTGGACACCCCCAACCCCACAGAACACACCCCCACACCCTGGGAACCCCTCCCCCACAGACCCAAATCCATACCAGAAGAACCATCAAAAGTAGACCAAAACAAGAAGTAGAGAAAAATTAAACATTCACTTATATAACATTCAAAACTTACACTGTCAGCTTCAAAAAAAACTATATCAAACCTAAACAACTACCAAATAGACAATTAAAACGACAATATTCAAAATTACATTTTACATTACAAACAACTAAAATTCAATCAAACCTGTAAAATAATTTGACCACTCCACTTGTACGTGTTTGATGTCTTCAGCAGTATAGGTTTGAGGGTCATCAAAAAGCTACAAATGAAAAAGAAGATAGTTTACGTGTATAATGAATAAATCAAATTGAAATATGATGGCAAAGTGTAAGAGGAAATCGTACCAGGTCAAAATTCCCAACTGTCCCAGTTGTTATTATTTCATACATAAAACTTAACATATAATATCCGCATTCAATGAGGCCTCGTTGTTCATGACAATTCTGTTTTGAATGAGTGTAAATTCAATATATTATTTTTATGTAATAAATAAAAAAGTACAAATTATAAATGGAAATTTACCTTCTCCATTACATATTTGATCTTTTCATTTCTTTTCATTGTGTTTTTTCGAAAGTAGGCCCATGCACTGTTAGAAAAATAATACGAATGGGGTAAATTTAAAATTTATTATAATATATAAAACTATTGAGAAATTGAAACATACTTTTCCTATATATTCTTAAAACTTGCCCGCACATCACCATGAACAGAGCATATCCAATAAAGAGCTTTCTCCCTTGGGAAAAAATCCCTAACATCCAATGATTACTGATAAAAGGAAATTTAATGTTAGTGGTTTTTTATGTTAAATGATAATTAACTATTTGAGAGAAATGTGTTTCATACCTCTTACAAAAAGGCATCATCCAACATTGTTGGATTATATTCTTTTCAAATCTTTCAGCAATATAAATCATTCGTTGTTCCTCAGTCAATGCACATGCTTCAGGGGAAATCAATTACGAGTCCATGAATCCATATACTTCTGTCAGTTCATTCCTCTCAAAAATTATATAAAGATACCTAATACAAGACATATATAAGTATACATTTTTAATAAATATAACGCAGGGAAAAGGTGTTAAGACTTACATGGAAAAAATTTGCACCACATTGATGTCCAACTTATCTCCAGTAACAAGCTCCATGATATCAGATTTTGTAATCCCCACAGTTATTTCACGTCCACAAACATGAGATTCCATTGGAAACTCATAAAAACCCAACAACAAAGGTGAATATCTTGACAATCTGTCAAGACCACTGGAATCTGTATCTGATGTCATAGCCTGTTGTCTTTGTTGTTGTCTATACAGTTTTTCTTTACCTTTGAAGTATTCCTGTGAAAAAAAATTGATAATTATAGTAGTTTTCAAATGATAAAACAACTTTAATAAAAAAATAAAATACAAGATATAACATTCATACCTCTATGGTAATGAGTCGAAGAAGTTTGGATGGCCAAACTAAAAAATGGCCGATACTCTGTCCAACTGTCTCCACCTCATCTGTAGGTATTGGTACCCTAGCTGATCTATCTATAATATCCTGTACAGTGAACCTCTGATTCTCTACCTCTAATTGTTGATGATGAACTGTATCTCCTATACAATATACCAACCCGTATGCTACTATATGATGTTGAGAATCATCAACATATAACTCGCAATATGTAGGAAGCTGCGGCGGAGGCGTAGGATAAAAAATGGGGTCCGTAGGCTGAGGTGGGGGAGTTTGAGCTACTGGAGGAGGTGGACGATAAATAATGGGGTCTGCAGGGGGAGGTGGAGGAGTGGGAGCTGCAGTCTGAAATTGTCTTTGCATTTCTGCAAATATAGACTGCACCGAATCTCTAATCTTGTCTTCCATCGTCACATTAATATTTTGAACTTCAGCCTACAAGGATTCTATTTTTTTATAAACCCCCTCAATGTTAGAAGTTGAAGAACGTGGAAACACTTTTCTTACCGATACACCTGTCGGATATCCTCTTACACGACCAGGATGTTCGGGCCTTCCCAATGCTGCAAATAAAATATCTTCCCTCCCAGTAGCTGTAAATGTCCCCTCTAAACTTTGCTCCTCAAGAAATTCCTGTATTAATTAATTGAACATTTCTGTAATTATTGAAACTTATATGAAGAAATAAGTTAACTTAAATAAATTAAATAGATATCTTACAATCCGCTCAGCTACGATTCTCGATTAGTCCGAATGATATTTCCCTTTTTTTCCCTTCCGATCTCTCTTCCATTTTTCATGTCTAGATGGAGGGGACGAAGGGGCCACCTCTCCAGAGCTTGAAGACTCAGCTCTTAGTTGTTTAAATTTTTCCTCTATCATTTTTTCTTCCAATAATGTATACCCTCCCCGAGATAAACTATGAGGGTATACATTTTTACATTGGATCTCCTGATGAGATTTCCTTGTTTGCTGTAATTTAAGAATAAGAAATCATTAACAAAACATTAATAAAATCATTTATATAAGAAAGTATATAAAAGTTTACATTGCCCTTACCAGAAATGACTCTTTTTTTCTACTTTCAAAAAACTGTCTCCATGTGTCTTCATCTATAAAAGGATATATACGACATGGATTATCATGACTCTTATGACTATAAATGAAATCAGATGTGAGGGTTGATTTGAAATCCCTCCATCTCCTGGCAGCCAACGATAAGCATTTCTTCCTGACTCCTCCAGTGTCAGGAATATCAAATGTCATCTGATAAAGAAGAGGTTAAACATATTATATATACCAGAAACATTAAAAGAATGGTCAAACAATGACAAAAGATCTTACCAAAATCGTCTCCCACAACTGAGAGATAACCGCTTTATCCACACCTCTCCAATCATTATACAGAATGCTTACTTTGGTCTTATCCTGAGTTGCAACAAAACTCTTAAAATCTTTGGCATTCGGACCTCTAGGAATATCATCATCATCAAACTCAACTACTATCCTCTGATCCTGCGTACGTGCAAGTGATAATTTTGGTAAATGTGTGCAACCAGGTTTACCAACCTTTGAACTCTTTGTCGTAATAGGAGCATGTGAATGTTCATCCCCAGAGGTATGACCAGCAATATGCTCCTCCCCAGAATCATGTGGTTGATCATCTGAATGATCTGTCATTATCCTT
The DNA here is from genome assembly GCA_963277665.1 of Viscum album. NCBI lineage: Eukaryota > Viridiplantae > Streptophyta > Magnoliopsida > Santalales > Viscaceae > Viscum > Viscum album. Next base: position 1,919,669,006 of record OY728145.1, on the reverse strand, counting down.
CAAATCAAAAAAACAAATGTCAGTTCACAAATATACAAATTCAAATATTTTAATACTAATGTAATCGGAAAATAGAAAAGTGTACTAGGTTACATAATAGTAAACATTGGTAATATGGTAAGCATGTTAAACAATGGTAAATATGGAAAATATGGTCAAGATGGTCAAGATGGTCAAGATGGTAAAAAATGGGAAAAATGGTAAACCTGGTAAACATTGTAAACATGGTAAAGTAATTGTCAGTGAACAAAAATAAGCATTTTAAAATTCATGTAATGGTTATAAACTGTTGGGTCGTAGAGCATTTCTTTCTGTCTGGGTTCCACCGGCTGGCCAGTGGTCATCCACCGGTTGGCCGGTGTCACCAGGCAGTGGGAAAGCCCACTACCTGGGTCCTCCGGCTGGCCGGTGGGCAAGAACCGGTTGGCCGGTGCCCATACCGGCCGGCCGGTGCGCTCACACCGGTTGACCGGTGGCTCTGGCAGAAAGCAATGCTTCTGCCAGAGACCACCGGCTGGCCGGTGGTCATCCACCGGTTGGCCGGTGTCACCAGGCAGTGGGAAAGCCTACTGCCTTGCCCTCCGGCTGGCCGGTGGGCAAGAACCGGTTGGCCGGTGCCTATACCGGCTGGCCGGTGGGAATCCACCAGTTGGCCGGTAGACTCAGAGAATCAATATCAGCCTTCTTGGGCCAACTCCTGGGAAACCTTTTTCCTAGCATCAAAACACTTGAAAACAATTTAGAACACGATGAGAGTGATTGTGATCATTAAAATCCAAGAGAGAGGGGTACAATAATAAACATGATAAAGTAAAGTAAACAAACATAAAACAAACAATAACATATACTTATTTTATTTTAAAATATGTTTTAATAAATAAAAATCTTACAATATCTAACATTTATGGAAAAAATAAATGTAAACAAGAAATAAACATATGTTACCTGTAATTTTAGGAATGTACAGATGGATTGTTTTCCCAAATTCCTTCATCGTGATCGTTCCTTATGGCATAAACTATGTCTTCAACATGATCGTCATTATGTTCTGTTAATATTTCCATTGAAGTAGGGATCTCACATAAATCAGCATATTCATCAAGTTCATCCTCACCAACATATTGTTTTTTTTCTTGTAAAAAAACAGCCCACTGCATATCTAATTGATCTACTACATAAAAAATCTGTTTTGCATGTGTTGCCATTATAAAAGAATCAGCTGTGTCTTCCAATCTATTCAGATTAACAAGTGTCATTCCAAATTCATCGTGTCTGACACTGTTGTTACCGTTAAACCATTTACAGTTAAAAACGGGAACTTTAATTTTAATGTAATCATCCTCCCATATGTCTTCAATCAGTCCATAATATGAATTTGATGCAGAAATTGGGTTTTTGTCCTTAGCACTCGAAAAATGAATTGCTTCTGCAAACACCAATACACCACTATTCTGAACCGCACTTCTGTTGTCCTGAGCTTTTGTATGAAATGTATAACCATTAATGTCATAACCAGACCACGTTATCACATTTAAACATGGACCACCCACTATCCATTTTAATGTCTCTGATACATCTGATCTACCAAGCAAAGTCTTTTTAATCCATGACAAAAAAGTTTTTTTGTGCTCATTGAAAATCCACATTTCTTTCTTCTTTGGATGACATTGTTTCAACTCATTAATGTGCAATGTGATATATGGTTGAGCATCAGCTATGTTCTTCAAGATGTTCGATTCTAACTTCTTTATCTGTTCATCTTACAATGATTTGACTTTCAAGCCACGAATCCCCTTTCCCTCATTATTAACTCGTTCATGGCGAGATGGAGGCAAACCTATGTGTTGCGCCGCAGCCAAGTAGCTCGTACAAAACTCTGCTACCTCCTCAGAAATATAATTTTCAATAATGGAGGCTTCAGGTCGATATAGATTTTTAACATACCCCTTTAATATTTTCATATACCTTTCAAAAGGATACATCCAACGAAGATATACAGGTCCACAAAGCATAATTTCTCGAACCAGATGAATCATTAAATGCACCATTATATCAAAAAAAGTTGGAGTAAAATACATTTCCAATTGACAAAGTATTAAAATCGCATCCTTTTCCAAAATGTTCAAAGCATTCACATCAATCGCCTTGTTACAAATTGAATTGAAAAAATAACACAACTTCATTATAGTCTTTCTGACACGAATGGTAAATATTCCACGCAATGAAACTGGTAGAATTTGTTGCATCATGACGTGACAATCATGTGATTTCATACCTATCAACTTCAAGTCCTTCATTGAGACAAAATTTTTTACGTTAGAAGAATAACCTTGAGGCACTTTGGTATCATGAAGACACTGACAAAAGCTGATTTTCTCCATCTTCGATAATGTATGACAAGCCAGGGGAAGAAATGTTCATCTTCCTTTAAGAGTGGGAGCTAACTCCAAACGTATTCCCATTGATAGTAAGTCTAATCTTGAATTCAACCCATCTATAGTCTTTCCTTTAATATCTAACAATGTTCCAATAAATGAATCACAGATATTCTTCTCCACGTGCATGACATCAATATTTTGTTTAACTTCATGATACCTCCAATATGGTAGCTCAATAAATATTGACCTTTTCTTCCGAATATGTCTATCATTACCAGATTTCTGTGTCTTTCCCAATGTCACGTCAAGGTTTTTCACCCTCTCAAAATACAGATCATGGGATAAAGGTTTTGGAGCAGTATAAAATTCTTGTGAGCCATTAAATGCCTTTTTTAGTCTTCTATAAGGGTGTTCTATAGGAAAAAATTTTCTATGACCCATGTACACTGTTTTCCTCCCATGATGCAATTGACAATAGGACATCTGTTGTTCCCAAATTGGACTTTCTTTATGCCCTTTAACACTGTATCCAGTCAAATTTCCATACGCTGGGAAGTCATTTATAGTGAACAGAAGCACTGCATGCAGTTGAAAATATTCTATTTTATAAGAATCATACACCCTAATACCATCAGCCCATAACAGTTTCAAATCATCAATCAACGTTGACAAGTAAACATCAATATCATTATTGGGTTGCTTTGGACCAGAGATCATTGTACTCAACATGACATATTTGCGCTTCATACAAACTTCAGGAGAGAGGTTGTAAATTACCAATAAAACAGGCCATGAACTATGTGTGCTACTGAGTGTTCGGTATGGATTCATTCCATCTGTGCACAACCCTAGTCTGAGATTTATTATTTCATTTCCAAATGTAGAATACTGCGCATCAATTTTCTTCCATTGTGGACAATCAGCTGGATGACGTATTTTTCCATCACATACCCTCTCTTCAGTATGCCATCTTAACCTTTTTTCATCATGTGAATTAGCAAATAAACATTTGAAACGATTAATTATAGGATGATACCAAAATACCTTTGAAAGGAGCTTTGTAATCTCTACATCACCCTGTGATTTTTCTTTCACCTTATACCGTGATGTCCCACATTTTGGAAACTCTGACATAAATTCATATTCCTTCCTATATATAATGCAGTCATTCGGACAAGCATGTATTTTCTTGTATCCCAATCCCATCGGGCATAATATTTTCTTGGCTTTGTAATGTGAATCTGGAAGATCGTTATCTTTTGGAAGAATTTCTTTCATCAATTGTAGCAGCTCTGTAAAACTTCTGTCACTCCATCCATGCTTCGCCTTTAGGTTAATAAATCATAACACCAACGACAGAACCGTAAAATCTGTACAACCGGGATATAATGGTTTTTCAGCATCACCATATAGACGTGCAACTGTCGGTTCTATCTCAATTTGTTCTGCTACAATATCGCGAATCATTTCTTCAATTCCATCGGAATTACCATCTTGCGAATCATCATCATCAGTGACATTCCGTCCAGTTTCACCACGCCAAATCCGAGGGCTGTAACTCGGATTAAAACCATGACATATTAGATGATCTTTTATCTCTCTACTTTTCAACTTCTTCATATTCAAACATTTCAGGCATGGACAGAAAAAAATGTCACTACTTGGAACATTTCGTTTTTCAAATTCCAAAAAGGCATAAACACCTTCCTCAAATTCATTGCTCATTCGATGTGTCGTAATCCAACTTCGACTCATTATTACCTATAACAAATATCAACCAAAAATATATATTTTTAAGATAATACAAAACATGTTTATATGAAAAAATCATAATTTGAATGTAAAAAAATTTAAAATATAAAACAAATCTCGAAAGTAGTAGTAGTTTTCATAAGTACCCAACACCAAATAGCTATACATCGTAAGTGTCATGTTCAAAATATGAATATAGACCATTTGTTTTTTGTTTAATAATATTGTCATATTATCTGATCATTCTGATTATATATTAGAATTACTATATCCTTTTGATCTGATATATAATCTAAGGACATTAATATTTCTTTAGAAAAAGTAATGTTAATATCATGGTAATGTAAAAAAAAGTATATTTCGAACTATATATATGTAATACCAATAAAAAATACATATGTGTTTGGCCTGGGTTTCACACATAAATCAACTCATCTCACAGATTAAATTTTTGAATCATCCTACATAATACTTATTTTTATAACTTAGGGAATGAAAATAATAAAAGTTTTGATTTATGATACTCATTATGGGTAAACAAGATATATATAAATATAATATCTAATATCATAAAAAGATATCCATGGGGGTATAAGAGCATACACAAAGCACATGATCAAAAAGATAAGTGAAACAGTTCTATATAATCATAGATCATAAAACCTGAGTCCAAGTATAACAATTTTAGCATAACATAAGACATGATTTATATGATAGTGGGAACATGATTTAAAAAACCTTATTCACAAGATCACAACATTGGTATGTGGAATAACATAAGAGTGTGGCACAAACATAATCATATAAGTCATAACATATGTCAAGGGAAAACATAGTTTCATTCACCTCATATTGTGATATGTTAATCAGCTTTCATATAATTTATTATAATATTTCTTACCAGGCACATCACATAACACATTGGAAATGGTATAACCATCTGTATCCCATATTGATCTATGATATATAATGCATTGTCGAATGCATTAGAAGGATATTATGGACCCAAATGTCACATAATGACTAACCATATATATGGGTGAATCGTGATCATCAAATCATTTATAACACATTCGTAGATCAATTAACTAACAAAAATGAAATGGGGGTCATAATTGTTTTTACAAAACATAATAATTATTAATACATAAAAATCTGTTTGGATGGTAGGATAAGATAATATACCTAATTCAATCTAATTATCATTAAATTATTTCTACCTAGATAGAAAAGACCTTTATAAAAAATATAATTTAACTTGAGAATGAAAAGAAAGTACCGTTTACCTTTTTTATAATGACAAATCTGAAAAGGATGATAATAATATTTAGGTATTATAATTTTTTTATGAATTATTAATAATAAAAGAAATCACCTCACTTGGTTTTGTTGAAAATCGGACATACCATCGTATTCAAGAAATCAGATACACTTTTCATGAAAAGGTCCATCATTTTTAGGAGATGACTGAAAGAAGAAATGTATTATCAGACTCACCATGAGTCCAGAATGAAATATTTGATTGTAATAGGTATGAATTGATATTTTTATGAATGCAGATGAAAACAGATGATGGTTTTCTGATCTAGGAGTTCTAAAAATCATAATTTTTTGAAAAAATATTATGATGTAAGAATGTTGAATGAAATTTTAAGGATAGGTATTACCGATTGTGCCTGGTCCAATTTCATTCATGAAAATAATTTTCTAAACAATCATATTGAAAATATGATTTTAAGAAAATAAGTAGTACCAATCTTCATCCAGAAAGACACATTCCAGCTAAGTAGGAAATAATAATGTTGCTGGAAGAATGGAACGTTACAATACCACCCATTATTTTTCATATTTTGCTGAAGCTAATCCACAATGTTTTAATAACCATTTGTGAGTTGAATATTGCGAGTTGAATGAACATAATAACAATTTTCAATAAAAAAATTCCACGAGATTAAAAAACGAACGAAAAGCACATCAAGAATCGAAACAAAAACGAACGAAATAAATTCGTGGAAGGCTTACTTGAATGTCACGAGTTGAGTTGATAGATCCGAGAGCAGTGAAGAAGATAAACAATGAAGCCAAAATGAGTGTAATGCAGGCGATCAATGAGCCGATTAGGGTTTACCGCGCGAGAGAGAGACGAGCCGGCGACTGTCAATCAAAAAAATCGTAAATGATAGAACACGGGCTTTAATTTTTTTAAATGCTTTATAACGTCGGTTATTATATAACCAACGTTATAAACTATTTTTTAGCTTTTTTACGTCAGTTATCTTAAAACCGACGTAAAAAGGCTCCCGCGCTTTGGTTTTTTACATCGGTTATTTGATAACCGACGTAAAAAACGCGTCGATATCGGGTTTTTTACGTCGGTTAAAAATAACTGACTTAAAAAACCCAACAGGTGCGATTTTTCACGTCTTTTATTAAAATAACCGACGTGAAAAATCTACTCGCCGCATTGTTACGTCGGTTATATATAACCGACGTAAAAAATGGTGACGTAAAAAATGATTTCTGCACAAGTGATGGGATTAAATGTAGTATAATTTGGAGACAATACATTGATATATGAGTGAAAAAATAGATATAAATAATAATACAATTGTGTAAGCATATGAAAAAAGGAAAATAGATTTGTACCAGAATAAAAAGTATTAATAAACAAGGTAATAATAATAATAACCCCTACATTGTGTCATATAATTTGATTTCTGCCATTCTGAATACAAAAAGGTAATATGGGATAGGTAAAACCCATATATCTATACAAACTAAAAAAAAAGATCCACTATAATCTCGAGAAAAATCTCAGTCCTCTACTCCTATGCTAATTCCATAAGCATACATATCAAATTCTAGTAGCATAGCTCTTTAGGATGTTAGTACTAGGATGAAAATAGTGTTCTATGTACAAGAATCATCCACAGTCACGTGTGAGATAAAAATCCAACAATCCACCATAAATAATGATTATGAAAAATCTGTGTCATTCTTGTAACAAATCAATGTGCAGGTATAAAACAAAACAGGAAAACAAAGATTAAATGAAAAACCCGGATACTCAAGTTTATAAAGACACATAAAGGTTCTACTTGTTTTGTTTCATGACTGAGATATATTTTTGCCTTATCATATACCATATATATATATGATAATAATACATATATATATATTTATATATTATAATTATATTTACATTTCATCCAACTACATAAACAAATTACTTGTGGATGTATTTGGCCATATACCTAGAGTACTAGCGATGGATGGACCTTATCATAACTAAGATATCCAGAACTAGTAAAACAAGCCTATAAGCTCATGTAATATGATATGTAACCTAAATCTCAATAAGAATGTCAAACATCATGCATGACACCCAAGGTGTTGAGAGTTCAATCATTTCAATACTCTATTAGATATTTTGGCATGTCAATACTATTGTCCAATTGTTTTCAATGGTGAGAGACATTATCATCCAAAAACTATGTAAGTGAGAGTGATGATTCCATGCTCAATGGGTCCCTTACTATCATACCACAATCATTATAAAGAAGTATTCAAAATTTCAATGAGGAATTTAAGGACCCCTATGACCCATGAGAGGGGGGGATAATCTGGGTGTCAACATTTTCTCTTCTTTACTGGATCTTGTTACCATGTTGGTAGGAACTTTTCCAAACATATATGATTGATATGTTTAGTAATTAAGGAATTCACAAAATGAAAACACAAAACTTTTATGTAGTTCTACACTATTTGCTATTTCCAAGGAGCATACACTAACAGGTATCTGGTCAAACCTAATTAAAATAATTTTCATTAGTTTTTCATTACAATGGTTCGAACATAGTTATTATGTCCCAAGAACACATCATTTACAAAGGTTCAGGGATAGCTCACTGCATCCCTCAGATCAATTCTATTGAATCACCTTGGCTAACTACCATGGGAGAGGTATTAATCAGTTTAATCATTTGAAGGCCACTTCAACAGATTTTGAGGAAAATATTTGTATCTATTCATCACAATACACATCACGCATCGATGTATCGAATTATTGCTCATATATATTCAGTTAAGTACTGTAGTGAAATTACATAAATCACTAAAAATTATTATTCTTTTTTCTAGAATCACAAAGTAAATTTTTGATTTTTTCATTCATGATAATTGTCACTGATTCGTTCAAATGTATCTAATATTTTTACCATGCATGTTCTATGTATTGCACCTATTCTGGATACTGATCCACGTATGAATATTGTTCATACTCTTCTTCAAACAACACCAACTTTGAAAACTATTCCTTCCCCATGTACCACCTCTACTCAATGCACTGCAACATCTCTACATACCAAACATGCTCCGCAAACCACACCTGCTCTGCTCACCATACCGCTTTGTACCGACTTTGTGTATTGCCTTCAGGAACTACCTCTATGAACTATGTCCATGTACCGCCTCTACATATCACCTTCTATTAAGGCCATCAAATACTGCCTATACATATCACCTACACATTCTATTTCTTCCTTCCATGGACTTCTTCTTTAATTCTGTGAATTATTTAATCTCTCATACACAACTTCATCCTACCCAGAATCTCACTATATACCACTTTATGAAATTGGTTAGTTCTTCCATAGTGATTATATTTTCGTATCAAATGCACAATAACTTAAAGATTTTTTATAACTTCTTATATAGCCAAATAAATCTTCCAAATTTTTTTATACATTTTACCCAAAGTTTCAATGTGGGAAAAACATCACCACATAATGAGCTTCGTCTGCGTACTATAATCCCTCAACATATACCATTCTTGTTTTTCTAAACACAACATTCATGGGAACCATCTTCTAAGACCATTGACATTTATTTACACAACATGCTTACCGTTCTGCATGATGCCTATCTTCCACTAATGATGAGCCATTCTTCATACTATAACTCCTTCAGCGGTCAATCATTTTCTTACTGGGAAGGGTTCTAGGAACCTTTCCACGAACAGTTTCATGTACCATTTCTACAAACCATTTTTGGTTCTTCATAGTACTTCTCATACTATTCCCCTACTACATGGTACGTGGTCCATGCTCTGAGATACACGATCTTCTTCATTTCCCAATTTCATTCACCAGTCCACATCTCGTTCAATACTATGAACATATCCCAAAATATATTCTTTGGAAAGAACACACATGTTAATTCATGGTCATAATTATTATTCAACAATCATCTTCTTTCCTCACAAACCATATCAATCGTGATATATAATATTTGATCGATCACATTTTACATCGCCATATTTGTCCAGGGAAAGATCGTCAACTTATTTATCTTCTAGCAACATCTGTCTTTCCAGTCAGTACTTAATAGGACTGACATCAACTTCTCATCTTTGAAAGAAAATTCTTAAATCTTGAATTATCCAAAAGATCCCTCATGCAATGATGCATCTCTTTTTAGGTAGGTTCTTGCATGGTCTCTTTGAATGGTGAGATGAAGCAGGATCTATTTATAACATAAATCCCTTCAGCACTCTTAAAAACATGGGTGTTCTTCTTCACTCCCTTCTTCATTTTGATCTTCATTGACAACAGTGGACAACAAGTACAACCTTATACCCAATGTGTTCTAAACAATATCCCTATTTATATTTTGTTTTCAATACCATAAATCCTCATCAAATTAATGTTTCAATATCAAAAAGAAAAACTTCCCACTCCCCTTACATTCATTTAGCTTATATCCCCTTATAAAAAATATATAAAATGTTCATGGGAAAAGTGTATCAATCCATACATAAGAATGGTAGAATCAAACAATTCAATCTATGATACTTGGGAAATTATCAGTGTAGAAAACAATAGAATTTGATATAGACTACGCTTTTGTCCATTATTCAATGATCATGATACAAAGGGAGATGAGAACTCCTATACTTATCCTTTATGGGGTTTCCACTTCATTATAGTATGAATAAATTAAATATCATAAGGAATAATCAACCTGAAACTCCTACACTCATTTCAACAAAAAGATCAAAAACATCCATGTTCCAATGGTAAGATAAGTGGCATAAGGCACTTCCATTATTCTTATGTCAATTGATTAATTTAGTTACACACCCTTTGTAAAATGATATTCATTTTGAGTAACCATGTTTGAGATAATGAGAAATGAAATGCCATTTCCAATGACACGTTCTTCTAGAAATTTCCAAAGTAATTGAATTATGTATTGAATGAATTTGATAATAATTGAAATAATAATTATGGAAGCTTATTCATTTGTCTCTCACACAATGGAAACACATCTCATTATCTTCATCAAGGGTGATCATTCATAATTTTAATCATTGAATATCAATGGATGAATCTTCCAATGAGGGAAAATTCTTTATCTTAACTCCTAAGTGTCGAAATCATTCACTTATTCTCAGGTTCTCCCCCTAAGAGAATTCTTCACCTTCAATTCCATTTATTTTCAGAAGATATTCATTACCTAAATGATTATGGGAATAAGGAAGTTCCCCCTTTATTCATCAATATATGCTACACAATTGGGAGGATTTTCTCAACAATGTTCCTCCATTTACTCCAGTACTCATGATTGCACATCTGAAACTATATTATGATCTACGTTAATTTGGAATTTCTCTCTTCACATTCTCTCCTATTTTTATTGGACAATTTTTTTTCATAACATCCATCATTAATTATACAATATTATTATTCTTAAGGACTGCTTCTTTCTCTAGTTTTATGGTTAGACAATGTTTTTCACTATGACCAAATTTCATACATCTAACCAACATAAATTCATTAACACATGTGTTTCTTTTGGATTAAAATATCTCATTCACTTTATCATCATCATTTGAATGTTTTTATTTTCCATTACCATCGGTCATGACATATTAATTTTCATGTTTCCTCATTACTTATAAATATTCAGTCCCAATAACCAATTTGCCATTTGGAACTATTATAGAAGGTTTCGATCATCCACAAAGGGTTCATATTACTGTCATCTCTCTTATATGAATCTTGGATGAATTTCCATTTACTTTCATGGTTCTATAATCCAAGTTCCTTCCTGATTTCCTTCTTGAGATCTTCATCAGGAGATTTCTTTTCACAATATTCATCTGATTTCATCCCAAGGTAGTTTCGTTATACATATCTTATTTTAGAGGTATTCACATATTGTCAACAATGAAAGCATGTTGAAATTTTCATGTACCTACATGGTGACCACTACCATTGCAATCATCACAGATGTAATCAAGACTTCCGAATCGTTTTCCGGCAAATAGATGCCTCTAGGTCTGTGGATGTTGCTCCTTCATCTTTGGCTTTGTTTCCCATGAGGTAGGATTCCTTTGAGATTTTACATTATGAGGACTTTACCAACAGTTTAATGCATAGTTCCCAAATCTATTGCAGCACCAACACTAACCCACAAATCATGATTTCTTCGAATTATGTTGATGGGACTTCTTCTTGAATCGTTGTTCTCTTTGTGGGGAATTGTCTCCCATTTTTTTATTCTTCCTATCTAACCTAGACATGGTGGTATGTAACTCTTCACATTTCCCATCCATAGCTGGTTTGAAATTAACATCCAACCTCCACTACTTATTGAGATATATTTAAAAACATGATTACATGATATATTTGATGGTACCTTGTTCTCTCAGCGACATGTGGTATATTACTGAATGATTTCATGATCATCTCATCACATGTTGGTGGAATTTAAACATTAGAATAGTCCAGTGGACACTGAGTATAAATTGAATGTGTTTCCTTATTTTGAAATTTTTCAATACATGTCTTCCCTAGATTGGTAAACTGATCTTACTATATTAGATATTAAATATTGAAGATAATGTTCTGATATTAAATCATAGTCATCTTCTATTGAAAAGCCTTAATAATTCTAAAAACATCTCACACATGAAAAATCATTTTAGTCTGAATCAAGGAATCATGTTATATGAATTTTATGGATGTTTCATCCAAATATAGACTCTTGAATTCAGTTCCCTTATTCAGCCCAACATCAAGTGTAATGGTCATTTCTTCTATAGTATTTTATATTTATCTTCCTATTCATCTTCTTTGACAGATTTTAATTTATTAATTTCATTTTTCCTCAATTTTTTCTTCAATGGAGTTAATCTTTCATTAGATCTTATAAATTTATGACACATTATTTGCAATTAATTCCCCCATATTTTCATCTTCTTTACATTGTCATGTGATCTCAGATTGTATTAATTGAAATATTCTATAAATAGAATCAACTACTTCTTCATAAATATCTTTCATATAAGTTCTTAATTTCTCATAATCACATGAAAATGAGATCGATGTGTCTTTATTTCCTCTAGTAGAAACCTGATAAACCATTTCGTTACTTTTTATTCCTGTTATTTCATCATTATTTAATGTTAATGTAGAACCATACAATGAATCTTCCATGGACATTAGGGACTTATTCAAATTTCTCTTCTCTATTTTTTTCTTATTTATCATGGTCTTGCTGGATTTGTACTTCTCCAAAAGATGACTGAATCTTCATGAAAACTACACATCGTTCTTGGATTTTTGAAAACAACCAAAAATCCTTTTTTGAATATAATTATTATAGAATATCCAACACAAGTAAAATTCCCTTTTGAAATAATTGATGAACACTTGACCACCCATGAGAGAGGGGTGAATCATGGATTCCGCCTTTTCTATTCATTACTGGATCTTTTTACAAAGTTGGTATGAACATGTTTAAGGATATATGATTTCTATGTACCATAATTAAAACATTCAAAAAAATAAAACACAAATATTTTTATTGGTTTACCCATAAGGGATAATTCTAAGGATGATACATAGACAAGTTTCCTATCATACCTAATTCTAGTAATCCTCGCTAGCTATGGATTACAAAGGTTCAGGCACAATCACTATGCCCCCAGTACACTGCCTTTTCAAAATTTCATGAATACCTCACTGTATCCCTCAGATCACTTCTGTTAACTCCCCATGGTTCACTTCCTTGGGAGGGGTCTTACTCAGTTTATCGAATTAATGTTCGCTTCACCAAATTAGAACGAAAGTACTTGTCTCTATCTAGTATGAGACACTATGTGCATCGATGTCCAAAATTGATGCTCATTTACATTATGTTTTCTCCTTTAGTAAAATTAACTAATTCACCAAAATATCTTCATCATTTCGCTAAAATCACCAACTCCCTTTTTGATGTTTTCATCTCCATGAACTTCCCCAGATTCTGTCAACTGTCACTAATCTATAAACCATGCATGTTCTGTGTACCACAACTATTATGTGTTTCACGCCTATTCGTCATAACATGCATGCTCATCTGCATACCACGCATACTCCGTAGACCATTCCTTCTACACATACGACATTTTCTCTACATACTGCCTCTTCTCTGCATGCCACACCTCCTCAGGACATCGCACCTGCTCTGCACATAGTAACTATGTGTACCACATTCATGTACCACTTTCATGTATCACCCCATGGTAACGTGTTTGCATACTTCCTTCCCATATTGTTTGCATGTACTGCCTTCATGTACTATTTCATCCTTCTGTGGACATGTTCCTCAAATTCTATGAAATATTTCATCTCTTGTGAACCTCTTCATCCTACAAAGAATCTCACTGGCAGAAAACTTTTGGACTTAATAGAGTTCTATCACAATGAGGATTTTTTCTTATAAAACTCACTCTTCTTTAATATTGGGATTAACACTACATATATCGGAAAATAAATCCAAAAATTTTTCTAATCAGGTTTACCCAAAATGTTAAATGTTGGAAAAACATCACCATATACTGAACTCTATCTGGGCAATGTAATACCTCACCACGTACCATTCAAGTTTCACTAACTACATCAATCCTGTGAACCTCCAGCTGCATACCATTATCTTTTTCACGTAACCTATAACAGGAAGTCTGCATACTACATCTCTTTCACAAAAGAAGAATCATTCCAGACACCAAAACTCCTTCCCTGGAGAACAATTTCAGTATCACATCTTGTTCCATGAACGACTTCTCATACCATTGGTCCAAAGCATTTTCAATTCTACTCACCGCTCTGCATACCGCTTCACGTACCTTTCCCACTATATGGTACATGTCACATGCTCTGAGGTACGTGGTTACCTCAATTTTTTAATTTCATTCTATGTTCCATATATCATTTACTCCTATGTATAAAACCATAAATATCTTCTTTAGATAGAACACCCATTATAATTAATTGTCATAATTCTTATTCAACACTCATCTACATTCACCAAAAACCATATCTATTATGATATACAATCTTTGAAGGAACACCTTTAGAATCATTTGATCTTTTCATGGAATGTAATGCATCTTCTCTATCTTCCAAAAACAACAATTTTTCCATTCAATAGAAAATATTATTGGCATCATCCTCTAAGCTTTTAATGATCATTCTTAAATCATCAAATCTTTACATTATCCCACATGCAATGATGAATGTCATTTCATGTAGGATCTTGCATGGTCTATTTGAATGGGGAGATGTTTCGTGATCACATTATAATGTGACGACCTTCCAAACACTCAAAAACAATGGAATTATTATTATTCTATTTCTTCATTTTTATCGTCATTGACAATTGTAGACAATAAATAGAACCTTATACAGAAATTTTCTTCAATAGGCATTACCTATCATGAAAAATGTTCTTAAATTATATATATATATATAAATAACGTACTTCTTTTTTTCAAATTTTAATACATGAGGGTTCTCCTATATTCTTTTGTACTATCTATGTTTCATTACAAACATGGCGTTTCAAATTACATTGTTCATATAAATAAAGAGTAATCAAAATGCATGGTTCCATTATCATTTTTGAGTCTTCCACATAATTCATATGTTATTTTGTGGAGGTAAAATACCATGTTCATTCCCTTGAAATCAATTTAATCCATTCATTTACTAATGTATGGGAAATTCATGTATAAGGCTTAATGGATATTTTAGAATGTACCAAGGTCATTATGGGAAATTCATACATTTTCAATTCAATCAATAAGAAGGAAAATTGACTATTGAATTTCTTAAGATACATTTTACCTTTATATAAAAATGGAAATTCAATTTAATGACTGTGACGAAGCCAAAATTTCCCCAGTAGGAATTTAGCTCAATTATCCCTATGGGGATTGTTTACTTGGCACACCTGTGGGGTATTTATAAATGAGGTAACCCTCATCTAAGATAAACAATAATGATAAATTTGATATGAATAAATTTTTTATAATAGGATTCTTGGTAAAATGATTATTTGTGTCAGAACAACATAGCAATGAAGTATAAAAACTCAAACTAAAAAATATGTGGAAACCTACTTCATGTTAGTAGATGAATCATCGCTTGATATCAACATCATATATATGAGGAATGATGGAATAAATTTTCAAAATGGCCCAACACTCTAATAATAGGGGAAAATCAAGAACCTAAATAGTGAAACTGATCTGAATAATATCATGGATAATAATTGAGTGAATTTTAAAAAACAAATAGATGGATTCAATGCGTCCGATAGATAATCAACCGGACACCAGTCGTGGATGTACCTCAAATACAAACATTGGGAGATGTGGGAGCACCAGAGACATGTTAAAAAAACATGGGGATATATAATGGTAGTCCACACCCATCAATTGATGTCCATATAATTATATATACATAGAATTAATTATAGAACAATATTCCTGATGAAAATATGTATATTAAAAAGAGGAAATGTATTTATCAATATTTCATTAGTTAAACAAATATCATATAAGTACTACACTGTATGAAAAATTGTTATATGGTATAAGCAATAACCATATACATAATTCAAAGAAAAATATATTTAATGAAATATAAAATTATTGATGATCATAAATAACGACAATATTATATAGATCATAGAAATGAAAATTCTAGCATAACATAAAAAATATATCTCAATGATGAAAATGGATATGATGTCCCTTATATGGACTATATTGGTAAACAAATAAATATATTATGTTTATTAATATTAAATAAACCTTAAAACATGGAAATAAAACATAATATAATAAAAATTTATTTTATTCATAGTCTTATTACGAAATAGTCAATATAATTGATCTTTAACACAATAAATGAACTTTAAGCTATGAAATCCCTTACCACTTTGTAATCAGTTGAATCATATACCCAATTAAATTAATATTTAAAAATGTAAAAAAATTGGAAAATGTATATAATGAGATTATTTATATAATATATCATATTGATTTATATATAAAACAAATAAAATAAATTATTGGAGAATAAGAAATATATATCACAGAATATAAAAGTGGGAAAATAAAAAACCTTAACTTATGTATGATATCATTCTGAAATTAAAATTAATGTCCTGTAAAATTAAATTAGAATCATTAATAATATATTTCATAACCTATAAAACATATATTTTATTTATTATAATTATACTTTATCAATTTATGGCTACTTAATGGAGTTATAATGTTTAATTTTGTTGTTATGGGAGTATTTGTGTCATGGTATTATGGTTGGTTCTCATGTCAATAATTATGGTATTTTATGTAGAATTGAAGAAAAACCGAAGGAGTGGATTTATTTAGTATTATTAAACATATATAATTTTTAATGGTACCATATAAATTTTTTCTATTTTCTATTAGGATGAATCTTTAGATAAAATGTTCATGACAATTTTCAATTTATTTGGGCGGTTTTGACGACTACCACGAACTTGTATCATTTTATTTAATATGAAGATTATATGTTGGATCCAAGACATTATATAACTATAAATATATATATTAATATGATTTTTAACAATAATAATGGTTTTATAACCATCCATGAAGGTTATAATCGATAACAAAACTCGTCATCCATGAAGGTGGTGATTCAAATCACCACGGACAATGTTTTCATTTTTTAATAAAAGGAAGAGATAAAAACATTTATTATGAATATTCCATTGCTACAAAAAACGTCATATATAAGATACTGGAGTAAGAATTACACTTTTTATAGGGTATGTATCGATATAATGAGAAATTAAAATATAAGAAATGATAAATAAAAAGGATTTTTCCTCTTCAGTATCATCTCCGTGCGAACTTCCTTTATACACTAGAGTTTTGTATTTTGGTAAGAAAAGAAGTTTTCAGATATGAGAAATAGGATTTATAATGTAAATGGTTATAATATATACCATATTAATTGATTATAATGTGTGGTGAGAAGGGTTGGTGAGGGGTTATATATATAGTGGAGGAGAGAAGAGTTTTTCTTCTTTTATTCATTTATTTATTATTTTGCCTCAAAATTATAAATAGAATTGTTTATATAAACTAATTAATGAAGCAAATAAATGGGAGTTATATATAATGGCGTCTTATTTCATAAATAACTCAAAAAATCTTGAATTAAACTTACAATGTTGAATACTAAAAATTATCACACTTCACTATTCACCAAAAATTTAATCATTTCAAAAAAATACAAAAAATTAATTCTAAGAATTTATCGATGTGTATATTTAAAATATGGAATAAATTTTATCCAAAAAATATAAATAGGATAAATATTATTGACAATTAAAATCATCATTTCTTATAAGGATACAGTATTTAATATTATAACTAATTTTACGATGCTTTGAAAAATTAATCATACTCTTATAATATTAAATTACAATTGTAACACAACAAAATATAAATTATTAAATATTATTTGTGAAAATTAATTTTCTTTTAAATAATTAGATTTATTTCAAAATTGTAAAATTAAATTTTTGTTTCACTAAAATTCTATCACATAATTTAACATTTTAAAAAATTTATTTACTATTTATATGGTATTAATATATCTTATTTAAATTTACTACATATTTCCATTTTCATTATACATATATAAATGAGGTTATCATTATAATGCCCAAATTACATTTCCTAATAGTCACATTACTATTCCAACAGTCTTGTTATCATTTAATAGTTTATAACAGTTCATTTGAGATTGACGATGCGTGCAAGGTAAGCTATTTAATTAATTAAATTTATATAAGAAGGTAAAATCCATTAAATGTTTTGGGGTTATATTTAATGACATTGTAATTTTATAATATTTTAAACAAGTGGTTATATAATGATTTGAATAATAATTTATAAAAAATTCATAAAATAAGGTTTATCCTAAAAAATAACAAATATCATAATACTAAAACATTAGTTTATGAAAAAATGACACACATTATCTTATTTATATAAAATAAATTTACTTAAATATACTTATATATTTACGTTTTCTATAATTAAATAAGTTTTTTTTCCAAATTTATAAACAAAATGAATTTTTATTAATAAAATTGTTTATTTCTATTTTAAATGATAGATTTGTGTTTTAAAATATTAAATAAACCATTTAATAAAATTTTATTCATTTATTAAATACAGGTGATATTAAATTTTTCCTCCTATAAATGGAATTTCTCCCTATAAATTTATTGGACAAGCTGAAGGATAATTCAAAATTTCCATTTTCAATATTTGGAAAAAAAGAACAAAAATAGTTCTATATTTTTATCGGAAAATAATATACCTTTGAAACTAATTGTTGATTTCTAACTCATATATTATTCATATGATTTAATAGTTATAAAATAGTAGTTTTTAAGTCATTATACATATAATGATAACATATTTTTAACCAAACATCATATTCTCAAAATTTATCTAAAATGTATCTTTAATACCAATTGAGAATCCCTAAGGCATGCGCTTTCGAATTGAGTAATAGAAATATCATTTAATTTTTTTTTATAAAATGTAACTAGATAAAATAAAGTATTGTACCTCTTAGGATCATTTTTGGAATATGATTTGTAGAAAAATTACAACTATTACATCATAGTACTGTTAAACTAACAAATAAAATAGCATTGATTCCCCTTTTCCTGTGCTAGAACATTATTGATGATTGTTGACCACACCTATTTTGATAATCTCAATTATGTTTCAATATGCTTTGATAATCCCAAATACTGTTTATCTTTATATTCATTAATCCTTCAATCTATGATATCATATGATTACGTTGATAAAATAATCAAAATGATCATTGGAATTTGTTAATCAATGGTTATCTATGTTTATAATTGTTTAGAAATGTAACTGAATCAATCTGAATATGATTTGCATAGAACATGTAATTATTAAGTGTTGAGTCACTAATACAGACCCACAGGTACATAGGATATCGATACGTAAAGGTCACTGATAGACCGGGCTTCCTGTGACAAAAGGTCATTGGTACATAGTTACCGATACAAACAGACAGATAGACAAAGTCAACTGATACAGACAGATACCGACAGACAGGTACTGATACAAGTCTGCTGATACAGATAGATAGCTACTGCTACAAATCCTACCGATACAGGAATGTCACTAGTATGGGTCATTGATATTGGTGCTACCAATTGAATGATCTACTGATAGACGGATCTACCGATATGAGAAGCTACCGATAGAAGGAGCTACCAATTTATGAGGTCTACTATTATAAAGAGTAACAGCTACCGATACAGACCTACTAATTGAAGTCTACCGAAACAAGATAATTGATAGTAAGAACTACTAACGGAAACCAGTCACTATTTTTCTAAACTATATTTCTATTGTTTATTTAGCAATGGTCTTATTTGATGTTTTTAATACAACTTCTATTAATTAATTAATGTATGTTGAATTTCAGGAAACAGTACCTTATACCTGCTGAAGTAATCATACTTTTTGTGGACCACATGATCTATAAAATTGAACATCGAACTATTGATGAAAGAGAGACAAGGATTTGATCAGCCTTCTCCATTCACATACAAAACAACTTTTTGGATATACACAAATACTTACATTCATAGAAGAAGAAAGAAGAATAAATTATGAGTCTCTAGAACTTGATCATTCAAGGTTAAAATGCCTTCAATGATTTCACACACACTCAAGCTGATCAGAC
The DNA here is from genome assembly GCA_963277665.1 of Viscum album. NCBI lineage: Eukaryota > Viridiplantae > Streptophyta > Magnoliopsida > Santalales > Viscaceae > Viscum > Viscum album. The sequence continues at coordinate 1,919,648,740 of OY728145.1, read as the reverse complement.
TGATCAACTTGGACCTAGAAGTCAAATACAAAAATGACACTCTAATTTTCTTGACAAATACCAGCACTACTGGAAATTAAGCCTTTACCAATGGGTTCAAACTGTTGGTAAAGGCTGCCAAACCGTTTGAATATTATATACCAATGGTTTGGAAAACCATTTTCATGTAAGGCGTGGAAGTATCACATTACCAACGGTTTTTTTAAAACCCTTGGGAATGTTAGTTTTTAAAGAGTATTACTAACGGTTTATAAAACTGTAGGCATTGCAGGAGGAATACAATAGTATGCCAACAATTTTCTAAACATGTTGGGAAACAAGAGTATTGCCAACGGTTAAATAAACAGTTTTCATTTCTGGAGTATTTTAATGATTTACCAATGGTTACCTAAAACCGTTTGTAAAAATATGTATAGCACTGTACCAATTGATTATTAAATCATTGGTATAGTGTATTACTAGAATTTTATATCACCTAAAATCCTCCACTGCACACTCATCTACACACCTACATACACTCTTAAAAGCAACAAATACACCTGATATAGCACAAAAAACACATAAAAATAGAATACTATTATAACCATGGAATTCACCACAATTATAATCATGTATATGAACCCAATTACCCTATGCAATACATAATTCATAATTTAATTCTCAATTTAATACTTGAAGAATGAATTATGTAATGAATTATGAATTATGAATCAATAACACATACAAAACTAATTATGTTTCATAAAAAATTATTAATTATATATAACACATATATAATATGACATAAAAGGGGTTGGGGGTGTCCCGGGGGGTGGGGTGTCCAGGGGTGAGGGAAAAAACATACATTTTATAGGAAGCACAAGGGATGTTTAGTCATGGTCCTAGGTTGAGGATCTTAAAACCAACAGAAAAACTTGGGTATAGTGGCAAGGATCATGATACCCATAAGATAGACAATGGTAGTGCTCATGTTCTTAGACCTAGGATGAGTTATAAACAGCACATGGGATGTTTATATTCCTTTAATGATTATGAATACATATATAAATGGTTCCTGATGTGTTAGTGGGAAACATTGGCAAATCCCTGCATATGAGATGGGTTTCTAGAACAGCATACATGTGTTTCTATATATTTTTTAATTAGAATAAGGGTGTATGTGGCTAATTGTAATTTTCTCTCATAGGTGTGATGTGAGATGAATCCCCATATTAGGTAGTGGGTATGGATATTCAATTAATTGTTTTGTATTGGGTTCCAAAAGGGACTTTGGTTTGGTCCGTGGAACCACTGTTTGAGGATGGGATTGAGGTGATCCCTGGGGATATGGTGTCACCAGATGTATTCCTCACCATTGGGGTATTTTTATAAGACATTGAAACTTATTTTTCAAGAATATATGTGTAGCCTTGTTGACAAATTTGTTATATGGTGTTATTGAGTGTTCATAGGTTTCATATTAAATAACTCTATGATATTTATTTGTTGTATGTTATTGTATAGAATGAATGACTCGTGATTGAGAATTAGAACATGAGTGTTGGTGCATGTTCATGATGGGATGTCGAGACTCATTCCTAATATAATTCATGATTTTCTATATATAATATTACCCATTGTATTTCAATATATCCTTTGTGAATATTTTCTTCTAATAACTTATAACCAATAGAACATATTTTATTTTTTATCCCTTAATTTCAAGAATCTATGTGTAGCATTGTGATGATTTTCCGTATGTCAGTTGTAGTTTTCATTTAAAATGTTGTCTGTTTCAAACAAAAGTGAGAAACATTGACTGATACCAGTCATAATGTGCCTCATATTGCTTTGGGGTTGACTCGTACCCATTACAAATGATCCATTGATCGTTGGGTGGGGGGCTATCCCGGGTGGGGGACTGTCTGGGGGGTGCATGGGGCTTTCCGGGGGTGAGGGGGACTGTTTGGGGTGGGGGGACTGTTCGGAGTGCATTTTCACCCACCGAGGTCACACAACACCTAAAATTGACATGTCATCTGACCGACCATTTCAAAATTTACCCAAACCTTGTCGTCGTCTGATTTCATGGATTTCTGAGGTCATTCGGTTGGTTTCGACCACCACAGACACATTTTTCAAGCGCGCCAAACACCTAAAAAATACATATTCAGCCGTGTCGCACAAACCGCGGGTCCGAATGATGTTCTGTCTTTTCATACACCTCATGATTAATAATTAGGGTGTTTTTCTGTGATTTAAAGTCATTCTGATGTCGTTCAGTATTCATTTGACCGTAAAACACATGTTTTGGCCATTTATTACACACAAAGTGCATTTTTGGCCACCACGGTCACATGAAACCTCCGATTGATGTTCCGTCAAGCCTAACATTTCACAATTCACCCACCCTTTGTTTTTGACTAATTTCTTGACATTTTGTGGTCGTTCGGCCAGTTTTGACCACCCCATTCATGCAATTCAAGCGTGCCAAACACCTAAAAAAACATATTCATCTGTGCCGTGCAAAACGCGGGTCTGAATGATGTGTTGCCTTCTCATACACCTCAAGAATAATAATTAAGGTTTTTTGTTTGATTTCAAGTCATTTCGATGTCGTTCATCATGCATTTGACGGTAAAACCCATGTTTTCGCCATTTACGACATGCATAGTGCATTTTTTCCCAACACAGTCACACGAAATCTACGATTGATATGCCATCTGACCAATCAATTCAAAATTCACCCACCCTTTGTTTTTGTCCGATTTTATGGAATTATAAAGTCGTTTGGCTAGTTTACACCACCCCACGCACGCTTTGCAAGCATGCCAAACACCTAAAAAACACATATTCAATCGTGTCGTGCAAACTGCGCGTCCGAATGACGTGTCGTCTCCTCTTACTCCTCAAGAATAATAATTAGGGTGTTTTCATGTGATTTCATGTCATTCTAAAGTCGTTCGGCATGCATTTGACTGTTAAATGCATGTTTTGGCCATTTACGACACGCGGAGTGCGTTTTTGGCCATCGGGGTCACACAACACATCCGATTGATGTGTCGTCTAGCCGATCATTTCCCAATTGACCCATCCTTTGTTGTCGTCTTATTTCATGGCATTCTAAGGTCGTTCGGCCGGTTTCGACCACCCCACGCATGCTTTTCAAGTGCGCCAAACAACTAAAAAACACATATTCAGCCGTTCCATGAACACTGCATGTCCGAATGATGTACTTTCTCCTTGTACACCTCAAGAATAATAATTAGGGTGTTTTCGAGTGATTTCAAGTCATTTTGATGTCGTTCGACATGCATTTGACTGTTAAACGCATGTTTCGGCCATTTATGACATGCAGAGTGTGTTTTTGGTCAGCTCAGTCACATGACACATCCGATTGATGTGCCGTCTTGCTGAACATTTCTCACATAGTCTTTATTGTGGTCTGATTTCCTGGAATTCTGAGGTCGTTCGGCGAGTTTAAACCACCCCACACACGCTTTTCAAGTGCACCAACAGCTAAAAAACACATATTCAGTCGTGTCGTGCAAACCACAGGTCCGAATGATTTTTCATCTCCTCGTACACCTCAAAAATAATAATTTGGGTGCTTTCGGGTGATTTCAAGTCATTCCGATGTCGTTCGGCTTGCATTTAAACGTTAAACATACTTTTGGCCATTTAAAACACACTAAGTCCATTTTCGGCCACCACGGTCACATGACACCTCTGATTGATGTGTCGTCTAGCTAACCATTTCACAATTCACCCACCCTTTTTTTTGCTAGATTTCATGGCATTCCGAGGTCGTTCATCCAGTTTCAACCACCCTACACACGTTTTTCAAGTGCACCGAACACCTAAAAACACATATTCTACCGTGTGGTGCAAACCACGGGTATGAATGACATTCTGTCTTTTATTAAACCTCAAGAATAATAATTAGGATTTTTCGTGAGATTTCAAGTTATTCAGTTGTCGTTGAACATGTAATTGACCGTAAAACCCATGTTTTGTCCATTTACGGCACATAGAGTGTGTTTTTAGCCACCAAGGTCACACGACACCTCCGATTGACATGCCGTCTATCTGACCATTTCATAATTCGTCAAACCTTTGTTGTAGTCTAATTTAATGGCATTCCGAAGTCGTTTGGCCAGTGTCGACCACCCCACACACATTTTTCCAGCGCGACAAACACCTAAAAAAACATATCCAGTCATTCCACGCAAACTGTGGGTCATAATGATGTTTCGTCTCTTCGTGCCCCTCATGAATAATAATTAGGGTGTTTTCGTGTGATGTCAGGTCATTCTGATGTCGTTCAGCATGCATTTAACCATTAAACACATGTTTTTTTCCATCTTCGACACGTGGTGTGCGCTTTTGGCCACCGCGGTCACATGACACCTCCGATTGATGTGTTGTCTGGCCGACCATTTTAGAATTCACCCACCCTTTATTTGCATCTGATTTCATGTCATTTCGTTGTCGTTCGGCCGGTTTCAGCCATGCCATGCACACTTTTCAAGCACGCCAAACAACTAAAAAACACACATTCATCCATGCCACGCAAACTGTGTTTCCGAATGACATGACGTCTCCTCGTACACATAAAAAATAATAATTAGGGTGTTTTCCAATGATTTCAAGTCATTCCAATGTCGTTCGGCATGAATTTGACCATTAAATGCATGATTAGGCCTTTTACGAAACGCACAGTGCATTTTAGGCCACCGCGGTCACACAACACCTTTGATTGACATGTCGTCTAGCCGACCGTTACACAATTCACCCACCCTTTGTTGTTGTCTGATTTCATGGAATTCCAAGGTCGTTCGGTCGGTTTCGATCACCTCACTCACATTTTTCAAGCGCGCCAAACACATAAAAAACACATATTCAGACATGTCCTGCAAACCGTGCGCCCGAATGACGTGTTGTCACCTCGTACACATTCAAGAATTATAATTAGGGTGTTTTAATGTGATATAAAGTCATTCTGATGTCCTTCAGTATGCATTTGAGTGTTAAATGCATGTTTTGGCAATTTACGGCCTACAGAGTGCAGTTTTGGCCACCGCGGTCACACGACACTTCTGATTGACGTGCCATCTAGCCGAATATTTCACATTTCACCCACCCTTTTTTGTTGTCTGATTTCATGGCATTCTAAGGTCCTTAGGCCGGTTTCGACCACCCCATGCAGGTTTTTCAAGCACACCAAACAACTAAAAAAATCACTCAGTCGTGCCACGCAAACCGCAGGTCCGAATGATGTGTCGTCTCTTTGTACACCTCACGAATAATACTTATGGTGTTTTTGTGTGATTTCAAGTCATTACGATGTTGTTCGGAATGTATTTGACCATTAAACACATGTTTTGGCCATTTACGACACGTGGAGTGAATTTTTAGCCACTGCGGTCACACTGTACCACCAATTGACGTGTCGTCTGGCCGACCATTTTAGAATTCACCCACCCTTTGTTGTCTTCTGATTTCTTGGAATTTTGAGGTCATTCGGCCAGTTTCGACCACCCCACGCACGTTTTTCAAGCACACCAAACACCTAAAAACACATATTCAGACTTTCCGTGCAAACCGCGCATCTGAATGACGTTCCATCACCTCGTACAACTCAAGGATAATAATTAGGGTGTTTTAGTGTGATTTTAAGTCATTCCGATTTTGTTCGACATCCATTTAATTGTTAATTGCATGTTTTGGCCATTTACGACACACGAAGTTCCTTTTAGGACATTGCGGTCACACAACACCTTCGATTGATGTTTCGTATAGACTACCATTTCAAAATTAACCCACCCATTGTTGTTGTCTGATTTCATGAATTTATGAGGTCATTCAACCCATTTCGACCACCCCACAGAAGTTTTTCTACCGCCCCAAACACCTAAAAACACCTACTCTGCTATGCCATGCACACCATAGGTCTGAATGGTGTTTCGTCTCTTCTTACAACTCACGAATAATAATTAGGTTGTTTTTGTGTGATTTCAAGTCATTCTAATGTCATTAAACATGCATTTGACTGTTAAACACTTGTTTTGGCCATTTACGACAGGTGGAGTGCGTTTTTGGACACTACGGTCACATGACACCTCCGATTGACATGTCGTCTAGCCGACCATTTTTGAATTCACCCAAACATTGTTTTCTTCTGATTTCATTGTATTATGAGGATTTTCGGCATTTGTCGACCACCCCACACATCTTTTTCATGCACGCCAAACACCTAAAAACAGATATTCAGTCGTGATGTGCAAAACACGAATCCGAATGACATGACCTCTCCTCGTACACCTCACTAATAATAATTTTGTTGTATTCATGTGATTTCAAGTCATTATAATGTCATTCGGTATGAATTTGACCATTAAACAAATGTTTTGGCCATTTACGACACGCAGTGTGCCTTTCCTGCCGCCATGGTCACACGACACCTCTGATTGACGTACCGTCTGACTGACCATTTCAAAGTTCACACACAATTTGTTTTAATCCGAATTAATGGAATTTCAAGGTCGTTCGGCCGATTTCAACCACCCCATTCGAGTTTTTCATGTAGGCCAAACACCTAAAAAACACATATTCAGCCGTGCGGCACAAACTGTGGGTCTGAATGACGTGCTGTCTCCTCGTACACCTCACAAGAAAATAATTAGGGTGTTTTCATGTGATTTCAAGTCATTCTGATGTCATTCGACATGCATTTGACCGTTAAACACATGTTTTGGCCATTTACGACACGCAGAGTGCATTTTCGGCCACCGCGGTCACACGACACCTTTGATTCACGTGTCGTCTAGCCGACCGTTTTAGAATTCACCCGCCCTTTGTTGTAGTCTGATTTCATGGAATTATGAGGTCGTTCGGCTAGTTGTGACCACCCCACACACGTTTTTCAGGCACGCCAAATAACTAAAAAATACATATTCATTTGTTCCACACAAACCGCACGTCTGAATGATTTTTTGTCACATCGTACACCTCAGGAATAGGTATCATACATCTAATTATGATAAGATTGTGAACTGTCATGAGGTTTCGTCATGGAGCAGGGCCAAATCACGACATTACCGCAGCGTGAGTGCAGTATGACCGCCCGTGACTGCGGTGTGACCGCGACGTGACTGCGGCGTGACCGCGGCGTGACCGCGGGGTGACCACTGCGTTACTTCGGTGTGACTGCGGCATGACGACAACGTGTTAGCGCAGTCCAGCGACATCTGTGGGGTAGAATCTTCCCGCCAGGATTCCAAATAAATCCTATGTAGTTTTCCTTCACTTTATAGAAACTGATCTTATGTTATAAAAAACAGACTTTGGATTCAGGATTGTGGTATGATAAAGATATATATTTTATATAAGTTGTTTTTAAAAGTGGTACGAGGTAGTTGAAACTACTAATTGGGAGTCAAATTATCCCACCCTAAACTATCACTGTGAGTTTTCGCAGACAACGCACCTCCGTTTGAGGGGTTTTATTATAAAAACATGACTTTATTTTTCAAATGAAACTATTATATTGAAGAAAACTTATTCACTATATGAAATTCAATATAATTAATAAGAATTAAGAATGAAGATAAATTCAATTTAAAGCATCATTAAATTAAGGAGGCTTCCATATGTGGTCAAAAATAAAGAGTTATTTTGAATTCCAAAATATCCATTCTAGAGTGAAAAACTAGGTTAAAAAATAAAGAGTTATACAGAATTCAAAAATGAAATGGATCAATCTACCCCTGATCACCCTCACCATCACCACTGGCATCATCAGCCTCATCTTCACTACCATCTCTGTCCTCGTCGTACTCCTCATCATCATCCTCATCCTTGGCCTTGGCCCTATCCTCACCCTCAGCCCCATCCTCGCCCTTGGCCCCATCCTCACCCTCATCCTCAACCTCATCCTCTCCCTCATCCTCTTCAGCATTCTCATCAACACCCTGAACGTCATCATCTCGACCTCCACTAGAACTGCCGCCTGGTGCATTAGATAATGCACCCATCGATGACATATATGTCTGACAAGACACATTGGACATATGTGAATGGAATTCAGTTTCGAGGATGATTTAGTCCATTTAACCAATGTTATAATCTTTGTTTAGGATGAATTCTTGCATTTAACCAGTGTTCTAGTTTATTTTTAGGTGTGGTGTGTTAGAAACCATGTTATCCATGACATTAGAACATGGATTCTTCCATTTAACCATGTAGTCATGAATTTCAGGGATGAATGTGTTTTTACTGAGCTAATTAATACAGAATCTATAGTGTGGCCAACACATCATGTGGGAAAACCCATGAAACAAATCGATGTGTATTTCAGATGTTTTCAACACCCCATTTGTCCAAACATACTTTTCACCATAAGGGATAGGCAATATTTACATGGCTATCCAAGTCATGTACTATGTGAACATTCCCATGTACACTCCCATGACACTAGAGTATTGTAGAAACCATATCAACCGTTATACAGACCATGTGAACACTTATACCATATCGTCCTTATTACAACCATTTACAATAACTTATTAAACAACATTACTTGTCGAAGATAATCAAATTGAACATAAATCAATAATAATATTGGTTATATCATGTAAATTGAAGTTATACTATATTACATTGTAAATGACCACCCACAACGATGATTAATGAACACAAAGAGTCCTTTTTGGCCAAATAAAAAGTGAAAACAACATCACTTGTAATCAAATTGAACATAAATCAATAATAATATTGGATATATCAATTAGAATGAAGTAATACTTTATTATATCCTAAATGGCTAACCAAAAATATGATTAATGACAACAAAGATCCCATTTCTTCCAAATCAAAATGAAAACAAATACACATAATTGCAGAAAAAAATCAATGAATCACTTACAGATTTTATGTGTACATGAAAAAAATTCATTGATTAAAGATGGATCGATATGTGGAATATGTTTTATAAGAGGAAGGTTGGATTTAGGACACTGAGCGGAACTGCTATCGAGTGGAGGGGGACTGTTTGCCCGATCTGTTTTTAGGGTAATTTTCTCCTAACAGTTTCCAAAATACATTGGTAATATATTTCTTTACCAACGGTTTACTCAAACCATTGGTAAAAAAGTGACATCAAAGGCCATTACCAATGGTTTTCTAAAACCGTTGGTAAAAGCTTCTCAAAATTCTTCTATACCATCGGTTTACATAAACCGTTGGTATAGATTGACATTACCAATGGTTTACATAAACCATTGGGATATATGTGTTGGTAAAACTAGCATTTCTAGAAGTGCAGAGAAGGACTCAAATCTTCAATTGCATTAATCCAAGGATTCCAAAGATTCACTCAAAACAAATAGAGCATTCTAAACTCATCTCTATCTATTTAGCTCTATTGTGTTTCATTTATTTACATTCTAAGCAGTGTGCGTGCTTTGTACTTTTAGGCACAAACTATATTATATGCTGAAATGGAGGTTTTATAAATCCATACTCAATCATTCTAAACTCTTTCTTTATTCCCACTTTGAATTATGGTAGAGGTCTAGTGTGACCTGGATATCCTGTGTGCAATTGTTTTTGTTTTCCCTTGTAGAACTATGGTAGAGGTCTTAGTACGTAGAAAATATTTGTACTATTTTTAGCCCCTATCCAGGGTGTGGATCAATGTTTATTTAAACTCTTTGGGAGGACTAATTCTCACCTTGATATTGAACCTCTTGGTTATATCTATTATGCATCCTATTTTATGTTTAAGTTATTTTCTATTCCGCTGCTATCTAATTTAAATATAAATATTTTTTAAAGTAAATCTGATAGTTAAACATGCTAGTGTTTGTAATTTTTGGTAACCATTATGTTAGTTTCAAATGATAACATAATCATCAGATTATGTTAACTGAGAAGTAATCAATCTCTGAGAAACTGATTGAACACTAAAAATATTTATAAATTCACTATAGTTTAATTTGTTTTATGAATTTGAGTATTTTGATACATATAATTTAAATAGAAATTTTTATTTGGAACTCAATTCACCCCCCTCTTGAGTGTCCACTCTGACAAACATTTGGTATCAGAGGGAGGTTATTAATAAAGGATTTCCAAATACTCTGTTTTTCAACTGTGATTTTAGTTGTATCGTAATGATCTTAAATTTTTCATAGTTTTAAATTTTATCTCATTAAATATATTTGCTAATATATTATTAAGGACAATATATTATAAGGTGTTTCTACCAATAGGAAACATTTCTTTAATGTTTTTAATTATGCCAAATGGAAAATGAAAATGTAACTTTATTTAGAGAGTATCGGATTTGATATCTGGACTACTATAGAGATTCAGTATAAGATTCCAGAAACTGAAATAACTACTTGGGATGAACCTATGAAAAAAACTTCCAATAATAATTTTAAAGCAATGAATTCATTGTAGTGTGCTTTAGAAGATGAAGAATTTAATTGAATATCTATTTGTAAGACTTCTTATGAAATATGGGATACTTTGGCTATTTCCCATGAGGGAACAAAAAATGTTATGGAAATAATATTGAAGACCTACACTATTAAGTATGATAATTTTAAAATTAATCTTGATGAACCTATTTTTGACATGTATCTTTGGATCAACAAAATTCTAAATACAATGAGCTCACTTGGAAAAGTTGTTCCTGCAAAAGAAAAAATCACGAGGATAATAAGATGTATTCCAGAGAGATGGAGAGGCACATCAGTCTCAATAAGAGAGTCATGTGATATATGTTCACTACATGTTATGGAGTTAATTGGTAAGTTGATGATTATGAAGAATAGTTAAATTTAAACAAGTAGAAAATGATGAACCATATAGGAAGTTAGTGGAATTTATATCTACTACCTCAAAGAGAAAGGACAAGGAGAAAGTTCACATACCTTATGAAATCTCAACAGGTGGATGTTCATATTCTGATAGTGATGAAGAGATGGCTCTAATATCTAGGATATTCGAAAAAATCTTTAGGAAGAAGAAATTTTTCGGAAAACCAAATTATAAAGGAATGTATGACCAACGAGGTGATTGGAAGAAGGATTGGAAGAAAGATTCTAAAGATGATGAGATAGTGTGTTATGAATGAAAAATGAAAGGACACATTAAGGATAACTATCCAAAATTTAAGTTCAAGAAGAAATATAATTATAAGGTCAAAAAATATAAGAAACCTATGAAGGGGACATAGAGTGATTTAGATAACAGCACAAGTGAGTCTGAGGTTTCTGATGCTGAAAAGAATTATCCCAATATGTGTTTCACGACTAATACTTCTGAGGTACCTATTTTCCCTATGCAAAATTATTATTCTTCTGGGAAGGAAAGTGATTCAAATAGTGATAATAATATTTCTAAAGCTGAATAATTTGAATACTATAATATTCTAGAAGATACTTCCATCGAGCTAAAAGATAAGTACAAATAATTTAAGAAACAATATCAATTGTCCAGTATAGCTAAATCTGATCTTAGTATGTACAAGGAAAAGAATGGTCAACTATTTAAAGAGAACACTATACTTAAATTGTCCAATGAGAAACTTTGAATAGATCTCGAGAAATTCACTACTAGAAAGGACACTCTTACACAAATACTATGCTAACATGTAGCACCAAAATATATTACTTCTTTAGGATATCATCCTAGACAGAGACAGATTACAATGAACAGATTTATTCCTAAATCTGGACAGTATGCTGCTAGTTCCAGTTTTGGAAACTCTTCTATCTCAACCAGCTATTCACATAGTTATAGATTAAACAATGTTTATCTTTCAAAATATTTTGAATATATTTATTATATTAATCCCATTATACAAATATGGGTATGGAAATTTTTTCTCGCTAACCTCTCAGGACCCAAGAAAATCTGGGTTCCAAAATCATTTTCTATTTAAACTTGTTCTTTAGGAGACTTTCCTGAAGAGTTCCTATATAAAGACATGGTACATGGACAGTGGATGTTCAAGACACATGATATGATATTTTTCGTGCTTCTAGAGAATAATCAAGGTTTATGGAGGTCAAGTCACCTTTGGTGTCAATTCAAAAAGAAAAATCATCGTCTTAGGCTATATTGGTAACACAAATTCAATTTTAATTTCTAAAGTATTATTTTTTAATGGATTAAAATACAATCTTTTATGCATTTCTCAGTTTTGTGATGATGGTTTCAATGTTATGTCTAAAAATTATACATGTATTGTTTTTTATTCTAATAATTTTTAAGTATTTACTACCTTGAGAAATGAAAATTTATATGTTGTAGACTTAAATAATTTAGCCAAAAAAAATTTACTTGTTTAAATGCATTTCATAAAGAGGCTTGGCTATTGAACAGAATATTAAGACACTGCAATGTTCATTCACTAAAGAAATTGACTAGTAAAATTTAGTTAGAGACCTACCTCAACTAATATTCCCATCAGACATAGTTGGTACTCCCTATAAAAAGGGAAAGAAACCTGAATTTCATTCAAATAAAAGAAATATGTTTCAACTTCTCAACATCTCAAGTTCATTCACACGGACTTGTTTGGACCATCTAGAGTTTCTAGTTTGAATGGGAAGCACTATGATTATATTATAGTAGATAAATTTTCTATATATACTTGGATATAATTTTTATCTCACAAAAGTGAAGCTTGTTCGTATTTAATTAAGTATTCCAAGTCTGTAGAAAACCTTAATGGACTTAAGATTAAGACCCCGAGAAGTGATCATGGGCGTGAGTTTGAAAATCATGATTTTGAACCCTATTTCTCAGATAATGGCTACAATAATAATTTCTATGCCCCTAGGACACCTCAGATGAATAGTGTAGTTGGAAGAAGGAATATAAACCTTAAAGAATTTTCTATAACTATTCATAATAAGTATGACCTACCCATTTTCTTCTGGGAAGAAGTTTTAAATAGATCTTGTTATATTATAAATAGAGTCTTGATTAGACCTATTCTCAAAAATACCCCTAACGAACTGTGGAATATTAGGAATCCTAAAGTGAGTTACTTCAGAGTTTTTGGTCTCAAAGTCTCTGTTATGAACACGAAAAATAATCAAGATAAATTTTATTTTAAAATTGATGATGGAATCTTCCTATGTTAGTCTATAACCAGTAATTCTTATAGTGTCTTTAACAAAATAAACAAATGTGATGAAGAATCTATACACATCAAATTTGATGAAATTGATCCGCATAAACCTAATTATTCTCTTGAAAATCTTGAAGAATATCTATATATTCTGGACATTAATAGTAAAAATAGTGAACCTGCTGTAAAGCCATGAAATTATGAAAATATTGCATAATTTTTTCTGCTGAACCTGAGCATAGAGAAGAACCTGAAATTTCTAGTCCTATATTTATCAGATCAGCTAGGATTATAAAGAAAAATCCTTTAGATGATGTTGTAGGTAATCTTGATTGAGGGACACAGACTAGAGATTCTCTATGAAATCAGGTTGAATATCTAGCCTTTCATTCATAGTTAGAACGTGAAAATATCAATGATGCTATCAATGATGAATTTTGGGTAATGGTTATCCAAGAAGAATTAGATCTATTTCAATGAAACAAATTCTGTGAACTAGTTGACAGACCTAAGGACGCCTTGACCATTGGCACTAAATGGTATTCTAGAAATAAAGTTAATGAATCTAGAAATATCATAAGAAAAAAATCAAGGCTAGTTCCACAAGGGTATTTTCAATTGGAAGGAATAAACTATGAGGAAACTATTTCACCTCCTGCAAGATTTGAAGCTACTAGGATTCTACTTGCCTATACTGCTCATCTGAATTTCAAGTTATATTAAATGGATGTCAAAAGTTCTTTTCTATTTGGCTTTATAGTTGATTATGTTTTTGTGGAACAACAACTTGGATTTACTAATCCTCATTTTTAAAATTTAGTTTTTAAGCTTTCTAAATCATTATATGGTTTAAAACAAGCTCCACCGGCTTTGTATGATCGACTTAGTTGTTTTCTTATTTCAAAAAGTTTTTCTAAAGGGATTGTAGATCCAACTCACTTTATTAAACGAATTTCCAAAGATTTTTTGATTGTAAAAATATATTTTTACGATAATATCTTTGGATTTTCTAAAAATGTTGTGTGTATTGATTTTACCAAGAGTATGGAAAATAAATTTGATATGAGTTTATTGGTAGAACATAAATATATTTTTTAGATTTCATGTTCTTCAAAATAAGTATGGAATTATTTTAAATTAAAGCAAATATACAAAGGACCTTTTAAAACGTTTTGGTTTAGATAGTATTAAGGAAAGTGATACATTAATGAGTACTATTTGTATGTTTGATGCTGATGAAACTAGAAAACCAGTGGATCAAACCAACTACAGAGGTATGATTGGGATCCTACCCTACCTTACTTATAGTCAACTAGATATTTTTTTTAGTGTGTGTATGTGTACAAGATTTTAAGATAATCGAAAAGAGTCACAGTTGCTTGCCGTTAAAATAATTTTCAAATAATTTAAACATTATGCTAACTTAGGATTATTTTATCCAAAAGGAAAATCCTTTTATTTAATAAGGTATTCAGATGTTGAAAATTCTTGTTGCAAGTTAGATAGAAAGTGCACATCTGGAACATGTCATATTCTAGGTAACTCCGTAGTATCATGGTGTAGTAAAAAGTAGAACTCTGTTGCATTGTCTACTAATGATGTAGAATAAATTTCTACAGGTAGTTGCTGTGCACAAATACGATGGATGAAACATACATTACTAGATTATAGATTACAATTTAGACACATATATATATAAACTGTGATAACACTAGTGCAATTAATATTTGAAAGAATCTCGTGTCTCACTCAAGGGCCAAACACATTGATGTAAGGCTCCAATTTTTGAGAGATAATTACCAAAAAGGTTATATTACTCTTGAATTTATAAGTACTGAACATCAATTGGATGAAATATTCACCAAAACTTTAAGATCAAATAGGTTAAAGTACATTATACATGAGTTAGAATTGATAGAATTTATAGGTTAGAAACCTCACCGTTATCCAAACTTCACCATTAGCCAAACCTCACCGTTAGCCAAACCTCACCGTTATCCAAACCTCAATGTTATCCAAACCTCATCATTATCCAAACCTCACCATTAGTCAAACCTCACAGCTAGAGAAAACCTCACCGCTAGAGAAAACCTCATCGCTAGAGAAATCCTCACTAATATAAAAACACACCGCTAGAGAAATCCTCACTGATATAAATCTTCACTCATATAAATCCTCACCTATAGTTAAATCTCACCGTTAGGATGCTCATCGGTATGTGTTACTATTAGGTTTCCCTTTTTTTAAAATTTGGTATCTTTATCCATTGGAATATGGATCGTCAGTACTAAACTTATTATACTTTATTTATTTATTTTGTGATTCCAAAATTATGAAACATAATTCTTGAACTCGTCTCAATCCACCTCAAACCCTTTACCTTCAATCCTTAGCTCCCAAACCTTCATTTCCCTCAAACCCTAAGCATCTCGATTCACAGAATGGCAAGAGTGAAGAGACCATCAGTCAATGAAATGAATAATGAGCCAAATTGAAAGAGACTCAATGGAGAGTATAGTAGTGGCAGTGAAGTGAAGAAACCTACAAATCTACATCTCATTCAATGGGAAATAGTATTTTTGAAAGATATTTGTGTGGAATGGTTGATGAAAAGTATATCTTTAGTTCTAGATGTGCTGGAAGAGACTAATTGGGTAGAGTGCTGCTCAAATAAAATTGTCCTTATTATCCGAAGATGGTAAAATAATTTTATGAGGTTATTCTTTTTGAGAAATCAAATGTTGAGAATAGAATGATATCAATAGTGAATGGAAATAAAATATCATTTTCTTATATTGAGATGGATGAGTACCGGAGAGTTCCACATAAATGAGAGTTTGGATATCTCTTGAAATCAGAACCTCCTAATATTAACATCTATGAATATGATGTAGGATTGGAAGAATTAACAGGAGATAGAACACCTATAAAAGTAGTTTCTACATAATTGGTTAGAGAAAATTAATTGCTTTTCAAGTTCATCCAACGTGTGCTTAGTCCAAGAAGATGGGACTTCTAAAATTTGAAGTACAAAGATATTTATTTTTTCATTTTTTGAAGCATGGTGTTATGGTAAATTTTGGTAGGATTCTGATGATTAAAATTGAATATATGACCATGAAAAAGTCAAAAACAAATGCTCTATTCTATGCAATGCTGATTTCATTGATGATTAAGGTATGAAGTGTAGCTAAGTCTCGAGATGAGACTATGGTTATGAAAGACAACTTTTTTATTACCAAAACTTGTTTTAAATACATGAAGATCAATTGGAATCCAAAGAAAAGTGAATGGGTCAGTGGTGAAGGGAATCTGGATGATAAATATAATCTTGTGGATCATCCTTTTAGGCCCCATGATGCAAGGAATTAGGGTTTAGGTCCTAATGAATTGGAACCTCATTAGAGTGATGATACTGCTGAGCAGGATACCTCTATAGCTGATGGAAGGGATCAGGACTTGCCTCCAAGTCTTGTTGCTGGTGTTGTATCAATTGGAAAGGAAACAGTGTTGGGAGTAAACAATGAATCAACCCCTATTGAAGACGAAGACCATCCTACTCCAAAAAAAATGAGGAAGAAGAAGAATCAGAAATTAAATCATCTATTTCTGCCTACTTGAGTATGTGTCCACTGATTGGACACACCACAATGCATACTAAAGAAATTGTTGAAGAAGACAAACCTACACCTATTCATGAGGACACTTCTTCTATTTAATTGGAGATGTTTGTGGAGGATTATTATGAGGAAGACAGAGATTTTGAGTGTTCTATTTCTATACAGAAGAATGCACACATTGAGGGGGGGGGGAATCCTACCAGATATGGCAATGTTTCAGTTGCTCATCATATTAAATATTGGACTGAAGATCCTTGTTTTGTAGTGTTTGGGTTGGACTATCATGATTCTAAATATGAGACACCCATCAATAGACCTCAAGTTAACTATAATATCTTTTCTGAGTTTTTACATGAGGATGTGGTAAGAAAAGCTGATCTACACCAGTTGAAGTCTGGTCTTAAGACCACGTTTGTGGAGGAGATAAAGAGAATTGAAAACTCATTAATATCATCTATTCAATGTATTTTTCATGTCTATGTGGCTAGTATTGTGTCAGAAATATCACCTATAGTTGTTCCTGAAATTCTTCTTACTAAGGATGATCCTGAATCATTAAAGAATGAGTTAAAGGATACATGGACTTCATCTGTTGCAGACTTAAAGATAAATTTTTGTTGAAGAGCTGATGAAAATGGAAAAATCATTTGAACTCTCTCTTGGATTTAATGTGTCAACCACTTTAGCTGAGATGGTGAATAAAGTCAAAGTGTGTCTTACTCATATTGAAACTTGGACAGAGTTTGTTTGTGCTTTGAAGCAATATGTTGCTTCATTCCATATAATGGATAGTTCCCAAACCAAATTTGTTGCTGACATAAATTATATCAAGAGTGTAGTCAACCAGTTTTCGGACATTTTTGAAGCATTTAGAAAAATATCAAAGATCATGTCAGTCCATAGGATTGGGTTTTCAAGAAGTTGATTATCAACATTACCCAGTCATTCAAGGAGACTGTAGCATTTACTGTTAAACCTATTGCTTCATCTAGTGATTTAGTAGATATTGATCAAGTTAGACCTGTGCTCAAAGATGATCTTGGTCAGGCTAGTACCAGGGGCTCACCTGACTCTCAAGTGCTATCTACCACAAGATATTTAATAATGTTTCTTCAGGATCCTATGAGAGATGATATTGATGCTCAGAAGGAAATCCAGGATAAGATTGATCTATATTTTCAGAATTTTTATACCAAGCATCAGCTCAAAAACCATTTCAAGATTTTGTTAGAAAACATGAAGCTACCTCGAGTCAATCAAGCTTTCATAGAAAAAGTCAGCAAGCTCAGAGAGTTGACTCATACTCTAGATAAATTTATGGAGAACAATGATGACTTCATTTCTTCTATGGAAAGAGGAGGAGGGATCATTATGAACATTAAGAATCTGTTGCATAAATTTTTTCATGTAGACTATACTCCAATTATTGTACCTCCAGCTCTACCTTCCTCTCCTCAGACTACCTCTATTCCTCAGATAAATCCAGACCAAGCAATCTGGACCCTCACTCCTATGATCCTACAAAGAGATACACAGTATAGGCCAGGCTCATTATGAGTATCTTGGCTTCCATTGATCATATATGGGGTTCCCAAGCCTCCACCTTCGTCTAGCAATAAAGATTCCTCTTCTGATTCCAAGGGAAAATCCAGACCACTTGCTGAGGAGGTGGATTGAATATTGGCTAGAACACTATGGTAGGAATCACTTGTATTCTTTTTGCCTCAATTATGTATCTTTCTATATTTTTTTCATCAATAAATAAACCTGCTGTCATTCTATTTTTCTAACCTTCTATTTCATATTCTTTTTCTAATCATAGAGGGAGAGAAATTATGATATGCAGCCAAATATCTTTTACCACTGGTACATTTGTGTCGTTCTTTACCTCTGATACATTTAAAATCTCATATTTGAAAATCTCATTACACAAAATGAGAAATAGTAACCATTATATTTTATACTGATACATTACTGATTATTTTGGATTATAATATCATAATTTGTGATTATCAAAAAGGTGGATATTGTTGACCTCACCTATTTTGATAATCTCAATTATGATTCAATATGATTTGATAATCCAAAATAATTATTATCTTTGTATCAATTATTCTTTAAATCTATGATATCATATTATTATGTTGATAAAAAAATCAAAATGATCATTGGAATTTGTTAATCAATGGTTATCTGTGTTTATACTTGTTCAGAAATGTTACTAACTCAATCTGAATATAATTCTCATAGAACAGAAATGTATTAAGTGTTGATTCACTGATAAAGACCCACCGGTACACAGTCTATCAATATGTAAAGGTCACTGATAGACCATGCTTCCTGTGAGACAGGGTCACTAGAACATAGTTACCGATTCAAACAGACAGATAGAAAAAGTCCACTGATACAGAGAGATTCTGACAAACAACTACCGATACAAGTCTGCTGATATATACAAACAGATAACGCTACAAAGTCTACTGATACAAGAATTTCAACAGTATGGGTCAATGATATAGGAGCTACCAATAGAAGCATATACCAATATAATGAGCTACCTATAGAAGTATATAATGATAGAAGGAGCTATCGATAGAAGGAGATACCGATTGAAGGAGCTACCGATTCAAGCAGTCTACTGTTATAAAGAGTAACAGCTACCGATACAGACCTACTGACTCAATTCTGCCAATACAAGCTCAATGATACTAAGAGCTACTGATGGTAACTGGTCACTATTTCTCTAAACCCTTTTTCTATTATTTATTTAGCAATGATCATATTTTATGTTTTTAATGCAACTTATATTAATAAATTAATGTATGTTGAATGTCAGGAAACTGAACCTCATACCTGGAGAAGTAATAATACTTTTTGTCAGACCACATGAGCTATAAAAGTTTACCTCAAACTACAAAAGAAAGAGAGACAAGGATTTAACCATTCTTCTCCAAGTACATAAAAAACAACCTTCTGAATATACACATTGACTTACATGCATAGAATAAGAAGGAAGAATGTGAGTCTGTAGAACTTGATCATTCAAGTAGTAATGATCTTCAATGATTTCATTCACACTCAAGCTGATCAGACTGATCAACTTGGACCTGGAAGTGAAATACAAAAATAAAACTCTATTTATCTTGACAAAAACCAAACAAGGGCTCAAAGCTTCATCTGCATCAATCCAAAGAGTCCAGAGCATCACTCAAAACACATAGAGCCTTCTATACTCATCTTCATTTGTTTAGCTATATTGTGTTTAATTTATATACATTTTGAGCAGTGTGTGTGCTTTTTATTTTTAGGCACACATTGTCTCTTGTTCTAAACTAGAGGATTTATGAATCCTCACTGAATCTTTCTAAACCCTTTTCCTTATTCCCACTGTGAATTGTGGTAGAGGTAAAGTGTGACCTAGATAGAATGTGTGCTATTGTTTTTGATTTACCACATAGAACTTTGGTAGAGGTCTTAAAACCTGGATAGTCTTTGTACAGTTGTTAACCCTAGTCCAGGGTGTGGATCAAATTTTATATAAACTGTTTGACAAGACTAAGTCTCAGCTTGAGATTGATCCTCTTGGTTATATCTGTTGTGAATCTAATTATTATATTAAGTTATTATCTATTCCGCTGCTAAGTACATTAAATATAAATCTGTTTTAAAGTAACTCTGATAGTTAAACTAGCATGTGTTTGTAATTATTGTGAACAAGTTAGTTTCAAAATCTGTGTTCATCTTCTGATTAAGTTAAATGAGAATTAATCAATCGTTGAGAAACTGATTGAACACTTACAATCTTTATAAATTCACTATAGTTTAACTTGTTTTATGAGTTGGGGGATTTTGATACATATCTTTTAAACATAAATTATTAATGGGAACCCAATTCAACCCCCCTCTAGACTGTCTACTCCAACCAACAATGATAATCATCATTAAACCTCTAAATGTTCATGAAAATGTTTATAAAACATAGAGAGAGCATCATTTCATAGTAATGGGTTTTTAAAATCCTAGGAAAAAAAGTATTTTAATATACTAATACCATTTTAGAAGACCCTGGAAAACAAGGTTTTAACACAAATTTGAAAATAATTTTGAATATATATTTCAAAACACCGTTTCAAAATATAATAACTCTATAACTACTTTTAGAAATCCTTTTAAATCATGATATCAAAAATTTATTTGAAAATACTTATTCATTGAAAAAATTAACATATCTATTATCATATTTGTTCCTTAAAATAAAATTTAATACATTTAAAAATACCTATGATTTTAAAAACATTTAATAATTGTGACAATACATACACATTTGAATAAATTATAATTATTTTGAAAATTATATCACATTGGAAAATTTTATAATAATTTTTAAAGTAATTAATCCTTTAAAAGAATTATAATACATTGGAAAATACATACATATTTTGATGTATTGTAATTAATTTGAAAAAAAATACTCATTTGAAACCATTATAATACCTTTTGAAAATAATTATGCTTTTTGAAAATGATATTATGCAATAGAAATTCCTTACATATTTTAAATAATTATATTAAATTAAAAAATAAATATAAAATTTGAAATAACATTTTCAAAAATAATGTAGTGATTTCCATAAAACATTATGCACGCCTTCAAATACAAAAGCATGCTTCCACTTCAAACAAAGATAATTGTCCTAGCCTTCTCACTTTCCATAGGAATGTGTTCACTCCCCATATCCATTACGTGTTTACTAATACTAAGTGCTTGTTTTTATGAAAAAAATATGTGATTTTTTATATACATATATTTACTGTAGTTTTTGTTTTAAAAGAAGGAAAATGAATTATTACATATAGACACATAGATTTATATATATTTATATATATGAAATTTTATTGGAAATAACTTCTTAAAAATAGTAAAATTAAATCACATGACATTTAGACTTTTGATAATTGCATGAAATTTTGATTAACACCAACGTATCAAATAATTCTTTTTGAAACCCAAAAAAACAATATTTTAAAGTATATCTTATAAATGAATTATTCACTAAGAATTTATGTATATGTTTATAGGTATAAAATAATAAGAATAATCAATAAAATATGGCCATGGTTTGGAATATTAATGACATGTATATTAAATTATAACTTGATTGATATTATTACATTAGATTAAATAATTGTATTTTAACTAATTTTTCTTACATGAAATATTACATAAAATATATTGGTTTTATCCTAAATAAATAATCATAAATAGTTTATTTTGATAATAATTACATCATTTAAAATATATTGAAAATAATACAATCTTTTTTCATCAAATACAACATCCTAAAAGAATTATGTATAGTATATAAAATCAAAACATATGGTAATAACAAGAAATTATAATAATAATAAATATATATGAAAATATTATAACACCAATACATATTTTTAATATTAATTTTTATGTCCAAAAAATAAATTTAGATGAATTATTTTCAAACTGTATATTTATATATATGTATATTCATATAAAATAACTAGAAACATGATAATAATATATGTTAAACCCTAAAAAAATTTTGATGTTTTAAAATTATTCATATAATTATATATCTCTTTAAATGTAAATATATTTAAAAAATGAAAATAGTCCCATTATTTGAATATTGGAAATCAAAAATTGTTTTATTCATGCTTCTTGGGGTGGGTTCAGACCTGATGGATGGTAGTGGTCGTTGATATTCTTGTGTGGGGAGATAGAATTGGTGGAATGTATAGGAATATAAAGAGTGGTATGACATGGTATTCATATAATTTATTTAATGGTTTTTTATTTGGTGATGGTCATATAGATAAAAATATAAAAAGTTATCAATACTGGTTGTATAGTAACCCTAACCCTTGACATATATTATTAAATTATTTTAATAATAATTATCTAAAAAATTACAGGCCAATGATCATAAATTATTGTTTCATTGGATGATTAGGTACATAAAAAAGAAAATAAGGAAATAAAATAAAACATATTTACGTTAATCATAAATAAATAGAGTATATCATCCTCTAAGCTCCTAAATCTTCATAGGATGACTAGGTAAAAACATTATCAAAAGGGATTAGCTGAAAATCCCTTTAAAGGTGTAAATATGGGAAAAAAGCAATGAAAATGTGTTAGACAACACAAAATGATGACATAAAAATAAATGAAAAATGAATAAACAAAAGGATGATGAATGTGCAGGAAATCAGGACATGGAATAATGGAATCATAGAAATATGGAAACAATACACAACATGATATAATCAACAATCAAGGATAACTACTACTACCATTACACATGTTAGAAAAAGGTGAATAAATTAATTCAGTTTACTTCATGTGTAAACATGATGTATAATGTTACTAAATATAACCCAATGCATTGGGGTTCAATATGTGTGCACCCATTATAACATGGTAATTCAGGAGTGTGCCACAGAAAGATTTAATAATGAGTGTCACACATGGAATGAATTTGGAATCTCAATCTTGTCATAAGGTATAACCAATGGAAATATCGTAATGTTTTCCATGAAAGAATGAATTTATAGAATAATTGGAATTTAATAATGAAAAATAGTAATATATAATGATTAATTATGGTAAAATAAAATGAAAAAAAAAGTAAAAATAATTTTTATAACAATTTAGAAAGGAGACACTTTGGTGGGAATGAGAAGAAAATTTTAATGATTCTTTAAAAGAGAAAAAGGAATAATTTTTTGTATAAATTATAAAAATTTGAAATATTTTTTTTTCATTATAAAAAAGTTATTTAATAAATAATCCATTGTTATTTACATCATGTAATTTACTTCACTCTAAAGTGGCTATGAAATTATGATGTTCCCATTCACTAAGGGTGCTTATCGTGATGATTTGAGAATATTACCTTTTTTAATATACGTATTTCCGTATCTAATAAGGATGAATTGATCTCAATAATTGATTTTATAACATATAAAAATACATTATATTAATTACATAAAAATAAATAAAAATTACATTCGGAGAAACGGAGAGAAACATCAACCTCATATGAAAATGGAGTTTTATAATGAATCTCGTGACTTATGTTTGAATGTGTTCTGCACAAGATCTTAATGAGACGTATAAAAAAATTAATCCACTGAATAATTTATTAATGAAATTTCTTTAATTTAGGTTACTTACTATAACTTTTATTTCTTCATTTATGGCCTTTTTGACGAGTCATAAAAACTATTTTATCATTTGCGGTGATTTTTTACTAAGATTTCATGATCAATTTACTTGTTTATATATGCGAACAATCATGTAATATAAGAAGATTAGTTCGAAAAAAAAATTATATATAATTAATTAGTTGATATGATATTAAATTGTATTATATATAAATTTTTTTCTTGGATGTTAGGTTGATTCTTTAGTAAAAATGCGTATAATAACCATGTCGATTAATTTGGAGTTTTTTCGATCATCATGTAGTTGTTTTGTTTTCATTATCAATATTTTGTATTTAAACGTGTCCCAAAATATTAAATAATCATTAATAAATGTATAATAAAATATTTTAACCATAATAAGTTATAATGAAATTCCTTGACAACACAAATGTAAATAGAAAACTCATCTTCCATGATTGTGATAAGTCAACAGATCACTAAAGATGTTTTAATTTCTAGAACAAAATGAGTGGGGAAGAAAAATTATAATTAATTGTCCCATTAAAACATATAATTTAACATTATAAAGTATAATATATTTTTCATGACACGTTGATAAGGATATATTATTTGTGGATAAGAAAAGATAACAAATTTAAAATAAATTAACAGAATAAGAAAAAGGTTTTTACCTCTGGAGTATTTCTCCTTGAGAACATATATGAAAAAACTAAGTTTTTAATTTTATTGATACCAATGGATAAATTAAATGGTGAATGTAATTTTGAATATTATTTGGAATAATTTGGTCAAACCTGAAATATATAGATGTATGAAGATAAGAGATAGTGAGGAGTGTTATTTATAATAGAAGAGTTTGGTGTTTTTTTATTTCATTCTTTTGTTTATTATTTTGGCTCAAGATAATGAATGGTGTTGATTATATTGATTAAATACATTATATAGTGAATTTGAGTTATAAGAAATATTTTTTAAATCAAAAGAACATCATCCATGACTCATTAATTTATGTATTTAGCTTATACTTTAAATTACCATATTTCACTATTTACCAAAAATTCATCAATTTTAGTGAAATACAAAAAAAATCCCCATAACCAGTTTTTTTTCTTCTAGAATCCAAAAACTAAATTAATTTTATTAGAATATTTTTTTAAATATTTTTAATTTTATTTTCAATTAAAATGGTCATTTATTCAAAAAATATCAATTTTTAAATTATTAATGATTTCGAAACACTGAAAAATTAATTGAGGTCTCATAAAATTAACTTATGAACATAAGAAACAGAAAATATTAATTTATGAATCTTTTTTATGAAAATAAATTATCACATAAATAATTATATTAGTTAAAATATGTTAAATTAACATCTATATTTTAACTAATTACAAAAACATAATTTAGCATTTTCAAAACATTAAATTACTTATACTATGATATAATTATATCATATTTTTATTTATAAGATACGAATATGTTAATTATAATTTCATTGATTAGGGTAAAATTATATATTATATATTTATTTTTCTTATGGTCATATTTCTATTCAAATGGTCATGGTACTATTCAATTGATTTAATTTCCTTTATAAATAAATCTTATTTCATTAACTAATCATTTATAATGTTTATATTGTGTAGTTTATGTGATTTTATGTTCCTTATATCGTATTAATTAATTATAAGTTGGTATATTTTAATTAATATAATTATGATTCATTACATTCTTCCAATCTTCTGAAATTTCCCCCTTACATTTATGTTTTATGAAAGTGGGTAAGGGAATGACTTCATCATTGATTCCTATGGTTCCATGTTTCTTATTTGAAGTTAATCTTTTTACATTGTAGTTCGACAATGGGGGTAGACATGTTGCATTGAACATTATCTCTACGATATAAGGTCTTCACGGTATTCTCCTCGTAAGAGATATAATATTCCATCTATACCACCCCTAAATTCAGTTCATGTGAGGGATCTCATATGGGCTTCCTCAATTGGATTTGTGGAATACATAAATGTAGTCTCTCGCAAGGGTAATTTCCTCGATCATGATACTAACATTTTTCTAAATAATTAAAGCTAGATTTCATTTCCCATAAGGTAATAATATCCATATTTTATACTATGATTTTAATATATATTCATTCTCCTCCTCACAATTTTATGAAATTTGAGGGTACCTTAGGATGTGAATTGTGATATCCCTTTACAGATAGTCAACGTTCAATTTTAATATAGATATACAATCCAAAACCAATATAGAAATAAACTATACCAAAGGAATAATGACAACATTTTCTAAGAGTTTTAGGCCAAAATAATAAACAATGGAGGAGTTATAAAAATTGGATGCAATAATATCCCTATTTGATGTTCTCACATAATACTCAACCTCTATATTTTGAGTTGGTGGTTGAATAATTATAATAATCCATCATGATATGATATAATGTGAGGAATGGTAGAATATAATCCAATATTTTATTCATTGATAATAATTCAAATAATTTAATTTATAAAAAAATAGACATTTGGATTAGAATTTTTAAACTTTTAAACACATAAAAGGAAATCAATAACCTTCAAGGGATAAATTATAGGTGAAAATTATATCCTTACATATTATTACCTATGATAAAATATTGGTAATCCATTGTGATAATGTTACTCTTGTTTAGTCAATATGGTTTCGTTATGCCTTTTCCATTCTTTCTTGTTTTGAAAATCACAATCACCTTATACTTAAGGAAGTCTATATTTTACTTCTCTAAGGAAAGTTTCTTTCCTTAAGTAAATTTAACCTAATCTAGATTTCCATATACATATCAATATTTTTTAAGTATAAAAATCGGATTCATACCCAAAAACTCAAAATCATATAATTCTTAGATATGAAGCATTCTATTTTAGGATCTGAATTATGGATACAGACTCTAATAAAGTTGCACTCCGAATTCTGGATACTAACTCTAATAAAGTTCCACTCCGAATTATAGATATGAAATCTAATAATGTTTCACTCCGAATTTGGGATACGAACTCTAATAATGTTTCATTACGAATTCTGGATACAAACTCTAACAAAGTTCAACTCCGAATTAGTGACTCCAAACATATATAAGTTCAACTCCAAATATCTATGAGTTTGACTCCGAACTTCTATGAGTTCGACTCAGAACATTTACTAGTTCGACTCCGAACATTTACTAGTTCGACTCCGAACTTCAATGAGTTCGACTCCGAACTTTTACTAGTTCGATTTCGAACATCTACAAGATTGACTCCGAACACTGTAAGTTCAGATTCTGAATTCTAGTGAAACCAGACTCCGAATTTCCTTAGAAATTATGACTCTGGATTTCTACAGAATTCAGGTTCTAAATTCCTATAAAATAGAATCCAAATATATCTTTATTATAGAATCCGAATTTCATTTTTGTTAGATTTCGAACTTTTATTTTCATACATTCAGAACATCAGTTTTTCTTATACATATACTTGTTTCATTACAAAACGATGTCATGCTTTCAGTTATTGACTAACCATTGTTTGAGTGACACATGTACAATTCCCTCCAAAAGTCAAGGAGAAATATGATCGTTGGAGGAGGGAGCAAACCATTGGAGATTCACCTATAAATAGGAGCACATTTGAAAAGAAGTGACAACTTTTGCAATTTTGGTGATATGAACATCTTGAAGTGATTTCTAGAGAGGGAGGATCTTGTTAACTATCAACCCTCATGCAGAAAGTTTAGACGACTTGTTCAAACTTTTCCTTGTGCATACTTGCTTCGTGGGACTCTAATTTTTGGTGATTACAATCGAGGATTCTGTGGATAGGAAGACATAGTTTCCAACAACATTAAGATGAGGGCTACCTTGCTGAGGAAGATAGAGATGCCGACTACATGATAGTTGAGGGCATGTAGGGGTAGTAAGACAGACTCCAATCTTCGTATCTAGGGCTTACCCTGGTGTGGGTAAGACAGAATTTCTTTAATGTATTAATCAAGGGATCATTATTCAAGGTTGTTAGATACCCTTCTCTTTGGGTTAAAAGAGTTATTTTTTTGTTACATGTAGTTTTACTACATGTTTTCCGCTGCATTTTGTATTACTAAGGAAATTATAACTTTCTTATGCTTCCTTACTTATACTCTGATTTAGTTAGATTCTATTTTCTTTAAGGTAGAATCTCATATTGTAAAATTTGGTTAAGTTTCCTTTTTGGATCCATATTTCCCGAACCGGATTTTCAGAATCTCTTTCCTGATTTAAGAAAGAATATAGTTCTAGAAGATTTTAAATTCATACTTTGTCCCAATATTTCAATTGGTGTTAGAGGTTTTGTGAATTTTCTTAGTTTAAATTTGTTAAACCTATATATTTCCTTGTTTAAGGAAATTTTTAAAGAGTACAATTCACCCCCACCCCTATTGTATATTGAGCATCTATATAATTATTTAGATCCTACAATTGGTATCAGAGGAGGTATCTGAAATACTTATACTCACATATAAGTTTTTCTTGCTCAGTTTTTCATTGTTCTATATTTTCCATTATTAGTTCCTTGAATATGTACTTTTGTTATAAACAAGTTTTTTTGTAGAAGGTTTTTTAAGATGGCAGGTTTAAATGTTGGTTCCATCAACAACCTGAATCCTACAAGACTACCAATTTTTAATGGCAATGATTATGTGTATTGGTGAGATCGAATGAAGACTTTCATTATCAATATTGTAGTAGAAAATTTTGTTATTCTTACTAGAGGTTGTCAAATTCCTGATAAGGAAGTAAGTGCTTTCACAAACCAAGAGAAGCATGATTATCAATTAAACTATATGGTACACAATACTTTACTATGTTCAATGACTAGGAACATATATAGAAAAATTTCATCTTGTGAAACAACTTACTATACATGGAAGAAATATGAAGTTACAAATTTTTGTACATCTAATGTGATTGAGACTAGAAGTGCCATGCTTAGAGATGAGTATCATGGTTTTAAGTTTCCTTATGGGGAACAAAATTGTAAGGTGTAACAAAGATTTATGACTACTGTAAATAGCTTACAATATATGGGAGAGAAAGGTAGGGATGATGAAGCTCTTTTTGACAAGATCATTGACATTATTCCCAATGAGTGGGAATAAAAGAGAACAATTATTGATGAGAAAATAAAGGAACTCAAATTTCATTAGATGAGCTGTTTGGAACTCTTCTCCAACATGAAACAAGGATAAAGAGAGATGTTGACAACATTAAAAAGAAAAATGGGAATGGTACTATTTCTTTTACTACAACATCAAATCACATGAATGCTAAGAATCCTAAGAGAGTAACTAGATCCAAGTATAATAAGGTTAATATAAAATCCAAATCTAGTGAGAGTGAAGTCTCAGAGAATGAGATAGCTTATCTTTCTCGATAAATGAACAAGATAACTGGTCAAAGAAATTTTCATTCCAAGTATAAGAAGAAAGAAAGGAAAGATAAGAAAGATTCAGAGGTCACATGCTATGAATGTAAGAGAACTAGAAAAATAAGACCAGATTGTCCCTTCCTTAAAAAGAAAGAAATAAAAGAGAGTAATTTAGAAAGGAACATGAAGAAATTTTACAAAGTTGAAGATAAGAAAAGTCTGAAACCTAATACTACATGGTGTGCTAGCTGTGGAGACTCTTCAGAAAGAAAATCCTCAGAATATGATTCATCACCTCATATGAATATGGGATTCATTTCTAATACTTCTTTTCTACATATATGTCTTATGGGCAAGGTATGCTCTTCCAAGGCTTTAAAAAATTTATCTCTTGCTAAAAATTACTATTCCGAAAATTGTAATTCTAATGAAGATACTTCATCCTCAGAAAATGAAGAACCGTCATATGAATAAATATATATATTTTCCAAGTTACTAGAAGAAAAAAATTGTAAATATTCTATGAAATTAGTCAAGGAAAATATTAGGGAATAAATTCTCACAAAAGTGATTTCAGATCTTACTACAAAACTTAGAGATAAATAAGAGATTTTAGAAAAACTTTCTAAAGACCATGAGAAAGAAAATTCCGATAAGGAAGAACTCTATAAAGATCTTAAGAATTCAATTTTAATGTTGAATGTTTTTGAGGAAAAATCTAACCCAAAGGAAATGATTCCTGATGATAGGAATTTAGTCATTAGACTGAAATCTGAAATATTTTCTCTTCAGAAGCTTCTTTCAAAATTTACTTCTGGGAAGGAAAATTTTGACAGGATGCATTCTCAAATTAAACCTCACGGAAACACTACTAGAGTAGGTTATACTCACCAAAAACTAGTTTTCAAAAAAATAATATTTTGTTCCTTCTAGAGCCCCTTTTTGAACTATGTGTCAATGTATTGGGCATTGGAAGAAAAAATGTTCTTTGAATAGAGTTCAATATCTGGGTTTCATAAAGCAGATTTTTCTAAAAAAATGTGGATACCCAAAAAAATTTTCTCTTAAAATTTCTGATCCATTCATTTTTGGATTCTGAAAACCTAACTTGTTTCTTATTTTCAAGAAAATAGGTAATGTACCAACAACAATAATTAGTACATGGATAGTGGATATTCCTGGCATATGACTGGTACAAAAAAATATTTCAAAATGTTTATCAAGATGAATGGAGGAAAAGTAACATTTGAAGATAATGCTCAGGGAGAAATTTTTGGAATAGGTAACATTTTTCTTCTTGGAAAAACCCTAATTTCAAATGTTTTGTTTGTTAAAGGTATTAAGCACAATATCATCAGCATAAGTCAATTATGTGATGAAGGATACCTTGTGAAATTTAGGAATTATAAGTTCTTAGTACACAATTCCAAGGAATAGTTTATTCTTTCTACCCATAGGCAAGAGAATGTTTACACTTTTAACTTATAAGACAATAGGAGCCAAGACATACATTGCCTTAGTGAAATGGAAGGTCATTCTTGGTTGTGGCATAGAATGTTAGGACACTGTATCCTTAAGAACTAATGAAAACTCTCTATGAAATTTTTAGTTAAGGATCTACCAGAGCTTAGATTAGATTCTTCAAAAGATTGTGATCCCTGTCAATATGGAAAGAAACATAAACCTGGTTTTAAATCAATTGGTGATTTCTCAACAACTGATGCATTACAGTTAGTGCACATAAATATTTTTGGTCCAACACAAACTGGTAGCATTGGGGGAAAGTATTATATATTTGTTTTGGTTGATGATTACACTAGATTTACATGGGTCTATTTTCTAGCAAAGAAGTCTGAATATTTTTCATATTTCAAAAGTTTTAGAGACCATGTTAAAAATGAGAAAATCCTTCCACTGAAAACTATTCATGGTGATCATGGAGGACAATTTCAAAATTCTGATATTGACACTTTTTGTAGTAAAAAAGGTATTACTCACAACTTTTCATCACCTAGAACACCTTAACAAAATGGTGTTGTTGAAAGAATAAATATAATTATTCAAGAGATAACTAGAACCATGTTGAGTGAACATTATGTTGCCAAACATTTTTGGGCTGAATCTGTAAGTACTTCTTGTTATACTATATATCGAGTTTTGATTAGAACTTTTATTAATAAAACTCTTTATGAGTTATGGAATGGTAGAAAACCTAGACTTTCCTACTTCAAGGTTTTTTGTTGCAAGGTATTCATCCGGAATACTAAAGATAACTTACATACATTCACAACAAAATCTGATGAAGGCATTTTCTTAGGCTACTCCACAACTTCTAAGGCTTATAGAGTTTTCAATAAAAACACTTGTACTATTGAGGAAACGGTACATGTTAAATTTGATGAGTCTGATCTTTTTTTAATCCAACCCAACCTACATTCCCAGATGTGTTTTAAAAAACTGATTATCAACCTTTGTTAGAAGATTATTCTAATAATTAAAATGTTCAAGAAAATAACTCTGAAACATTTACTCCAGAAGACATTATACCCTATGTTGATGAACATGTTTTACAAAACCCAAACTAGTAATTTCTTATGAATCATCCCAGTGATAGTATCATTGGTGATGTGAATGAAGTAGAACATCTAGCATTTATTTCCCAATTAGAACCCAAAATCACTGATGACGCTTTAGGTGATGATGATTGGATCAAAACCATGCAAGATAAGATAAATGAATTCAAAAGGAATAAATTCGGGAAATTGGTTGAAAGACCTAAGTAAACATCTATTATTAGAGTAAAGTGGGTCTTCAGAAACAAGTGTGATGAAAATGGATTCATAGTTATAAATAAATCTATATTAGTTTCTAATTTCTAAAATCAACAAGAAGGAATAGACTATGAAAAAACTTATGCCCCAGTAGCTAGACTTGAATCTATTCATATTCTACTTACCTTTTCAACATTCATCAAATTTAAACTTTTTAATATGGATGTAAAATGCTCTTTCTTTAATGGTTATGTTCAATAGGAGGTTTTCGTTGAACAAAATCTTGGATTTGAAGATACAAAATATCCAAATAATGTTTTTAGACACACCAAATCTTTGTATAGCCCTATAAAATCCCCACGAGCTTGGTATGATAGACTTACAGGATTTTTGCTTCAATATAACTGTTTTAAGGGAAATGCAGATCTGGCCCTTTTTATAAAGAAATATAGGAAAAAAGTTTTGATTGTTGAAATTTATGTTGATGACATTATATTTGGTTCAACTCAGCAATCATTAACTGATTCCATTACGGATCTAATGAAATCTGAGTTTGAAATAATTATGATGGGTGAGTTAACATTTTTCCTTGGTATTCAAATTTCTCAAAAACCATAAGGAATATACATATCCCAACATAAGTATATTAATGATATTCTTAAAAAGTATGGGTATGACAACACTAATAGTATAAGTACTATTATCGGTACCTCAAACACACTTGATCTTAATGAAGCAGGGAAACCAGTAGATCAAACATCTTTTAGAGTTATGATAGGGAGTCTACTTTACTTGACAGATAGTCGACCAGACTGGATGTTTTCAGTATGCTTTTGTGCAAGATATTAATCCAATCCTAAGGAATCTCATTTAAAGGCAGTGAAAAGAATTTTTTTCTACTTAAAGGGAACCATGGATCTAGGAATATTTTATACTTCTGGAAATGATATTTCTTTAAAATATTTTAAGATGCTGACTTTGGTGGATGTAGAATGGATATAAAGAGTACATCCAAAACTTGTCATTTCTTAGGAGATTCATTAATTTATTGGTCATGCAATAAGAAATATTCTGTAGCACTCTCCACTACCCAAGCTGAATATGTAGTAGCTGGAAGTTGTTGTGCTCAAGTGTTGTGGATGCAACACACACTGACAGATTATGGCTTGTGTTTTACTAAGACTCAAATTTTTGTGATAAAACAAGTGCCATTTCCTTTAGTAAAAACCATGCACATCACTCCCATGTAACACACATAGATGTTAAGCATCACATTCCTAGGGATCACACACTTAAACGAGATCTCATTTTTCAGTTTATCGGAACGCAAGATCAACTGGCTGACATTTTCACAAAATCCTTGCCCACCGATAGATTTGAATACATTAAACAGAAGTTAGAAATGATAATCGTGAGGTAACCTTATTTTGTTAACTTTTTATTGAACCATTATCCTTAAATTAATAAACTCTTTTTCATAGGGGAGTATATTATATTTTTAGTATTTCAAAATTTTCTTAATGATTTTTTCAAAAAAAATCATAATGAGTTTTTCAAAACATTTCATAATGAGTCATTAAAAAAAATCCATAATGAGAATTTCAAAATAAAATATTTTTAATGAGTTTAAAAATAATCTTAATGAAATGGTCATACTGGAAATTTTCGTAATGACGTTTTCATACTGGAAATTTTCGTATGGGAAATTATCGTAATGAAATTTTCTTATGGGAAATTTTCGGAATGGAATTTTCCTACTGGAAATTTTTGTAATGATGTTTTCATACTGGAAATTTTCATAATGAAGTTTTCATACTGTGAATTTTCATAATGAGAATTCTTTTAATTTGAATTTTCATAAAGAAAATTTTCGTATTTTGTTTCCATTATGAGTTTTCTCGTAGTGAGTTTTTCGTAATGAGTTTTTAGTAGTGAAATTTCTTCAAGAATAATATCAACTATTACGAATAAAATTCCTCTACAATCCAAAAGGTATACCTTCCTTACTCAAGTTTTTGTAGTCAATTTTTTAGTTACTGGTAGTTTCTTATTCTTATAAAATTTCGTGGATTCGTTTCTTCTCAAATCCGAATGTTTTTTGTTAAATCCTCAAAAGATCGGATTCAAGAGTTCCCTACGGGTCTGATTTAAACCATTAGATCAGATCAAAGGGTTTTTCAACCATTAGATGGTTTTTGGAAGATCAAAGGTATGCTTCATCACCAATATAAAGGGAACCCCATTTGTGTCCCACCTTGTTTTTCAAGTTCTCACATGCTGAAGCCCTGCCTCTGCTCTTAATGATCATTCTGAATCTCTCAGAGCTCCTCCATTCCAAATGTCTATTGAAGCTACTTCCTACGATATGTCTACCTTGAAACTAATTTCAAAATTTCAAGTGTACAGAGAATGATTGGTCCATCCGAAATTTTATAAGTATAATTCTATCATCACTAAGAACACCAAGTTGAATGGTTGGGAAGATTCATGTGTATCCAAGACAAGTGATCAAGATGTGGTCTATCCAGAGTTACTTGTAGAATTCTATGAATCATAATGCTATTATGAGGAAGAGGGAAGAGAAATGTTTTCTTTCAAGTCATATGGAAAGACTTACAAACTTACTTACACCAAGGCGTCAATCTTGGTGGGGTTAGCTTATGATGGAGAAGATGAATTTTCTCACATAAACATCGGGATGTGCAAGGTATTTTTGTTAAGATGAAGCCCTTGGAATGTCTTGGGCTTCATGATGTAAAGACAACCATGATTTCTCATCTTTCTCCAAATAATCAGATTCTTCAGTTGTGGGTACAAGGTTTTTTGGTTCCGAGAAAGGGTGACAAAGATACCATGAGGAAATGTGACATATATTTCTTAGAATTCTTGATGAATCTAAGAAAAATAAATCTGATGAGGCATATTCTTGTGATGATCAATAATATCAATGAAGGAATCTTTAAAGCTCAAATCATCATGTACCCTGCCTTACTATCAACACTAGTAGTTCGGTGTCTATATTATTTCAAAATTTCATGTAAGTATAAGGTTCGAAATTGCATGGTTATTCATATAAGTGATGATACCTTGAAAAGGATGAATATGGCCTATTCCAAGGAAACAATAGAGTTTTATAATTTTCCAGGGGAAGAGGCTGAAACTAAAACAAAAATTGTAGAGAAGGTTGAGACAGTGAAAAAGGATGGTAAGAGGAGAAAATTGAAAGAAGTAGTTGCTGAAGACAAGACCCCCAAATCTATGGAAACTCAATCCACACCTCCCAAGGCGAAAAAACAGAAAACATATCTAGATAAGTTAGATACTAAATGGAGAAAAGATAAGGAGAAAAGGAAAGAAGGGGATCCATAGTTCTGATTAGACCCTAATGAGGCTAAGCCTTTAAGAGAAAAAGGTGCAGATGAGCTAGAAAGATAGGCCCAAGAGAAAAAGATTAAGAAGAAGATGTTAGAAGAAGAGCTTTTTCAATCTATCTTAAAAGACAAAGAAGTAGCTTCTGAGAAGATTCCCATTCCGGAAACTTTTGATGTCCAACCATTACAAGAGACCCCTGGGAAAAAGTACCTCACTCCAGAAATGTCTAATGAGAAAGAGGTTGTTGAAGAAGTAGAAAAAGGAGCTGGTGAAGAAGAAGAAGAAGCTGCTGATGAAATTTAAGAAGAAGAATAAGTATTATAAGAAGGAAGTTATGATATAGATGACTTGATTAATCAAGTAGAGGATTATCAAGAAAAGGCCAAATCCTCAAAGATAGTCACTCTGCGAAAGGGAGATGACAATGGAGGTAAAAGAGATGATGTCGATGAATAAGAAAAATAAAATGAGTTATCTGAGAAGGAATTCTATGGGAAGCATTTTCTTGAAGAAGGACCAGAGAAGGAAAAACCAAATGAAGATTAAATTGTTCAACTATCTGAAAGTGAAGAAGAATCTTCGGATGAGGCAATTCCTATAATTGATAAGGGGAAGCAAGTTCTTATGGACACCCCAACAAAAGATGCTATAAGAAAGGAGGTTGGTGGTTCTTCTATAAAAAAGATGGTGGATATTGAAGAAGAAGAATCCCCTAGTAAGTTATCGGATTCAGAGTCATCAGCAATGGGACATGATTTTGTTGTCGAGTCATTGAAGAAATTGGGGGACACAATTCAGATCTATCCCACTATAGACTCTAGATGCTAGATGATGCAAAACATTCTGAATCAAAAGTCCGAATTTTTTTCCATGGTGATGGATAAGTGTGTGATGATTGAAGCAGATCAATGAAATTTCTTTATCAATTAAGATGTTCATAGGAAATCTTGCAGCAAAATCACTTTGTGGTGTAGGAAAATTGATGAAGAAATGGTAGAGTTTGATCATTTTAATAATGATGATAAAGATGATTTTGACACCGAGGATTCGAAAGTGAAGGATCTTCAGGAAAATTTGATCCTTGAGAAAAATTCTCAGAAACAACAAGTGAAAGACTTAAATGGGAATATTAACTCTCTTGCTCAAAATTTTAAAAGGGATAGAGATCTCTCGATTGATCTCGATGAAAAGCTTGTAATGTAAGATGAATTTTTTAGGGCACAATCTGAGGCCCTAAAATCTCAAGATGAAAGGATAAAACCTTTGGATAAGAAAGATGAGGAGGATCAGAAAGACATGAAGAAGCTGAAAACCTTATTGAAGAAGTTAATTCTCAAGGAAAAGGAGGACACATAGACAAATATGATCTTTTGTTTCATTTGATTTTCCTTGTAAAAATTCTTAGAATCATAATAGAATTGTGGATTATTGGTTTACTTGTATGTATTTACTAATATTTCATGTACTATATTTCTTTTCCATTCCCGTAAATTCTTTTTTAAAATCACAAAGGGGGAAAAGCAAAAATAACTACTTAAAATGGGGAGAAGGAAAAAGAACTACTCAAAAGGGGAGAAAAAGAAATTTAAAATGGAGAAAAAAAATTTCTAAGTGAAGATATACTTAATGTAAGGGGGAGTTTCTAATTACGAGGTTTTTCATTCCCATGATAATGAGAACTCTATTATGAAAATCCAAAATACAATCCTTAGAGTTTCAATGCCTAAGGGGGAGTTAGTTGTATTCACTATAATCCATGAACAAAGGGAGATAAGTTTTAATTTCAAATTCTAATGAAAATTTTCAAATCCCATATATTCTTTTTCGTATGGTTGTTTGTGATTTCCAAAAAGGGGGAGATTGTTGAGTCAATAAGGTTTTCCTTATTACTTTTCCATTCCTTCTTGTTTTGAGTATCACAATTGACTTATACTTAAGCAAATATATATTTTACTCCTCAAAGGAAAGTTTCCTTCCATAATGAAATTTACCCTAACCTATATTTCCTTATACATATCAATATTTTTCATAAGTATAAAAATTGGATTCATACCCAAAACCATTGAGTCATATAATGCTTAGATATGAAGCATTCAATTTTAGGATCTGAATTCTGGATGTGAACTCTAATAATGTTGCACTCCGAATTCAAGATATGAACTGTAATAAAGTTCCACTCCGAATTCTGGATACGAACTCTAATAAACTTCCACTCCGAATTCAGGATACGAACTCTAATAAAGTTCCATTCTAAATTCTAGATACGAACTCTAACAAAGTTCTAATCCGAATTCTGGACTCTGAACTTCTATGAGTTCAACTCCGAACTTCTATGAGTTCGACACCAAACTTCTATGAGTTCGACTCTGATCTTTTACTTGTTCAACTCCGAAATTTTACTATTTTGACACTGAACTTCTATGAGTTCAACTACAAAATTTTACTAGTTATATTCCGAACTTCTACAAGATCGACTCTGAACTCAATAAGTTCATATTCTGAATTCTAGTGAAACAAGACTCTGAATTTCCTTAGAAATTATGACTCTGAATTTCTAAAAAATTCAGGTTCCAAATTCCTATAAAATAGCATCCGAATATCTCTTTATTATAGACTTCGGGATTCATTTTGGTTAAACTCCAAACTATTGTTTGCTTACATTCCAAACAATAGTTTTTCCTATACTTATACTTGTTTCATTACAAAATGATGTCATGCTTTCAGTCATTGACCAACCATTGGATGAGTGACATGTGTACAAGTCCCTCCAAAATTCAAGGAGAAATATGGTCGTTGGAGGAGGGAGCCGACCATTGGAGCATTGCCTATAAAAAGGTGATCATTTGAAAAGAAGTGACAACTTTTGGAATTTTGGTGATCTGATCTTCCTGAAGTGATTTCTAAAGAGAGAGGCTGTTATTAACTCTCAATCCTCATGCAGAAAGATTGAATGACTTGTTCAAACTTTTCCTTGTGCATACTTTATTCGTGCAACTCTGATTATTGGTGATTAAAATCGAGGGCTTCCAGGGATAAGAAGATAGAGGTTCCAACACCTTTAAGTTGAGGGCTTCCTTGTTGAGGAAGATAAAGGTGTCTACTACCTGATAGTTGAGGGCTTGCGGGGATAGTAAGACAGACTATGATCTTTGTATAGAGGGCTTACCCTAGTGTGGGTAAGACAGACTTTCTTGAATGTATAAATCAATGTACTTTTCTCCAAGGTTGTTAGATACCCTTCTATTTACATTAAAATAGTTATTGTTTGTCACTTGTAGTTTTACTACTTGTTTTCCACTACATTTTGTATTACTAAGGAAAGTATGACTTTCTTATACTTCCTTACATGTACTCTGATTTAGTTAGATTCTATACACTTTATGGTAGAATCTCATATTCTAATCATTGGTTAAGTTTTATTTTTGAATCCATATTTCTGGAATCTATTTTTCAGAATCTCTTTCCAAATTTAAGTAAGAATATAGAGTTAGAAGTTTGTAACTTCATACTTTGTCCCAATAATTCAATTGGTGTTAGAGGTGTTGTGAATTTTCATAGATTAACTTTTTTAAACATAGATCTTTCTTTGTTTAAGGAAATTTTTAAAGAGTGCAATTCACCCCCCTCTTGTATATTGAGCATCTACAACATTATTTCAATCCCAAAACTTCTGGGGATATTAATAATTTTCTGCAGTCCTAATATCTAAAAATAACTACGTTGTGCTTTGATAAATAATATAATGAACCCAAATTTTTCCACAAGTGGTTACATGATTTTATGAATAGATAAACAACAAATTAAAATCCATGGATTAAAAAGTCTCATGTATTTGGATAATTAGGTATACAAAACTATAAAAAATTTAACTATAATTAAGAATATTTATTTTAATAATACATAACGAGATCTTATCTTTCTTTGAGGTTATACATATTTAAAGGATAACCTAGGGAATACATGGACAAAATGGAAGAGCTAAAACCCCAAATAAATGTATAAATGTTGGAATTATGTAAAGAACATGGGTTAAAAGGCATAACATGACGACATTAAACAAAATAGAACATGGCTAAAAATTAGGAATAATAACATTTATGGAATGGGGATACGTTTTCATGAAATCATAAGAATATGGAAACAACACACAATGTGACAAAAGCACAAGTCAAGGAAAACTTCCAAGAATAATTCACATGGTGGGAAAACTCCCATAAATGAATTAGGATCAATATATTCTCCAAACATGACATCTCATAACACTAAAATATACCAAATTCATTAGATCACTATCTGGGATCATGCATCACAAAATTTTCCTGAATATATTTTTCATGTGAAGAATCAATCATAAGGGTTACCAATAGAATGAATTGGTTGTCGTAATATTTTCATTAAGAATTAAAATGGGAATGTCATAATGGTGTCCAATATAGAATATATTTGAATAATAAATTTTCATTCACAATGGAATATAGGATTAGATAATGATAATTTATTTCCATTTGAATTTAAATCATATACATGTATTGTATAATAAACTTCTGAAATGAGCCTCTTTAATGTCGTTTAAGGGGAAATTTTAGAGATTTATTAAAACAAAAAAAAGAATAAATAATTTCAAATATATAAATGAAACCATATTGTTTTTTATGATTAAATGGTTGATTTTAGAAAATCTATTTTTTTCTTGGAATATAAAATTAACTGCACATAGAAATGGGTGAAAATTTGGGATGTTCCCTTTAATTGGGCATGCCAATCAGGAATATTTAAGAAGGGATCATTTAAAATAAAATGTATTTTCTTATAAAATGTTATAAAATGATCTAGATAAATGAGTCTAAAATATATATACATAATTTATAATAATTATATAAAAATAAATAAGAATTAAATTGGGGTAAACAAAGAGATGATCAAACCCAAAGAAAAAAATAGAAGTTCTAAAGGAATCACTTACTATATATCCAAAAGTGTTCTTCACAAGACCATAATATATTCGATAATGAAATTTAATACATTAATTAATTAATTAATTTTATTTTATAAATTTATTTAATTTAATTTAATGTTATTATGTTCATTTATTCCCTTTTTTTATGTTTTATAGGATGCAATTTTATAGTTTGAGAGTGTTCGTTTCCTTGGTTTATATGATTGGTCTACTTGTTTACATGTATTGAAAATCTTCTAAAATTAGAATAGTTTTTTAGAGTTGAAAAAATATGTAATTAAAGATAATCAATGTTTTTAAAATATATTATCTATCATTTTTTCGTGATTTCTGGTTGATTAATTTGATAAAATTTTAACGATAACCGTTTAGATTATTTTGGAATATTTTATATAATAGTGAATTTGTGATGTTTTATAAATAAATTTTTTTTATATAAACTAGTTCAATAACATTAAATAAGCAATAATACATTTATAATTATCTAATTTAAAAATAAAAATGGTTTTTTGATCATACTTGCATTTAGTAATGAAAATTGTTAACTTGTCATCCATAAATAAAATAAATCATTAAATGACGATTGATGTATTAATTTTTTTACAAAATTAGAGGGGAAGAGAAATTATAATGGGTTGTTCCATTAAGATAATAAAATTTCATAAATTAAATATATAGGAGTTATGATGATACATGGATAACGGTAGGTGAGTTAGGAATAAAAAAAGAATTGAAATTGAAATGTAATTAAATGAAAAGAGAGATAGGTTTTTACCTCATGATTTATTCTCATTAGGAACCTCCATAAGACACTTAAGTTCGGTTATTTATGAAGTACAAATGATCTAGGACATTGGTAATATACTTGTGAATAAGATTGATCCCAATTTGGGCAATCATGAATGCATTAGAGGTGTGAGGATTAGAGAAGACAAGGTGTTGTATTTATATTGGGGGAGATGGTTATTATTTTATTATTTTATTCATTTTTTATAATTTTGGCCAAATAATATGAATTTCATTGATTATTGTTACTAAACATAGTCACCAGTGCGTGTTATTTATAACCAATGGTAATTACATCATCCAATCTCCATCCATTACAAAATAATACATGTATTTATAATATATCATAAATTTTTATTCTTCACAATTGACATAAAATTCAATTCTTTATTAAAAATAACAAAAATAAACCATAATCATATTTTGTTGTGTAGAATTATAAAATAATTTGTATGAAAATAATTTTATCAACAGGATAAATTTTCTATATAATTAACATAATTATTTATTCAAAAAAATCTACTTTTTAATTAATATTTTATTTGATAACACATTGAATAATTAATTTAGATATTGTAAAATTATTTTATAATACAAATAGAATAAAAAATTATTTTCTGAATAAATTTTATGAAAATGAATTTCATTTTAAGTCAATATATTTATAATGAAATTGTAAATAATCATTTTTTGTTTCACAAAAAATATGAAAACATAACATATCAATTTCAAAACATTTATTTACTTATACTATGATATATTTATATAATATTTTCATTTACAAGACACCAAAATTGTATTTAAATTATCATATGTGAGGATATAATTCCTTTGGATTGATTTATATTCCTATGTTTCCAAATACTTTTACAAAGGTCTTATTACTATTCTATCAAAACATGTTCATTAATTTCATAAAATAATTATTTTCATTTATTTTTAATTGATAATTTATTATTTATATTACATATGGTATATTATTTGATTAATAATATATAAATTACTAAATAGAAGGTAAATTTTCATTGATTGAATTTTTAGTTGTTATATGATGGATGAATGGTTATGAAAAAGAAAAATGAAATTGTTTTATTTTGAAACAACTAGACCCACTTCTGAATAATCCTTTATATATGATATAATAATTATATCTTTCATAAGAAGGGGTCATTGATTATGAATCAAGGGTTTTTAGAGTTGATAACATGAAATGGATTTACTGGTATGGAATTTTTTATGAGTGGGCTAGTACACTGTGTTTTGGTTGATGTGCAATAATTTTCTAACATTGAAAGGTGAAATGAGAAGATGACATGATTTTTAAATTCATCTTCATCATAGCCTACGGGATAAGGCATGAATAGTGGGGGGAGGGAGGAATCATGAAGAAGGTGATGACAGGGAGGAAGGAGATTTATCCTGATGATGGTCAAATGATCATCATTTTATCATTAGATGAATTTATTTTAGTGGTTATTTAGACATAATGAACAATAACCAACTAATGTTCCCACAATGAAATGTTCTGAGTTTCTCTTATACCATATAATATGGAAAATATCAATAGCAAGCCAGAAGCTATAAAAGGGTCATCTTTTAAGGGTCTTATGCACTGTCCCATAAGGAAATGAAGTATTACCTATGCTCGTGGGCCCCCAAACACCTTACATATACGTGACTAAGTACTAGTTGATCCCATTTAACCTACCTATAATTTGTATACTATCATTTTATATAGATTAATTCCCTTGTATAAAGGGCTACTCAAGAATATTATTGGATGTCCACAAATCATTATACAATATTAGAATTAATTTATATGAAAAAAATTACTTCATCATTGAATAATTTGTTATTTAAAAATTTTAAGAACATTATATTCTTAAAAATGGATGTGTAATAATTACTTATTATTTTACCTATCGATTTTTTGTATTTATTTTTAAATAGATGATTATAATTCCAAATTTATCATCTCTTATAAAATATATCAAATAATATTTTTTTCATAATGAAAATAATAATAATCATTTTTAATATATTTATGATATTATATCATTAAAAATATAATAAATATTTTAAATTTAATATAATATTAATCTCTAAATAATCATAATACCATAATTCATATTCTTTAGGAATTATATACTATATAATACGTTAAATAATAGCTTCATTAAATATTTGAAAATGTTTTTGTATAGAATTCATATAAAATAGTTTTCCCTAAAGAATAATTGAAAATATAATATCAAATCATGATTTTTGACACATAATTCTGTACAATATATTAATTTATGAAATTTATTGTATTTAAATGTATAAATATAATGTCACTTTCTTTAATAAAAGAAGTCTTGTATCTTAATTTATCAAAAAACCAAATTTTTTTAAAGAATTGTTTTTTATGCTATATAATAATATATTATTTTTTTATAAAACAAATAATTTAAGAAACATTTATCAAAAAACTATATTTATGTGCTATCAAAAAATTATAACTCCTTCATATTTTAAGGAATAGTTTTCTTTGTACAAAATGTCTTATTAGATCTTTAGACAAATGATAGTATGAGTATAAATATATAATAATAGTGTATACCAATATAACATTGCCAATAAATTGGTGGAAATGGGTAAGAAATTCTAATTTATGATAAATGTGTGAATTAATTTTTTAAAAAAAAATTATTTTCTATATATATATTCACAATTAAAATAAAATCATTTTAAATTAAAATAGACTTTTTTCTAAAAAACATTTTTTTATATGTGCAATGCATTTTTATATTAAGAATTTTTTTTAATCAGTGTTGGTGAATTATTTTAATGAAGTTCATTTATATTATATTAAATCGATAATCTTATATTTATTTGCAGAAAATATTAAGATATTCTCAATTTTATGATTAAAATGTATTTTCCTAAAATATATTTTTCATATTATTTTTCGTTCCCATTAAAAATTTAACTACTAAATGTTTTAGAAATTGAAATGATAAAAATATATTTTATATTAGTAATATCCTTTTCTAAATTCTTTTCGTATTCCCAATTTATTTTTTCAATTATAAATCGATATCATTATATATTTTTGTCGCATCAAAAAATGTTTAAATGGGTAAAATAGTTCTTAAACATCTGGATACTGCCTTAAAATGTATCTAACATTGGACATTTTACTATTAGATGGGTTTAGATCATCCATTTCCATCCATGTGTTAATATATTCCAACATGGTGAAATATTTCATTAGATATAGCCTTTATATTTATTTATTAAAATAAAAATTCAAAGTGACACTATCTAACATTTAAATATATATTATCTTCTCACATAGGAAATATGTAAGTTGTAAATAAATCATAATGT
Organism: Viscum album; assembly: GCA_963277665.1. Lineage (NCBI taxonomy): Eukaryota > Viridiplantae > Streptophyta > Magnoliopsida > Santalales > Viscaceae > Viscum > Viscum album. The sequence goes on along the minus strand of OY728145.1, from coordinate 1,919,604,089 downwards.
ATAATTTCTATAATCATTAAAATTATATCATTATGGTAATTTATTTATAATTTTATTTCATCCAATTATTATCTTAAATTCGTATAAAATTCCTACACCATATTTGTTCAAATTATCAATGATTAAAATAAATGGTTTTAGGAATATTATATGTAATACATTATGGGTGAATCAAAAAATTACTAAATAATATAGATATATTTAAATTGTTATGGATACATGAATGAATTATATTTTAGATAAATAATTTTGTTGGTGTCTTTATTGTCACATTAAATAAATAGATCTAAACTTTTAATTAATTATATTATATATTAAATAATATTTTATCAAATGATATATATTTAAATAATGTTATCTTCAAAAACATGAATGTAAATTGGTTTATCATATAAATGGTGTTCCATTTATGATATATTTATCCATTTATGGTTAATTATTTACCCATCAATACAAAAATAATTGTTATTGTGGTTAAGGTAACAAATTGTAAATAATAAGGTTAATATGAATGAAAAGGATTAAAATTAAATCCAAACATTTTTAAATGTTCATTCTGATTTTATATAGACCCAATTATCTGTTTCATTGAGTTCATGGCCCTTTAAAATAATTATTATTAATAATGAATTTATTATATTTTAATTATTTATTAAATTCAATGTGTGTCCTCTCCAACCCATATAATAGGATGCCCATCCTTTATCTTTATTAAGCCCCAATATGACATATAAATAACAAATGATACAAAATCACCTTATAAATATAATTATAAACGTTCAATAGGATTTTATTCATCGTAAAACACAACCCTGGGTCCTATAAGAGGGGATCTAAATGAGGCCAACCAAATAAGAGGTAATTAGTCAACCCAACTTCCTTCATTTCATTTATTCTTCCACAAAAAACAATTCAATGTTAGATGTTATAAAATGAATAATTATGTATTATAAAAATAATTTAATGTTATTATTTCTATTAAACCACCTTTATAAACCCTATTATCCATTATATGGGATGTGAATGTATTAAACATGTGTTTTTACATAATATCTTCTCAATGTAGTGACATAATTTTCTTTTAATTCCCATATTTTATAGATGGTAGTTATGATGTTTTAATAGATCATTTTTTATATTTATGATAGAATTATTATTATTTAATGATTTTATAATTTCATCCTTCATAACATCCAATCCATTAGAAAATGAAAATAACACTTGAACATACGGGTGAAATACCATCTATATGAACTGATGTGATTAATATTTATATAAATTTTTCATGGATAATAAGAAAGATATATATGAATAATTTATATAATTATAATTCAATTAAAAAAAATTAAAAGGATAAATATTATTTGTCTATTCGTTCACTTCTTCCATCCAAAATTGAATATATTGATAATGCGTATGTACAACATACAATCTCCTAGAATGGTGTAAATCATTTTTCTATCTCTAATAAATTAGTGAATATAAATATGTGTATATATATTATTAATTTCATTTATATAATGATTAAAATTATAGATATTATGGAACCATGATCAATGTAAAAGGATCCGGACTACTGAACTGAAATTCGTTTCATAGAATAAATTATTTATCAGCGTTAAAATGATGATATTGGTAATGATTTATTTATAAATGTTTGTTTACATATTATAAAGGTATAAAAATTAATTTTAATAATTATTTCTATGATTATAGAATATATTTATAATAAATTTAAATTATCTATTATAGGGGTTAAGGTTCTTTTGATGAAAATAAAACTCGATGTAAGTGTTTTATATTATAATATAATTATTTATAATGACCATTTTTTATTTAGTATTCCATAATAAAATTTTATGATATAACTCTTAATAATATCATGACATTTGTTGAACATCGATTACATCACATTACCAACTTTATTTTCTCAAGGGACCAAATGACCACTTTAATAGAAAACCAAATTCATTTCCCACTTCGGTTGAATAACTATTTTTCTTCCTTATACATGTATTATTAATAAATCCATAATAATATTAATATTTACACACGATTTTTTAAATTAATTTTTATGTATAATTTTATTTTTAAAAAATAATTTAAATGGAATATACATTTTATTTTATATTCAGGGTTCTTCTTATACTATTTTTACTAACGTATAAATGAAATATATAATTTTTATAAATAGATATTGTATAGATTTATCAATCATCATAAACACTCAATGTTTTTATTCGTAGATTATATGTATTTGTGGTTTTATTCAATAAATGTTTCCATAATATTTGGTAAATTTTTTTAAAACAATTAATTTCAAAGAGAAGAGGGATTCTTATTCAAAAAAAATTCCATGTTATATATTTAAGGTTTTTTTCATCTTTGATGACATGTTTTCATATTAATTATTATTTAATGGGGAAATAGACCAGTGATAATTTTTTTTAATAATTCTATGGTTAGTTTGATATTTGGATGATGATATATGAATGTGATATTTTTTCTTTCTCACATGGTAAATTTTAATAAATATTTTAAGATATATTCATTTAATTATGAATGAATTTATTATTATATAATAAATAGGCATAAAATTATATATCCCACTAATTAAAATGTGAATTACAAATGTTAACAATTTTCGAGGGAACATGGGAGGTTACCCCATGACCAGAGGAGGGTTCGTGGGAGGTTTTCAAAGGCTAAAATTGGTAAAAATCAAGTAACTCAAAGAATAGTATTTGAGAAATTACTACGTAGGTATCATGCATATGATATTTATATTATTTGAATTATATAAATTTTTTGGCCATTATATTATGATATGATATTATTCGAATGTTATACTATCATATATCATGTTCTTTTGATTCCATTATAATTAATTTATTATGAACTAAAATTATTTTATTTATGACTCCAGGTTATGTTTTATGATATTATGTTTATTGTTTTCAAATGATATGATCATATTCCCATAATTTTATGATCATGTTAGGTTAATGTGACCATTTACATCTACCTTATTTACCATTACTAATAATCATGTATCTCCCTTTATTATTTTTCCCAACATATAGTTTTGAATAGTGATTTTCAAAATGTAATGAATAAAAATGGATCTAGATATTAATAACTATGTGGGAGATGATGTAAATACATTATAAACAAGTTTCATAGGTGTTAATTTTTCCAATGTTATTGGGAATTTTTTATTATGGTTTTTACCATTAACTTATGATAATAATATATTTCTATTAAGATGTAATATATATATATATATTTAAATTATTATTGAAAATAAAAAACGTTATACACAATATGTCAATGTTATTATAATCCCACCGACATAACATTATGTCAAATCCTTATAATTACCTTTAAATTCATATATTCACAAGAACATAACTCCAATCTAACTCAATATGCTTTGTAGATTAAATATTCATAATAAATATCTGAAAATCATCACTTGAATATTTCTAACTTAATAAAATGTTAAATCTCACCTACCATGGTTGTCCTATGATATTTTTCAATAACATTATTCTATTAAAGATCTACCAATAACCCTAAATGTATTTTATATATTCAGATATTGGAACTCTATGAATCCATAACAAACAATTTGGAAATATAGAATATAACTTCCCCATCCATAAGGTCATCATAATAAAACTATATGATTCTTCATAATCATCTTTTCTTTTTTAAATTTATTATAATTTCTTCTTTAAATAGGAACAAATAATAATTAATTTAATCTCTATGGACTAAAATAAGTAAACCTTTGAATATATTAGGGAATTATTATGTCCGAATAGGAAAAAATTAATTCATATTTACCATATGTAATACAAAATAATTTCTTGTGAATATCCTCTTTCATGTACATCAATTAATGATATCAATAATAAAAGATATCCTTGTAAAAGTATTTAGTTCCACCTAATTTATCATAGAAAACATAGATATTTTTGAAATAGTGGGTTCCCTAGACCCAACTATGTAGTACTTTTGATTACCGTATCAGGTGTACAGTTAGATACGCATGATGGTATATTACCATTATAGTGCAGAATTTTCTGCATCCACTATAATAATTGTAATGTCCAAAGGTTAATTTTCATGTCGAGAGGTTATAGCAGGTCCCGGGCTATAATGAGAACCTCTAGATATAATGACATTGTTCTTAAATATATGTTCTATTGTCTAGATACATCTTACTGACTGGACACAGTAGATGTTTGACTATCATGTGTTGGTGGCACGTAAGCATTGAGGCTTCTTCTCTTGATGTTTGCACTTGCTGATCTCTAGAAGATAGATCATGCGGACAGACCCATCAATAGGAACACCACATGTTTTGGGTGTCATTGGTTATTCCTATCTACGGACATGTGTATTGGTCTCCTGACTTGAGGCCATTACCAATGTATATCATTTAATAACATACTTTGATGCAAGGCGAAAACTATGGAAATAATGTCATGGCGAGGTAGTTTGTGTCGGGTGCATCATTAGTGGTATGATGTTGGTTGAATGGTCAAGAAAGGATTTGTCACTTACATGTTTAGAAAGTTGTATATCTAAGGCCGAGTTTATCAGGATGGTGCCACCTTCATAAGTCTTTGGCCAAAGTAGTAGAAAGGAAAATCCATATGGATAGATCAGCAAATAATAAAGCAAGACAATGATGATGACACAAGAGAGTGTCCTGCTTTATGAGATATTTAATGACAAAGAGACTATAGTACATAGTCAGTGTTCGTAGGTTGGTAGTCATTGCAATGACTATCATTATCTTTTTAGGGGCCATGAAGGGTGGCTAGACCTGCTCTTGGTCTAGGGATTTTATTCACTACTATTGAGATAAGGTCCTAGAGGGTCACAGACAATAGTGTATTCAAGAATCCGCCCTATTCGGTTGAATAGGTATATGGACATTGTGGGCCCTGCCACAAGTTCAGAGCATTTTCCAAGTTGTCGATCACCAAAAGGATTAAATAAATTTATTAATATTCATGTTATGAATATTTGGGATTGAATTTATTTAATGTATTTACGTGTTTAGTAAATACACGAAAACTATTAATCCAACGAATATTATTTCATATTCAAGGTTCGTTTAATATTAAGTGGGACAACGAGTCGAGTTAAATGGATCTTTTTTATCACATAAAATATAATATGTATATATATTTCAAATATGTGATAAAATAATAATTAATATTGACACATTTATAAGTCGTTATAGTTATTTATTTAGAGAACATTGATATTAAAGGGGGACAGGGGACCCTACCGGGTATTTATCAACAAATCTATAAATACAAGAGGAGGCTCTGTCTCTTGGTTGTGCAATTCACTATTCATTCATTTCCATAGAATGAAAGTGGACAACCTCTCTCTCCTCCCGCTTCTTAGAGAGAGAAGCACTCGATCCAAGATGCTCGGATCATGATCTCTCTTCTGCATCGAAGGTTTCCTGATGCGGTGATCGTCAGGATGTCGAAATAATCGTCGGACCACCGCGCTAGAACCCGGAATTCGACGATCGGCATTCTAGCGGATTTCTGAAGTGCGTGTGGATGATCTAGAGGGATCCTGCTATGGATCCTTCGTGCAACAATCGTCGTCGACAAGTAGCGGTCGAAAACGGCTTCAAATATCCTATGTGTATGTTTTCTATTTGTTTTTGTGATCTTAATAATCTACGCGAGATCCATAGACCTCTCTGGGGCTCGGATCCTCAGCGATGACAAGTACCATTATTCCACTGACGAAAATTTTAAAATCCCTGACCCACAGGCTTCCGCTGCGGGCCCCGGAAACCTAACAGTGGTATCAGATGGAGAATGTAGATATTATGATCCTATAAAATTAAAATTGCATTAAAATTATGCAGAGGGTTTAAAAACGGTCAAAATGGATCGAACCGTGTTTCAATCCGATTTCAAACGACCAATATATGGTCATTTAAAATTTCTGGAACGGATCGTGTTTGTGTTTTTACTCGGGATTTAAATTTTTTTGATTGTTTCCGTTTATCAGAAATAAAATAAGTTATTTTAGAAATTTTAATTTTTATAAATATAATTATTATAATTATAATTATTATAATTATAATTATTATAATTATAAATATATATATATATATTAATAATAATAAAATTAATTATTATTATTATATGATTACAATAATAATAAATTAATATTATATTATAATAACTTATTTATTATTATATTAAAAGGATATTATATAGAATTTTGGAAAATGTTTAACAAAGAGGGGCAAAGACATAGAAATAAGCCTCTAATTTAAGAAAATGTAAAGGAAGACCCCAAATAAGGTCTCCTCCCATGGAGAACCAAAAAGCACGACCCTTGGGTGTTTCTGCAATATATTTAAAAAAAAGGGTGGGAAAAGGGGGCTGCCACCTAAACAACCAAAAAATGGTGGGGGGGGGGCTATTGCGTGAAAACTGCAAGCACAGAAAAAAGGAAAAAAAAGAAAACAAACAGGGGTCCGAGCGGACCCCTTCCTCCTGCACAGCGCGTAGAAGGCTGCCGAAACCCTACTAGCGCCGCCCTCTGCCGCTTGTGCCAGCTCCGCGTCAGTCCACTACCATCCGGCCACCTCCACCAGAGCCGCCACGCTCTACCTCTAGATGTAGCACACCACACCAAGGAGCCACACTGCGCGGTGCGGGCACTCCTCCCGCATAGCAGACCCTCTGCCGGCCGTGCTACAGTGCACCGTACCCGGCCTCCCTCAGCCGCTAAAACCCTACTCAGCCCCCATCCGGCATGAGGAGCCGCACACTACCGCCTGCCTCCGATGCTCGGGCCACCTCCGTCCAAGGCCTCCCCGACCTTTTCTCAGCAGTCCCGCCTTCCTGAACGGTAAACCCTCCCACGCGGCGCAATGCGGCAGATGCTTCCCAATGTAGCGCCTAGCCACCACCTCCCTTCCTAGACGCTGCATCCAGCAGCAGTAGACCACACAATGGCTCCTCCCTAGGAGTACCCTGGCCAAGCTTACCCGGCCGCCACCCGGTCGTCCTAGCAGGAAGGTAGCCCCTCGGGTTAAGTTAAATCAATTAATATAATCAATTAATTTCATTAATTAAATAAATTAATATATTAATTGTAGTGAAATAATTTTTTTATGCCGATGTTTAAAATTAATTTAATTTTTGTAAATAAATTTATTAAGTAATTAATTTAATTTTATGTATTAAAATTAAATTAATTTCATGACCGTTAGTTAATTATTTAATTAATTTAATTTTATGTATTAAAATAAAATTAATTAAATGACCTATAATTAATTGAATTATTTGAATTTATTAATTAATTTAATTTAATTAAATTAAATAACCCTTGTACCTGCTTTAATACATTTTAATTTTAATCACACATTAGTTACCTGTCTACTGGTCTTGAGCATCGACCCTAGAATATCTGCATTTAAATATTTATTTAATTAATTATTTCAACTGTGTGCGATGTGTGTAATTAATTAAAAGATGGTATGCACGTCGTCTATTTTTCGGTTAAAATGTATAAGGTCCTGTATGCCCAATAATTATATGATGTACATTTATACCCCAGTCTCCATCACCTATGCGTGAGTATTCTTGTATTACGGACGAAGACGATGCAAAGGCGAACGACATGGACCCTTCCAAGACGAGGCAGTGCACGCTGATCAAGATGATGAAAAACAACACGTGGACTACGCCAAGATGAGGCAGTACTCCAAGACGTGACATGGACCCCGCCATGATAGGGCGATATTCCAGATGCAACGAAAACATACATGACAGGGAAAGCTGCATCAAGAGTCAAGCATACGACTCAGGTACGATGCAATTAGTTCCTTTAGATGTTCAAGACCAGTCCGGTAGTATTTTCACCTTTATACATTTATTTATTATTTTATGCATTTTCGAACAGTTCGAAAAATACATAAAATAATAGATAATAAAATGCATAAAGAAGCTACGTATGTTTTTCTATTAAAGTTCAGTTGTGAGCGCGACAACATAGATGAAAAAGATTAAAAGAAATGGATTACATTCATCGAGAGAAAAACATAAAACCCTCAATGAAAATATTATGTCACAAACAACCTTCCATATTCATATTTGAACAAAAACGGGTGTTCGAGGTGCCAGTTCATGCCTCAGCTGAGGGTACCTCTTAATATCGGGGAGTTTTTATTTGTGTGGTGGGTCGACATAACTAAAATTGCAGAAATATATATCCTTAGCTAGTTTTTTGTAATTTTAGAGGCAAGCGTTGAGTAAATAATTAAATGATTTCTGAAGTTGGGACTTCACTCAACAGATCAAGGAACAACAAGATAATGAGGTTCCCCAACAAAAAGCCTACCTTGGACCCTCCAAGTAGTGGTGTAGCCCTTGCTTATAGACTATGAAGGAGGTTCGGGGATCCTTGCCATGAGAATACTCAAGTGTATTCCAATTCTATCACAGAGGGTTCCTATAATTCAAAAAATTAGTGGTAGACATTTAATGATTAAATAATCAGTAATGTCAGATTAGGTAATCACATAAATATAAAATCTGCTAAAGTATATTTGTAGATAATGATACGAAATACCACAATAAAACTATGATAATTATTAGACAATGTTAATGTCGAAACAAGCATGAAATTCCAAGTATAGTATTGGCACATGCGCCCATTACTACATTAATGGAAATTCAAGGTGCTTGTGTCCCAACCTATTAAGCCACCTCAACAAGCGAGGGTGTAAAACTGCTTACAAGAGACTCATGAATCAAGAATATGATGGTTATATCATTATGCTATCATCAACACCTGTTGTTAGTTATGGTCGCTACATCAATAAATGGATGATGTTACATGTAGTCTCATCTCCAAGATCATTTAGAGGAGAAAGTGAAGTAGGATTTGAATGTGATGGTTGCACTCAGTTTTTATAAAGAGAAAGACGGTTCAAAATCTTTCATGCCATCCAATTTCCTATACCTTTTACACCCAAATACTCTAGTTTTGTTTAAAGGTACAAATGAACGGTATAGAGTAAGCTCTTCGTTATATTTAAGGTAATATTTTCCAAGTAATAAGAATATTGGAGATAATGCCAGCTTTTATTCTTACGGAAAATACATTGAATGAAAAGGAGAAAATACTTAAGGAAAGTTACGCCAAAGGAATCATCGTCATGTCCTTCAATTAAATGTGGCTGGTTATTTAACAAAAGATTATTTACATCACATAATGAAATGAATTCATGAAGTCTAAAAACTGAAATACAAGAAGCAATTAACAGCTTCTCGTTCAATTTATATTCATCAAATAAAAGTATTTTTATCTCGAATAATTCTTGCGTATTATTAGACAATATTTTTTTCACATATATGTATTAAAATACAATAACCAAGTAAGTAGAGAAAAATTACTAGAAGTAAAGTGTCTTTTCCAAGCAGCTGAGAATGGGTGATTCCAAAGTTAGCAGTGAGAAACACATAACTTCTAATTGCCATGTGATTGATTCAAAATGAACAAGTTGTCAAATATAACCAAAAACATTTATTTCATGTGACCATTTGGACATGATGAGACATTATTCCATGTTTTTGAATGAATGTTGTCTCTAGTAACATACTTAACAAATTGTTCACTACTACTTGAATCAATGGAAATACATGATGAATATAAAATATAAGACCTACCTAGTTGTGGCAATGTGATTCTTTGTCAAGTAAAACTAAAAGTGGATGTCAATCATATACCCAGTATGGTATTTAGGCTCGGCACAGCTAAACACCTATGGTATTATTGATATCCTTAGTCTAGACAAATAAACGTTTAGAAATAAAGGTATGCCACAAAGCATTCCGAGGGTAGTTCAAAAAGACATTATGAACAATTCCAAAGGATAAAAGAGGTAATGATAATTCATAGGATTCCATTAAGTCATTAAGGAATGTTATCATGAAGAATAAGTTTGGTAAGAAGATATGAGTTTCTTCGGATCGGTATGTCGAAGAATATCTTGACCAAGTTATCACCGATCATGATAATGTAGCGTGGAGTTATTCCTAAATGCATGTTACCTTATCTACATCACTGTATTGATGTTTATAAAGAGGAATGATGGTGTTTCGTACATATTAATATTGGTCAAAAAACATTTAGCATGGAGAAATTCCTAAACACATATGTCATACATCAATGTTATGATGTATGTTGTATCAATGTTACAACCTACAGAAACTTCAATTATATTTCATCATGTTCATTGCAAATAACGATTTAAACCCATAACCAATATGACAACTAAAATGACAAATGGATATCATACAAGTCATAATATAATGGAAAATCCATTATGTCATAGGACGTGTTTAGATGCAAATTGTTTGTTAGGATTTAAACAAACATGCATCATGTTAAACATGATGCGCATCTCAGGTAATTATCCTAACAGTTTCTTAAGATATTAAATAAATCCATAAGATAGAAAAAGGTGTGGTCAAGTATTAGACTACATTTCTATACAAGGGTGCACATATTTATTAGAGATATTGGGACCTGAATTGACTTGGACTTCGTGAATGCTTGAGATGCACAAATTTTTGGCATAAGAAACAAGTTCCACAAGTACGTGTGGAATAAGAATGTTCCAGAGACACATACTGCGTAAGAAGTATGAAACCATGGTGATGGTTTTATAATCACCGCAGTCGGTGATATATTAATCATTAAGAATTATAAATCCTACAAGTATGCAGTATGGTACCAATAAGGCTCGATTGGTTATACCAAGTCGGTATGCCTAAATCTATTAGAGTATTACTTGTCATAACTAAACTTCTAAGATCCTTTTATTGTTCATTGGATGTCAAGATCATTTTTTGTGGAAGGTGTCTATACGACGCAACCATAAAGAGAATATGAAATCAAATGATGCTAATAAGGGTTGAAATTTACTTAAATCCAATTCTGGATTAAAGTTAGTGAAAAGATCTTAGAACATTCATTATAAATGAATCTTTTCTTTGTGTGTACAGAAGGTTTGTTTGAGGGACAATGTTTTCCAAGTGAAATATGTTCAACAACATATGGAACCAGATTTTGATCCTACAGTTAGATAAGATCAGGTTAAAAATAATTCTCCCATGATTGAATTTAAGTAGAAACCTGTGTTCTAGGGAACAGGATCCACGGAGGTAGATCTATAGGTTTCTTGGTCCTAGTCAATCATACATAGAGTGGCATTGTATTGAAAAATACAAGTTGGATGATTTCATGTTCACAATTGTTCCCCATGTCACATTGCTTAATCTCTCCAAGTTAACATGTTTGGAGAATATGTAGAAATTAAAGATGTGAATTGATACCATATGCATCAGCGATGGATCAACCACATATCCCATGATATGTACAATAATTGATACTTCCATGATATAATTTTTATAGGCAGATATCGAATATTTCCAGGAGCACTACAAGTGATGTAGTCAGAACTATCATCTTGTAATTCGATAAGTACAAATGATATGTACCTGGAATATGGAGAGTAAGGTATACTAGTTTAGGTGGGACAAAAACTACTAATCCATAGATCAATTTGATCTTGTATCGTAGTTAGGAAAAGGAGATAAGCGATTCAAGATCATAAAAGCTAGTGGTATCCATACCTACAAATACCGAGTACGTTGCACCTTCTACGGCAGCTAACAAGTAGTTATAAATCGCAAAGATTTGTCCCAGTTCTTGGATTTGCACTTAGTGAGAAATGTACTATCAAAATAAGAATTATTATATTATTACTAGCCAAGTGGTCATGTTATGACAATGGAAAAAAGTAATATACTAGGGGAGACCCTATCATTAGAATTTTTACTCAATCATATGAGGTCGAATATAGTAGATATGCCATGTGGCGAAAACGTGGTCGGCCCGACAGTTAAAGTCATTACTCACCAGAAGCATGGAATTTATCATGTGAGTAGCTAACATGTTTAGTTAGCAAGTTGGATCTAGTGCATGTGGGAGTGTTGAAAAAGTGGGTGTCGTAGACCCAACTATGCATTACATTTGATTACCGTATCATGTGTAAAGTTAGACAAACATGTGTTTTCTTACCATTATATTGTAATATTTTCTATGTCCACTATAATAATGGTAATGTCCAAAGGTTAATTATCGCGTTGAAAGGTTATAACAGTTCCCAGACTATAATGAAAACCTCGAGATACAAGGACATTGATCATAAATATATGTTCTATAGTCTAGATATATCTTACTGACTGGATACAGTAGATGTCGGACTATTAGGTACTGGGGGATCATAAGCATTGATAATTTGTCTCTTGAAGTTCTCACTTAGTGATCTATAGTAGTGATATCATGAGGATAGTCCCGTCAATAGGAACACCACATGTTTTGGGTGTAATTGGTTGTTCCTATATAAAGACATGTGTATTGGTCTCCTAACATGAGACCATTACCCATGTATATCATTTAATTATGTACATTGATGAAAGGTGAAAACCATAGCAGTAATGTCGTGGAGAGGTAGTTTGTGTCGGGTGTATCATTAGTGGTATGACATTGGATAAATGGTCATGAAATGATTTGTCGCTTCCATGTTTAGGAAGTTGTATATCTCAGGCCTGGTTGATCAGTATAGTGCCACCTTCATAAGTCTTTGTCCAAGGCAATAGAAAGACAAATCCATTCGGATAGATCAAAAAATAATAAAGCAAGATAAGGGTGATGACACAAGAGTGCATCATGCTTTATGAGATTTTTAATAACAAAGAGACTATAGTACACAGTCATTGTTCATAGGTTGGTAGTGATTTCAATGACTATCCTTATCTCTTTAGGGGCCATGATGGGTTACTAGACCCCGCTCTTGGTCTGGGGATATTATTCACTACTATTGAGATAAGGGCCAAGAGGGTCACACACAATAGCATATTTAATAATCTTCCCTATTCAGCTGAATAGGTATATTGACATAGTGGGCCCCACCATGGTGTCCGAGTGTTGTCCAAGTTGTCGATCACCAAAATTATTAAATAAATTCATTAATATTCAAGTTAATAAAATTTTGGATTGAATTTATTTAATGTATTTATGAGTTTAGTAAATATTTGAAAAATATTAATCAAATGAATATTATTTAATATTCAAGGTTCGTTTAATATTATGTGGGAAAACAAGCCGAGTTACAGGGATTTGTTTTATCACATAATATATATATATATATATATTAAAAGTATGTGATAAAATAATAAATAATATTGACGTAGTTACAAGTCGTCATGATTATTTATTTAGAGAACGCTGATATTAATGGGGGCCGGAGAACCCTACAGGGTATTTATCAATATCTCTATAAACAAGAGAGGACTCTCTCTCTCTTTGTTGTGCAATTCACTATTCATTCATTTCCATAGAATGAATGTTGAGAGCCTCTCTCTCCTCATGATTTTTAGAGAGAGAAGCACTCTATCCATGAAGCTTGGATCGTGATCTCTCTTCTGCATCGAAGGATTCTCGATGGGTGATCATCGGGATGTCGAAAGCATCGTCGTATCACCGCACTAGCACCCGAAATTAGATGATCAGTGTTCTAGCGGATTTATGAAGCGTGTGTGGTCGATCTAGAGGGATCCTGCTATGGATCCTTAGTGAAACAATTGACGTCTACAAGTAGCGGTCGAAAAAGGCTTTGGATATGAAACAGTTATGTTTTCTATTTGTGTTTGTGCCCTTAATAATATACACGAGATCTTCGGACCTCTACGGGGCTCAAATCGTCGGCGGAGACAAGTACCGTCGTTACGCCGATGAAAATTTTGAAATCCCTGGCCCACCGGCTTCGTCTGCGGCCCCCGGAAACCTAACGGATATTTGGTATTGAATTATTGATCTTCAATAATAATGTTCTTAGTTTTTTGATAGTCAGTTAGAATTTTTATTGAAGAATATTTATTAAAGACAATATAATAGGTGCAAACCATGGGAAAACTCTCAGGAATATAGTTACCTTATCATTTTCTCCTTGAGATTTGTATCCAATTCCTAAAACTCAATCAAGACTATTTTTATAGAGTGTTCAAAAAGGCATTTCAATATGTGTTAGTTTTATTAAAAACATAACATCAAAAATAAGATGAATATTATGGAACTCCTCAAGAAATTCCTAAACAACCTTCCATAAAATATGAATGTACTCATTTTTTAATTTTCCACAACCCACATGATATAAATACCTATCACGGATTTAAAAAAATTCTAGTAATATATAAATAATTTCTATTTTATAATTTTATTCATCCCATCATTGATAAGTTTTCATAGGACATTTTAAGATGAAATAAGAATTTATTTCCTTGAACATTTACATTAGAACTATACAATGTTTTAAAATACCTTCCAATTGTTTCATCAAGTACATTTAGATATTTTATTAAAATATAATCTAGAAGACCATTCCCAAAACTTTTAATTAGAGAGGAAAAAATACTTGATATATAATAATTATAACATTAATATTTTTATAGGAAAATAAATATCTAAATATTTATGTGGGGATTTTATACAGATATAAAATTATTTAAATATAAAAGAGATGGTAGATATAGAATACAATAAGTAATTAGTTGTTCTATAGTATATGATATGTTTATATTTCACCACATCATTCTAATTATCCACTTCAGTAGTTATGATCATACGGGATTTCATTGTGTTTAAGTGTTTACTAATGATTAGGATGATCATCATTAACCATAATATTTTTTAATTTTATGGTGTAATGAGAATTCACTATCCATTTGAATAATTGGACTGCATGTGGTGGAGAAGATGTTGTATTTTATGCAAATTGTATAAATTTTATTCATTATCTACTGTTTACATTATTGGTATTTATTATAATCCATTACACTTTTAATAAACCATCAATTTGGATTCACTATATTCCCTTGATGTTTTTTCGGAAATTTTCAATGTATAGTTGAATGAAATTTCATTCCACCAAGTGACTTAAAATATCATTAATAAAACTTAGGGAAATATTAGAATCTCTAAATTCTACTTCTATAACAAGAACTCATTTAATAACTTATTATAATTTACTAAATTTTCATATAGTTACTGCTGTAAAGAGACATGGTTTTGAACCACCAAATAATCAATCAATTTTCTTGGAGATGATTAATATAAAAAAAATTAAAGTATTTTGAAAATTTCATGATATGTAACAATCGATTCATCATTTATATGATTATTTTAATGAAATAAAATCTCAATTTTTTAGATATATTATGAGTGATATACTTACAAGAAAATAAATTCTTAAACTCACCATATTCTTGTGATTTATTTAATATTATCTTAATACATATTCAAAGAAATTTTCTACCATTAATTTGTTTCAATGTCCAAAATATCAAATGTAATTACAAAATTATTATATATCAAAAATTGTATAATTGAAAACAAATTCATAGAGGTACTTATCCATCTATAAGTCATTAGGGGATCAGAATAACCCCTAAAAGAAGGTATAAATTTCATCTTCAATATATCAAAAATCTATTATTCACTGTATTGTCCATTTTGAATCATAACATGATTCATGACCTGATAATGTTTCATGAGAAAAACAATAATATTCCACATTTTTTATCCTATTTAATTTTCTTTCTTCGTTGGATATAATTTCATTCATCATAACATTCATTGTTAGAATGATTTATTCTATTTCATATATTTTCATAAATTGGAACACATATTGAAATCATCAATATACAATAATAATATTGGAAAATCATAAAATGATATAAATAATTTATAGGATTCAGAAATCTTGTCACATTATATTTAAATCTATAACACATTATATAGACCCACAAAAACACACTCCCAAATATAGTCCAAGAAATATAATCATTAAATTTCTATATTTGATAACGATAATCATTACATATCATTAGAGACACATAAAATAAAAAATAAAATAAAAAATTGGATCACATACATGATGACGTTCCTTTATGTTTAAAAAATATTTAATTAAAATAAAATCACAAAAAAATATTCTTTTTCTTAGGTGATCATTTTTTCAAATATAAATTTTCATCTTATTTTTGAGTGTGTATTCAAAATGCCTCATAAAATTAATCAAAAATGAAACCATTATATATAATTATAATTTATCATCATATCCCATAACCTAGGTAAATGAATAAAATAATAAGGGTGATCTCAAATGACAGGTAGGTGTAAATATAATTAATAAAAACTAATGGGTTTTTCTAAGAAGAATATGATCATAATGGCATGTACTAATAATTGAATAAGAAGATAATTACATTAGATAATTTATTCCTCCTAAAAAGTAGATTATAATTCATTAGATATTGTATAAATATTTAATATATAAAAACAATCTTATAATTCAATAACAATGATCCATTTGAAAACAAACCATAAAAAACAGATCAATGAGAACTCATAAAAAAACTAGAAAAACTGTTTAGGAAATTTAAAAAACTAAATACAAACATAGAATCACATAACATAATAAATCCTATATTTATATAGGGTAAACTGTAACTTCTAAATTTATTCATCTTTTAGGAATATGAAAACTCTATCTTCTCATGGGACTATCATCTACCTAGATTAATTTGTATAATTTTCCAATGAATTAGAGGTCTATAAAAGGAAAACAATTCACTTATCAAATGAAGAAGCTTACGGTTTTTGGTTCACTCTTCAACCCCAAATATATTAATAATTTAAAAGTATTATATAATGAAATAAAACACATTTTTAAATATAATTCCTAAAATACATATAACATTATTTTACAAGGAAAAAACATTTTATTGAATTAAATATGAACCCATAATAATCAAGGAAGACAAATAATATGCATGCTGTCATTATAAGAAATCCCTAGTTGATATCATGTAACAATAATGTATTTTATCTTTTAGGTATTTAATTTGACTAATTGATTCCTAGAAACATTCATGTGTAAAATACCCTTTCTACTCTGATAATAACATTTAACAATTAAAAATTTCACGAATATTAAGAAAATCATAAAAATTAAAATTAACCACAGAATCCTCCAATAGTGTTTTAATGAAAACAAATTCATTGTGTTTTATTCAAATTAATTATGAGGTGTATTTTATGATGCAACATTCCATTCAATCATTTGGAAATAAAGTAAAAAGGTTTTTTATGAACAATATTACATATATGAATTATGGTAAACATTCTGAATAACATGAATGTTAGTGGAAAGTGACAATAATAAAATATTTAATTTTATAAAATAACATTGTTGAAAAAACTAATGAAATCGTATATGGAATAAGAGTATTTCTAGTATAAAATATGATACAAGATCATTATCAATTATACATAACTTCCATTATAGATTATTAATCAGAAAATGAAACAAAATTATATTAATAATTTAAAACACATTAATATATAGAGGATAATCATATATATTTTTTCACTATATAATATCATATAATTCCGCCCAATGTAACTGTAGATATAGTCAATTCCAATATATGATTATATTAAAATAGAAATATCCATACCATTTCGTTAAATTTTGATTCTTAATCGTAAACAAGAAATTGATTCAAATTGAACTATCAATATAAGTATATCAATGATATAACATGTTAATTGTCACGACCCATCCCTCGGGTCTCATACCGTGACTACCCCATGCCCGCCTTCCATAGGCCAAGGGCTTGAGACTAGAACCAAAGTTATAATTCCCTAAAACTGGGAATGCATTGCCTTTTTAGCCTTTATTGCACACAATAGAGCCCACAATTGGATACAAAGAACTATCTAAACATTATAAAAAACTATTTAGTGTAGTAACTAGAAAGGGGAGTAAATACAAGCCTGACTAAAAATTACAAGTGCTACTAAAAAATAAGAACAACTAAGGAAAAAGGGAAATCAACTACTGGGCTGTCCTCTGGGTTCCTACCTGAAGGGTAAGTGTAGATTTCCTCCTCATACCTCCCAGTCTATTCGTCCCCTCCATGTACCAACATTACGTATGGACCACCACTGAGTACCATCCAATCCCGGTACTCTCAGCCTTGATCAGTGTTGTCCATTTTCCGCATCCAACACAACGAGGTGCATGCATAGCTTGTGCAGGGTTGAGTATAACGATACTCAGTAGGGACCTCAACACCCTCAAGGAATCACAAATTACAACAAGGATAAACCACAAAGTATGAAATATGCAGATAACCACACTTAGGTATATGCTCATACATATACCTAGGTTATCGAGTAACCCATATCAATCATGATGAAATCAAAAAATTTACTGACCCAGCTCAACCAGGATTTTATTCTAGGGATAAAACATATAGAACCCTTAGCTGGTAGAGAACTCCTACTCTATCGAGTACAGTGGCCCTGCCGCCGCAACCAGTCGAGTACCGTGGGTATGCTGCATCACATAAAGTCGCTCCCTACCATGGGTCTTCCACCACACCCAGGTGCTCCCCCTTATTGTCGGCCGATGTACTCCACCTGTAGAGTACTATAGGTCTTCCACCACAACCAGGTGATCAAATACCATGGGTCTTCTGCGACAAACAGGTACTCCCAATTGGGTTAGTCGAGTCACTCTGAGTCAATCAGTCTGTAGTCATCAAGTCTCAGCCAGCTACTAGGTTCCCGCACAAATTCTCTCTTGTCTCCAAGAAATACACTCCAGTAGCTATATCTTGATGATCAAACTGCCAAAAAGTCCCACAAAGAAGTATCTGAAAGGTTTCCCATATCATAGAGGTCTCAATGCAACTGATCGCGCGTCAATTGTAATCATGGTCTGTTAGTTATTTGCCTTCTAGTTTTAGGGACCCCGTTGGATTCGTGCATGATCAAACCTGACTATATATCAACTATACCCCAATCTCTATTGGGGTATACGTAATGGGACAGTAACACTCCAATAATTCTAGTGCTGCTGACGGTTCGCCAAACATGTGTCTGTTTCCAATGATAAGGAAAAAAGAAGCACAAATGGGTCATAGTGGGCCTTGGCCTGGTCCGACCTTGTCGGAACGACCCGGCCTGACCTAGTTCGGGTCGACCCGGCCTCACCCATTGGTTCTGGCCCAGACCGTCGTGTAGGACAACCCATTGGGTTCAGCCCAGACTATTGGGCCAATCCCAAAATTCCACAAGGGCGGCTCGGCACGAACGGCACCGTGCAGGCGTGTTGGCTCAGTGGCGCGTACCTGGTTCAGCCTAGAGTGTCGTGAGGGCGCGACCGGGGCAACCAGGGGCAAATCGGTCGGGGTGCGGGGGTGCATCCATTGGGGTGGCGCGGATGGGGGGATATTGCGGCTAACAAGAAGGCATGGTCGGGGTTCTAGCGGCTGAGGTGAGGGGCATGGTTCAGTAGTTGGTCGGAATGCCGTGGTGGGAGTTTGGGTTGTGGAGGCTATGTGTGGCGTGACCGTTTCCTTCTTCACCGTTTCAAAGAACACCATAACAAAGATTAGTGGGGGTGTCAAGCCATGTTATTTTGTCCCAATCCCTCAGTATTTAGAGTGGTAGCATATGGTTCACAAGAACTAATCTCAAAATGTCATGAGTGATATATTAAAAACATCAATTCCCATAATCCCACATATAACAAAATATTCCCAACCCGCAAGGAAAGACATCCACAGATCAACTTGACAATAAGTAGGTCTGCATTTTTTTAGAAGGAAATAATCAAGTGAATAATATCATACGTCAAATAAAATCACTACCTTGTTCCTTGTTCCTCGATAGGGTCACGGTGAATAAGATGAACTATTGGGAAAAGATGGATGCTGATTCGTCGCATACGTGGACTTCCCAAGTTGGTTGGAGTTCTAAGGAAGATGGTCGAAGTCAAGGTCGATGTTCTTCACAAGTGGAGAATTCTTCACCGACGGAATCATTCTTCATTGAGGAATCATTCTTCGTTGGAGAGTTTTCTACCAATAGCTCTAATCCTCATTTTCCAACCATTTTCCAACAAATTAATTGGTAGCCCCTCCAAATAATAGATTATAAATTATTTAGTTAGTTGGGTTTAAAATTAAAATTGTATAATTTAATTAAATGAGTTGGCTCATTTAATTAATGGGGGTGGGTCGACACCACTAATTAAGTTGGGGGTGGCACCATTAATGGTAGAGGGTGTCAAGAGGCTCTCCCTCATTTATGAGGGAGTTGAGAGGTTTTTCACAATTAAATGGGGGGGTTCATCTCGTGGGGCCCCCACATTGTATCCTCTCATGGGAGGTTAGGTTCGGATGGACCCCACCACCATAATCACTCATGGAAGGCTAAGGTGTGGTGGTCCCCACCTCCAACTTCAACATGGTTAGTTAAAATAGTTAAAATAAAATAAAACATACCCTTGTTTTAATTTATTATATCCATGAAAAAACCCAAAAACTAACTTTCACACTCGACCAACTTCAGTCGAGGTGAATGTCTTCTTATGTGAATACCGGAACTGCGAGTTCAACGGTTCCCTATGATTTAAATTCCAAGAACCGGTTAAAAAGTTATAAAAACCAGATCAAACATTCACTAAACATACACAAGAAAATTTAGAAATTGATTCTGGGCACTCTGGGCCTCAAAATCATATGCCGTCAATTTTCCCAGACTCGTAAAATTCATATTTAATTAAAAACAATTTGAGGATATTTTGGTTCTTTACATTCTCCCCACATTATTGCTCTAAATCCCCTTAAGCCAAAACTCAACTAAAGGAACATGTGGTGGTACTGAGCATGCATCTGAGCCTCCATATCCCATGTGCTCTCCTGGAAGATGCTGTGTTTCCATCATGCACCAGAGGTATCAATCGTCCATGATGGACCCCTTCCTGTCGCTCCTCAATATCTATGTTATCACCTGACAAAACATGGATCAAGCTGCGACTCCCCAAGAATGCCTGCAATAGGATAGGGGCTGGTGTCTATCACCGAGTAGGATTTCACACACAAGGGAGGCATTAGCGTAAGGTACCTGTACACAGGAACTCACATACACCTCCATGCAATAATGCTAAGATATATAAAAATAAAAATAAAATGAATGCACACATTTATCCCAAACCAGAGTGCAATAACAACACCAAAATGTGTAAAAAATGGCCCACCAAAGGAAAACTAAAAAAGTGTCCAACATGCTTAGAAGGAGGGAAAACACTACCAAAAACACCTGACAGTAAGCTCCTCGGCATAGCTCTAGTGAACACCCCAGTCAAACCCATGCAATAAGATCTGCCTGTTATGTGTCCTCCTGAACTCCATCGAATGGCCAATAGTCCGCACAAGACACCACTATGTGTGGGAAAAGCTCGCACAGGGGTGAGTATAACGATACTTAGTAGGCAGCTCAAAAAACCAAAACAAAAGAGAGAAACTGAAAGGAACCGTCTGCTCATCCCAGCCAGAGGGAACCGAGACAAGAGTGAAACTCCATCTCATGACCATATTTGGCTAAACACAACTTGTCATCTCAATCCAAGTGTATTCCCATATATACGCCTTAAACATCTAGATATACTCACCTCAGGTACTAATCCACATTTGGTATCGACCTCATCACCAATAGTGGTACACAACCATGAGAGCACAGTCCATGATCACTATCATCCCAGATGACACTCGCCCAAGAGATACACTATATCGAGTCCCACAAAAACATATCAGATGCTCACCTGAGAGATCACGCTAGTCCAGTATCATCACTGAGGAAACCTCGCCGAAACAATATAAACACCAAACTTCTCGTATAGTGGATCACTCCAAGGTTCTTCTTGGGGATACCAGAACGCACACCGGTATACGAAGATCCATAGATAGGGGATCAAACCTAGGGTCTTCTGGGGGATACCACAACCCGATCTGGCATTCATAGATCTCACATATAGGGGATCACTCCTAGGATCCGCTGGTGGATAACACAACCCGATCTTGCAATCGACAAAAACACGTCACTCTGATAGAGGATCACCACCTATGTCACAATGGTTATGATGATACAAAAACCCAATCGGGTACATATCACACTATAGGGGATCGAACTGACGATGCCACAATCCTATAGAAACCACGCACTGGGTAGGGGATCATATAACCAACGATACCACAACCCTACTATAATCCTCACACTGAGTATGGGATCGTATACCCAACAATTCCAAAACCCTACATAGCATTCCCCACTACGTAGGGGATCATATTCCCAATGATGCCACAAAACCTATGGTGTCAACCTGCTAGATATGGGATAACCGGTCATGGATAAGCAGTCAGAGCGATACCAAGAACCCGATCTTGGGAAACGATTCTAGAGGATCCTGCTCCGGGCCTACCAGAGGGATGCCCTAACTCTAACAGACTAAAAAACCCATCGGGAGGATCACAAACCTATACTAAGGTTGTGATGTCATGGAAACCCTCGTAGAAAAAAACCAATGGAGTACCCTCAACCACTGCTGGTCCAAATGTCGCTAACCCGAGTGACCTGCAACAACGCCACACCGCACACCTCCAAGGATGACACTAAGTCCACCATCGTGATCCACGTTGGAAAACATGCAGGATAGTATATTTACTCGCCCAAAACGGACATTCAGTGGGAAAGGAACTACTCATAGTAGCTTCTCTCTGTGGGGCCCACACTACGATCTCTAAATTCATCAATCGGATCATACGACAGTGATACCCCCTAAAAACACACGAGATTGACTACTCGATAAACCCAAAGGTTCACCAGGTGAAAAAACTACTATTCACTGAAGCCAGCTCGGGTGGGGCCCACACAACAGTCCCGAAACACATCAAACAAATCACCCCTTTGCAATCCCATCAGAAAAACACACGCGATAGACTACTCGGTCGTCCAAAACGGACACCCATTAGAAAAGTTCTATTTCTCTAAAAATGCCAAATACCGGCCTCATGGGGCCCGCACCACAAAATCGTTCCCAACACCCAAAAACTATCAAGAAAAGATCATCGTACCATCAGGGTCTCAATGCCACTGATGGCACATTGTAACAACCTGATATTTTATGAGAATTATTCTTTTTAATTTCATTGATGTCTTGTGTAGTATGCTACACCAAATGGAGCTTTCACTATAAGCATCTCTGACTTGGCTTGCTTTACACACCATCACGACCTTCCTCGATAGCATGTGTTGTACGCAATACCAGGTTTTACTAAACAATGATATATTATTATAATATTGTTATGGACTAGCCGTTATGAATATTATTTACTAAATTTTGAATTTTATAACATTATTATTCAACTTACCCATTTTATAGAACATGGTATGAGAACAAAATAATATTTTCAGGTATAATAAGTATTTTTAAAATAATACAGTTTTGCTGCCTTTTGATGGCACACCCACATTAAAGCTAGTTTTTGATATTTTTATAAGTTCAATTTGAAAAAATAAAATTCTTCATTGGAATCAGGATATAAAAATTTACTTTGGATAATTTTTTCATATTATTCTGATAACTTTCATATTTGAATGAATAGTAAAAACACGCAATATTTTAATTAAAAACAATTTTTTTCATCACAATAGTTTATATGGTTAAATTAAAATTTTGAATGGTTTTAAAGTATGAATAAAATATATTTTTAATATTTAATATAATATATGTAATTACCATTATTTTTACATTGAATTCATAGGTAAAAACATTTCAATCTTTGGCAACATTTTAACTTTTAAAACTCTTTTTCTTAACAACGAGATAAATTTTAATTTAATTACTATTAATTAAATGTTTTGAATTTTGACAAATGGATTCCACATTTGGATTTAGTGGGTCTAAATTATGTTAATAGGTTACTTTTATTTTTTTGATATTATGAATAGTAACTACAGTAATTTTTTTTACTTCAGTTAAAGATAAATCGGGAAATTATGGGTAAATCTAAGATTATAAAATTACCTTAAAACAAGCCAAATTTCTATTGGATGACTAAAATTCGACCCATATAACCTAAGGGTTGGATTTGATTAATTTTATGGACTTTTGACCATTAAAATAATTTAATTATTATTAAAACCAAAGAAAGTTGCAACATGTCACACTCTTAAATCTTATAAGAATAATAATTTTAATTCAGTGATAAACTTCACGAAACATAAAAAACGAATAGTCTCCATAACTATAATAATATTATATACATAATGTGAATTTATTTACAATTTTTAGGGATTAAATAATTATCATTAAAGGTGACACAATAATGACGATGAAATTATTTTATTGATTTAAATATCAAATAAATGGTTTTAAAAATATTAAAATAAATATTATATGAACTATTTAATGTCCTAAAATAATTTTATAGATAAATATGATATTTTATGAATCTATTAAAGAATTTATTTCGAAAATATCTTCTGTGAGGAGTTTATTTAAATTCATATAAATGAATAGTGTCAAAATTGACACTATTGTAATTTTATAAAAATAACATAATATAAAATTGAATAAAAATCAAAAAAATATTTAAAAATTATAAATTATGTTTTATATGTTCGAAAATGTAATAAATAATCCAATTATGTACATTTAAAAACACATATGTAACTTTTTATATCAATTTACAATTTAGAATCTTATAACGACAAATAAAATTAAATAGGTTAAATAATGATAAATCAAGTTGATAATGATTAAAATAAATTACCGACATGTATAAATTTTATTGGTTGATTATATTTCAAACCTATCTCATATAAGATCAGATTTGGGTCATTTTGGAAGTTTGTAAGTGGGGTTTGAATTTATTATAAATTAATATTTTTCAGGTTAAAAAAGGGAACCCCTTCCCTCTTATCTTCACACTATTTTGATCCTTGAATCTCAGCCAAAACCTATCAATTACCCTTCCCAACCTATCTAGTTATATCATAGAGGTTCTGGTCTTCTCAGAAGATCAACTCTAGTGCCATAAGATGATTTTTAAAGGAGGCCTGTCAAGGAATAGGTAATCTCTTCTACCGACTCTTTCAAATTTCTTTCTTCTTCTACTTCCCCTTCATTAGTTATTTAATTATAAAGTAATAACATCAGTATTAAATATAAAATGATATGTTATTATAAATATGAAACAACCCTATTTAACCTTCTATCCATCCTATGGAAAACGAAATCACTGCACGAGCGTACATACAGAATACTGTCTCCACGACGTGGTGTAATCCGTTTTTACACCACCACCTTACTTGGATGGGTATAATGGTGTAAAGAATAACTACATATGATTATTATAACATGATACTGATTATAATATATTATATTATCCACTCCAATTCCATTCAAAAAATATGGTAACAATATCATCACTCGTGCATATGTGTGGATTACCGTCTCCACAACGCGATGAGATTCATTTTCCATGTTTACAATTCAAGAATGGTTAAAAAGTATATAAAATAAGTAATCATGAAATATATGAAATAATAATTCTACTGGATTTATGTATATTTATATGTATGTATTTCATCTGCTTAATTCCATTCAATTCAATAAGGAAACGAAAACAGCGTTCATGCGTATGTACGGACTACCGTCTACATGAACAATGTATTTCATTCCAATTACCGATCTATTATATATATGTATATTTGGAATATATATTATACATAAATCATTTTTTATATTCTGTAATTATTTAATCATGATCTATGTAATCAAATTAATAATTACAAGTCAAAACACAGACGATAAATGAAACGATTTTACCCAAAACGTTGCTTTAACACTGAATTGGCAAATGAATAGATAATATAAAGTTGTAAGTGAATCATATATGACATCATAAATATTATTATGGTTCTGTTACAAGTTAATAATATTTTTAATCCCACAATACCGGAGTCTCGAACACATACGAAATAAATTGGACATAAGGTAAGGGATAACTTTTCCAATCTCATTTTTATCCGAGATTGTTTATTTGTAAGTATTTAATAGGGATATATTTATCATCCATGACCCTATTTTATAAATATGATTTTATGTCTTTTTAAAGTTCTTTTTACCCATTTTTTACTTTTACTACATGGTATGTAAGGAATCTTTCTTTTTTTACCATACAAGGTACTTTTTGACTTTTCTGGCAAAAGTACGAGAAGAATGTTTTTTTAACATTTACGACATGAACAGATTTTTACAGTATTATAAAGAATTATTTTCAGGAATATTACAATACAAGGTTTCATGCCTATTTTTAGAAAAATAATTTTCTTTTAAAATTTCATGTCATTTTGTGAAAATAAAATTATTTTGAAGAAGACATGTAAATATCCTCAATAATTCATTTCAAGTGTTTTATCAAAATTGTTTTCCATATAAGATGAAATTAATCCATATGTGAATGTTTCTAGTATAATTTTTCTATGATTTACATGGTTTCACCTTTCTTATGATGAAATGATATCCATTTTTTGGTATGGATTATGTTAGGATGGGATGATATTTATGAAACCCATTTTATACTTTGTGTAATGAAGAATAATTTATATTCATGTTGTGACACAAGTAAGAATGATTTCAATAAAAGATGGGTGGGACCTATATCTCACTCCAATGCATTGGGTAATGATTTATATCTCATGAGATAGACATGTCTGGAACAAAAAGTTATTCTGGTTCAGTGATACATGACTGGAACAAAGAGTGAACTTGGTTCAGTAAGGGACGTTGTCCACTAAGATGGTCTTGGCTGAAATGCCCTGGCTACTATAGAAATCATATCATGTGATTAATGTTTTAACACAATTGAATGTTTTATTTCCAAGATATTTTATCATGATTTATGTTCATTATGATATATGGCTTACGTACTTCCAGGTTTTATGTCATTCCTCAAGATTTTGATGTTTAATCATTTTGTTCATGTTTTTTGTTCAAATGTATATGGTTTCTTCTATTTTCTCCATGATTAACCTCACTGAGAATTTGATCTCACCCTTTATATGATATCTTTTCCCTAAGATATAAAAAAAAATTTGGTAAGAAAACAAAAGGGGAAGATCATTATGGGAGATATTGAAGACCTTTCACCATTATTAGAGGATTATGTTATGTGTTTCCAAAGATACTAAACTATTATGATCGTTGAGTGTTGGTTTTTGTTATGTAATAAGCATTACTCAAAAGTAATGTAATTTCCATGTTCGTCAAGCTTTGGGTCTCTACAGTTGGTATTAGAGGAATGGTTTAGTCAACCTTTGGAATCTAAGATGCGAGAACTTTAGTGAGATCCCTAGAGATATTTCTAAGGTATGTCTAGGGATGTCCCTAAGGTTAAGTTTAAGTATAGGTTATAGTTCTATAATTAAAGTAACGATATTTTAATTAATCCTAAGATGTTATATATTGAAGGTACTCTACCTTTATTATGTTGTTTTCTCTAGCATGATTTGTCCCTATCACACTATTCTTTTTGGGTTTTAGACGATGTATGGAACTCGAAGGAATCGTTTTGATCAATGTAATAGACAATGCAATGATTTTCCTTCTGAACCAACCAATGTAATAGGATATGGAGTGAAAAATATTATTTCTATACTTACACAAGCTTTGAATCATTCTGGAAATCCGAATGAGGAGAGAAGAGAACAATATTCTATTGAGTCCTTCATGAGGCAATGTCCACCATCTTTTAGTCAGTCTTCTGATCCACTTGTTGCAGAACAATAGATTAGTAGCATTGAAAATATATTTTCCATACTTTTCTGTTAAGAGCATGAAAAATTCATTTTGGCTATTTACCGTTTAGAATGTGAAGCAGACCAGTGGTGGACTCTAATTAAGAATACAAGGCCCCAAGATGAAATTGAATCAATGATATGGGACGAGTTCAAGAACATGTTTTTTAGTAAGTACATCCCTTGTATTCTTCTAAAAAATATGAAAAAGGATTTCCATGAGCTTAAGCAGAGGGATGATTAATATGTTGGTATTGATGAAGCAAATTTTACAAGAATTGCAAGGTATGCATCTTAATTAATCATCCAACCTGAAAGTAAAGTTGATCAATTTTTCAGTGGATTAAAAACAAGTCTTTGAATGGAATCAGCTATAAGAGACTTCAGTAGCTATGAAAAAATTGTGCGTTATGCTATCAAGTTAGAACTGGATGTTGGTGTAACATATCCATTTCAAGGTTTTGAAAAGAAACTAAAGATGGAGTTCAAGGAAAAACCTCAGAAAAATGGTGAAAAGAAGGTGAATGTTTCTTTATGCTCAAAGTGTGGAAAGAAGCATGGTGGAGACTATCTTAAGGGTACTAGAAAATGTTTTAAGTGTGGAAAAGAAGGTCATCAAGCAGTTGAGTGCCTAAGTAATGGTAAAAAGGTTTCTAATGACGTGAATAGAGAAAGTACTAAAGAGAACGCTCCACTAACACTGCAATGATTCAAGTGCAAGGAAATGGGGCATTATTCTAATAAATGACCTAATCCAAGGGTTAATGATGATCGACGTGAGATACCTCTTAAGTAAAACCGCAAAGGGATGTCACATGCGATCACTATTGGTGATGTTTAATATGACAACGATGTAGTGGAATGATTATCTGTTTATGTAACGAGATTCCAAAATAATGTTTTGGAATCTAATTTATAGTACTGTGGAATATTGGAATATCTATGTATTGGTTTATTATAGTTTTCATTAATTATATGGTACTGGTAACCATGACAAGTAATTCAAATATTTAGGAAAGCAGATGATATGTTCATAATGAAGGGATAAAAAGAAAATAATATTAATGTGATCATTACTGATATAAGGACAAAGTGATATCATGATTTGAGTATATAAAATTTTGGGATTTTGGTATGTGGAAAGAGTTACATTTTGACAGCATTCATGTTTTCACTATGGTTCAATGGTAATTTATGTTTCAAGATAATACAAGATTAAGGTATTCACATGTTTTTAATGCGATCAATAGGATATATCTTATGATATATGGCGGATAAATGATGGTATTCACATGCTTGGTTGATGACCATTCTAGTAATCATTGTCACTATACGATATGTTTGGAATGAAGTATTTTGGATTAATCATAAGGTTCGACTGGATTATAGTGGGAATCAGATAATATTTTTTAATTTTTGATCTTTTTTCGATATTATTGCAGGAATGTTATAATAATGTAGTTTTAGAAAATGGGACAACCTGCAGGACGGGCGAGAACCCATCGTGTCGAACAAGGATGTGGGAATCGAACCCAAAACGGAAGTGCGACATGCCTTTATTTTCTACCATTGGCCTACAAGAAGTGCTTGGTTAGTATAAACTAGTTTTATTTAATTAATTTGTATGATAGATGATGTATAAGTTTTTTTTGGAATCAAATACGATTAACCCCACCATAGTTGGAAATATATATATATTTGATAACTTTTTATAACCTTTTGTTTGAGACCTATGGAATGAGCCATCATTCTATCACATGATCTGCTAACACTTCACTAATGACAAAATCAAAATCATTTCTTTAAGATATAGAGTGGAAATTGTTAAAGGCATGAACAACAGTGAGATTATACCGAAATAAAATATTTATTTCTTTTATTTAAAATTCCTCAAATTTAGGAAAATGATCTTGAGAACCAAAAATGTTGTCCTAGTTCCCTTATATCCGATTAATCAGATGGTACTTTAGATCATCACACATTTATGGCTTTGTGATTGTTGGATTTTTCATAGCTATGTTCTCTACCACTCTCCATCATAACATGATGGTTAGGTTTCTATTATATATCTACATTTTCACCTATATTCTCCTATGTGGAATCCTAGTGATGATTTAATTTGGGTAACCACTACGTTTCATTATTCAATTTTAAAAATTAAGTTTTAGTATTCATTTTTACAATGTGGGTTTCTATTAATGAAACTTTAAAGTAGTAAACCATTTAGAACCCCGATGAATTTCGAGGGTGAAATTTTTTTTAAGTGGGGTAGAATGTAACAAATTGTGATTTTATGATAATAATTATTTGTAATTTCATTGATGTATTCTGTGGTATGCTACACCAAAGGGAGCTTGTACTACATGAATCTCTGACTTGGCTTGCATTACACGCCATCACGACCTTCCTTGATAGCGTGTATTGTACGCAACACCAGGTTTGACTAAACAACGATATATTCTTATAATATTATTATGGACTAGCCGTTATGAATAGTATTAACTAAAATTATGAATTTTATAACATTACTATTCATCTTGCACATTTTCTAGAACATAGTATGAGAACAAACTAATTTTTTCGGGTAAAATTAGTATTTTTCAAAATATACAGTTTTTCCGCCTTTTGATTGTGCACCCACATTAAATCTAGTTTTTGAAATTTTTATAAGTTCAATTTGACAAAATAAAATTCTTATTTGGAATCAGGATTTACAAATTTACTTTGGATAAATTTTTCATATTATGCTGATAACTTTCATATTTGAATGAATAGTAAAATTAGGCTATATTTTAATTAATTTTTTTTTCATCGCAAGAATTTATATGGTTTAATTATAATATTGAATGGTTTTAAAGTATAAATAGAATATATTTTTACAATTTATTATAATTTATTTCATTACCAATATTTTTACATTGAATTCTTAGTTAAAAACATTTCAATCTTTGGAAATATTTTAACTTTTAAAACTCGTTTTCTTAACAACAGGATAAATTTTAATTTAATACTATGACTTCTATGTTTTGAATATTGAAAAATGGATTCCATATTTGGATTCAGTGGTTCCAAATTATATTAATAGGTTACTTTTATTTTTTTGATATTATGAATTGTAACTACAGTAATTTTTTTTTACTTCAGTTAATGATAAATCATGTAATTAAGGGTAAATCTAAGATTATAAAATTATCGGAACACATGAAAAAATTCTATTGGATGACTAAAAGTCAACCCATATCACCTAAGGGTCATATTAGATTTATTTTATGGACATTTAACAATGAAAATAATTTAATTATTATTAAAACCATAGAAAGTGACAACATGTCACTCTCTTAAATATTATAAGTTTAATAATTATAATTTATTGATAAACATCATGAAAAATTGAAAATGAATAGTCTACAGAAATCTAATAAGATTATATATATCATTTGAATTTATTTTGAATTTTTAGGGATTAAATAATTATCATTAAAGGTGACACAATAATGATGTTGAAATAATTTTATTGATTGAAATATCAAATAAATGGTTTTAAAAATAATAAAATAATTATTATATGAACTATTTAATGTGATCCACTAATTTTCTAGATAAATATAACATGTTATGAATTTATTAAATATTTTATTTCGAAAATATCTTATGTGAGGAGTTTATTTAAATTCATATAAAAGAATTGTGTCAAAATTGACACTATTGTTATTTTATAAAAATAACATAATATAAAATTGTTTTAAAATCACAAAAATATTTAACAATTATAAATTAAAATTTATACGATCGAAAATATCATAAATAATCCAATTATAGATAATTCACAACACATAAGTAATTATTCATATCAATTTAAAATTTAGAATCACATAACCACAAATAAAAAAAATATATTAAATAAGGATAAATCAAGTTGATAATGATTAAAATAATTTACCAACATGTCTAAACTTTATTGGTTGATTAGATTAAAACCCTTTCTCATATAATTTCGGATTTGGGTCATTTTGGATGTTTTTAAGTGGGCTTTGAATTAATTATAAATTAATATTTTTGAGGTTAAAAAGGGAACCCCTTCCCTGTTCTCTTCACACCATTCTGAGCCAGGATGCTTGGCCAACCCGTGCCAATTCCTCCTCTCAACCTCTAAAGTTATATCATAGAGGTTCTGGTATTCTCAAAAGACAAACTCTAGTGCCCTAAGAAGAAGTTTAAAGGAGGTCCGTCGAGGAAGAGTTAATCTATTCTACCGACTCTTTCAAGTTTCTTTCTTCTTCTACTTCATATTCTTTAGTTGTTTAATTATAAATTAATAACATAATATTAATTATATAATGATATGTTATTATAAATATGAAACAACCCTATTTCACCTTTTATCCATCCAACAGAAAACGAAATCATCCCGTGTGTGTACGTACGGAATACCATCTCCACGCAGTGGTGTAATCAGTTTTTCCACCACCACCTTACTTGGTTGGTTATAATGGTGTAAAGAATAACTATATATGATTATTATAACATCATAATGATTCTAAGATATTATATCATCCACTCTAATTCAATTAAATAAATATGGGAACGATATCATCGCTCGTGCGTACGTAAGGATTACCGTCTCCACGACGCGATGCGATTCATTTTCAATGTTAACAATTAAAGAATGATTATAAAGTATATATAATAAGTAATCATGAAATATATGACATAATAATTATAGTGGATTTATGTATATATATATATATATATATGTCTTCAATCTACTTAATTCCATTCAAATCAATAAGGAAACGAAAACAATGTTCATGCGTACGTAAGGCCTACCGTCTCAATGAACGGTGTATTTATTTCCATTTATCAATCTATTATATATATGTATATTATGAATATATATTATATATAAATCATGTTTTATATTCTGGAATTATGTAATCAATATATAAGTAATCATATTAATAATTACAAGTCAAAACAAGGATGATAAATGAAACGATTTTACCCAAAACGCTGCTTTAACATGGAATTGAAAAATTAACGGATAATATAAAGTCGTAAGTGAATCATATATGATATCATTAATATTATTATATTTATGTTACAAGTTAATAATACGTTTAGACCCACTATAATGGAGTCTCGGACACATACAGAAGAAATTGGACACAAGGTAAGGGAAAACTTTTCCAATCTCGTTTTTATCTGATATTGTTTATTTGTAAGTATTTACATGGGTTATATTTATCATCCACGTCCCTGTTTTCTAAAAATTATTTCATGTGTGTTTAAAGTCCTTTTTACTCATTTTTTACTTTTAGTACATGGTATGTAAGGAATCTTTCTTTTGTTTACCATACGAGGTACTTTTTGACTTTTCTAGAAAAAGTACGCGAAGAATTTTTTTTAACTTATACGGCATGAACCGATTTTTATGGTTTTATAAAGAATTATTTGCATGAAGCTTACTATACATGGATTCATGAATACTTTCGGAAAAATCCTTTTCTTTTAATATTACATGGCATTTGGTGAAAATAAATTTATTTTGAAGAAGAAAAGAATATTTTCCTCAAAAATTCATTTCAAGTGTTTTATCAAAACCATTTTCCATATGAGACGGAATTATTCCATATGTGAATTTTTCAGGTATAATTTCTATATGATTTAAATGGTTTCAATTTTCTTATGATGAAATTATACCCATTTTTTTGGATTATGTTATGATGGGATGATGTTTATGAAACCCATTTTATACTTTGGGTACTGATGAATGATTTACGTTCATGTTGTGGCACAAGTAAGAATGATTTCAATATGAGATGGGAGGGAAATATATCTCCCTCTAATGCATTGGTTAATGATTTATATCTCATGATATAGACAATTCTAGAACGACAAGTTAATCTGGTTCAGTGATACAAGACTGGAACGAGGAGTGAACTCTGTTCAGTAAAGGACTTTGTCCACTAAGATGGTCTTGGAAGTAATTACCTGGCTACTATGGAAATCATATAATGTGCTTAATGTTTTTCCACAATTTCATGTTTTATTTCCAAGATTTTTACCATGATTGATCTTCCATTATGATCTATTCCTTATGTACTACCATGTTTTATGTCATTGCTCAAGATTTTGATGTTTAAACGTTATGTTCATGTTGGTATGTTCAAATGTATATGGTTTGTTTTATTTTCTCCATGCATACCCTTATTGAGAATTTGAGCTCACCATTATATGTTTTCATTTCCCCAGGATATAAAGAAAGGTTTCAATTAAGAAAACAAAAGGGGTAGATCTTTATGGGAGATGTTGAATATTTTTCACCACTATTAGAAAAATATGTTACAAGTTTCCAAAGACACTAAACTATAACGATCCATGAGTGTTGGTTTTTAGTATGTATTATGTATTCCTCAAAATTAATTTAATTTCCTTGTACATCAAGCTTTGGGTCTCTATACACATCAATCAGATGCTCTGGGTAGATGATACAGTTTCCCAAATTCGAAAATGAATAAAATATCATTATTTTATTGGATGTTACTGGAACCCGGGCCACACCAGCGGACCTTTAGGGGGGCCGCTGGAGGCACCCCAAGGGTCCAAATGCATAACTGAAGGCATCTGCACGCTCCCCTAGGACTGGATATAGGCATCTATAGGCTCAAAATAGTGAAAAACATACAAAATTGGGATCTAGGAATTTTAAACTCAAAAAGCCTACCTGTTGGAGGATCGTCGAAGCTTCGGGTGTAGAACGACACCTGCAACGCGCTGGAGCTCAATATGCTAATGCTCAGCTCTGAAAATGGAAACTGAGGATCGATTTCACATAGAAAGGATGAGGGAGTTAGAGGTTTCCGTCCAACGTGCAGGAGGAGGGTTGTGAGGGGAGTTATTGATTTTCATTTTTTTAATTAAAAATGTCATTTTATCTCCCCGCCAACACTTCTCTGACCCATCACCCAATGTCGACTCAAATTATGTCATGCCTAGGGTAAATACATCATTTTGAATGCAATGAAAGACATGAATTTTAAATCATAGGTTATGTTCAGAAGTTATTCAAGCCGACACTCGTAATTAAAATTTTCCAATTATTTACGAAAACGCCCCCGGTGGCTTTTCTCATAGCAGGCCCGTGCTTGCAATATTTACACCCCTCCTAGGGTAAACAACATTCTATGGACACAATCGTGCCGTCATATTCTCATTATGAGTCACCATTTAGGAGATATCACACCACTGACACGTGCATAGTATACAAATACTTCATATTCTAATAAAATTAATTCCGCTCTCACTGGGACTCAGAATCGCACACTATCTTCGCTCCTATCTCCAGGATTATTCATCAGAATATTCCAAAGTCTGATAGGGCCAAAACCCGAGTCACTACATCCTCCCCACCCTTGAACATTTTGTCCCCAAAAAGTCAGAAGCACAAGGATTGAAATTGGACTCTCAACTGGGTCTCCCATTCCTGCGAGTTCACCAACAAATACCCAATCTCGAACGCATAAGATAGCGGGACTCATCCACCACACCTCAACACTATCTTCTTTGGGTAGCACTGACTTGGCCGCACAGTTTTGATAATGTCAAAAAAATTCATCTTCATGGGGTAAGGATCCCTCTTCCTCGCGCATTGAAAGAACATGTCCATTCCAGCACGCTTTTTCCTCAGACACACACACATTGGGAAACATCCCAAGAAGGGAACCCATCCCGATCACTACTCCTGCCCAAGAATGCTTAACTGTGGAGCTCTAATCAGATAGGATCTCGAAAATGAAGGTACACCTTGTTGACATGAGTCATATCATTTTCTCATTTAACACTTTATCAATATGGGGTGTTACAATCACCACCCCCTTATAGAACAACGTCCTCATTGTGGGCCCTACATCTCAACCCTGGTAGTGCACCGCACATAAGGCTGGGTTCCTCCTTAGATACCAACTGTAACAACTGGGCCCTGCCGACCAATTTCCCTGAAGACACATATTCCCCACCCTGGGGCCCACACATGTGCCTGAATGGGTCATCTGACTAATTAATGTCCCCACAGGCCAACACATGTAATTTCTAGTGTGTTTTTTCCTCACTCACTGTAACAGCCCGAGATTTTATGAAAAATATTTTTTTTTATTTCACTAATGTCTTCTGTTGTACGCTACACCAAAAGGAGCTTGCACAACACGCATCCTTGACTTGCCTTGCATTACACGCAATCGCGACCTTCCTCGATAGCGTGTGTAGTACGCAATACCGAGTTTCGCTAAACAACGATATGCTATTAAAATATTATTATAACTAGCCGTTATGAATAGTAATAACCACCTTTTAAAATTTTATAAATTTTAGCTCTCAAAATGGACTTCATTTTTGGATTCGGAGTATCTAATTTAGCCTAAGGTGAAATTTTGGTACTTTTCGGATAACTTTCATATTCCGATGAATAGTGAAAATTACTAAATTTTAATTAAAAACAACTTTTTTAATAGAAATAATTAATAGTAATAAATTATTAATTTGAGTGGTTTTAAAGTATATTTAGAATATATTTTTACAATTTAATACAATGTTGGTCATTGGATGTAATTTCACATTTAAACTAGTTATAAACAAGTGTCAATCTTTTGATAGTTATTATCTCTTAAAAACACGCCTTTTGTTTAGACGACGGGAATTAATTTTTAAATTAATTAATGTAACTGATATGTTTTGAATTTGGAAAAATATAAATCATTTTTGAGTTCATAATATCAAATATAGCTTAGGCCTAATTTTTGGTATTTTTCTAAAAACTTTCAATTTTTGATGAATAGTGAAACCACTAAGTGGTAGGTTAAAAACTGAATTTTGCATAAAACTTAATTTTACCGCTTCTGTGAATGGAATTTCAAAAATCCGACAGACACGGTTAATATCAAGGACTAAAATGTGGTTCAATGAGATGAAAATAATTTTTGGTGAATAGTAACTTTTTACCTTTTTTTACCACGATTAATAGTAAATAGGGTTATTAAGGGTAAATATTATATTACTATTATCCTAACACAAGTCCTAATTCTATTGGATAAGTGTAATTCGACCTAAAACAACCTTATGAATAAAATATGACCATTTAGGCCCACTTGGATTAGATTAGGACATTTATTATTAATTTATTTAAAGAAGGGTTAAAAGAGTTAAAATCAAAGTTTATTTACTAAAACATTTTTAATATGGGGTTATACATAAGATAAATTCGACTATAAATATTAATTATAAAGATAAAAAGATTTCCTACATAATGGTATTTTATTTGTAATTTTTAGACATTAAATAATTTAATTTATTTAGGACACAATGATGATGCAGTAATTATCTTATTAATGAAATATTGACATAATTGATGTTATAAACACCAAAATAAATGTAATTTGAGACTTTTTATGAATTCCACTATTTTCTAGGTTACTATGATATATTAGTGGTGATTGAATCAACTTGGTTCGAACATATAATTCTGTTATGACTTCCACAAAAATCATATATCAAATAGTGTCAAAATTGACACAAAATAGTTTTTAAATCAAATATTATATTATTAATTGTTATTTTATTCCTAAAAATCTAAGGTTCGGCCAAATGACTTACATAAGGATATATATATTAATAATAAACAATTTGGGGTTCGTTTGGCATGTTATAGTAAGTGTATTAACCATATAGTGAAAGAAAACAAAAAGACACGGTAAAAGTTAAATTATTTAACTTAGAGTAAAATCTAATTGATAAGGTTAAAATAATACCCTAAACTTGTCTAAATCTTATTTGTTGATAGGATTTCGACCTATCCCCACTTTAGCTTCGAAATAAGACCCTTTGGAACCATTATAAACCGATTTTGACTTTAATATAAAATAATATTTTGAGATATTCCTAAGGTGCCGCTCTCCTCCCTTATAAAAGGACACCTCATCCCCCTCCTCCTCACACCAATTTGAGCACTCAAGCTCGGCCAACCCCTGCCAAAATCTCTTCTCCACTTCCCTAAAAACATCCTAGAGGTTCTGGTCTTCCTCAAAGACCAATTTTAGTGCCCTAGGAGGAGGTCTCAAAGAGGCACTTCAAAGAAGAGGTAATTACCGTTACCAATTCTTTCATCTTTATTTCTTCTTCCACTTCTTCTTCTTAGGTTGTTTCATTATGAAGTAATAACATCAGTATCACTCATATACTGATATGTTATTATAAGTATGAAACAACCTTATTTCACCATCTATCCATCCTACGGAAAAAGAAATCACCGCGCGTGCGTACGTACGGAATACCGTCTCCATGCCGTGGTGTAATCTATTTTCCACCACCACCTTACATGGATGGGTATAATGGTGTAAAGAATAATTATACATAGTTATTACAACATCATATTGATTCTGATATATTTTATATTCCACTCCAATTCAATTCAATATTTATAGAAATGATATCATCACTCGTGCGTACGTACGGACTACCGTCTCCACGACGCGATGAGATTCATTCTCCACGTTAACCATTTAAGAATGATTATAATGTATATATAAGAAATAATAATGAAATATATGACATTATAAAGCTACTGGATTTATGTATATATATACATATGTATGTCATCTACTTACTTCCATTTCAAGACAATAAGGAAAGGAAAACAGCGTTCATGCGTACGTACGGACTACCGTCTCCATGAACGGTGTTTTTCATTTTATTTATCTACCTATTATATATATATATATACTGAATATATATGATATATAAATCATATTTTATATTCTGGAAGTTAGTAAATCATGATATAAGTAATAATGATGTCAAGAACAACAAGTCAAAACACCTACGATAAATGAAACGATTTTACCCAAAACGCTTCTTTAACATGGAATTTACAAAAGAACGGGTAATATAATGTCATATATGATATCATAACAATGAATATGATTCTGTAATAAGTCAATAACATGATTTAAATCATTATACAGGAGGTTCGGACACTTACAAAGCATGTCAGACCTAAGGTAAGGGAAATATCACAATCTCATTTTTATCCGAGATTGTTTATTCGTAAGTATTTACTGGGGTGTATTTTATCATCCACATCCATGTTCCCTCAATATGTAATATTGTTTCCATCCACTTTCAATAGTTTAAATCCAATTTTACCCTTAGGTGAGTTTTTAGTAAAGAATATGAAAGGAATCTTTTGTCGTTTTTCCGTACGAGGTACTTTTTGACTTTTCCGACAAAAGTACGAAGAATGTTTTTTTTTACTTATACGACATGAATGGATTTTTAAAAAATTATTTCCAAGAAGCTTACTTTACAAGTTTTCAAGTTTATTTTTAATCAACTTCTTTTATTTTAAAGTCGTATGACATGCTATGAAAGGAAAAATGTTTTTGAAGAAGAAAGGATATTTTCCTCAAGAATGGAGTTCAAGTGTTTTATCAAAATTATTTTCCATCTAAGATAATAAAGGGGTTATGTTTTTATACCTATTATTACATTGATTTGATTATGTTGTAAGTGAATTATTTTTATGAAGTCATTTACCTTATATGATTTGTTTTATGATGTCATGATGTTTCATGAATCCCATTTTTATTACATGTGTTATGCGATGATGTATGATTTATGATTTATGTGGCACACATAAGAAAGGATTCATTATAAGATGGGTGGGACCTATATCTCCCTCCAATGCATTGGGTAAAGATTTTATATCTCATGAGATAGACATGGATGAAATGGTAGGTTATACCGGTTCAGTGAAACAGGACTGAAACGAGGGTTACTCGATTCAGAAAGGGACTTTGTCCACTAAGATAGTATTGGCAATGAGTCATGACTAACAAGAAATGATTTTCTATGATTATGTGTGCATGCCACAAAGTTTCAAGTTTCATGTTATGATTATGGGGATCTCATTTTCACTTCTATGATTTATCCCATGTTATGATATTATGAGCTCTTTTGCAGGTTAAGATTTCCAAAAGCTATGTTCTTATGTATATGATGTGATTGATATTTCTTTTGTTTACCCTTACTGAGCATTTGAGCTCACCCTTTTATGTTTTCTTTTCCCCAGGATATAAAGAAAGGTTTTTAGGCAAGAAAAGGGAAGATCTTTATGGGAGATATTGAAGATATTTCACCACGATTAGAAGATTACGTTCCGAGTTTCCAAAGACACTAAACTATTACGATCCTTGTGTGTGTGTTTTGTTATGTACTAAGTATTCCGCAAAAGTAATGTAATGTCCATGTACGTCAGGCTTCGGGTCTCTACAGTTGGTATCAGAGGAAAGGTTTAGTCAACCTTTGGAAACTAGGATGCGAAAACGTTAGTGAGATCCCTAGAGATATTTCTAAGGTATGTCTAGGGATGTCCCTAGGGATAAGTATACGTATAGGTTATAGTAATAGAATTACGCTAACGATCATAGAATTAAACCTAAGATGTTGGATATTGAAGGTACTCCCCCTTTATTATGTTGTTTTCCCTAGCATGATTTTTTCCTATAACACTATTCTTTTTGGGTTTTAGACGATGGCTGGAACCCGAAGGAACCGTGTTGATCAATGCAATGGACAATGCAATGATTTCCCTCCTGAACAAACAAATGTAATGGGATATGGAGTGCAAAATATTATTGCTATACTTAAACAAGCTATGAATCATTCTGGACTTCCAAATGAGCAGAGAAGGGAACAATATTCTATTGAGTCCTTCATGAGGCAACGTCCACCTTCTTTCAGTGGGTCTTCTGATCCACTTGTGGCTGAACAATGGATCAGTACTACTGAAAATATATTTTCAGTTCTTCAATGTTCTGAACATGATAAAGTCATCTTAGCAGTATATCGTTTGGAAGGTGAAGCTGATCAATGGTGGAATCTTATCAAGAATACGAGGCAAAGAGATGAAATTGAGTCCATGGAAGGGGACGAGTTCAAGAACTTTTTTTTCAGTAAGTACTTCCCCCGTATTCTTCGAACAAAGATGGAGAAGGAGTTTCTTGAACTGAAGCAAAGGGACGATGAATCTGTTGGTACCTATGAAGCAATTTTTACAAGACTTGCAACGTATGCTTCTGGAATTATCATCCAACCTGAAAGTAAAGTTGATCGATTTTTCAGTGGCTTAAAACCAAGTCTTCGAAGGGAATTAGCTATAAGAGACTTCAGTAGCTATGAAGAAATTGTGTGTTGTGCTATCAAGGTAGAAATGGAAGTTGGTGTTACATATCCATCTCAAGGTTTTGACAAGAAACGAAAGATGGAGTTCAAGGAGAAATCTCAGAATAATGGTGAAAAGAAGATGAATGTTTCCTTATGCACAAAGTGTGGAAAGAAGCATGGTGGAGATTGTCTTAAAGGGACTAGAAAATGTTTTAAGTGTGGAAAAGAAGGTCATCGAGCAGCTGAGTGTCGAAGTAATGGAAAAAGGGTTTCTAATGATGTGAATAAAGCAAACACTGCAGAGGACGCACCGCCAACACTTCAATGCTTCAAGTGCAAGGAAATGGGGCATTATGCTAATAATTGCCCTAATCCAAGGGTTAGTGATGATCAACATGAGCAACCACTGAAGGCAAAGGACAAAGGGAGATCACATGCGATCACTACTGGCAATGTTGAATATGACAACGATGTGGTGGAATGATTAAGTGTTTATGTAATGGGATTCCAAAATAATGTTGTATCATTGAGTATTGCAATATTTATTTATGTGGTATTCAAAGTGATTGAGATATTTTTTTGGAAATAAGATGATATGTGCATAATGAAGACGAGAAAATGAAATGTTTAATAGTATTCATGAGCTCATGATTGATATAAGGACTAAGTGATATCATGGTTTGAGTATATAGAATTTTGAGGATTTTGGTATGTGGAAAGTGTTAACTTTTAACTGCTCTCATGTTTTCACTAAGTTATTCAAGAGAATACACGATTAAGGACTTTGAATGTTTGGAATGTGACCAACAAAAAAAATCTTATGATATATGTGGATCGACGATGGTATTAAATCTCTGGTATTTGTTTTCACTATATTATGAGAGTGGACTGCAGTATTATGGGTAAGCCTAAAGATTGGAATGGATTATGTTGGACATAAGTTAGTATTGTTTAAGGATAGAAGTTTTTTTTCGATATTATTGATGGGATGTTATAGTAATATAGTTTTAGAAAAAGGACAACCTGCAGGACGGGCGACAGCCCATTGCGTCGGACAAGGCTGTGGGAATCGAACCCACAACCGAAATGCGACTGGCCTTTATCGCCTACCACTGGCCTACAGGAAGTCCTTGTTTAGTAGAAACTAGTTTTATTATATTAAGCAGTATGATATATGAAGTATAAGTCCATTTTAGGAACCATATATGATTAATCCCACTATAGATCGACTTATGTATATAAATTTTACTAACCTTTTGAGACAGATGGAATGACCCGTCATTCTATCACATGATCTGCTAACACTTCACGAATAACAAATTCAACTTAATTTATTTAATAGATGAACTGTAAATTGTTAAAGGCACGAACAACAGTGAGATTGTACCAAATTAACGTAAGTATTTATTCTAATTCAAATTCTTTAACTTTAGGGAAATGATCTTGAAAACCAAAAATGTTGTCCTAGATCTCTTATACCTGATGAATCAGATGGTACCTTAGATCGTCACAAATTTATGGATTTGTGATTACTGGCTTTTCCATAGCCATGTTCTCTACCACTCTCCATCAGAACATGATGGTTAGGTTTCTCTTCCATATCCATATTTTCACCTATGTGGAAACCCAGTGATTAGTCTATTTGGGTAATCGTTACATTTCATACTTTAGTTTTTAAAGCCAAGTTTTGGTATTCCTTTTTACGATGTGGGTTTCTATTAAAGAAACTTTCAAATAGTAAACCATTTATAACCCTGACGAATTTCGAGGGCGAAATTCATTTTAAGGGGGGTAGAATGTAACAGCCCGAGATTTTATGAAAAATATTTTTTTTTATTTCACTAATGTCTTGTGTTGTACGCTACACCAAAAGGAGCTTGCACAACATGCATCCTTGACTTGCCTTGCATTACACGCAATCGCGACCTTCCTCGATAGCGTGTGTAGTACGCAATACCGAGTTTCACTAAACAACGATATGCTATTAAAATATTATTATAACTAGCCATTATGAATAGTAATAACCACCTTTTAAAATTTTATAAATTTTAGCTCTCAAAATGGACTTCATTTTTGGATTCGGAGTATCGAATTTATCCTAAGGTGAAATTTTGGTACTTTTCGGATAACTTTCATATTCCGATGAATAGTGAAAATTACTAAATTTTAATTAAAAACAACTTTTTTAATAGAAATAATTAATAGTAATAAATTATTAATTTGAGTGGTTTTAAAGTATATTTAGAATATATTTTTACAATTTAATACAATGTTGGTCATTGGATGTAATTTCACATTTAAACTAGTTATAAACAAGTGTCAATCTTTTGATAGTTATTATCTCTTAAAAACATGCCTTTTGTTTAGACGACGGGAATTAATTTTTAAATTAATTAATGCAACTGATATGTTTTGAATTTGGTAAAATAGAAATCATTTTTGAGTTCATAATATCAAATATAGCTTAGGCCTAATTTTTGGTATTTTTCTGAAAACTTTCAATTTTTGATGAATAGTGAAACCACTAAGTGGTAGGTTAAAAACTGAATTTTGCATAAAACTTAATTTTACCGCTTATGTGAATGGAATTTCGAAAATCCGACAGACACGGTTAATATCAAGGACTAAAATGTGGTTCAATGAGATTAAAATAATTTTTGGTGAATAGTAACTTTTTACCTTTTTTTACCACGATTAATAGTAAATAGGGTAACTAAGGGTAAATATTATATTACTATTACCCTAAAACATGTCCTAATTCTATTGGATAAGTGTAATTCGACCAAAAACAACTTTATGAATAAAATATGACCATTTAGGCCCACTTGGATTAGATTAGGACATTTATTATTAATTTATTTAAAGAAGGGTTAAAAGAGTTAAAATCAAAGTTTATTTACTAAAACATTTTTAATATGGGGTTATACATAAGATAAATTCGACTATAAATATTCATTAGAAAGATAAAAAGACTTCCTACATAATGGTATTTTATTTGTAATTTTTAGACATTAAATTATTTAATTTATTTACGACACAATGATGATGCAGTAATTATCTTATTAATGCAATATTGACATAATTGATATTATAAACACCAAAATAAATGTAATTTGAGACTTTTTATGAATTACACTAATTTTCTAGGTTACTATGATATATTAGTGGTGATTTAATCAACTTGGTTCGAACATATAATTCTGTTATGACTTCCACAAAAATCATATATCAAATAGTGTCAAAATTGACAGAAAATAGTTTTTAAATCAAATATTATATTATTAATTGTTATTTTATTCCTAAAAATC
Source organism: Viscum album (assembly GCA_963277665.1). NCBI lineage: Eukaryota > Viridiplantae > Streptophyta > Magnoliopsida > Santalales > Viscaceae > Viscum > Viscum album. Next base: position 1,919,559,720 of record OY728145.1, on the reverse strand, counting down.
TAAGGTTCGGCCAAATGACTTAGATAAGGATATATATATTAATAATAAACAATTTGGGGTTCGTTTGGCATGTTGTAGTAAGTGTATTAACCATATAGTGAAAGAAAACAAAAAGACACGGTAAAAGTTAAATTATTTAACTTAGAGTTAAATCTAATTGATAAGGTTAAAATAATACCCTAAACTTGTCTAAATCTTATAGGTTGATAGAATTTCGACCCATCCCCACTTTATCTTCGAAATAAGACCCTTTGGAACCATTATAAACCGATTTTGACTTTAATATAAAATAATATTTTGAGATATTCCTAAGGTGCCCCTCTCCTCCCTTATAAAAGGACACCTCCTCCCCCTCCTCCTCACACCAATTTGAGCACTCAAGCTCGGCCAACCCCTGCCAAAATATCTTCTCCACTTCCCTAAAAACATCCTAGAGGTTCTGGTCTTCCTCAAAGACCAATTTTAGTGCCCTAAGAGGAGGTCTCAAAGAGGCACTTCAAAGAAGAGGTAATTACCGTTACCAATTCTTTCATCTTTATTTCTTCTTCCACTTCTTCTTCTTAGGTTGTTTCATTATGAAGTAATAACATTAGTATCACTCATATACTGATATGTTACTATAAGTATGAAACAACCCTATTTCACCATCTATCCATCCTACGGAAAAAGAAATCACCGCGCGTGCGTACGTACGGAATACCGTCTCCACGCCGTGGTGTAATCTATTTTCCACCACCACCTTACATGGATGGGTATAATGGTGTAAAGAATAATTATACATAGTTATTACAACATCATATTGATTCTGATATATTGTATAATCCACTCCAATTCAATTCAATATTTATAGAAATGATATCATCGCTCGTGCGTACGTACGGACTACCGTCTCCACGACGCGATGAGATTCATTCTCCATGTTAACCATTTAAGAATGATTATAATGTATATATAAGAAATAATAATGAAATATATGACATTATAAAGCTACTGGATTTATGTATATATATACATATGTATGTCATCTACTTACTTCCATTTCAAGACAATAAGGAAAGGAAAACAACATTCATGCGTACGTACGGACTACCGTCTCCATGAACGGTGTTTTTCATTTTATTTATCTACCTATTATATATATATATATATATATACTGAATATATATGATATATAAATCATATTTTATATTCTGGAAGTGATTAAATCATGATATAAGTAATAATGATGTCAAGAACAACAAGTCAAAACACCTACGATAAATGAAACGATTTTACCCAAAACGCTTCTTTAACATGGAATTTACAAAAGAACGGGTAATATAATGTCATATATGATATCATAACAATGAATATTATTCTTTAATAAGTCAATAACATTATTTAAATCATTATACAGGAGGTTCGGACACTTACAAAGCAAGTCGGACCTAAGGTAAGGGAAATATCACAATCTCATTTTTATCCGAGATTGTTTATTCGTAAGTATTTACTGGGGTGTATTTTATCATCCACATCCATGTTCCCTCAATATGTAATATTGTTTCCATCCACTTGAAATAGTTTAAATCCAATTTTACCCTTAGGTGAGTTTTTAGTAAAAAATATGAAAGGAATCTTTTGTCGTTTTTCCGTACGAGGTACTTTTTGACTTTTCCGACAAAAGTACGAAAAATGTTTTTTTTACTTATACGACATGAATGGATTTTTAAAACATTACTTCCAAGAAGCTTCCTTTAAAAGTTTTCAAGTTTATTTTTAATCAACTTCTTTTATTTTAAAGTTGTATGACATGCTATGAAAGGAAAAATGTTTTTGAAGAAGAAAGGATATTTTCCTCAAGAATGGGGTTCAAGTGTTTTATCAAAATTATTTTCCATCTAAGATAATAAAGGGGTTCTGTTTTTATACCTATTATTACATTGATTTGATTATGTTGTAAGTGAATTATTTTTATGAATTCATTTACTTTATATGATTTGTTTTATGATGTCATGATGTTTCATGAATCCCATTTTTATTACATGTGTTATGCGATGATGTATGATTTATGATTTATGTGGCACACATAAGAAAGGATTCATTATAAGATGGGTGGGACCTATATCTCCCTCCAATGCATTGGGTAAAGATTTTATATCTCATGAGATAGACATGGCTGAAATGGTAGGTTATACCGGTTCAGTGAAACAGGACTGAAACGAGGGTTACTCGATTCAGAAAGGGACTTTGTCCACAAAGATAGTCTTGGCAATGAGTCATGACTAACAAGAAATGATTTTTTATGATTATGTGTGCATGCCACAAAGTTTCAAGTTTCATGTTATGATTATGGGGATCTCATTTTCACTTCTATGATTTATCCCATGTTATGATATTATGAGCTCTTTTGCAGGTTAAGATTTCCAAAAGCTATGTTCTTATGTATATGATGTGATTGATATTTCTTTTGTTTACCCTTACTGAGCATTTGAGCTCACCCTTTTATGTTTTCTTTTCCCCAAGATATAAAGAAATTTTTTTAGGTAAAAAAAGGGAAGATATTTATGGGAGATACTGAAGATCTTTCACCACGATTAGAAGATTACGTTCCGAGTTTCCAAAGACACTAAACTATTACGATCCTTGTGTGTGTGTTTTTGTTATGTACTAAGTATTCCACAAAAGTAATGTAATGTCCATGTACGTCAGGCTTCGGGTCTCTACACTCACACACACCCTCAGAATCATTTTAGATGGTCATCCATCCTGATCACTACTCCAGGCCAAACACGCATAACTATGGAGTTCTAATCAGATAGGCTCTCGAAAAAGGAGGTCTGACGTGTTAAATTGGGTCATATCATTTAGTAATTTTACAATTTATCATTATGGGGTGTTACAATCAAATGAACAAACTTGGCCTCGCCCACTATATTCCCCGCAGACATGTGGTCCTCACCCTCGGGCCCACCAACATACCCGAACAGGTCATATGACTAATGATTGTCCCCACAGGACAAGAAAATTATTTTCTAGTGTGATTTTTCCTCACTCTCACACACCCTTGGAAACTTCACAGAAGGTCACCCATCCCGATTTCTACTCTAGGCCTATCATGCTTAACTGTGGAATTTTAATCAGATAGGCTCCCGAAAAGAAAGGTTCACATTGTTGACATGAGTCATATCATTTATTCATTTAAAAATTTAACCCTGTATCATTTTGGGGATGTTACAATCACCCCCATTAGAGAACAACGCCCCCATTGTGGGCCCTACATCAAAACCCAGGCTGTGCAAAACACTTAAGGTTGGGTACCTCCTCTGATACAAAACGTAACAACTGGTCCCCTCCCATAGGCCAACACAATTCTTTTCCAGTGTGATTTGTCCTCACTCTCACACACCCTGTGAAACTTCACAGAAGGTCACCCATCCTGATCACTATTCTAGGTCACACATGCTTAACTGTGGAGTTTTAATCGGACAGACTCCTAAAAAAGAAGGTACAACATGTTTACATGAGTTATATCATTTATTCATTTAAACTTATAACAATGTATCATTTTGGGGATGTTATAATCACCCCCCCTTTAGAGCATAACGCCCTTGTTGTGGGCCCTACATCTTAACCCAGGCAGTGCACCACACTTATGGTTGGGTACCTCCTCTAATACCAAATTTAACAATTGGGCCCCGCCCACCAGTTTCCCCACAAACATGTCATCCCCACCCTATGTCCTACCCACTTGCCTGTATGGGTCTTATGACTAATGATTGTCCCCAGATGCAAACACATGTCCTTTCCTGTGTGCTTTATCCTCACTCGCACACACCCTGGGAAACTTCCCAAAACGTCCCCCATCCTGATCACTACCCCAGGCCAAGCATAGTTAACTGTGGAATTTTAATCAGATAGGCTCTCGAAAAGGAAGGTGCACCTTGTTGAAATTAGTCATATCAATTAGTCATTTAACCCTGTAACCCTGTATCATTTTGGTGATGTTAAAATCAACTGGAACATCCGTAAAAGTTTTTTCCCTTTATCGACATCCAGCTCACCCTAGTCGATGATGTGGGAAGGGTTGTGCATTTATCTCCTCATCTAGGATAAATGGAAGACATCGTACACCTATTGCAACTGAGGTGGAAGTGCTAAGTTTAAATATAACTCACCATCTCTGGTGAGGACCTGGAATGGTATGATGAATCTCGAAGATAACTTGTTGTCTCGGTGAAATATTTTTAGACCTCATTAGGGTGAGATGCATAAAAAGATCTGGTCACCATCCTCGAACTCTAGAGGTCTCCATCTCCTATCATTAAATTATTTTTTCCTACTATGTGTAGTCTTAATATTCTCCTGGATGATCTATACTTTCTCTGTGGTAGCCCGTACCATCTCCGTTCCCAGTAATGATGACTCCCCTAGTTAGTTCTAGCATGAAGGTGATCTCTAAGGTCACCCGTACAACTCCTCCAAAGGTGTCATCCCAATGGGGGAGTAATAGATGTTGTTGTATGAAAACTACACTAAAATTAAGTGATTCTCCTAGTTGTGACTGAAGTCGAGGTCACAAGCATGCAACATGTCCTCGAGGGTTTGAATGGTCTGCTCGGTCAGGTCGTCTGTCTGAGGAGGGATAGTGGTGTTCAAACAATGTTTTGCTTCAAAAGCCTTATTAGACCCCTTCAATAGTAGGGAAGTAAAATGTGTGTCACGATCAATGACAGTCTCCGATGTTACACTATGTTGTTGCACAATCATTGGCTCATAGAGGCATCCCATTCTCTCTACTAAACCCTGCTCTCTGATCAAAATGAAGTGTACCGACTAGGTGAGTCAGTCGATGATCGCACAGATAGAGTCCCGAACACCAGATGTAAGTGGATGTCCTGTCCCGAAATCAATGGATATCTCAACCCACATCCACTCGGGGAACTCTAAAAGATGAACCAAGACCATTGGTACTTGATTCTCCACTGTCACATGCAAACTTGTGAGGCATCGAGAGACAAACTCTATAACTGCTTTCTTTATTCCTCACCACTAGTGCTGTCTTTAGAGGACCTGATAAATCTTTTCCCCTCCTGGATTTACTACTAGTGGTAATGTGTGGAACTCCCCCAAAACTTCTTCATGAAGTGAAACTGGCACCATGGTACGCCCTTTGAAGAGGTTGACATGCTCCCCACCTTTAGAAACTCAATAAGGTGTCTGCCCTATGGATATCTGAGCACGTCGCGACTCACAATCAGCTTCCCCATGATGTGCCTCCTGGACTTACTAATGAAGTGGAGGAGTGACTGTAAGAGACTGAAGGAAATCTACTCCATTACTATCAACAAAGGATATCTGTAATGCCGCCAGCTACTTTGTCGCCTCACCTAGTAGTTGTATACCAGATCTCCTACTGAGTGAATCTGCAAAAAACGATCTGTTTCCCATGAGTATAGACTATCACTAAGTCATAGTCCTGGAGGGACTCAATCCAATGTCACATTCTTAGGTTCTGGTCTTTATGAGATAAGATATACCTAAGACTATTTTGATCAGAGTAAATATTAAAATGCTCTCCCATAAGATAGTGTCACCACATCATCAAGGAAAATACCACTACTGCTAACTCCATGTCTTGGGTAGCGTAGTTATACTCATGTAGTCTCAGTTCTCATTAACCATATGAGATCACTACTTTCTCCTTCATTCGGGAACATCAGAGTCCGGTCCCTAATGCGTCTCAGTTGAATATGTACCCTAAACCTTCCTATAAAATCCTCAATATGGGGGCACTAGTCAGCCACATTCGTAGCTTTTGAAAGCTCTACTGGCATCTCTTTAACCACACAAATTATGGCTTCTTTTTTTCCAAGGCTGATAGTGGGGCTGCAACTCTGGATAATTCTAGTACAAACTTCTAGTAATAACCAAACAATCCTAGGAAACTTTGTACCTCTGTCACACTCCTATGTGGCTCCCAAGAAAGTACCACCTCAATCATTTCTGGATCCACTACATGTCCAACCTCTGAGATGACATGTCACAAATGCGAACCTCTCGTATCCAAAACTGGCACTTCAAGAGCTTACCATAAATCTGGTGCTCTCAAATTTTGTCCAACACTGCCTACAAATGATAGGCATGCTCCTCCTCAGTAGTCGAGTAGATCATAAAGTCTTCAAAGAAGACTACGACATTGCAATTGAGGTACGGCTGGAATATCCTGTTCATGAGTCCCATGAATAATGAATGAGCATTGGTTACACCAAATGGAATAACAAATAAGTCATAATGGCCGTACCGATACCTAAAGGCCGTCTTCTGCACATCCTCATCTCGAACTCTAATATAGTGAAATCCTAATCTGAGTTCTATCTTTGATAACAGTTATGCTCCCTTGAACTGATCAATGATGTCATCAATCCTTTGGTGTGGGTACTTATTCTTCACGGTCACCTGGTTCAGGTGCCGATAGTCAAATCAAACCCACATGCTCCTATCCTACTTCATGGAAAACAGAATCGGTGTTTCCCATGGTGAAACATAGGGCCGAATGAACCCCTTACCCCGAAAGTCCTCTAGCTGTACCCGTAGCTCGTGAAGCGCCGTAGGAGCCATCCGATTATGCTGGTGTAGATATTGGTTTCGTCTCGAGGTACAAATAAATCTAAATGTCTACCTCTCTATGAAGAGGTTGTCCTGGGACATCATCATGGAAAACATTTGTGTACTAGTCCACCACTACATGATAGCTAGAACTCCCCACATCAATCTATCCAAGGGTAAGGTAAGACAACTACTGAGTGATCGGCTGCACACTCCTCCGAGTAAGTCCATCCTGGACTGAAAAGGCTCACTTCTTGCGGGTGAAGGTTAAACTAGTACCATATGTGATGACACACTGAACTTTGTGCCTAATACTATCAATCTGAACATGGGCTAAAGATATCTCGTCCATACCAAGATGGCAGAGTAAGGCCTCGATGCCACTACTAGGAGATCCCAGCCGAATATCTCACCTTCTACACTAATCTCACACTGCTAGAACAAATGCATAATCATCGAGTCTGCTCTTGTAAGAGTCTCTAGCTATAAGGATCGAGCCACTAGCTCCCTCAGAAACTTCGAGCTCTGAACGACGGAAGTGTCAATTAAATAATGACTGTAACCTATGTCTATAAGTACAAAAAATATGGAGTAGTAGACATAGATCATACCATGAATCATCTATGGAGTGGTATGATTGTATGCCTCAGCTACCTGGAGATGAGCTCTCCCATGTCCACCTGGCCCCTTCGTTTGGGGTGGACCTCCTGGTGGTGGTGACGGTAACACCTCGAAATGTATCCCACCACAATCTACTCAACCGACTCCTCTACTATGTTTGCCTACTCTCTATGGACTACTTAGATTGAATCTCTATCTCTTCCATGGTGTTCCTTCGATCATCAGATGATCATCTAAATGGTCGGTCAGGTAGTCATGATCCATGTGACCCTGCCTGCCGCATGCGCAACACTACCCGCTCATGGATTGTCTGTCTCCTCATTGGGTGCCCTTCAGAACTGATCCTGAGTCACGTGGTCGTCCACCTGTAGGTCTGGTCTAATTGGAATTCTGTGATGACTATATGATGCCATCAGCAGAACAAACCCCAACATGATGATTGGTAGTGGGTCTCGCTGTTGGTGACTGTACAGAAAGGATACTCGCCACTAAGAGGTCTCTATCTAACACCCACATCTGCATCGAGATGTTGAGTGAGATCATCGAAGACTTTATCTCTCTCCTGAGTCCCTGCTCAAAGGATCAGGCCATAAATATTGGGTCCCACACCATATTGGTGGAGTATCATGAGAGGTCAGTAAATAATGTTGAGTACTAAGCTAAAATATTGCTATCATGTTGCAGATGATGTTTCTCCTAAATTCACACAGCGTGGAGAGCCTTTGGAACAAACTCTTCCTAAAAAAAGCAATCGAAGTCTAACCAGATAAGCATCATCTCTTCATGAACCCGGGGAATCATGATCCACCATCTGCACGCTGTTTCCTATGGAAGGATGGCAGTGGGTATCACCATGAGGTCTGATGGTGTCCCTACCAGTCGAAAGACTCATGCCACAACATCCATCCAATCCTTAGTCGCCTGTGGGTCTGTCTCTCCCCTGAACCGAGGTGTCCAATGGTTCTTGAACTCATGAAATGCGCTCAAGAGGCATGCATGGTCTGTTTTTGGGGCAGCTTCTATCGGTGGCATAATGGGAAAAGGTACATTCGGTCCCTCCGCTGGAAAAGGGCCATGCACTAAGGCCTCATCACTCGGTGTACTATCTATGCATACAACTCTCAGGACACTAGCTAGTCAACCACTTGGAGTCATCTTGAATAAAATAGATGTGACGGGATCAGAAGTAAAACCTATTTAGTTTACCTGGTTGAACTGACTAAAAGAGAACTTTTGAAAACACACATGCAGTATGTGTTTTCAAGCACTGAGTTAGAAATCAGAAGTTAGGGTCATGGTCTAGGGATACGTCGACAGCCACACCAACACTGGACTCCCTGATCTGAAAACAAGACTCATTACCCATAAAACTATTTCTTCATAGAAAATATCATAGTCTAAAGTGATGAGGTAGAACTGACTCCTCTGATACCAATTTGTCACGACCCGTCCCCCGGGGCCCATGACGTGACTACCCTAAGCCTTCCATCCATATACTAGGGGCTGGTGACTATCACTCAACGAGTAATTCCCTAAAACTGGGAAGGCATTGTGTTTATAACCTAAAACACACGAAATAGAGCACACAGCTAGATACAAAACACCAGGTAATCTGTATAACCAACAAGTGAGTACAGTAAGTAAAAAGGGTCCAGAATACAAGCCCGCTTGTAAAATACATGTACAACTGAAAAACATGTACAAATGAGGAAAAATAAAAATAAGCTAACGGGTCATCCTCTTGGTTCCTACTTGAAGGGTAGGTACAGATCGCCTCCTCAACACTCCTCATTTGATTGTCTCCTCCATGTACCAACACGCCATATGGTCCACCTATGTGTACTATATATTCCTAGTACTCTCATCCTTGATCAGTGTTGTATGTCATCTACATCCAACACAAAGAGTTTTGGAAATAAAACGTGTAGGGGTGGGTATAACAATACTCAGTAGGGACCCTGAGACCCTCATGGTATCACAAAATCCTAAAAGGATAAACAATAAACAATGAAATCAACTGATAACTCCACTTAGGTATATACCCATACATATTCCTAAGTTGTCATGTAATACATATTAATAATGAAAAAATCACAAAATTTATTGACTCAGCTCAACAAGGATTTTATTCATGGGGTAAATGTTTTTTAACCCTTAGTTGTTGGATAACTCCTCCTCTATTGAGCACAATGGGCCTGCCACCAAAACCAGGTGCTTCCCAATATCCATAGACTACTAATGTAATCCTCCTGTCGAGTACCGTGGGTCTACTACGTCACACAGAGGCACTATCCACCATGGGTATTCCACCAGAACTAGGTGCTCCCAGTCATAGCCTCCAGAGGTACTTCTCCGGTCGAGTACTAGGGGTCTGCCGCCACAACCATTAACTCCTCCATCGTGGGTCTGCCGCCACAACCTGGCACTCCCCACTGGGCTAGTCAAGTAACTCTGAGTCAACCGGTCAGTAGTTGTCAACTCTCAGCCGGCCACTAGGTTCCCTCCTAATTGCACTGTTATCTCTGGAATATTTTCTCCACAAGTTACCGGTTGATGCTCCAACGTTCATAAAGTCCCACGAAGAAGTATCCCAAGGGACCACCACGTCATAAGTATCTCTACGCAACTAATGGTACTTCAATCTGATTTCTGGTCCGTTAGTTATTTTCCATCTCATCCAGGGGATCGTTTGGATTCGTGCATGATCCAACCTGACCGTATCTCAACTATACCCCAAAATCTAGTGTGTTATATCCAAAGGGAATGTCATGCTCCATGAATTCCAGTGCTGCTAAAGGTTCATCAAACGAACGTCCGGTGCCAAATATATGGCCAAAAGTAGAGTAAATGTGTCCTAGTGGGCCTGGGTCTGGTCAAACCCAGTCGGTCCGACCCGACCCGACCTAGTCTCGGCCGACCCAGTTTGGGTCAACTTGGCCAGACCCGTTTGGTCTGGCCCGGCCCGTCGGGTGGGCCAGCAGTTGGGTTCGGCCAGACTATTGGGCCCATCCTAGCGAGCCGCGCTGGCAGTTCAGCCCGGAGGGTGGCACGCAAGTGGCTTAGCCCGGTGGCGCGGAGTCAGTTCGGCCTTGGGTAGTGTGGCGGGGGCGGAAATGGAGGGGTGGCAGGGCCGGCGGGGGGGGGGGGGGGGGGGGCAGGCGGGGCTACGCGGCCGGAGGGGCGGAGCGACCATGTTGCCCGGGGCTGGGGCATAGGGCGCTGTTCAGCTGGCTGTTGGAATGCCACCCACATAGGTTGTGGAGGCCACGGGGGGTGCGTCTGTTTCCTTCATTGCGTTCGTCACCTTCATCGCCTTTGAAGTTGTTTCGATGAACACCATAAAGAAGATCAGCGGGGGGGACGGGCCATGTTAGTTTGCCCCAAAAAATCCTCGTTTAGAGTGGTAGCATACATTTCACAAGAAAGATGCCAATAAAGTCATGGTCGATGTCTTATAAAAATCATTTCCCAAAATCCATCATTTAACAAAATATTCCCAGCCCGCAAGGAAAAACATCCATTGATCAACTTGATAATAAGTTGGTTTGCATTCATTGTTTTATATTGAAAAAATCAATGGAATAATATCATACTTAATATAAAATCCCTATCTTGTTCTTTATTCATCGATGAGGCCATTTGGTAGTAGACGAACCATTTGGAAAATATGGACATTGAATCGCCGTGGACGTGGATGTCTCACATCGGAAGGAGTTCTAAGGAAGATGGTCGAAGTTGAGGTCGATGTTCTTCAGCAGTGCAGTGTTCTTTACTGGGGGAAGTGTTCTTAATGGAGGAATCATTCTTCATTGGAGTGTTTTCTACAAAGAGCTCTAATCCTCCTTTTCCACCCTTTTTCCAACAAATGAATAGGTTTCCCCTCCAAATATTTTATTATCTTTTATTTAGTTTGTTGGGTTTAAAATTTAAATTGTAGCGTTTAATTAAATGAGTTGCCTCACATAATTAAAGGGGGAGGGTTGACACCATTAATTAGTGGGGGGGGGGGGGGGGTGGCACCATTAATGGAAGAGGCGGTCAAGAGTCTCTCCATCATTTATGACGTATTTGAGAGGTTATCCTCAATTAAATGGGGGGTTTAGTATCAGGTGGTCCCCACACCATAACCTCTATGGGAGGTAAGGTTAGGGTGGGCCACAGCACCATAACCTCTCATGGGAGGGTAAGGTGTGGTGGTCACCAACTCCAATTTCAACATGGGTGGTTATAATTGTTAAAATAAAAAAGAACATGTTCTTATTTTATTTTTTTATTTCCAGGGAAAAAAACTAAAATTTACCCTCGACCAACTACCATCGAGGTGATTGTTATCTTTAAGAGAAAATAGGCTCTACGAGTTCAACGATGCCCTCATATTTCAATTCTGAGAACCTGTTCAAATGTTATAATAACCTGCTCGAACATTCACTAAATTTACCCAAACAATACTTCAGTAATTGATTTGGGGCACTCTGTGCCTCGGAATCATGCGCCTACAATTTTCATAGACTCATAAAATTCTCATTTAATTATTTAAACATTAAATGGAAATTATAGGACATTACATTAGTAGGTATTATAATGACAAAATATAATAAAATATGCACATAATATAAATTTTTTCAACAGGAAGGAAAATTGGAGATGAACAACCATTATGAATTCTTATCACCATGCTTATAATTTATAAATTTATAGATTTTGTTTAAAAATGTAAATCCTAAAAAATTAATAGAAATAAAACATTAATTATAAAATTAAACTCATTACATAATCATTAAATAATATAATCAATGTTGTATTTACATATCCCAAATAAAAGAAAACTTGTTCTAGGAATCCCCTTACCATTACTCCAAACATGAAACATATAAATCATTAACACCTATAACGTAATCATATAAGACACCATTTTTATGAACTTTTTATTATTTTATTCCCTAATCAATAATTAATTTTTCATTATATATTTACATAAATAATCAGTGATGTCAACATTGTGTGTTTTGAAGACGTACAATTCATAATTAAAAAAATTACACTATTAAGTTCAACATGGTAAAAAATTTATTATTAGAATGATATAAAATATAATAATCAAGATGTACGAATCATTTTATTTATAAATTATATTTTTATAATCACCCATGAATTTTGAACATTGAAACGATCTACACCACTTCATGGAGGTTTTATTCCACACATATGCAAGAGAAATGTTGTCACCTTTTAATTAGTGTAAATCTAAGAAGATAATAAAAATCATATTTTTTATAATAGTTATTTAATGGATATAATATATTTTAAAACAATTTAATAAAAATTTCGCTTTTTAGGGGTGTTGAAAATCCAAACACGTCACTTTATAGTGTTGTAGATCATTGATATGTACTGATAATGATTTGTTCCCAATCAGATTGAAAGGGTGATGAATATGGTAATGAAATTTACCAAAAAAAAAACTCAATATGAACGTTATCAAATTTTAACTAAATGGTTATGTTTAGTTTATAATTTAAATAAGTAAAAGAAAATATATTTGGATTAGAGGACTACCTCATCATTGGGGATCCTCTTCTCTTTCTCTCTATCAAAACCCTAGGGGTGGTATTTTTAGGTGATCCTAAACACATAAATTTGGGTAATGATATTGATAAAAGGTTTTATTAGAATTTTATCAATCTATGTGGGTCATTTTTTTGTGATGGATGTAGGTTAATTGGTGTCCTTTTATATTGAAGGAAATTACAGACATGGAATTACAAAAGTAAATAAAATTTAAAAAATAATTTTTCAAATTCAAATGGAAAAATGAATAAATAAAGAGTATTATAAGATAGGATATGGTTATATTAATATTGAAAAAAAATATTTAGATAGTTTTATGTGGTAGTTGTAAAATTATTTTTTAGATTAACCCCCTTTTTTACATTTTTTTATCATTATGTGATATAATGAATTTTTTAAATCATAAAAGGTTATAATTTCACTTATAAATTTTCAATTGGATCATAAATTGAAAATAATTGACATTTTCAAAAATTAAACATCATTATTGACCAAAATAATTATCTTATGGTAATTTATATAATTTAACAATAAATATGTATAATGATGTTTGAGTAATTGGAATAACTATTCACTATATTTTACTATAAAGTCCAAAATGAAATAATGGAATATGAATAGATTCTATTTCAACATATATTATAAATTATTTTCAATTATGACAATATTTGGGTACCATAGTGTATCCATAATAGAATACATTTAATGTTTTTAAAATTATTCACTTTAGTTTCGTTTTTCATTGCATAGTTATTTTATCAGAATTCTATAAGAATTTACATAAATACTATAATCACTAATAATTATAAATAAATAACCACCTTAAAAATAATATCCTTATCCATTACATATCCAATATTATTTCAATATATTTTTTATATCTGAACATATGATAGAAGATGAATATCTACTCTTTGGTATTTATTATTTTCCATTACTAAAAATATTACTTCATTTGTTATAGTAGTAAAAAATATCCATTTTGACAAGAAAACTAATTTTTCTTATTAAGATTTATAAAAACAACTCATAAAATATGGGGGAAATATAATTTTTATTTTTTAATCCCTTTGTACATTTTTTGTAAGAAACAATTACAAAATTATCCAATTGATGTGATTTTAACTAGTTCCAGTTGTTTCTATTAATAATGAACAAAACTAAAATTGAATTAAATAAAAAATTGATCATCGAAATTCTAAATAAGTAATAAAATTTTAAATATTTATTTTTTATAACTATAAAATATATATTTATTTATGAATTTTTGAAGCATTTTATTTCCTCTTTATAGATTGACCACTAAGAGGGAGTAAATTAGTGGTATAAATATTACCAATTCATTGATTTGAATTCAACCTATAGAACATGTTATGGTTCTTGATCCACTATGTGATATATCACAGTCTCATATTATATATATATATTACATTAAGAAAGATAAAAATGATTATATTTACATGGTTTGTTTAGAATAATTACTCTAAGTCATATTGGTTATTCCCATAACACAATATATGCAAATATAATAAAAGGTTATTGAAATTAATAAAGAATATCCTATAATAAGATCTAGTTCTCGACCATTTTGTTAATCATAGTTCTAAAACCTAAAAACTATATATTCATCCTTGGTTGGTTAGACACCCCAACCATTTTATATTATCCCTTTTATATATTGGTATGAAACACCATCATAAAGCCTCTTCAGGAACTAGTTAAACACCCAGTCATAAGATCAATATTCTTCTCAATATTTATTCTCCATCATTGGAAATATCTCCATTTTCATCTAGTTTTATCTAACACAATTGATATATATCTTCTAACATGACTTCACACGAACATTTTCACTAATGTACAACTTAACTATCTATAATAGCTTTTTCATCTAAGGTGGTTGGTCAGAAGTCTTCTCAAATTAGACATTGAATGATATGTTTCTTCATTGAATAATAAATACCCATAACAAACTATATTTTCTAGAATTTATATTAAGGAATCAATCACTTTAATTTTCATTCTCTAATAAATTATATGTTCTTCCTTGTGAAATTTATTGGGAAATAATTCTTTTATAGTCTAATGAAGTCCCTCCCTTAATTGTTATTTATTCAAAAGATTCAAATTACGTATTTATGAATAATTATAAGCAAGTTGGATGTCGATCAATTTTCTCCTAGTCAACATACTTGAATTTTCATACACTATAAACTCAAATATAATATATTATAACATTGTTTCCTAATTTGGATTCAAATTAGACACGCATTATACTTGGATTTAATTTATTCAAAAACATAAGCACAACGAGTTATTAAATTTATCATTACATGATTTTGAGATATAATTTAGGTATCTCATAATCATGTGTGATAATTTATGTTTGAATATACTCACACACATTCCACCATTATCTTTTAGTTTCTAGTGTACATAAAAAAATGAGAGTGCATTTGTTTCATCTATATTATTCCCATATTAAATGAAATGTGATTTACAAGATATAAAAATCATTTATCTTCCTTGTATACTATATTACATGATTATGAATATCAAAAAATATTTATGCAATATATTCACTTTCTTCATGTGATCCATGAGAATATAATGAAGTGTCACCACATATGCATATAAGTTCTTAAACAGATAGTACTTGTGAGATATAAATTTTACATGTGTTCAACATATTTTTATTGAAAAAAAAAATTATTTGTTTCATATATTATTTTGGGTGATTTGTTGTTTCTGTGGGTTATACTCAAACTCTATTCAATTCTTGATCCTAGGAATGTGTTTTACATGGTTCAAGAATATGTTTCTTCATGTAATTTTTTTACTACCATGAATTAAGTGTAAATTTTATAATCAAAGGTTTCTTCATGTAAGAAATTCACATGATCAATGAACTATTCAAGGCTTCCTTTAGTTAAAAAATATATTTTATGTGACTTCTTTCAGGAAATATATTTTTATGTTTCTGAGTTTCCTCACAAGACAAGAGGTTTCTAAATTTTATTAACTAATGCTCTTCCTAATACATACTTTAACATATGTATTTTCCATAGAAATAATTAATGTTTTCAAATAATTACACTAAAACTCCATAGAGATATTAAAAGTTTCACAAATATGCTTCACATGAGACATGTTGTGTCTATTGGCGTCTCTTTAACCGATTTTATGAAATACGTGTTGTTATACATAGTGTCTCCTACAATTTATATTGTAACCATGATTGCAATGTAGGATGTCCATAAAGTGATATAGTGTGTGTCCATAGGTGTTTCATTATATTTGTAATTTTTGTGTCTTTTGGTTTTCCTCAAAATGAAAAAGTTTGTTTCAATGAGTTATTTTACATTCCTTAATGTTATCCAAGTATAAAGGATCACACAATATTCACCCTCTGTTCAATGGTAATCTATGGTGGTTCAAAAAATTAATTTTTCATGACTAAATCATGTGATAATAAAGAGTTTTCACATGTGTAGATCACATGGATTCTCTATAATTGATGAATGATCTCCCCATATATCTGTATTTAGTTCAATCAATGTAGAGGCAACACTTCATCCATTATTTGTGCTTATGTTTGTATTGGAAGCTCCACAACATCAATCCTATGGAAAAAATTCATTATCTTATAAAAATATTGATCCTAGGATAATGTCAAATTCCAAAAGACTCATGATTTCTTGATTGATGAAAAATTTAAGAAACACCAGAATAATTATCTGAACTGGATAAATGGTTCATGTCAACACATTATTAATCATGTCATGCCTTGGTGATGTTCTTATGAGGTTGTTTGAAATATTGGGGATAATTATGAATAACCATATAAGATAAATCCATTAAAATAATGTGTATTTATTTAGATGATAGTATTCATGGGATGGCTTTGAAGAAAATTTTCATTAAATCAAGATATGTTTCTTGTTCTTAGTTTTGTCTATAAATTATAACATAATATTCATCTCATCACACAAATGAATAGTGGGTTTTTAATCAATCATGTGACATACTCAAGTGAAACTACTCATTCATGAGAGAGATTCATGTAATAGACTCATCGAAAGCAATTCCATACAATACATCGATTCCTTGGATGTTCTCATTGAATTAATGTTTGTCTCAAGTTCTTATGGTGGCTGGTTATTGTGAGATCATGTAGAATGTTGTTCTGATTGAGTGAGGATGAAAATGATAGTCTAAAATTAAAATTATGGGGTGTGTTATCATCAAATGTGTGAGATATCAAGGATCGAGATAAAATGATACATCAATCGTTTGAATGAAATGTGATATTTTACAACATATTTATGTCTCACAGCTGAAAATAAACTAAGCATTAGTCCGATTTGAACTAATATTTGTGATCAATGTTTTTTCGATCAAACTATAGGGTATGAAACATGTTCTATATGCACACACCAACCTCTATGATTTTTTCATCCATGCTTCTAGAAAAAACAATGCATGGATTCAGTCATGCACTGTTACGGTCTTATACACACCTCCAAATGCTCATAATGGGTGCATTGCTATAGGCATCATACCTAGTCATACTTAGGGTTATATGCACAAACCCTCATTTTTACATTTATATGTAAGGCTCTCCCATGTTGTGTAACCCTTGAATCCAATTATATATGTTTTAGGGATATCCTTGCGGCATCCCATGGGTCGGGTAACTTTTTTTAATGGGGGAATTATTTATTCTTATAAATAATAAAAGAATAATACTGATGTCACTCGATTAATAAATTGAAAACCATCAATCAAAATCTATAATATATACCAATCTAACCAAACTGTTCATGTTCTTTACAAAAGGATTAAACACATTTCTAATGGGTAGCAATGAGTCCTTTCCCCACAAACATTAGAAATCTTATTGACTTCATAAACAACTCTTTCTTAATATAGCACATTTCCCTAATTTGTTCATCATGCAGAATGACATTTTGAATGATCATGAACCTTCTCATGAAAATATTTTCTGGCATGACTTCCATCTGTCTTCTAAAATATTTAATATAATGTGTGTGTTCGTAGGGATATAGACTATTTTCTTAAAACTCATGGTAAATAAAAAATAATTATATTTACCATGGATATATTTTAATGAATGACATTGAATTAAAATTGATTTATCTATAAAAATTGTATATTTATGGAAACTTTATTAACAAAATTAAATATGACTTATGGATTAAAAGTTCAACCTATGCTCAATAAGGTACCCCTTTTAAATTTCTTCAATATTAAAATATATCACATTTCAATATCTGTAGCTATATTTTCTCCCCCTTCATGACAATCATTATATAAAAGGATAATTGTCAGTGGCTCCTCACCTCATCTTCTTCTCATAAAAATAAAATTATCTATTATATTAAAATTTAATGATCAACTATAATAGAAGGATAACCTCAAATGGTTGTCATAGAAAATATCCCTTTTCAATCAAATCTATATCTATGTTCGCTTACTTGGTGTAGAAAATACGAGTGATATAACCATGGTTTTCTAAGATTTCCATGAATTACCACACATGGGAAATCAACGTGAGTATATAAAAATTCTCATTAAATGTGGTACAGAGAAATAAATATATTAAACAAATGATTAATCCTACATAGAACTCAATAAACAAATGAAAATATTATTGTAAAAAAGATAGATATCCCCATTTTCATTGTTTTTTCAAAAACCGTGAACTACCCCTTGAATTATAAGATAATACAATTCAGAATAATGTATGAATGTGTGATTGGGATTCATTTATCTAATTTTAATTATGCATCATTCCATAGTTTTCATATTTACTCGTGAGGATTTTCTTCTCAAGGGATGCCTATTTTTATTCCATTTCAGGGATGTTGGTTGACTCTATAAAGTACAATTTCATTATTTTTTCCAATTTTGAAATCCTCAAACATCTCCAAAAATTCCTTGAATATTATTTTTCAAAAACATGTAAACATATAATTTAATAAAATTGGTCCTTCATGTAAATTAAGAGAAACAACTAGGATAAGAGTTGTCTCTCATCCTTGGACATTCTTTTATCCCAATATCATTCATCCCTTTGTGTTAAATATCCGTTTTAATTTAGATATTTGAGAATATGAGGTCTCTAGTAATTTTAATTTATTTTCAAATAGATGAACTGATTTCAAATAATATCTATACAGTTTTTTTGTACATGTACATATTCATCACAACATATTAAAAAGAATCCTTATTTTTGTGGAATTTAACATTCACATCAATTTATACTAACACATTATATTCTTGTTCATAAGAACATTTTTCATCTTCTACAAATTTTTTAGCCAATTTTAATTGATTTGTCATTACAACCACACACTATTTCATTAAATTCAAATTCTGCCTAGATTCCTCACAAGACACATGCTTCTCTTTCTATTATAGAATCTTCTCTTTCATAGGTGAGGGAATATCTCCTGGATGTCGTGTCACAAATTTCTAATCTTTTCAACCCTTCTATTTATAATCTTATACCAACTTTTTTAAGCCTTCATTTTATTTTTATCTTGATTGATCATATGGAATAATGATCCCATTATTCACTATATTAGAGTATATTCTATTTTATTTTACCATACCCTTAATTAATTTTTTTTTTCTGGAAATGACTTGTTTTACAATGAAGAGTTTGTTTTGTTCCCACATGTTTCACAGTACTATCAAAAGAAAATGAACCTTGATCTCCTATAATGATATGTATTTTATCAAGATACTTTTTGTTGTTGTGCTTCGTCAAACAAAACATTATTTTTCTAAAATTATAATTATTTCCATGACTGATTCCCTTTTATGATTGTCTTAGGATAGAAACCCTCATTGTTTTCTTAGTGGCTGTTTTTTTACATGTAATTAAGTATTTTTCACATTTCATTAATTAGTTATCACACACTTTTATTACCTTTTCTAACTTTTGTTATGGTATTCTATTCACATCATCAATTTATTTCTACATTCTAAATACATACCATCACTCATCATTAAAATGAAAACCTATGCTATAACAAGAACATAAATAATCTATTCATTTTAATACATTATTTGGGAGTATATTCATTTTCTATATATTTTTATTCTCTAGTGAATGTTTACTCATTATATTTTCACCCAAATACCTATGAATTAGAATATATTCCTGAATATTCATGGTATTCCATAATTCAAAATCTGTATTCCCAAGCATCTGGCAACATCAAAAATATGCAATGAGACTTTTTATTTTCTTTTGGGTTTTAATATAATTATTTTCCATTGATTCTATACTATGGAGATTTTAACTGAAATCACCAATGTTTGGGATACTTCTAGGGGAATAGTTTATCAGGATGATTTTAAAATCATCCCATGATGGGAGTGTTAAATTTAATTTTTGGCTATGTATAGTGTCATTGAGTTTTATTTAAAAACATTACCATCAATTGAAACATCATTAGTACATAAAATAGTTTAAGGGATATAGGGAACCATCTAATTAAAGGATGATTCCATTTGATCATTGGAATATATCATGTTATTAGTTTAATAATAACCCTCACAATAAATTTTTTTAGTAGAATTTTTTTCTTTGAATATTTGGGTTGTTATTGCATATGGTGATTCATTAGTTTTTATTTTATACTACATCTCTAAAAACAACATATCATGGGAGTTCTTCTCATATAAAACTGATCTCATATTTACTTACCAATATTCCCTTGGATATTTTTTGATGTAGTCTTCATGACACATGAAATGATATTTCAAGCTATTTAACATGTTATTTCAATCAATAATTTTAACAATTCATACAATAACACAAACATTGTGGGATTTTTCAAATAACTAGGAGGCATACAAAAATACAATCTCAATGAATTATTTCCCAAAGAAACATCCATAAAATAGATATAAAAAATAAGAATATCTTAATTTCCAAATATAAATAATTACAAATATAAATTTCACATATCTTTTTGAGAGTTTTTGATATCCCAAAACTTTTATCCAAGTACGCATCCATAGAAACATCCAATTACTAAAAAATGATTTTTCATCCCAATGAATCTTGACATATTAATAAAATTCATTAAAAATCATCAAGAAATATCTTCAAATTTTATTTCTATTATAGGTGTATATCAATAGGAGATACATCACCATCCTATTTTAAGATGTAATAATTATTATAATAATAATAAAATGAATCACTACAAAATATATCATTTTAAGATCACATCAATGTTTATGTATTTATTCCGGAAAATTATTATTCTTCATTATTTCATGTTTCAAAATCATATTTTCCAAAGTCATATATAAATGGTAAATATTAGTATCCAAATTAGAAATAGAATTTTTTTCAATATGAGGTATCTCACTCATTGCATGAAATATAAATTTATTAAAAATCCCACTTCGGTTAGTAGAGGAGTCATATCCTATGGTACAAATTGTACTGCCCCACACTGGATTGACCACCAACAGGGATGGTGAAAATAGTTTATTTTATAAAAATTCTTTCTATTCAAATAAATCACATGAACATGTTAAGGTTCTTGAAAAACTCTGTGATATCACACAAAATCAATTAATATTTATTAAAAAATAAATATGACATGTCATAAGTTATGTAAATGACTTCTTATAAATACATACTAATTTCTATGTAGGATATTCCTAAGGGAAAAAATTCACCACTATATCAAAAGAAGATTACTATTAATAAGGTAAAAATGGTTATAATACACTATTTTAAATCATATAATTTATCTCAGATCTACACAAAAACAACAAAATTTTAATATTTAGTTTTATATACACCCCAAATGTACTCTATTCTACTTATTATAGATTAGTTAGGTTGTCCAACCATCAACCTCGTCAGAAACTGGTTAAAAACCCTATCCACAAGCTCTTTATTCTACTTAAGAAATATGATCCACACATCGTAGGATCTATGTTTGGTTATTATTTATTTTATTGAACATGAAATAGATATTCCTCCATAATTGTACTAGATCTCTTTTTCTCATAATATACATCAAAATCATTAATAGAATAGTGAAGAACGAATGATTTTCATGAATTTCATTGACACAAGAAAATTAATGATCTTGTTATTCACATATAACTAAATAATCATACATATCTTTGATCTCCAATAAGTATATTATGGATTTAATATCATTTTTTTCTAAACATTGATGAATTATCTGATCTTCATGGAAAAAATATATGGCCACAATTCTTACTTCACATAATGATGTCTCAGCCTCGATTTTGGAATCTTAAAGTGGTTCACACAACTTCATCACAAATACTTATATAAAATATAGTTTTTTCAGAATATCATATCATTTTTCTTTATTAAATTACTAATCAATATCATAATAATCCTATATTAATTTGACATTTTATCTGGATTCATTCTAAAATTATCAAAACAATAGGCATTGATTTCATAGAATTCATAACTTTTGTGAATGTATTTATGAACTCTATTATTATTTTCCTAGAAATTATTTCTCATGAATACCAATTTCTAATGTTATTATTTATGTATTTATATAATCATACACTATCGACCATTATGTTTTAGTGTATTTCTCACAAAACCACATGGTTATTGACTTATTCGTTTATATTGTTCACACACTACAAGCAATGTGTTAAATGAGTTTCAAGCAACATTTTTCCACCACTGTTCCTCGCTATATCATATTAAGAGCACGATCTATCAAATTTGATATGATCAATTTACTACCTACACATGATCTATGTGTTGATCAACAATCATCTTCCCTTGGTATTTGTGGTTCTTCAAAACATCTTCTACACGAGACAAAAATTTTATTGTGGTTAATATCAAGTGTCTTAGAAATATTAATCTTGTTCTGCATATATGATTTCACATGATATATTTATTCAACTAGTTATCCTAAAAGTATTCACCTCAACTAGATGTATTGAAATATTATTTTAATTTAAATCATTGTAGAATGAGTTTCTTCGTGGGTTGTCATCCTTCCCTTGAATGGCGTGATCATGATATCATCATGTTTTCTTCATTAATGACACTCACATGATTATTGAAGAGTCTGTATGTTCTTGTTCATAAGAATGGTTTATTCCATGACTTCATTCATGAGACAGGTTTATATTTCCATGAGATTATAAATGAGGAATGTTGTTCCCATAGGTAACTATATCAACCAATTTTCAAGACCTGGTTTCTCATAGTGTTTTCCTTCAAAAGACAGATGGTATTAATGACATCCCATTAAAATTCCATTACATGGTCAGAAGACTCACATATATTCCTCACATGAGATAAGTTATATCCCCTAATGGACACTCAACCAAATTTTTGAGCCAAAATATTCTATCCATAGTGTCTTTTTCATTTCATCATGTAACAAAGAAGGCTAAACATGAATTCCTTCATGTTAAATATGATGTTCTTGTTTATGTCTTGTGGGTTTCTTCCATGTGACATAGGTTGTGTTTTTTGGTTCTTCTACCTTCCTTCACATGATCCAACTCTCTAGGATCACATAATATGATTAAACTATTATTAACTAATCCCTAGTGGGACATAGAATAACAATCATGTGGTTGAATAATGTTCTATTGAACTACCTTCATGATTAAAGATGATACCAATGCTCTGTTATTTATGTGAAATCTCTCTATCCCTCTCCCTCTCATTCTTATGATGTTGCATCTACACTTCATCATTCTGTGATGAACCCTTGTATATAATAAACTCTTAAAAATATATGTTTGATTAAAATTACATGCCTTATAAAAACAAGGATAAAATTTTGATATCAAAATCTCCATGTTCCCATGATTTTTTATTTTTAAAAATATCATAAATCACATGAATGATCACATAAACCATGTTAATTATTTGTAGAATCTCATCATTGATCATGAGATTCCATCGTAATGTTTATATGATTTCGGTGTTAACTTTTTGATAATTCAAAATAACTCCATCACATAATTTCACAAAAGGATGGATGCTTCCTATACTACAATATCTTCATGAGATTGCTTTGATTATTTTCTTAATGTCATCACATGACATCGATCATTCTTATTTGGTTATCACATTACATTCATGTGATACAATAGTCAACACTAGATGACAATGGGTATATTTTTTCATTCACTAGGCATACTCATGTGATGATTCTCATTATTCTAATAGCTTCATGTAATGGATTCTTGAAAATCATATACAATGAAAGAAACTATTTCATCCATGTTCTCGGAGAAATCAATATTGTATTATTATCACATAGTGGATAGCTCTGTCAATATCATGGAAATTGTGGTCCTAATTGGCCGAGGTTAAATATGATGGCCAAAATATAAAATGGAGGGGGGTGTGATAAAAAATCATTAGATATAACACTTATTTTTTTGTCACAATATATCATTATATTAAATGAATCATGAAACGTTACACATCAATATTTTCCCCATGAGATAATTTCTCGTACTCCACTCCATTATAACTGAATATCCAGGATAATTGTCCTCTCATGCCAACTGTGGGTTTTAAAACCCACTCCATATGCACAACCCCACTACCAGAATTCAACTCAATTATGTTTTTCCTTCATTATGGTTGTCTTCCACCATGCACTCTATGGGTTTTATACACATGTATGTCCATGCAAACTGGTACTATTTCCAGTATGCCATTTCCACAAGCCCACTATGAGTTTTTTCTCTAGCCATATTGTGTGCCCTTCAATGGTAGTCTCTCCCATAGGGTTTACCCCGCGTGTCCCCCTACATGTGGTTGATATCTTGCCTTGGGGCCACCCCATGGGTTGGGATTAATTTTTTATATGTGGAATATTGTAATTATAAATAATTCAATTATTATGTTGAATTCAATCCCTTCATCAATAATATACCACTAAATACATAACTACAATATTTTAAGGGATGACCCGACTCTTAATATTCTTGATACTATGTTTAAATACATTTTTCAGGTTTTTTATTTAAAAACTTCCTCTTGAAATAAATAATTCACATGGAAATTTTAAAAACATCAATTCCTTTCTAAAGATCATTTCTCCAAATGTATGATCATTTAGAATGTAATTTTGAATTATATTAAAACATCTCATGAAAAAACATGATTTTCAGGATCATCTATATATTATAAAATGATGAAGACAATTTCAACTCTACAAGTAAAATGAAGATATGTCTTTAAAATGAATATCGACACAACATATCGTAATAATTAAGATAGATAATTTTTTAAGAGAAACATCCAATTTCATTACAATAATTTATAAAAATTATCAATGAATCACTACTTTATTATGTTACTAATATTATATTATTGAAATAAAATTAAATATAATCTCAAAAAACAAAATTAAAAATAATTTATTGAAAATTGTATTTTCTAAATAATTTTTTTAGTAAAATTAATTCTAATTTTGTTAAAAATATGTAAAATTATATTAAATATATTTGAAGAATTATTTTTTTTCCATTTGTGATAATTAAAATATTAACTCTTCATATCATTGAAAATAAATTACACTATTTCATAAATTAGTATTTAAACTATTCAGATGAAAATAATTTTTTTTAGAAAAATCCAAAAAATTAACCCAATGATTCATTATGATGATGATTTTAAAAATTATAAAATTATTATGTTATGAAATTTATTAATTTTCCAAAATTAAAAATTAATATTCTCTCATAAAAGTCTATAATTTTTATTGAAGAAAACATATATTCTTATGAATAAAATGACTTTAATGAAAATAGAATATTTATTTTTTGTTCATCAACTAATAAATTTTTATTTAGTATAACTTTTTATAAATATTTCAAATTCATGGAAATAATATTCACTTCCCAAAATTGAAGAGTTAGTTTATAAAGGTCATCTATATATAATTTTATTTTCTGGTTAATTTTAGATCATTTTTTTTCATATAAGCGATGAATAATAGTGTTATTCTAAAATAATAGTGGGACACAATCTCCCCAACCTAATTTGAAAAATATTTTCCTCAAAATATTATATTGAGCTCTATAATTATGGTTTTTAGTTGAAAATACATTTTAAGAAAACACACATAAAAAATGGATTATAAAAATATATTTTGAAAAGGATGTAATGATTAATACAGATGCCAAAAAATTAACACATAACTAGGTTAAAAAAATGAAAATAATGGTATGATGTGAAAATATGGGAATAGAGTGGAAAATAAAGTTCAAATGATGATTTAGAGTGACAAAAAAACATTCATAAAAAAATAATCAATATGATAATGTCAATGACCACAAATCCATAAAAAATGATTTGTGAAAAGACCATCAAATCAATAAAAATTGAGGTATCGGTATAATTTTTTATATATTCATAAATTTTGTTGAGTAGTGGAATTTATTTACCATTTAGACTATGAATATAAGGAAATATAAATATTTTCTTTTCATGACCCATTGGCTGTCTGTTTTAATTAATTTCCTAATTAATGTTATATTTTTTCCCAATGATGAGTATGAATATTCAATACCTAAATCAATTTAATACAAATATAATTCACCATTATTTATAGAAAATAATTAATAGTTTTCTTTCATATATATTCAATAACTAAAATTCTTATCACTTGATAATTTAATTCCCAAATAACCATTTATATAAATATGTAAATTGTAAAATTATAATAATTCAATTATAAAAAATATCAAATATAATATTTTAAAAAAATAATAGACTATATATCCCAAATAAACTCAACAAGAATATACTAAACTCAATTTTTATCTTCTATCATTCATTCTTCACCAGGAAATATAATATGTATCTCTTATAATATATTTTAATTTTAAATATAAGTATTTCATATACAAAAATCTATCAAAATTCTCCCAAAATAAATTTAATCACCATCAAATACCATCATGTAAAACAGAAGTTATTATATTATATATAATATATAATTTGTTATAAAATTATTAACTTATGACAGTATCCGTCATAATGTTATCCTCAAATTGAAACATCCTAATCTCTAATATTTTATGAACTCTTCTTTTGAACTAATAATAACATCCTTGACCCTACACTGTCAGATTAGATGTTAGACACATAATAAATGCATTCCTATAGTTAACATTAAAAATTTCAATAAATATTATAAATCAAAATAAGATACCATCGGTAAAAGTATTATTAACTTCCATATTCACATGCCTATTAGTTTTAGTGATTTCTATTATTAGGATAGACCCTCCCATAGTAAAACATGTTTTTCTCATGTGAAAATATTTTCCGATTATTCACCCCTTTTGAAATTCCATAATAATTTTTTATAGTTCCCCATAAAATTCTCCATATATATATCCTTCATATTCATAATTAATATAACATCATTCTTCATAACTTGTTGATATAAAAAAATAACAAGGGTGAGATTAACCACCCATTACGATCAAACACATCCTACTAAAATTGAATTTTATAAATGAATATAAGATAAGTATATGGATATTTAAACATAATCATGGTAAAATATAAGAACATAAAATAATATACACCAACAAAAACATGGATTATAAATCATCATACATTTAATTAACATTTATCATAATGAGTGAAATTTATGTCAAAAAAAGAACCCAAAATTTTCTACTGTTATATTAGGTTTAATTCAAGGAATAGTTTTCATAAATATTCAGTAGTTTTTATTTTAATTATAAAATATGGTGTGGTTGGGAGAAATTTGATAAAAATAAATTAAAAGGGGGTTGTGCATTGTTGGACCTTGTTTAAAGGGAATCATACACCAATCCGAGAAAATGATTTATCCATGGACTGTATGGAATCACAATGATGATGCATGGATTGGTAAACCCTGCACCCAAAAAAGGAAAACTGCCCCCCCCCCCCCCCGAATAACTGGGGATCTGTGGGAACACAATTAGGGAGCATTTTATACCCCTTTTCTAAAAACAATGTATGAGAATTTATTAAGAATGAAAATTAGTTATAATTATTTTATCCATCTAATAAAACCCAACTAAACCACCATTCATCCATAGGATCACTATCACATTTTGGGAACTATATTCAATAATTATAGGCCCTCTTAGACTTTTTTCTTCATGAATCGTATCCTATATCGACGGTCGAGTCCCTCCTGTCAATTGATTTATTCTCTCATTCACACCTCCTTCTTCCTCTATTATTTATATTTTATTTCATTAATTTAATCCAATATATTAGGTAGATCTAAATCTATTTATTTTTATTTAGATCTATGATTTAATATATATATCTATACAATCAAGATATTTATTTTTTTATCTTGATTTTCATTTTTCTTCATTTTCATTAATCTTTTTTTCCTTTAAATTTTATTTCCTTTAATATTGATTAAGGTTTTTGAGATTTGGATCTAAATCATCGGTGGTGTGCCACTCAACATTCCAGGGTATTCATTGGGTGATTATTTATACAAATATTGTTGTAGAGGGTATAATATTCATTTTGATTAGTTTAGATCATGATATATTTATGGTTGTTTTATAATACCTAGAATTATTTAGCAATTCAAATTATTATATTTGATTATTTAACATAGTCGATTGATTTTTTATTTTATTATTGAATTTCTTTGTTAATTTAGAGTTAATAATTGTATAAACATGATATATATTTTTATTTATTATTAGGGATGTAACCATGGTTTTTAAATATTGTCTCATTACATAATTAATGGATTAATCAATTATAATATTTAGGGGTATATGGTATAGATAATGGTTAGTGTATTTATTAAATAAAATGGTGAAGTACATGGATAATTGGGGAGTTGATTACGAGACTACGAGGCTTCTTATTTAAATAGTTAATTGAGGAATTAATTATGTTGTTAATGGGATACCCATTTAGATAAATAATTTCATGATTGCAAATGAGATTACATGATATATGATTTAGATAATTAATCCTGGGATTATTAATGAGATATTGAGATAATTGAATCAATATTATTAATTTTTAAATTTATTATGAGAATATAGATATATGAATTGAGATAAATAATTGTAAATTATGTGTGAGACTTCTAGATATTAAACATGACATAATTAATTGTATATTAATTTTTGACATGTCATTAAATATATTTGGAGATAGTTAATGAATGATTATTATGAGATGTAATGATAAATGATGTAAGTTGATTAATGATACATTAATTTTAATATTTCATGATATATTAGTTAAGATAATTAATTTTAGATTATTTATATTTTATAATGATACATGAATTCAGATAATTAGTGATAGATTAATTATATGGTATCTAGATATAAGAGTTGAGATAATTAATGATAGATTAATTATGAGATATCATGATATATGTGTGAAGATATTTAATTCTATATTAATTATTTGATATCAAGAAATATGAGTTGTAATAAATAATTTATGGATTAATTATGACATATCAAGATATATGAACTGAGATAAATATTTGTAAAATTATTTATAAGACATTTATATTGTTGATCTGAATAATTAATTTTTTATTTAATTAATTTATAATAAGTGGTTGATATTGGCTACTTAATTGATGAATTAATTAATTGAATTATCATCCATAATTAATTAATGATTTAAATAATTTTAATTATTTGGTAAATTATTTGTTGAATTAATATTGAGATTGGGATGATTAATTAATTATATACTTAATTAATGAAATTGAGGGGATTATTTTATTGATGAATTAATTAATTAATTCACGTGATGAGAAAATTAAATAGGCGACTTAAATAATTAGATATTTAATAGCAATTAATTATTGAATTAATTATGGTATGTTATGTAAATATTTAATTGTGGAAATAAATAATCGGATTGACTAGAGTGATTAATTAATTGGGGAATTAACTAATTGGTTTGATGTTTTTTAATGGTTGGGGCCTAAGACTCATTTATTATTTAAATCAATGCAAAGACCTATTTTAACTGGTTAGAGGGAGACCCAATACATATCACAAAGGCTTAGTGGGCATATATCCCATTACATGGCCCGTGGGCCCAACTTTTTGGCCCAAGGCCCATTCTATGAATAATGCTACTACAGTACCCTACTGCTATAGTACCATACAATATCTGTCACTACTATAGTACCCTACCCCCGATGCTACAGTACTGCATAGTACCATGATCATAATGGGATTTTGAACCGCCATTTTCAATGTAGGATTACAAGGTGCTTACCACTAAGCCAAACCCCCACTCCAACTAATTGGTTTAAGAGAACATTTAAACGATATATTAATTGAAGGTATTCATGTGATTAATTATTTGACGACTTAAATAATGTATTTAATGTGATTAGTTAGTTTTTGAATTAATTAATATTGTTATTTTGATTAGTTAATTATTGAATTTACTAGAGTTATTAATGTGATTAGTTAATTTTTCAATTAAATGATAAATTTATTTGATTATATAATTTATGAATAAAGTAAATTTATCGATATGATAAGTAAAATGTTTGATTAAAAAGAGAAATTGATATGATTAATTAAATGTTGAATGAAGTTGATTAATTGATTTTCATTGTTTGTTTTTTCATTAAATATATTAACCATTATGTTTAATTATTTATTGAAATGACTAATTAAATTGACATTCTTAATTAATTATTGAGTTAATTAATATACTTTTCGTGAATAAATAATATTTGTTTTAATTTATATTGTTAATATGATTAGTTAGTTTTTGAATTACCAATATTTATTGATAACATTATTTAAAATATGAATTAAATAGTTTTATTGTTATGATTAGATAATTTTTTATTAAATTGATTTTTTTTGTTTTTTTAATTGATAAATTAAATAGAGTTATTGATATGAAAAGTTTTTTTTGATTTAAATATATTATTTGATATGATTACATAATTATTTAATTTACTAGAGAAGTTGATGTGATTAATTAACTGTAAAATTAATTAATTTTATTTATTTGATAAATTATTTATCAAGTTAACTAATGGAATTTTTTTGTTTAAAAAATTCTTGAATTATAAATTTCCTTGTGGTTGATAAATAATTTTGGAAATAATTATGTGTTTTTGAATTGCAATAGGGTAATTCAAATTTTTTGATTTAATAAGAAAACATGGCCATTCAATTTTTTAAACTAATGAATTATAAAATTATTATCAAATAATATGAATTAATTAATTATAACATAGTGATCCATTAAATTAAAATAAATAATTGTAATAGGGTCATTAATTTTTGTAATTTAATAAATTACAATATTTTCATTCATTTGGGAAAAAATAATTGTAACAGGTAAATTTAGACACATGGTATATCTCACTGATTGTTTGGATTCATACATGGGTTGTACATTATATTAAGGTTTGGGTGCCCTTGGGAACCCTGTGGTTATGTTGTTATGTAGATAATATTTAATTATGTCCTGAACTATTTTTTTATACATTTAATTTATTCCATTATATAACTAAATACACATTCTGTTGAATAGATAATGTTTTAGACACTGTTTGTGGTGTCCTACTAATTTTTACTCACACCCATCTCAAGATACCTTATTGGTAAATGAATATATTTCATTTTTAGAGGATAGGTTAAGGGAAAATGACATTTTTTAGAGGGATTATTGGAATGGATCATTACCATGGAATAAAAAAATGGGGTTAGGACATGCTTAAAAGAGTAAAGATGGTGTTTAAATTGGAGTAGTATTTGACAAATGGAATGTAAATTAGCATGAAATTTTTAATTTTCATTCATTACATTGTAGTCCATGCTTTGGTTATCTTGTTATATTGGTATTTTTTGTAATCATATGATTTCAATATTGTTTATTTATTTCCATAGGTGTATCGCTATAATAAAATAAACAAGGGTATAATCTCCCCATGAATGATAATAAAACCTCATTCCATATCGCTAGCCTCTGATATATGGGGAGACATTCATGAGGTCCTGTGATAGACCACATCGGGCACTGTTGTGTGGAACCCGAGATGAGATTTTACAATGTTTTTTCACCGCCCTTTTTTGTTTTCTTTTTTCTTGATTCTTTTTTTCTAAAGATTTAGTAATGGTATATAGGAGACAAGGAAGATTCAACCCATGGTTATGATATCATGTTTGGGAGTATCATACCCATGTAAGGGGAATACCAATGTACCCATGATGAAATTTTTATTAATATTATTTTTTATTATAGATTAATACTTTTTATCCTTCAGTGACACAGAATTTGGGTGATGTGCTTTTTTTCAGAGACTTGTAGATATTTTCTTAATTGAGATTCATTGCTATGAATGGACTGATATTTGAAATTTTTATGTGTCATCCCAAGAATCCATGATTGTTAAGGTATGAAATAGTTTAGGCACACATAGTAAGAAATGTTTTGGATAAGTTGTTGACTGTGAAATTTTATTCATTACCTATGAAATTGAAAAAAATGGTGAATAACATAAAATGGAATATGACTATAAAATGATGAAAGATGAAATTAAATGGGTTTCTAAGTGATAATCATTAATAAAGATAATGTACCTAACCATGTTAAAGAAGACCTAGATCAAGAATCAAGAGATAAATACTTGATATGGTTTTTTGTATTCCCATCATGTTAGAAGAGTTAATTCTTTGAAATGATAACCCTTTATTGGTTAATTTATCCTGTGATGTGGGTAGTTTGACTATTGATAATTCCCTAGTTTTAGAACTCATTTGTAGGATTTGTGAGAGGTTATTTGTTTTTTTTCAATGTTTTGAGATTATGTGGGAAGTAATTCCATAGTCTTTTGATTGGATAGGTTGTTTCCATTATTTTATGTAATAGTGATATAGGATTCTTGGGGGTCTTCACCAATGTCTTCATAGAATACTTTTATCAAGAAATGATCATAACACCTACCTTCACATTATCCTGAAAGTGCTAAAAATTCGATCGATTTATTACAAGATATGTACATGTGTTTTGGGTTTGATATGGGTCCCCATGGAGGATACAGTCAAGAAGCATTATATGTGGAGAAGGATGGTGAGATATAGACTATCGATAAATTATAAATAATGTACCTATAAGGTGAATTCATAAATTCATCATATGAAGGCTAGGTGGTTCATTGAGGTGGTGGGTATAATTATATTATATATAATTTTTTATGGAATGGGTATTTTCAATTGTCAGATGGTTTCTTGTGTTTCATGGGAAGTGTGATTTGGGAAACACGTTGGGTATATTCTTTATGTTGATCTTGAGACCAATGTGTTTGTTGAGAAACATTTGATACATGTGTGAGATCATAGTGAGAAGCTATTGGAGGAAAATATTGTGCTAGTTGTTCATATATTGTTGAATCCTATATTGGATTTGGAAGAAAAATGGTAGAATGAAAATGATTGGAGGGAACAATGGCCCAATCTCTTTGAATCGGTATAATAGAGATACTTGGATTTGTTGTTTGAGGAGGAGTTGTTATAAGGTGGGGAAATTGAAATATCCTAACCTTTTATAGAGTTATATAGATAAAAATTCTAGTAACTCTTTCTAGTATTTCAGATATGTTATGTTTGGGTTATAACATGGGGTGTGTTTGGGATAAATTTCAGAATAAAGGCAGAAAATGTGTTGTTCATGGTAGGCACATAGTTATAGATAATGATGCACCAAACCTAGAATCTCGTGAATCCATGGGGAATGTGGAATTGCAAGGTTGAAACATGGTTTGGAATACCATGTTGCCTAAATGGAGAAAAAACACACCCCCAAAATAATAATCCCTTGGTTTGTTCACTTTTTTGGGATAATCATTCACCCATGTGGAGGAATCCATTTATGGGATTATGTTAAGCCATAAAAATAACTTCAATTTTTTTAAACCTCTTATTAGCCTAAATAGACCCCAATTTATTACTATTTCAACTTTATTATTTTGTGAGATCTCTGATGAATTTCATTCCCTCTTAACAATCAA
This sequence comes from Viscum album, assembly GCA_963277665.1. Lineage (NCBI taxonomy): Eukaryota > Viridiplantae > Streptophyta > Magnoliopsida > Santalales > Viscaceae > Viscum > Viscum album. The sequence continues at coordinate 1,919,525,854 of OY728145.1, read as the reverse complement.
TCTTTGTGAATCAAAGACCAGATCGAAGGTCACCCCTCTCTCAGTATGTGATTTCATATCTCGTTCTACCATTAGACATTCTCTTTCCTATCAGTTTTCATTCAGTGATATAAATAATTATTCATCAAAATATTGAGTTTGGGAGATTAATATTAAATTATAATATTTTGGATCTTGAAAATTTTATTCAAGTTATATAATTTTTTTCATTCATTAGTAATTATAATTATTAAATTTTATTATTTAAGGTGGCCAATTGGTAGATTGGTTTGTTGAACAAATTGATGATTTATTGGAGAGATAATGATGTGATTAAATGGGTTTTCCTTTTTTATAATTAATTAGGAATTAAATTATAGGTTTAAGGGGTTGTTTCTTTATATAATTAATGGATTAATTAATTTTGATATTTTTTATATATACAATGGACAATTGTTTTATTGGATAACAGTTGATAAAATAGATTAAATGTTGAGTTCTTCATTATAATATGAAGATGAAAATTTATATAGTTAATTTGGGAATTAATAATAAGGATTAGGTTCTTACCATATAGATAATTATTTGGAGGATTAATTATGTGATAAAGGTTTATGTGAATTGTAGAATTCAGAATGGGTTAATTATAAGAAATTGGGATAATTAGTTTAAGATAATAAATTGGTGAATTAATTATGAGTTATATAGAGATATTATTTAAGATAATTTATGGTAGATTATGTATTAGATATATAGAAATATGGGTTTAGATGATTAATGGTTGAGTAATTATGATATGTTTATATATTTGACTTGGGATTGTTAATGATTGATTATTATTCAATATCTAGATACATGAGATGATATGATTAATGGTATATTACCTATATCATATCTAGAAATATGACATAAGAAAATTAATGGTATATTAATTATGGGTTATCCTCAAATATGATGTGTGATAATTAATGATAGATTTATTATAAGGTATCTAGTTATATGAGTTGATATAATTAATTATATATAAATTAATAGATATATGATATATTAGTCTAGATAATTAATAGTAGATTATTTTTGTGATATCATGATATATGAGTATATATAATTAATTAATAAATTAATTATGAAATATCAAAACTTATGAGTTGAGATAATTAATTTCATAATTAATTATGAGATATCCATATTTTTAATTTGAATAATTAATTGTTGAATTGATCAAAGGATAATGAGTTGGAGATATTGAAGAATTAAATGATGAATCAACCAGCTGAAATATAACACATAATTAATTATATAATAAATTGATGATAATTCTTTAAAATTTTATTTTTTGAATTTGTAAATAGATTAAGACGAAAAATTAGTTACATAATTAATTAATGAGATTCGTTGAATTAATTAATTGATGAATTAATGAATGTATGTGATGTGATATATCAAATTTTGAATTAAATTGTGAGATTAATTTGAATAATTAATTCGTAAATTAATTAAGGGAAGTGAGGTAAATATTTAATGGTATAATTAAATAATGGGATTGATCAAAGTGATTATTTAACTATGGAATTAATCAATGGGGTTTTATTGAATAATTAATTCGTATATTAATTGAATGTATTAGTGTGATTAATTAATTGTTTGATTAAATAATACTTTTTTATGTGATTAATTAGTTTTCAAATTAATTAATAGTATTATTGTGATTATTTAAGGTTCACATTATCTAGATTTATTTATACGATTATTTATTTTTTAATTAAGTAGATTTATTGGCAATGTTAGTTGATTAATGTAGTAACTATTGTTATTGATGAGATTAGTTACTTGTTGAATTTACTATAATAAATGATGTGATTAATTTATTGTGGAATTAACTATAACAATTGATATCATTTTTTAATGATTAAATTAACAAGTGTAATTATTTAGTTCAGTTCGTTTCTAATTTTCGAATATGATTGAAGTGACAAATTAATGTTATAATTAATTAATATATTTTATGTGATTAATTATATAATAATTTAACTAATATTATCGATGTGATTAGTCAATTATTATATTAACTGAATTTATTTATGTGATTAGTTAATTTATGTAATGACTATTGTAATTTTAATGATTTGTTAATTATTTAATTAAATAGACTAATTTCTATGATTAATTAATTAGTGAATTAATAAGAGTTGTTATTTTGGTTAGTTAACTATTTAATTAACTAGAGTAGTTTTTCATATGAGTTAATTTTTTAATTTTCCAGAGAAATTTATTTCATTAGTTAATTATTGAATTAATTAATCTTATTTCTATTGTTGGTTAATTTTTGATTTAAATAATGGAATTGTTTTGTTCTATTTTTTTAAATTATTAAATTCCTTAGTGTGGATAATTAATTGTTGAATTAATTATGGGTTGTAGGATGGTAACATGGTCATTAAATAATATGATTTAATTAAGGGTATCATGTCCATTCATTTGTGTGGAATAATTAATATTAACATGGTCATTCAATTGTGATAATTAATTAATTGCAACAAAGTAATTAGTTTGTGTGTTATAATGTATGGTAACAAGGTTATTCAATATTTTATTTTAATTTATTTTAACATGGTCATTTATTTGTGTTATAAGAATGGTAAAATGTGCATTTAGACACATGTTATCTATAGGTTATTGTTCTAATTCTGATATTGGAAAAATCATATATTGAGGTTATGGTGTCCTAAAAAACCACGGTTTATGTGGATTAACATAGACCTTTGAATAATGTGATAAATTCTTTAGTTTAAAATTTAATTTATTTCTTTATAAAACTGTTTACACATTCTATTAACTGGATATTGATTTAGACATTGTTAGTGTTAACCTTATGAGTTGTAATCACACCCTAGTCAGTCTTCCTAATTGGTTTCTAAATTGACTACAAGTTTACGTGGTAGGTTATGAGAAAAGGCCTTTTGTAATAGGTTTTATTGAGAGTGACCCTAGTGAGGGAACCTTACATGATGATGAGAACCGCATGTAAGTGTTTATAATGACATTACATTGGAGTTTAATATAACACTTTGTATGTACATTTTAATGAAATAATTATTCATTATTTATGATATTCCACTTCATGCTTCAGTTATTATGAGATGTTAGTATTGTTTATGATCATTTGTTTCTGCTATTTTATATGTAATCATGATGAGTTATTAAATTTATGAGAAAAGTTACAGCCTCCCCATGATCGATAATAAACCTTCACTTCTTGTTTGTATCCTATGAAGTTTTGGGATGCATTCTTGAGATCATGTGATTAACAGGTTTGGGGCTCATGTGTTTGGAACATTGGTCGATATAATACATCCATCAATCATGAGCGAAGTAAAAAAAAGTCATAAAAAATCAATTTTAACCAATACTAAGAATGTAAATATTGTGTATGTTTCTTGGAACATCAAGCATTCATCCTCGAATCTTCACAATTAATAATTCTCCTCTATAATATATGTAACATATAATATTTAATCATAATATTCTATTATGAGTAAAATGAATAAAACATCACTTTTGTGTAACATCACTAGAGTTAACATTTTATCATCACCAAATTTATAGTGGACTATAATAGACCCACCAATAACGTATTAGAAAAATTCTTTTATGGATTTGGGTTTACTCCAAAGTCAAAAAGTAATAAATAATTATGTTACACATTTTCCTTAAACAAACACATATATTTACACAATTCCAATAAAAATTCATTGATTTATTTACCCATGAAATATAATCATTTTCAATAAAAATATCATCGAAATAATCAGTGTTCATTCAAATAATGAACAAGGATGATGGTATTAAAAAATATTCTTTCTTGATATTAACTAACAGCAAGGGTTATTGTTATTGATGAGTATACTTACCATTAAAATATTTTTCCCAATATTACTAATGAAAATATTTGTTCCATAATAAAAATCACTTTTAAAAACACGAAATTCTCACAATATATGGAAACTAAATTCATTAGAAATATTTATTGAAACCTTCAATAGAGGATATTATGATATAAAATTAATGGTGTAAACCAATGTTTCGTAATGTATATTTTTTTTAAATAATAAATCCTTTAATTCTTTTTAAATGAAATATAAAAAAATCATTGGGATAATATTAAATATATTTGTTTAAACCTATATAAATAAAGAAATTGATACATCACGATGAAATTAATAAATATTTACTATTAAATTAATATCTTTCCTTAGTATTTTTATAGAATAACTGGTTATAGAAGTTATAGATTCTAAATCTCAAAGATGATACAATATCAGAATCACATAAAAACTACTATTTTATGTTTCTTTAATCAATAATGGAAGAAATAAAAATTATACAAATATATGTCATTCAAATCTATAGCATGTGAAACTAAAAGATGATAAATAATATAGTAGAGATTTGTACCTCCTAAAGGATCACTGAACATAGAAATTCGTGAAATAATATGGAATTATGTCATACAAAGGTATTCTATTTTGAAATTTTTCGAATGTTAATCTAATGATGGAAAAAAATAAAAAGAATCTATAAGTATAAAGAGATCTATTATATAACATGTCATGGGGATGTGTATTCACCTTATAAAATAATATTTGTTTAGAATAAAATTTTATGTATTAAGGATGGAAAATTTGATATAAATAACCTTGAAAAATTTAATTTAATTGGATTTGGAATTAATGAATGGATATATTATATTAAATGATTATTATTCCTCATAAAAATGTTGAAATAGAACCAAAATAAATAAATTTAATTACACACATTATAATGGATTATTATAATCAATGAAGAAATGATATAACCTAGTGAATTGAAACTATGTTAAGAAACCCGTTTCCTCGAGTACAAAATTGATACAGATGCACTTTAATTACTTTTAAAAAAAATATTTATTATTTTGTTAAATAATATTTTCCTAGTTTATTCCTACGTCAAAAAAATATTTCAGGATAAAGTTTATTACGTAATCACTTACATAGGCATCATGTGTTTTAAGGAAATTCTGTTTATAATTTGAAAACATCATCCATATGCTATACGTCATCAAAGTTATAATGGTTCAATCATATATGTAATAAAAATAATAAAATAATTATGAGATTTATTATTTAAATATTGACGTGTAAAAAGTTTCTTTATTTCTCCATTAAATTTCTTTTGGAACTCCCAAACTTATTCTAAGTAATTTATAAGGTTATTTACATTGAATACGATTTATAATATATTCAATTGTAACTACATGTATTGTATTTCATCATAAACAAATATATTGTATTTTATTATAAAAAAATTTATTGTACAAATTTAGAACTGTTTATATTTTTCTCGATCATAACAATAAATATTTTTTATAATCATAATTGTATTTTTTTTGAATCATAACATCATGACATGTTTTCAATATTTACTAGTGTAAAATTGTAATTGTAAAAAATGATATCAATTGTAATTAAATAATGTGGTTTCAATCATAAAAACATAATCTATTATTTATTAAAATCCTCAACCTTTACCTTTTTTATTCGTGTAATGATTAATTATTATAAAAAGGATTATTTTAAATTAAAAAGACAGTGTACAATCATTTATGTGATTAAATTAAAGCAATGTCGTGTAGTTATTTATGTATTAAAATGATGTCATGTATTATATTTTAATATGACTGTTAATGTTCCTAGAGTCCAAGTCCCTCTAAATTTTCAGGAAACATTTGACCATTACTGCACGCATAATAATTTTTGGATGAAGGCTATAAATACAAGGTCATTAAATTGAGATCATAACATTCTTTTGATGATAGATAGATACTTTTTGATAGCTTTATCAAAATAACTTCCTAGTGAGAATGATCTAAAGATTACAAGTCAAGAATAGTTTATTCCAAGAACATGTATCTTCAAGGTGTTTTTTTATTTGTTTGATATTGAACCATTGTGATTACAATAGAGGTCCAATAGGGATACATAGACAGAATGGTGTTTATATTTTATGGATTGAGGGATTCTGAGGTTTAGAACATAGAGGTTTGGATTACCAAATTAATCATGGCCTCAAATGGATACATAGATAAATTTAAGATGATCTTTTAATCGATGGATTACCCTAGTGTGGGTTAGACATAATTTCTTGAATGTATAGTACATGGGACCTCTATACTAGGTTAAAGGATACCCTTCTCTTTTTATTGAAATAATAGTGTTCTTTACATTTCCAGTGTAAATTTAATAGAATGATATATCTTCTTTTTCAGTCTATTCATATTTCATATCATTATAATTGTTTCAATTATAGTACATACAATACATATTCTATTAGTACATAAAATTTTATATGATGTATTGTAGAATCACCTATTGTTGTAATACACTAATTATCGTAACCATTGTTACTTGATTATTTGTTCCCATTCTATGATCGTCATATTAAAATAAGATAAGATTATGTTTAAATGCAACCTATGTTATACATATTATAACCAATCTAATTATGATACATATCATAATCGACCCAGTTTTAATTATATTTTTTATCAGTACCTAGGGCCATGCCATTTCATAGATTAATAAAATTTAAAGGTATTGTGAATTGTATTATTTTAAATTATTTTTAATTTATGTTTATTATTTGTTGGATAATTAATTTTTTTAAAACATTTTATTATCCACCAACCACTTATTTTGCATCATATAAATACATATTTTAATCAAACATTTTTTATCAATGGTATGTATATGAAGAACTATTATACATATTTTTAATAGAAGATTAATCCAATGTGATTATCTTACATTTCTACTCTTAAAAGTTAGTTATCATGATTTTATAAAATATCTATTTATTAATACATACTACACTACTGTGTGGAGTGGAAATGTTTTTTTAAATATGTCATGAATGAATATCGGATCCATAAATAATCTAAACCCTACAAAAACACATATATTTTATTAAATGATTATAAATGTTGTAGAGATAAAATGAAATCAATTTTTATTTACACTGTTGTGGAAATGAAATTTATGCTCACTCATATTATAAAATACCTGATAAATAAGTCCAAACTTTTACTAATCAAGAAAACAAGAATGTAATCTAAACTATAAGCTATGAATTAATTCTCTTTTTTTATTTCCTATAATATATTTTCCTAGATATATTCATTTGAAGTAGCTAATAACATTTGGAAGAAATTCAATGTTACACATTTTGGAACATCAAATGTTACTAAAACTAGAAGATCCATTCATAGAGAAGATTATCCTGGATTTTCCCTTATGTATAATTGATTTATAATGTTAAAAAAATATTAAATACTATCATAGAAAACAAATAGTTAATGATATAAAAATGTCCATATGATGAGATGGTTGTGTATAAGATTATAAACATCAGCCTAGTGAATGGAATTCGAAGAGAACTCTTATTAATTAATCATGTAATGTTAAAACTATTACTCTTGATGATTTATTTGGAACTCTTTTAAAAAATGAGAACATATTAAAGATAGTTTCTGATAATATAAAGAAGAAAAATGGGATTATTTCTTTTACTGAAAATGTGAATCAAATAAAATCCAAAACACCTGAGAATGATTTCAGTCAACAAATTCTACGAATATTGTAATTTAGTCATACTCAAGTGAATATGAGAAATCCCTGAATTAATTATCAAATATGAAATGTATTTTTAACATGATTGTTGTAAATAAGGATATTTACTACATATATAAAAATTGTGACAAGAATTGAAATGATAAGGATGATAAAGAAGTGATTTTTTATGAATGTAGATAAATAGTAAAAATCAGACCGAATTGTTCAATGCTTTATAAGAATAGAATAATTGATACATATTCATATTAAATTGAAAAGAATATTTGTAAATCCCAAGGAAAGAATATACTCGAGGGAAGTGAATATTTGGGTGAAAGTGGAGGAGACTCATCCAATGAACTGTTAGATATTGAATATTAAGGAAAATTTAATATTGGTCATTATGTTGGGATTCCAAAATAAACCCACTTCTAAATGGATAAGGTACAAAATTATGAATGTATGTATAATATGTCTTTAAATTATAATTTTATTACTGAAATGTATCCTGAATCCTTTGATGAAGAATCCTATTACGCTAATAAAAATTATTCCTTACCTTTAATTGAATAATTATTTAAATTTACTAAGTTATACAAAAAATAGAGAATTTAGATAGAAATACTTGATAAGAAAAATTCAAGAATTAATATTTTAACAAAATAAGTTTCAAATAATTCTAATTATTATGATGAAAAATCATTCAAAATTGTTTCCATATGAAAAATCCATGAAATTTTTAATTCTTGGAGAAATAAGAATTCTCATTATTATGAAAGTATTATTTCTAATAATGATTCATTAGTGAGAAACTATAATCCTATGATTAATTAATATGAGGATAAGAATATAGTCATTTTACTAAAATAAGAAATTATTTATTTAGTGAAACATTTGTCAAACATGAATTTCGGTGAGGAAGGTTTTGATAAAATGTATTCACAACTCCTTCTTTTTAAGAATATTGTGAGAATGGGTTAAACACATTCAAAACATGTTTTTAGCCGTAAATATTTTTTATACAGTAGGGTTCCCCTGTTTTTCAGTAAGTGTCAAAATGGTGGAAACTGTGAGAAAAATTATTATTTAAAGAAAATACAATACAGAGTATTTCATAAATCATTGATTTCTATGAAAATGTGGATTCCTAATATTTTAATTTCTAACAGTTCCAAATCCAATAATATGTGGATTCTAAAAATCATGTTGTTTTATTTTCATAAAAACAAAAGGAATACAAATAATAATAGTATTTCATAAATGGATATGGGATGATCTCATCATATGATTGGAAAACAATTCTTTGAAATGAACATTGAAATGAATGGTGGAAGAGTTTGTATTGGAGATAATGCTTACGGAAAGATCATTGGAATATATAATATTATTATTCATTGAAAAGCCTTAATTTCTAATTTTTTATTTAATAATGGTATTAATTATATACTTGTAATGATAAGTCAGTTATGTAATTAAGGATACCTTATGTTTTTTTGGAAAATTAGAATTTCTTAGTACACAATTCCAAGAATGAATTTATTCCTTCTTCCTATAGGTATGAATATGTTTACATTATAAACATAGAATACCATAGGAGGTATGATATATGTTGTATTATGGAAATGGAAGACCAATATTGATTATGTAATATAGATTTAGGGAATTATAACAATAGGAACATATGAAAACTATATAGGAAAGTACATATTAAAGATCTACCATAACATAGATTTGATTTTTCAAAAATATGTGTTCCGTGTACATTTAGAAAATAACATATGTCTATCTTTATATATATAAGAGAAGTATCAACATATGATGGATTACATCTACTGTATATATATCTTTATGGTCCCACAAAAACCACAGGTATTGGAGGCGAATACTCTATATTTATTTTATAGTATTATTATAGTATATTTACATGGGTATATTTTCTAGAAAAGAAATTCTCATACATCCTTTATGTTAAAACATTTACACCAAAAGTTAAAAATGAGAAAAAAGAACCATTGATAACTATTTATAGTGATCATGGTGCAGAATTTGAAAATTTGGATTTTGACAATAATTTTAATTAAAATTGAACTACTCATAACTTCTTAGTCCCAAGATATCTTAATAAAAATTGTGTTGTCGAAATAAGAAACTGAATTCTTCAAGTGATAATAAGAACCATGCTAAGTGATGCTGACGAAGCTGATATGTTTGTTTTTAAACAACCCCAACCTACATCATTAGATGTGATTTCATAAATTATTTATCAAGATATGATGGAAGAATCTTATAATCATTAGAATACTCAATGATATGTTTCTATTGTATTAATTCTATATGATTATCTACCAATATTGATTAAAATGTTTTAAAAATCTTAAATAAGTTGTTTCTAAAAAATTATTGCAGTGATTGTATCATTTGTGATGTAAGTCAACTAGAAAGGACCAAAAGTTCTTTACGAAAAGAAGTATAGAACATAGCATTTCTTTCACAATTAGAAACAACATGTAACATTGAATAATTAGGATATGATGATTGGATAAAACCTATGAATGATGATCTAAATAAACTATAAAGTAATAAGGATTGTGCATTGGTTGAATAAACTAAATAAACTACTATAATTAGAGTAAAATGGGTGTTTAAAAACAAATGTGATGAAAATGGAATAATCATTTGATATAATTAAAGACATTTTCATTAATGTTAAAATCAAACAGAGGGAATAATTTATTACGAATCTTTTGACCTAGTAGGTAGAGTAGAATCTATTCGTATTCTATTAGGCCTTACATCATTCCTTAATTTAAAATGAATTAAAATTCGTGTGAATTGTTATTTCATTACGAAATTTGTTCATTATGATGAATTTTTTTAACAAACCCTAGTATTGATGATAAAAAATATCCTTCAAAATTATTAATGTTTTATATGTCTATAAATAATAACATGGAGCATAGTATGATAGATTAGAATGATTTTTGTAAAAAAATGACAACATTGTCAAAATTGATGATCTGACTCTTTTTATAATGATATAAATTAATAATATATTGATTTTCCAAATCATTTTTTATGACATTATATTTGGATCAACATAGTAATCCTTAACTACTTCATTTTTGAATCATATGAAATCCGAGTTTGAAATGACTGTGATGGGTGAGTTAAAGTTATTTCTTTATTTATAAATTCCCAAAAGCACAGAAGGAAACTATATATCTCAACATATTTATATAATATATATGATTAAATATTATGGATATGAAAACACTAAATGTATACTTTCCCCAATACTTGAAATATCATTAATCTTGATGGGACTAAGAATCAAGTAGATTAGTCATCTTTTAGATGTATGATAAGAAGTTTATTATACATAACTACTAGTCAACTAGACATAATTTTTCTTGAACGCTTATGTGAAATTTATTAATCTAAATAAAATAAATCCAATATAAAATTAGTGAAATCAATATTTCACTATTGAAATTTGACAATGTACTTAAGAATTTTCTAATGTTATGGAATTGTTTTTGGTTTTAAATGTTTTTCAGATGATGACATTGGTGGTTGTAGAATGGAAAGGAAGATTACATATAAATAATTTCATTTATTTATATATTCATTATTTTATTCTTCATGTAAGATAAAACACTATGTAGAACAATCCTCTACTGAACTTGAATATGTGGCAGCTGGAAGTTGTTATGTTCAAGTATTATGCATACAACAGACACTCGTAGATCATGGAATGAGTATCACTAAAACTCAAATACTATGTGACAACCCTAGTGCCATATCCTTAAGAAGAATCCTTTTACATCATTATTATTCAAAAACACATATATTTTAGGCCTCACTTTCATAGAGATCACACACTAAAATGAGATATTATTTTATAATTCATTATAACTCAAGAACCACATGCTAATATTTTTAAATTACCAGAACCTTATAATATATTTGAATAAATTTAAATGAATATAGGAATGATCAATGCATTGTAATAATTCACATCAACTTCCATTTTAAACAATCTTCTTTAGTTACTCATTTTCCAAGGGTGATTACAAATCAGTTTCATGTTTCAATCGGTTTCATGATTCTAATTAGTTTCAATTTTATAAATAGTTTAATTTTTTAATAAGATTAATGTTTTTAATAACTTTCATGTTTTTATTTATTGTCATTTTTTTAATTGGTTCCAATTTTTTAATAAGTTTCATTTTCTTCGATATTAAAAATTTATCAGCATTTACAATTATTTCGGAATTGAAAATTTATCAGTATTACATTTTTATCCATATGAATATTTCATCAATATTACATTACTATTTCTAGTACAATTATTATAATTTTATTTTAATTTAAATATAAATATTATTAAATATATATTTATAGATCATTTTTTATTTAAATACATTCAATTTTTATTTCATAAGAACAATATATTGAAATCAATACATCTATCCTGATATATTGACATGTAAAATTTATAATCATTATACAACCTATTATGTTTAAAAATTTGGATATTAAAATTCTTTAACATGGGTTTAAAAAATTTTTAGAATCATCTTGAATATGAAATTTTCTTTTAAAAAACCTCTTGAGTTTAAAATCATTTTCAACCGTTATATTTTTGTAATCAAATACGAGCTGTAAAATATTAGTGATTGGGTTTCTATTGTCTATATAAAGGGACCCCCTACATAGACCCATATCAAATTATCAGAAATGTGGACAAAAGTTATGATTCCCATAAATTAGTTTGTAATCTAAATTTCCATAACAATAAGAGGTATTTTTTTATTTAGAGAAATTTTAAAATTTCTTGTATAAATCAACCACCTCATCTCCAAAAAAATTGTTTTTGAATGACTTATCAGATATGACATTGAAGGTGAATGGTTAGTATCTCAATAACATTTTTATTATTTTGATTCATGGTTGAAAAGTAAAATATATTTCCAAGGATTGAATTCTGTTTATATTGAATGACCTGAGTCCTATCAATAGCATGTTCACTCTGAGGAGGTGTCAAAATTCTATAATACTATAGAAATTTATGATAATATATGTTTTTTTTATAATTAATGAAAATAATTAAACCATATCGATGTCAAAATAGGAAAATTTTGTGGTAGTTCTATGTGTGGGTGATTATTTATGTCCATCATATAGGTTGACCAAATAAGAATGGTTTTTTGATTAAAAAATACTTCGAAATCACTTTTTAGGTTCATAAAGAAAAATGAAATTTGAATCATTGTTTGGATGACAACAGATTAATATCCCTCTATAATCCTGAATTTTTATTACTAAGAAATGTAATAAGGAACCCAAAATGTTTATGATGTCTATGTACATGGATATGTAGCGATTATGAGAAAATTCATTATTATAAGATTAATTTTTTTGGCAATCAGTAAATTATAGTTTGGGGCAATCAAATCTCAATTGATTTTGTTTCACGGAATCATGATAATTTTTGTTTCTGATTGTTTGAATCTATAGAATATGGAAATTAATTAATGGATAAATTCATTCAATTTTATAGTTATCACTATAGATCTGGTCAGGAGGATGATTTTATGATTCAATTCTGAATTGAAGAAATTTAAAAAAGATCAGTCAGCTGAATAGAAAAAACGAAATATATAGAAGAAAATAGCTTGATAGAAATCAGTAAAAATTTAATTTTATTCTAAAATGATGAAATTTGAGTTTAAACTACATAATAAAATAATGAATAAGTAATGCATTACTTGATGAGGTTTTAACAGAATGGAGAAAAAAAAGGCCAAATTTATATTGGGTGAGAGCTGATTCAGACATGTTTTTTCTGTGGACTTGGCTAAAAATATTCATACCCATGAAACTATCATAGAAGAAGATATGAAAAATATGATTTAGGAGATAATGGCTGATTTTTATGATATAGATATAATTTTGATATGATTAGAGATAGCGAGTGTCAGTATTGTTATAAAAGAATCTTCTGAACTATCAAAACCAGCACCATATGTTTATTGAAAAGAAAAACAGTCTGTTGAAATATAATTCACCATAGAAGAAGAGAGATTTTTGAATTATATTGATGATTAGATTGATACTCAAAAAGACAATTATTTATTTTGAGAACAATAAAAATAATAATTGGAGGTTGAGGTTGAGGAAATTGAAAATAATGATGAATCTATTAACCGAACAACCTCTATTGAATAGAAAACACCCATGAAATCCTCATAAGTGGCATTAGTCTAATCTTAATCCCTAGTTAGTAATTCATATAAAGGTTTTTCTTAATATACAATAACCAAAAAAGTAATTAAAATAGCATATCAAATAGAATATGAGGTAGAATCGGATAAAAATTAGAATCAACAAATTAAGGATGTGTATATGGGAATCATAATGGTGAGCATGAAGATTTTAATAATGATATTGATTATGAAAAAACAATAATAATTCAAGGATAAAAACAAATCATGAAAGCATTAAATAGACTAGAAATTATCATTCTTTATCATCCAAAAATTGAAGAAAATATAGACATTCATTAAAATATACATAATTAAAGAATGGATTATATTAGTATTTTTGTAAACATATTTTTGAAAATCAAAGCTGATTTCAAAGCCTTTCAAAAGAAGTAACTAAAATATAAAATACCTATAATACATTTCTCCAGTGGTCATAAAAAATATATGAAAATTTAAAACTTCATGAGGACAATATAGAGGAAATAAAGAGCCTTGTTAATGATCTCACTAATTTATACAAATGATTTATCAGTGGCATGAATGAGAAAATTTTGTCTTTTACAATTCACAGTACGTCAAAAGAAATTCACAGTGGGGTGTTTGATAATCTCAAGGTTATTATTTTGAAATTAAAATATGAAAAAATAGTTCAAAAATGAGTTCAAATCCTAGAGATGGTATTCCGAATTTGAAGAGAGTATTTTCATGATCAAGAAGAAAATATTATAGTATATAAATAGATTCATCTTCTTCTGTGATAAAAAAGTTGTAATGAAGACATTTTTTTCATAATAAGAATAAAATATTTGGGCTCAGCAAAAAAACATTACATTTTTATGGATTATTGATATGAGTTGCCAATGATGAAGTTAGCTAGTTTAAATCTCATGGAGAAGAAAAAGTTTAAGAAATGGTTTTTTAACTCATTTGGTATTACATCATGAAATAAAATACATGATTTGTTTCATCTTTAATGTTACATATGTTTATTTTCTATAATCCTTTATAGTTTTATCTAGATTTCTTCCTATTTGAAAATCAAAATTGGGGAGACTATTTGGTATTGTTGAGAATGCTTTCAAAAATGGAAGAATATTATATTTAGGGGGATAATACTTATGAAAATTTGATTACATTCTTTTAGAGAAGAGAGTATGATCCTTAAGGTTAATTCTATCCTATGGATGAAATAGTATTAATCAACATTATCCTCAGAAGAGTAATAAAACATAAATTGAGATATGTTTTTGGTTATTTTTTATCTTGGTATTTTTTACTCTCCAAAAAGGGGGAGATTTCTTAGTCAATTTTTTTTGAATTGACCATTCATTTTGTTTTCGAAATAAAAAATTCTATCAAAATACATTCCATGGTCATTTACATTGAATAATATTTAAAATATACTATATTGTGTCCACATTTATTGTACATACTCCTAACTATATATATTATATTTAATAGTTACCTCATGTATTGTATTCAACCATAACAATGTGTATTTTTTCAATAATAACCAGAAATTATTTTTATAATTGTAATTTTATTATGTTTACAATAATTACTGAATGACATGTTTTCAATCACAAATAGTTTATAATCATATTTGTAAAACATGTTATCGATTTAATTTGATGTTGTTGATTCAATCATAACCACCTATTCTTTTCATTATGAATATCATTCTTCTTATCCTTCTCATCTCTAGAAAATTGTAACCATTATGAAATGAATTATTTTATATCAAAATGATGTCATAAAATATGATATTTATTTCAATTAAAACACCTTCATGAAATTTTCTAAGTATTAAGTCGATTTCATGATTTAATGTTTGTCTAACATCTAATGAGAACAATGTAAAATTTCCTCAAATCATTTAGTAAAATATAACAGTTTGAGAATGAATATGAAAATTGGGAAGAATTCTATAAATAAAAAACATTTGACTATGCTCAAAATAGAATGGTTGATGATCTAGAGATACTATGTGAGTGCTCTTTCAAAATCAATACAATGTGTGAAGGCTCTAAAGAATACAAGTCATTAATATATTGTTCTGAGAACTTTTATCTGATAAAGTTTTTGTTTTGTTTTTTGATATTACAATCAATAGATATTATGGTCTAAAGATATTGATGATAGGTATATAGAATGGTAATGATCTTTTGAGGATTGAGAGATTCTGATGCTAGGAAGACAGAAGTGCCGATTACATTCCTAATCGAGCTCTAATGGAGAAATCTATATATACCTAAACCAATTATCGAATCGAGGGATTACCCAAATGTGTGTAAGAATAATATTTAGGAAAAATAAAAAATGGACCTTTGTCTAACGTTAATGGGTACCATTCTCTTAATGTTAAAATATTTTTATTCTTTACATATCTGATGTGATTTTAATGTATGGATAAATATTTTTGTTTTTATTTATATTCATATTTCATATCATTATAATTATTTTAATTAAAATACATGTATATCAGGGATTTTTATTGATTATGAATCTATACATTGTATGGTAGAACAAAATATTTTTGAAATAATCTGAATATATTAACCATTGTAATTATAACAATTTATTATCTTACTCTGATCATCGTATTCAACTTGGATATGATTTGGATTTAAAACAACATATGGTATACATATAATAATCAATACTATTGTCGTAATTATCATTACTGGTCCTATTATGATTATATTTTTCATTGGTACCAGGTCCCATGATGGTTTGTATTTTTATCCCATTTATATGTATTTTGAATGGGATTCATTTAAATTATTGTAAACTATGTTTTTTTAGGTTTCAGAATGATTTTATTAAAAACTACAATTCACCTCCAATAAATTATTTCATACACATACGTATTTAAATTAAAGAAATACTATTTTATAGTCTCCCATGACATGTGAACATAAAAAATTATTAACACCACATCATGGTGTTGTTATTCCCAATATACTTATAAGGGATCGAATTATTTTTAAATGGTGGAAGAGCTAATATATTAGTAAAAAATTATATTATGAGAATAATAATCATTCTAGGAATATCTTTAATATATATATATATATATATTAGTTATAAATTACATTATAACATGCCTAATGATATGGGGAGGAGAAACAAAACATATCGCTTTGGGAAGGTGTTGTCCATGTGTTCCAAAAAATAATTACTATATTCTCTACAATAAAAAAAATGAGACGTATAAGATTATGAAATTAAAATAATAACATCTAGGTGTACATCGTTAATTGATATTAACATTTTGGAATGAAGAAGATAGAATTTAATGATGATGATGATGATTTGAAATGTAAATTCATAGTTGATACAATGACCTCATATTTGAATAACCTATCTTACATCTATCCATAAGGTATCTAGTGATTAAAATATGAGGAAATCAGAACCTCCATAAATTGGATATCTATTTATGAATGTGTATTCAAAAGGGATTGTTCGTGATATGTGGTAAAATATATCATTAAGGATAAAGGATAGTTGTTTTCTTTTATTGTGAATAAAGGACACAATTAGGATTAATTACAAGATTTAAATATAATATATTATTTCTAATGTTCAAATGGAAAAAGATTCCTATATATTAAAATTATTTTAAAATAAGGTTTAAATTACATTATTTTCTATAATTTCATCTTTTTTAGATGTTATTTTGGAATTTTTCTTTTACTTTAAACTACATGGTAACACATTTGACATATAATCGAGTTTAAAAATATTTCAATTGAAAAGTTAGATATATATATATTGATAGTGTAAAAATTATTTAATAAATGAAAAAGGGATTAATGTATCAGAACAAAATAATCCTATTTTTCCTCTTTTTATATTTATATAAATATTAAATTATTTAATAAAATGTATTTAACATAAAATATGAACAACCTCATTTTAATCTCTATTAACCTAATTTAACAGTAAGGACAAGTATTCAACAATGTAATTTGAATGAAAACACATTAACCATATGAAATACAATATTATTTATATTAAAATCGATTTAAATATATAATTATTCGAAAATGATTTACTTCTATGGTTTTTAAAGTTATTTTCTATGATATCTCTATTCCTATAACATGAAATGTGTCAGCATTATTTATGTTATTATATAAATTATATCATGAATAATAATTATAAAAAATTTAACTTTATAAAATAAATTTCAACATTATAAAAATATCTTATATGGTTGTCTAACAATTTATTATTATCCTAATGAGAACATGTTTCTTAAATTAAAATTTAATAGTGAAAAATTTTATATCATTATTTACTTAAAATATCGAATGGGTCATTTTCATAAAAAGATGACATAATAAGCCATAAATTAGAAAATAATATGAGAATGGAATAACTACACTAATACAATTGCATAAATGAAATTTTTATGTATATTTCAAATATTTTTCCCCATAGTTTTAAACATAACTATATGTATTTATCCTTTACTATTGATATAACTATTTCCCCATCTTTACTAATCCTAATGACCAAAATTAAATGGGAACTATTTAGAAAATATAAAAATTAAGATTCACAATATAAAATTTATTTTACAATATTGTATAACAAGAAGTGAACTCTCTCAATTTTAATATAGATTTATAAAATGAAGCGAATAAGATATTTAATAAAAAAATTAATCCAAAAATAGTTCATAACCAAAATAATGTAAAATAATATTTTTAATATAACTAATTAGAGTATAAAAAATTTATTATGACTAATTTTAATTTAAGAGAAAATTTAAATCAGAGTGGTATTTTTCTCTAAAATGAATTTATTGTATTAGAAAACTATGCATTTCTATAAATATAATGAAAAATCAATATTTTCTAAAAAATATAAAAAAATTACACTAATGTAGTTTCGAAATGGTAATCTTTATAATGATATCATTTTCATAAAATAAAAGTTTCCAAATTTTACCAAATTTGTTATGTTAATATATAAATATTATATATAACTCATTTTCGAAGAAAATCTATATTTAATGTGAAAAAATACATTAATTAAAATTTATTTTCTATTTATTATTAATTTATCATCACATTTCTATTGATTATGATCATTTTATATAAATTTTATAATGAGGGTACACACATTAATTTATTCTAATTCAATGTCTAGGTTAAAATGGTCATCTTTCATTTATATTATATATTGGTTCATTCATTCTCATTGTTGTGTGGTGTATATAATAACTAACATAGTGTTAATTTAAAATCATAGGGTGCTACACCTTGGTTTTTATCACGGTAATAAAGGGTCATTTTATATTAAAATTTTTCATAATGGTTAAAAAAAAATTAATTTACCAAACCATATCCCCAAAGAAATTCAAATCAGGTACATATTATGAAAAAAATCATGGGGTACTAAAATTATGGTGGATAAAACTCAACCAATATTTTTTAGGGTTAATACCCCAAAAAGAATATATTCTAAAACAAAATTCACTATCAATTTATGGATATTGAATTCTTTCTTTGGAAACCCCTTAATATGCACCCTACAAAAACATCATCATGTCATGCTATACATATGCATATCTATAATGTTTCCACTAAATATTTCTAATCCAAAACCCAAAAATATTATACAATATTTATATAACAAATTAGGAGACCCAATAATTTCTTGTGAAATATTATTCACATTAATATGAATATTCAATACATTTAAGGACACAACAAATCCAAGAATGATAAATCGTTATTTTAGTTAGAAACTAGATACATAAATGTATTTTTTATTCACAATATTTATAATCTATAATATCATTAATAACATAAAGATAACATATTGACTAATCATACAAAGTACCCTTCTTTATATCCAAGAAAAAAAAATTAAAACATGATAATGGGTGTCTTCAGATTCACAGTATGGGTGAACATAATGATATCAGTCAATAATAATATAAAAGAATTTAATGAAAATAAAGGTATTATAAAATGGGATTATAATTATATAATAATTCCTAGAAATTTCCTAGATCAAAATCATGTGTCATGTTATATAAAAATGGAAAATCATAATATTGGGGAATAATCCAAAATCAATCTTTTACCTTGAATTCAAGTCATAAAAAGCCAGTATTTCATTGGAGTTTGGAAGCAATATAGGCCTAGATACTATATGATATTCCAAGGATAAAAACAGAAACCATATTATTAGAGTATACTAGTCATCACCACCTATTAATTATATCATAATTTATCATACATCACCACTTGTTTTTTATATCATAGTAGATAAGGCATCCCTATATGTTACCCATAGTAAATTCAGCAAATAATCTTGTTCCCATTAATTATATAATGAGATATAATTATTTACCACATAAATATATGGATATAATTTACTAAAACATCACATAATTAAAGAATACATATGTGTTCAATAATATCCTAAAACATTCATCTATTCATAATTATTTATAGAATTGAAATAGTCTTCCTAATAATTCAACAATTTCTTCATAGAATATCCAATAGAAAACAGGAACATTATCTAAAAATTGTGTCATTTTATTATAGTATAACTTGGGGAATATTAATGAGTTTTACTCCAAGAAATGAACCTATTTGGTCAGATTATGGGAAGATCAATTAGTGTATATGTAAAAAATGTTTAAATTATTTTTTATGAAGGATCGTGATAAACTTGGGTATTTGGATCATGTATTTATTGGTAATGTAATTGTCAAAATTAGTATGGAAACATATTGAAATATCTTGATATTGATGATGAATGATTAGAATTATTAATCATTCACATTTTGTTGTGTTCTCTAATTCGATATCTTTTGGGATTTAGGGTATTATATGGGTTGGAGCACATGATTTGTACATTTTGTATTTAATTAATTTGATAGGGAGAACCATTTGATGAAATAAACCTTTTGTTGTAATTTATTAGAATATGGGTCCTTATATGTCATTGTATGGATGATTTATGTAATTTCTTATGTGGTGGGATTAATGGATGTGGGTGAGAACTATCATGGTTTTTAGTGATCGTAATTTTTATCTGGTTCCCATGTATGAGTGAGATTTTTATATTTTTTTCATTATGCATGGAAATGGACCTAATCTAATTTATGGATATTTGGGGAATGATCCAATGAGAGAATACAAGGATTCTCCTTTGGTGGGTCCATCAAATCATTTATAGTTGAATAAAAATTTTGTTAAAAGGGTTTTGAGAATAATGGAACTATTTAGTGGATGGATGATAATATGATTCTATTTAGTGGAAAACCTCAATCAGTAATTAATGTATAGTTTTTTTAATCTTATGTTATGAAATATTTCTCAATATTCTCAAATCATGATCCACAACTGAATAAAATAAGTAGTGTTTTATTCTCATAGGAGTAAGAGAGAAATGTAGGTGTTCAGTTATGTAATTGATTAGTAAAATACAATATTAATGGGGTTTGAAATTTATTTTGGGTGATTAAATTATGTTATAATGCCTCCAGACTCAACATGTCAAGTTTGTGTTATGTGAACATTCATTTGAGGTCTATAAGTATTTCATTCATTAAATTCACAATAGATATGGATTGACAGATTCATTAGAATAGAAGGAGACATGGGGAGGTGGAGACAATATTGGGAGATTCAATTAGAACATGGTTTATTAGGTTCAATGTTTTAAAAAATATAATTTAAAAAAAGGTGTATATAGGAATATTAATTTCAGTTATGATGGGGAATCACATTTGGAGAAAATAAATGATGTAGATCCGGATAGTCATGAGATGATGTATGAACAAGATTATGGATTTTTATCAGATGAATTACACAGCTTATTATAGATGAGAATAATTATAAATGGTAGTTTAAAATTACCCAGGTGTTATCGATTGTAACAATAATAGAAATTTTTTATTTTTTTTTAGTGAGTGTTAATTTTGAGAGTAGGGTCTCATAATTACATCTCAAGAGTTTTAAAATATAAAAAAAGTTTCTTCGTAAAGGGGTTTAATAATTTTTTAGTTTATTGGGAGTTTGGAAGAGCATTAGATATAGTATGAATGGTTGTGATTCTTAGAGGCTACAATAACAAGAAATTCACATCATTGAAAAGTCACTCATGATGTCAACTAACATTCATGGGATGTGATTTGGGAATGAATATGAAGAACTGTGATGGGTATACTTCATAGAAAAAATCTGTTTTTTAAATTACGATACATGTAGATAAAATATCAACATATTACCTTGTGGAACTTTTCCATTGATCCTTATTAATATGAAATTGATTTTCACACAGAGAATCATGGCTCTTTTTTTCTAGGGTATTACATAATTTAGTTGGGGTGTTTTTTTTTTGAACGCCAACAAGGATCCTTTTTTCTTGGTCATCTATTAGAGAGGGAGTGTCTTGTTTTGTTTCAAAATCCCCTTACATTTAGTGACTTTTATCTAGTTGAATCTAATTTTCTCATAAAAGTACCACGTATCCCCTCTTTGTGCTTCTCTATGCTATTTTTCGTTTATGTTAGTTCAGATTGGATATAGTTTGAATGAGTTATTTCACTATATAATAATGAAAAAATTCGAAAATATGTATCTTAAATATGATAATCATATAGGACATATTAAGAGGGTATAAACAATGCATTTTTTGTTATTTAGTGTTATATATGTTTAATTTTGGTTTTATTCGAGTGTGGGCCAATGTTTTATGAAATTAACAATCAATATAGTGTTATAATGTTGTAATTTTGTGTATCCATGGATAGAGTGAGCATTAATAGTGTACCAAACCCCAATTTTTAATATTTTAGTGCCTTCATTCCAACACTTGAAATTTCTATCAATTATTGGATTTTTTTATTTTTTTCATTCAAAAATTTATATATGTCTATTAATTCTTTTGGTACTCCTACAATCCAGGGAATCTATTATAGGAATGCGATACATTATCAGAATAATGGTTTTTAGAGTTCCGTGGAATTATTTTATATTCTTGGACATTTGGTGATTTTATGTTTTCATGGAAGATATATTATACACATCTATTTATCAGAATTTTTAAGAAATGTTCCCCATATAGATGGGATGGGGTAACATTGTCCTAATAGTTGACATGGATTCCATAAAATTCTAAATGGATCAATAGTGGTTCTATTATTAAATAAATGTTATTGGAGATCATTATTGGTTGTATAGAGACATGTTTTGGATATTGATTATAAATGGTATCTATTTCAAAATTTTATTTTAAAGGAAGATAGACTCAAATATAATTTAAATGAAAAATACATAATATTATAAATGGATTTTGAAATAGTGCGTCAAAAATGGAATGATGTTTTTATAATGAATTTATTTATCGGAATTTATCCAATATGCTTAAAGAGTAAAATTATGACATGATGTGGATTTCCAATATTATTTATAATGAGGATATTGATTGGATTTAGGTAAAATTTTATAGGAAATATTTCAGTCTATTTGGTTTGTTCTACCATGCTTGAGTGATTTACTATTTTTTAAAGAATGTAGGATTTTTTCATTTCATGAATATATTTTCCTATTTTCAAAGAATGTGTGTGTGTATAAATGTTTTTGTAAATCTAAATTATTATATTAGTCTCATGATTTTTTTGTGTGTCTATAGTCCAGTTACTTGATGTTTCTCTTGATGATGTGTGTTGTCTGTATACACCTGTTAGAACATATTTGGGTATCCAGTTTGGGGTTTTCCCAATTGTATATGATAAATTAAAAATTTAGTGGAGATGAGTACTAGATAATATTCAATAAACAATACTAGATTGAATGGTACTAGTTCTATTTTTGTGAGATGATGATCGATGTCGTGGGTTGTGATCCCATTAGTTATTTCACATGTTGGGATGGGTGATGGACATGAAATAGTATATGGATTCAGATGCATCAAAATTCCTTTAGTTGGATGGCATGTGTCATGGTATTATGACCATGAAAGGAGTATTCTTGGTTCATGTTAGTGGACTATGAATTCATTTTCATTTTTCATGTTATAATGGTAACATTCATAGGAAAGTTATTGTTGACAGCTACCCTAGGGGAATGGTTAGATTAAGATGTGTTTCTTGGATAATGGACCTCACTTGAGTGAAAGTGGGTAGATCAATGATTATAGACATTTGACTATTAATACACAATTTATATTTTTAGTTTTTGTTTAAATAATCCATACCAATAGTATTTATCTTTAGGATTTGGATTTGTGAATATATAATGAACGAACTACCTCCATCAAAAATTAAGGGTTTATACTTTGTCCATAGTCCATAGAAAACACATGTGGGTGTCATTTGAGGATTTGTAAGGATAACCTGCCATATTTATTAATTATTGAATTGGGTTATAGCATCAATTTACAATTATTCATCCATGTTGTTGAAGAAGGTAGGGGTTAGAATTGTGGTTTCCTTGTTAGAACATGACGACAAGACTTTTATAGCTTTATCTACATCGGGTGTTTTGTAAATAGGTTTATTTTTTGGTGAACATGAGTATACCTATTTATATGTGTTGAATATAAACCTTCATGATTATATTAGAACCCTTTATTATTGATTCCCTGGTTATTCATACTTATCTTTGGGACTAATCCCATACCCCCATTTACAGCATGGGATTCGACATAGGTTGATA
Organism: Viscum album; assembly: GCA_963277665.1. Lineage (NCBI taxonomy): Eukaryota > Viridiplantae > Streptophyta > Magnoliopsida > Santalales > Viscaceae > Viscum > Viscum album. The sequence continues at coordinate 1,919,501,263 of OY728145.1, read as the reverse complement.
AAATTTAATATTTCCTCTAACGAATTACATAACAATTTGATATTGAAACATAGTTTAGTTAAAATGTTTTGTAGAGTGAGTAATTGGTTGGATTATTTTTTTTGGTTGGTGGCCATGAATTTTACATTCTAATAGTTTTTTAGCATGACTACAATACAGTGAACGACTATTGTATTTTAAAAATAAATACAACATTTTTTTCAAATACATCAAAATTAAAAATAATGATCCATTATATTAACTATTATACATCTTTTTATTATGTACTATAAATAATTGTGAGGATACAATATTTATTTATACATATAATGGGAGATGTGTGTAGTGTAGATAGGTAACGAAAAATATTTAGTAGATTTTAGGAATGAACTATGGGCTTTATATTTTTGGTTATAATCAATAAATAATTGTTTGAGGCCATAAACACTATGAAATTCCTATGTTGTGTATGTATTAAAACCTTTTTTTCGCATATTCAATGCATATGTGCCATTCAGGTACCCTTTTCAAAATGCAATAGACACTGTCAGTTCCAAATATATTCTAAACACACCCTAAAAGATAATTTAACTAATCCTAAAAATAAAACTAGAAATCATAGGACCATTAAAATTTTCCCAATGAATAGCTTCTCATCATGATTTAGAATCTCCCTATGTCCTCACAAAATTTCACCAGACATTGGCCCTACATATCAAACTAAATCTCCAAAGAGACCATCAGATTATACCCATGTTTCAATAATACTCAAAGAAGATGATTTGTCCCCCCTCATAGTTTCTTCTAACTTTAATTTACCATATCTTATAGGTACTCCACAAATCATCCATCTATCACTAGGATAATATCTTATCTTTCAATCATGGGTTCAAAATCAATGTCATATATTAAGAGTCATGACATATGACAAAACTAATGTAATTCATGATGTTAAAAATGATGATCTAAAAAATATTCCATTTCTATAAACAACTATATTTTATTCAATAGATAGAGAAACCATGGCACAAACATTACCTATAGCATAATATGTTCATTCCCTAGAAAATGAAAAAAAAGTACCTTATAACTGAAAAAAACTATAAGGGTAATTTCCACTGGGCAACATATTATAATTTTCTAAACTATTTAGAAATTAACTATGTTTGGATTAACTAAACTGAATTGATGGTGTCCAAAAATAGGATCAACTCGTCACTACATACCCACCCAGGTCTGCCCAAAAAAACATAGAGGGACTAATAATACTCCTAAGAGCCTCAAATGAATCTATCTAGGATGAATCAGAAAATCAATTATTATATATAATCTAAACCATATAAATATGGTAATCGAGCACTCTATGTTAATCAACAACAAATGCTTCAAAAATATCCTATGTTTTCCTAACATACAAATTAGATTGCATGAATATCTATGTGTGGAAGGTGGTATAGTGATTCATATGATACCTCATGAACCTCTATTGAGATTCATAGGAACATATTTTGAGGCACACACCCCCTATATGAAACTATGATCATAGGTATCCCATGAATTTTCATTTCCAAATGCTCATGTATATTTTCAAAATAATCCAGTGACTAAGTCTCATGAATTTAAAATATTTTTGTCACATTTTTTCATTGTTAAATATCCATCCAAGCCATTTCATATCATCGCATTGTCTTGAGAAATCATCTAAAAAATTATGTATTAACCTAAATTATACTTACATTTTATCAATAAAATTGGTTAAAGTAACTAACATATAGATGATTAATAGCCTTTATCCAATGATAATTAATGTTATGGATGACAAATCCAAATATATACTTCCCCATACCCAAACACATTAAATATATAAAAATTTCATGATACTCATTTTTTAAGCCTAGGATTACATCCCATAATGAGGAATGTGTATACCTAGCCAATTAATCCCTTAATGATGTAGGTACCACCTCACTAACATGGGAAGATTGGATGTTGTGTTTATCCTAAATCAAAACAAATAATATATCATATCCAATTACACATTTTCACCACATAATAAAATTATAATTAGTCTCCAAGATAACAATTAGATAATATAATAAACAATAGGTACTAAACAAAGTTGAATATTTCAGAACCACGTGGCCTTGTGACATATAAATTACCTTGTTAATGACCTATCCAATTTTCATCCACACCTCTATAGATGTCAAAAATCTATTCTCATGAGTCTTTATAATGAGGTATTATATGATAAAATTATAAAATCATAGGGAAAATTCTATATTAATGTCCAAATTTAGAATGTACATGATCTAATGGTTCTTATGTCGGCTAATGTCCCACGGAAAGAATATATATTATTTTTTATTATATTTTTTAATGATTATAAATCTACCACCAAATAGATAATTGAACAAAAACGTTACATTCTGAAATGAAATAGATAGGTCCAAATCATGGTTATGATAGTTCATCTCATGGGCTCATTGATGATGACACACATAATAGACCTCATGGTCCACATATATTATATTTAATAAAAGAATACCCATTGAATGATCAAATCTTAATTTATAAATAACTACATAATAAAAAAATTATATTTTGAATATATTTGAATTTGTTGTTCGAAACCAATAAATCATATTCGCATTTAAAAGTACACACAAATTTTACTCCATTCTCTTTTATCACTATGAAGGGGTAGTACAGGTAAAATAAGTCTTGGATAAACTTTTTGAAAAATTCATCCAAAGAAATCTATTTCTCTAAAATAAATTCTTGGGATCAGTTGAAGACATTTCTTCCCTCACCATCTCAAGATAAACTAATTTTTCAAGTCTAAAATCATGTTACCAAGGATATGAACCCCTTAATGTAGAAGAAATAGTTTGATTATTTGATATATGAAAAATATTATCATATCATACACAATACAAAATCATTTTAAAGAATTTGTAATTCATTCGTCTCTGAGTATCCCAATATTACATTTACAAACACCAAAATAAAGGGGTCATTGTTAGGATAGAAATTATAGTATAGGAGTGCCATGAAAATTTTCGTCACATTATTAAAAGTAAATGGAATCAAAAAGTTGTCATATAATACCTAAATAATGCTAAATTTAATAATAATGATATCCTATATAACACCCAATGATTTCAATTTAAAAATAGTTTTTTGATTGTGTGTACTAGATAAAACACAGAGATTCTAACAAAAACCCATATAATGTTAAGATAATATTATTTAAAATTTATTTTCATAATCTAACCATTGGTTTGGGGGGTATGAATAGGTGTTTATATATAATGAATTTTATTTGAGAACATTTCCTAAAAAGGTACTTATTAATTTCTAGGAAAAAATATCTCATTTTACATAAAATCACATTATATTAAAGAATATATTCTTTGGTAACTATTGTATATCTCTAATGAATTTTTTATTAAGGACAATTATTTTAATCAAAATAAATAAATTATATTTATGAAATATATAGAACTATTGTTTAATAATATAAATTCTTATTCATCAAATGGGTGTTACATGATATTGAAGGATTTTGAATTAAATTTTCAATGGAAATATACATTTTCATATAATACTGAATTTATTCCATTTTTTCATATATATTATCAAAAATTTATTCAATTCCTATAAATATAATCTGATAAATTTAAAATCCTCTTTTTATCATCTTATAAAAAAAATTGATAGGAATATTTTATTTGAATCTGTTGAATGATTATTGTTTGAACATTGAAAATACATATTTTGTCCAAACAATCAATATTTAATTAATAAAAATAATGTAAATGTTTATAATTGTATTGAATATTTTTTTAAAGTTACAAAAGATTAATATTCATAAGATAACTAAAAATTATTAATGAAAACCTATAAAATATAGTACTTTTGTGTAAAATAATTTGTATAGTTAATGTTGTTCTTTTTAAAAAAAGTTGTTACATTTGGAAATAATTTAAATAAATTAATTTTATAAAAAAATTGAAGGTAAATACATAGAAATGTATATAATATTTGGAATATGAAGGTTAAAATTTAGTAATGCGTACTATTTAATTTTTTTTCATATTGAGTTTTAATCAAGCTAAAATTTAATCACTTATTTAATGGGTTAAACATGTTAATTAAGGTTAAATAAATATAAAAAAAGAGAAAAATAATTATAATAGTTTATATTATAGTGATAAAAAATTAACCACAAAATCCTATCTTTGAAAATTAGGAATTTTGGTTCCACATTCCATTGGTAACAACCATAATATTATATTATATTTTTAGTAATTAAAAAATACCACTCTCTCTAAATTTTTTTGCTATAATGATATGTATATTGGGAACATTGATATATAAATTAGTATTACTGATATATAGAATATTTTAATAATATTAATTTATTTTTAATATTTAACTATTATATAATTTTCTTGAATGAATTTGAATAACATAACTAGTTATTGAGAAATATGTAGTAAAATATCAAAAATAATTTTATAAGATTAAAATTAATATTATATATATATATATCAGTGTCCTATTAATTTAATATAAAAATAATATGTATAGGTGTTCATAAAATTTTCTATTTTCAAATAATATTGTTTTCAGGAAAATTTGAATTTTTCTATTTTTTTGAATAATTCTGAAAATATATGTAGATGTTAATTAATTTTTAAAATACCATTTTTTATAATTATTAAATCATTAAAAACGTATATTAACAAAAATAAAGGAAAATATTTCTCAAATATCATGGATGGTACATTTAAAATTTAATGTTACATTAATTCACCATTATTATTATAAAATTATGTTTCAGTAGTTAAAATTAAATAGGGTTTAAGAGAGGGATAAACCAACATATAATATTTATAATTACACATAAAAATCTATACATTATATTTTTTATTATTGTATATTGATCTTAGAATCATTATATTTTATTCTATAGAAATTGTGTGGCTTTTTATTGACATAAAAGGATATTATGTATTGATTTTATATTCATTTATATGATTTTTAAAATATCACTAAAAAAATGGCCAATATATTTATTCTACATAACAAATATTAAGACATATATATTTAATAATATCTACCTAAAACCTTTACCACAAGTTTTTAATATCTCTTATATATTTTTTTCTTAACATTATAAAACCTAATCATGTTTATGTTTCAATCTAAATGTGGTTTATTAAATAATAATTTAAACTCATAAATGAGTATTTTCATATTAATTTACTCTTCCACATATTTTATATAATTTTTAAAAATACACATATAAAAACTATTTTTGATGTTCTTAAAATCTACATTGTTTATATAACAATCTTTAATCGTCTAATTTTCCATCCTATAGTAAATTTAATCATTAGTTCTAGATATGTGCAGACTATAACAATTATAAAGAGAGGCCATTAAATTTTCATCATCGACTCATTCTGATGGATAAATTGATTTATAAAATTAATATATATTATATATATATGAAGAAAGTTTGATGTTATAATGATAATATAATTCAAAAATTATTTAATTTCAATGCATTGAAAAATAATAATGTCGTTCATCTTTACAAGGTAATTACCTTCTCACCAAAGCAGTGCTATTGGGTTTTAGTATCTATATTTCATAGATGGATCTAAAATTTTATTTTATTTATTATGCATATAATTACATTACGATAAAAAGAGTGGTGATGGTGGAACCATGATCACTCTAGCAATAGTTAACCTACCAATGATAATTTGGACTTATAAACCGAACATCGCAAAATTGTCTAATAAAAACATAAAAATTATAGATAATAATTAGACAATAGAAAAAAATGAAATAAATTGAGTAATGAAAAATGAATTAATACATATAAATAAATAATCACTTCTAAGACTAGTATTTTTTATTACATAATAGTTCATACATACAAATGAAATGAAATGGGATTTTAGGAAATGGAATATATTTTAAAAAACATATTCTAATTCTTTCATAATAATGATTTTTATGCTATTTAATGATTCATTAAAAAAATCATGACTGTTTCTATTTTCAATTAATATTATTTTAAAATAAATTTCTTAAATATATTTTTTAATTTTTTTATAATTAATTTTAATAGAAAATATATAATATTTTTCAATCAAGTGCTTTTTTGAATGTGTTTTCCAAGGTGTAAAAATAATAAATTTTTTAATAGTTATCAAATTAATATTTTTTTTACACCATGACTATCCTTTTATTTGATGAATCCTTCAAATGTTTCCTTTCTTATATTAAATGTAAATATTATTCTCTACATTATCACATTTAATTCTTTTCAAAAAAATTTCAAGTAAAATAGTAATTTATTACCATTTTTATGATATAAATGAATGTTATGTTTCCAATGGGATTCAATACTGATTCAATTTATTTTTGTGGTTAAATATAAATTTATACATTTTTTTTCGTGAAAATGTGCATATATGGATTACTATTAATATCTAGGGAGCCCAATGTAGTTTTTATGGTAGGAGTTTTGATTATGTAACATCACATTTTTTCTTAGTAAGATTATTTTTCATTTTTTTTTGTGAAGATGGGGTGTATTTATTTTCAATAATTCCATGAATAATTGCATCCCCTATAAAGTTTTCCCATCACATGTTGAAATTTCAAAGATGTAGTTTTCACCTGATTTATACCTATCAAAATTGATTCTTACACCCCACGTTCTTGTATTCCACCACAAGTCAACTTATCCAGAAAATATATTACACTACATATAATATTCAATTATAATTTTTAAAGGGTTTAAAATGAGTTCTTTATGAATATGGGGAAATAAGTTATTATTTATACCAAATGTGAAATATAAATTCACATCATATAATATTTATGTTATGAATTTTAAAAATAAGGCGCCAGCATTGTGTAACCCTCTCCACACGCTTTTCTTTTCTACTGATGCTTTGTGCACCTACATCATCACCTAAAGATGTACCAATAACCTCCTTGTTGGAACAATTTTCATTTTTGAACCCCATAATATTCAATCTAAGTCCTTATATGCACCTCTCTCTTCGTTGAATGTCTTATTTTATTGTTTTATCAGACTTCCCTTCGATCCAAATGTGATCTAGCATCATATCCTAGATATCTGGTCCTACATTAGTATATTATTTATTTTGGATATTCATCTTCTTCTCGATCAATTACTAATAGAATATTTACTTCTTGTTGGAAGTATTACAGAAGATTATTATTATTGAAGTGGTAGGTCTTTTCACTACTTCCCCTATTTTCATGTTTGGTGGACTAATTTAACTCTTATAGCTTCTATTTTGTTTACATATAAAAATATGTTAAAAATTTACGGTATGATTAACAATTTTTTTCAATACTAAATTAATTTATTCATTAAACTAATTAATTTAGGGAATAAAAATTTTGGAATGGAATTAGTTAGATTAATTAATTAATTTATGAGTTTCTTATTAGGATTGTGTGTTGATAGATTTGGTTAAATAATTATGGAATTAAATTATGGTTGATATATGATTAATTAATTTGTGAATTAATTAATGAAATATTTTGGATTTGAAAATTCATCTATATAATTAATTGGAAAATTTATTATTTAGCTGTTGATGTTGGGATTTAGGTAAATTAATTAATTAATTAATTAATGGAAAAATTGTTGTGATATTTAAATTTATTTAAATGTATTAAATATTTTTTTGTAATTATTTAATAAACATTTTTATTAAGAATTAATATTGGTGGTTAACAGTGGTAAATCAAGAATACTGCTATGTAAGTGATATATCCAATGGATTGAGAGTGGGGTGTGATACACATACTATTACTCCAAATACCCACTGGTGGTGATATACATTCCGTTATAGATCAAATGAATAGCATTCAAATATAAAATAGTGGGACACAGACTGATGCTCCAAATACCCATGGGGTCTGAGATAGGTATTGAATCTAAAAAATACTCAAATGTGTGATAGATATTACATTCTACATCCATTTAATGACTTTGGTATATGGTTTTAATTTAGAAATTTTTAAATTAAATATTATGTCATAATGATTGTGAATTGAATGTGGGTAAATGATTTTGAAATCATCATGGGAGGAAACATGTTTTTAGGTATGGGTGTCCTCATGAACCTATGTGGTTTATGTAGTTTAATAATGTGTAATTAATAATGTGATACAAGTTTACATATGAAATATAATAATTTCATTTTACAACGGAATACTATTGGATTTTACTAGATTTTTTTAGACTTCGTTGGTGGTGGCCTACTGAGTTGTACTAATACCCTACTCATGCATTTTGATATGTACCAAAATATAGTTCCTTTTATCGAGAGAGGACAATGGAAAATAACCTTATATAGATGGCTAAGTTAGAATTGAGATTGATGTGGATACTGGATGTCGTTTAAGACCCATATGGGAGTCATCATTGTATTGATTTTCAATTTTCATTTTAGACACTTGACACATACTTTGGCCTGGAATGTTATTTGTTATAGATTGATATTTTATTTATATATTCTTTATCATGAGAAATTGATCTTTTTTACAATTGTATATTCTTATATTATAGTATATCTTTTTATGTGGGTGTTTTACTAAGTTAATAGGGGGTATAGTATCCCCATGACTCACATACCAAACCTTCTATACTAGTTAGCAGCCTCTATCATATAGGGATGTGTGATTGGGTCCTATGGAAGTTTTGATCGGGAAATTGGTGTGGGGAAGTGGGGTCATGATGTTACAATGTGATATAATATGGATGTTTATATCATCTAACATGTGTTTTATGGGCACACTATACTTTTGATGTGATACTCTGATAAAGGAGGTAATGTATCCCCTTGAATGACATATCAATCCCTCACTATAGGTCCCTAACCTCTAGCATATGGGGAGATGCGCTAGAGCATGAATCAACAAATTATAAGGTGGTGTGGATACCTCTTCTCCCATGAGGGATTTTCCTGGGGGATTACTAAGGACCAATGTATAGGGAATGAAAAAAATGCATTCTAGGACCAATTAAGATAATATCATGATCCTGTGATGAATTGAGCCTTTAAAAATAGTAAAATCCAGTTTCCATTTGAGGTTCTAAGGATGATGATGGGCCTTTCTAGGGGGCTGGATTATTTTAATCCCACATCAATGGTGTAAAAGAATGAATCACCCATTTTAATAGTTGTATAAATACATATCCATTCAAGATTATTTTTCCTCATAAATGTTTGAGGGATATATCCTAGGGAAAGAACAAACAAGATGGCTAGGCACAAAGAAAACAATATCAGGATCATCGGGTGAACTAGTCAGTTATAAATTATAACACTCCAATTCATTTAGAAAATTGACTAATCTTAATAGATATAGGTTACTGTCAAGTTGTGTGAGAATTATCTGGTAAGTGATTAGATTATAAGGGTTCCCTTCCTGATGACTATGAGGATAGTATACCATGGTACATATATTATATAATCAGAATTGTATTTTTTGTTAAAAATATTATTTCAAAATTAAATAAAATGATCATATGTTTTCATAGATATTTATGTGTTTTGAGAATAGACATAAGGATATTTTTATAAGTAATGGTGTTCTTGATATTTCATGTTTTCTAACAAAGAATTGTGTTTATGATTTATACGACATGAATTCATATGAAATTTATCAATATATATATATTGAAATAATCCTAATTTCCTAGAAATGTGGAAGGATATTTATCCTAAAATATTGATAATGAAATAAAAAATCATCTTATGAATTGATTTCTAAAAACATAGACTAATGTGTTTCATTTGATAAATGTGGTTTCTAAAATTTATTTATCATACCATAATTTTTACCATTTTCTAGTGTTATTAAGGATATTATTTAATGTAAACAATGACAGGGTTCCACTTATAAGAGTCACTATAAACCATGAATCTCAGTATTTGTAATTTCTTTTGTTATTTGGTAAAATTGACACAATGTGAAAACAACCCCAATATAATTTAATAAATTTTATAACTCCCTAAAAATATAAAAATAAAATGAGATTTACCACATTGGTGATGATATATATTCAATAATTCATATAATTTAATAGAAGGATATGTTTGGGTAATAATAATTTGTACCAGATCAAGGGTTAAAATAATTTTTGAGTATATGAAGTTATAAATAAATAAATATTTAAGAGTTTTATATGCCATTATGGGGTAATAATGTTATGTATAATCCAAATTTTAGTGAAATATTAACCTCTTTTGATGTTTTATGTGATGGGATTTTATAAGGAGATAATTATTGAGATTTAATAAATATTGGTTTCATATTTAAACCTTATGTTTGTATTTTATTATTAAGAAAATGTTATTTTAGTATGAATAAAGTAATATTTTATTGATATTTCTTGAATAGTATTGATAACCATTAGGGGTAGGATGATCTTTGATGTCCAGTTAATTATTATTAATTAATAAAAATGCTTACCACATTTGTGGGAATATTTGAGTTAACATATTGATTAACATTTGATTAAAAAGTTGTTTTAGTGACTATGTAACTAAATTTATTTTTACATAGTTCACATTAATATGGTCATTATATGATTATTGTAATCCAAAATATTATAGTATAATAGGATATTCAATAGTGATAAATAATGGATGAATTATAATTTTGAGGTAAGTTGGATTTTATTATGGATTTATGGTGACTCGAGTTATTTATGGAAAATATGTTTCTAATTAGGGGAAGAAATTCTTAGAGAATATATATATATTAACATTAGTAATGAATAATGTTATTTTATGATAAATTTTATCTTTATCATGGATGAATATTTGAAAAAAAATTAATCATTATAATTCAATTTTGGTCTCACATGTTCGGATGTGTATCATGTAACTTATTAATGGGATTATATGTGTTGAACATTTAGGGATAGTAGTGCTGCATTGGATATTATTTTAGTATCTTAGGATAATAGATATTATCATACAATGTGCTTATAATTTTTTTTAGGTTAATCAATATAAATATTTGGATTAACTTATCATCCATTTACGAAACATGTGATCTATTGAATGTTAATGTTATTTTTAAAAATAATAATAAATAATATCAAATTTTCATCACATGTAGTAAGATATTTCATGTATTTAGAAACTAAACAAAGTGATAAAAGTAATGTCCTAACATAACTCATTTTGAATAACAACTAAACTAGCAATCCAGAGAACCTCATGAAAATATCATCAAACACGATAGGATATTTACTACAATTAATGGTATATGGTTGTGTTGATAGGAGATGAAACCTTATGTATCATAGTATAAATAAATGTTAAAGAATCATGAAAATCACACACATCATAATTCACATGATAAAAAATTAGAAACCCATGATAAAAAAATGGTCATACAATAATAAAATACAGATCAACCATTAGTAATATCTTATATATATAATTAAAAATGATATAAAATAAAAATAGATCCACTGAAACATGTATCAATACCTCATCATGGTCTCAAATATCCGTTCATGTTTCCCAAGATCAGCAAAGGAAAATCAAAACCCAACCTAAAAAATAATTTTTTTATGTGACAATATGTTTGGGTACCCACTATTAATGGTATCCCAAATAGTGTGTAAGTTAAAAACATAGTAGGGAACCACCCATTCTTTACGTAAAAACAAAAAAAATTCTATATGTTCATGTAAAAAAATTTCTAATAATAGTTAATTATCTCTAGGAAACAAATCAATAAAAAATCACCAATAATCATCATATAAATGACCTTGACCGATAAAATATCATTCGACCAGGCTTATTGAGTCATTAGCCATGTCCTAATGACCATATTATCCCATAAGTACTCTATTTTTCATTTACCTTGGTGTACAGTGATAATGACCTATGCTATTAACCATTATTGTTATGTATTATAATGAACTACGGAAATAACTAATCCAATATCAAAATTTTGTGATTAATGAATCACATAATGTAATGTTTTATTATCATTGATCCCCAATAGTGTCCAAAACATGACCATGACCATAAAAATACCATACAATCCCCAATATATATCACATTATAGGATCAATAATTTTATGATAACAATTATTAACTCATCTCTAAATCCATGGATCCTCACTATTACTGAGATTAACATCCTTATATTGGAAGTTCTATTGTGTATCAATAACCTGCAATTATGATTAGTTCTATATATTATAGAATACCTATCTATTTTTAGTGTTTTATTTTGTGTTATATACCACCCAACATAGGGGTTTAATTTATTATCATAGAACTCCATAATCAGTTAGTTTTATTTACTATCACAGATCTCTGTAGTAATTGATATTCATATTTAAATTAATGGGCCACACAATGGTTTTGTAAATGTTTTTGTTTAAAATTATATTAAAACCATAAAAATTGGTTTCTATCTTCCTAAATCATCATAAAAACCAAGGTGGGGTTCCTAAGGCTCACCCCAACTCATCACATTCCTATGAAATAAAAACATTGATATATTTTCTATGGAGACATTGGGGTTCATTACTTCCCATTACATTGGATTCATTCCACTATGTTCTACATGACACTACTAACTGACTAGGGTCCCCTGGGTCTCATCATTCGTATGAAGCCTCATAAGGGTTCCTAAATCACAACTCGTCTCTTAGGATAACACCTATCACAAGTGGATGTACATACCCCAACATCCTCAATATACATAATTCCTCACTAGCCTCCCATGAAATTAACATAAGGTTTATATCCAATATCTCAGCCCCTTTTCTAACAATATGAAGTATTCCCAATCAACATACATATCTATCATTAAGATTATTATTTACCCACCCTGATTATGATGTAACTATCTGAATATATAACCTATTAAGCATCCTACATGCCTAGATGTTTAAGAGAATATTTTAGGTCTCTTAAGTCCCACAGATAGTTAATTCATCATGACTCACACACCATCTTCAACGATGTATTCTCAATGATATATGACCACAAGTGTCATGATTTTTTATTCATCACATTTAATAAACATCCATCCGAGATTCCAATTTTTTATTGGAAGACAATGTCAATATCAATTCCCTCGCCATGGGGGATCATTTTAATCAAACGATGTTGAAGACACGTAGGTCGTGGAACACTATCTAGTAAAATCATGAATTTAATTTTAAATAATTATTATTATTAAACCAAGGTCATCAACCACAATGGTGGTACTGCATAACACACATCCTATGAATGCAATAATTAAAACTATATTTCATGTATGGATGATTTAATACCACATTTAATAATTTCCATACACCTAAAATAATGACCTAATAAATATTTTTATGCCTCAACCATTCCTTATCCATGATTGAGCCAACATTCGAGAAATAAACACATAAAAACAAAATTTAAATAATTAATTATACCAATACCCTATTTAATTTAACATGACATAGATTAATTCAAAATTTAAAAACAATAGGAAAATGAGGAATCTTTTTTCAAGTGGATTCATTGCACCCAACCTACCAAAATAGGCACACCATAGGTCCATGGAACATTTCCAAAACTCTGTTGGGTATAATCCCAACAAAGAAGCACTATTTGAATTAACAATTCTGTTTAATATAATAAATACTATTAAAAAACATTTTTGAAAAATCCAAAAAAAAATTGGGAAAAAATATATTGAATATTTCAGGGGGTGTCCTCTTCAAAATTATAGTGTAAAACCAATCATGATCAACATATACAACCATGTTCTTTTGGAGTTGGAATCAATAAGAAGAATTAAATTCGAATGATGGAAGGATGAGATAGATGGAGGAAAACATAATTGAATATATACATAATGGTTAAATTAGAATCATCCCACAATATTCTATTTAAAGGCATGAATGAGTGGAAGAATAAGTTTTTGGCCCCTAGTATAAGAGAAAACGAGTAGGGAACAATAACGGTTCCCAATTTTCCTAATTTTTGAAGTAAATTTTAATTCAATACCTCAAAAACTCATCATGATTTCTTATTTGCACATGTATAATGTAGGTGCCTCTGTCTAACTACCAGAAAATAATACATTCGGGTCCATATCTATTGTTATTTTATGACTTTATAAAATAAATTTGTCCACATAACCCCATCAAAACTACATGATGTTTCCAACCTATAAATTCCCATAACAATACATATTTGAAACCATACACTCAACTAACTAAAATTTATTTTCCAATGAAATTAAAAAAAATCCATTTATTGTTCTCCCAACCATTAGACGTCTCATCTCCATTAACCCTAGATGGTTTTCAAACCAAATGTCTTGAACTATCATGGCATCAATTATAGTTTCAATAACCATTTCTTATATATGAATTCCAATCATTCACTATCATTGAAAATATATCCTGTAGAACAAAAACTGCTAAAAAATCCATAGCCTATTCATGTTATCAAGAAACAAATATAGTGCAATCCCACACTAATCACCGTAATATATCCAGGGAATGTCCATCTATTTGTTAATTTTACCCATTGTTCTTAATGCTATATATATTAGATCACATGTCCAATTCCGAACAATAGCACATCCCATAACTAGAATTTACTGCTGTAAATATTTTCAAGGTTCTGATTATATAGACATTATGGTTTCAAACACACAATCGTTTAACAATTCTGAATGAATCAGTCTAACGTTAGTACAAACTCACACATCCGATTTATAAGACAAAATAGATCTGCCTATCCAATCAATTCATAACATGACATTGATGATTTGTCCTTGTAAATCATTTTTTAATTCCCAAAACAGAACCATCATAACCAATGTTATGCTCCTAATGATGATTTTGAACAATAAAATTAGATTACATTTAAAATCACCAGTCATACCACATCTTTTAGACACCAATCAAGAATGATTTCCCAAAGCACCTATCATGAAAAATATATCACCTAACCTATATGAAATTTCTCTGAATGAAAACACAAAATAATACTAATTTATCAACTGAATTCCAATCCTTCTTTCAACGTAACTCAATAGTTGAATCTGCTACTAAGTTGATCAACCTTTTAACCCAACAACTAGCACTGTATCTTTTCTGACCTATCATATTTTTCCATTATAATACATATGGATAGAAAAAAAAATTGTCTCACTCTATCCAATATTACTACAGAATTCACATATGGAACACACCAAGGATTCAATTTAAAATTGAATTCACATGTGCACTGGTATCGTAATCAATCATGACCAACAGCTAGTCATTTCTTCAACTCTCTAACCCTTATCTCATGAGGGCTTCATTGCATGTATGATTTGATGTTATCCCCAATAAGAGTGTCCCAGTTATCAAATAATTTCATAATATATATTACTTTCATTTCTTTGAAACTACAAATTACAGGATATAATGTTTATATGGGTTTATTTTGGACATTCTACAGAACTAAAATTTAATATCAATCAATTAACATTTCCTAATATTGTAACCATGATTACATATAACCCTATGAAAATGAAATTATTTATTTTTAGAATATAATATTTTCCACCCATCATGATCCTTGATCATTACATCCAATCAGAGTCAATTGTTACATAGCTTGCACACATTAATCAACATTTTTAATTTAAAACAAAACCATGTGTCAACATTGTTGGTTATCATGACCTAGTTAAATTCTTTGGTATTTCTTCTCTGTTATGACCAATACACCAAACCCAACTACCATTATTTCCCTTACCATACCCTCTAAAAACAACTTCATACAAGCCATGGTTTATCACATGAATTCTAGTCTACAAAATAATTTCATAACTATGACATCAAATACCCACTCGGACCATATCCTAGTAACACATAGATATCCAATGTGTTAATGCTATTAATGGTACATCCATTCGAAAGAAACTTAATACAAAATAATAATCACTCATGGTTCGTAACCACATGAATCTATGTATCACTATTCCAAAACTATAAAATTGAATGAATTTATCATTCATCGATACCCAACATAATCACCAACCCAGGTTCTCTAGATACATAGAAATTAAAATGCTGGGATAACCATTCTAATAGGTCACCCTTGATCATCTTAAAGCATCAAATCAACACTATCCAACGTTTTACCTATTTTTCACTAGGGATACCACCTTATTACTTGTTTAGTCCTCATTAAGGGCCATATCTCAATATATGTCATCCACTCCTTCACAAATATTGAACAATACAATCTATCATGAATAAATATCCACTCTAGGGTCCTATTTCTATATATATTCTGATAAACATATTCCTAAATCCCCACTCACACATAGGGTCTCACATCAACACATATGAGGCATTGCATACTAATTTTGTAGTCTAGAAGGAACTAATTATCACGTTATATAGATATACAAGAGGACACTCAAGATTCACGTAGGAATAAACCTGAAAATTACATTTCCCATTGATGTTATAACTCTAGTGAATCATAGATACATGGTTGGTAAGCTGGCATTTCATTCAAATAAATGTATTAAAGGTTTATACAGGCTATCATCCACACATTAAATTACTAAAACTAAATACTCTTGACCCATATATATTTTATCATAAGGATACAGTGCTGCCATTGATTAATTAGGGACACTGTACATCCCATGGACTATGGAAATATATCATCATCATCATCAATGGTTACCTCACCATTGACCCATAAAACCTAATGCTAGAATGAATCATATGGATGGTGGTTCATTTATGTATAATGCTACATGAACATCTATACGAATAATTCATATATGATTGTGTTTAATAATTTAGTATATCAACCACTTCTATTAGTAATAATTATAAAAAAAATCTTACATGTCCTGGGGATACTATATACCTCTACATAATTTATGACATTTCTCTTACCTATACATGCCAACAGCCAAAATTCAATGAGAGATAATTAACGATAATCCCCATATATAACACATGAAGTAAAAATAATTACCATCACAACATCACATACCATGAACATCATTCCCACCCCCTAATAAATTGTACTTTGAATTGGAAAATGTGTCCAAGATGCACTGACCCAGATTCTATCACTGGATCTGGCATAATACTATTTAATCTTTATACAATCAAAAGATAAAAAGAAAAATTAAAAAAATATTTCATACCACTTTCAAATATCATGTCCATTATCATTAAAAATGTTAATTGGAAAAAATATCAAAACAAGACCTAAGGTTTGTGTCCTCATACTCTAGAAGCTTCAAATTGGTAACAAATGTCTTTGATGATGATGTGAGTAGACAATACACCATTTATTGAAGTATCAATAATATTGAAAATAAAAAATATATTGAATACATCCATAAAATTATGATATTAGTATAATAAAGTAGAAATATGTGATATTATAATGATAGGGAGTCAAATAACTATACAAGACTGATAAACCATAATTCCGATTACATTTAAAAACAGAAAATGGAAATAAAATAGAAAAGATTAAAATGAATCATTAAGCCATAAATTTTCTCAATCTCTAAAATTTATAATATATTCTCCAACTTGACAAAGAAAAAAAATGTTCCTCATCTTAAGAATGGTTTCTAGAAGTGAATGTCTTCTCAGGTATCCCTGTGAAATGGAATCCTAAGTGGGATTTGAGTAAAAAATATATATGGGATACAATAACAAAATATATTTTTTTTGTAAAAATCACTCCGGGTTTCCTCTTTGAATGGTTTGGTTGTGGTTGTGTTATTTTAAAAATCTAGATTACTGTGAATCAGCATGATTGGTGTTTTCCAAAGTAGGTGTCAAATATGACCACGAATGAGAATAAGGGAACACAATACCTATACCATGAAGCATGGTTCATGTATTTCCAATGTGGTATGTAGAATGTCGATGGAAATTAGTGATAGTAGGGAACCATGAAGCACGAGATGTAGACTGTGTATGGGAACTTTTGTAGGATAAAAGAATATTGTGTTGAAGTCTAAGGTATATAGAAGGCTTGCATTGCGTGGGATAGCTTGTCATTTGTGGAAACAAGGTGGTGATTTGAGAAAACATAAAGTGTATCATTTGGGAATTAGTTAAAATGATTTTGGATTTTGTGAAGGATTAACAAAAGAACACATACATTTTAAGGATGAATGGTTCACAGGTGATGTTGTATATGGTGAAGGAAATTCCACAATGGTTATTTGGTAATTATATAATTATCGCATTTTGTGGATATTTTTTCTTATATAAGGAGAGATTATACAATCATTAGAGTAGAACTACATTCAAAAGAAAACGACATTCTTCCATGAATTTGGTGATGACTAAAATAGGTTAACGAGGGAGAATTCCCTGAAGACTGAAGTGATTCATGCCTAATAAATTTTTTTGAAGGTTTTTGTAGGGAAATATATCCCACAAAGGATTTGGAAGGATAAAGATGTGGTATGCAGAGGAGGAACAACCGGTACATGGAGAATATATGATCCAAAAAAGTATATATAGCCCAGAGATGAGAGAAAAGTTTTGGAAGTGGATATAGTCTATGAAGCAGGGACAATACATGGAGGATATATGGTATATATAAGAGAGGTGATTTGAATACCATATCTGGTACATTTTATTTGGAGGAAGAAAGGTGGGCTGTGGAGGAAGCTAGGTGGTTTGCATAGGAGTTATAGAAACTTAAAAAAGATCAAAATGAGTTTTTGAGAGTAATTTTTCTGATCCTAACAGTAAAAGAACTAGATTTCGTCTATGGGTGAAAATGGACTTCAAAAGATCATCAACCAATAGTTGATTATTTTTTTACATTAATGTTAATGGACCTACATGTCCGTAAAATGTGGTTGGATCCCTTGAAAGAGAAGTGAGCAAAGAAAGAATAAGAGGATGATCCTTCCACCAGTAGTGTTCCAAGGGAAGAGACATAGGGATTGACCCATGGGAATGCAGTGTGCAGACCCTAATCCATGTTAGGTAAATGAGCCACAATATATAAGATGTTACCTTATCAATAAAATTAGGATGTTATCTGTATTGGATTTGTTACAACGGTACATCATCATTGTATGCTCCTTGAATGTAGCACAGTCAAGGTGATCCATGTAAAATCATAGTTTCTTTTTCATGATTTAATTTTTGTTTATATATTGCTTTGGAAGAAATATAAAAGTTTGTTTTTTAACAATAAAACATGATGTGAAGGGGTAGTAGTTTAAATATATCATACCATGTATTTCTCCCCTCCCACTCAGGTTATTTAACCAAGTGGACCTATCATAATCAAATTAAAACTATCAACACATTTATTTATTGTTATTACATAATTGGAATAATTAATTAATAGTTTTATTAATTTAATAATAATATAGTATTTGATTATAAATTAATGACCACAATCGACGATACCTACATCATCCAGTGAAATGTGTATCTGAGAACAATGAAATGACCATGCTATACAATAGTTATTATATGGACGTCAACCCTTATATAAATTTTTCTTAGTCTTTTGGTTAAACTCACACTAGTATATAGTATAATGAGTTTGAGTGAGATCCATCATAGTATCACAGTATAGGGACTGCTCCATCCTATTATGCAATTGTTTCATATTGATAGACCCCTGTATTAAGAGAGAATTGATCAATCCTAATGATGAAATTTTAATCCATATATGGTCACACATTAATAGAAAAATATATTTATCTTAACCAATGATAACCCACCACCTAATAAATGGTATACCCACAAGTAGTACCACATACATCCCTATCAGGAGTGTTTAATTTAGTATCACAGACAAACCACCATGTTGTTTTTAGTCAAATACTATACCTTTATAATAAATTATATTTCTTTATTACAAATTACCTATTTCCAATGTTTAATTTATTTCTTATTATCATACTACATAAATAGGATTTGTTTGGGTAACATAGACCTCCATACACAATGTTTGGTATTTTGTATCTTAGACCTTCCAACTCCAGGAGTTTCTTTTGGTATCATATAACTACATGAATGACCGCCATGAGTGTGTATATAATATATGATTTTCATTTATTAAAAACTATAAATATGGTTTTTCATCTTTCCAAACCATTATATATCCCACAATCTTATTTTTAGGGCCTACACTAACTCATCACAACTTTAAATGCTAGGAACATAAATGAAGGTTCTATTATAGAACTTATTAAAATAAATCCCCATTTTTTTAGGGTTACCTTTTACATTGGAAAAATAAAAAATATGGAAGATACTAGGTTCCACTAGCTCTTAGAATGATGAGGACACCACATAAGGTTCCATAAATCCCAACACATATAATTGTTCAATTCTATTCTCAAGGGAATTTTTGAAGCCTAACATCGTTAATGTCCCTAAAGTGTCAGTAGTCTCCAAGGTAAGTATCAAATATGTGAAACCTTCATACTAATATGATTCTAAATCAACTCTATGTGGACTCAAACACCCATCTTTTCTATTAGCATCATCAATGTCTACACACATTAAATTGGGTCTCAAATAGAAAATAAAACCCCATAGTTATCTGACATTCCCCATGGATTAAGTTGGAATTTAATGTCTAAAAAGGAAAAACACAATACCCATAAACCTAGTTCTCAAATTACCTCCCCCAATGTCACTATGGGATAATACCACTAGTTTCACCACATCATGTTCACATTTTTACCAAACACACCCCATAATGTCATATTATGCAATTTATACATAGTTTTAGTAAACTTTTTAGACCTTGGTATCCAAGGTAATAAATCCAATTCCATCGACCCTCTAAAATGCTCAAATCATTATGAATAACCAAGATCATCATTTTAAATAAATTATTTTTAAACTTTTTACATAATCCTCGGTTATCAGACTAAGAAACACATATCACATAAAAACATCCATAACCACCATATGAAATGTATACAATACCACCAACACCATTTGAATCATTCATCCCACCATAACCCATTCCATGGATACTACTGCCAGTAATATTGAATTTTAATTCAGTGACCAATCCATTACCTAAAAATCAACCCCATGAAAAAAATAGTTGAATTGTATATTTAGAACCAAAACATATTGGATTGAAAAATGTATATCACTATTATTTATTTATACAACTCTATACAATTGATGAAACACCCACCTAATATCATAATAACACAAATACCTTAATAAAATTCATCTGGAAGGTTTATTTGATCCCCAAAACACTATCTTGAGTATAATATATAGAAATAATTTTAACTGACAAACAAATTTTATTTTACATAAGATATAAATCATAGAAAAATTAGTTTGATGACATACCTCATAAATTAATTACATGAAAATATGTTTACTTAATATTAGGATGTATGATTCATTGGTATTGTCGAATAACCATAATTATCATAGGATTCAATCATGATCCATGGGAATAAAAATAAAATCCCTAGTGGTGGAAGCATAATATTAAAAATATTTGAGCATGAGATACTATAATTAAATAGCTTCGAATACATACCTCATATCACTCACAAAATCCACCCAAAAACTCTATTAAAGTACATCGAGGGGTGAAAAGGAAGTTCTAGCCTCTAGTATTAGTTACCTTGTAAAAGAAACATAATTCACTTCCCAACTAAAAAAATCGTCGGTGTTATTTTACCCAATTTAAACTCGAAATTCCAATTTCATATTCCTTTCTACTAGCTTACTGTTGATCACTGATTATTACCCGATGTTATCAACCAGCCACACTAGGCTAGCTCTAGTTATCTCTATACCCTTCCTGAAAACATTATAACTTCATTAACTACCTAAAATATATCAATTAATTGTGCCAGAACCTCATAAATCCCATATAACTAAAGGTTTCAAATCATCCCCCACGAACATTTGGAATTCATATTTAAGGAAAAATTTAGAACTGGTATAGGTATAGAACCTTTCACAAAAAAAATTATTAAATTACACCAATGATGTTAAATTCGATCATGTATGTGTATTTTAATAAATTAAAATCTTTATGTTAAAATATTTTCACAAATCAATCAATTTATTTCAGGAATGTGACAATTAACTATAAAGGTGTTATTTTATAAAACACTCTATTTGTATGATTTTTCTAGAGTAATATTAATTTTTGAAGGAATATGTTATATTATTTTTACTGATAATTTAATGGTGATGATAAAATATATATCTAATTTTATTACAATGTAATTATATGACTATTTTTTGGAAATAACATAAAATTTATGAGGATGCTATTTTATTAAGGGGGAATGTAACCCCTAATGATTTTAAGTAATACATTATTTTATGACTGATTGTGTATAAAATATTAAATTCGAATATTAAAATAGTCTATGATATACTATTATAGTATTATTATTTAAAAGTTACTTAAAAAAACTAGTCAATGGTTTGGATGTTAAGAAAAATAGTAACTATATTATGAAATTTAAATAAGAATGTCTTAATTAATAATAATATAATGATTAATTACAATGAAATGAGAAATAAATTTTCTTTAAAAAGTTCATACAGTATTAAAATATTTCTTTTTTTAATACACTTTCTGTCCATATAGATTTATTTATGAATGAGTATTATTTTAGTCACTACATTTATTATTTTACTCAATTTTGTAAACATTATATTAAATAAAAAACAAAAATTCATCTAATAGTGATTATTAAATAAATAATGATTATAAATTAATTTTATATTTCAAAAATAAAAATTCAATAAATATGGTTTTTATGGAATCGTATGCATATATTTTATAAATAAATTCTTCTAATATAAGTAATTTTTTCAAAAAATTTAAATCATTTTTAAATATTCCTGTAATAGTAATCATAAAATAATTCTTTCTTATTTTTCTACAAAGGATTCATTTTCAAAAAAGATTGAATATAACGATTTTGAATACATAGTAATTTATTATAATTTATTCAAATTAATATCCACATTATATATTATTTTAGGATTAAATTAAATTAAAAATATAGATATTGATTATAAATTTATATTAAATATATGTGAATCGTCCTTATAAATTATTTTGGTACAAAATAATTTTCTACATAAAATGATCATTTTTAAAAAATATTTTATTTGTTTTGTTTTTGGAAGATATAAAGAAATATTTTATAGCAATTATGGAAATTGAATATTCATTATTTATTTTATATTTTTTATCAAGGGATTCCTATTTACTAAGAATAATAAAAAAAATTCTTCATAGATATTTATAATCTAGATAAAATGTTCCCACCTCAGTATAGATAAAATAGGATAATTAAAAATAAATATTTTGGATTGGGTCATAAAATTTAAAATAAAATGTTTATTGAATTTTTTTTTACTATAACATGTTATATTAAATTAAAAATATAGATATTGATTACAGAATTATACTAAATATATGTGAATCATCCTTATAAATTATTTTGGTACAAAATCATTTTCCACATAAAAAGACTAAAAATATTTTTTTGTTTTGGTTTTGGATGATATAATGAAATATTTTATACCACTTATGGAAATTGAATATTAATTATTTATTTTATATTTTTAATCAAGGGATTCATATTTACCACGGAGAAAAAAATAATCTTCCTAGATTTTTATAATCTTGATAAAATGTTTTCACCTCAGTATAGATAAACTATGGTCATTAACAATAAATATTTTCGATTGGGTCATAAAATTTTAAATAAAATGTTTATTGAATTGTTTTTTACAATAACATTTTATATTAAAATTTATATAATTTCATCAACATAATCATTTGATTCTATCATTTATATTATTTTTATATATGATTAATTACAAAATGTCAATCTACCTCACTAATTTTGTAGCTATAATAATAATGAATGGATTTGTATAGATGATAAAATAAAAAATCTCTAATTTATTTCTTTGTATATAATTATCTTTTAATTTTATAGATGGTATATTTACCTTGAGTGATTACGTAACACAGAGGAAACAATTCTACAAGATGTATAAAAACAATTAGATTATTTTAAATTCAATAAATGAAAAATATTTTGGATAATGAGTTCTATTACATGAATTTATTTGAAAATAATATTTTATTTGTGTTTTAAAGATTATATATTCGAATTTCATTATATTCATTATATTTTTAAGATAAATTTTGTGAATAGACCTCTAATTTAAATATAATGGGTTGATGTGTTTAAAAAGAATTTTATAATCAGTATAAAATAATATAATTTATTCATATATTAAAATTGATGACTAGATGTCTATAATATCATTAAGGGTTCAACTATGGTAATCTTCAGATTTTTTAAATTAAATTCATGAACAATAATGATTAAAAATGTTAAAACGGTTAAGGTTATACAGGGTTAATGAGGGGGTTAAACTAAAATATAAATTGTATAATAAAATCTATACTTGTATATAATTTATTAGATTAATTTAATTCATTATTATAGTACATATATTCAAATATATGTCACTTTAGATCTTTTTACAAGAATGTTTCAGGTTATTATATATTTATATTTTATATAGTTTCATGATTTCCCCGCACCACACATATAAAAGGAATTATCCACTCCTCTATCCAACAATGATATTAAGCCATATAGGATGACCATGATCTACCCAAATACCTTCTACAAATTCCTCCTCATATCAAATAGATTCCCGTCTTAGTAAATTCTAACCTAAAAGGATTTATGTGTTTGTAAATGTGTCTTCCCAAAGAAGAGATATATCTTTTAACTAAGTGTTTTCATTTTTATTTCTATTTCTAACTCATTTAATTTATATATAATCATGATCATATAATCTATATTCTAAAATTCAAAAATGTTAAGGCCACAACTCGTATTTATCTTCTTTTCAATCTTATGTGAAAAGAACCCATCTCACATTTATACTTGTGGATTACCTTGTATAAGTAGTGATGTGTTTTTTTCCTCATTGGTTCAAATGGCCTGTAAAAATATTCATAAAATAAACATTTATTATATTTTATAAATTATTATAGTTTTGGAATTTATAATACATTAATTACATTTTACCATTCCATCGGTTGAAAAATGGAAACATCAATCATGCATATGCGTGGACCACTAAATATTTTTTCGTTATTAAATGATTAAAAAGTATTCTTTAAATGCTTGTTCAAAAACTAATTTTTTGATTTTTTTTACACAATTTCAAGAATAATAATTGTTTTACTGATTTTCAATTGAATAGATTTAACAACTATCATTGTTGTTCGATACATTGGTAATTACATTACTTTTTTCCAAAGATATTTTCACGTAATTTCATTTTCTCACACTTTATACATTTTTAGTTCTATGTGTGTTTTTGAAATAATTAGAACCATCATCTTGTTATTATAAGTTACCTAAAATTTATAATTATTATGTGATTGAATACCAATTAAAAATAGTTTTATACTAAATTTGAATTATATATGGTTATCATTCATTCAATGGTTCTTCAAAATTTTATATGAATTATCAGATTGAATGAAATATCTTAGATGATCAATTATCCTAATATTTATCCTCAATGAATTTTGTAATGGGATTATTTGTGTGGATGATAAATTACTCTTATGTGATGATGGAATTATCTGGTTATGTGATTTCATTTTACGGGTTCAGGTAATGGTTAATAAAAGGATAATGTCCCTGGGTATGATATTAATATTAATGAAATGACATTTTGTGGAAATATTTTTATTTAATTATTTAAAAATTGAGATAATGAATTTTTGGATGTATTGTTAACATTAACAAAATTTAGAAATTATTTTTTAATGTAATGGTATTAGTGAGTTTTCTTATTTTCAATGAAACTATATTTGTTATGATTTTTCTTTTATGATTGATTATAAAATTTTTATTGATGTATTGAGAAATTAATTTGTTTTCAGTGAAATATTAATGAATATTGTGAGATAAATTTTTTTTGTGAAGAGTAAAACATTCCATTGTATGTTGAATGTTTACAAATGGGCTGAAATTTATATTTTATTTCATGACCCTTACAAAATCCTTTTTTCCGATCCCATGTTCTCATATGTTTTTAGAATGAAATGTGTTTTATTTGGAACATTCATATTTTAGAGTTATAGTAATGGGTGTTATACTGAATGGAGAATGTTTATCACTAGAAAGACTGTGTGTTTTAGGGAAATAAAAAATATGTTGATATATATACATTATAATGTTATAATTGACCAAAATCTCTAAAAATCTTTACCTTAATAGTTATTTTCATTGTAAGTGATGAAATATATGACATAAATTATTTATTTATAGGATATTTACATATGGGTTTTCATAGTTTGTACGCAAGTGAGGTTTTAGAGAACTTCAATGGAAAGTAAGTTATCAAATAAAGATAATTTCATAGTTATATATACTATTATGAGTTATTAAGTCTATTTTTTATAATAATGGTAAATAAAAGGTTACCACATTGATGTTTTATGTGATGAGATAACATTGGAAGACATCTGTTCTGTTTTTGTAATTGTTTGTGGTATATGTAACCCCGATTTTTAACTTATATTGTGGTAAAAATTTAATTTGGGATAATGTGAATGTATATTTTTTGGAAATAAGTCCAATGGAACTATGAAAATTTGTTTTTATGATGATATTTGATTTTGACATAATTATGGAAAATAGTTATAAAAAGGTCATTAAATTTTGAGAACATATTATTTACCACATAGATAACCAAGGAATTGGATAGTGATTTGGTAATCAAATGACTAATATTATACTAAAATAAGTTCAATATAAGTGTAACATTAAGTGAATAATGTAAACAAAAATTATTATCACCTGGATGGGAATGTATTTTGAAATAATTTTAAAATAATATTGAGGAGTAATACCTTATTTTATTATTTATTTGTGGAAATTATTGCATCTTATGAAAAATTATTTAATATATTAGATATCATATGAATAATATGTGATGTACAATTTCATATTTTAGGGATGGAGTCATAGTCTAAAATTGTAGAAGAGTTTTAAGGATAACTATTTATGAAATAATTTAATTTTAACATTGGTTGTTATTTTTGAGGATTCAGATATTTATATAGTATTTATTCATGTAAGATATTATCATAACTAGTGTTATCCACTATTTTTTCCAGTTAATGTATTGAAATAGGTGGAATATTTTTTTATCGTTTTATATTACTTGTGATCCATAAATTTTAATTGTATTTATTTTTTAATGATAATAGAAACATGAATATTCATTTCATGAAATAAGACAAGAGCTAAAACTATTGAAATATATAGGCACAAAAAATGGATGAACATAACCATATTGAGTGAAAAACATAAGGTACAGTTACTTACCTAAAATATAGATCTTTTGATGGTTTAATAATTTATCAACTCAATTGATTCATATGAGCAGTGTAACATTCAAGAATGAAGTTATGATTTTATAAACACAAATGTATATATTTATTATAGATTTACATTCTTTTTTGAAATCATATGTTTCATGGTAATGACCTTGAAATTTCTTTTTCAGGGTAAAATAAAAAAATGGTTTTATTGAAATTTCATAAAAAATACATTTTTTGATACAAAAATTAAATTCGAAATGATTCAATTTATTAAGAAAAGGAGAATGTTACACCCAAAAAATTTTGTTTAAAAATATTTATATATCTGATTGAAAATTCTGCACACAAAATCTAGCTAAAAATGTATTGTGATGTATAATTAGCACATGTGCCTTAGCCCGGTTGGTAAGGACTCTGTAAGTGCATCCAAGCGACCAGGGATCAAATCAAGGTGGAGGCAGAAGTTTCGAGTGCTGTAGCAGTACTGTAGCAGGAACTGTGCAGTACTATAGTAGGTACTATAGTGGGAACTGTAGGAGGCATTGTTTGTCACTGTAGCAGTTGTGAATATGCCCCTGTTTGGGCCTTCAAGACACCGATTTGGTCCCTGAGTCTTTTACGGCCTTCGGGCCACCCAGGCCTTTGGGTCAGTAAGGCCTTAGGGCCACCTCAAGGCCAATGGGACGCCTTTAGTGTAGATACAAACCGGACAACCTACAAGGAACAAGCTCTACAAAGAGGATAAGTAAAAATCTTTCAACATAGCAGAGCCAAATGGATTGAAAGAATGAGAGGGTATGGAACCTACCTTCGGGACAAGCCTGTGCATGCACAGGAATGCCTAGCCGAACAACAATGCGAAGGTGGAGAGTTGATTTCATGATGAAGATGCTGGGGAGGAGCAGTTCCAGGTAGTTAGTTTGGGTTGTATGTAATGTTTGAATCCTACAGGCAATGAATTCCACTAAGGAAAAGGGGACATGTAATACTTACGCCTACGGCCCTTGTAAGGGTTCCACCTCACACCTTGAAAGGTGTATTGTAAAAAATCAATAAAAAATGAAGGCTTTGGGCGATTGGAGGATGTATATTTAAAAAGTAATTATTTTATTCTGACTATTATTACCTAGACATTGGATTTCCACATTTTATGTGGTGTAATGTAATTTTGTAATATATTTAGGCTACTTTTCAAAAAAAAATTATAGGTTAATTCATATTAAAAAATAGAAATTAATTTTTACAAATTGATCATAAATGACTAATGGTGATATGATTAATGTGACATTTTAATGAAAATAAATTTAATCATATATTTTATTAATATGTAATAATATATATGTCATATAATTAATAAAATAAGTTAAAACTTATATAAGGTTGTTTACTATATAAGGATAAATTCAATTTTTACAATAAAATTAAATTTTCTTCAAAATGGGTTCTATTGCATTTTGGAAACATATATTATAATTAATTTATTTCACAGATATATTTTTTTGGAAAAATAAAAATAATTATTTAAAAAATAGTTCTATAATTGTCTTAATACATTTCATGAGAATTGTTCAAATTTTTGATTTTTTTCAATAGTAAATTTTTTTAATCTATAATATCTAATATTTTAATTAATGTAATATCAATTTTACATTTGGTTTTGGATTTTTTTCCATCTCACGTAACTTTTTTTTGTTAAAAATAATTCCATAAATTCATTGTGAATCATCATTATGCCTGATTTTTTTTGTAAAAATAACTTTATGTTTAAAATAATATTTTCTGAAAAATACATTTCTATTTAATATTATTAAAATATAATGAAAATAATTTCTACTGTGTCTGTAAATTGAATCATCAAAATTATATATCATATTTTGAACCATGATATTAAAATATGGTAATAATTTTACTTTTATTTTAGGAATAATGGACAATAGCCTTCAAAAAATTAGTCACCTCGTTAAAGGGAAAAATATGTTAATTAAAAATAAAAATATATGAAAAGATCCAAAAATCACATTTTAATACTTATTGAATTATATTATAAATAAAATTATTCTCCTAAATTAGAAAATATTTATAATGAGTGCAACTTTTTTTATTACAAACATTATGTTACTTTATGATAATAGTAAGTACAAAATGTAACTCTCTCCCACTTATTTTGTTGTAAAACATTTATTGTAGAGAGTAATTATATATGAATTAATATAGAAGATACAATTTATGTTAAATAATTTATAGTTACTATAGTAATTTTCAGAAAATTAATAATTATTTTATATTTATTCTGAATGATTACACAATATCGACTCAGTACTGATGTAAGAAATAGTAATAGAATGTAATTAATTTAAATATGCCAAAAGTAATATTTTTTTTAATAAATTTTACTATTATTTGAATTTTCTATATTATTATAAGGTAATATTGAGTTAGAGAATGTGTATATTTTGTTTAAATTAATATTTTTTCATTTTTAAGTTATTATTTTGTGAATAGTCTTCTAAATAACATTAAATTGAATTAATTGATAAAAATTTATTTTCTAATCATTATGAATTCATAAGATTACCCAACTAAATATAATGCGTGAAATGTTTTCTAAAATATTATTAATGGTTAAATCTCATTCAATTTGTAATTTCTAAGGATGTTTTTATCAGCAGTAAAAATTGATATATTACAAACAATTGTTATTGTTAAAGAGGGTTAAAAAGGGGATTAATAAAAATAAAATATTTTTCAAAAAATACTGAATTTTATAAAAAAATTGGTTGATGTTATTTAAACATTATCCTCCTTATTATAGAATATATTAAAATTTTTATCCATATTACATCTATTGGAACCACATTATGCAATAATATTTCCTTTATCTACATGATTACGAAACCAACCTTTTATAAAAACACCTCCTCATCTATATTACTCACATTAGTTGAGAGATTTATCTCTACCATGATCTATTCAAATCGCTATAAAACCATACTCACCATTTCCTACAATTATGTTTCTATTTAAATTTAACCTAGATGTCTTAAGGTTAATGTAAAATATGGTTTTTCAAAAAAAGTATAACTCTTTAAAAAGTATTATTTTTGATTATTTATTTTCATAACTCCTTATAATTATACATAACCATGATTATATAAAAAAATAAATATATTAAATATCTTAATATTTTATTATTTTAATGGAACAACCATTATTTATCTCATGTTCCATCGTATGACAATTGAAAACATCGCTTGTGCAGACATGTGAAATTCCACCTCCATGAATAGATGTGTTTCTATGTTTATCACCAATTCAAATTATTAGATAACATGATAGTGAAAATGACTATATATTATATTAATTATTTAAAAATTTTTATAATAAATATATATTTTATATATTCTTTCCATTTGATCCTTTTCAAAATGATAATGTCGTCAATCATTATGTGTGGACTAGGACATTCATGATGCAATGTCTTTTTCTCTTATTTGTATTAAATTGTTTGTTATATAAATCTATTTAATGTATAAAATGATAAAAAATTAATCATTTATATTATATATATGATGGAACCATGATCTCTTTGACCACAATCAACTTATTAATGTCATTTTTTACTCATAACCTAATCACCCAAAAATATTTCACCATTAACATAACCATTTTAGTAACAAAATAAAATTGTTAATAAATAAAAAAAATGAAATATTGATATTCTAAAGAACATGAAATTGTTTCATAACAATATATATGAATATTATGATTGTATTCTATATAAAGGAAAACATGAGTCATGGGGTTAACTAAGGGACATATTTCTAAAAATCATTTTTAATGATTTTATTCTAACTGATTGTTCATTAAAAAAGATTATAAAAATTATTTCAATAATTTTATTATTTTTTAATCAATTTAATCTAAAACTAACATTTTTCTATTTTTTAATTTCTTTGAAAATGAATATTTTCAATGTTTTACCAAAATTAGTTTTGGGGTTTTTTTACCAAAGAGTGAAAATAATTATTAATTTAATTGTAATATTATGAACGAATTTTAATTCCTTCATGACCATTGATGCCATTAAATATTACTTTTTTATTTTTTACGTTTATTTTTAATTTTTTTATTTTACTCACTATTCAATAAATATTTAATTTTTGAATGTTTTTACAAAAAATTAAAAATTTCATGTAATTATTATGAGACAGCTAAATGTGCGCATTTTATAGGATTTAATTACAATTAAATTATGTATTTTATTACATTGAAATATATAAGTCTTTTATTCATTCATTCATTCTTAAAAACATTATATGACTGACATGAGATCCAGATATAAATCTGAGTATTTGTGAGACCATTATATCTATGAAATTCATTTGGTAGTGAGACATAGTTTTCCAGAGTTAGGTTACTCCTTTGAGTTATGGGAATTATTATATAAGGTGATTACATTATAATTATTATTGTAATTTATAATTTGAAAATAATATCCCATGTCCCTCATATTATATGCTTTTAATGGGTTATAATGGATATATTATGATTCCAAAATCTATAAAAATGATCATATATCTTTAAGGGATGTTTATAACCTTTTTAAAATGTGTGAAATGAATTTTTTTAAGGATTTTAATTACTGAAATTATAACGGCCCATACTTTACATACATTGTTATTACTTCAAAATTGAAGCGTACTTATTACAACATATAACAAAACCATGAAAGGACCGTATAGGTATAGTGTCTTTAGAAACTGGGAAACATAAACAACTGGTTCATTAAGAAACTATGTTGCCTCCCATTTATTTCATTATATCTAGAGTCCTGTTTTGGCATATCCTACTTAATAACCTTCTTCCTGACATGGGGAAATAAAAGATAGAAAAGGGTGATCTCAAATGCTCCGAAAGGGTAAACAAAAGAAATATCAATCACATCATCTACATAAGAACATAAGTTTTTAAATCATAACCTACAAAAGAGATCATAATTTCATAACATGGGATAAATCATAGTAGTGAAATGTAATCCCAATAATCATAACATAAAACATGAAACTTTGTGGCATACACACATAATCATAGAGAATCATTTCTTATTAGTCAAGACTCATTGCCAAGACTATCTTAGTGGACAAAGTCCATTTCTGAACCGAGTTCACTCTTTATTTCAGTCCTGTTTCACTGAACTGGTTTAACCTGTCATTCCAACCATGTCTATCTCATGAGATATAAAATCTTTACCCAATGCATTGGAGGGAGATATAGGTCCCACCCATCTCATAATGATACCATTCTTATGTGTGCCAAAAAATCATAAACCATACATCATATCATAACCCATGTAATAAAAATGGGATTCTTAAACATCGTGACATCATAAAACAATTCATATAATATAAAGGAATTCATAAAAATTATTCCCTCAGAACATAATCAAATCAATGTAATAATAGGGATTAAAACAGAACCCTTTATTATCTTAGATGGAAAATAATTTTGATAAAACACTTGAACTCCATTCTTGAGGGAAATATCCTTTCTTATTCAAAAACACTTTTCCTTTCTTAACATGTCATACAATTCTAAACTAAAAGAAGTTGATTAAAAATAAACATGAAAACTTCTAAAGTAAGCTTCTTTGAAATAATGTTTTAAAAATCCATTGATGTCGTATAAGTTAAAAAAAACATTCTTCGTACTTTTGTCAGAAAAGTCAAAAAGTACCTCGTACGAAAAACAACAAAAGATTCCTTTCATATATTTTACTAAAAACTCACCGAAGGGTAAAATTGGATTTAAAAAATTGTAGGTGGATGGAAATAATATTACATATTGAGGAAACATGTATGTGGATGATAAAATTCACCCCAGTATATACCAAAGTATAAACAATCTCGGATAAAATGAGATTGTGATATTTTCCCTTACCTTAGGTCCAATTTGCTTTGTAAGTGTCATATCCTCCTGTATAATGATTTAAATAATGTTATTGACTTATTCCAGAATCATACTTATTTTTATGATATCATATATGGTCATATTCTTAGCTTCGTATTAGTAATAGTTCATTACTACTTGTTATTCGGGTGTTTATTACTTTTTGTTCTTATGCGTGTTTTGTCTAATAAATTCTTATTCTTCTCTTTAGGTTATAGATAACTCATTTAAATAATGTTATTAGTGTAATATATATCATATTAATTCATTCAATTCATTTATATAATCATTATGCAATGAAGATCATGTAGAACGAATCGCATCACATCGTGGAGACGGTATTCTGTACATACGCAAGAGGGGTGATATTGTTCCCATGATCATGGAATTGTATTGGAGTGTTTGTATAATATTTTATAATCATTAACACTTTACAATAATCTTATATATTCATTACTTTCACCCTTATACCCATCCAAGTAATGTGGTGGTGGAAAATAGATTACACCACGGTGTGGATACGGTATTCCGTACGTACGTACGCGAGGTGATTTCGTTTTCCATAGGATGGATAAGAGTTGAATTAGGTTTATTTCATATTTATAATAACATATAAGTATATGAGTGATACTGATGTTATTACCTCATAATGAAACAACTAAATAAGAGGGAGTATAAGAAGAATGGAACTTGAAGAAAACGGTAGAAGGTATTACCTCTTTCTCGAAGTGCCTCCTTTAAACTTTCTCTTAAGGCACTAGAGATGGTCTTTTGATAAGACCAGTACCACTATTAGGTTTCTAAGGAAGTGGGGAAGTGAAATTGGCAGGGTTTGGCCGATCTTGAAGGCTCAAATTGGTGTGAGGAAGAGAGGGAGGAGGTGCCCTTTTATAAGGGAGTAGAGGGTCACCTTTTGAATGTGTGGAAATATTATTTTATTATAAACTTATCTTCGGTTTACAAAGGTCCAAAAATTATTAAAGATAAATATAAGAGGCCTCATGGTCGAAATAAAATCATCCAATAAGAATTGGACATGTTTTGAAAATATTTTAATCATTATAATCTTGTTTATTTAAATCATTTATTAATGAGGTAAATATTTCTTCATTATTGTGTCATAAATAATTTAATTTATTTGGTGTGTAAAAATTATAAAAAAATATAATTTTGTAGGAAGTATTTTTATCTTTCTAATTAATATTTATAGTAGAAAATATAATTTATATAACCCCTTATAAAAATTAATTACAAAAAGATTTTTGTTAATGTCAATTTTGTATTTACATTAAATTAATTAATCCAAATTGTCATTTTCACTACCAAGTTGCTCAATGAGGTCCCAAAATCTACCTAAGGATTCCCATGGTAGAGAAATACTTATCCAATAAGGTTAGGACATGTGTCAAGGTAATATTGAATTATTATAATATACATTTAACCTTGAATTACCCTATTTACCTTTAACCGTAGTAAATAGAAAATTACCGTAGTTACTATCAAAAAATTAAAGTAACCTATTAACATGATTTGAACCCACTAATTCCAAATATGGAATCCATTTTTCAAAATTCAAAACACAGAAGTTGTATTAATTAATTTAAAATTAATCCCGTTGTTAAGAAAACAAGTTTTAAAAGTTAAAACATTGTCAAAGATTGAAATGTTTTTACCTATGAATTCTATGTAAAATTAATTCAAATGACATACATTATATTAAATGGTAAAAATATATTCTATTTATACTTTAAAAACAATAAATATTATAATTTAACCATATAAAGTATTGCGATGAAAAAAAATTGTTTTTAATAAAAATATAGCGTGTTTTTAAGAGATAATAACCATCAAAAGATTGACACTTGTTTATGTCTGGTTTAAATGTGAAATTACATCCAATGAACAACATTGTGTTAAATTGTTGAAATATATTCTAAATATACTTTTAAACCACTCAAATAAATAATTTATCACTATTAATTATTTCGATTAAAAAAATTGTTTTTAATTAAAATTTAATAATTTTCACTATTCATCAGAATATGAAAGTTATCCGAAAAGTACCAAAATTTCACCCTAAGCTAATTTCGATATTACGAATCCAAAAATGAAGTCCATTTTGAAAAATAAATTTTAAAAAACTTCAAAAAGTGGTTATTACTATTCATAACGGCTAGTTTTAATAATATTTTAATAATATATCGTTGTTTAGTGAAACTCGATATTGTGTACGACGCAAGCTATCGAGGAAGGAAATGGTTGCGTTTAAAGAAAACCAAGCTTGTGTACATGAGAGAGATTAATTGGAGTCACCAATCGGTAAGATGCCTTTCCAACACGATCCAGAATTTCAAAAGGACCAATATATCTAGGGCTCAACTTTCCCTTCATTCCAAATCCCATGACCCTCTTCCAGGGGGAAATTCCTAAGAACACTTTATCACCCACTTCAAACTCTAGGTCTTTTCTTCGGTTGTTGACATACATCTTCTGTCGACCCTAAGCTGCTCTTATGTGTTGTTGAATAGATCTGACCTTTTCTGCCATTTCACCAAAGAGATCTGGTCCCAATAGCTTTCTTTCCCCAACTTCATCCCAGCAAGTTGGAGTCCTTCATTTCTATCAATAGAGAGATTCATAAGGAGACATATGAATACAGTAGTGAAAGATATTATTATATGAAAATTCCCCCAAAGGTAGGTGTTGATCCCAACCACCGTTGAAATCCATAGAGAAAGCTCTCAACATATCTTCTAGAGTTTGAATTGTTCTCTCAAACTGACCGTCTGTCTGAGGATGATAAGCAGTGCTGAAACTCAACTCTATATCCAGAGTATTTTGAAGACTTCACCAGAACTTTGAGGTAAACCTCGGATCCCGATAATATATAATAGAAAGTGGTACACCATGCAATCTTACCACTTCTTTTACATATATCCTGGCAAGCTGATCTAGAGAGAAATCCTCTCTAATAGCAATGAAGTGTGCAGACTTTGTAAGATAATCAACTGTGACCCAGATAGAATTATTGCCTTTGGAAGTTTTAGGAAGTCCAGTGACAAAGTCCATAATGATGTTTTCCCATTTACATTCGGTTATGGGTAATGGTTGTAACATACCCTTAGACTTCTGTCTCTCATCTTTAACTTGCTGACAAACCAAGCATCGAGAGACATATTCAGCAACATCTCTTTTCATGCCATCCCACCAAAAGTACTCTTTCAGATCCCTATACATCATCGTGCTTCTAGGATGAATAAAGAATGAAGAACTATGAGCCTCATCCGACATCACCTTCTTTAATTCTGGAATGGGAGGAACACAAAGCCGATTCCTGAACATTATTATCCAATCAAAATCATGTTTGAATTCAAGAACATTTCTCACCTTCTTTTGTAACTCGACATCTTCTTTCGGTGCCTCTTTAATCTTCACATGTATAGATGGTTTAACATTCATTTGAGAAAGATACGATTTTCCCCCTTCCATTAAAATTCCAAGACCCATCCTTTGTAATTCCATAAATATTGGATCTTTTGTGATCCTCATCATGGATAAACTGGCATGGTCTTTTCGACTTAATGCATCTGCCAACTTATTTTCTTTCCCAGGGTGGTAATGAATTTAGCAGTCGTAATCCTTAATCAGCTCCAACCATCTTCTTTGACGCATATTCAGCTCCTTTTGTGTGAAAATATACTTTAAACTTTTATGATCAGTATAAATGTCACACCTTTCTCCATAAAGATAATGCCTCCAAATCTTTAATGAAATGATTACCACAGCTAACTCCAAATCTTGTGTTGGGTAATTTTGCTCATGGATTTTCAACTGTCGTGAGGCATAAGCTATCACCATATCATTTTGCATAAGAACACACCCCATCCCCTTCTTGGATGCATCACTTTAGATCACAAACCTTTCTCCACTACAAGGCAGTGTGAGCACAGGTGCAATGGACAAACTTCTTTTCCACTCCTTGAAATTCTCTTCACATTCCTCCGTCCAAACAAACTTAACTCTTTTCCAAGTCAACATGGTGATTAGATTAGATAATCATGAAAAATCTTTCACAAAACATCGATAATATCCATCCAAACCAAGAAAACATCAGATCTCAGTTACTGTTGTTGGTCTCGACCATCTTTAGATAACCTCCATTTTTCCTGGATCCATAGATATCCCCTATTTTGAGATTATGTGACCCATATATGCAACCTTTTGAAGCCATAATTCACACTTGGTAAATTTGGCATAATGCTTCTCCTTTCTCAGTGTCTTCAATATAATTCTCAAGTGATCTTCATGTTCTTCCTTGCTCTTTGAATAGACAAGAATATCGTCTATGAAGACTACCACAAATTGATCAAGATAGTCTCTAAAGACTCTATTCATCATATCCATGAAGATAGCAGGGGCATTAGTAAGACCAAATGGCATCACTATAAATTCATAGTGTCCATAACTTATACGGAAAGCCGTATTTGGTATATCCTCCCTTTTGACCCTTAATTGATGATACCCTGAACGAAGATCAATCTTGGAAATGTATGGATCTCCGCGTAGTTGGTCAAATAAGTCATCAATGCGTGGGAGAGGATATTTGTTCTTGATAGTGATCTTGTTAAGTTCTCAATAATCAATACAGAGTCTCATTGATCCATCTTTCTTCTTAAAAAATAGAACAGGTTCTCCCCATGGTGACGCACTAAGGTGTATGAATCCTTTATCAATATTATCTTGGAGTTGCTTCTTCAATTCCTGCAACTCAATTGGGGCTATTCTATAAGGTGTCTTTGAAATAGGCAAAGCACCTGGTACGAGTTCTATTGAAAACTCAACTTCACTATTTGGTGGGAGACCCGGCAATTCCTCTGGAAAGACATCATCAAACTCTCGTACAATGGGCATATTCTTATTCGTGAGTTTCTCACCAACCATTTGAGATAAATAACCTTCATTTAGTGGAATCAAGACCCATAAGATGGAAGAAATTTCCACTGGAAGGTTATATTCATCCTTGCATCGATACACGATCATAGATTGATCTGGAATATGAAATGTGACTTCCCTTCTTTGGATATTGATATGATCTCTTTATAAAGAAAGCCAATCCAGGCCAAGAATCACATCAAATTCCACTATAGGAAGGATCACAAGATTTGCAGGAAGCACTTTCCCACAAAATTCAATCGGGGAAGAATTATAAACTTTTGATGCGACTGTTGTGCCATTAAGAGTTGTCACAACCAACTCAACATCTAATTGTTGAGGTAATATGGTGATACCCTTAGTTAAATCATCAGAAATAAAAGATTCGGTGGATCCAGAATCAAATAAAATATTTTCTACTTTAGAGTGGATGGTATGTGTACCTTTCACCACATCGTTATCATACTCCACATCACTGATAGAAATTGCATGTGACTATCCTTTGCCTTTAGCCTTAAGAGTTTGTTGACGTCGACCATCATCATCAACCCTTGGATTTGGGCATTGATTGGCATAATGCCCCATCTCCTTGCACTTGAAACATTGAAGTGTAGTAGGTTCATTATGTGTGTCAGTTCCTTTGTTTGCATCAATACACATCTTCATCCCATCATTGCAGCATTCAAATGCCCGATGACCTTCCTTTCCACATTTGAAACATTTACATGTCCCTTTAAGACAACTCCCTCCATGTTTCTTTCCACACATTGATCATAAGGGAAAGCTCATCTTCTTTTTAGTGTGCTCTTTAAATTTTCCTTTGATTTCCATTTTCCTCTTCTTATCAAACCCATATGACTGATGGGTTACTCTAATTTCCATCTCGACTTTGAGAGCACATCAAACGATTTCCTCGTAGCTGTAGAAGTCCCTTATTGCTAACGCCCATCGAAGACTTGGTTTTAAGACACTAAAGAATCGGTCGATCTTACTCTCAGGTTGGATAATAATACCAGAAGCGTACCTTGCACGTCTTGTAAAATTTTCTTCATAGGTACTAACAGATTCATCATCCTTTTTCTTCAGTTCAAGAAACTCTTTCTCTATCTTAGTTCGGAGAATACGAGGGAAGTACTTATTGAAAAATAAGTTCTTGAACTCGTCCCATTCCATGGAATCTATTTCATCCATTTTCCTCGTATTCTTAATAAGATTCCACCATTGATTAGCATCTCCTTACAGATGATACACTTCTAGGATGACTTTATCATGATTAGAACATTGGAGAACTAAAAATATCTTTTCAGTAGAACTAATCCATTGTTTAGCAACTAATGGACCAGTAGACCCGCTGAATGAAGGTGGACGCTGCCTCATGAAGGATTCAACAGAATGTTCCTCCTTCCACTTCTCATTTGGAAGTCCTTCATGATTCATAGCTTGAGGAAGTTGTGTGAGCATGGCTACATGATTTTTCATTCTAGCTCCCATAACATTTGGTTGCTCAGGGGGACAATCATTGCATTTCCCGTCGCATTCCGCATTAACACGGTTCATTCGGGTTCCAACCATTGACAAAAAGCAAGAAGAATAGTGTGAGCAACACTAATTATAATGGGAAAACCACATAATCAAGAATAAAATTTCACACTTAAGGTCTTATCCTAGGTTATTCATGGTCATTTCTAAAACACTAATATTGTGTTCTATGCTTAGACATATCCTTAGGATTCTTACTAAGGATTTCAAATCCTAGTTTCCAAAGGTTGACTATAACTTTACTCTGATACCAATTATAACGACCCATACTTTACATACATTTTTATTACTTCAAAATTGAAGTGTACTTATTACAACATATAAAAAAACCATGAAATGACTGTATAGGTATAGTGTCTTTAGAAACTGGGAAACATAAACAACTGGTTCATGAAGCAACTATGTTGCCTCCCATTTATTTCATTATATCTAGAGTCCCTTTTTGGAATATCCTACTTAATAACCTTTTTCCTGACCTGGGGAAATAAAACATACAAAAGGGTGAGCTCAAATGCTCTGTAAGGTAAAACAAAACAAATATCAATCACATCATCTATATAAGAACAGAACCTTTGGAAATCTTAACCTACAAAAGGGCTCATAATTTCATAACATGGGATAAATCATAGTAGTGAAATGTAATCCCAATAATCATAACATAAAACATGAAAATTTGTGGAATACACACATAATCATAGAGAATCATTTCTTATTAGTCAATACTCATTTCCAAGACTATCTTAGTGGACAAAGTCCATTTCTGAACCGAGTTCACTCCTTGTTTCAGTCATGTTTCACTGAATCGGTTTAACATGCCGTTCCATCCATGTCAATCTCATGAGATATAAAATCTTTACCCAATGCATTGGAGGGAGATATAGGTCCCACCCATCTCATAATGATACCATTCTTCTGTGTGCCACAAAATCATAAACCATACATCATAGCATAACCCATGTAATAAAATTGGGAATCTTAAACATCGTGACATCATAAAACAATTCATATAATATAATGGAATCCATAAAAATAATTCCATCATGATATAATAAAATCAATGTAATAATAGGGATAAAAACAGAACCCTTTATTATCTTAGATGGAAAATATTTTTGTTAAAACACTTGAACTCCATTCTTGAGGAAAATATCCTTTCTTCTTCAAAAACACTTCTCCTTTCTTAACATGTCATACAATTATAAACTAAAAGAAGTTGATTATAAATAAACTTGAAAAATTTTAAAGGTAGCTTCTTGGAAATAATGTTTTAAAAATCCATTCATACCATATAAGTTAATAAAAATATTCCTCATAATTTTGTCGGAAAAGTCAAAAAGTACCTCGTACGAAAAACGACAAAATATTCTTTTCATATATTTTTCTAAAAACTTACTGAATGGTAAAATTGGATTTAAACAATTGTAGGTGGATGGAAATAATCTTACATATTGAGGAAACATGGATGTGGATGATAAAATACACCCTAGTAAATACCAAAGTATAAACAATCTCTGTTAAAATGAGATTGTGATATTTTCCCTTACCTTAAGTCTGATTTGCTTTATAAGTGTTCGAACCTCCTGTATAATGATTTAAATAATGTTATTGACTTATTCCAGAATCATACTTATTGTTATGATATCATATATGGTCACATTCTTATCTTCTTATTAGTAATATTTCATTAGTACTTGTTATCCGGGTGTTTATTACTTTTTGTTCTTATGCGTGTTTTGTGGAATAAATTCTTATT
The DNA here is from genome assembly GCA_963277665.1 of Viscum album. Taxonomy (NCBI): domain Eukaryota; kingdom Viridiplantae; phylum Streptophyta; class Magnoliopsida; order Santalales; family Viscaceae; genus Viscum; species Viscum album. The sequence goes on along the minus strand of OY728145.1, from coordinate 1,919,459,608 downwards.
ATTCTATTTAGGATATAGATACCTCATTTACAGAATGGTATTAGTGTAATATATATCATATTAATTCATTCAATTCATTTATATAATAATTATGCAATGAAGATCATGTAGAACGAATCACATCACATCGTGGAGACGGTATTCCGTACGTATGCACGAGCGATGATATCATTCCCATGATCATGGAATTGTATTTGAGTGTATGTATAATATTTCATAATCAATACCACATTACAATAATAATATATATTCATTAATTTCACCCTTATACCCATCCAAGTATGGTGGTGGTGGAAAATAGATTACACCACGGCGTGGAGACGGTATTTTGTACGCACGCACACGCGGTGATTTCATTTTCCTTCGGATGGATCAGAGGTGAAGTAGGGTTGTTTCATATTTATAATAAAGTATCCGTATATGAGTGATACTAAGGTTATTACCTCATAATGATACAACTAAAGAATAGGGAGTAGAAGAAGAATGGAACTTGAAGAAAACGGTAGAAGGTATTACCTCTTTCTCGAAGTGCCTTCTTTAAACTTTCTATTAAGGCACTAGAGTTGGTCTATTGATAAGACCAGTACCACAATTAGGTTTCTAAGGAAGTGGGTAAGTGAAATGGGCAGGGTTTGGCTGATCTTGAAGGCTCGAATTGGTGTGAGGAAGAGAGGGTGGAGGTGCCCTTTTATAAGGGAGGAGAGGAGAACCTTTGGAAAGTGTCGAAATATTATTTTATTATAAACATATCTTCCGTTTCAAAAGGTCCAAAATTCATTAAAGATGAAGATAAGATGAGTCATGGTCGAAATAAAATCATCCAATCAGAATTGGACATGTTTTGGAAAATATTTTAATCATTATAATCTTATTTATTTAAATCATTTATTAATGAGGTAAATATTTCATCATTATTGTGTCATAAATAATTTAATTTATTTGGTGTCTAAAAATTATAAAAAAAATGTCATTATGTAATAAATCTTTTTAAATTTCTAAATAATATTTATAGTATAAAATATAATTTATATAACCCCTTATAAAAATTAATTACTAAAAGATTTTTGTTAATGTCAATTTTGTCTTTACATTAAATTAATTAATCCAAATTTTCACTGTCACTACCATGTGGCTTAATGGGGTCCCAAAATCGACCTTAGGATGAAAATGATCGACCCATACTCATCTAATAAAGTTAGGACAAGTGTCAAGGTAATTTTGAATTATTATAATATTCTTTTAACCTTGAATTACTCTATTTACCTTTAACCGTAGTAAATAAAAAATTACCGTAGTTACTATCAAAAAATAAATGTAACCTATTAACATAATTTGGACCCAATTATTAAAAATATGGAATCAATTTTTAAAAATTCAAAACACAGAAGTTTTAGTAAATAATTTAAAATTAATCCCATTGTTAAGAAAACAGGTTTTAAAATCCAAATCATTGTCAAAGATTGAAATATTTTTACCTATGAATTCTATGTAAAATTAATGCTAATGACATACATTATATTAAATGGTAAAAATATATTCTATTTATACTTAAAAAACAATGAATATTATTATTTAACCATATAAAGTATTGCGATGAAAAAAACAATTGTTTTTAATTAAAATATAGCGTGTTTTTAAGAGATAATAACTATCAAATGATTGACACTTGTTTATGTCTGGTTTAAAGGTGAAATTACATCCAATGAACAAAATTGTATTAAATTATAAAAATATATTCTAAATATACTTTAAATCCACTCAAATTAATAATTTATCTCTATTATTTATTTCTATTAAAAAAGATGTTATTAATTAAAATTTAATAATTTTCACTATTCATCAGAATATGAAAGTTATCCGAAAAGTACCAAAATTTCACCCTAACCTAATTTCGATATTCCGAATCCAAAAATGAAGTCCATTTTGAAAAATAAAATTTAAAAAATTTCAAAAAGTGGTTATTAATATTCATAATGGCTAGTTTTAATACTATTTTAATAGCATATCGTTGTTTAGTGAAACTCGGTATTGCGTACGACGCAAGCTATCGACGAAGGCCGCAGTTGCGTGTAAAGAAAACCAAGCTAGTGTTGTGTGTATTGAAAGATTAATTTGATGATTTATATAATATAAGAACAAAATATTTCTCATAAAAGTCTCGGGTGTTACATACATTTCTTGTTTTTGATGATTATTTTTATTTTTTCACAATTATTTCATAGGAAATATTATTGATAGATGTTGAATATTTATGTTTTTTAAAAGAAATTTTATTGTATATTGGATCTATACTATTTATTATGACGATGAAATATTTATTAAATATTTTTCAAGTTTATAAATGTGTTATTGACTACATCATTTTATGACCCTTTCTAAGCATTTTTTATATCATAACACATTTTGAATAAAAATATATGTATTAAAGATGATTTGGAATGTATATTCTGTCATATTATAAATTATGTGAGTTACCATAAATTATAAAAGTGTGTATTTATAAAAGGAATATTTTATGGGAATAATATAAACACATTTAAAATATACACTTTTAAATCTTTTATATATCCAATCTCTATAAACATCACAAATTAAATTGTATATAGGGATGTATGTGGGGAATTTTAAAGCACAAATATTGTAATTTAGATGATTATTATATATGGTTTATTATATCCTCTACCCTAGAATTAAACTAACAGTATTTAGGTAATACATTGTTCTTGTAAAACCATCATGCTCCCATCATCCTTAAAAAAAGTTGGTTAATCCTTGATTGTGGATACATGTTTTTTACGATAACCTGATGTAGAAGTTTCTATACACTAAAAACCCAATGTTTTTTATAATCTATAATTTTCAATAAAACACAATCACAATGGAGATAGGTACTCTAATAAACAAATCTATTAACTTTATGTTTTTTGAGTTTACCATTAGTACCCTTATTTCAATAAACCCCTTACAATATGACTGAATTAATATGGGATATTAACAATTCATATGATTATATTTAAACACAATATAAATTTTTTGAACTAACTATAAAAGTCATAAAAGGATGCTTCTAAGATAATATCTACCACTACAAAACAAGTTTCTTGAACCATTACTTAATCAACAATAATAACAATATCCTTTATCTTTATAATAATGTCACCATTCAATAAGCAGTCATATCATTGTCTACCTGCCTCCATATCTCCCAAACCAAAAGGAATAATCAATTTTCCCAAAATAAATTAAACACACATATTCTACAAAAATAAATTTATTTAATCCATTAGATTTATCAACCAATCTGTCTGGAAGATGATGTAATAAATGATCATATCCAAAACCATAAAAAACAAAAATTCTTATAAACATTATACACTAAAGACCTACTACGAATATATAAACATGGTCAAACATCATTCATAATGGTGTAGCAATAGATATTATCCCATGCGAATACAACCCAACCAATAATAAAACAGATACATCTCAAGTAAAATAAAAATAGGGAATTTTAAAACTAGAAAATATTAAAGAAGCAACGTAATATGAGATATACCTATGATAGAAAGATTATTTGCTCAAAATTATTGAACATGATCTAGGGAATATACTATACCATTTTACTCTGGGTAGAGACACCAAATGAAATCCATCACATGATGAACTGATTTCTATATAGTGTGTGTCTTCTACTACCCCTAGAACACTTACATTTCTAAAACCACTGACCTACCATATAATCCCTAATAATATGACCAAGGTATATAAATCAATCCCTAATATCATAACTATAATACCCCAATATTCCACGATATGTTTCCATTTGAATAATGCAATATCTTGCACTGTACAAAACTTCATGATTCTAACAGATCATGACAAATAAAACTAACTGTTATGAATAGTAAAACACAATTTTTGAAGTTTTTAAATTTTTTTAATTAAAAATATATTTCATTTTTGAATTATGAATATCTAAATTATCATAGGGTGAATTTTTGGTACTCTTCTGAAAACATTTAATTTTTTATGAATAGTGAAAAATATTAAAATTTAATTAATTTTTTTTAATATAAATAATTATTAGTGTTTAATTATATATTTCAGTGGTTTTAAAGTATAATTAGATTATATACTTATAATTAAATATAATTTAGGTCATTGGATTTAATTTCACATTTAAACTGGATATAAACAATTGTCTGTCTTTTGATAGTTATTATTCCTTAAAAACCATGTTTTTGATTTGACAATGAGAAATAATTTTATTTTAATTTCTCAAACAGCTATATTTCGAATTTGGAAAAATTGAATACATATTAGAAATCTGGTGGACTAATTTGTGTAAATAGGTAACTTTTATTTTTAGACATTGTGAATATTTACATTAGTAAATATTTCATTTACCTTAATTATAGGGTAAATCAGGTGAAAAGGCGTAAAAAATATTATTATAATAGTATTAAATTTCACTAAAATTTTTCCTATTTCTATTAGTTGATACATGTCTGACCATGGGAATCCATAGGTCAATTTTGGGACCCATGGAGCCACTTGAGAAATATAATGAAACATTATATTTATTAATTTAATGTAATGTAAAAAATAACACAACATTATATATTTTAGTAATGAAATTTTTACAAGGGGTTATATAGGTTCTAATTTCAAAAATAAATATTCATTTTAAATATAAAATAAATCTCTACATAATGGTATTTTTTATAATTTTTAGAAATCAAATAAATAATATTATTTATGACACAATAATGATGTTGTATTTACCTCCTTAAAAATTCATTCAAATAAATGAGATTATAAAAATTTAAAAAAAAAATATCCAAAACCGATCCAATTATTATTTGAAGATTTTATTTCTAACATTAGTCATCATATATGAATCATTAATTAGTTTGGGACTTTTGTAAACTGAAAATTATTTTATAATAAAATATTATTATCAAACATTCCAAAAGTGAACCTCCCTTCCCCCACCGCTTATAAAAATCTCTCACCTCTAACCCATTTCTCACACATCCAACGCAAATTGGATCGTCAAACCTGCACCTAATTAATCTTTCTACATCTATAAATTCCGATTAGATTCTGTTCCTTAGTCATAAATCACATCAAGGAATCATTTTAGTTCGATCCAAAGGGAGTTACCCGATATAAAGGTAATATCTCCTCTTAAATTCTTTTATTTTATTTTACATTACCAACCCCCTAAACTCTATATAATCCATTATTTTATTTCAAAACCAATATAATAAGATTAATATATTGTTTTTATGAAAAATATTTAAAATACACTTACAAAAACCTCCATCTAATGGGTTTAGAACAAAATGTTTCTATAGACGGCGAACTACTACCTCACGAAACGTTGATTGTTCAATCTTCTACTACCACCTCTTATGGTAGCCATAATGATGGAACTGTAATTAGATATGACATTTATGATATTTTAATATTTATAATATTATTTAATTATATTTTATTTCATATCTGTATTCCAATCATGTTATATATATATGATAATTTCATTTGAGGAAGTGCACACTACCGCCCCGTCAAAGTGATATGACTCGTTCATAACATACATGGAATGTATAATGGATGGAGTTAATGAAATTACATAACATATATAAAATATTATATAATACTTTAATACTAACATACCAATGTTTCATTTGGTCTTCTTTTATCTTAAAATAAAAAATGAAATTGATGTAGCGTTCGTGCGTATATACAGATTACCTTCTCAAGGAATACGATGATATTCATTCCCCATCATAACAATTCAAGAATAAAAAACATTTGATTATTAAAATTAATATTAAATAAAATTTTATAATTCTTTATATGAATCAAATACATCTTATCCATAACAAACTTGACTTACGTGACAATACATATAAAGGCAAATGAGTCAGTTAACACCTGAAACACTGATACAACTAAAATATTAATAACAATGAATTTTTGTATGATCACATATGATATAATATTTATCTATGTGGTAATTTTATAATTATATTAAAATGATTTAACTATTATAAAAGTGGTCAACTGACCCTCAACAAAGGAAATGTACCTGGTAAGGGTTAATTTCACAATCTCTCTATTATCTGAGGATATTTTTACGTACGAATCTACTGGAACCTCTTAATCAACCAAATATATATTTATTAAAATTGAATTACAATAAAATAATATATACAAGATTATGGTTTTAGTTTATTTGTACCCATGTTTGACTTTTTATAAAATGGATTAAAAAGAATCTTTCATTCATTTTCCAAACAATGTACTTTATGACCTTTTTTAAATATTAATTTTAGAATGTTTTTTATCTTATACAATGGGTGCGGTTATTCTCCGCCAATACAAAACCTTTGAAACATCCCATACAAGCATATAATAATATTAACAAAATAAATTTTTTCTTTTATAATTACATGAAATTTACATTCTTAAAAAAATAAATATTTATCTCAAATAATTTTTATTACATTTATGTCAACATCCTTTAATAGATTTTATACTTATTCGAAGTTGATTTATTATGACACAAATCATCAATATTTTATTGATGTTTTTTGATAAGTTTGACTATGGATGGATTATTTTTATACCATTCATGGTTTAGGTATAATGTATAAAAATTTCATAAGTGAGTTTTAATATGAAGGATTATGTTTTGTTTCAACCTTTTCATATGAGGAATGCTTTGGACACAGTAACTGATGATTGGATCCCACTATAGCTCATTGATGCATCGATATCTCTCATGAGGAAAACTTGTGTCTTGGCACATGTCCTTGCAAAAATTCTTATTTTTAGTAATAAAACGAGGCATTGACTATGTGGTGAAGATGTTCGACACTAGGAATTACATCATTATGATGTTAGAAATTAATATTACATATGATTATTAGACATATAGAATATCCATTTTAATAAGTAAATAGAATTATTGGATGTATCTTTTCCATATTAGGCTGAAGTTTATGTTTAAAATGAATTTTTTGTTTTATACATTCCAAAAAATTATTATTCTTATTTATGATCGTTTCAACTATATTTTCATCCTTATTGAGCATCTATGATCACCCATTTCTTATGTTTTCTTTTCCCATGATATGAAGAAGTAAATTATGACTATCTTGCAGGGATAAGACAGGATATATGAGTGTGTTCAAAGGGAAGACAGTTTTGTTTTTGTTTATTTCATGATGTGCTGTAAAACTTATGTATATATCTACTACATCCAATGATACTTAACTAATTAGTATTTTGAGACTTTATATCTTATGATCATTCCAATGTTATGTAATAATGCACCGACATTGGGTAATTAGGTTTGGGGAGTTACATTAACTGAATCATAAACAAATTCATAAGACAAAAAAACACATAATCAAATTTAAGTATTCTATTGACACATATATCAACAGGTATTCTCTAATGATTCAATACCTTTGTGTTAAAGGATCGTACATAACATCTATGAGGTCCTGGGATTGTGATATATTGGGTGCATATACTACTGGAGTACAATACAGGTGTTTAAATATATGATGAAGTAAGAAGGAAGTGGTATAAACAGGATTTAGGTTTGTCTCTATACTTCTTTTTTTGCCACGTTGTGGGATTCATTCCTACTAGTCCTATGTATTATGTAAAAAAAATAATTATGATGGGTGTATTATCCCTTGTGTAGGTGTATCCAACCTCTTCATCTGGTGTGTAGTTTGTCTGTATGTGTTTGTGTCTATTTTTTTAATGTAATTGTACCCCCAAAGCACCTAATATAAATATCTATATGTATAAAAACCGTTTTTTGGATTGATACACTTGTTAAATTAATGAATTTTATACCTAAAAAAATACCACATCATGGGAAATCCTATTAATGAAGGGTACAAAGATACAAATCTCTTCCCTGAAAGTCAAAATCAACTATGAAATATCTCATATAAACTATCCTTCCTATGACTAGATGATGAACCACTAACATCCCTTGATAATCCACCACACACCCCATCTAAATCACGAAGATAGTCAGTTTTAATCTATGAAATAAATCCTTTCACATTATTGAGGTACATCCAAACCACACATGGCTAATAGGAAATGTAAACAACAATAACATATTACCTAACATATTGATGGAGACCAGTATTAATTTTCAAACTCTTATGGCCCTCATTACCTAATTGTTCAATAAATAAAACATGATGAAGTGAATGGAAATGTCTATTATTTAAAATTTCCACTACTAATTGTCCATAAAATCATATTAACATTCTAGATGTAGTGATTTTTGGTCAAAAAACATGATTCAATTTTCCTCAATTTCCTCACATGACAATTATTAATTCTTATTTATAAACCCCATTTTTTATTTATTATTCTTTCAAATTATACAGGAATAATTTAATATCTTTCTCTACATGAGATCATGAATATAAATGAAATGTTATATATCTACCCTATATAAACAGAACATTAAATTGGAATGTATGTATAGTAACAAAATTTATAAAAAACGGTTATAAATGTTTTAAATAATGAAAATGATTTTATTATTTCCTAATAAATTACTGAATTTTGAGTGACGACATCTTACTGTTGAAAATTATGTTCTTTTTTTCAAATAAGGTTTTTAGTTATTTTTTATGGAAATTATATTTAATTTAATGCATTTTTAGAATGATTATTTTATGAATATAATATAATTGTTAACATCATCATAATAACATTATCTCGATTTAAATTTCCGGATTTTTAAAAAAATTCTTTTTTGGGAATAATGAAAAATTATTTTTTATAAAACAAACAATTCTATAGAAATATAATGTAATTTAAAAAATCAATTATATTTTAAAAAAAATATGAATAAATTAATGTTATATATTATTCTTAACTTCATTGAAATCATTGTTTCACTTAATTTTAGTGTCAGCTAATTTTTCAGAATAGAAAACCTTTTTCTATAAACTATTTTTGTGAGTGAAATACATTTTTATTTCAGTAATTTAAAATAGAATTTATTGATAAATAATTTTAAGGAAACATATATATTATATATTGAATAAAATATTTTAACCATTAGAAATTTGTTTTTAAAAGGACATAAATTTAAATAAATTCAATTTTTATGTTAAAAATCAATTTTCTAAAATGTTTTTTAATTATGTTTTGTTGACATGCTTATAATTAAAATCATACAATGATAGAAATTGAATTTTTAAAAAGGGTTATAATATTTACAATTAAATATATTTATAATATTTAATAGGTTTAAATTATTTTGTGGTCATGATTAATAGTAATAACTCTATAATTTATTTTGAACAACATTAGTGAAAATGGGTTTATCAGAGGTCATACCAAGAGATAAGTGTTATAAATCCATAAAAAATATCTAATTATAATAATTTGAACATATTTCAACCTTATAAAATCATAATTTCATGTAATTGTACATTTGTATGATATTTCACAAGAAAATTTCCATATATTATTGGAATATTTTATATAATTACATGTGTGTCCCTCCCTTGAATTATTAATGGGAATCTCTCATACTTCCTTATTAAAAAAATATGAGCATTATAGATCTAATAATTCCTTAAAAAATTTCTATATTACTCACCTTATTCATATAACTTATATTATTCTCATAATAAAAATATATCAATTTTAAGGTGTTAGACAAAGGGGGACTCCTAAAGAAGATATATATATCATAATAGAGCTCGTTAAATTTTATTTCATCTTTTATATAGTATAAACTATATGTATCAATAATAACATTTTTTTTATATAATAATCAATATAATATTATGTTATTATGATAATAAATGATCTTTTTGAAAATTATTAACTATAAAATGGTAAATTAAAGAATCGTTGACGCATACTTGTGGACTAAGAACACCATATATTTATATTCTTCATTATACATCCCCTACATTCCTGATATTGTATAATTATGTATTTCATAAATATATATTATATTTATGATATATTTAGGATTCTATACTGATATAATAATATTTATCTTTCTTTCCTTCATTAGTCATTAAAATTGAAAAAATAATGTTAATAAATATGTAGGGATTGTTAAATCTATAAATTGTGTAATTAATTTTCCTAGATACACCTTTTTCTGGATGGTTATAAATATTTTTTTATAAAAACTATGATTACTATTTTATTAATTATTGAATTTTTTTAAATGATTATTTCACATTCCATATTCAAGGACAAAAACATTTAAATTGAAGCATTCATGAAATCTGAATGAGTTGTCTCTGGTAATAGTAATTTCAAAAATGAATTAATTATTAATGGGTACATAAATTATATTATTTGGACATTATATTTTATTATAGATATTATATAGTTATTTTATAAAATTATAATAAATTTCAATATATTATACAGAATTTTATTATGATTACATATAAAAATGCACCTAAGGTAATGGGTATATATTTAAAAAAAATTAATGAGATTGATTTTTTTGATGTTTTTTATGATGAACAGATATGATTTATCTCTATAAAATTATTTGTATTTCATAAAATGTAGTTATTTTATATTTAAGTTTTTTGATTATTTGTACTCATTTTATGTCTTAAAAATACCCAAACACTATCTTAAGTGAAAATGTAATTTATTTCTATCATTGATTAAGAATATATTTTTTCCACATCTTTAGTTTATTCAAAATATTTTCATGATTTTTTACAATTATAAATATATTAGGTAATGTTATTTTCTCCTATGTCGAAACTTATTTGATTATTTTTTCAAAAATATTATCATTTTTGAAATGAAATCATTTAATTTTATATTAAAAAAAATTTCTTGATTTTATGTTTTAATATATATTGTATGAAGATTATTTTATAACATCATGAAATATATTTACTTTTGATTCTCCTAAAACAATTTCTTGGGTATTTTATAAATAATATTTTCCATCATATGTTTCAAATTTCATATTTTAAATTATTTATTTGCAAATGAAATTGGTATTTTTCTTAGGAAATCCTATATTAATCATTGAAAGGTATTTTCATGTATAACAACATCCATTGATTTTTTCTTTTCATTATTTATTATTTTGCCGAAATTTAAAATCTTTATTCACTTTTGTATATTTTATGAATATGATGATTAAATTTTGATGAAAATAAAAAATTCTTCTGTTTTAAGATATAATGATACGATAAATGTTTTCATGATCAAATGGAATTCATATTAATAGATTATGATTATAAAATGTGTGGGTCTGCTTTATCCCTCTATTTCATTTGGTAAATATTACTATTTTATAACAACAAATATAGTATACATGGGCATATCCAAATCCTATAAGAGGGTAAAAATGTGGTTATCGCAATCCCAAAGAGAGTGAATGAGTGGTAATCCCAAGCCCAATATGTAATGAATGTCAAATATATTGCTAAAAAAATGATTTAAGTGATTATTATTATCCCATACATTATTCCATCCCACTATAACCTGATATTATGAAAATATTATTCTCTAGTGGATAAAGACCATTGAATCATTTATAATCCATGTCTTTCAAAAAAAATTATTAAAGTACACCAATGATGTTAAATTAAATCATGTATGTGTATTTTAATAAATCCATTTATTTATGTTAAAATATTTTCACAAATCAATCAATTTATTTTAGGAATGTGACAATTAGTTATAAAGGTGTGATTTTAGATAATACTCTATTTGTATGATTATTATAGAGTAATATTAGTTTATAAAATAATATGTTCTATTGTTTTTACTGATAATTTAATGGTGAAGATAAAATATATATCTAATTTTTTTTACATTCCAATTATATGACTATTTTTTGGAAATAACATGAAAATTATGGGGATGCTATTTTATTAAGGGGGAATGTAACACCTAATGATTTTATGTAATAAATAATTTTATGACTGATTCTGTATAAAATATTAAATTCCAATTTTAAAATAGTCTATGATATACTATTATACTGTTATTATTTAAAATTTAATTAAATAAACTAGTCAGTGGTTTGGATGTTGTGAACAATAGTAACCATATTATAAAATGAAAATAGGTATGTTTTAATTAATAAAAATATACTTATTAATTGAAATGAAATGAGAACTAAATTTTATTTAAAAAGATCATATAATATTAAAATATTTCTATTTCTTAATAATCTTTATTTTTATAAAGAATTATTTATGATGGAAAATTATTTTAGTAACTACATTAATTATTTTACTCAATTTTATAGTCTTTATATTAAATAAAAAACAAAAATTAATCTAATGGTGACTAGTAAATAAGTAATGATAATAAATTAATTTTATATTTCAAAAATAAAAATTCAGTTAAAATGGTTTTTTTGGAATTGTATGCATAAGTTTGATAAATACAGTCAACCAATATATGTAATTTTTTTAAAAAAATTAAATCATTTTTAAATTTTCCTGTAATAATAATCATAAAATAATTCTTTCTTGTTATTCTAAAAAGGATTAATTTTCAGTAATGATTGAATATAATGATTTTGAATACATAGTTATTTATTATAATTTATTCATATTAATATCAACATTGTATATTATTTTAGATTTAAATTAAATTAAATATATATATATATTGATTAAAAATTTATACTAATTTTATGTGAATCATCATTATAAATTATTTTCGTACAAAATTATTTTCTGCGTAAAATGATCATTTTTCTAAAAATATTTTTTTGTTTTGTTTTTGAAATATATGAAGAAATATATTATAACACTTATGGAAATTTAATATTCATTATTTATTTATTATTTTTAATCAAGGGATTCATATTTACCGTGGAGAATAATATAAATTTTCTTCCTATACATTAATAATCTTGATAAAATGTTCCCACCTTGGTATAGATAATCTAGGTTCATGAAAAATACATACATTGGATTGGGTCATAAAATTTAAAATAAAATTTTTATTTAATCGTCTTTTTACTAAAACATATTATATTAAAAAATATATAATTTATTCACCATAATCTTTTGATTCTATCATTTATATTATTTTAATATATTATTACTTAAAAATGTCACTCTACCTCACTAATTTTGTTTCTATAATAATGATGAATGGATTAATATAGGTGATAAAATAAAAAATCACTAATTTATTGTTTTGTATATAATTATCTTTTCATTTTACAGATGGTATAATTAACTTGAATGATTACGTTACAGAGATGCAACATTTCTATAAGAAGTATAAAAACAATTAGATTATTTTAACACCATTAAATGAAAAATATTTTGGAAAATGAGTTCTGTGACATGAATTTATTTGAAAATAATATTTTATATGTTTTATAAAGATTATATATTCTAATTCCATTTTACACACTATATTTTTTAAGAGAAATTTTGTGAATAGACCTCTAATTTAATTAAAATAGTGTGAAGTGTTTTAAAAGAATTATATAATCAAAATAAAATAATGTAATTTATACATATATAAAAATTGATAACTAGTTGTCTATAATATCATTAATGGTTCAACTATGATAATCTTCCAATTTTTAAAATTACATTCATGAACAATAAATATTAACAAATTTTAAAATGGTTAAGGTTATGCATGTTTAATGAGGGGGTTAAACTAACATATAAATTCTATAATAAAATCTATACTTGTATATATTTTATTAGATTAACTTAATTCATTATTATAGTACATATATTCAAATATATGTCACTTTGGATTTATTTTATAGGCATTTTTCATGTTATTATATATTTATTTTTTATATATTTTTGTGATTTCCTCCCACCTCACATATAAAAGATATTATCATATCCTCTATTCCACAAAGATATTAAGCCATATAGATTGACCATGATCTACCCAAATACCTTCTACAAATTCCCCCTCATATCAAATAGATTCCAGTCTTAGTAAATTCTAACCTAAAAGGGATTTACATGTTTGTAAATGTGTCTTCTCAAAGAAGAGATATATCTCTTAACTAAGTGTTTTCAATTATATTTCTCTTTATGACTCATTTAAATTTTATATAATCATGATCATATAATCAATATTATAAAATTCAAATATGTTAACACCGCAACTCATATTCATCTTATTTTCCATCTTATGTGAAAAGGAACCATCTCTCATTTATACGTGTGGATTACCATGTATAAGTAGTGATATGTCTATTTTTTCCTCATTGGTTCATATGGCCTGTAAATATATTCATTAAACACACATATATTATATTTTATAAATTATTATAGTTTTGTAATGGATAATACTTTTATTATATTTTACGATTCCATCGGTTGAAAAATGGAAACATCAATCATGCATATGCGTAGACCACTAAATATTTTTTCATTATTAAAGGATTAAAAAGTAGTCTTTTAATGTTTGTTCAAAAATTAATTTTTTTGATTTTTTTACCCAATTTCAAAAAAAATGATTGTTTTATTGGTTTTATATTAAATGGATTTATCCACAATCATTGTTGTTTGATACATTGGAATTTACATTACATGTTTCCTAGGTTATTTTCATGTAATGTCATTTTCTCAAACTATATACATTTTTATTTCTAAGAGTGTTTTTAATAATTAAAACAATCATCTCGTTATTATAAGATACCTATAATTTATAATTATTATGGGATTGTATACCAATTAAAAAATAGTGTTATACTAAATTAGAACGATATATGGTTTTCATACATTCAATGGTTCTTCAAGATTTTATTTGAATAATCAGATTAAATGATATTTTTTAGATGATCAGTTATCCAAATATTTAACCTCAATGAATTTTCTAATGGGATTATGTGTATGGATGATAAATTACTCTTATGTGATGATGGAATTATCTGGTTATGTGATTTCTTTTTACGGGTTCATGTAATAGTTAATAAAAGGATAATGTCTCTGGGTGTGATACTAATATTCATGAAATAGCATTTTGTGGAAATATTTTTATTTAATTATGTAAAAATTGAGATAATGAATTTTTTGAAATATTGTTAACATTAAAAAAGTAAGAAATTATTTTTTTAAAGTGATGGTATTAATTTGTTTTCTTTTTTTCAATGCGACCAAATTTT
This sequence comes from Viscum album, assembly GCA_963277665.1. Taxonomy (NCBI): domain Eukaryota; kingdom Viridiplantae; phylum Streptophyta; class Magnoliopsida; order Santalales; family Viscaceae; genus Viscum; species Viscum album. The sequence goes on along the minus strand of OY728145.1, from coordinate 1,919,444,439 downwards.
TTATGATTTTCGTTTTATGATTGATTATGAAATTTTTATTGAGGTATTGAGAAATTAATTTTTTTTCTGTGAAATATTAATGAATATTGTGAGATAAAATTTTTATTATGAAGAGTAAATAAATTCTATTGTATGTTTAATGTTTACAAATGAAGTGAAATTTATATTTTGTTTTACGACCCTTACAAATACTTTTTCCCTTCCCATGTTCTCATATGTTTTTAGCATTAAATGTGTTTTATTTGGAACATTCATATTTTAGAGTTATAGTAATGGGTGTTATACTGAATGGAGAATTTGTATCACTATAAAGAATGTGTCTTTTTGGGAAATGAAAAATATGTTGATATACATACATTTTAATTTTATATTTGACCGAAACCTCTAAAACTCTTTACCTTAACATTTATTTTAATTGTAAGTGATGAAATATATGACATACATTATGTAATTTATGGGATATTTATATATGGGGTTTCATAGTTTGTTAGCAAGTGAGTTTTTAGAGAATTTCAATGGAAATGAAGTTATAAAATAAAGATAAATTCCGAGTTATATATACCTTCATTAGTTAATAAGCCAATGTCTTATAATAATGGTAAATAAAAGGTTAACACATTAATGTTTTATATAATGAGATAACATTGGAAGACATCTATTCTGTTTTAGTGATTGTTTATGGTATATGCAACCCCAATGATTAACTTATATTGTGGTAAAAATTCATTTTGGGATAATGTGATTGTATGTTTTTTGGAAATAGGTCCAAAGGCCTTAATAAAATTTGTTTTTATGATGATATTTGATTTTGGAATAATTATTGAAAATATTTATAAAAGGTTATTAAATTTTGAGAACATATTATTTAACATATAGATAACCATGGTATTGATTAGTGATTTGGTAAATAAATGTCTAAAATTTCACTAAAATAAGTTCAATATAAGTGTATCATTAAGTGAATAAAGTAAACAAAAATAATTTTCACTCGGATGGGAATGTATTTTTGAAAAAAAATTAGAATAATATTGAGCAGTAATACCTTATTTTATTATGTATTTTTTGGAAATTATTGTATCTTATGTAAAATAATTTGATATATTAGATATTATAAGAAAAATATGTGATGTACAATTTTATATTTTTGGGTTTCAGTCATAGTATAAAATTGTAGAAGAGTTTTATGGATAACTATTTATGAAATAATTTAATTTTATCATTGTTTTTTATTTTTGAGGATTTAGACATTTATGTAGTATTTATTCATGTAAGATATTATCTTAACTAGTGATGACCACTATTTGGGTCAGTTGTTGTATAGAAATAGGTGGAATATTTTTTATCGTTTATATATCTTGTGATAAATAAATTTTAATTTATTTTATTTTTTAATGATAATAGAAACATGAATAATCATTTCATGAACTAAGACATGAGATAAAACTATAGAAATATATATGCAAAAAATGGATGAACATACCCGTATTGAGTGAAATATAAGAGGAAAAGTTACTTACCTAAAATTTTGGTCTTTTGATGATTAAATAATTTATCAACTTAATTGATTCATAGGAGGAGTGTAACATTCGAGGATGAAGTTATGATTTTATAAACACAAATGTATATATTTATTATATATTTACATTCTTTTTTTAAATAATATGTTTTATGGTAATGACCTTGAAATTCATTTTAAGGGTAAAATTAATATATGGTTTTATTGAAATTTTTTAAAAAATTCATTTTGTGATACAAAAATAAAATTCGAAATGATATAATTTATTAAGATGTGGAGAATTTTACACCCACAAATTTTAGATTGAAAATATTTTTATATCTGATTTAGCATTCTGCACACAAAATTGAGCTAAAAATGGATTATGATGTATAACTAAAACATAATTATTTTAATCAGACTATTATTACCAAGATATTGGATTTCAACATTTTAACCGGTTTTATGTAATTTTGTAATATATGTAGGATATTTTTCATAAAAAATTATAGGTTAATTCATATTAAAAAAGAAATTAATTTTAAAAAATTGATCATAAATGAATAAAGGTGACATGATTAATGTAACATTTTAAGGAAAATAAATTTAATCATAATATTTGATTAATATATCATAATTTATATTTCATATAATTAATAAAATAAATTAAAATTTATATAAGGTTGTTTACAATATAAGTATAAATTCAATTTTTACTATAAAATTAAATTTTCTTCAAAATGGGTTTTATTGCATATTGGCAACATATATTATAATTAATTTATTTCACATATATAAATTTTTTTATAAAATGAAAAAAATTAATTAAATAATATGTAAATAATTGTCTTAATATCATTCATGAGAATGGTTAAATTTTTTGATATTCTAAAGAGTAAAATTACTTGTTTTTTATACTATAATATCTAATTTTTTAATTAATGTAATATCAATATTACATTTTGTTTTGGATTTTTTTCCATCTCGCATAAATTTTTTTCATAAAAATAATTCCGTTTATTCATTGTGAATCGTCATTATACCTGATTTTATTTTTGGAAAAATAACATTAGGTTTAAAATTATATGTTCTTAGAAATAGATTTTCATTGAATTTTATTAAAATATAATGAAAATTATTTATACAGTGTCTATAAATTGAATCATTAAAATTATATTTCATATTTTGAACCATGATATTAAAATATAGTAATGATGTTAAATTTATTTTAGGCATAGTGGACAATAGCATTGAAAAATATGAGTCACCTCGGTAAAGGGAAAAACATGTTAATTAAAGATAAAATTATATAAAAACATCCAAAAATCACATTAAAATACTTATTGAATTATATTATAACTAAAATTATTCACCTAAATTAAAAAATATTTATAAATTGTGAAACTTTTTTTATTACAAACATTATATTACTTTATGCTAATATTAATTACAAAATGTAACTCTCTCCCACTTATTGTGTTGCAAAAAAATTATTTTAGAGAAAAATTATATATGATTTAATATAGAAGATAAAATTAATTTTAAATAATTTATAGTTACTACATTAATTTTTAGAAATTCATAATTATTTTATATATACTCTCAATGATTAAACAACATCGACTCAGTGCTGATGTAAGAAATAGTTATAGAATGTAAATAATTTAAATATGCAAAAACTAATATTTTTTTAAAATTTTTTTACTATTATTTGAATGTGTGATATTATTATAAGGTAAAATTGAGTGAGATATAGTGTATATTTTGTTTAAACTAATATTTTGTTATTTTTAGGTTATTATATTATGAATAGTCTTCTAAATAACATTAAATGGTATTAATTGTTAAAAAATTATTTTCCAATCATTATGAATTCATAAGATTACATGACTAAATATAATGGGTGAAATGTTATCTAAAATTTTATTAATAGTTAAATCTCATTAAAATTGTAATATTTAAGGATGTTTTTATGAACATAAAAAATTAATATATTAGATACAATTTTTATTATTAAAGAGGGTTGAGAGATTTATCTACACCATGATCTATCCAAATCCCTATAAAACATTACTCACCATTTTCTACAATTATGTTTTTATTTACTTCTATCCTAGAAGTCTTAAGGTTAATGTAAAATAGGGTTTCTCAAAAAAAATGTATAAGTCTTTACAATGTTTTCTTTTTTGTTTATTTATTTTTATACCTCCATATAATTATACATAACCATGATTATATAACAAAATAATTATTTTATATATATTAATATTTTATTATTTTTATAGAACAACCATTATTTACCTCATGTTCTATCATATGTCAATTGAAAACATCACTTGTGCGGACATGTGAAATTCCACCTCCATGAAGTGATGTGTTTCTATGTTTATCACCAATTAAAATTCTTGGATAACATGATGGTGAAAAAGAATATATATTATATTAATTATTTAAATTTTTTTATAATAAATATATATTTCTTACATTCATCCATTAAATACATTTCAAAATGATTATGCCATTAATAATTATGTGTGGACTAGGACATTCATGATGCGATGCATTTTTCTCTTATTTGTATTCCATAGTTGGTTATATAATTCTATTTAATGTATAAAATGATAAATAATTAATAATTAATATTTTATAAATGATGGAAACATGATCTCTTTGACTTCAATCAACTTACCAATGTCATTTTTTTGCTCATAACCTAATCCCCCTAAAACATTTCACCATTAATGTAACCATTTTAGTTACAAAGTAAACTTGTTAATAAAAAATAGAATATTTATGTTCAAATGAAGATGATATTTTTTCATAATAATATATTATAATTTTATAATTTTATTTTATATGAAGGTAGACATGAGTCATGCCTTTAACTAAGGGATGTATTTCTAAAAATCATCTTTTAATGATTATATTCCAACTAATTATTCATTATAAATAATTATAAACGTTATTTCAAGAATTTTATTATTTTCTAATAAATTTAATCTAAAACTAATGTTTTATTATTTTTTAATTTCATTTAAAATTAATATTTTCAATGTTTTCCTTAAATTAATTTTTTGATTTTTTTACCAAAGAGTGAAAAAAATCATTATTTTAATTGTCATATAATGAAATAATTTCAATTCATTCATGACCATTAAACACATTACATTTTCCTTTTTTATTTTTCACATTTATTTTTAATGGTTTTATTTTCCTCACAATTCAATAAATATTTAATTTTTAATGTTTTTTACAAAAATTATAATTTAGACACTATTTTTATGAGACAACGAAATGTGCACATTTTATAGGATTTAATTACAATTAAATTATGTTTTTTTATTATATTGAAATATATAATTCTTTTATTCATTCAGTTATTCTAAAAAACTTTTTATGATTGATATGTGATCTAGATATAACTCTGAGGATTTGTGAGACCTGTATATCTATGAAATTCATTTTGTAATGAGACATAGTTTTCAAGAGATAGGTAACTCCTATGAGTTATGGGAATTTTTATGAAAGGTGATTAAATTATAATGGTTATTATAATGTTTAATTTGAAAATAATATACAATTGTCCTTATATTATATGCTTTTAATGGGTTATAAAGAAAATATTATGATTCCAAAAGCTATAAAAATGATCGTATATCTTTAAGGGATCATTATAGCCTTTTTAAAAAGTGTGAAATGAGTACTTTTGAAGGAATTGAATTACTTACATTTCATGTTTTCGATGATTTTTTTTTATATTTCCTAAATAATTGAATAAGAAATATTTTTGATGGATAGTGAATATTTATGTTTTTAATAGAAATGTTTATAGATATTTGATCTATAATATTTATTATAACAATGAAATATTTTTTAAATATTGTTCATGTAAATAAATGTGTTAGTCCCTAAATCATTTAAAGACCCCTTCTAAGCATTTTTTATATCATATCACATTTGGAATTAAAATACACTTGAATTAAAGATGATTTGCACTGTATATTTTTTCATATTATAAATTATGTGAGTTACCATAAATGATGGAAGTGTGTATTTATAAAAGGAATATTTTATGGGAATAATAGCAACACATTTAAAATATAAACTTAGTAATGAATTTTAAAGAAAAAAATCTTTTAATTTAGATGATTATTTATTGTTTATTATAAACTCTACCCTAGACTGAAACTAATAGTATTCAGATAATATATTGATCTTGTAAAACCATCATGCTCCCATCAACATTAAAAAATCGTTTGTTTATCCTTGATAGTGGATACATGTTTTTTACGATAACCTGATGTAGCAATTTCCATACACTAAAAACCCAATGTTTTTTATAATATATCATTTTGAGTAAAACACAATCACAATGGAGATTGGTAATCTAATAAATAAATCTATTAACTTTATGTTTTTTGAGTTGTACCATTATTACCCTTATTACAATAAACACCTAACAATATGACGGAATTTATATTGGATATTAACAATGCATATGATCATCTTTAAACAAAAATACATTTTATGAAGTAACTATACAAGTCATCAAAGGATTCCTCTTAGATAATATCTACCACTACAGAACAATTTTCTTGAACCATTACTTAATCAAATATAATAACAATATCCCCAATCTATATTATAATTTCAATAAGCAGTCATATCCTAGTCTACCGGCCTCCATATGAACCACTACAAGAAGAATAAACAATTATACCAAAATAAATTAAAAACACATATTCCAAAAGAATAAATATATTTTATCTTTCACGTTTATCAACAAATCCTTCTGGAAGATGATGTAAAAAATGATCATATCGAAAACCAGAAAAAACCACAAATTATTATAAACATAATAAACTAAAAACTGCTAATAATATATAAACATGATTAAACATCATTCATAATGGTGTATAAATAGATATTATCCCATTGGAATTCAACCCAACCAATAATAAAACAGATACATCTCAAGTAAAATAAAAATAGTGAATTTTAAAAGTAAAAAATATTAATGCATCATCGTAATATGAACTATAACTATGATAGAAGGATTATATACGCAGAATTATTAAACATGCTCTAGGGAATATAATATATCATTTTACTCAGGGTAGAGACACCAAATCTAATTCATCACAAGATTAATTGACTCCTATGTAGCGTGTGTCTTCTACTGCCCCTAGAACACTTATAAAGCTAAAACCACTAACCTACCATATAACCCCTTATAATATGAATAAGGTATATAAATCATTCCCTAATATCTTAACTATAACACCCCAATATTCCAAGATATGTTTCCCTTTGAATAATGCAATTTCTTGCATTGTACAATACTTCATGAATCTAATAGATCATGACCAATCAAACTAGCTGTTATGAATAGTAATACCCACTTTTTGAAGTTTATAAAATTTTCTATTTAAAAATATATTTCATTTTTTGAATCAGAATATCCAAATTAGCATAGGGTGAATTTTTGGTACTCTTCTGAAAACATTCATATTTTTATGAATATTGAACAATATTAAAATTTAATTAACTAAAAATTTAATCAATATATTTTATAGTGCTAAATTATATATTTGAGTGGTTGTAAATTATAATTAGATTATATTCATATAAATAAATATAATTTAGGTCATTGGATTTAATTTCACATTTAAACTGGGCATAATCTATTGTTTGTCTTTTTATAGTTATTATTTCATAAAAACACGTTTTTTGTTTTGATAATGAGAAATAATTTTAAATTAATTTCTGAAACATCTATATTTCGAATTTGGAAAAATGGATTACATATTTGGAATTAGGTGGAACAACATTTGAACTATCTCTATTGGTTGATACATGTCCAACCATGGGAATCCTTGGATCTATTTTGGGACCCATGGAGCCACTTGGTAGATATAATGAAACATTATATTAAATAATTTAATGTAAAGTCAAAAATAAAAAAAATTATATCATTTATTAATGAAAATTTTACATGGGGTTATATAGGTACTAATTTCATCAATAAATATTCATTTCAAATATAAAAAATATATCTACATCATGGTATTTATTTATAATTTTTATACATCAAATAAATAAAATTATTTATGACATAATAATGATGTTGTGTTTACCTCATTAAAAATTGATTCAAATAAATGTGATTATAATTTTTTTTTAAAAATCCAAAACCAATTCAATTATTATTAAAATATTTTATTTAGAACATTAGTCATCATATATTCAACATTAATGAGTTTTTTACTTTTGTAAACTAAAAATTATTTTATAATAAAATAATATTTTCAAACATTCCAAAAGAGCACCTCCCTTCCCCCTATAAAAACCCTCACCTCTATCCCATTTCTCACACCACTCAAGAAAATTAGGTCATCCAAACTCTACCCAATTAATCTCCCCACATCTATAACTTCTTATTAGAATCTGTACCCTTGGCAGAAATCACATCAAGGAATCATTATGGTTCGAAACAATGGGAGTGACGCGAATTAAAGGTAACCTCTCCTCTTAACTGTTTTTATTTTTTTTACATCACCAACCCCCTACGATCTATTTAAAACATTATTTTATTTCAAAACCAATATAATAATTTTAATATATTATTTTAAAAAAAATATTTAATATACACTTACACACAACTCCATCTAATGGGTTTAGAACAAAATGTTTCTATGGAAGGCAAACTACAACCTCACGAAACGATGATTGTTCAATCTTATACTAAAACCTCTTATGGTGGAAATTATGATATAACTGTAATTATATATGATATTTATGATATTTTATTTTTTATAATATTCATTAATTCTATTTTATTGCATACCTTTATTATAATCATGTTTAATATATGATAATTCCATTGGAGGAAGTTCACACTACTGCCCCTCAAAGTGATATGAATCGTTCATACCATAAATGTAATGTATAAAGGATGGTGTTAATGATATTACATAACATATATACAATATTATATAATATGTTTATAATAACATACCAATGTATCATTTGGTGTTCATTCCTTTTAAAATAAAAAATGAAATGGATGTAGCATTCGTGCATATGTACGGATTACCGTCTCACAGAACACGATTATTTTCATTCCCTATCATAACCATTCGAGAATAATAATCATTTTATTATTAAAAATAATATAAAAAATTTATATAATTCCATATATGAATCAAATACATATTATCTATAACAAACTTGACAAAGGTGATAATACACCTAAAGAAAAATGAATCTATTAGCACCTGAAACACAGATACAACTAAAATGTTATTAAGAAAGAATTATAAGTTGATCACATATGATATAATATTTATGTATGTGGTTATTTTAAAATTATATTATAATGTTTAAACTATTATAAAAGGGTTTAACTGACCCATATCCAAGGAAATATACCAGATAAGGGTTAATTACACAATCACTTAATCATCCATCTCTGTATATATTAAAAATATATTAGAAAAAAAAATATTATTGACAAGATTATGGTTTTATTTTATTTGTAGCCATGTTTGAATTTTTATAAAATGGATTAAAAGGAAACATTCAGTCATTTTCCAAAAAATATACTTTATGAACTTTTTGATAAATTAAGTTAAGAATGTTTTTTATCTTATACAATGGGTATGGTTATTCTCTGCCATTATAACACCTTTGAAGAATCCCTTAAAAGTATATAATAATATTATCAAAATAAATTTTTTTCTTTTATAATTACATGACATTTAAATTATTTCAAAAAACGAATAGATATTCCTCTCAAATAATTTTTATTACATTTAGGTCAGAATCCATTAATAGATTTTATACTTGTTTGAAGTTGATTTATTATGATACAAATCATCAATATTGTATTGATGTTTTTTTGATATGTTTGACAGTGTATGGATTATTTTTATACCATTCATGGTTTATGGATAATGTATAAACATTTCATAAGATAGTTTTAATACAAAATATTATGTTATGTCTCAACCATTTCATATGAGTAATTCTTTGTACTTAGTATGTGATGGGTGGATCCCACTATAGCTCCTTGATGCATCGGTATGTCTGATTAGGCAAACTTGTGTCTTAGCACAGGTCCATGAAAAAATTATTATTTTTAGTAATGTCATGAGGCCTTGACAATGTGGTTATGATGTTCAACATTATGCATTCCATCATTATGAAGTTAGCAATTAATATTACATTTGATTATTCGACTTGTAGAATATCCATTTTAGTAAGTACATATTATTATTTGATGTAACATTTCCATATTATGATGAATATTATGTTTAAAAGTCTTTTTTGTCTTATACATTTCCATAAATTTTTATTCTTATTTATGATCATTTCCGCTATTTTTTTATCCGTACTGAGCATCTGTGATCAACCCTTTCTTATGTATTCTATTCCCAGGATTTGAAGATGTAAGTTATGATTAACCTGCAGGGATAACCCAGGATATATCAGTGGGTTCAAAGGGAAGACAATGTTGTTTTTTTTATTTCATGATGTGCTCTAAAACTTATGTATATATCTAGTACATCAAATTCTAATAAACTAATTGGTCTTTTGAGACTTTATCTCTTGTGATCATTCCAATGTTATGTAATAATGCATCGAATTTGGGTAATTAGTTTTGGGGAGTTACAGTAACTGAATCATAAACAAATTCTTGAGAAAAAAACATATAATCAAATTAACGTATTCTATTAACACATATATCCACTGGTATTCTCTAATGATTCAGTACTTAAGTGTTAAAGGATCGCACATATCATCTATGAGGTCCTGGGATTGATCTCTATTGGGTGCATGTACTACTAGAGTACAATAAAAGAGTCTAAATAGATGATGATACAAGAAAGAAGTGGTGAAGAAATATTTTAGGTATGTCTCTATACTATCATTTTATGCCACATTGCAGGATTCATTCCTACTAGTCTTATGTGTTATGTAACAAAAAATATATATGATGGGTGGACTATCCCTTGGGAAGGAATAGCCAGACACTTCGTCTTGTGTTTGGTTTGTGTGTGTATGTTTTTGTGTCTATTTTTTTAATGTAATTGTACCCCCAAAGAACCTAATATAAATATATATATGTATAAAAGCCATTTCATGGACTGATAAACTTGTTAATAAAATGCATTTTATACCTAACCAAATACCACATCATGGGAAATCCTATTAATGAAGGATACAAAGATACAAATCTCATCTCTTAATGTATATATCAAATATGAAATATATCATCTAAAATATTCTTCCTATAACTATATGATGTACCCCTAACATCCCCTGATAATCTACCACACACCCCGTCTAAATCGAGAAGATAGCCAGTTTTAATCTATAAAATAATTCCATTCTCATTAGTGAGGTACATCCAAACCAAACATGACTAATAGGTAATGTAAACAAAAAAAACCTATTACATAACATATTGATGGTGACCAGTATAAATTTTCATAATCTTATGGGCCTCATTACCTAATAGTTCAAAAAATGAATCATGATGAAGTGAATGGAAATGTCTATTTTGGAAAATTTCCACTAGTAATTGTCCATAAAATCATATTAACATTCTAGAAGTAGTAATTTTTGTAAGAAAACCATGATTAAATTGTCTTCAATGTCTTCACATGACAATTATTAAATCTTATTTATCCCCCCCCCAAATTTTTTATTTATTATTCCTTCAAATTATACATGAATAATTTAATATCCTTCTTAACATGAGATCATGAATATAAATGAAAAATTATTTATTTACCCTATGTAAACAGGACATAAAATTGGAATGTATGGATAATAAAAAAAATCAAAAAATGGTTATAAATGTTTTAAATAATTAATATTATTTTATAATTACCTAATAAATTACTGAAATTTTAGTGATGTCATTTTATGGTTGAAGATTATGTTATTTTATTCAAAAAAGGTTTTTAGTTTTTTTTGGAAATTATATTTAATTAAATGAATTTTTAAAAATATTATTTTATGAATTTAATATAATTATTAACGTCATCATGATAACATTATCTCTATTTAACATTCAGGATTTATAAAATAATTCTTTTCAGGTAATAATGACAAATTATTTTTTTATAAAACAAACAATTCTATTGATAAAATAATGTCATTTAAAACATCCATTCAATTTTTACAAATAAATAATAATCCATTAATGATAAATATTCTTATTATCTTTATTAAAATCATCGTTGCACTTAATTTTAGTGTAAAGTAATTTTTTGGAGAAGAAAATTTTTTTCTATAAACTATTGTTTTCAGTGAAATAAATGTTTATTTCAGTAAATTAAAATAGAATTTATTAATAAAACATTTTAATGAATCATATATATAATATATTGACTGAAATATTTTAATGATTAGAAATTTTCTTTTATAATGACATAAATATATATAAATTCTATTTTTATGTTAAAAATAAATTTTCTAAAATGTTTCTTAATTACGTTTCGTTGAATTAATTATAATTAAAATCATATAATTATAGAAATGTAATGTTTAAAAAGGGTTCCAATATTTAAAATAATATATATATATATATATATTATAATGGTGTTAAATTATTTTTTGGTCGTAATTAATTGTAACAACTCTAAAATTTAGTTTGCACAAAATGGTGAAAATGGGTTTATCAGGGGTCATACCAAGAGATAGGTGTTATAAATACATTAAAACACATCTATTTATAATAATTTGAATATATTGAAACATTATAAAATCTTAATTTCATGTAATTGTATATTTGTAAGATATTTCACAGGAAAAGTTTCAAATATTATTGGAATCTTTTATATAATCACATGTGTGTCCCTTCCTTCAATTATTAATGGGAATCACTCATACATCCTTATTTCATAAATCTGAGCATTATAGATCTAAGAATTCGTAAAAAAATTATTATACTACTTACCTTATTCATATAACTTATATTATTCTCATAATAAAAATATATCTATTTTAAGGTGTCGTACAAAGGGGACTCTTAAAGAATATGTATATATCCTAATAGAGATCATTCAATTTTATTTCATATTTTATATATTATAAACTATACGTATAAATAATAACATGATTAATATAGAATCATCAGTAAAATATGATGTTATTAAGAAAATAATTGAACTTTTTGGAAATTATTAACTATTACATGGTAAATTAAAGAATTGTTGATGCATACTTTTGGACTAACAACACTATATATTGATATGCTTCATTATACAATCTCTTCATTCAAGATATTTCATTATAATGTATTTTGTAAATATATATTATATTTATGATATATTTATGATTCTATAATGATATAATATTATTTATCTTTATTTCCTTTTTTACTCATGAAAATTGAAAAAAAAAATTGATATATATAGGGATTATCAACTCTATAAATGGTGTAAATTATTTTTCTAGATACACTTTTTATGTAAGGTTGTAAATATTTTTTTATAAAAACTATGATTACTATTTTATTAATTATTTATATTAGGTAAATGATTATTTCACATTCTATATTCAGGGAAAAAACATTTAAATTGAAGCATTCATGAAATATGAATGAGGTGTCTCCGGTAATAGTGATTTCAATAATGAATTATTTTTTAATGGGTACATAAATTATATTATTTTGACATTATATGGTATTATAGATATTATTATTGTTATTTGATGAAATTATAATAAGTTTAAATTTATTATACCCATGTTTATTTTGATTACATATAAAAGTATACATAATGTAATGAGTATATATTTAATAAAAATTAATGAGATTGATATTATATATGTTTTTTATGATTAACATATATGATTTATCTCTATAAGAATATTTTTATTTCAATTTTTTCCATTATTTGTTCTGATTTTATGTCTTAAAAATACCCAATCACAAGCTTTATTGAAAATATACTTCATTTCTATCGTCGATCAAGAATATATTTTTTCCACATCTTTAGTTTATTTATAATATTTTCAAGATTTTTTTCCATTATAAATAGATTAGGAAATGTAATTTTTTCCCTTGTTGAAACCTATTTAATTATTTTTTAAATAAATATTATCATTTTAGAAATGAAATCATTTAATTTTTTTATAAAAAAATGTTTCATTGATTTATGTTTTAATATATATTTTATAAATATTATTTCATACCATCATTAAATATATATACTTTTATTTTTCCTTAATATAATTTCTTGGTTATTTTTTAAATCATTTTTTTCCATCACATTTTTCAAATTTCATATTTTATATTATTTATTTCCAAATGAAATTGGTATTTTTTTTGGAAATTTTAAATTGATCATTAAAAGGTATTATTATATATAACAACATCTATTGATGTTTCCTTTTCATTATTTGGTATGTAGCCAAAATTTAAAATCCTTATTCTCTTTTGTATGTTTTATGAATATGATGATTAAATTATGATGAAAATAAAAACAATTCATGGTTTTAGATATAATGATATGATAAATGTTTTCAAGATCACGTGGAATACATATTAATAGATTATTATTATGTAATGCGTGGGTCTAATATATCCCTCTATTTCATTCGGTAAATATTAAGGTTTTATATCACAATTATGGCATACATGGGCCTATCCCAATCCTAAAAGTGCGTAAACATGTGGTTATCTCAATCCCAATGAGGGTGCATGGGTGGTAATCCCAAGCCCAATATGTGATGAATGTCATATATATTGATATAAAAAATTATTTATGTGATTATTAGTATCCCATACGTTATTCCACCACACTATAACATGATATTCTGAAAATATTATTCACTAATGGATAATGATCGTTGATTCATTTATAATCTATGTCATTCAATATTCTAGGATATATTCCAAGACCAATGATTGTGATGTATGAATTTTATGTGCATGACTTGAAAATGTTTTGTTCATTTTACTATATCTTTGTGATCATGTTATTCTTATGGATGATCAATGATTTATATCTATATTTGTTATCTATAGTGTGAATCTTAGAACACCCTATACTATTATTTCATATTCCAAAAGATGAATGGTTTTATTTATGATATGTCTATGAGGGGTGATTAATTTTAATAACATATTGGAACATTATTGTACCTATTTTTTATAAATTAAAAATTAAAAAAAATAGTAAATTTTTATTATTCTATCAGGGATGAAAATATAATCTAATAAACATTCATAAAAATGATGTAATATTTATGTATCAAATGTTTTTTCCATCATAGTATATATTTGTGAACAATTCAGTTACATTTGTATTGTTTAACGAGAAAAAAATTAGTGAAAACATTTATTATAATTTTATGAATAGTAGAAGACATAATATTATTATAAAGAAATGTATGTGATTTCCTAATAAAATACAATCCTTCTTGGATTATCACAAGTAGATATAGTTATGGAACATGTTCTCCTAGGGTAAAAAATCGGAATGGGGATGATTTGGTATTAACCTATAAATCATTTGTAACAGATGACTATGAAAAAAACTAGAGACATAGAGAGACACTACATGTGGAAATAATTGTTTAATTAATATTATATTTATAAGTCATTATGTGTGATTTGAATATATATAATCATCATTGATACACCAATATAATTATAAGTTATCATAGGGTGAAAAAAATGAGTCAATTATTTTAAATCCATTAAATTATTGTCAATATTAAAATTTTATTATCTACGAATATGGCTTCTCATACAAGGTATTTTAGTGAATTTATCAAATATTAATGACTTGTGTTAACATTGAATTTGAAAGACAATGAAATAATCGTACTTATGATAAATCAAATGTTGTAGGAGGTATAGTTTATTATATTCATGATATCCATACACAATATTATAAATATATGACTCATACAAGAAAAAAATTGGAAATAGAATTAATAATGTAAAATTTAGTCTTTTGTGCTAAAACATAGACCTTATTATAGTGGATACACTGATCCTATAATTTCTAAGTATTGGATCAATACCACTAAAAATATATTTTTAGATATATTTTTCTTAGTATATGATAAATTTTTATTATCACTATAATATTCAGAAGCTGACAATGATCAATTGTCAAATATTATTGTGAATAGGAGGTAATATGTTGAAATTTACTCCATTGAGTGGGATGAGATTATGTGGTTATTTTACCATAAGTATATTCCCAATATTACTGTTGAAAAAATGGAAAATTATTTACTTTATCTGATATAATAGGATGATGAATAAATTTTATCCTATAAGTATATTTTTACAATACATGCAATGTATGTTTCCCAACAAATCATTAAAATGAATATAAATAATGATTGATTATATACTGTCAAAAAACCATGTCTTAAAAAGGATTTTTAAATATAGGAATTTTAGTAGTAATAATGAAATATATATTTTTTCTAAAATCAATGTAGAAATTGATATTAGGATCACCCATAATTTTCTATTTTTTGATATGAATTTGAATAGGCAATAAGTATTTTTTTAATACAAACAACTATAAAGGGAAGATTATGTTTCTCCGTTTATTATAAAATTGTCAAAATAAATATATAACACTATATCATATGGGGACTAGTAAATGATATCAGTGTGGTGTCGATGGTTATAGAAAAATTAAATTAATGTTTTGTTGGAAGATGTAAGATAATGATGAAAATTGATAAAAAGATACATATAATGCCCCATCCACACTATAATGTTTCATATGAAACAAAAATGGGATTTATACAACCCAATCCTTGAATGTATTCTTTATTTTTGACGAGTGACGTAAGAACCCAATTAAACTTTTTGAAAAATGAAAATATCATTAAATGAATATTACCAATATGGGTTATGATAAAATGTGTTAAAGGATAAACTTATTATCCGATCTATAAATGATTATACCATATTTGATTCTTGTTCAATCCTATCTATTATATATTTTTTAGTTTTATGACTGCATCATATTTCCTCCACTTTATTAGATATCTAATTACAAAAAAAACAATTAATGGTATAATGATCAAATATCATGTCATTGATTCATATTTTATTTATGTTTCTTAGAATTTTTTCCCACGAAAATCATATTATACTTCATCCCTTTCAATTTGACATGATTTAGGGAATGGATTGAATTTAATTATATAATGACCATAATAAATTCTAGCAAAGGGAAATAACAATTTATACTATAAAATAACCTCTTATTATATATCATTATAAGGATAATTTGGAACATGGAATAAATGTTATATACATTTCATTGGCACTGATTCATATTCATAGGGAGTATTTGTTTGAAATTATATGGGGGATCCATGTCATCTTTAATATTAATTTTTAATGAGTGTTTTTGATATATTTTTAGATGATTTTAAATTCCCACTTCTGAAAACTAATGTTGAGTTTCCAATATAACTCATACCATCTGCTAAACCTATTTGAAATATTCAATATATAATTTCACATATTGAGTTTTATGAATTGAATAAGAATTTCTTGTATAATATTCATTAATATTTTATTCATCTATGTGTGTCTCCATGGGTTGAAACTACTGTATTTGATATGACTTAATATCCATCAAAAGGGAATTGTATTAATTATTAAGAAATTAAAAATAACATGATCTAGAAAAAAGTTTCATTGTCCCAATACTCATGTTTTGTTTAATCAATTATTAAAAAGATAAATATTTTTTCTAATATTGATCATCAATTTAGAAACTATCAATTGAGTCACAATTTATAAAACAATCATAGCAAATCATTATTTATTATGTATGGACACTATGAATTTAAAGTAAGTACATTTTGTATGAAAAATTCCCCTAAAATAGTCATGGATTTAATTAATTGGGTCTTTATTGTCTACCTTGAATTGTTCATGGTAGTCTATATAGATTACATTCTTATATATTCATCGAACACATAATCACGCGAATTTAAAATGATTATTTCATTGGATACCCTAATAGAGAAAGAATATTATGAAAAATTTACCATGTTTGAATGTTTTCTAAAGAATGTTTCATTTTCCACTCATTTAATCTCAAAAGAGTGTTTATAGTTGGATCCATCACGACTAAACTTTTTGGACATTGGACTAGACCGACCATTATGATAGAGATCCATGGATTTCATGGATTTTCATGATATTATTGATTATTATGGACTAATTTATCATGGATATATTGTGAACTCATTAAATTAACTAATAAGGGATAAAAGATCCGAGGGATAGATTAATGTGAAGACAATTACTATGAGATTAAGAGATGGATGGTCAAAAAAAATGTTCTCACATAACCCTTTAATAGAGAGTGGTTTATGATTTATAGTGAGGAATCAATGAATAAAGTTGGATGTTTTATAAGATATCATGTTATTATTATATCTTATACCTCACTCCAATTAAAACTTCATGTTGACAATTTACCTACTAAATATTTGGATTTAGCTTTGGTATTCATAAAATTAATGATTTCGAGAAATTATCATTATAGAGAAAGACACATTGTGTAACGTCTCAGTTACACAAGCCTCTCAGAGGTTCCCGATACCTAAATGGTCACATGGCCTCAATCACATTTCCACCACTTTTGAGGATTCCAACTAGTGGAGAGGTCCATGGGTGTGATAGAGGGGAAACTATGCCCTCATTGGAAGAGTAATGTAGAGAAAATAAACAGATACCAATATAGGAAGAAGTTATAAAACCATGCAACAGTAAACATCGAAATATTGGATGTAATAAAAACTATCCACAAAAATACATGATGCAAGATACATATGTCTAGGAAAACAACCATACAAGTCGCAATGTAGGAATACAATACTAACCAAATTACTAGGAAAATAAAGTAAACAGATCGAAAACATCGTAAGCCTCAACTTGGTGCAATGCCCTCTATCTCCAAAGTAGTCATGTCCCTGAAGTAGAAGGGTGGTTTCCCTTATTTATACATGAAACAATATAATATTATTTGTCCCAAAAGCTTGAACCAAATAGGGGTTGAGATGAATCCAGGTAGGAAACCACCCAATGATCGTATCCAAACTTCTAGTGTATATATATATGGCAGGAAATAAGAAAAAAAGATACAGTAAACAAGGAAGTACTCAAAACTAAATAGTCATATAGTTCAATGCAATTAGTTTTCAGGTATTGTGTTAGAAGATAATCACAAATAGGTAACCCCCTAGGAATTACTCACAACCTAACCCCTCTAGTTCAACCAGAAAACACATGAATCCTTATGGGATGTACAAATAGTCTAACCCATTTAGTTTAGATTCAGGAAAGTATCTATGGGGAATCACTCAACATCAATTCCCTATGTGGTCTTATATAAGAATGTATATACTCTCATGGGATGCACTTAGTGTCCAATTCCCCATGTAGTCTCGTAATGAGGAAACTATAAAAACTCTGAGGGAGCACAAATTACATCCCGCATATCGTCTCACAACATAATGAAAAAAACACACTGGAGATGCCCTCAAAGTCCATTCTCCCTATGGTCTACTACACTAGGTTCTGACGGCCCTGTGAAATAAATCATGAACAACTATGTAACGACAGCCAATGTAAACATCAAGAACTAATTGGATAAACATTCTACAACATGTCACAATTTTTCAAATAATAATAACTCCACCCTAACAATACAAGGGATGGAAAACAATGCGGCCTAATAGGCAAGAAAGACCAAACGGTAAAAACAGGAATCATGGGAAGAACATCCATAGAAAGGAAAAGTTTACCATATTACAAAAAATTATTCTTTATCCAAACAAACAAGGTGTAACATACAATAACATGGCTAACAACCTTAAACACTCAATACCCCAAAAACGGCATTAGTAACATTTTCACAAATATTAAACAACTAACTGTTGAACGGTGAAAACCACCGAACTCAGTGTTGTAGGAATGATATAAGAGAACCCCATGCCTTGAACACCCATATAACATTGTATATATACAAAAACATTGAAAATATACATTCAAGGATAACGTGTGAAAGATGAGAAATCAGGATATGATGTTCCTGATGAAGGAAGAACTCATCTATACAATTCTAATGCAACAGATGGATTTTGAATCAAAAAATGGGTGATGAGTCCGGTGATTGGTGAGGATTTGCATCGTAAGGTCGCTCTTGGATGAGATTGGTGAAGAAGAAGAGGATTCTTTCAATTAGATGCGACTCCGATCCATTTAATGAAAAAAATAAAGTACACAACATTTTTTTAAATGTACATGACATGTTCATGCCTTTATTAAGCTCTTCTTTTGGCGGTCTCTATTTCACCCCACACGGCCATGTGTTCGGCCATTACACAGCCATCACACAGCTACCCGTGGTGAAAAAGTACACAGCATGTACATAAAAGTACTCAACATGTACTCCTAAAATTTCCAGAAACACCTATCTTTCTCAAAATCTACCAAAAAACAAGATTCATACCAAAAAAGAAGATATGGGTTCTTAAAAACTCCATACTTAAAAAAGTTTCCTCGAATTTCACTAGAAAGGTGGCATTGAAGAAGAATTCTTAAAAAGCATTGGCCACAACGATTGTACATCAGCCTCCATATCCCAAGTCTCATCCTGTAATCACCCATGATTCCATAGCACCCATACAAGAGGAACATACCAACCATGGAGAACCATCCCACTATGATCAACAATCCTGATAGGATGCTCCTCAAACGATGCATCCTTCTCAAGCTCAACATCATCGGGTTGAAAGACATGAGACCGGTCTGAGAAGTAAGGACATAGATGAGAAACCTGAAAGACATCATTCTTTTCCTAATACCTATGAGATAAGAGAAATTGATAGGCAACCATCCTGAATCTCTCCAAAACCTCAAACTACCTGACGTATCTCAGTGAAAGCTTACCCTGTATCCTAATCCTCCTGTGTCCCATCCTTGGTGTGACACATATAAAATCTTCTTCCCTAACCTTGAACTCTAGAGGATGTCTTCATCGAACATCCTAAAAAATCAGTCATGACTGTGTAGTATCAATTATCTTCTTAATCATCTCTATCTGCTTTGTGGTCCCCTGGACAAGACAAGGTCCCTGCATTGTTGCCTCTCCAACCTCCAGTCAGCATAATGGTGATCAGCATGTCCTACAGTACAAGGCCTCATAAGGTTCCATCTGAATAGTTGTTTCAAAACTATTATTGTATTTAAACTCCAAATGAGTTATACTCTTCTCCTATGAACCTCAAAAATCTAGGATTCATGCTTGAAGATTGACCCGAAGCACCTGAATCATACAATCAGATTGACCATCTTTTTTAGGATGGTATGTTGTACTCAATAGTGAATATGTACCCAATTCCCTCTGACGTCCCTGCCAAACCCATGAAGTAAAACGTGTGTCCCTATCAGAAACAATAGACTGTGGAACCCCATATAATAATACTCTCTCTTAGACATACAAAATTCCTAGATTGTCAATTGAAAAGGTGTCGTTGATTTCCAAGAAGTGGGAAGCCATCACGAGTCTGTCAATGAAAACCCAAACTGCATCATTCCCTCAAGGTGACTTCGTCAAACTTCTCAAGAAATCTATCGTGAAGTCATTCCATTTCTACTAAGGAAAGGGAAATTGCTAAAATATCCCTCCTAGTCCATGATGATCTGCCTTCACCTAATGACAGGTATAACCCCTCATGGAAAACCCACAACATCACCCTTTATACCTTTCCACAATTACTGATGGTATAGATATCGATACATCATGGTGAAACCATGATGAACTACCCAAAATGAGGAATGAAATACCTACATCATCTCCTATCATATGTCTACCATCACCCACACACATCCATGAAAAGTCAATATTTCATCCTCACTTGTGGACCATCAGAGAATACGTTCCTCTCCTGACACACTCCCACCTAGGACTAGGACTTCAAAAACTAATATCATCCTCATCCACACTCGATCAAGTATAGTAGAGGTAACAATCAAAGAAGAAAGAAACATATGCCCCTATCTATCGTGCAACTCCAAATGCATCTTATTTAATCTATCTGTAAGATTCCACTCACTACTAGCCTCTTGAACTGCCCGTATTTGAGTCATCCTGCTCAACACATCATCTACTATGATGCCTTTCCCAAGCGTGTCGGCAGGCTCAGATTCAAAGGACTGATGGTACCCCATCCACCTTCTCTCCCTCATATCCAGATCATGTTGATTGAATATATACTTCACACTTTTGTAATTGTTGAAAACCACAAATTCTCTCCCAGAACAAAATGTCTCCAACAGTGTAAGACATGAACAACTGAAGAAAACACAAGATTGTGCGTCAAGTAGTTCATCTCATGTGGCATCAATTACTGATAACCATATGCAACAATGTCTTCTCCCTACATAAGAAATAATCCATGCCCGATACCTAATGCATCGCATTACACTATACAACCCTTGACCTACTCTTATAATACTAGTGTCGGTGCTGAAGTCATCCGCACTATCAGCTCCTAAAAGGATGACTCACAAGAATCTGACCACAAGTACTTCACACCATTCATAGTTAGACCCTTCAGTGTTGTTGCTATGTGAGAAAATTCTTTTATGATGTGCCTATAGAATCTATAAAGCCTTAGAAAAATCTACACCTCAGATAGGTTCTTCAGCATCTCCTATGAAACTACTACTTTCACTTTCTCTAGGACTATTGATACTCCTATTTCTGAGATAATATTACCCATGAAGTGGATTTGGTCCATCCGAAATTGTCCTTTTGAGAGATTATAATATAACCAATTCTCTATTACTATACAAAAAATGATCTCATGATGGGTAGCATGGTCGTTTTGAGTGTGATAGTACACCTAGATATTGTCCAGAAAGACTACCATGAATGAATTGAAGTGTGGAAGGATCACTCGGTTCATCAGTGCCATAATGACTACATGAACATTCATGATACTGGATGGCATAACCACATACTCTTATAGGCCATACCTACTCCATAATTATATAAGAGGTATATTATATGGTTTAACCCGCAAGTGATGGTATCTGTATCTGATGTCAATCTTCAAGAACACCTAAGATCCTCGAAGAGGATCAAAGAGATCATCAATCCTAATCACGGGATATCAGTTCTTGATAGTAAACTAGTTCAAATTTGGATAATAAATGAAAATTATGAGGGTACCATCTACCAATTATTAAAATAGGACAGGGGAATGGCATCGAAATGTACTGGTTTGGATGAAACCCTAGGCCTGTAACTCCTCCAACTGCTTCTTGAGCTCCTTCAACTCAAGTGTATCCAACCTTTAAAGAGTAATGGACACTGGTCCTACCCCTTTCACTAGCTCAATGGAGATGTATAGCTCTCTCTTAGGATGAAAACATAAATAGTCCACTAGAAAGACGTCCCTCAAACAATCCACCACTAGAGAAAAGTTCAACTGTGAAGTCCCTATGTTATTCAGATATAGACTACCAATCTGGGATGTAACACTTCTCAAACCAAGATGCTCGGGTCCTGCTCTTCTCACCTAGACATACAATCCCCCCTTATATAAAATGGATACACTCTTTAGTGATGTGAAACTGACCCTATGGTGATATAAAATGATAATAACCTGGAAGAGAACTAACCATTCCATTCTGAGAATGAAATAATAACATGTCATCTATGTGACATAAAGATCCCATAAGATGTGAATCCCACCAACATTGAGAGGGAACTACTTGCACTAATAAACACTAGTAGTTATAGTCCCCAATAGAGTTTCTAGTGTCAGGATACGATCATAAGAAAAATACATAGCACAAGGATCTCCACAACCACAACAGATATAATGATATTGGAATCCATTATATCTAAAAGTTCAGAAGCTATAATTGAGGAAATTACGATCGTACCTTGATTTGTAGAGGGTTCGTGATCCTAACATTGTTGGGTCTACTCCAATATCAATACCTGGCCTGTATCGCAGCCGTCTGACCCTACCTGACCATATTGAGCTGATTCACCCGGATGTCACTGCATGCTTGGTGGCTGGTTACCATGACCACGACCTCCACTATGGCCTAAATAGTCTAGATAATCCCAGTTCCCTGACTGATGTGAAATTATTGGGGTTTCTCCTTAACTCAGACTCATAGTATAACACTTATCACCCACTGATTGTGGAAAAACTGACCGAAATGCTTAAGGTGACCAATCTTTCCACAAGATCGGCACTCCACTCGGTCTCTTGGTCTATGTGGCCCTATATTCCCACTCTTCCCGCACTAGTATCACACCACTAGGGTACCAGAAGAGGTCTCTCTCCTTCTTGTATCTCCATGTGTAGAATCCATGTGGTTCTTCTTGCTATCAGTAGGAGGGATACCAACCTTAGATGTCGAGCCACCCTGGATCAAAATTCTAGAATCCCTCAGATTGTATTTCATGATCCGTAGTTGGTCGACTATAGAACTGCTAGAAATCAACCTGAAAATGTTCACCAGATATTTAATGGCATGCCTGAGACCAATCTCAAACTTCCTTGCCAAAAATAACTCATGACATACAAGGATGGGTGTGAAGCGCTACAACTATGTGATGTAATAAGATTACTCCATGTATAAGAGAGTACCCAACTCTAGACTCATGAACTCTCGGTCTCGATCGGCTCTCAAAGTCTCTAGGTAATGGTAGTCATATAAGGAACCCTGGAAGTCATCCTATGATATAACCTTCTAGTGTCCAGCCTGTGAGATCAACATCCCACCATCACTTGGTAGTGTCCCGATGAATAAATGTAGCAAGCTTCACCTTCCTCTATGGGGGTGTCTCCAGATAGTCGAAGATAGATAGTCTGGATTATAACCATGACTCTTCAGTCTTAGTCCCTCCTACCACTGTTAAGATGTGGGGATACTGTTATTGGAGAACACAAGTCATTTACCAATCCATATTTTCACAAAAATTAGATATTCTCCCCATGATGAAATATAGTGATGAGTGACCCATTTATAAAATAGTTATTCTATAAACTTATTCAACTCAAATAATTAATCTAGATCTATCTGTTGACACTCTATTTCATCAAAGAGTATAAAATAGGACAATGGATATACATTAGATAGAATGGGGGAGTACAGAAATAAAAGTCATGATTTTCAAAGGCTTGAATTTCTGGTCGCCAAAATCTAGAAAAACTCTGTCGGTGCGCAGTCCACTTGCACGCCCCCATATATAGCACAATCCTCATGTCAACCCTCTTTTGTCGTATATCCCACATTCACACCCCCATATGATGTGCATACCCCTTGAATCCCCCATATGTCATGCATCCTACTTGTTCACCCAACTCATTTTACCCAATGTCACTTATTTTCCTATAAATAGACCATTGGGGCCCTCATCTTTATAGACGAATTTCCATGAAACTCAATTGCTACTCTAGTCGCATTATAATTTCACCCAATTATTTCGAAACCATCAATGTAGTTATTCAACACCTTGTGAAGAGGATTTAAGGGAGGATCAGTGGGCTGAAGTCCATTTCGTGTTTGAATACCATAACATGTGCGCACCTAAAGTTCCCAACCTCCCCAAGTTAGAAATACCTTCGTGTCGCCCATTCCTCTCACAGGAACATGAGCACCCCACATCTTGGATCACCTTTGAATACAATTGATGTATTTATTAATGTATCCCGCAAGCATTACCATATAGGTTGTTCATCGCCTAAGTGAACATCAGGTCTCCCAAGCCTACTTGTGTGGCCTTACATGATCACACTTACCTACTTGTGTACCCATACATGCGTGCCCCTTCCTAAATGGGTTACCCTCCTTGATTCACTTGCAGTCATCAATCTCTTCATTCTACAAGCCATCAAGCCTCTCTCAATTCCATTCATGGAAAGGATTCTTCTTCATTGTCTCCCTTGACGGAAAGGGATTCTATGGAGACCTCCACCAAAACCACTTGTCTTATCAAACCATTGGGAAAGGTTCCTCATCATCTATTCTATACGGGAATGTATATCCACAATTAGAGGATTCACACATTTTTATCACAGTGGCGATAGGAATCATGGAGTTTTTGTGGGTTTTTATACCCACATTCACCTGGACCTTTCTCTCAGAAATCGTTTAGGGATGTTTATAGTTTGTAGGAGGGATGGGTCATGGACTCTCCCTCCTCAAAAAGATGACCCAGAACCTCAAGTCTCTAGTAAGGAAAGATACGATTAATAACTACTTTTCCTTTTAGAAATATTCTAGAAGTCTCACGCCCCTACCAAGATCAATTTAAGAGAATCCATCTTGGCATAATCCCCTATATTTTTTTACAGGAGGTGGAATCATTGCTCCTCCTCTCTTATTTGGTGTGACACACTCAAGGGGAGATGGGCACTGGTAATTTCATTTCCCTTTCCCTCTATCATTTTGATTTGTCACTAGGGGTATCCATCCTGGTTTATGAACCTATCAATCCCTTCATCCTTTCATTAGACCCCTGTCCAATGTGCAGAGAATAGAGGGAAGGCTTGTCGCCTCACCCTCTTCCATGGTCAATGAGCCCCCTTCCACTAGCGGAAGAGGAAAATTTTGAATCTGTGAATTCCATTGTTGAATCTTTGAAAGAAACATTTTTATCACACCGAGAATGACTCATGTGGGATTATAGATTTGTCATGGTCACAACATTTTCACAATATAAGTAACTATGAGAACTCTGATTCCTGTTCGAACCAAGATACATAGGAAGCCCTTTTAGGGCCCGAGATCACTAGAAAATCACATCAAGAATCGCTATATAATTCCATTAATATGGGCATCCTACATAGGGATAATCCCCAAATTATACCCTCAAGTCACCATGGAATCATTTCCAGGAAGTAAGCCCAAACTCATTTCTCTCAAAGAACTATACTTTTCTATGAGACTAATCGAACTATGTGGGATTTGATTCCCATCTATATGGGATGCGTAGGATCACACATTGAGGTTCGAACCCAGTACCCAAAATAGACCATGTTCTCCTTGGTCCATATTTCAAACAGTGTCTGATTCTACTTGGAAAACCATATTATTTCCAATGTTCATTATGTAGCATCAGTATAAGTCCCACACTATGTTTTGAATAAGAACCATCTTCTTAGATATCCATACCACATGAAATAAAAATATACGTCAAGGTACATATCACATGACATTAAAACGTATGATGTGTCCCATTCAGTTGAACTAAACTAAGGGGGTTCTGATTCCTTTTACAAGGATACATAGTTAGAAAATATTATGGGCACAATACCCAAATCAAATCAAACTGTCGTCTCCCTAGATGAAAATAAATTCCAAACTACACCACTGAGTGGCTTAAAAACCAGCCTCATTGTCACGACCCGACACTACTCGGGCTCGAGCTTCAACTACCCCAAGCCCACCTCCATCGGCCTGGGGCTGGCGACCAGTGGCGAAGGATAAACAACTCGGGGAGGCCTTTTCCTAAGTACCTGTACACACACACACAACCCACTCAACGCAGTAGTGCAGAGTAAAAAGAATAGTAAAGTACCAATTGCTATAAATAAACCACAATGTGTATCGACCTATAAATATTACAAAGAAAGTGATGAAGGTAAACTGAAAAGAAAAGGGAAAAAGCATGCGCCCAACCAGAAGAGTGGCAAAAACCAGAAAAAATTAAACAAAAGTAAACAGTTGGGAGAGTCTCACACATGGAACCCGACTACAACCATAGTACGCAGTCCAAGCTCCTGAACTCCTATGATCCTCCGAAGTCATGACCAACATGTCTTTCGTCTGCAAGGGCACACCAAGTGCGGGAAAATCCCAAGTAGGGTTGGGTATAAAAATACTTAGTAGGATGCCCTGAAGGCTAGAGGGAGAAACAAAAGAGGTACTGAAGAGGTGATCAGTAGGTCAAATAGGGAAAATTATAGGAGTACAATAGAGAGTATAGAAAAGAGTATAGCTCAACCAAACTAGAGGAAGGAAGTAGACTCATTCCAACAAAAGGAGATAGAAGCGGTGAGAATATGAACTTCACGTTGAGTCTTCGCTACCTATATCAGGAGAGTCGAATCATCAAACCATGAGAAGCTAGACATGGAAAGAATGTGGCATACCCTGCACATCTTTTCCTCTCTTTGAAGGAGAGTTACCAAAACCCAAGGAGTGGAAACTAGAACAAGGTATATACAAATATATATGCTCAAAAAAGAAGCCCGAACATGATCGTAAGGAGATATCCATCCCATAGATCATCCAGAGAAAGTGAGTTGCCAAAAGTCCCAGAAGTAAACACCATCAATGCCCAATATCCATGAAATCTGCCCCAAACTACAAGTCAAGGGGCTCAAATCACCGCACCTTGAAACTATCCGCTTTGGGCGGCACTGACTTGCCCGCAAGGTTTTAGGTCGCATCACAAGGACATGTCTTGGTGGGGAAATTTCCCCTCGTACTTGATAGTTCTGGGGAATGTCAAACCACACCTCATCACTATCACATAGTCGAGAGGTATTTTCAATTTCAATGTTGTAACATCATTGACCCGTATAACCAAGGGTCCCGCTCCGGTAGTCATGGAGAAAATCCACAGAGTAGCCTAGTAGAAAGGACTGAGTCTGAATGAAATCGTCCAGTAACCCATTGCCTAGCCGCACTAGAGGGTAAAACCTAAGTGGTCATCAGGTAACCCACTACCCATTCTCTGCTAATGGGTAAACCCTAAGAGGTTTTCGGGTAACCCGCTGCCTAGTCTCTGCTGGAGGGTAAATCCTATGAAACCAATGAGAAACCCACTGCCAAACCCCGCTTGTGGGTAAACCTGAAGAAGACAATGAGAAACCCACTGCCCAACCCCACTAGAGGGTAAACCTGATGAAGTCAATAAGAAACCCCCTACCCTACGCTGCTTGAGGGTAAACCTGAAGAATTCAATGAGCAACCCACTGCCCAACCCCACTAGAGGGTAATCCTGAAGAAGTTGATGAGAAACCCACTGCCCAGCCGCACTGGAGCATAAACCTGGAACAGATCTAGCCTGCCCTTCTCGATGGTTTAACATTGTCCAAAAGAACGCGGAGTGGGTATCATGCAACCACCCAACTCCAGAAC
The DNA here is from genome assembly GCA_963277665.1 of Viscum album. Classification (NCBI taxonomy): domain Eukaryota; kingdom Viridiplantae; phylum Streptophyta; class Magnoliopsida; order Santalales; family Viscaceae; genus Viscum; species Viscum album. Next base: position 1,919,415,751 of record OY728145.1, on the reverse strand, counting down.
AATTCACCTAGTAGAGGTCCATCGCCCAAGTAGTGTGGGTCATGCTGATTCTTTGATTTCTGCATAGGGAAACACGTCACGGCAGATCACAGAAGGAGGATATGATCTCGATACTCGGCTAGGGAATCTGCACCCTGGCTCACTGGGGCTCCGTACCCTACTGGAAACAACCTTCTATGTAGAGGATCAGTGCTGGTGTAATGTGTTGGTCACACTGAATCCACCAAAAACTAAACCAGGGAACACGAAGTGACGTGATCCAGAAAGCCCACACGGCTAAAGGAAAAAGGGGAACCCAAAGAACTCCACCTATCAAAACATCGAGAATAGAATAATTGGAGACCACTCAACCCTACTGGTGTAAACCATCATGAACAGAGGGACCCTCTACGTCATGAGAGTTCAAAGGTACGTAAAGTAGAACACGGTATGCACATGGGGCCCACACGATGTGTGGCCCCAAATCATCTCGAAACCATGAGAACAAACGTTCTCTAGTACCAACTACAAAATGTAACTCCACGAATTCCCATATACTCTTATTGTATTCCACATTTCTAGCCCAAGGGCTATCATACACACGACACCCAATGTCAACGCAAAAAGGCATAAACTCACACCCGCCAACCGGCTTCCTCCATGACCCTAGCATGTCCAACCATATCTCTTCAAACATCATCTTTAATCACACAGGAGTGAACACGGTCACATTCCATGTATTTGTTTCCAAACACATGCAGGAGAACCGCCACCAGAGCACCTTTCATGATTCCCCATTTAATGAAATCTCGAATGAGACTCCGCACATCCAAACGGATCGCACCGTTGTAATCATCATGGAATAACATGTGAGATCAAATATTTACTTCCCTCCAACAAACATCCAACATAAAAGTCGCCAACAACACTTTACACCCGAAAGGCGTCCAATGGTCTCGAGCCTCGGTCCCGAAAGCAGTCCGGGGCATCGAACCACTGCGATCCCCACGGAAAACCACATCAAATTGACTGCATACTTTCGTGGAACAGATATCTGGAGAAAAATATGCATTTCTTCATACCGCGCACGAGTGGTGCTATGTGGGACCCACATCCTGGTCTTTAAGCACTATGAGCAGATCACACCATTGTGACCCTCTATGAAAATTACACAATATTGACTAATCACTTGTCCAAAACATACACCCGGTGATAAAGATGAAAATCACCGACAACTCCCAAAACAGCCCTCATGGGGACCGCACCATTGTGCAGAATTTAAGTGGGAAGATTGTGCCATTGAAATTCTCTTGGAAAAACCCCCAGAATCTACTGCTCGCACGCCCTGAACGGATGTCTGATGAACAAGTTACAAAATTATTCTCACATCTTAAAAGACGGGTCGTGGGGCCCACACATCAACTCCATATTCAACGCTTGAAAACCCATTCACAATCTTCCTCTCGATGACAGGGTCACAACTCCACTAACGATACTCAAAACAGACTCTGGATGTGTCCACGCCCCCCAAAATAAGACCCTCAAAAAAACACTAAACCACTTATCATACGTATTATGCCACTGATCCCCCCGTCTCAGGATTTAAATGAAATCACTAAGACCATCTCAAAACGTCCACCTCGATCCAAGGATAATGTTACGGAAGAAGGAACATTGATTTGATTTACGGTTTGTAAAATAGGAGTGTTTTAGTACTGTAGGACCGAAACGGGGTTGGTCGGGCCTGTTCGGTCGGCCCACCCTGTGCTTGAACCGGCGGTTCGTGGTTCACAGTGCAAACTGCCCCACTTTACATGGACCGGTAGAGCCGTTCAGGCTCTCATTCCATGGGTCCTGTGAAACATGGGTCCATGTCCACCGACCGGGGTCACGAGGACCTCGGTATTCTGTGTCACGCCGACCGGCAAGTCAGTCGGCCTGCGTACCTTGCCTCCTGCAGGCGCCTGCTGACGCCCCCAGCCACCTCCGCAGCTGATTTCTTGGCCGCCACATGCTCACACCGGGCCGCCGACACCACTCTTCCTTAGAAACCCTACGATGCTCGTAGCCACCGCCCACCGTCCTGGCTTGCCCGTAGTGTCGTGCCGCCGCTGTCCGCTTGCCGGAATGGCCAGGACAGCCAGAAATTTCCCTAAAACCCCCGGATCTTCACTAGAATGTTGTAGTCACCGGGACTCAGAAATTCAATCTGAAAAAGTTTCAAAAAGCTCAAAAAATAGTTATACGTGACTATGGTATTCTCTTTACAAAACAATGGAGATTTGATGCTATAAATTAGGTTCAAATGGGAGGTTCTAAATTTAAACACAAAATGAAGTCCCTCTACCTCTTTGGGCGTAGCCCTAATTTTAGTGAGGGATCTGCCGGATTTTCAACCACCTTCTTGAGGAAGGAAGAGGAACTTTTTCTTGGGGGAGAGCTCTCCTTGAGAGGGTTTATCCAGAGGAAGATCCAAGGGGAGGAGCAGTGGATTTTTCTTATGTGAGGAAATAAAAATTAACTTAATTAATTTTTTAATCACCCACGAAAGGACCCACATCCGAAACTCTTGGAGGGGTAGAGGTTAAACTGCCCTGAGGGTAAAAAGTACCTCTTGATCACAATGGAAATCTCAGATAGTAATTCCCCACAAAAGGGTGTGATGAGTGTGGCCTCCCATCCTATCGACCAATGCACATTGTTACGTATCGAAAATATCAAACCTAACGAACACCTACATTTAGAATGAATGTCCCCTTTAAATAAAGAACAATTGGATGTTTCTCATTCCATAAATAAATCGAATGTAAACCACCTTGAAATAGTTATTATTAAATCTAAGTCACATGTTTTGAGGAACTACGAATCAAAAATGGTGAACCCAACTTGAATCCATAACCATGTTAATAATGTTAACCGCCTTTTAGGCCCATATCAATTGATAATGGAAGGCCAGAAAAAGGAATTAATCACACATATATATCCATCTAAAAAGATGTTCTAGTGGATTTTGTTGTTACTTCAATGTTTTTCTTCTAAAAATTCCCTTCATTCTAGAAATGGCTTTCTCAAAGACAACATCTGTGAAAATTACGCTCGCTACTCAAGAAGGATCCTCATCCATGGGAAGGATGTTGTCACTAAACCAGCATCATCAACACTGGGTATCTAATGTATGATAATGGATTATCACTAGCACAGTACAACCTCGACTTTGGAGGCTTCCCATCAATCCCTCGATGTCAATAACAATCCTCGATCATCTAGCCAACAAATACCAATAATCAAGAAGCGGACAGTGCCGACCACTGTCTTCAATCATTCAGGGTCCATTTCCAAGGATATTAGAAATAAATACCTCTCATACTATAGGTTGGTGGATCAAGTGGTCACTCAAGGCCTCAATTCAAGAATGCACGAGTCTTTCCTGAGGAATCCCACCATCAATCGTCAGTTGCAAAATCGTGTGGTAGTGAACCCCCTGCATGATGGAGGTGTTTCCACTAGACGCTCGGCCCAGGTCTCTCAGACCTAAGAATGCAAGATGAATTTCCATGGACAAAATTCAGTCAATAGAGAGCAGGTTCTCACCAATTCTTACACTGAAAATGTCTATCAATTTAATTTTATGGAATAAAAAGAGCCGACACAAACACAGGTCTGTCCAAAAAAAATTTCTCAACAAGCACGTTTGGAATCAACCCACCAATCCCACTAGATAAATCCAGTGGAGTAGTGTGAATAGGCACAAACATCTTCTTACAAGTTATCAACAAGTCAGCAGGCTCATATGACTACATTTAAAAAATTATGCCAATATAATGAAGTTGAAACTAGTAAAATGGAAAATAGACATGATTACAATCACTAATTCCATTAGCAGTGTCGTCTTCTAGCATTGAAGGATTTATATAAACTATACATGATAGTAAATATCCAAAATTCACATAGACCTTCTAATTTTCATCATGTTTTCTAATAGTCTCATTATGTTTCACTCAAAGACAATAGTTGGAAAGCCCTAATGAAAAATTAGGGGCAGACCCAACTCTCTTCCCCCATGCATGAGTACTATAGCATCATGCCTTTTTATTAAATATCTTTTCATTACATTTTATATACAGAAGATCTTTATAGTCTAGTGTCTTGGAAATCAAGAATAAAAAAACATAAATACAACATAAAAAATTCTTCTTAAACACTTGAAAGGATTCTTCATAGATTATCCTATGTTCATTACAAAATCATATAACCTGGGAGCATACATCAAAGAAAATGGTGAGCATATGGCCCAGTAAAGGAAGAAAGAGAAACAATTTACATGTTTACTTAAGATACACCAATAATTTCATGATAAATAACGTTAAGGCATGCGAAAGAGATCATGAGCCATATTATAATAAAAATAAAGTGTTTCATAACATGAAGATGTGGCTACAACATTTAGCTTAGAAAATCATGAACATATCACCAAGGTCCATCCTCGAGTTTTCATTTAAAAAATTACTAAGGTTAATAACCAAGGTATCATTAAAATTGCAATCCCTAGAGATTACATCATCACCCAATGCATTGGAGTGCTATCATAGAACATCCTTAAATTTTCATTTATCATAATGTGAGCCACATATATCAGAATAAAAAATTTCATAAATAACTCATATAACGTAGAAGAAATGGATTTCATTTCATAATCATAAATTATTAAAAACTGCTTTAAAGACATGATTTTTATGTCACTTTAAACCCACGAATAAGGAAAGCGGGTTTCATGTATGTAAAACCCAGAATTATAATTGAACATTTTGATATATATGTGAATAACCATATAGAATAAATTGATTTGAGTATTCAACTAATAAAATAAAATAATTTTAGAAAAAGAGAGAGACATTTTGAGATGAAAATTTTGCAACATAACAACTATGTTACAGGGTTTTAGAAAATATCGAAAAGTGAGGGGACAAGGGTCACCCACTCATAAATGATCCATACAATACTAGAGGGACAGAATATAAAAGATATAATAACACGGTAATGAAATTTTAAAGACATACCATATGAAATGAAAAACATGAAAGGAAGATAAAAATAAGATTTCTCTTATGAAGAATAAGGCAGTGTAACTGCGTCACTTAAAACTTCAAAAAAAAGAATTGATGTGATTAAATAGGTTCTCTAATCATGTTAACATAAAAGGAAAGTATGATGAATGTAGATATAATACACCATCATGGAAATGAAGAAACATTGAATACTTGATATTAAAGTAGAACATTGAAAATGAGAAAGGTGAAAGAATCCCTTACAAAAAATCGCCAGCCTAACAGTGCTAGTTAAAAATTCAGAAAATGAAATGATGAGAGAAAAAGGGAGCCTCTAATTATAGGAACATAAAAATTACAGTAAAGTGAAAATAAAATAACATCATCCTACATAAGAACATGTAGCATAAAAGAAATGACATAAGGGAGAGTACATGAAAAGAATGTGAGAGGTAGGGTCCCTTTGAAAAATTATGCATTCTAACGGCGCCACTTAAACTTTCATAAAATTAAATAATGAGAGAAAGAGGGGGTCTCTCATCATATGATCATGAAAAAGAAATGAATATGAATATAAAAGAACACCCACAACATAATAACATGGGGATTAAAATAAATTACATAAAGGAGAGTACTTGAAAAGAAAGAGAGAGGTATGATACCTTACAAAAATTTGGCAGCCTAACGACGCCACTTAAACATTCATAAACTGAAATGATGAGAGAAATAGGGGGTCTCTAATCACATTAGAATGAAAAGGATAGTAATGCGAATATATAAGAACACCCCCAACTTAAGAACATGAGGCTCAATAGAAATTACATAAATGAGCGTACTTGAAACAAAAAGAGAGGTAGGATCCCTTACAAACATTCGGCAGCGTAACAGCACCACATAAACATTCATAAAATGAAATTATGAAATAAAGAGGAGGTCTCTAATCATATTAACATGAAAGGGAAGGTAATATGAATATACAAGAACTCCCCAACATAAGAACAAAGGGATTAAAATAAATTACATAAACGAGAGTACTTGAAAAAAAAGAGAGGGGTAGGAGCCCTTACCTTGAAGAGTAACTTCAAAAGCATTAATGTCGGGACTTGAGAGGCTTGAGGGAACCTTGGGGGGGACTACTTGGGAGGTAAGGATACTGTAACATCGTTGAGGATGATTTTGGAATGGAAAGGATGAGGTAATGGCTTGGTATTTATATGGGATGTGAGGGGACATGGCATTAATTCCCAAAGGACACCTCATCGATGGTATTGGAAATACGATGGGCTTTCCCAGGGTATTTTCTCATGGTATTGGCCAATTGGGACACCACATACCGAATATTACTATTCACAAGTCGACCAGAATTATTGCATAATAATTACATCCTTAATGATGTCATTAAACACACGAAACTCAAAGACTGTATTTTCACTATTCACTGAAAAATCAACTTTCTCAGAAAAATCCCAAAATTTAACCTTAACCAAATATTGATGATCTAATTTAAAAAATTAACTACATTTTATGAAAATAATTATCTAAATATTTGTAATTTAATTTTATAATAAAAACACTATTCACTAAAAATTCAACTGTTTCAGAAAAATCCCAGAAATTCACCTTAACAAAATGTCGATGCTCTCATTTAAAAAATGAACTCAATTTTAAAAAAACATATTTTTCGAAATATTTTTAATTTAATTTTTAAATAAAAAAAATTATTCACCCAAAAAAACTATTACTTAACAAAAAATTTTAGAAATAGTTTTTTACCTATTTTATTGAATCACATTACATAATCAAGGTGCCTAATTTGTATTAACACTTTCTTAAGTAATGTTACATAATACATTTGGTCAAATTACTAATCATAAGCAGAAAATAACTATTCATAATTTAATATTCACAAAAATTTAAGTTGATCTTATTAGATTCTAAATTTCATTCTGAACACATTTCCAGAAGACCATTTTTTAAAAATCATTACACATCATTAATTATTTAAGGTTTACATAAATATGTTGAAATATTCTTTTTCCAATACTCGTAAAAAATATACATCCTCTTTTTATCCAGACATTTTAAAAAGTCACAAAATTCACCATAAGAATAAATCACAATTTTATTTATCTCAGATGATTACACAAGGAAGTTATGGTCTCATTACATATCCCCTTATAACACCAGCATATAACTTAAGTGTAAGGTGTGGTAAGGTGATATAATCTGAGAATGGCTTAGCCAACATTTCCAGAGTAGTGATTTCTATTAGTTTGAACTTCTCCAAAAGGTTATTCCATTCAATCTTCACACGATGAAGTTCGTCTTGTGTTTGGTCTAGTGAAAAGCCCAAAGGTGCTACCTCCTTCCTGTGTTCCATTAGATGGGCTTCAATCGGCCCGAGACTACTCCATGAGGCCATCAAATCTTCTTTCTATATTAATTTATCAAGATCACTTGTATTTATATACAATAATCGTAACATTTAGTTTCCCACGGTCTTATTGACCAACTGTCATATAACAATCAAAACTGAACGGCCTTATTTTAATTATACTCATTTTATTAAATGAAATGGTTTTGTTGAGTATAAAATAAAATAACACACCAAGATAGGACACAAAAGTTATTCAAAATTTAGGGTCGTTATAAGTACTGTCGATATCCATTTATAGGAAAAGGATGACAGTAGTAGGCACATACACCTACTATAGATATGGAATGGATGTATATTCCCCTTCTAGCTATTGAAGCCACCAAACACATCTTATCAATGGTAAAAGGGTAGACCCGAATCCCTGTTCATATTCAAAAAGAATTCCAGGATATTATAACAACTACATCTGCAGTGTTAGGGGAACAAACATATAAATCTATCCCCAAACATGGGATGACACATCAAAATTCCATTTTGGATCAGATACACACAATTGTTCTAGTCTATGAGGTTCATGGGGTTTACTCACCCATATCATATAGACAACAAGATCGTCAACATACACCATTTCCAATTACAGGTAATCGGTCTGTTCTAGTAACCATTCCATGGAAGGGACATAAAAATGCCCAAGATAAACAATTTTCCTAGAAAGTGTCACAAACTATGTATAAGAGAACAACTAAGAAGAAGTATCTCCAATCACTGTTGGAAAATAATGAATCAACCTATGATATTGATACTCTTAACGCCGGAGTACTTAAATCCCTCAGACATTTATCTTTTACAGCTCAATATTCTACCCTCTAATTACCCAATTTTGGTAGCGGTAGTTGTAATTACAAAGATCCTCATAAGGAACATCATCATGAATGCATGATTCTTCAAATTTTGGTCAATCTAGAGTCCTTATCACTAGATGAGATCCATGGAAAACCTCCGTGTTGCATGAAGACCAAGGAGAAATAATATTTATCCCTTGTTGTAATCCATCATGGTGATCCTCCCCATAATAAAATTCATGACCAAAGTCCTCTCCGAAGTAGTATTTACCACTGTCAAGATAATTTCATTTTTGACATTGTAGTGATGAGAATGCACTATTATCTCGAGGAACATTCAAACACTAGGCCATTCATGCTTGATGCCTTGTCATTTACGGGTGTTACACTTTCTATACCAAGAGATGTCTTAAGGGAACAATCATTCTCTGAACCTCCCATGGGTCATTTGTCTTCTAATACAGAGAATAAATATTGTTCATGAAATGTGGAAAATACTCTAGTGATGAATGATGTAGACGTGTTAAAAAATTGAAATTAATTAGCTAATGGAGAAATACCATTCATGTTCTATAACATGGAAAATTATCAAAATAACATTCCAGAATAGACGACAGAATATTGCATTCATGACATATGCCTCAACTTATCGAAAACTCTTAATCATTTGAAATTCAAAGTATTACCATTTGATGAATTTCAAAATCATGTAATGGTAATATAAGATTTGCAGTGCTAAATTGACATGGTGTCTCTCTCAGTTTCCCAACATCAAAAGGATGAAAAATAGTAGAGAATCCTTCAGTTTGAATGTCTCAATGATCTATAGATGATACGCCATTTAATTTATGATTACGCATCTAGTGTTTGTATTAGAAGATGGGGTGCAAATGGAGAATTATATTTCAATGCACTCAAAACTCAGAAAAGTCTGCCAAAAGTGGTCTCATGCAATGTTATTTCCCATAGTTGTCCACAATCAATATATTTTGTATGTAATAAAATGTACGCTGAAGAACATGCCTCATCTAGTTCTCATTAGAATCAGGCCCAATGAATAGAAGTTGTTTAATTAATTTTTCATCACGAATTTAAGAATATTGAAAAAGCATCATGATTATAAGATGATTGCTATCAAGGAATACAAATTTCATTAATAACACAGTGATCTTCCGAAAAAGGTGATTTGAGTGGTTGTCGGATGATTCACCTAGCTAATGTTTAAACCCAAATCTGAAAAATTAGAATAGTAGTTGCAAGAATTTCAGCAATAGATGATCAAGAATCATCCCATCTTGCAAGGATGGGGGATCATTTAATTAAACCATCAATTTCATTCATCAAATTTAAAATATTTGAGAAAAAAAAACATGAACAACCCCAGCCAGTAGGACCAAGGGATTTTTCACATTTATAATCCTCTTCTCACCCAAAGTCAGATTTCTCCAAATTTGGAAAGAAATCACAACGAGAGCATACAACTAAACTATCCATGTATTCCCTTCGAGTTACTATCTGCTAAGCAGTTCCAAGTAATTCATAAAATAGGAGAACTAATTCTCATGTAAGACACAAAGGATGAAAATATCACAGAAACAATGATATAATACCATCGATTCATTATGCTTTAGAAAATGTCATTAAAACCGCTATTGAAGAACTTCTAAAAAATGAGTCCAGTTCAAGGGAATTACAAGATGAAGTTCTTGTCCATAATATGGTACACACTAGGGAAAATGAAAATAGTTTGTGACACAAAATAATATGATTATCCAGAATCTTGGTATTCTTTTATATAACCAACTCCCCCCTCTCTAAAAGCCATCTAAAAAGGGGAATGGAAAAAGTCAAATTGCATCTCACTTTTCCACTGGAGAAGGTTATTATATTTATCTTGAAGAGATATTTTCACAATAAGAACTGTAAATTATGGAGTTGAAAAGAATCAATACACAGTTACTTTGAAAAAGAATTTCTACAAAATGTACTCACTTGGAAGGTCCTCAACTGACACATCCTATAGGAGTTCCTCATAAAAGAATATTTATAGTAACTTTAGCTGAAGATAATGAATTCCCTCCACTGGGAAAAAAATTATGGCAGGACCATATACATCTTGATAGGCCTGTTAAAATGGGATATCCAAGGCAACAATCAGAACAACCTTCAGTGGTTTTTCATATTATTTGCTCGATCTCATGCTCTAGTTTCTATACCTGCACATAATCCATCTCATCCAAACAATCCCCAAATTCTTTTAAACACAATTGTGGCATTAAAGAATTGATAGGAAGCTGTGGAGTAACGACATGAACCCGTTCAGCTAGAAAAGAGAGCTCACCCTGAATGGGTGGCTGTGATTCCTCCCCCACCAAATTTTTTTAATACCATATTCACAATCCTTAACAGTTCGGGTGTTCCAGAATAACCGTTAAAAAATTTTCATTCATGTTGGGATCCTATGATGGGAACATCTCAACCAGAAGAATTATTAATTCTTAGGTATTTTGTGTATTAATTACAATGATCAACTTTTTTCTAGTATGGATGTTTACAATATCGATCAATTATTAGATGGGATGATCTACATAAGATATTTCTTATTGAAGTTTTTTTAATGCTACAAAAATATACAGTTTTTGATCTATCCATTTTTATAAAAAAGGATAATGAAAGAGTTTCAAATTTCACTACTCGGTGGATGGGATTAATATATTCATTGAGTCTAGAACTCCCTCAGAAAGAGTTGCTGCCAATTTCTATGGAAAATATGTGTGATGTATTATGCACACCGATGATCCCTATGAAAAACACAGGAGGGTTTTAAGACCTAAATTTAATCACTCAATAGAGTGAAGAATCTATAATAGAAACAAATGATAAAACTCATTTAATTCCATCAGATATGGGGAGGAGGATATGAAATGAAGAAGATTCTGCAATCACAATCAAGAAGTCACTTGCACCTACTATAAATTCAGGTCTTTTATCATACTGAAGGTCTCCTCCTCCTGAGCATCAATAGAAATGACCACCTCATTCTAGATGATCTAAAAGGTGAATAGAGAAAATAGTTTGAGGAGATAAAGTATAAATACTATTCTTTAAATAAGGAACATGTTCCTGGTTACATTATCTCATCATTAGAAAACAATTTGCTTGAATTTCCATGGATAAATAAATCTAATAAATAATGAGATGATGATCATCCAAATTATTTTCCAATTCACTAAATTTTAGGACAACACATCCATGAATGTTTTGTTTTCAAGGGCCTCTTGCAAAAGATGGTATAATATATGAGCTTAAAACTGATTGTTTCATCAGATCAAGTAGCATGTGTTACTAGTTGTGGTCTATAGGAATAAGATGAATCGACAGAGGTCAAAAGTAAAAATATACAGAAATATGATAATTTGATGATCAAGAAAACGATCATCCAAACTCATTCCATTTTATGAACATAGGTGAAACAACATATTGTCTCTTCTACCAATCCTACCATAATAAAACCATATTCATCAAAAGGTCTTTCTAAAAGAACTGATGTAATTTTAAGGAGAAAAAGTAGTAAAATGGAGAAAAGCTCATGTCATGTCCAAAGTTGTCCTTGACCCTGGAAGATTTTATGCCATCTGTTTCAAAAGCATGGAAATCGCCCCGTCAAATGGAATCACAAGAATTAACCAGTCAAAAATAATCTTCATCAGATGAATAATTGATCTTTTGTTATGTTAACGTTACCTATTTAATGGAGACTTATGCTAATGGGGATTTGATTATAGTGATCCAAAATTCATTGTACCTAATTGGGAAACTAAAAAAATAGGCCTTGGTCAAGTATATTGGGAAAGGCTTGGGAATTATAAAACCACCAATTTAACTCTACACTTACTCGACCATATATGTGGTAGAAACTCGTGGAAGAGCCCCCCGGCGAGATCAATAGGAATAAAGAGTTTATTCCATCAATGATAGGTTCGGTTCTGATACAATTGTTTTGAAGGACTGATTAGAATTTTCACTATTTTCATTATAGCAACTGAAATGAACTAGTAAGTCTAATCATCTAAATCCAGGCCTATTTCCCGCTTCAGCTCTGACACGAAATATGGCTACATCAGAAGAATCAACATCCAAAGCACCAACAAAACTGCATCTCCATGCTGGGAAATGCAGACCTTCAGAACAAAATTATGATTTCATGAAACAATTGTACCATGTAACTGCTATGTCATAAATGTAGGATGATTTGAATTTGTCAAAATATCTTCGATAAGAACTCTTTGAGGTTTTTCCAAGTCCTCAAGTGTCTGATACTGATGTTTTTGAGACATAAGTTTACCGTATAGAGAATGATCCTGCAGAATGTCATGTAGTCGTATCCTTTACAGATGAAGATGACGATGGTGTGGTTCATGGGTATATCAGGCCTTAGTATTTTTCTGGAAATTTCAATGATATAGACATCTGATGAACCTTCTTTGAAAATGGATCCGGAGTCATCCTCATTTCTGTTCGTAAATTTTATTGATTGGGCCTGACTGAATCTGACTAATCTCCTTCGAAATTATTGTTTCCAGATTATGATAACAATTAACATGAACCACTGGGTATGATTACACTTAGATCATAGTGTGGTGATCTTATGTCTAATTTAGATTTCATGGTAGTTTTTCAAGACATAGCCTTTAATATTTTACTTGGAACGCCTTGGATTGATCAACATGTATCCATACCTTCTTCATAGCACCAATGTCTTATATACTATTTCAATGGTCAAATAGGTACATTTTACGCTAACAAGGCCCCATTCCATGCATGTGAATCACAATACACTAAGCTGGAGTTTTATCACAAAAAAAGAACTATGTCTATGACAAAAGAAATAACCAGAGTTAATGCTTCGAATGGATTGAAAATATTCTATAAAATCCTATCATAAATTGGAGTATAGATTATGATTTAAATCTTAATCAAATTTAAAAGGTATACCCAAATCTAGGAACTCTTCTAGTAACTTCAATAATGTCAATTATGGCAATTGATCTTGTCAAAAATGAATAAACTATTGATCAACCATTCAATGATGAATGATAAAATGGAGATGTTTTCATTTCATCCAATTAACTACAAAAACCCTCTACGTTGAAAATCAGAGTAGAATTAATTATATAAATTCTATATGAATACAAAGACGAGGATTCTCAATCCATCATTTCAACTTTATTACCACAGTAAAACCCTTCGTCATCAATAGGGTCAGATATAGTGGCCTCTTCTTCCGGATGTTTACATACGAACTCCTCCTCCAACTACAGATTTTTCCCCATCATATACTATGATAGTGGAAATAGAGGAGGTAACATTTAATGAAGAAGAATAGGAAGATGAAAAAGGTTCTCCTCCAGCATTTCAGGATGTATTCTCTACCATTTTGGATGACCTTAGAGAATTAAATATGGGTACAAAAGAAGATCCATGCCCCACTCTAATTAGTGTGGCCATGACCACTGAAGATAAAGTGGATTATACTTCATTTCTAAAGAATCATTGAGATATATTTACTTGGAATTATATAGAAATTCCAGGTCTTAAGACTGATGTAGCCACCCATCCTTTGGGTTTTCCAGAAGAACATCGTGGATTCATGAAATAAGAAAGAAGAGCCCACCTAACTCATGCCTGTAAAATTGAATTTGAAGTTGATAAGATTATAACGGATAACATTGTCAGGGAATCTATGTATCCTAAAAGGTTGGAAAATATTGTCCCAGTGAAAAACAAGAATTGACAAATTAGAGTTTGCATTGATTCCAGATATCTTAACTGGGATTGTCCTAATGATGAATTACCCGTTCTGATTACATATCATTAAATTCATGAAATGGCTAGAAATGAAGCAATTTACTTCATATATGGATACAATGGTTATAATTAAATCCACATGGCCCCAAAGGATAGAGAATCTCCATCTTTTAGAGCATCTCAAGGTGTGTTTTCATATCGTGTATTTCAATTTGTCTTAAAGAATGCTGGTGCAACTTACCAACATGTTGTGCACCATATTTTCAAAAAACTTCTTAGGGATGTTAGTTGAATGTTTTGTGGATGATTTGGTGGTATAATTCAAAAAACATTCCAATCATTTGGTTGATTTTTAGACAATATTCTATAAACATTGAAGACATCATTTCATGATGAACCCTTTGAAATGTGCTTTCGGGGTAACCTCAGGAATGTTTCATGGAATTTTTGTATGTCATCATGGAATAGAATTTGACCATGAGAAAACAATATCAATCCTTGGAATGTCATGTCCTCTAAATTTTTAATAATTAAGAGGACTCTCAGGAAACATATCCTATATTCAGGGCTTTATCACTAATTTGGAAGACATGAGTTTTCCCTTCACCAGATTAATGAAGAAGGGAGTCACCTGCAAATAGACCGAAGACTACCAAGAAGCATTTGATACCCTAAAAAAATATCTCTTGGGGCCTCCAGTATTAATGCCACCTATTGAAGGAAGACCACTTATTCTCTATTTGACATATTTAGAGTGATCACTAGATGCCTTCCTCTACCAAAAGATTGATGTTGGGAATGAGAAAAACCTTATCAATCTTAGTTGAACTATGCTTGATGCGGAAACAATCTATTAATGTATTGAAAAGTGCTGACTATAATTATGTTTTTATGTTCAGAATTTGAGGCACTACCTACAATATCATGAAGTCCAATTGGTGTTTTGCAATAATCTGCTCAAATTTACCATCAGTAGTCCTATGGTTACAGGGCATCTATCATGGTGGGATATTATTTTTCAATAGATTGATATCTATTTTGTTCCAAAAAAGGAAATAAAAGGCCATGCTATGGTTGAATTCCTTATTAAGAATCCATCTATGGTAGATACATAATTTAATAATAAACTACTTGATGAAGAGGTATTCAATATTAATGATAATTTCCAAACATGGGAAATTTATTTTAATGGTTCTTCTAGAATTCCAATGAGGAAAAGAATGGAAAACCCTAAACTCAACAAAGTTGGGTTAGGAATTTCCATTATTTCACTATAAAAGGCAATATTTCCTTATTCCTTCCCGTTGTCATAATGTGGTACCAACAATGAGGAAGAATATCAAGCTCTCATCACAGGTTTGGAATTAGACATTCAGGTGATAATGGATCATTTATAGGTGAATTGTGATCCAGAACTATTAATAAAACAAATTAATGTGGAATATTCTATCAGAAATGAAGAGTAATTCCCTCTATGTGTTTACATCGTAGGTTTAATGGATGAGTTTATCTTAGAGACAAAACTCCCATATGTCCTGCAATCAAAAATTTCCCAAGAAGATGCACTAGATAATACAGCTACCACCTTGGAAGATCCAAATAAGGATGAGACAGTCATCCACATAGCCCATCATCATGTGTTATCACCATTTTTTCAAACCATAATTGATTAAATTAATAAAGTTATCCCTATTTCAAAACCATATGGGCATACCATAGGATGAAGAGAATCCATCATGGAATATCTTCAAAATGGGATACTTCCACTAGATAGGGATGAAAATGAAAAAATTCGACAATGAGTAGCCAATTTCACTCTTTATGATAGTCCAGACAACCAAAAGATCCTCTACAAGTGTTGATTTAATATAATCATCCTTATATGTGTTGATGGAGAATATTTTTCATCTATCATGAATGAATTACATTCAATAGTATGTGGTTCCCACCAGTTTGGGAACAGACTCTCTGATCAGTTCCGAAGGAATGGACACTGTTGTCCATCTATGACACGAGATTATATATATTTAAATAATAAATTTCATCCCTGCCAAGTGCATTCCAACTTCATTCACAAACCACTAGAGTATCTATACATAACAAAATACTATCTTACATTTTCCACATGGGGAATTGATGTAGTATCACCTTATCCTTCAACAACAGCTATACGGTTCAAGTATATTCTCATTGTTACTGACATCGTCTTTAAATGGGCTGAGGAAATACGTCTAAAAGAAGCCAAAGACAGAATAAATTTTTGTTTTGTCAAAAAAATAATATCATCACCAGATTTAGTGTCCCTCATACTATTTGGATGGAAAATGGAATCAATTTTTGTCTTGCTGATTTAAAAAAGTTATATCATGAATATAATATAAAATTAATCCATTTATCTTGCTATCATGAAATGGCCAATTGACAAATAGAGGCCTTTAATAAGAACCTAAAAAATATAAACCAGAATATGGTGGATAAAGACTAGAAATCATGGCCAGATGGAATTTAAAATTCTTTATTGGATTATTGGTCAACTACCTGTACTGCTACCCAAACAACTCCTTATTCATTGATATATGGAATCGAGGATGTATTGCCAATTGAAATGTAATTTCCTTCACTCAGAGATGTAATATGTGATCAGTTGTCTACATATAAGTTGCCTCATAATTGGTTCAATGTGTTGGAATGATTAGATGAGAAAAGATTCATACATTTCATCATGTAGAAGTCTATATGAATTGAATAACATGAGCTTTTAACAAGAAAGTTCACCTATTTTTATTTCTTCATGGAGAATTGGTATTGGTCCTTTGGAATCCAATGATAACAAGAATGAAACCTCCAAAACATGATCCAAATTGGTAAGGACCTTATTACACACATATGGTCGATTCAAATGGAGCCTACGACATAATCCCTATTAATGGAGTTCTTATTACAACTCAAACCAATGCGAGATTCGTGAAAAAAAAACTCTTTGTAGTTTTTCACATTCATCCTCACTGAAAGAATTTTAACTGCACAGTAAAATGTCCTCACTACAAGACTCTAAACTGCACAGTACAATGTGCTTCCTCCAAGACACAAAATAGCACAACCCCCATGTCTTAGATTCAAGACATTAAACTGCATAATAACCATAAGCGTCTATGATTCATGATATTAAAATGTGAAGCATCTTCTTCCTTGTCTCATGGTGTTAAACTTCATGACATCATTTGTAAAAATAAAATTTTCTCTTTTTTATGTTAGAAGATTCCATTAGAAAACATCATTGACACCATTGCTACTCTTTAGTGTCACATGAGTCCCTATATTTCCTATGTTAGAGTAAGATCATCATAGAGACCTCATTTCAAAAAATATGTATGGATTGATACTCCTTTTCCAATGAAATACGTAGAGAAGTATAAATCTCTAATTTTGGACCCAACCACAATCATAAAATCTTTTTGTTTTATTTTATCCTCCTGTATATGAATTATATCTATATAGAGTGTTTCCTTAATATATTTTATTTGGTTCATATACCATTTTATATCTTAAGATTTACCATTCTTTTAGAATGTGTCAAAATACACCACTCATCATGTCAAACTAAATTAGCTAGAGGGAAGATGGTTCGAAGAACTATAAATGTCGGGATTCTCATCTATCTGAGATATATAGAGACATATAGATCTCCAATCTTGGGCCTACTTCTGACAAAAACACTTTGTTTTGTGAATAAGAATCAAATCTGTAGAGGGAATATTTTAAGAACTATAGGAGACTTGATTCTTTCCTCATAAAGACACATAGTGACACGTGGGTTATATCCTTTAATCTATGTATAATATGTATTTCATGTCACATCGGTTCATCTTCATACTTACCATATGATTTAAAACTTCTGGGAAATATTGTACCCTTATTCTTTAGTTGCACCACTTTTGCACGGTAAAAGAAACCCTTACTACTCTAGGTTTCTCACAATGAGCATAACTCAAATGGGATTCAGAATTGGGTAAGTTGTTTCATTATATAAATAACGTGTTTCAATTTCATATGGGGCTGTCGAGGTACTCACCACAAGACTTAAAACTGCATAGTATAATGTTCTCATGACATGACATAAAACAACATAGTATAGTGTCCTCACTGTATAACAAAAAACTGCATAGTATAATGTCCTCACTATATGACTTAAAAATGCACAGTATAATGTCATCACTTCATGACTAAAAACTAAAAAGTATAGTATCATCACTGCATGACTTAAAACATCATAGTATTATGTTTTCACTGGATGAATTAAAACTACATAATATAATGTCCTCATTACATGACATAAAATAACACATCCCAATTTTAATTCAGAGGAAACAATGAAATAATCTTTTTTAAATATGAGTCAAATTTATGTAAATAATGATTAAATCATGGACAATATTGGTTAAAATATTTCTCTCATTCATTGGGAAGAACCCCCTTCCATATTTCAAACTCATAATCATGAATATTTCCATATCCACATAATCATTATAACGGTTTCTGGTGACAGAATTGGTAATACCTGAGAGCACTTTTTCAAGACTATTTAGCATGTTACCTTAGGTGGCCTAGTATAACATGCCTATATATAAGGCATGTCACTCAACAGATTCCACTATTTGTCTGTGTATCATATTCCCTAGTCGTCCCAGCATTACACATGCCCCATAACGAGTTTTTCAAATAATGGTAACATAATTCCAGGTTATAGTATCTTTGTCCCCATTTATCATTGATGACAATATAGAAGAATTTATATTTTAAAACAATAATTTAGGTATAAATTTATCATTATCTTTCTCACAATATGAACGCCTTCAAGACCATGTTATACACATTTCTCTCACCATGTGTTCAATACAATATGAAATAACCCTGAAATCACTTGAATTAAAACTACGGACACCATACCTCTTATGTTTGGCTCAGACCATCATAAAAGTCTTATTCATCAAATTCATTCGACATCTTGGGTGGAAATAACCTTTCCATAGTCAGGTACCTGTCTCTATAAACCAAACATTGTGCTTCAGAAAATATGAATCTCCATAAATTTTTTTATATTTCAGCAATGGAACCTCAAAAAAGTGTCAGCTCTTCTGTCTGGCTATGCATCACGTGCCCATAGGCAGCCTTGCATAAGTTGCACACATAATAGTCATATTAGTAAAAAGATGAAAATATTTGGTATGCAGTATATACCCCAACTGGACCTGCATTATACCGCCCCCATAATGGGTTTTTATAGTAATGGTAACTTCATTCCTAAAAAATAATTCCTCTAATTCTTTAGTCCATTTTCCCATATCATTCTTCAGTTCCAAAAATTCCCAAATCATGGTTAACATTTTTCCCTTCCATACATGAATATGAAAGTATGTTTCCAATCAAATTATCAAGAAATAGGGATAATTTAATACATTTGGTGAATGTTAATGAACTTAAATTAATTCCACCCAATATCCACATTGCTTGACTTAAAACTGCACAATACAATGTCCGTGTGACATGATATAAAATTTCACAGTACAATTTCCTCACAACATGACTTAAAGCAGCACAATATAATGTCCTCACTGTATGACTTAATAATTCACAATACAACGTCCTCACTACATGACTAAAAACTATAAAGTACAATGTACTCACAACATGGCTTAAAACTGCACTATACAAAGTCATCACTGCATGAATTAAAATTGCGTAGTACCAATGTCCTCCCTGCATGACTTAAAACTGAACAGTACCAATTTCCTCACTACATTATTTAAAACTGCACAATATGATCTCGTAAATTCCCATTTCTGATAAATTTTAACCATTACTCATACACCAAATTTTTATAGAAGTGGTTTTTCTTATTAATGACTTATGTCCATATAAAATAGAAATTTTCATTCAAAAAATTCATTTCCATGACAAAAACTCCTATTGTGGTCTTGAGTCCCCAAATCATATTTTCCCATATATATCAATAGACAAATGAAAAATTCAAAGGTTTATTTTCCTTGAATATGCAACACATTTACTAAGGCAGCCATGCATAAGTTTCCTACATAACAGGACTATCAGTTAAAAGATGGACCTATATGACTATGTAACATATTCTTTAGTTCTACCTACATAACATAGCCCCCATAATGGGTTTTTTTCCAGATAATGGTAACAACGTTACTTGAAAAGTTTCCATGTTGAAACAGGTTTTAAATTTGGTGACCATAAAAATCATGGCTGAAGATTCCCCTTGGAAATTTTTAATGAATTTTAAAGTAAATATTAGCCACAATGTTTTGTATGAGATATAATTCATTGTTTATGGTCAATTATATTTGACCATAAATATTTTCCTATTTTATTCCAACATTCATGAAACAAAAAAGTTATTCAACAAAAGACATTGTACCCATTAGATTGAGATCCTCCAATGGGAACTCTGAAGAAATGTTGAGTCCCAACTCACTAAAGTTCATTTTGTATGGTTTAGGTAATATTGATCAATAAATAGTCAATACATATAATGTTTGTGGGGTTGTCCATATAACTCTAATAGATACATAAAAATATGCTTACTAAGACCAATGGCCTCGGTAAAACAAAAGCATTTTGAGAATGTGAAAAACAAATGATTAAAGCTAAAATACTTGTAATTTTTGTAAAATTTTAATAGAGGAACATCCACACATTGAAGTCTCTCACATAGAAATTACGAAAGGCCTTCCACGTAATTCCACATCTATTTGATAGCCTATTGAGCCCATCAACGGATTGTTGAATTTTTTCTATTTGACCAACCTCGCTCTCTTCATCATGATGACATGCTTCTCTAGAATCTGCAATAGATATTTCATCATCATTATTGACTCCTTCTAATAATATATGAAGCTGGGAAAGCTCCCCAATAATGAAATCTAAATCAGGTTTAAGGGGTAATTGTGAATAGTATTTTCTTTAATTGTCTACTTTGGTCCATTCAACATTGCATTATGATTAGCCTTAGATTGGGATAATGTTGTTTGGAACTCTTTAATATTGATTGACTGTTTGGCTTTTGACAAGTCTTGTTGAAGCTTTTTCTCTTGTCCCACCCTCTAGATATTCTATTTCACCGCAATATGAATTTCCCGGTTTTCAAAATTGAAAAATATTAGCCTAATAAATAGAGATGATAGTTGTGGAATTCTTGAAGGTAGTTCCTCAAGGGGCCTCTTAGATATTATCTTCAATATGTTTTTTCATGCATGGAAATGAGCAAGAAGAAGAGCCTTCTGCAGTTCTAGGTCAGATACAGAATCACTGTCATGAGGATGGGTATATTCTAAGACTAATGAACTTAAAGATGTTACATGTTCTATAACATCATGAACAACAGTTTCTCCACCTTCCATTATTTTTTGGGATGATGCAGAGGCTTAACCTCCAGAAAAATCCATGAAAGTTGATAGTCTTATAAGGTAAATCAAGAATTGTGGTTGTTATTAGATTTAATAAATAAAAAAATGGAATTCATTCACAATATCAGTATCTCTATCCTAAGAGTAGTGCAGCAGCATGAGACGAATCCTCCGCAATGTTCTCAATTTCAAAAATTTTATTTTATGTCTCTGGATAAGAAGTGTTATTAGTAATATTCTTAGGATTTTCAGAGTGAATCTTAGGAATATCTGTTTTCTCAAGATCCAACAGATCAAATGTATCCACAATGGTGGGCTTGACTTTAATATCAAAACTTCATTCAAGTATCGTTGCAGCAACAATTTATTTTCATGGAACTGTATATTTCAATCAAGCATGTTTAGCTGGTTAATCGTAATAGGATTTATAGGCCAAATAATGAGAAATTTTGTCCAGTTGACTCTATTCATGTAAATCCTAAATCTTCTAAATCAATTTCTATATTAACATGTTCTAATAGTTTTTCAAAATACATGGAAATGATCATAATTTCATCCAATAATATCTCAGATCCCAGGTTAGACTCACCCATGGGAGCACATGGGGTGTTTAATTCACAGCGTTCCTCCGGCAACCTTTGACCTTGAGTAGCTTCTTTAGAAACAATTCTAGGGTCAACTTCAGTTGTTTCTAGATGTTCTGGTGCATTTTATGAATTTATAAGTATCACATAATGGAAGTTAGCTATTGTTTCATTTTCGGCCTAATGATGTATTATTGAATTACTATATTCTTCATCTCTTGTAATAGTAAGAATCAGTGCAATGCTAGGAACAGATGTTTGTAACTATGGATTCAATGCCTCTTTAGGGCCAACTAGATTTGTTGGAATTTGTGTCTGCTCAGAAGAACCATCAACAGATCCTTGAATCTTAACAATAATTTCCATTAAATAAGAAACAGAATAGGATTCTAAAATAATATAATGTTTAAACAATTTTTCAGGAACAAAGACTATAATTCCTGATTATCACGGAGACTAACCACTAGTAAGAAAGCTCTAAACCATGGCCTTCCATGTTTGGTGCTTCTACATGTTCTCCTTTTTTGTGAGGGTTGTAATAATCATCTTTAAATAGTTATATCATAGAATCCATTAACCTCTATATTCCCTCCTCTGTGGCCTTTTGTCCATGATATTTTTCTCCGGATTCATGAGGAGACCTAAGAGCTCCAAAAGGAGTCCATCTAAGTCTATATGGTGATGAAGGAACTTCAGTTGTTTTTCCTTAACCCATCTATATGTAATGATGACATCTCTCCAAAATAACAATGTTTGGGCTAAATTCCATGGTAAAATATGGATGAGTATTTGATAGAAAGGAAACTTACATCATCATGATCTACAAATTCATGCAACTCTTCATCAAATGAAGGATTGTTCTCTTTGGTGGTACCAAGATATTTTATTTCCTTTACCATATTTTTGGTATTAATTGATTCATCAGTGGCATATATGATCATTTCTAGCTCTCTAATATAGGTCCTTACCTCATTGGGATCAACCATAAAATGAATGTCATGAGAAGCCCGCTAATCCCCTACTCATAGAATATTCAGTACTTCGCACAGGTCCATCCACATGATTTCATCATCATAGTACAGAATATACAATGTTTGAACAGCCTCTGATCGTTTATATTAAAAAAATTTGTCCTAGGTTTGTTAGAAAGATCCTACAACTTTGGAATTGAGTTTCATCAGAGAACCCACAATCAAGAATGAAGGAATAGAGAATGGAACTTTCCACTCATCATAATGATGACGACTAGAGAACCATGATATGAGTTCAGTAGGTATTGATAGATTGGAACTATGAATTTTATTATGAGGCTTATATCTGGAACAAGGTCTCTTGGGTGAATTTGGGGCATCATCACCTCAACCCTATGATTCTTTCAAGTCAGCCCCTGATGATGAAGACATATATTCAAAATTATAGGGTTCCTTTATAAAACTTATATTTATCCCCACTCGATGGAAGACAGGGATTAATACGCATTAAGGTTAAGATGAAACAATGTTTTTTGCATACCAAGTGGTCAATATACATATTGTGTCCGCAATAGGTAATTTATATACTACCCCAATCTTCTCTGTAGATGTCAATAACTATAGCTCTCAGAAATCCATTGGGAGTTGCTCTAATCTGTCTTGCACGGGAGGGGATACAGTATTCTATTGTAGACATTTGAGTTGATGCACAAATATATAAGGAGGGTAGTCCCCAAATATGATTTCTCCATCGATTCTGGTGGCCAACTTGCCATCTCTATGAGCTATCATATATTTCCTCAATTCCCGACAGGCAGTACCACCATCAACGAATCACACAATAGGAGGATTCCCATATAAAAAGAAATGGAATTAGTTATGAATTATCAATCAAGTCTTGATGTCATAATCATTCAAACAGAATGGTAAAATACCCAATAATTCATGAACATACTTTCGTAAAGAACATCCAAAAACCAATACTCCACTTTTTACATCATAGGTTATAATCTTATTGTATATCCATCCCCACAACACTAGGAATGGTCCCACTCATCTAATGGGAGTCTTAAATTTTTTAATATGAATTAAACTCTTATGAATCTATGCTAAAATAGAAGGATTCAAACATATCATTCATTTCTTCGCCAGCTTAGCTACAATAACAATGGGTCCCAACCTCATGACTCCATTAGAGTCTTAGACTGGTAATAAGTACAAACTGACCCACATGGCTAAAAAACCTTCGAGATGTGACCTTGAAAACAATTTTTGTCTGATTTCATATACCCATTTTTCAAATTCTCCATTCTCCAATGTTGGCCAAAAGGTTTTTGGAGTTCATATCTTCTCTACCATTGGAAAGCTAGTGAGACAGTTGTAAGTTGGACCCTCTGGCTTCTTCTTTATTAAAAATATTTCCATCAACTTCTCCTGATTAATATCCCTCCTGGTGCGAGTTTTCATGGTCATTAAATTCTTCAGTTTGACCAATATTTTTGTCAACTAACGAACATAAAATGGTTCCTTCTCTGGGTCATTCCATGTCACCTTGGAAGGATTAACCTCTTCATACATTTCTCTATGGATTCAAACTCCAAAAATCTTTTAAACATCCCACAATCTAATACCTACCACTCCATGTGTTAAATGGATGGAATTAGTCTCTGGCCACCATCGACTTAATAATTCTAGCACAAAATCAGCATTCCAATACAAGCATGTTTTCCCAACCCAGAACCACTCATAAATTATGACGACTCTAAAATCATCTAAAAATTATGCACATTTCATTATCACCCATTATTACTACATAAATGAAAGTTCTACACCTCTTCTGGGGAGGAAGCCTCAACTATTCATCCAACCCTTTACTGATATTTCTTAGAATCTTAAAAGATGGAGGAATAGAAGTGTGGATGTAGCTCGGGAGTCTATGCCATGAAATCTAGACTAGAAAGGCTATAATGCGTAAGATGATATTTCTCTACTATCCCAGCATTCGAAAATGAGCACACAATATGAAAATTGGCTGATGAAAAGTTGGTATAATATTTAAACCATGAATGTGGGGTATAGTTTTTTCGATCTAGAATTCTAGCACCCTAAAAATGGCCATAGTTGTACAAAGCCATATAGGTGCTTCAAGGAATGATGAAATTGTAATTCTTCAAATATTTTGATAAGTTTCGAAGTGTGGTATCACATGTGTTGAAGAAATCATGACCAATGACATTCATCATGTCATTAATCATCTTTCTGTTGAGCTCATCAATAGTTCTAATTCGTTTAAGAGACATTGATCGTATAAAAATTGATAGGGATCATCATTTAAAATAAAGTTCATTTTTTATGTTTTACAAAAAAATGGCAAAGGAATATTGGAACGCATGTTTAAAACATAGTGCACAAGTATAAGTAGGTGTTCATGTATGGAACCCCACTTATAGAGCAAAACTAAATATCATACAGAATAAGCGCGATGAAATAGAAATGCCTGAATAGATGATGACTTGTGTGCTGAGAGCTGAAAATTTGGAAATGGAAGACTTTTCAAAGATGAGATGATGTTATATATAAGTGATTCATTTCAAACTGTGCATCAAAAATATTACGTGTTATAAACTTGATCACCCATGTATACTTGAGAGAAAACACTTGTGAGTCATAGGGCTCTTTTCTATCTTCTTTATTACATTACCTCAATATATGATCCTCATTTTATTTTCGATCCAATTATGAGGGGGGGGGGCATTTGTGGACACCCCATTCTGTCAAAGAGTCTAAAAATATGACAAAGGGAATCAAATGGAAAGAAAAAGGTGGGACATACATAATGAAAAATTGTGATTTTCAAAGGAATGAGTTTTTGGTCAACCTAGTCTTGCCAAACTCTAATAGATCGATGCCCACTTGCGTTCACCCATATGTCATGCAGCCCACTTGCGTGCCCCCATATGTCGTGCATCCTACATTATCACCCAACACATTTCACCCCAGGTCACTTATATGCCTATAAAAAGACCCTTGGTTCCCTCATTTGTATGAAAAAATTTCCCCGATGCACAATTGCTACTTTGGTCGACCAAGTATTTCTCCCCAGTCATCCGAGACATTAAAATTAGTTCTTGAACAAAATGAGTTGAGGATTTATTGGAGGATCATTGGACTCGAGTTCATATAGTTTTTTAAAATCATAAAACTTGTGTGCCTAATGTTCCCAACCTACCCAAGTCATAAATAATCATGTGCCACCCATTATACTCACAAATACATGATTGCCCCACTTCTTGGATCACCTATGAATACACTTGATGGAATGATCAATGTCTAACCCTTGTACTACCATACATGTTTTGTGTTGCCTATATGAACATCAGGTTTCCCAAGCCTACTTTTGTGACCTTACTTGCGCGCCCTTACCCACATACATTCCCATACTCATGCACCCTCGTCTACTTAGTTGTCCATCCTTTATTCACTAATATTCATCACAATCATTGAGTTTACAATCCATCAAGCCTTCCTCAAACCCATTCATGGAACAACTTCTTTTTCATTGTCTTCATTGTCTGAATGGGATTCCATTGAGACCTCCACCCAAATCTCCTGACATATCAATCCATTGGGAATGACACATCAGTGTGTCTCCTATTAGGGTTTGTATATACATAGTCATATTTTTCGCACATTTGATTCATAGTGGGGTTAGGATTCATGGAGTTTCTTTGGGTTTTTAAATCCACAGTCACATTGATCTTTCTCTGAGAAACTGTGTTGGGATTTTCCGTGTTTTCAGGAGTGTTGGGTTTTTGCTTCTCCCTTCTCGAAGAGATGAACTAGAACCTCAGGTCTCTTATAGGGGATTCTATAGTTCATACCTACTTTTCCTTTTAAAAATAATGGATCAATCCCCCTCCCATACTCGGATCAGTATTAGGGAAACAATTTTAGTGTAATCCCGTAACATTTCCTGTAGGTGGTGGCATCATTTCCCCTCCTCTGTTATTCAGTGAAAAATTACAAAGTGGATATGGGCACATGAACTTTCATTTCCCTTTCCCTATCCCGTTGGGATTTGTCACCATGGGAATCCATCCTGGATTATTCCCCTGACCGTCCTTTATTTCGTTCATTATACCCTTGTCCAATGTGAAGAGAATAGAGGGAAAGCTCGTCGCCTCACCGTCTTCCATGGTCAGCACGCCCTCTTCCACTAGCGGAGGAAGAATAATTTGAAAGTGTGAATGCCTTTGTTGAATAATTGACATCCTCTTGTTTCTCACACCAAGCATGACTCAAGTGGACTTAGAGATTTGTCATTGTCACACCATTTTCACAATCAATGGAACTATGAGAACTCTAATTCATGTTCAATCCAAGATACATAGGAATCCCTTTTAGAGACCGACCTCACGGGACATCCTCTTTATAAATACAACTATAATTATTTTAATCTGGGCATCCTTTTTAGGGATAATACCAATATTAAACCCTTATTTACCCAAGGAATCCTTTTCACAAAGTAAGCCCAAACCCATTTCTTTCAAAGGCCTGTATTGTTCTATGATATAAATAGAACTATGTGGTATTTGATTCCCATTTATATATGATGTGCAGGAATCCTACTTATGGTTCAATTCCAGTAATCTAAATCGACAATTTTCTCCTTTGGCCATATTCCAAATAGGGTCTGATCCTACTTTTAAACCAATATTCCTTAAAATTATCATTAGGCCTCTTCAATATAAGTCCCAAAATATGATTTGACTAAGCACCTTCTGCTTATATGTCCATACCACATGAAATTAAATTGTACGTCTACATAAATATCACATGACACTAAAAGGTTTAATGTGTCCCATTTAATGCAAATAGTCTATGGGGGTTCTAATTCCATTTACAAGGATACTTAGGTATCCCATTGTATGGGCCCGATCCAAAAATCAAATCAAACCATCATCTCCCTGGATGAAAATATATTCTAGAGTGCCCCTCTGAGTGTCTTAAAACCCAATATCATCACAATGATGATTAATATAACTTCTACGTATTATATTACAGTATACCATTGATGGGAAACCTCAAATACATATATATATTTAAATTAATGAAAATCCTTGAATGGATACTAATGATTAAAAATTTTACACATGTTAATACGTTATTATAAAATCCTAAGGAATCTTATTTTATTCATAGTGAATTAATTAGGATTTTACAAAATATATTAAATTTAAAAATAGAGTCCCAAAGTAGACAATAATTCCCCCTAAAAGGGTGAGAGGTGTCTAACCTCTCATCCTCTCGACCAATGCACGATCCTACGTATGGTAAAGTTCAAACATAAAGAATGCCTACCTTGGGAAAGAAGGCCTCCTATGGATGAAGAACTATTGAATGTTTCCAGTTCCATAAATAAATCCTGTGAAAACCAGCTGTAAATAATGATTATTAAAAATAGATCACATAATTCAAGGAACTACGAAACACCATCCCATATGGTGGATAATATATCACATTTTTATTGTGTATGAGATTAATAGAAATTTCCACTTAAGGGTGATGGATAATCTGGGTGATTCAATTTGAAATACCTGAATATAGTCTATCATAAATAGTATCCTTTGCTATGTAAACCCTTTACAATCAAATATTTAAGTTCATCAATATCTTCTATATGAATTTTAGTTAGATGTGAAATTAGGGGAGGATCAAGACATGATTTATATAATGACATTTCTCATGAAAAAAATAATAATTCCAAACATCTATTACCAATTATAACATATTTCTCACTAAAATAACATATATACATATATATATATATAAATTGAAATACAAACCATTACCAAAATTACATGAATGTATAACATAGATTTGATTATTATATTTTCAATAAGAAGACTCTAATTTATCCAAATTTGGTCTTTCTAGTGTACCTTTGTTTTCATCAATGTACCAGTTGGCATCATAAATAATAAATTAATTTTGATAATATCATTTGTAATTTAATATTCCTTAAAACCATAAAGGATATAATGGAATGGGTAGTTTCATATTAAAAAAAATTTGTTCTCTTCCTATAAATATATAAACAATTTAGCATTTATCACATTATATAGATGATTGACTTCTTCTTTTTTTATGGAAAAGGAAAGAAAATTATCCATTGGACTGTTCAATGGATTATTGCATTAGAACATAAGAAATTCATAAGAGTAATATGATATCTTCATGTATTTAAAGAGTTGTTCATTATTTAATTCCCTCTTGAATTTTAACTCATAGTCCTGAAGTGATTTCTCTCAACATTTGGAGAATAAAACAATTCCTCATAAATAGGTTCTTCTGTGTTTTAATAAAATTTATAACATATATGGAACACCAATCATAATTTATTTTCTTTTATATCCACTAATT
The DNA here is from genome assembly GCA_963277665.1 of Viscum album. Taxonomy (NCBI): domain Eukaryota; kingdom Viridiplantae; phylum Streptophyta; class Magnoliopsida; order Santalales; family Viscaceae; genus Viscum; species Viscum album. Next base: position 1,919,386,295 of record OY728145.1, on the reverse strand, counting down.
CTTCATTGTGATTTGATATCCTATTATTCGTAGTTTTTTCTTTTATAAGAAAAATATTTTGATAAATATTTCAAAATGATAGATCATGTTAATATTTCTTTATACCTCGATCAATTTTGATATACCAAGGGTAATTGAAGAATCAGATTTAAACCATCAATGAATTTATCATTATTACTTTTAGGAATCTGTATATAAATCCATGACCAATATTAATAATCTTATAATATTATCCATGAACTTATCAACTATTTCATGTTATATTTTTCTTAGGTTCATGAATATATTTTCTATATCACTACCTTTAACCTGGAGAAAATATATTTCATGATAAAATCAATTTGAATGATTTCTAGTCCAATCTCTAAATCTCCACTTCTTCTGTAGTAATATAAATCATGTACAACCATTAGTAAGAATCACCTCTTATACTATACATATCCATAATGAATTCTCCATCTCATAGAATCTTAATTTCCAAAATATTTTCCTTAGAGGCATAATTTATTGTTCTTCCTCCATTGTAATCGGGATTCCACTATATGGTAGATTTGGTGTCCATGTGAGAAAAACCAATTATGTAAATAAATCTAGAGTTGTAGAAAGATTCCCTTTTTTTAAAGAATATTTTTCATAGACTGTGTAAATTTTCATAGCATAGTTATAATTTTATCTTTAGAAATATTAAATTCATTATACTGATAATTTGGATTGTAATCACATTATGCATTGTTTTTGTAATGATATCTGATTCTTTCACCATGTTTCATAAGTTAAACAAAATCATCTCTATTAAATAGTGGTCATAAAACCAGAATGATATAATATAATATAAAAACAATTCTCGAATAAGATCATAAATTTTTTTAATAGTATAATACATGTTCTCTAGCAATTTTTTCAAAATTTTAATTCATATGGTTTATATTAAACCTTATTCTTATATCAATAGTAATGCCCAAAAACCAAATTTCGCCGAGCTAGTGGATTACTTATTCCATGGAAAACAATGTTAAATATATAATATTCCATAGATCAAGGTTTTAAATTTCATAAAATACATTATACATTACAAAAAAACATTATATCAGAAGATGTAAAAAACAAAATTCCTTAATGTTATCCATGTAAAATCATTTACTTCCACTTAATTTCCAAGGTGAATTGGGGAACATGGTAGAGGTTATGACCTTAAAGGTTTCGTAAGGGATTAATGTATAATGGAAGATAAAAAAAAATATAAATATGCAATTTTAAATATAATGAATAATATTAAATACCTAACAATGAACACCTAATGATATTCCATTGGAGGAATATTAATTCATAACCATTGTGATAAAAAATAATATGAAATATGGTATTTTATAATTTATGACACTATAAACATATCATTGACCACGATATTATACATAATGTGTAAGGAATATCCGTTTACCATATCTTATTTGTCTAATGTAACCTACCAATGCACGGATGGGATATATAATTTTAGGCCTCATACATTACATAATAATACAATTTATGGGATGCAATTCTAAAATACTATAGTCTATATATATACCAATGATAATATATGAATAGGATAAATAGACATGAAAAATTATACCGATGGAATAATTCAAAAGTTATATTATAATATTGAAAAATATATCACATGTTTCATTAATATATTTTACCATATAATGGATTATTAATAATTTCTATGTGTGTTCCCATAGTATATATATGTTATAATTTGAGATTCACGGTTTTCATAATGTACTCACTACATATGATCTGTGTGAAATTATAGTTAAGAGTAACTTATCGAAATCAATGATTAAAATGTGTTTAAGAAATTGAATTTTCAATTAATGAGACCAAATTAATATACACATTATATGAAAAAATATAAATTATTATTTTCTTTTTATAAAAATTATGATAATTATAAATGACATATCATCTGTGAGTGTCAAATCATGATCATAGTAATTTCCCACTAACCGTACACAAAAATAACGACCAGTATATACATGAATAACTATTCTTTGGGTCATTTACCCAAGATGAATCTAATATATGACCATGTAATACTGTATATCTATATAGGTATGTTATTTGTTTTAATATCAGAGCCTTTTTAAATAACCAAATTATAGGATTTCTCGGTTAATGGGTACAATTATAAATAGAAATGGATTATAAATTTGGAATAAATTGAGTGAAATGAGTGATAACATGAGTGAAATTTATTATGAATTGATGACATAATTTAATAAAAAATATAATAGTATGGTAAATTTTAAATTACAAATGATAATTTATTTTTATATAAATAGCATATGCTAAGAGAGAGAAAATCGATCATTCCTTCATCATGGTAAGGACTATAAAAAAGGCTATAATGAATTGGTTTTGGGTAATTCATCCATGGTAATTGTTAAATAGGGAGAAAATAACATGGGTAAATATCAAGGATTAATATAAAATGATTATTAAATTAGATTCTAGTTATTGTGATTGAAATTTTAAATGGAGAGTGATAAGTGAGAACCCTTATTATCTTGAAATTCTTATAATGGAACATATCTTTATATCTAACCAAACTATTAAATAAATTTTATAATGTTAGGTTAGAGAGTAATTGAGAATGAGTCTAAGATGTAACACTGAATTTTGTATATAATAATAAGATTATGTGTGGGTATATATAGGTGTGTAAAGTGGAATATCATGGAATAATTTAAAATATATTTTATTATTCCATATATATTTAGTTACCCACTTCTACCATTGTGCTTCTCAACCACCCACAATTCTCCACTAATATTTTTATTCTATGTAATAGTGAAATATATATTACCATAAAAAATTGAGTAATTTTTTCCAGAACTGTATTTCATATATACAAAATATATTTTAATTTATTTGAATTCCACCATTTTACTATAATATATAATATTAGTTAAAATTTACAGAATTTCCCATGTTGGAAATTTTCAACATCCAGATTCCAGTATGAAAATTGAATTTTTTTCAAATTCATTCTTTATTCTCCTATATTGTACATCTTATATTATATTGATAAATTCATCAAAAATATTGTATATGTGAAAATAAATTAAATTTCATTACCAATTTACATTAATTCATAACTCAATCCATAAATATGATACCTCTAATCCCAAAATAATTATCCATATTGGTATATTGTGTAATAGTGATACATTAATGGGGGTGGATCTACGAACATTGATGAGGTTATGGTCATTACTAACATAAACATCTCACATACACGGTTCCAATCCAACATAACTTCTTTGAGTTATGATTACTCTCCCCCAATGATAAATCTTATTTGTGATACCAAATTCCTGAGAATTTATAAAATATCAATACATTGTATTTTTTTACTATTCAAATATGTATTTCCTCCCTTTGATGAAAATTAACATGTTTCAATAAAATTAATATTGACTGATCTTAATGGTATATTCTTAATTTTATACCACCAATGATCAAAATACCCCCTAGTCAAGTTATCTGATTATAATATTGGCTTACAATAATAATTCAAAATTTAATATAATCTTTAATTGTAATAGTAATCATAAAATATAAATACTAACATCTATGTACCTTCATATCATTATCTATGTTCTTATATATATCAATTTCAACATTTATTGTTTTAATATATATAGAAATGTATCTCATAAAATTTTATTATTTTTCAAGTATGATATACCATTATAAAAGATTATGGTTTTTAAAAAAAATTGTTACATGATTTAGGAATCCCTATTTAGTTTATTTTGTAAATTTACATATATTGTGCCTTTTTTGAATTAATATCTGTTATTCTGTTATGATGAAATAATAAATTGTTCATTGTTAAAAAATATTTATATTAAAGGATTATTTAAATTTATGGAATATATATAAATTAATTTCCTAACTATTCAATATAAAATTTTAAATGAATGTATCTCTCATGAATATGATTGGACTACCACCAACACGTAGTGATTTGATTTAATTTCCATCACCATAAATATATTATGGTTATAATGATTAATATTAAATTTAGACAATAATTTAACAATAAAATTATTATTTTTTAATGATATCATATTATTAACATTAATTCCTTCATTTCATTTTAATGGTGAAACTAAATCAAAATTTATGTACATGTGAACATCTCCCTAACTAATTTAATTGATTCTATCTCTACATTATATGGATTATTCTAATGATATATATAATTAGTATAAATTATATTTTTATCTTCATTAAAATTATATATATAATGGAACCACGACAATGAAGAATATACCATATCAACTTAAACAATATATTCATGAAATATGATGTAGTTATCACATAGGACTAGAACATTACTAAAGAAACATTAATTAGAGGTTGTTAAAAAAATTATGTGGACCATATATGGTATTTTAGTAATTATTATGATTATTATATTGATGTATATTATATTTAAAAAATTTATATATGTCGGGAACCGTACCCTGGGGTACGGGTTGTGACTACCCCAATCTCGCCCTTTATAGGCGAGGGGTTGATGACTAGCACCAAAGGCATCATTACCTAAAACTAGGAAGACATTAACCGTATAAATAGTAAACACACACACAAGAAGGCACACAACAGGATAAGAAACACCATGTAAACTGTATAGTGAAAGTGTCGAATGTAAAAGGGGCTAGAATACAAGCCCAACAGTAAAGATACATGTATAAATGAAACAAAATATAACTAGAGAAAGAGAAAATATAGCTCCCAAATCATCCTCTATGTTTCCTAACTGAAGGGTAGGTACAGATCTCCTCCTCAACACTCATCATCCGTCTCTCTCCATTGTGTAATGACACGTCGCAAGTTCCTCCTCCGGGTATCATCTAGTCCTAGTAATCTCAGCCTCAGTCAGTGTTGTTCGTCATATGCATCCAACACAACAAGGTGTGGGCATAGCCTGTGCTGGGGTCAGTATACTGATACTTAGTAGGGACCCCGAAACCCTCAAGGTCTCTGAAAATTCCACCAAGGATAAAACAAAAAGTATGAAATAAATATATAACCATACCTAGTTATATGCTTATACATATACCTACATTGTCATGTAATCCATCTCAATCATGAGGAAAACATAGAAAAACTGACTCAATTCAAACCATGATTTATTTTAGGGGTAATATCATGTAACATCCCCAATCACATCAGCGAACACCGTGGATTCTGGAGAACTCATCCTCTATCGAGTACAGTGAGCCTTTCACATCACAGAGAGGTTCTTCTCACTGACCTCAGATTGATGAGGTACTCCTCCTCTATAGTACCATGGGTCTATCGCGTCCCACAGAGGTGCTCCCCATCATGGTTCTACCTCTTCACACAGAGGCGCTCCCCGTCATAGCTTGATGAGGTACTCCTCCTGTCGAGTACCATGAGACTGTGGCGACACCAAGGATCTCCCCACTGTGGGTCTGCTGTGACACCAAGGTGCTCCTCACTGGGCATGTCGAGTCACTCCAAGTTGAAACAATCACCAGTCATCATGTCTCAGCCAGCTACTAGGTCTCAGCACTATTCCCTCTCATATCTAGGAGGATCCACTCCACAAGCTAATTTTCAATACTCCAACTATCGTGAAGTCCCAAAAAGAAGTATCTCAAAGGTCTGCCACATCATATGAGTCTTAATTTAACATATGGAACTTTAATCGGACACCCGGTCTGTGAGTTATTAGCCTTTTAGTCTAAGGGGCCCGGTTGGATTCGTGCTCGATCCAACCTGACTATTCTGCATATTAATCTAAAACTCAGTGGAATATTCCCAAAGGGATCATATTGATCCATGATTTCTAGTGCCACTGAAGGTTCTTCAAATGGTTGACCAATGTAAAAGTTATGGCCAAAAGAAGGTAAATGGATCATAGTGGGCATGGGTATGGTCCGACCCGATCAGACCGAATCAGCCTGAACCGACCTGTGAGGGTACCATGGGGGTGGCTCAGGTGAGGGGTACCATTAGAGAAGAAGACCCAGTTGTGAGGTTATGGAACAATTTTGAGGTAGCGGACCGGACGGGAGGGGCGCAGACCAGCCACAAGGGGCGCGGATCGGCCGCAAGGGGTGCAGAATGGCCGCAGGACAGCGGACCAGTCACGGGTCAGTGGACCAACCTAATTTCAGTTCTAGTTTAGTAAAAAAGGCAGCGCAACTCGTTTAATGGGGGCATGGCTCGGTTTTGACAGTGGTGTGACTCGGTGAATGGCGGCACAGCTCGGCTGAGACGTTGGAACGGCTCGGCCCGACCGCATGGCTCGGTGATGCCATGGTTCGGCTGGGGCAGTGTGGCGAGCCCACTGGTGGCAGTGTCGTTGTCTCCGTCATCTTCATCGCCTTCCTCCATTTAAAAAAACACTAATGAAGAATGGTGTAGGTGTCGGTCCTTGTTTGTTTGGCCTGGACCCTCCACGTTTGTAGTGGTAGAAAGTGGTTCACAAGGAACGATGTAAGAAAGTGAATCCATAATCATCCTCAATGCTTGTTCCCAACCAGCACAAGAAAATAAGTGAGTATATTAAAAGTGATAAAAATTTAGGAATAATCCCCTACCTCGTACATTTTTTGACGTTGGCACAAGGAGGTAGTACGGTCGTAGATTCATCGTTGATGAAGATGTCACACGTCGGAAGAAGTCACAAGGAACAAGCTCAAAGTTGAGGTCGGAGTTCTTCATCAGCAGAGCATTATTCATGGAAGAATGCATTCTTTATTGGAGATTTTTCTCCCACCAAGTGCACTATCTCCTTTTCCAATGAATGTTCTCAAACGAAGAACCCACAAATGTAAATGAGATAGCCAATATAATAAAATAGTGCTTCCCCTTTTAAATCACTGTCACAATTCATATTAGATTAATTAAATTGGCTCAATTAAGTTGTTCATTGGTATACGTAAGAGGGGGAGGGTAGGGAAAATTAATGTGGATGATTCTCCAGAGGCTCGTCCACATTGATGAGGGAGTTGAGGTTTTTCTCCAAATTAAAGTGGGCTTTGAAGGGGGTTTAATCCCAGGTGGTCCCACCCCCCCCCCCCACTATAACCTCTCATTAGAGGCTTAGATCGGGTTGTCCCCACCACGATGACCTCTCATGGGAGGTTAAGGTCTGGTGGTCCCCACCACCAACATCCATAATGAGGTTGGTAACAACAAAATAAAATAAAATGTGTGTTTATATTAATTTTTTATTTTCACAAAACCCCGAAAAATTAACATTCATCCCCGACCAACTGTCGTCGAGGTAAAAGACTAATTAAGAGAAAACTGGCACCATGAGTTCAACGGTGCACTCAGATTTCAATTCCGAGCACGGGTTCAAAATACCGAAAAACTCGCTCTCATGTTTACTGAATGTACCCAAACAAAACATAAAAAATTCATTCTGGGCACTCCGGGCCTCAGAATTAGGCACCGTCAATTATTGAGGACATGTAAAATTCCCAAATATTTAAAAACAATTACATGGAAATTACAAGTCTTTAAAATAAAGTTTTTAGAAAACTTACAGATAAAGATATACTTTATTTACGTGTTTTATATTTCAATATAACTTTTTTTGGACTGTTTACACATGAATTTATGATAATATAATTATATGATACTTATCTAAAAAGACATATATATATTATATTATCATCATTTTTTCAATATATTAAATTTTTTTATTTAATTTTTTCGATTAAAGTACTTAAGATCCAGACATAATTTTTCAAATGAAAATAGACTATATTCCTCTCTATTATTGAGAATTATCTTCTTCTAGAACAATATATTAATAATCTTTTTAAAATGAATTTATCATTATAAAATTATTATATTATCGATTTTTTAAACATTTTTTAATTTTAAAAAATATTCAATGAAATATTTCTATTGTTTTATGAATGACTCTTGTTTTAGTTTTTTGAAAATATTTTCTATTATTTGTTTTAACAAACATTGTATGAATAATATTTATGACATTAATGAATTATCATTTCATAAATATTCATTTATAATTTTTATTTTTTATTTTAAAACAACATATTTTATTTTTTTAAAAAAATTTATGTATATTATATAATATATTTTTAAATTAAATGGTTATTTTACTCAAGAAAGGATCCAGTTATCTCTCAAACGTATTTCCATTTATAACAAAATACTTCAATGTTTCTTTTTCTTTAGTAAATATGTGAAATCATGTAGCCATATTAAATCATTCATAATATTTTTTATGTTTCTAGTGATTAAATATTGATGAAAATTGTTTTATTTTACATGGGTTATGTTATAAAAAATGTAAAATGTTTTCATGATCTCGTAGATTTTTTTGGACTGATTATGATTATGTGTTGGGTGGGTCCATTATATCATTGTAATAAATTTTCTGAAGAGTAATATTTTGTGATATCAAATTGGTTAGACATATGGTTATCCGAAGCCTAAAATTGTGTAAATGATAGGTTATCATAATCCCATGAATGGTACATATTTGGTTATCCGGGACAATCATATGATGATTTTTCGAAATATACCCCTAAAAATATTTCATTTATTATGATTATTCCACAATTTATACCACCCATTTATCATGTGAAATTATGATAATATTATTCTATGATAAAAAAATCGATCATTCCATTATCATTCATTCCATTTCAAATACCAAATGTTAATCCAGGACTCAATATTTCGATCTACGCATTATTGGGTGTCATTTAAAAATGTTAATCTCATGTTATCTAACCATTATACTAATGTTATTCTTAAAAACAACAACTCATTGATATATCCATTTATTTACCACTATGATAATATATGATGAATAATATAAATTTTTCATTTTTACATAGATATGAATAATGTTTTTCAATATGATGCATTTAATAAGGATGATACTTGTGATGAATGTTGTTGGATATTATGTAGACCCTTTATGAACCATTTGATTACGAGTCCATGTTTCCAATGATGCTAAAGCTTTATGGGTTTTTGTTAGATCTTAATGTTAGTTAAGGAATAATAATGTAAAATTTTGTGACATTTATGTATGAATGTTTAAGTCATCATAATTTAGTCATATATGGTTACACCCCATTATATTCTGGTTGGTCCTTGAAGAATATATGATTCTTACTTCACCATTTGGTCATTGGGTGTCTCAATCTGATTAATGATATACATGGTTAACACAATATAGTGATTAGGATTGAATTTCCATAATTTATCCATGAAATATATATGACTCTATATCATTAAACCCTAATAATCAACCATGGTAGTTCTTCCATGTTGTACAACTCATCATCCAATTATTACAAGTTCAATCACTCAGTGTTAAAATAATATAACTTCCAAAACCACTGGAATAGACTTAGTATCATTCTTAATCCAACCCCCATGGAAAACTATAGGTATAAAAATATTGTTCTCAACCATTTTAAAAACATAAACTTGATACCTTAGTGGAACCATGTGACATATTCTTGATGTTATTTTTAATAATTCCATGATATAGACCAAAACATTCTTTAAACAACTCATATAATAAAAAATATTAATTAAGTGAAATCCCCAGATTAACACAAAAATAATAAGGGACACTACCAAAGGAACTAATCATATACACAATGAATAATCACACATTACTCAATTGAGTCCTAGGCCAACACACTATTTATAGTATATTAGTCAAATTAATAAAAAATAAAATAACAGTTATTAGTATTCTTAAATATTCATATTTTAGAAAAAATATTTTTTAAAAACAAATTATATATATGTTTGAATTTATTAATGTTATACTCATATACATTATAGGTAATTAGACACATGGACAATGATCTTTCATGCTTATTAATGATGCATGAACTCACCCACTCACACCAATCTAGGAAATATGATAATTCATACTACAAAAATGAAATATAATAGTCATAAAATAACATAAAACTATAGAAGAACAATTAATAAATGAAATCCATGTACATTAAATAACCAAATTTCCACTATAAATATGTTGAAAAAACATAACTATATCTTACGTCTAGATTCATAACTAGACTATATATTCTCTTCGACACCCAAAATTATAAATTTATATGAAATAAGATCTCACAAATCATTTATTAATATACTCCATTTCATAAGGGTAGAAGCATGCGTACCATGTGATCTCATCCTCATCTACCCTTACAGAAGATATTTATGACTCGTTATGTGGGCATAATTCATGTCGTATAGAGACTAATCCATCATTATATGATAAAAATTAATCACATTAGTGGTGAAACTGAAGATAAATAAAAATAAATAAATAAGAAAAAACTAAATGCCAATTAAATTAATGTATTCTATAATATCACATTGATATACTCTAAATCATACTAACAATTAAAAAGGATGCACACATTTGATAAATAAATACTAGAAATAAAAATGTAATATTAGAGGGACAATAGAAATATATCATATATTATGTCATATAATTTAATCATATCTTAGAATATATCAACCTTTTCAGTATCCCAACATAGGATCATTACCATAGGTTATAACCCCAACAACCAAATCATCTCTAGTACTAATGTACCAATGTCGCTTGTGACTAATAAAACTGAATAAAACATACACTATGTATATTTGCCATAGGTTTAGTAGATACATTATTGTGTATGTATAGATATAAATAAATAATAATAATAATTCAACTTTCTTTTTTAGTGAACATGCACTAATCTGGCCACTATAAACCACAAACATACTTTCTTTAAAAGCATTCTAGAATGTGGAGTCACCTCATAACATGGAAACATGGAATAAAATGAATAGAATCATACAACTTATGTATCTAAATCAATTTAGGTTGGACATATTATCTTTAACTGTGACCTCCCACTCTTTTGAGTTGATCCAATAAATTTTATACCATCCCCACTCCTTCAAATGAATCTATAAATATTGTAATTTATCTTCTCTTATCATTAATCTTAATTCATATATCTATATAATCTTCCATAGAAATCATTATGCGGCTAACCAATCTGTACTAAAGCCATAAAATTATAGTTTTTGGGGGAAATAATAATATATTTAAATATTTCCCATTATCCCATTGATATATCATAATTAAAAGGGTAATTCATGGATAACACATTAGAATCTACCATATAAAAACCTCTAATATATTCCGACAAAAGTATAGTATGAATTTATCATTATATGAGTAATGATCCATGTGAAAAAACCCCCTTTATCCGCTTACTTTGGTTTTCATTGTGTATACCCATTTAGTATCAATAATATGTACCTTTTAAGGGGTTAATTTCATCATTATAGACATACATGACTAAATTGACACCAATGTAAAACATCACAAAGCCACCTCACAAACCTATATGTAAATCATACCATATAACCCAATATAATTATTCCTACTTGGGAAGTAGTACTTACCATTATAATTGGATAAAAAATACAAATCCCCACTCATGGACTCAATATTGATCAAGAAGAACCATAATCAAACCCTAAAGCCTCCTATGTTTATTTATTGAAAGAATGTATTCAAATGCTGAATGAATAAGATTATTAGATAATGGACGGAGTTATACATTCTTTGATAAATATTCTATATAGTAATTTAATTCAATTATTGATGAATCAATAATGATGACTGAAGACCTAATAAGGAATGCGAGAGATAAGGGAATTAGGTTGAACAAATAATTCCACTAGAATTTTTTTTTGATATCCAATAATATATTGAATTTAATTAATTTAATTAATTAAATTTAATAAATAAGAAAAGTAAAATAATTTCTTTAAACTTCTTTGACTGCATGATTCTCCCTCTAAACACCTCACTATTGATCTTGATGTCACGACATCCAATATCATAGCGTGATTTCCCCTCTAGACACATCCCAATACATCACATTGTCACTCATCCATGGATAATAGTTTATCTTCTCCCTCAAAATCATTGTTCTGTAATGTGTATACATCTAGAGTTCTTATATATATATTAAATCATTAATTTTTTGAACCTTACATATCATATAGTAGAAATGTTATGTAACATAGTGCTTCCCATACTTGACAATTTTTCAACCAACATCATTGACCCTTTCCTATAGGGTTACCCACACATATCACAAATTATACCCTAATGTTTTAGAAGGAGGATTCTATTTAGTCATATTAAATGAATATTACATTTGATTAAATTAAAAGTTTCTTATACCAAGACTAGTAACACCTATGTATTATCTACTAAATTTAGGTTGAACCCTATGTATCGATTATTTACATCATTCATATCATTTGGTTCACTTTTGCATAACACTATGTAACACAACTTATAACAGATCTTTTAAATTAGAGGATTCAAAAAAATTAGGTCGTCTATATGTAACAGTATACAATTAAACATGATGAACTGTATGTATGAAACGTAGAAAGTTATTTCTAAAAATCATTTTGACTCCCCAAACATTATTTGATATCATCCAAACACATCGAGATAGACAAAAACATGTAACTCAATGTATATACTTCATTTTTGAGATATTTCACATTATTGTATGTGTTGATAAAAATTGAATCCCAATAATCAGTAGTCCATACCAATGTCCACCCATACAATTCACCCATGATCATTAATATATGATGATCATCATTTTATCTTGATCCTTTTTCGAGGTGTGTCTTATAGCATTCCCAATTCACCGAATCTAGCACTATGAAATTAAATGATACCAAAATACTTATCATGGTGTGACCCCAAATCCCAAGAATTAATTAATCCCCCAAATACAAAAGAATTGTCTATAATATAGAAAACAAAACAAATAAATAAAGGGGTGTTATAGATTTGAATATAAACCAATTAACATTAGACATCCTCAATATCATATGGAGTTATTTAACAATATCAAAAATAACATTTTAGTTCCTCATTATATATCAAGCTGTAGAACCCAATTTGTAAAGGAAGAGGTGGTGAAATATAAATATATCATATTTTCTTCCATTTATGAATGTGGAATATAACTCACCATATCAGTATTAATTTTAAGCTATATGATATCCATATAATGTATTGTATTATATAGGATATCATATATATGCTACTAATTAGGGGGTGGTCTTGGTGTTGAACCATATGATAGGAACATTGACAAAAAAATAAAATCTTCCCATTATGGTATGAATGATTTTTGGGGTTTGAATATTGTGTTGTTATTTGTAATGGGATATCCATTCATTTCTGGCACCCACATTTGATTGTTTTTTTTCCAATGGGTTTTTTTTGTGGGACCGCAAATACCCAACTGTTCACCTCTGTGTGATTATTCATGGACCTATATTTGAAAGGAAGGAGCATGTTGGGTGACTTAGACAATGATACATAAGAACACAGATTGGTTGGGTGTATGGGATGTTAGGATCATCAAATCCTTTTTGGGTGTATCTATTTCTTATTTCAAGACACTCTTAAATATTTAAGATATCTTCCATAATTCCATTTTTATTCCAATGTATAACCTGGATCAACTTGAATTTACAACCAATTGTACACTTGTGTTCAGAATCATATTAATATTTCTAAGGATTTCCATTTATGGTGATATCTATATGCATATAAGGATCTATATAAACTATACCATTTTAAAAATTAATAAAAGAACCATTGTTCACTCATTGGAATGATGCTATGTTTGATTCAACTTGGGAGGAACTGTAGAGTTTACAATCTTACAAGGAAATGAAATTTTTGTTGGATTTCAAGATCATAGCCATATGATTAGATTACCATGAATATTTATAAAATTAATCATTACCAACATAATTTGGTGCCATATAATAAAGAAGAACACCTTTTATGGTCAGGTGATAGGGACCCAACCATGGTATATTACATCATGTGGTAAGGACATCAAGGAAAAAGGTATTTATCCAAGGATATTGTTGGATTTATGATAAGGAAGGCCAAGAGACATAGATGAAATGTGGTCTCCAATGTGGTTTGAATTGTCTTACTAGGGATGTGACTGAATCATAATGGTGATCAAAGGGAATCGAAATGAATTTTTCCCTCTGGTTATTATATAACCTTTCTTCGAATGTGGAATAGAGAGTATTGTGGTTAGTTTTTGTGATGGGTTTAGTCATTTGGGAGGATTCCATTGTATCTAATTTATTTCAAAATAAAATCATGCATAGTTTGGAATGGGCTGGGGTTTACACCATGTAGGATTCCCATTGGAATAATGGTTGGGGATTAAACCTTTAGAGGATTCCCAATGTAGGTTTGGGATTATGGGGATTTCATGGTCTCCACTAACCTCTATGCTTGTGTGATTCATGCTCAGTGTGAGAAACCAAATGATGTAGTAAATATGAATATCACAATATCCACTTTTTTCTGTGAGTGGATAGAATCTAGAGACTAAAGGGAGAGGGATGGGGAATTGAGTTTGTCAGGAACCTCTTTTAATTTGGTAACCATGATCGTTACATTTGGAGATCTATCTTGCTTCGACCTAGGTAGGTGAATAACAACAAATTTTTTTCCTCCTTCACGATACATTACTGGCTTACTACAAGAGGGACGTCCTTCTATATTTTAGGAAATAAAGGTGGTTAAGACATTCTTAATTAATGTGAAAGGAATCATGATCTATTCTCTCAGTGCCCAAAATAAGAGGTCCAGGATAGAACTTACAAGGATGGGACCCTCTTCACCATTGGGATGTATACATGAAAACATTTTGAGTTTCCATGTTATCAATGGGTAACCACATTGAAACTTCTTACATTGTTAATACAGACATTTGATGATACATTGTTGTGCCTTGTGATATCATCATATATGTCAAGAGGTTTTATATTAGAGATTCGACTTATTCAATTTGAATAGTTATTGGAGGGGTAATGGGGGGATGAATGGTTTGACAAAATGAATCGATAGGAGTTTGAGATTATAAAACCATATGATATTTCTTTTCTTGAAACATGTTTTTATATGGTATGGGAATCCATATTATTAGAAGGTTTCTTTATGGGTGAGTGTACATTACATGATGCATTATTCTATGTAGACACAGTTTCCTCTCACAGTGCATTTTTTTGTATGGAGAATGGATCTACCCATGTATTTTTATTGCAACTTGGGAATGAGTGCCTCACATGTAGTGTTTTTAAATTTTTGGTAGGGATCCCTCCAAAATGATTTTCACTACCGAGGATGGTGTTCCACAAAGGTTTCATCCACATATATTTCAAAGTGAGTTTTCCATGAAGGATTTTTTGATTTGTGGATAACAAAAGTATTTAGTTTCTTCATTAATGTTTTATGGCTGGTTAACCCGCATTTAATAAAAGGGTCAATGTTTCTACTCTCATATAGGATGTCAAAGTTCTCTCCCCAACAATTCTTATCCAATGTATCTAGTTTATATTGATGTTCTTTTACAGAGGGGAAAAGAGACAAAGTACTAGGATCGCATGTTTTTCATCAGTGGGCCTCCATGTGGAATTTGGTTGTGGGATCCCAAGTAGTATTCCTAGTCCCAAAAATTATTTTATTTTGGGGGATGAAAATTATCACACTTTATAGAGAATGATTTATCCCTGAAGGGGTAATTCATTCACAAGAGACAAACATCATCCTCTAACCCTACAAATTATTTTTTCTTATTCATGATAATTTGTGGTTACATGTCCACCTATGATACATTTTTTTCATGATAGTACTCATAGAGTGGACGAACGCTAAAAATAGTGGTGGTCCGCATAGTGATTATCATCTCTAGATTATAGTCCTCCTTCGTAGACTGGCTTTATTGTTCAATATATTAAAACGCATTTTGGATTTTTGCACCATTTTCCAAATTCATGAAATTATAATGTTCTTTTATGAATTATTTTCTAGTCCCATAAAATGATCCCTATCATAATTTTCTATTATCGATACGTAGATGAAGTTAATTTTCTGAGGAATCTGTTCCTATTATGAACCAGTTTGAGTTGTTTCAGTTGATGTTTAGAAGGGAACTGTACAAATATAAGGGGGTCCATCTCATTTTTCCATTAATAAATTTCTCAGAAAATAAAATCCATAGAAAACTCCCTTCATTTGTGGTTCTTCCAGGAAGTGTACTTTTTTTTAGAAAACACTCATTGAACCAAACCTCATCACCTATGAATAGTTATTATTTTTTCTCAAGCATAGTGGTTAGTTGAATAGTAGATTGAGTACCATGTGGGTGGATGAATTGTGTTCTAATCACATCATAGGTTGACTACCTCATGGGAAAACGTGTCACGAAACAACACATTACATGACAACACTTCATGGATGAGGTCCTTATGGGAATGTTCTTCATTGTAATTTATAATTTATAATTTTTATAATGAATAATCCCTATACATAAAGATTTCAATGTACACAATATGATGGTACCTTCACAATCCATTTCATCTAATGATGAAACTACTCTCTCTAGTACGAATAATAGGAGGGACACTCTGATCAGTTCTTAAGTAAATATATCTAAAATCCAAGTCATCCCACTCCGTCAACTCCAAGCAAGAATTGATAGTGAAGGTAAGAAAGGGTTATCTAGTATTGTACACTATATATATATATATTTGAAATTGGGATTCAATACAATTTTTAATACCATCACCACAACCAATAAATCAAGCTTCATCCACGATGCTAAAGAACAAAAATATTCCATATGCCAATGGAACATCGAGGGGATTATTCATTCATGAAAACCATACAGTAGATTTCTCTTCAACTATAAATCACAATAATTATAGGAAAATTTGTTTCCACTACATAAAAACATCTATTTCTTCCAAAACATTGGAAATATGCCCTAATAATGTGATCCAATAGGGTGGTAATCAAAATGGGGTCTTTGTTTTATGGGATCATTCATCTTGGACTATGTTGTCCTTTTTGGTTCTTCAAGACTTATGGAGAATTTAAAAATTAGGTGTTGGATGTGGGTATGTAAAAGGAAATTTAGGTTTCACAAACTAATTCTCACCAAAACAAAGCGGTTATCCTGAATCTACATAAGCGATGGATCCCAAACACCAACAACATCAATATTATGCCCGAGGATGTTGGAATTACTCATTAAGAGTCACTTAAATTAAGTGGATTCAATCATTGGTGACATGTATGATGCATTTAATCCATACCATTCATCTTAGGATGAAATTAAAAGGACCCACCTCTCATGATGTATATTAATGCCTTGGGGAAGATATTTTTGTAGGGTGACCAACATCAAAATAAGAACAAACCTTTTTTAGATCTGATTAATGCATTAACATCAATAAGATTACCTAAGCCTTATGCGAGGGTGAATAAAACATTCCAACTCTTGAGAGGTAATGTAAAATTGGTTAATATTGGCCCATGGTTGAGGAGGGTCAACTTAACCAGTGGTTATAGATGATATCCTCAGCATCTACTCACTATTTCAATAGGAATGATTTATTCCTATTTTTCTTAGTGGCAGGTTATGACTGATGTATGATTTCATTACCATTGTCAGAGACACATATTTCATAATGGAAGTCAATTTATCCACTTATAGGTGTATTAACATCACTTCCCTAGTTTTGGGGAATATTTTTACTTTGTTGTGAAAAATTAGTGAGGGGCCACCATATCTACTGGTAGAACCCTTCTTGATTATTGGCGGTAAAGGAGGGAACCCATAAGGGAGGATAATGATTTATCAATATCCAACAGATAACGAGGGTAATTTCCAAGCATATCTTCAAAGCATTATTTGTGTGATCTCATTAGACATGAAAGTGAATGAGTCCTTGGATCATCTCAATTTCCATGACCAAATCACTTACCCTCCTTATATCACTCCTCCTAGTACATGTGTAAATGATGACTTTAGAGACCATTCTAGAGTGTGGTATATCATTTATTTAAAGGAATGACTTTTATTGGATGAGATTTATGGGGGAACTTATATGTGAGGGTTATAATCCCAAAAAAATTGTCATTTTAGTTCAACTATATTCAAATGAGTTTTCCTCCAACAATAAAAAATTCATTCCCTAAGAAACACCTCATGATAGCTCGACACTTTTAGAGGATTTTAACTTGGGAGGACCCATGATGTTGAATTTGGGATCCTCTTCAAATAGTTTTTAACCATACACTTACATGGTCTTATAATAATATTTGGATGTAATTGTACCATATGGATCATTTATAAAAAAGTGGGTTCTATCTTCAATTATATACTAATTACCAAGATCGAGGGGAAGCTTACACAACCTTCAAAAAATTTGAGGCCTATGAAGCACTTGAGAGAAACTCTTCTTTTTGAACCCCAAAGGAATATAGTGAGATCCTTCAGTTCAACCACCTAGGTTAATGGTGCTACTTGTCTTCGTCAAGTACACATCAATCCCAATTTCATTGTTCCAATTGCCAAGAGACAATGGGATTCTTTATGGGGTTCACATTCAGTCATCTATCTCTAGTGATTTTTCCAAGAGAAAAAAGTTTCATTAATTAGATATAGATTTATGTTAGTGTATTAGAATATCTCTTATGAAAATGAACCAATGTTAATGGAATACTATATTTCCAATATAATCAACTCTTTTCATTCACTATAGGACCATCCTTGACATAGCTACAGATTCTTCTCAATGGTGATACATGCAGCCAGTGTTAGTGAATGGGAATATTGTTGCATTTTTAATGGGGTTGATGAGGCCAACCCAACTAAATTATATTGTTGTATGGTAAATTATTTCTTCGCTATCATGGTATCATAATTCTCTATCCCTAGAAGGTACTAGGGAATCTGAGGCAACATGAAAGGAATTTCATGTACTATAACCCACCTATATTCCCAGAGCAGATCTACCTACAATAGCCATCAAAATCACTTTAGCATACCATGAGGCCCATAAAACATGGAATATATTTATACCAAGAACATTTGATGATGAAATATGAGAAATGATTCAGGCAGAAACAATTGATAATATAGGATTTTGGATAATAACTTCTCTTATATAGATCTCTACTTGATAATATCAACATGAATTTAGTATATATATAGAATAGATGAAAACCTATTACAAAAAATTAAAGGGTATACTAAATATGTCTAAACATGTATAGGATATGGTGGTAATCATGGAAGAGGGAGAATATGAGGATGAATATGTAATATTGTTTTAGTTGATAACACCCTAAGGGGGGCTACTATTATAGAGAACATTTATTCAGACACGGGAGATATATAATAATGTTATCATGGTGAAATATATGGAGGTAGTTCTTTTAGTTACCACAAGATAATTTCCACCCCATACCTAGATGGTGTTTCTCCCGAGGGATCATCTTTGTGGAACACCATGAAGAATCAGAAGACATCACAAATGGTTTTATGCCTTCATCCATGAACACCAGTGAACTATTGAATCCCTTTTCATAGTGATACTAATTTTTATTTTTAAAGTGTTGATTAATTTTCTCACAAATTAAATTGATTATTTCTAGTGAGTCTATAAATAATAGTAGATCTTGGTTTTTTTAAACCGTCTTACATAGATATGAACATGATCCAGCTTGTAGTAGTTCCTACACTAGATAGTGGTCCCATGATGAACGATTCCATTAGGGGATCTCATCCCCATATGGCACCATTTTAGGTCCAAATGTCATATTTATTAGTAAGGGGAGATACTTTAGAGTACGATACATCAGAGTTTGATACCTCTTATGAGCTTGATGAACCTATTCATATGGAATAATCCTTGGTGGAAGAGGTGGTGACTCAGTATCAAGTGGAGTAGGAACTAATGGTTTATACACATTCAACAATAATTATTCCTAAGGTATAATTATCTATAATAAATCTTATAGAGACAACATACCTAGATGATCATGGTCATGCACCATGGGTGCCTCTAGAATAACACAAATTGAATATCTAAAAAGAGGATGTAGCTCCAATTTTTATAGGTGATGGATTCTTGGTGGTCAGGGATTCTGGGGTTTTTTCAAGATAAAATTTTCCATGAATTTATTTTTTATTTATAAATTTATTGATTTACTACGTTAATATTTTTGATTTATGATTATGACCACATGATGCTTCAACTACTGCCCCTTCTCTAACATTTCATCCTAGTGATGTTTCAAATGAGATGGTGGCCTCAAAACCTATTCATTATGATGTTTAATTTTAAAGACCCTCTCATGTGGCATATTTTCACAAATATAATAAATTATTTATTTTTTATTATAATGTTTTCTAAAAGGCTCTGGGTGACATGTGTTATTTCAATTTGAAGATATAAAAATATATCTGGAAGATGATTTCTAAGGCCAAAAAGAAATCATGAGGATGATACATACAAAATTAATTATCTTTTCGAAATTTATTGGATATGGGAGATTATATTATCACTCCATTCATGACCCATTAATAAATGTGATTACTACTTTGGAGGAAGCTAGAAATCTTTACTATTTCCTTTCAACTACAGATTCCACGGAACGTATTGCCACATCCAAGAACATCCTTCCTAAGGATGCGATGTTTAAATGAAGGTGGAGGAGCTATGGTATGAGGTTAATGTTTATACTGAAACCTTTTCTGAGCTCTGTTAAGCCATAGAATATTTTTATTAAGTATTTTATCCAAATTTTAAATCTGATAAGCTGTATCTATAAACCCAATGTCAAACTTATACAAAGAGACTCTACAATGTGGTTGATCCTACATTATAATTTTTTAATATGAAAAAGGGTTTTCCATCTAATTTCTAAGCACTATAATATCATTCATTGAGGATTTATTATTCCTTGTCTTGTATTGAATAATAATTTCCACTGAATATCATTTTCAGTTGAAACCTAAGATAAAAAAAATCTAATAATCATGTAATGATAAAATTTGTTCATGATCTAAGGTACTTTGTGAGAATAGATTCATGAATTACTAGGGTTACAAGAAAAACCCTAAAAAAATATTTTCTTTTTTATTCACACCCAAATTTTTACCTAGCTTTGGTATCATGTGGGATTAGCATCACTACTACAAAAACGACATATATGAGCACTCAAAACAGGATTTAATAGGGCTAAAACATTGATGTAATTCTTATCACTAATATAGGGGGTCCCTTTTATCAGCGCTCCAAAAAGCAATGATAAATGCCTCTTTTATCAGTGAAAATAAATTAATTGATAAAATACCCCCTTATCATCACTTTTTTAGCACTTTTAAAAGGGGCCTTTATCAGTGATTTTAAAAAGTGTTGAAAGAGGTAAAAAAGATTAAAAAAAATTAAATAATGTGGGGAGTAATTTTATCAGTGCTTGACACCCCCTTTATCAGTTCTAGGAGGTCTCTCGTGTGCTGCCCTTCTTGGGCATCCTCATACGTGTGTTCTCTATTTAATGACATATCTATATATACAGTTCTTTTTATTTATATAGTGATATAGATCCATATTAATATAAATATATTTATTTATATATTATTATATATATATATATTCATTCGTATATTAATATATTTATATATAATTTTTTAGTTATATATTTTTATACATATATTTATTTGTATATTAATATATACATATAAGATTAGTTTTAAATACATTTATGAAAAAATATGTTTTTTATGTGTGTTTATAAAGAAATAAATAAATACATACATACATATATATATATATACAACACAATGAAACACAAACATAGAAACAAATATATTTACAAATAAATACATATATATATATATATATATGTGTGTATTTGAGAAGCGATAGTACGTTAAAACGACCATAACATATAAGATTACTTTTAAATAAATTTATGAAAAAATATGTTTTTAATGTGTGTTTATAAGTAAATAAAGATATACCTTCTTATATACATATATACAACACATAGACACACACACACACACACAGAGACACACATATATATTTATAAATAAATAAATATAAATGTGTATTTAAAAAGCCATAGAATGTTAAAACGACCATAACTTATAATCTAGAATCCCGTTTCAACACCACAACAATAGAAATCGATGAAAATAAAACACTATTCGATAAGATATGTGGAACAGGTCTAACGTACATACAGATCATAAGTTATACTTGTTTCAATGTTAACAAGTTGGGGTATCCTGACTAAAAACACAGTTTTGGAGGCCTTCTAAGACTTTTTTTACTTGGAAATTGTGCCAGTGGATTTTCCTCAACCACCAGCATATAGAGCACGTCGTAGGATTCAATTTGATATGCTGTAGAGCTCAAACGGACACCCAGATCAAAATTTATGGCCATTTGGAGTTTGAGTTACATTTTCAACTTATTTTAGATCTTTTAATAATTGTTTTGATTTTTTGTGCCTTAACAATTTGATTAAATGATTTTTAGTCAATAATAATAAAAAAATTATTAATTAATAATGGTTTTTAAAAATATTTTAAAGCCATTTTCACTATGTTTTTTATATAATAAATGTAATAGTCTATTTATACGTATCTAAAACATATTTAAAAAATATATATCGTATTTATATCAATATAAATATACCAAAAAGCCTGAGAGACAGGTGCAAGCCTGCTCCCAAAAAATTAAATAAAAAGCTTATACAGTACAATCCACTCAGGAAGGGGGGGCCTCACACAACATTGTAAACACAGTGTCAATTCTGTCATTGTGAACAAAGCCATTGCAATATTCAGGGAGGACAACGGACCAACTAGAACTCACCTCAAGGAGCGCTCTTTTTGATAATGCATCCGCCACTTGATTCGCTTCCCTGTAGACGTGGGAAACCTCCAGAGAAAGTGATTAAACAATTTTTAAAGATCTGATCCACGCAGGGAGCATCCTCCATGGAACCTTCCTTGATCGCTCTTTAAGAATCTTCACAGCAGTAGAGGAGTCTGATTCAATCCAAAGCTTCCACCAGCCATAATGAACAACATACCTTATGGCCTTTATCATTGCCCATAACTCCGCCTCAAGAGCATAGCTGTTGCCAATGTAGTGAAAGAAGCACCCCTTTACAAAACCTCATCATGTTCTAAACACGCCACCACATCCAGCAGGGCCCGGCGCGCCATAAACTGCCGCATCCACATTCACCTTCAAGTAATCATTGATTGGAGGAATCCACCTAATATATTTCAGCATTTTCGGCTTCCTATCCCTGCCACTCACACCAAGTGTCCCCAATAAGATAAAATCAGACATGTTATTGTGCATACATCCAGTTTGATTAACCAAAGCATGCTTGATACTGCGATGAACTGCCGTCATTCCCTCCTTGAAGGAGGGCCTGCCACCATTGAACACAATATTATTCCGATCCTTCCAAACATAGGAAATGACAGACACAGCGGAAACGATGAGCAAGGATTGAACCTGCTCACTATTTTTTTCATGAATAAAAGAATTCAGTAAATTACCAACTGATGTTAGGTTCAGATTACAGTGAATGATTTTCATAATAGTCCTCCATAACCGTGAAAAAAGATAGCAATTGATAAAAATATGCTCCATCGACTCATCAGCAGCAAGACAGAGAGGGCATACCGGGGCCAGAATCAAACCTCTTCTTTGAAGAGCGGAATGAATTGGCAATCTGCATTTCCAAATGCGCCATATGAGAAGAGAATCAGCGGGTAGGATAAAGGCCTTCCTCACCGCCATCACCTAGGCAGGTGTCATATTTGAGTTACCGCACTGCATAGTATAAGACAGCTTGCTGGAAAAGACGCCAGCCAAGTCAGGCTCCCATATCAAGATGTCCGTGTCCATTAACCCATAAGCAGACAGCTCGACCTAGAAATTAGCAGGTAATAGTGCTTGAGCCTGTGAATTCCCTTACAGGTCAGCAACATACATGTTCTGCAGATTCAAAGGAATAGAAACAGAATAAGAAATGGGGCATGACATCCACTTTTTCGTCCAACTGTTCAGTTGAGAGCTGGAAAAAACAAGCCATTTGGACTGCCGCATGATCTCGAAATAGGTACTCTTAATTGCAGCCCAGACAGAAGATCTAAGGTACACGTTCGGCCTTCGGCAAAGCCTTTCAACAAATCTATTATACAAAAACTCCAGGGAAAAATCAGAACCAGCAAGGAGTCTCCAGGTGAATTTTTGAAGAAAAACATCACTAAAAACCCTTACATCCTTTACTCCCATTCCACCATTCGATATAGGCTTGATACAGTCCGTCCATTTAATAGTAAACAATTTTCTCTGCTGAATTGATCCAGTCCAAATAAAGTTCCTGATCATGCCACCATGATCCTTGAGCAAAGCATCGGTCCATTTATAAAGTGAGAGAGAATACACAAACATTGATGTGACAACTGAATTCACAAGGCAAATCCTTCCAACCTGTGACATTGATTTCCCCTTCCAACTGGCCAGTTGGTTAGTGATTCTCAGGGAAATATCCTCCAAATAAGCCCTATTCACTCTTCCCCAGAACATAGGAAGTCCAAGATAAGTGAAGGGTAATGAACCCCTTTTAACTCCAAGTCTTCTGGCCACTTTATTCTTCTTTACAGTCCAGACACCTTCACCAAAAACAACAAAGGATTTGCTCCAGCTTATGATCTGACCTGAGACTTCCTCATAATGATTAAAAATAGATTTTATAGATGTGATGGTTTTCCTATCAGCTTTAGAAAATAGCAGAATATCATCAGCATAAAATAAGTGAGAGGGAGTAAAGCAGTTCCTTCCATACACCATTCTCTGATAGATCCCAGAATTAACAAGATCATGGATGCAGGTACTCAAATAGTCCTCAGCCATGGAAAAAAATAATCCAGATAAAGGGTCACCCTGCCTTACACCCCTCGAGCATTGGAAGAACCCCCTTTGAGATCCATTAACCAATATTGATAACCTAGCACTTTCCAAAATGACTTTAACAAAACCAATAAATTTACTTGAGAAACCATGCATATTCAGAACAGAAAAGATAAAGTCCCATCTGATAGTTTCGAAAGCCTTTTAAATGTCCACCTTGAGTGCCATATTACCATGCCTTCCCTTTGATCTCATAATGTTGATACATTCTGAAGCAGTGAATAGACAGTTCTGAATATTCCAGCCAGGAACAAAGCCAAAATGATTAAAGGAGATTAGGGACCTAGCAATATCACCAAGTATTGTTGCAATGATTTTACTAATGACTTTGGGAATGGAATTCCAAATGGCTAATGGTCTGAAGTCCTTGATATCAAGAGCATTATCCTTCTTGGGTAATAAGGCAATGAAATTTGAGTTCATTACAAAAGGCATATAGGAATGATAAAAGAATTCCCGGACTGCTTCTGTCACTTCCTTGTGGAGGATATCCCATTGAAACATGAAGAATTTGTTGGTGAAGCTATCCGTCCCAGCCACACTATCCATATTCAGAGAGAAAAGGGCATCATGGATTTCCTTCATGCTAGAGATATCAATGAGGTTTTTATTTTGCACCTCATCCAGACTCGGTTCTATACATCTTATGACTTTGTCTGAGATGTCCTCCTCTAATTCAGAATAAAGACCTTTAAAATACTCAGTCACATAATTTATAATGTCATCCTCAGAGTTATACATGTTTTCACCAATTTTCAAGACCTTGAGATTCCTTCTAACTTTCTTCTCCTTATGCAAACAATGGAAGAACCGAGAATTCCTTTCCACCTCTTTCAACTATCTTTCATTATACTGATTTCTGGCCAAATTCTCCTTAAGATCAAGCAAGGTATCAAGCCTTGAAGCCACCTGTATCTCATGTGATGATATGGAATCTCGAGACATGTTACCTTGCTGACATTCATACATATGGGAATCTGCCACTTTGATCTCCTGGTCAATTCTGGAAAAAGATTTTTTACTCCACTCCCTTATTCTAGCCTTAACAGCTTTCAGTTTACTGACAAGGATATGCAAAGCACTTCCTTGGACAGGCTCCGCCCATGCCTTCAAAACAATCTCTCTGCATCCAGGAACCGTCATCCAAGCGTTGTTAAACTTGAAAGGTAGAGGTGCTGACCGTAGAGTACTAACACAAATGTCAATTAAAATCGGATGATGATCATAGTGCAATCTGGACAGCGTGATGCCAGATACTTCCATATCCTCACTTTTTTCACCAATCTGCACTAAGAATCTGTCCAGTTTGCTAGCTTGTCTTCCAAGGTGAGTATGCCTCTGCCAGGTATAGTCAGCACCTAAGATTGGAGTTTCAATCAGACTACATTGGTCAATACAATTGGAGAAGTCCTTGGCTGCTGCACGACAAAAGTTACTCCCAGTTTTCTCCTCCGGCCTCAGCACTGTATTAAAATCACCAAGTATGATCCATCGCTTATCCATATTCACAGCAATACCCACAATATTATTCCCTAAACATCTCCTCCTAATGTACTGATTAAAAGCATAGACAAAAGTAACACAAAATATGATGGACTGTAAAATACAAGTTAAAGAGACAGATTGAGAGTCTAAATGAACAGATTCAATAGTCACAGTGTTATGATTTAATATCCATAAATCCTCAACATCATTTTCATACTGATTTGCAGAAATAAAAGAGTAATCTAAAGTCAACCAATTGCAGGCCATCCAATTGTCAAACATCAGTCTAGGCTCAGCTATGCTAATCAGCATTGGTTTGTTGGTCAAGATAATGTGCTGCAGGGTCTTGACCGTAGGGGAGTTTCCCAAACCCTGATAGTTCCAGAAAAGGGCCTTCATTGATGAGAGGCACGTTGCCTAGTGCAGGGGCCAGCATAATCGGGTGTTATGCTTTCCTTTGTTTCAGTCATAATATCTTCTCCTTCTTCACTTAGATAGAATCCATCAAGAGCAGTAACATCATCATCATCAGACATGGATGAATACCTATTCTCCGAACTGAGTGGTCATGTCAAGGTAGCAGGAAGTTTCCTCCTTGCAGCCTTCGAGGCCTGCACTTGGGAGAATTCCCCTGCTGCATCACTGATTTCTTGTACTTCCATAATCCCAGCATTGGCGCTTTCCCCCTGTCCATCCTTCCCATACACAATTTCAGGATTCCCCTCAGAATTATGAGAGTCCTGCTCACCATGCTGATCATCACCATAAGTCTCCACATTAAAAACAGCTAAATCTTTGCAAGACTCCACATTCAGATTATCAACAGGAGCATTTATTAAGCCCTGCTCATCCTTCTCAGCCATCTGATCTTCATTCAGACCAGGGCACACAGAAGCATCGATTGGGTCAGAAGTCCTCCCATCCTGAGACACCCCAGTAACCTCAACATCTTGTACCTTCTCACAGACATCAACTCTTTGCCCTTCACCATCTGAAGGATCCTGGATGTCAATCTGCTCATCAGCAGGAGCCTCCACCGTGACCGCATGCTGACCCATCTTGTTCCCCTTTCTTCGACAGTGTAAGTCATCATGACCAGTGATTTTACACATTGAGAAAAATTTATTTCTGTTACACTCAGCAAGTATGTGACCAAAGATATGACAATTTAGACATTATTTTGGTTTCCTTTCATAACCAATCTCTAGAGTGATACTATCATCCCTAGTGGTGAAGACAACCTGCTCAACCAAAGTACCAGACATATCAACCTCTACCAATACTCTAGCATAGTGGCCAAAATTGGGATTATCGGTTTGTTTATCTAACGTAATAGGTTTCCCAACCGAAGAAGCAATGTCCCAAAGAATCTGGGGATGCCAATATAACCAACTATGGTTATGAATTCGTATCCATACCTACGCAAATGAATACCTGACAGAGCTGGGATCAAAATTCATGTCCCACTCATGAATTTGAAGATAACCAGGATTCAATGGGACTGAACCCAGACTCCAAGCACGCCGCTTGCATTCGTCAGTGGGGAAGACAATATGATAGAAACCTTTCCCCATAGTCGCCATCTTCCAGTCGTTGGAACCCCATATTTCTACTAACCTGCTTGTTAATTCGTGAAACTTCCATGGCCTTACACCTTTAGAAATAATCACCCTTTGCAATGATCTAGAATTTTCATAACCTGACACGCTCCACAACAGCAGCTTGATTTGCAGATACGTGAGCGATGCGCCCCTTCCGGATAATTCTTCCAGATCTCTCGGCATCACAATCCACAAAGGAGAATCCCCCATTTTGATTGAGCACTTCTGCGATGCTCTTCTCCTTCTTGGAACCATCTATGCCACTCGATTTTCCAGTATTCTACTTCGCGCAGAGAGCAAAAAGTTCCCGACGCCCAAACAAATCTGTATCCTTCACCACAGCATCAATTTTCAAATGAGCAGCATCATCCTGGTTAGGGTTATCACCAATCGCCCCGTCGCCACTCATCCCTTCCCCTCCTGTAGTTCTCTACTACATTATCTATTTTCCACAATATAAATATACTTATAAAACATTATATTATTTTTCATGAAAAATTATTTTTTTTGAAAATTTAAATTTATCAACGCTAGGGAAAAGCGCATATAAATCCCCCCTTTATCAGCGCTAAAAAAAGAAGCACTGATAACGGGGTCCCCTTTAACAGTGCTAAAAAAACGCTGATAAGGGGGGGCCTTTATCAGCGGTAATAAAGCACTGAAAAGGGGGCCTTTATCAGTGCTTTTTAATGCTGTTAAAATTGTCCCTTTACCGGTTCTTTTTTAGTGCTGATAAAGGCTGCCTTTATCAGCACTTTTTTTAGCTCTGATAAAAGTGTAGCGCTTCCGTTGCCCATTTTTTGTATTAGTGTGTGTATAACATGACTTTTTAATAGGCATCCCTTTATTTGTTTTCGACCAAATAATTTTTTATGTTATTTTATTTATTTCTAATTATTTTTATAAACCATACATAATGTTATTCCAACATGGTAGAACATTAAATTTCTCTAGGTTTCCCATTGTGAGTTTCCAACCTTGTGGGTACTGTTTTTTTTTGGTAGATTAGATTCTTTCTAATCAAAATAATGTGACTAAGGTTTTTTATCAAATAGTATTGACCATGAATTAGGGGGAAATTACCCAAATAAAGAATATGTTCCATGAATGGTCAATTATTTTATAGAAATGAATTTGGTTTTTAATCCTTTTTTTTCTAAATAAGAGATATGGTATTAGATATGAATGTTGGTGGTGATCATAAAACCACTTTCTAGCATGATGTTATTATGGTGTATAGTGATTGGAAGGGTATCTATTAATGTTAAATATGCATTTGGTTGGAAGGAATTTTGTGGGAGACTTATGGAGATCCAACTAGGACATATTTTGAATAGCCAGAAAAAGGTTTACTCTATACACATACCATTCATTTTCATTGTCCAATTAGGTTTTGAAAATTCAGTATTCCAAATACACCAATGTGTGTCTTGCGAACAGAATGATGTTTGGGAATGAAGAGGGAATCTGTACTTTGTCAATTTATAAATAGGAACCCACTCAAACAAGAATACGAACTTTGTGACAAAGTGTTAGAGAATTGTGTAGTTTTAATGTTGTGCAACTAGGACATGGACTGCTTAATTTAATGTATTATGAAAATGATGTTGGAAATTTTCAGTTTGAATTCATTTACATTTGACCAATAGATATAACATTTTCCATTTTCATAGTAATAATTAAATGAGGATTCCATCTTGTTTTGGAATAAAGGAGAATAGTAATAAGTTGTAATCTGGGGGTTTCTGAATCCTAGGACCGATATGAGATAAAAACATCATATTGGAGTATGGATATACGAAAAGATGATCCTTAGATTAAAATTTTCATTCTTTGATAGAGATTTTTGGGGGGCATATAAAAACCCAAATGGGGAATATTTTTCATAGACAATAAAAGGTGTATATAGGAAAATGACTCTACATTTCCAATTTCCATGGTGGTTTTTGAGGGTTCAAACATCCTCGAATAATGATTTTGGTTTATAAAAGGAAGGTATCATAATATAAAAAGATAATTTCTTGTTAAATTATCCGTGAATTGGTAGAATGATTTCCCTTATTTATGAATGGCCCATATATAGAAAGGAATGGTTTTATATCTCTTATTTGGAAGGTCCTGATATATATAGACTATGAATCACAAATTACCCATTCAAAATGATAATACTTCCATACATAGTTATTGTAAAGATCCCTATGATAGTTAGACCCATTTAGAGGGAGGGTAAATTTTTTTAAATTTTCTATGGATAGACCCAAGATTGCAGATCCTAGTGTCACTGCCTGTAACACCCCGACCCCAGTTTCCTAGTGTTGGTTCATTAATTAATTAAATTGGCATGATCACAAGAAATAAGATCATGAATTAATGATCATTTCAGTATGGTTGGACAATCCTGATTTAAACATAACATTTACATTACATCCTGAAATCAAAAAAACGTTTTTTATCCTTTGAAAACACTCATATACCATAGATTATAACTATAATTTAGTCATAATATACTTATTTGTATCCTAGGGAAAATGAAATAGAATAAACAAGTGGGCTCAGATGCAAGTAAAGATAATAAATATAGTGGAAGTAATCACAAATAATCATAAGCGTTTTAGAACGGTATACAACTAAAAATTCTATTTAAATATAATATTCGACATATTATGGAATGAATTAATCAAATAATTCCATTTAAACATTAACATGGATATTATACTAGTAGAATAGTCACCATAAATAAAAAACTAATCTTGTAATGACTAAATGTATAATACGGGACATTATAACCATCATGTCAAGGCATCGTTCCAAGACATACATAACCATATGGTAAAGGACATATTACAAGACATACGATTTTTCCAGGATACCATTCGATGATTGAGGGGATATAGCAGTGGTATCCATCTACCCCTTTTTCAATACCTATCTTTTTCCTATATTCCATCAATTCTTTTTGTGTCGCAAGGTTCTGAATTGACATGATGGGTTCTCGAACCTTCCACATTCGATTTTTGTGTTCAACGAATCTTTAAACCTTCATAACATGACATTAATCTATCAATTTTCTCAGAGATGCCCTTTAGTGTTCTCTTTTGAAATGTTTTTCTATGACACGTGGGACTTGTATGATTCGGGAACTATAGGACTTATGGACAACTAGAAAATCCTGATATGTTTTTCATAGAAAGAGGACTTAATTAAAGCCTGGTCTAGTGCTCCCTACAGCTGCAATGGTTATTGATTTTTTCTCTATAGATAGACCTAGGACATCCACATGATGTGTGATTATCCTTAGGTCATTATTTGGGTTCTTGTTTCTAACATTCCATTACTGTTTCAAAATCCATCGATTGTTTGGATGTGTGGAAAACTCATAGGTCGGTATTTATGATTTAATAAAAAACCAATTTGATTTTTCATCATGTTCACTACCAGTTATATATGGTTGTAGATTCCTCTAGAGTTCCCCCTATTAAATTTTTTCATCATTTTCACCTCCAGTATTTATGCTCTGAAACAAGGCTTGTGTGACCAGTGTGGTAGCTAGTGAGGATTCCACAACTTAGGATGTTCTTTCCTAGAAAGATAGTTAGTCGATAAAGGCCACGGAGGTTCCTCACATGATTATGGATATATATTTAGAGCAATTCAATGTGGAAAAGGTGTTTGGAGCTGATGAAACCTAGCATAGATGTAGAGATAAGTCATAATGTGGGATTATGGAGGTCCCATGGTATCCCTTGGTGCCTCATATACACTGGCAGTGTGCCCATGTAGTGGTAACCACGATAGAGGATAGACAGAGGCTCCTCTGGAAACATGGTAGGTTAATTATTTTATTTTCATTCCTATTCCATGTAAAGAGGTTGCTGTTATTTAGTTGTGAAATAATTTTTAGGGTATACATAATGAGTATCGGATTCTAAATGAGCAGTAGGTAACCATGTACTCTATATATGGGAAGAATGACATTGAGTCCAGTGATGATTGTTCTAGCGAGTTTGCAGATGAAGTTGAGGATGCGTTTTAGGTTTAGAGTTATCAAATCTCATGTTTGATGATAGGTAGTAACTGAAGGTAAGTCATAAACCAAGAGAAGACGACCCATTCTTGCCACTCCCTTTGAAGACACAATCATTAGATAAATCAAGTGGAAAGCTAATGGGTAGGGGTACTCTCCCTTCTTCGAATACCGATATCTAGGATAGGAAGATGAAGTTTAATCTTGACCAATATGTGTAACAAATAATGAGTTCGGAAGAAGAATGGGTCAAGCAGGATCAAACACTTAATGATACCGATGAAGAATAATGTTGAATGAGAGTCTGGCCTTTAATGTTAAACCTCAATGATAACCAGTACACCTAGTTTGAAAAACAATATCTGATTTTAGTTGGGTGTCACAAATGGGAAGACCAGTCTTGAGGAATGTTTCCAGGCTTGGGAAAAGACGACTTTCGATTTTGATGACCTTATAATGGAAGAACCAGACATCAATTAAAACTAAATTCCTCAGAAATTATTTATTGAAACCAATTCTGATAGTAATTAATTGTTCTTCAGTTCTTCTGGCATTTCCATTTGTGTTGGAACTCAGTGTTCCCCGCATTTTCCATAGAATTTTTTTGATTTATAAAACATTAATTATTTTACATTTTCATACTATGTCTAGCTAAATTAAATATAAAATCCAACAAATGATGCTGACATTGATGAAAATAATATAATAAAATCATTAAAATTCTTTGATACAAATATCCATTTTTAATTAAAATAATTTAAATGTAATGAAATAATAAAAGAAAACAGATCTTATGAAGATAAATTTTTTATCTCATAAGGGAAGCTTCAAAATTATAAGGATCCATAATTGTAGAAAATAACCTCTAGTGCCGTATATATTGAAAAACATTCATTCCATAAATGTTCAACAAGAACTTATAGTACTTCCATTGGATGTAGAATAAAAGATTACTATCAAATAGTTTTATAAAAAATGAAAATGGGTAAAATTGAAAATTGAAAATTATCAGTAATATTTTAAAATAAATTTTATGAAATAATTACTAGGATGATTAACATGTCCTGGTACATAAATATGTATAAACAATCTCGAATAACAAAGACATTATGATATTAACCCTTACCTTGTATTTTCCATTAGTGGAGGGTGTGTTAACATCCTGTATAATGGTAAATGTTTGTTATTAAATTACTCCAAAAGTATATACATATTTATGATATCATATATGATCCTATTATATTGTTTTGTTATTATTATTTCAGTATTAGAATTGTTTCAGGTGTTAACGGCTTTGTTTTCTATGCATGTTTTGTTGTGTAAGTCCTGTTTTTTAGGAATATTTATTAAATTCATATACAGAATGATATAATTTGAATTGTTACTATTTATACTCCTCATATAAATTTCATCATCATTATTTAATTTCTAAAGGGGATAATTAATCTCACTGCGTCGTGGAGATGGTAGGCCTTATGTACGCACAAGCGATATTATCATTCCCTTTATGGTTAAATGGTATGAAATAAGATGTTATATTAATTACAAAAAATAATTATAGTGTTAGGATAATTATTTATATCCATTATAATCATCATTATATACATCAAAATAGAGTGATTTTGAATACCAAATTACACAACTACATGGAGATAATATTTCGTACGTAAGCACACATGGTGATATTGATATTCATAGGATGGGTAAATGGATGAATATGGTTGATAAAAAATTATAATAAAATCTATGTATGTATATGATAATTTAGTTATTACATTGGTATAAGAAAAACATGTGGGTAATAATTAGAAGAAGTTAATAAATTGAATGGAATTGGTAAAACATTTACCTCTTCATTGAGTGTCTCCTATTGATTTTCACAAAAGGACTACATATGATGGTTTTCTTCCCAAAATATAGAATTTATGATAAATTTAGGGAATTTTAGGGGAAAAGTGAGAAGTATTTCACCTAGAAAAATGGATTAAGTCTTGTAAATAAAAGAGGAGATGTGTCATTTTATAATAGAGTGGACATGTAATTTTGGAGTCTCCAAACAATTAAATTATTATAAATTTATTTTCATTTCCAAATATCTCTAAAGTTAGATATTTCTAGAATAAGGTGATTATTGGTCAAATAACTACCACCTAAAGATTTTTGTATAGGTTTACGTCACAAAAATAACCTTATATTTTGTATTTACACCTTAGTTTAACAGGATAACTCTTACTATGTTTTCTTATCCCTTTATAATATAGGGTAAGTATAGTTACTATATATTGATAAATGAACCACAATTTTTACATTTATGAAGTATTTATTATTATAAATGATATTTTTTAGATCCTCTGTTTTATTTGAATTTTATAACATTTATTATAATTATATTTTTTATAAAGAATCATTTAGGTTGATTTTGATAAACCACAATATTTTTATTTTTAAAAATATCCTACTGATATGATAACTTTTTCCCAATATATTAAATATGTCAGTAAAATGTATATGTTATCTATAAAATTTGTTTATATCATTGATAAAGTAAAATTAATTTTACATTATTATAAATAAAATCAATTAGTCGATTCATCCTTTAATAATTCAAATAATTCATAATTATTATATCCCCATTTAATTTAGTTATTTATTTCCAAAAATTATAAAAAAAGTATATTTTGTAGATAAACATTATATATATAAAAAAATGTATATACGACCACATCATATATATATCCTTATATTAAAATTTATATAATTATTTATATTTTAATATGAAATTTTTAACTCTTCTTAATAAAATATAATAAATGTCATATTAAATCACAACTTACAAAAAAAAGAATATTATTCTATAGGTATGTTTTATTTTTTTATAAAAACACTTATCCAATAAAATTATGACAAGTGGTGGGGAAATTTAATATTATTATAATGTCTTTAACCATTAATTTCCTTACATAACTTTAACGATGGTAAATAATATCAAAAAGATATTATTCACCAAAAATAATTTTGACCTTTTTAGACCAATTTTTTTATACTGAT
Organism: Viscum album; assembly: GCA_963277665.1. NCBI lineage: Eukaryota > Viridiplantae > Streptophyta > Magnoliopsida > Santalales > Viscaceae > Viscum > Viscum album. The sequence continues at coordinate 1,919,351,153 of OY728145.1, read as the reverse complement.
TGAAACCATATATTTATTTTTTATAATTCAATTAATATAAGTATTAAAATTTTATTTAATTAAAATTAGTATATTTTGTTAGTAAAAGTGATGTTCAAAAGTTCAATAAATATATTTTTATAATTCTATTAATAATATAATTCAAATGGCCTAAACAATGTTAATAAATAAATTATTCATATGTTTTTAAATTAACATATATTTAATTTAAATTAATTATTTAAATGAATCTATATATATAAGAATATATAATTATTTTTCAGCGTTCATCAAAAATCGACACATTTTATAAAAATACCAAAGAATCACCACAAAATCATTTTGACATTCTGAACTCAAATATGAAATATATATTTAAAAATAAATTTTTTTAATTTTCATAATTTGGATTATACTGTTGTTTAACAACATTTTAAACAGTTCATTTTATAGGTTATAGTGTGCTCGAACAAGATGATGCGTGTAGTAAAATATATTAAATTATTTAAAAAGAATAACCATTTCATATAAGAATAGGGTGTTACATTATTCTTTTATTGAAATAATTTTATCCTCTAAATTTAATGAATAGCATTTTAAAATAATTTTTTAATGGTTTTACATCATATGTTTCTCAGATTCCCACATTTCCACTTTGATTTTATGGTTTCTCTAATGAACATATACCAGATAAGTCATCTAATTTACCAATATATGTTTTATAGTCAAGAATCATGATAGGCACTTCAAATAATGACACATCGTGTTCCTTTTTAATTTCATTTTCGGTGAGTATATTCATATTTTCTAGCATGTATTTCATTAATAATAATACATGGAAGACATCATCAAATTTGGAGAGTCTTGGTGGAATTTCCAAAATATTACCTACAACTCCTATTTGTTTTAGAATTTAGAATGGTCGAATGTATCTAGAACCTATTTTACCCTTCATATCGATTCTTATAAACACATCCATTGAGAAACCATCACGAAATCATATTCTCCAACGTGAAAGTCCAAGTCCATCCTTTGGTTATAATCATAGTCATTTTTACTACATTGAGATGTTTTTATCTGGGTATGAATTGTCTTTACCTTTTCCATCATTACCTTAAGAAGTTATAGACATATGATTTTTATTTCACAAACATCATCCCAACAAGTTGGTATGTGTCATCTATTTCTGTATAATGGTCCATTTGGTTTGATCTGAATACTTTTATAGAAGCTATTTATTTGGAAGGTTTTTATAGGTAAATATTGAACCCTAATATCTTACGAGTCAACTAAGAAATATCTCAACTAATCTTCTATGTTTCTAACATTCCCTTTGGATTTCCATTCAGTTTGAGAGTGGTGGGTAGTACTTTATTGAAGCTCAGTATCTATGGCCATCTGAAGAATTATATAAAATTATAACATAAAATGGTGATAATGATCCTAAATAGGCAATTTATGTACACCATGAAGTCTCAAAATATCATTACTATATTGTCTTGAAAAATATTCCCATGGTAAAAATTTGTTTCAAAAATATAATGTGTTGATTTTCTAGAATGATCAAGAATAACACATATCACATCATTTCTTATAGATTCCATTGGTAGATCCATGGAAATGTCAATTGTAATATCATCCCATTTTCTGCACAAGTATATGAAGAGGTTGTATGACTCCTCTAGGATGTTGTCTTCAAGCCTTCACCTATTGCAAACCCTGGCATCTTGACTCATAAAAATCAATCTCCCTCTTCACTTTTTCCAACCAAAAATGTTCATCCAAATCTGTATACATATTTTTGCTACCATGGTGTATAGAGAAATTTTTGTAATGAGAATCATAAAATAATTAACATTTTAGCTTGGTTATAGAGGGACAAAAATTCATATTCCCAAATTTCTAAATGATTTTTTCAAATATGAAATCAATCAGTATCCCATAATTACTAGATTTTATTTTCCTTTTAAAATCCTCATCAATATACTGATAACTATTTATCCATTCTTGTAAATATTGATTGGAATCCATTGTAAAACAAATTTATATTTCACCTTCCATGGTAATTAACACACACATATTTACTAAATCCATGATCATTGAATACTTTTCAACTCTTATATTATTCCAAAATCAGTGGCCCTTTTTTCAAAATGCATCTTACACATTATTTTCCTTCCCTATCTGGTAGTGTATTGTGAAATATGAATCATTGAGTAGCTAAATCCATATATTTTTTCTCAGGTTGATTTATTTCTCTGAGAATATATATTTCAAAATCTTGTGATCTATATATATCACACATATTTCTATATAGATTCAATTCCTCTAAATCATCATATAAAAGATTATTGCTATAATCTCAAGATCATGATTTCGGTAGTTTTGATCATGGGTATTTAATTTCCATGATTCATAACAAATAACTCTATCATTATTCATAGGGACACAACTAATTCATTTATTTAATGAATCACTATAAATATCAAACTCATAATTCAAATATGGTATTTTCATGATATAATAATAGACAAATAATCTGTTAAATTCTACAAAAAATTCATCATATTCTTATGTCCAAATTAATTTAACCCCTTTACATGGGATCTTGGTAAATAGGTTTTCCAATTGGGAAAAAATATGGATGAAACACCGATAGTAAACTTATAAACCAAAAAAATGGTGTACCATGGTTCTACACATTGTTGTTGACCATTAATGGATTTCATTTGTCATTATAGGATCAACAATGATTTCATCCTTAGATAAAATATGGCCAAGAGATGACATTTCTAGAATCCAGAATTCACACATTCAAAGCATCTTATATAGTTTATTTCTTATAAGATACACTTGAACAATCCACATGTGGTTCTAATTTTATTCACATATTTTTTAGTATACCCTGGTATAATCAATAAATATTATTCTAAAACATCATGAAATTTCATGAACACTCTATTCATTAGATACATAAAATAGAGGGGATTTAATAGTATTTCTGAGCAGTATTAGTAAAAACATGTAATGACCATACATGGGTTGGATTGTTTTCATTGGTTTATGGTTCTTATTTAAAAACAATTAGTGACATCCCAAATGAAAGTCAATATTAAAAAAATACAGATTATAATGAATTATATCAACCAAATCATCAATGTGAGGTAGGGGATATATGTTCTTTCGTATAATAACTTAGAATTCTCTACAGTCAATGCATATCCAATTTGATCTATCATTTTTCTTAAGAAAACATATTGGGGCTCCCAAGAAAGATACAATAAGGTAAATAAATCACTTATTACAAAACTCTTCTAGTTGTTTCTTCTGCTACACTAATCCCATCATTGGCATTCTATAAAAAGTCTTTCATATTGGTATTGAATTAGAAGTTATGTATGTATAATACTCAGTATCACACTTTGGGAGTGTCCAAGTATATATTCAAGAAAAACATCAATATATTCATTTAAAATATGTTACATCCTCAATTTGAATATTTATTTCTTCATCCATAGGTTTTCATTACTCTTCCCCACCAAGAATAAAATTCGGTAAATATATTGGGGTGGGTTTAATAAGAATATGTTTATTAATATTCCACTGTAATGATAATGCATTCTATAACTTCCTCACAATCATTACTTTCTTCTTCCTACAATAAACATTATCATTATATTTTGATAGTAAATACATACTAAGGATTATATCAATGTTGACCATTGGTATGAGAATAAATTCATAAGATAATGCACATTTATATTACTTAATGGGAACATCATAACACATTTTTTATGCAATGATCATACCGTCAGGGGTTATGAATGAAAACTCCATTATTAACATGCATTGTAAGTATCTAATTTTTAATGAAAATGGGAAAATATAATGGAATGTGAGGATATAGAATCAAATAAATAATGGGTTACATTTGGGGAAATGATTAAATTACATTCCATGACTTCATTAGTAATATCTACCTTAGTAGTTCTTATCACAAGATAGTTTCCTTGCTCCATTGGAATTTTTTTGGGATATTTCTTGGACTCATAGGAAAATCATTTGAATAATGTCCCATTTCATTAAACATGAATAATTAATCATTGATAGTTTCTTTTTCCCCTTGATATCACAATATTGGTGCAATGTTTCTCTACAGTTGTAAAAAAATTCCATTCCCTTTAGGCATGCAACAAGGCATTTCATCCCAAAATTTCAATTGGATAGAATGTCAACATTTCCCATCATCCAGTTACATTGTTTTTTAGAGTGTTTAGTAACCCCCTTATTCTTCTTTTTTAACATTAAATTCAGAATAAAAACTGATTTCATTATCCATCTTGATAGCACATTAGGCTATAACTTCATATGATGAGAAATATTGTGGGACCAGTTCCCATTAGAGGAATAGTTTTAACACATCAATGAACTAATCAATCATACTTCTTGGGTTATATAAGTAGTCTGAAGAATTCCATTCTAACCATGTAATGATACCTTCATACTTCCCAACATTAACATCCTCCTTCTACCTCAGACTCAGAAATTTGATCGTCATATCCACTTATAGATCATGAGAAAAGTATTTTTCTTTAAGGAGTTCATTATATTCCCTCCAGTCCATATTGTCAACCTCTTGATCCTTATTTGTGTTATTAATTAATAACCACAATTAATCTATATCTCCTGATAGATGATAAAAAATTCTATAAATTTTTTTCCCTTTCATTAACCCTATTGAAATATATGTATTATCTAATAAACATATCCATTTCTCACCAACAAATGGATTTGTTAATAAACTGAATATTAGAGGATGTTGTCTCATGAAGTTGTCTAACATTTATCCTCAACATTGTGTATCAGAAAACTCCTTATGTGTAAGGTTGTTATTCATAAACTAAGTCAATTATCCGAGTATGGTTATAATTTTTGCAACGACATTTGTATCACCATCATCACTATAATCATATTACAGTGTACATAAATCCCTAGATTGATTAAGTGTGTTGATACAGTTTCCATTCCATTATCTATGTTCAATTTATAAAAAATGGAATACATTATATTGGGATATGAATCATAATGCATAATTCAAAACATGTAAAATACATAACATAAATTAAGAAATTTATGAAACTATAATTTCTAAATATAAAAATGGTTTCTTTGGGGAAATAATTACTCATAATTCCTTCATAATGCATTTTAATGAAAATTTGAATTATCTAACAAAATTCCACTAATAGTGTGAAACCATATGTACGATAATAATTGTTTTCATGTACCAAGTTTACCCAAGTCAATCATTTAACACCTTGTCGATGTTGTTTTTCTCAGGGCCACTTGTGCTAGATTCACGTCAACTTATAGTAACAAGATACATAAGTATTTATTAGGAATATAAACATAATCTCTTCATCGCCAAAATTAGAGGATGCTCTAATATACATATCCTCAAAGACTATCTTAGTGTAGTTTTCCCTAATTAAAGTCTTTTAAAAATTATGTTTACAAGGTTTTTACTAAACATCCCATGACACAAACTGAAATACACTGACCCCAGATTCCCAGAGATAGTGTTGTATTTTATAACATTGTCATGATCAATTTGAATCAAATCCCTAGGGACCGATCGGTTTAGTAGTGTTGGAAAAATAATATATAAGCATAATATTTACATTATATTTTGATATGAAAAAAACATAGTGTCACATATTAAAATAACCATGTCCCTTAGATTATCTATATTGATCTATCAAAATATTATTTTTCACATCGTTAGGAAAATAAGAAACATAATATTGGGGTCTTCTCAGAAGGTCCATAAGGAAAAATAATATATCATACTCTATAATAAATAACAATAATCATTTAAGGAAATATGTAATAATGAAACATAATAAATTGAAACATAATCATCAACAGAATGTGGAAATAATGAATTAAATAATTAAATTTAAAAATTCACATAGATATTCTACTAGTCGAATAATCACATTCAATATCAATATCTAATCTTATAATGAGAATATTCATAATGTTGGATATCATAACCATACCGTCAAGGCCTCAGACCATGACCATAAAAATCCATACCATTAAGGCCTCATGCTAAGACACTTGTTTTTCTCATGATACCTACTAATTCATCGATGGGAAATAGCATGGCCCACCAATCAACAACTAAGTCCAATGCATTCCTCATATGAAAAGGGTTAAACATAATATAAACATTCTTACTAAAACTATTATAAAACATTTCAATAATATAACCATAAAACATGATTGCTAAACCAAAATAAGAATTTATTTTTCTAAATCAATAGTAAAAAAATATAATAAGAATTTATTTTAATAATGAAAATTTTATAATACTAAATAAACCAAAATTATGCATAAAATCCAACAAAGGATTTTAACATATATTAGAACAATCAAAAAAATCATTAAACTTATTTGATATAAATAAACATTTATTTAACTGAAATAATTTTATATCCCCAAAATTTTAAAATAAAACATTTATTATAAAATTTTCAATGGAATATTTTAAAGTTATATTCTAAAATGTATGGGATCATGACAGTGGTTAATATCATCTCACACTGAATATGTTAAAAAGCATTTTTCCTTATTTTTTTAAAAAACTTCCAGAAATACATCATTTAGAAAACAACATATTTATTTCATTCAAAACATTTTATAAAAATTCGTGCATGGTTAAAATTTACTTTAAAAAATTATTGATAATATTTTGAAATAAATTTTAACAAATATGTACACGGATGATAAGGATTTCCCAATAGATACTTTTGTATAAACAATTTGGAATAATAAAGATATAATGAAATTAACAATTACGTTTAAATTTCCTTAAGTATAGGGTTTGTTAACCTCCTATATAATGGTTAAATTATCATTTTAAATTTTTATAGAATTGTGTCAATATTTATGATATCATATATGATCAAATTATATCATTTTGTTATGAGTATTTCAGTATTTCCATTGTTTTTCATTTTAACCAATTCATTTTCTTATGCTTGTTTTGTTGCATAAGTCATAGTTTTCATTCATAGGAGGTATTTTATTGATATCCATATTTATATTAATTTGATTATTGTTATATTTAATCATTATATATGTTAAATAATAATTTTTGAATAGTTATCATGGATAATTAATCCTACCACATCGTGTAGTGGATAGGCCGCATGTGCCCTGGAGAAACAATATCAATCCCATAATGGTTAAATGGAATTGAATTTGGTGGTTTATTAATTATAATGAATAATTGAAATTTTATGATAATTATTTATATTTATTATACTCATCCTTATACCAATCCCAGCTAATTAGGTTTGAATAATAAATTGTGCCACTACGTGCATATGGTAAGTCGTACGTACGCAGACATGGTGATATTTTTATTAATAGGATCTATCGTTAGAGTAATATGGTTTTTCAATAATTATAATAAGATATAATCATGTATATGACACAAGAGTTATTACTTTGGTATCAAAACAAAATAAGTAGAAGAAGTAGAAGAAGAAAATAAATTGAATTGAATTTGTAAAAGAATTACCTCTTCTATAACGACCCAGGTATTTATAGAATAATAAATTTTTAATATATTTTAATATTTATAAAAATAGTATAAAGTTTAAGTTAATGTATACTCTTCTTCTTATTGGGTACTCGACACACAACATAGGGTTTCTCTGAAATCATATATTTCACACAACATTGAGTAATACTGAAAAATAATACAATTATATTATCAAAATTGTAAATAGTAGTCAACCCCTAGTTGTTGGAATGGTAGTAATTAATAGTATAAAATCAATTTTTAAATATTTTTTACACATGTTTAAATTAGGATTGATTGATTATAAAATTTTTAGAAATGGAAGTAAAAAACTATTTGAATATAATGGATGCATTTTTAAGAAAACCTAATTAAAAGTGAATTATAGTGTCATCATATCTTTAATTATACATTTTTATTTAATGAAAAATATATGATATATATTCAATGTTATTTTTCAAATTCATATTATATTTTTTTCTATATATGGTACAAGAATAAATATATTTTTTCAGAAAAAAGATGTATTTTTTAAAAAATGCAGTTTTTCCGCCTTTTGATGAAGAAGCCTTTTTAATCATGTATTTGACACATTTATGTGTTTTATTTGAAAATATAAACTCTTTCTGTCGAATAGGAATGTAAAAAAATTTCTTTGGATGTAATTGCAAATTTTTTCTGGAAAATTTCATTTTTAATGAATAGTGAAAAATACTGCATATTAATTCAAAACAGCCTTTTAATATAATTAATTAATATAGATAGTCTATAATTTTAGTTTGTTTTAAGGTATAATTAGATTATATTTTTATCATTTAATCCATTTATGTTCATTTGATGTGGTTTCAATTAAAAATTGGACATAAACACATGTCAATCTTTTAGTAGTTTTGACTTTTTAAAAACATGTTTTTTGGTTTTCACAATAAGAAACGATTTTTATTTTTTATTTTTAAAATATATTATTTTAATATAAAAAAATGGATTCCATATTTGGAATCAATAGGTCCAAATTTTGTAAATTTTTGGCATTTATTTTTAGACATCATGAATTATAATTTCATCAATTTTTTTAATTACCATGGTTATAGAGTAAATCTAGTAAATAGAGTCACAATATAAATTTATAATAATATTAAATTACACTAACACATGTCCTAACCCTATTGTATGACATATTTCTTACCATTTTCGTACCCAGGTCGATTTTATGACCCCATGGTGCATGTTTTATGTGAAAATGACATTTAGTTACTTTAAATTTAAAGGTAAGGAATATATAACCTAAACATGTATCTTTTAGTAAAACAATTTTTATATGAGGTTATATAATTTATCATTTCAAATATATATATTAATTATAATTATAAATAATATATACCTAATATTATTTTATTTATAATTTTTAGCCATCATATAAATAAATCTTTTTAATACACAATGATGATGTAGGGTTTACTTATTGATAAATGTATTAAATAAATGAGATTATAAATATTAAAATAAATTTATTTTGAAACTTCTTATTCCATCCTCTAATTTGACAGAAGAGAATGAATTTTTATACATTAATTAATGAATATTTTTCAGACAAATAATGTTTTTATGGTTTTTTTAAATTCATGATATGAATAGTATAAAAATTTACATAATTGAGTTTTTAAATCAATTACTATTTTATTAAATGATATAATAGTCATAAAAACAAAATATTCTTCAAAATGACATATATGGTGTCAAAGAATTCATTAATGATCCATTTTTTTATCTCTATAAATTTTATTGTAACTATATTATCCCTATAGTATGATTATACAAGAAGACATGGTAAATTTTAAATTAGTTAACTAAGGTTTAACACTAAAATATAAGTTTTTGTACGAAGAAACATGCATTAAACACATTGTATGAGTAGGTTTTCACTCATCTCCATCTTATCTTCGAAATATATCACTTTTGTGTTATTAGAATTTGAAAATAAATTAATAATAAAAAAAATACTTTCAATCTTCCCTAAAGATCCCCTCCTACCTCTTATAAAAAGACACCACCTCTAACCCATACTCACACATCTCAATTGAACATGGATCATCCATCCTCTACCTAAATAATACCCCAATATCCATATCTTTCCCCAATAATCTGTACCACAGGTAGACGGAAATTCAAAAAATCATTTTTGTTCAAACCAAAGGGAGTAACCCGATCTAGAGGTAATGTCCTCTTTCAAGATATTCTCTTTTATTTTAAATATTCACCCAAACACAGGTATCCTAAATATACAAGTATTTTGATTGGAGATGTATTTTTACTACACATACACACACCACTACATAATGTGTATATACCATACTGTTTCTATAGACAGTGATCAACCGCCTCCAAAAATGATGATTGTTCAATCTTCCTGACCACCTTTTATTGTAGCCATTATGATGGAACTGTAATTATATATGACATATATGACATTTATTTTATCAATATGAAATAGTAATTCCAATTTATAACATACCATTACGTTTTAAATTTTGTATAAATACAATATTTTCATATGAGGAAGTGCAGATTACCGCCCCCTCAAAGTGATTTTACTTGTTCATTCTATACATGGAACATATAATGAATATAATTAATGAACTTATGTAACATATATAATCTATATATTATAATTTATTAATAATATACATATTTATAATTTTTTTTTCATTCCATTAAATATTAAAACAAAATTAATGTAATGTTCATGCGTACAGACATCTTAACGTCTCCACGCACGGTGAATTTCATTTCTTATATCCAAATCATAAGGGCTATTATAAATACATATAAATTATATTTATATGATATATTTGATATCTATATTATTAATATAATTTTAGATATAATTTCCATTTGACCACATAAAAAATTTATAATTATAACAAGCTCAATTTTGACTCAAGTTCAGACATCGACAAAAAGTCTCATATGAACTAAAATAAATAGATATTTTTTATAGAATAGTAATTACTGATTTAATGGAAATAATAAACATGGAAATTTAAGTTAATCAAGTATAAACTAAAAAGATATTATTATTCAAGAAATTAAATGACAAATTATTCATGTCAGACACAAGCTAAGGGACTTCATCTCAATCTCCTTTCATTAGGGCATGTTTTGAAAATATAAACTTCCTTATTTTACATGGTGCATAATAAACTCCAATTATAATTACATTCGTTCAAAGGGATTTTTTTCTACCAATTGTTTTACTAAATGTAAAATTGATTGTTCTTAACATTAGCTGTGATAATGATTTCTCTAATGTCATAATCATTAGTTGTATTCTTTTAAAAGTCTTAATGTTTTCATTTGGAAAGGAATTACCTTATTCCTATTTTTGGGGTTCTATATTGAAAATTGTTTTTGAAATGGATTTATAATTTCATTATCTTGAAATGATATTTTGTGATTGTATGATGATGATATTTTCAATATTTTATGTATTATGATTATATAATAATATTGGATATTTGACGGGAGGTTAGGTGATAATCAAAATGCTGGTTTGTTCTGTGATAAACCAAATATTGGTGGATACCTCATATCCTACAATGTTTTGGGTATGTAAGTTGGCAATATATAAATTAAATTAGAATGAATTATTTAAGGTAGTTGACCGTATGGTTATTCCATTTAAGTATGATTATGCCAGTGTTTAATTTTTTAATTTTATGTGTTCTTTCTAAGGGTTTTATAGTAATATGTTTTTTATAAAAGGAATAGAAATATTATTTTAATGAGGGATTAATATTTAATACTTCATAATGGAGAAAAGTATTACTTATGATAATTTATTCATGGTTTACATGTTGTCTTGAATATATAATAGTTTTTCTTCTTTATCTATCATTTAAGGATATTTTTTATGCTCACCCCAAGTTATGAAATGTTTTTCACAGGATTTGAAGGAAAATAGAGTCAAGGATAGGATCACGGAAATGTTGGGATGTTTAATCATGAAACAAAACCATGTTCTTTTTTAAAAAAGTTTTTGTTTTATGGATAGTGATTAAAGGGGTCTACATTGTAATTATAAATTTTTCATGTATAAGATTTGTCCTAATTTTCAATAGATCTAAACATGAAAAAATCATGAATGTTAATTATTAACATAATTCAATATTATATAATGTATAATTATTGGGCCTTACAATTGGTATTATAGTTTGGTATAGATAACTTAAGAGGTTATGGTGTTATTTTAGAATAAATGACATAACCATAATGGTTGGGATATTGGAAGGAATCATAGTTATTTTATATAAAGTTTATGATATAAAGATAAAATGAATAATAATATCTTAGTATTTACCAAACTCATATGATATTATATGATGATTTTACTGATATAAACACACTGAGCTTTTCATTTTAGTAAATGGTTGGATCTAGAAACCTCTAAAGTAACAATGGTTGTGAAGAAAACAGTGATGGTTTTCTAAATAATCAACTAATTGAAATGGGAGTTGCACTGAGAACTCTTGTGATTTTTCTCAAAAAAATATTTGGAGATATGATTGACCACATGAAACATGATGATTTATATACGGCATCATATATGATAGAAACAAATCCATACGGATTTTTAGGTAATAATCATAATGGTATGTATTTTAAAAAAACAACGTGACATGGATGTGGAAATAAAAAGCTTAGAAAATTATTCTAATTGATCTGAAGATGATATAGTTGTTGTAATGAAGGTCATAAAGGAAGAACCTTCCATTGAAAAAGGATGTGTATAGTTTCGTCTAGGAAAGGGAAATAAGTTCACATTGAGGAATCAATTGTATGTTTTAAATGTCTTGTGCATGGTCATTATTCAAATATATTTCCTAAAATGAAGGTTTGGGAATGGGTTATGTAGAATCATATAAATATATGTTGAACAATACCTAATTCCATTCCAATTGAGGATGAGGCAACATAAAATGATTAATAAATGTTATGGATTATTTCTTCGATGATGTGTGGATATTATCTAGTCTTAGTATATGACTCATTATTTATTTTTTATGAAATAAGTATTATAGAATATGTTTGAAAATAATGGTTAATTGGTTGTGGGGAAAATTGAACAATTAAGAACAAAATATATAATGGATTCAAGTGTTACGCTCCATTTTAGGACGATTAAATGCTTAAAAATATTAATGTTATTTTTATAATGGGATTACTTTTGAAGAAGTTTTCTAGTATGTGTAACCTAAAAGTTTGATATGTAAAAGTTTTACTTAAGAAAGATTTATATTTTCTTATGTTTACATAGTGTATAACCTTATGGGATGATATGTTATTTTTTAGAAAATGATATGATTTTATAAAAAGGTCAACCTATAGGATGGGTGACAAGCTGTCGCGTCTAGCATGGCCATGTGAATTGAACCCCTAACCGATGGGTGAAAAGGGCACATAGCCTATCACTGACCTTTGTGAAGTCCATGGTTAGTATGAGTTATTATTTTTGTTAAATGAAGTTATGTATCAACCATAAGTTGATATTGGGAACATATGTTTTATCAAATGGATATCATTGGTATAAGAAAATGTGTTGGTGATTAAGTGGTAAATGTTATTTTGGAAGATGTTTTCTATTTTTGGAAACTATATGCCAATGGAAAATAGAATACTATGGTATTTCATTTGAGATGTAATGGATGAATTTTTTTTGTATGAATTTGTGTTTTTATTATAAACTTATAGTGATTTGGATTACATATGGAAATGATTGACATATCACAGAGATAATGTGATTAGGATAATTACTTTTCAGTATAAGACATTAAGATTAGTCGATTTAATTTGAAGATTAATGTTATGATTTTTTGGGGAAGACTACGTGATCATATATTTCTTAATTTTTTTTGTATCAAAAGTAGTTTAAATTATTTTGAATAAAAGATAGGAAAATTGTTTATTGAATCATATTTTTTGTGATTTGGTTTTTTTATTCAATTTTGGAGATTAAGTGTAGTATTTTTGTTTTTTATAAAGGTTTATTATTTTGGAAATTATCTGATCTTGTGCATAATATTTTGGTTTTGGTTAATTTATAATGATTGATAAATATATACTTCATCTTTTTTGGAAGATGTTATTCTCTTGAAGTTTATTCTAGTGCTTCTAATGTGACCAAGTCATCGTGAATACTCATCATTTAGAGAAAAGATCAGTTTGTTGGGACTATTTATAAATGATGAAACACTTCTTGAAAAAAAGTATATTTTCTATTATTTTTAGTCAATATCATTAATAAATTATCCAAATTTATTAATGGTTACATAATTCAAAAAATTATGTTTGTTTTCTTTTTCTAGTACGAACTCAATGACTGTTTAACAAGTCACATGTTTGTGGTTTTCTTGTGGTTAACTCTTTTCCTGATCATGTTTTCTATCACTCTCCATCAAAACATAATGGTCATTTTTCTCATCCATATTCATGTTTTCCAACATGGAATACTTGTATGGATTATATTGACTGACCTATGTGCTTATTTTTATTTCTTTTAAATTTATTATTTTATTTCCTATTTTTTCTGATGTAGGACACTCAATGATGTTTCCAAGCCCTATTTTTAAATTTCGAAGATGAAATTTCCAAAAGGGGGAAGTATTTATCTACCCTCGTATTTATAGAATAATAATTTTTTTCATTTATAATAATATTTATTAATAATATATTAAATTTTGTTTTAAGGGGACTCCTTTTATGATAGTGTACTCGACACGCAACAATAGGCTCCTCTCAAATTTGACATTTCACATAACATTGGGTTATACAAAAATAATATTCTATAATAATAATATTATTTTAAATTGAATTTAAATCATAACTATTGGAATGGTGGTAATTAATTATTTCAAAATAATTTTTCAATATTTTTTACAAGTGTTTAAATCGTGATTCATTAATTACCAAATATATTAGAAATGGTAATAAAAGCATATTGAATATAATAGATGTATTATTTATGAAAACCTTTTTTAAAGATAATAATTGGGTCATCATATCACTTTTTAATGATTAAAATTTAAATAAAAATATATTATATATAGTCAATCTAATGTTTTCAATTTATCTTATCTGTTTTCTAGATATGATATAAGAATAAATTCATTTTTTTCGGGTAAAAAATTAATTTAATAATATTACAGTTTCAATGCCTTTTGATGGAGAATGATTTTTAAATACACGTGTTTACACCATTATATGTTTTATTTGAAAAAATAAACAACTTATTTATTATAGGAACATTATAATTTACTTTGGATGAAATTTTTTTATTTTTCTACTAAAGTTAAATTTTAAATGAATAGTGAAAATAACTGCTTTTTAATTCAAAACATCCTTTTAAACTAATTGATTTATATAGTTCAATTGTAAATTTAATTTTTTTAATGCTCAATTGTATTATATTTTATCTATTTAATCCAAATTTGGTCATTTTTTGTAATTTAACTTGAAATTGGACATAAATGCTCGTTAATCATTAGGTAGTTTTATCTTTTCAAAAACATGCCTTTTGATTCTGACAATGGGAATTGATTTTAAATGAATTTCTACATTTTCTAGGTTTTTAATTATGAAAAATGGATTCAATATTTGGAGTCAGGATTTCCAAACATTTAAAATATATATATTTAATTTTTAGACTTTATGAATAGTAAGTTCAGTTAATATTTTATTTAACATGGTTAAAGGGTAAATCTGGTAAATAAAGGTGAAAAATATAATTATAATAATATTAAATTAAACAAACACATGTCCTAAACCTATTTATTGAGATATTTATGATTGTTATCATCCTTGGGGGTAGATTTTAAAACCCCATGGAGCCACTTGTGTGTGAAAATGACATTTTATTACATTTAAATTAATTTTATGGAAAATATAACATAAATATGTTTTTTAGTAAAACCATTTTTATATATGGTTATTTAAGTTATCCTATCTACTATAAATATTAATTAAGAAGCAAATTATATTTCCTACATCATCATATTTTATTTATAATTGTTTCACATCAAATAGAAAAATTTATTTTTGACATAATTATGATGTGGTGTTCACCTTATTAATGAATGTTTTAAATAAACGAGATTAAAAATAATTAAAAAAATTCTATTTTAAATTTTTTTATGACATCCACGAAATTTATGGATTATTATGTCATTTTGAACATGAATTAATGATGTCTTCTAAATTAATAAAGTTGTTCTAGATTTTTAATAATTCATGATATGAATAATATAAAAATTAACATAAATGAGTTTCAAAAATAATTAATATTTTATTAAATGATATAATAGTACTAACAATATAGGATTATTAATTCTTAAATATATGAAGTTGAAAATTTCATGAACGATCCATTTTGGGTCTCTTTTCAATTTATTTAAACTATATTAACCATATAGTACGAATATTAAAGAAGAAATGGTAAATTTTAAATTAGATAACTAATAGATAAAACTAAAATATAAGGTCAATATTATGACCTAAACTTTCCTAAAATAACATGAATGAGTGTATTTATACCCATAATCATATGATATTAGACATATATCACATTTTTATAATAATTCTAAAATAGTCTAATAATAAAATAACACTTTCAAACATTTCAGAAGTGCCCCTCCTCCCTCATATAAAAGAACACAACCCTTAACCCTTACTCCCACCACTCAAGCCCAATTGGGTCATCCAACCTACAACAAAATAATCTCCCCATATCCATATCTTCTTCTTATAAGCTATGCCTTTTTATGAAGGAAATTCAAGAATGAATTTTGGTTAATCTCAAAAGGAGTTACCCAATTTTGAGGAAATCTTTTTTTTCAATATATTTTCTTTTATTTTACTTCATCACTATATATTATATTCATATTTTTTAATTAAATAAAGACCACAGTATCCCAAATGTACTATGTTTTTGGTTTGTGATTTGGATTCAAGATACACTTACACACACCTCCGTCTAATGGGTATAAAACATATTGTGTCTGTGGATGGTGATCTACTGCCTCACAAAATGATGATTGTTCAATATTCTCCTACAACCACTAATGGGGGAAATTATGAGAGAAAAGTAATTATATATGATATATCTGTATATATTTAATGCATATTTTACTTTAATTCTCATATAGAAAATATGTATATTCTTTTCATGATGAATAAATATTATAATTTCATTTTTGGAAGTGTGGTCTACTACCCTATCAAAGTTATATGACTCACTTAATCTATACATGGAATGTTTAAATTATTGAATTAATGAACTTATGTAATATATAAAACAAAGATATTATACTATAATTATAATATAAAAATGTATCATTTATTTTTCTTCCATTAAATATGAAAAATAAATAAAATTAGTGTCTATGTGTACGTACGGCTTACCGTCTCCATGAACGGTGCATTTAATTGTTTTATATGAATGCTAAATACTATTATAAAGACACATATACTAGATATATATTATATATATGATATCAAAATATTTAATATCAATATGGTGCAAATTTTATTTTGACCATATGGACACTTTATAATTATAACAAGTTCATTTTTGACTCATGTTCCGAACATCGACAAAATGTCAAATAGGAAATGATATAATCAACAAATTGTTATAGTAAGTTAATATTTAATTGTTGAAACTAATTGAGAAATTAACCTAAAGGACTATGAAGATAAATCCGGTTCTTTTAGATCCCAATGTAGGGTTTGAAAAATCACAAAGTAAAATCAATAATACTCCCAAATGTCATCGCGATAATGTAGCTTCATGGAACTACGCAGCCGACCTATGTGGCGGACCACTATGGCAGAAGAATATTTATGCACCAACGTAGAGCACCTACACGGCAGAGCTATGCGACTTATCTATAATGAGAAGACACACGCCAGACCTCTGCACCAAAATATGTTCGGTGCAGCTACGTGGTGATGCTGTGTGAAATACCATTGCAAGAAACAGCTCTTCGACCAAGACCATCCATACCTATAAATAGTTCCCTTCATCTCCCCATTTTGAGACTGAAATAAGTGAAAGACTCTCTCATGCTCCCATTACTTAGCACTCTCCCCTAGATCTATCAAATTTTCCCAAGTATCTCTCTAAACCACAAGATAAGATATAATTAAATGAGATAGGCATGTATTGAAGTTTATCACATTCATCAGTCATCATCCATACCTGCACAGTATACTTGCGCACCATACATGCACAGTATACTTGCGCACCATACCTGCGCGGTAAACATGCACGCCATACCTGTGCGGTATACCAGCACACTATACCTGCATAACATACCTTCACACCATACCAGCACTATATACCCATGTGGTAAATCTACATGGGGTTCCTATGCCAAATACATGCAATAGGAACCTACGCAACCAACTCAAGTATCTTTGTTAAAATAAATTCATGGTAGGGTATCTCCTTCCCTGGTTCCCTTATCTAAGAGGAGAAATGTTGAAGCCTCCACCAAAACCTCCTAACATTACAATCCTTTGGGAAAGGAACCTCAGTGTGTCTCTTTTTGGGTTTTATGTCCACATTTAGAGGTTTCCAACATTTGTTTCACAATGAATTGAGGATTCATGGGATGTTTGTGGGTTTGAATATCCATTTTCACTTGAACTTTTCTCCCAGAAACAGTGTTGGGAAGTTCCCGGGTTGGGGGAGGGATTGGGTCCTAGCCTCTCCCTTCTCATAAATTCGACCTGAGATCATGGGTTTCTGGTAGGAAAGGTATGGCTCACCTATTGATTTTCAAAGGAAGAATTGGAGAATTATCCCTCCCCTACCAGGAACAATTTCAGAGAATCCATCCTAGTATAAGCCCCTCACCTTCACCCCGTCCTCCTTATATTTGAGCCCAATCCAATGTTAATAGAATATGGGGAGGATCATTACCTCACCCTCATCCATGGTCGACGTGCTCTCTTCATTCACCATGGAGGAGAAATTTTAATGTGCGATGTGTCATTGTTGAATCTTTCACATCCTCTTGTTTCTCACCCCGAACATGACTCACATGGGCTTAGAGATACATGATGGTTGAAAAATGTGCACAAACACATATTGGAATGAACTATGAGAACTATGATTCCTGTTCAAATAGGGATATGTTGGAATCTATTTTAGGGCCTGATCTATTTGTATATCCTCTTTAGGAATCCAACCCCAATTCCCCCAATTTGGGCATCCTCCTTATGAAATAAGCCCCATATTCAATCCTCAAATCATAAAGGAATGGTTTTTCTTAATTTAAGCCCAAAATAATCTGTATCAGAGGACCATACTCCACAATGAGATTCTATGATATACTTGGTCTTTGATTCCCATCCATATGGGATTCGTACGTAGCCTCCTTGAGTTTGAAACCCTACACTTCAAATCAACCATGTTCTCATTGGGCCATATTCCCAACGGGGAGTAATCTTACATGGAAACCCATATCCCTCCATAGTTATTTGGGCGACATTAGCATAAGTCACACACTATGTTTCAACTATGCACCTTCCTCATAGTGGTCCTTATCACTTGACCTTAAACGGTATGATGTTTCCTATTAGGTGAAATCAAACTACAAGGGTTATAATTTATTTAACAAGGATACGTAGGTAGCCCATTTTATGAGCATGATCCCAAGATCAAAATAAACCTTCATCTCCCATGATGACAATAAATTCTAGAGTGACCCACTGAGTTGGTTAAAAACTAGTATCATCACAACGATGATTAAAAGAATCTATAATCAATATATTAAAGGATACCATTGAAGGAAAACCTCGAATACATATGGATATTTCCATTAATGAAGAACCGTTAATACGTACTAATGGTTCTAATGTTTTACACATGTTAATAAGTGATTATAAATTCCATGGGATACTTATGATATACTAGGTGAATTAATAAGGATTCAGGATACAATTTTAATTTTACAAAGAGAGTCCTAGAGTAGAAAATAATTCCCCCAAATGGGTGTGATGAGTCTGACCTCCCATCCTCTCAACCAATGAATGTTATTAAGTATCGTAACATTCAAAACATAACGAATTCCTACATTTGGAAAGTAGGTCCTCTTTGGAAAAATAACTATTGGATGATTCCGGTTCTTTTAATAAATCCAATGAAAACCACATGGAATTAGTCATTATTAAATCTAGAACACATGTTTCATGGAACTATGAAAAAAAATTGTCAACCTGACATGAATCCTTAACCATGTAAAAAATGATACCCACATGTTAGGCCCCTATCAATATATAAAAGAATTATAGAAAAAGGAATTAATCAAGCATGTATACATCTAATTTTTTTTATTTAATCTTGTTGTTGTACTCAATTTTCCACAGAATTATCTTCAATACTAATAATGGCTTTCCCCGTTACAACATCTGTGAACTTCCTGACTACTCATCAAGATGGATCTCCATCAAGGGGAATGAATTTATCACCAACCCAACATCTTGAATGTTGGTTCTCTAATGTCCTGGTGAATTAATATAGCCTGCATTGTACAATACTATCTTTGGAGGCTTATCGATAGGACCTTCAGGTCAACAACAATCCTCGATCATCTGGCTAACTAAGAGCCATGATCAATAGGAAGATGGTGCCAACCACATCCTCTAACTGTTTGGGGTCCTTATCCCTGAAACACAAAAACCAGTCCATCCCATACTATAGGAGGTAGATCAAGGGGTCACTCAGGGCATTAATTACAGAATCCTAGAGTCCTTTCTAAGGACTCCCAACAGCAATATCCCCTAGATTCACGCTGTAGTGCATCCCCAACAGGAAGGGGGAATTACCTCTAGACTTTCATCCTAGGTCTCTTAGACTCAGGAACACAACACAATCCTCTAGGGACAACATCTGGTCAACAAGCATCAGGTTCTCACCTCTTCTTTTTCTGAATAAGTCCATCAACCTAACATGATGAAAAACAACCATCGAGCACATACAACTATCTGTCAAAACTTTGTTGCTCAGTAGGATCGTATGACATAAATTCACTTATCAAACTACAAAATCCAAGTGGAGTTTTGTGAAAAGGAACATACACTTGGTTACAAGTTATCAGCCAGTCAGAAGGCTCGTCTGACTGAATTTAAAGAGGCCCACCAATCAAATTTGGTGGCAACTGGTAAACATAATCATACACTTGTTTACAATCACCAATTCTTTCAGTAGTCTCATCTTCCAGTATTGAAGAATGTCTATCAACCATACTTGATGAAAAATATTAAGCATGCTCATACACCAACCAATGTTAATCGAACCTACCAATAGTCTCATTTTGTATCACGAGGAGAAGCTAGTTGGAAAGATCAGATAACAAATTTGGGGTAGACCCAACTCTCCGCAGTAATGTATAATTAATTTCAATATCCATTGACTATAAAAGGAGGACAGGAGTAGGCATATTCACCTACTCCAGATACATAATGTACGGATATTCCCATTCCAGCCGTTGATGTCCCAAACACATATTATCATTGGGGAAAGGGTATACACATATCCCTGCCCAAATTCTAGAAGCATGGCAGGATATTTTAACAACTACTTAAGAATTGTTAGGGGAACATACATATAAATCTTTCCCCACACATGGGAATAATCATAGGCATTCTATCTTGGAGTAGAAAAACACCTCTGTTCTAGTCCAGGAGGGTTATGGGAATACTCCCCATATTATACGGACAACATGATCGGGAACATACACCCTTTAAAATCATAGTTAATCGGTATGTTCCGGTAACTACTCCAAGGCAAGCAAATACACCAACCCATTATAACAACATATCCCAAAAGGTGGATCCAACTAAGTATAAGAGAACATCCAAAAATAAGTCTTTCCGAACACTATGGGAAAATGAATAGTCAAGCTTCTATTTAGCACCTACTAACACTATAGTTCTTGAAGCCCTCAGACATTTCTCTGTTACAGATCCAGATCCATCCTCCCATTACCAAATTTTGGAAGTGGTAGTTTTAATTCTAATGTTTCTTATTGGACAAAAAATAATGATGTCATTCTTCAATAAAATTCGGTCAATCCAGTGTACCTATCTCCGGATGAGAGCCAAAACAGCCCTCTGTGTGGCCAGAAGACGAAGGAGAAAAAAGATTTATCCCTTACTATAATCCACCATGGTGATCCTCCCCATGATGGAATTCATGGTGAAATTCCTCTTCGCATTAGAATCTCTCTTTTTTTGGAAAAAAGTCCATAATTGACAATGTAGTAACAAGAAATCCCTCTAATCTAAAGGAACATAGCAACACAAGGCCAGCCATGTCTACTACCTTATCATTTATGGGTGAAAATCTTTCTCAGATAGAATACATCTTAAGGGAATGATCATTCTCTAAACCACCCATGGGTCATTTATCTTATAATAAAAATCATCCACTCTAGTATGATCAAGTGAAGAAACCTCTTGTTAAAGATGAAGAATATGTTTTAAACATGAGGAAACAATTAGCTAATGGATAAATACCAGTCATGTTCTAGAAATTGGAAAATTATGATTATAATATTTTAGAATTGATAATAGAATATTGAATTCATGAAATTAATCTCATCTTATAGACAACTCTTCATAATTTTAAAACCAAAGTATTACCACATGATGAATATCAAAATAATGTAATGGTAATAGAAGGGTTATAGTGAAAAATTGACATGGCATCTCTCTTAGTTTCCCAACATCCACTGTTTGAAAACTGTAGAGAACCCTTCAGCATGCATGTCTCAATGCTCTAAAGAGGCTACACCGGTTATTTTCTAATTCCACATCTAGTGTTCGCATCAGAGGATGGGGTGCATATGGAGAATTTCATTTCACTACACTCCCAAATCAAGAATTTTCCACCAAAATAGGTTTCATGAAATGTTACTACCCACTGCCAATCCCAATCAATAGGTTTTGTAAGTAATCAAATGTATGCTCTAGAACAGTCCTCAACCAGTTTTCCTTAGAATCAGGCCCAAAGAAGAGAAGTCATTGAAGAACTTTTACATCAGGATTCAGATAATGTTGAACAAAAATCTCATTTAGAGGATGTCAGGAATCAGAGGATGAAAATTGCTGAAATAGCACCATGATCATTTGAAATAGGTGATTTATGTGATTATCAGATGATTAACACAACTAATGTCCGAACCAAAATCCTCAAAATTAGAAAATAAGTTCCACAAATTTTTTCTATAGCAGTTAAGGAATCACCCCATCTCTCCAGGTAGGGGGCACATTTAATTCATCCTTCAAACTAATAAAACAATGTTCGGTGATATGAAGAAGAATTATAGGATCAACCATATCCTACAAGGCTAGGATATTTTTCACATATACAATCCCCACCTCAACATAAGAGAATTTTTCCTAATTTGGGATAAAGTCACAAGGAATGTGCAAAAATGAACTATCCAATGACTCCCTTCATGTTAATGTCTTCCAAATAGTTCCAGGTAATTCTTCATATAAGAGAACATGGTCTCGTGAAAGACAAAAAGGGAGATGATATAGCAGAAACACTGACAAAAAGCCATCAATGAATTACGCATCAGTGAATGTTATCAAAACCATTACAGAAAATTCTCTAGAGAATATGTCCAGTTTTGATGAACAGGATGATGAATTTATTTTTCATAATATGGTACACACTGATTAAAATAAAGATAATGTTCGTACCTAAAAGCATAGGCTTAACCAAAATCTAGGTATTCCTTCAAATAACTAACTCCCCCCTCTTATTAGAATCTATCATGGGGAAATGAAAAATACTGACCACATCTCACTATTGCACCAGAGAAGGTCAATCAATTTCACCTAAAGAGATATTTGAACAACAAGAAGGGGACATTTTTTATTTTAAAAGACTTAACACATAGTTACTTTTAAAATTCATTTATGCAAGGCGTACTCCCCATAAAAATCCTCAACTTGAAAATCCTACATGAGCTTTTGGCAAGGGGTATTTGTAGTAACGACAGATGAAGATAATGAATTCCATCCATTGAGTACACAATAAAAAAAGGACCAGGAATATCCTGATAGACCTAATCCAGTGGGTTATCCAAGGTAGATGTCAGCACCACCATCAGTGGTCTTGACAGTCATTGTACCCGCTCAAACTCTAGTATTTATACCTCTATAGAATTAAGCTCATCTGGATATTCCTCAAATGCTTATAAATAAAATTGAGGAATTAAATAATCAATTGGAAGCTACGCAGGAATGATGTGCACTAGTTCAGCTGGAAAAGAGAGCTTACCTTGAGTGGGTGGATACAATTCCTCCCCCACCAAATTTTGTGAATACCACATTCCCAATTTTTAAGGGTTAGGAAGATCTGGAACAACACATAACACATTTTTTTCTCATTGTGATCATATTATGGGATCTTCTAAAAACAGAACCATCAAATATTAAGTGTTTTGTGTCTTCATTACAAGGAGCAGCTTTTGTCTGTTATAAAAGTTTTCAATGTCAATAAATTACTAGACGGAAAAATATTTGTCATAAGTTCTATATACAATCTAGCTCAATGCTACCAAAGACTATAGTTTTTTATCGTAAAAATTGTAAAAATCGAGAGAATGAAATAGTTTCCAATTTTATTGCATGATGGAAAGGATTAACATATTCTTTTAGTCTAGATATCCATCATGAAGAGTTTCAACCAATCTGTGTAGAAAATATGCATGATAAATTATGAACACCATTGATCCCATTGAAATACATAGGAGGGTTTAGAGACCTTACTTAAATTTCTTAGCAGATAGACGACACTATTATAGAAGCTAAGGTTAAAACTATTTTAATTCCATCATATCTAGGAAGGAGGATAAGAAAGACAGAAGCTATTACAATCACAATCAAACAGGCACTTGTACCTGCTTCTCCTCCAAGAACCTCATCTTTCCTAAGGGCTCCACATCCTGAATATCAATCGCAAGAACCGTCTCATCTAGATCATCAAAGAGATCAAAGGAATAACGTTTTCCTGGTTACTTCATCTCTGCCTTAGAAAACAGTTTGGTTCAGTTGCCAAGGCTAATGAAGCATAATAAAGGCTCAAATTCATATAGTCTAAATTATTATCCATTTCATCAAACGTTGGGACACCCCATTAAAGAGTGTTTTGTTTTCAAAGACCATCTCCAAAAATAGTAGACTCTAGACAGGTGAAATTAAAATTTTCATCAGCTCAAATATCATGTGTTACTTCTACCAATCCATAGAAAGATGGAGAATTGCAATATGTTAAAACTAAAAGTGTGCATAAATATGATGAATGGATGAATAGGAAAATGATCAACTAGACTAATGCTATTTTACGACCATGTTGAAACTACCAATTGTGTCTTCTACTACTCCTGCCACAGCAAAACCTTCTTTATAAAACATCATTCCTCAAAGAATCAATGTGATGATAAATACAATGAGAAGTCAGAAGAAGATGAGCTCCCATCAAGTCCAATGTTGTCCTTAACCATGGTAGATTTTATTCCATCTATTTCAAAACCAATGGCAACACCCCCCCCCCAACGGCACAACCCGAAGTAAATTGATAGGCATAATCCTCATCAAATGAAGAATTGATCTTTGGTTCTTTTAATGTTATACATTAAATGGATCCTTATGCTAATGGTGATTCTGATTGTAGTGAGCTATAATTGATTACAACTAAATGGGGAATTAGAGGAAGAGGCCAAGGGCGAGGATATTGGGGAATACATGGGAACTCTGAAAAGCCCCATTTGATCTCCACAACTACTATAGACATATAAGCAGCTGAAACTCATAGAAGAGACCATCAGTAAGCTCACAAAGAAAAATATGTCTTTTCCATGAAAAAAAATCTAGTTCTGGCACATTTATTCTAGATGACCAACAGGAAGCCACGCCATCTTCTTCCCAGCAGATGAATAGACTTAGCAAGTCTAATTTACCAAGGCCAACCGTATTTCCAGCTTCTTCTTCAAAACAAAGAACATCTACAATAGAAGCATCAACTTCCAAATCACCTACAAAACCATATATATATGTTGAGATATACTGAACTTTGGATCAAAAGTATGATGTTTTTAAACAATTGTTCCAATTACCAGCCAAGTTGAAATTCTATATGAAATGAGTTAATCAAAATATCTTCGAGAGTCACTCATTGAGACTTTGTCAAGTCTCACGAGTTTGAAACTGAAGTTGCTGCTATTGAGGCCTACCGTATAGAGAATTATTCTGCAGAATGTCATGCAGTCATATCATTTACAGATGAATATGAAGACCATGTGAAACATGGGAATATCATACCTTTGTATCTGTCTGGAATGTTCAATGACATAGATATCGGACAACCCTTCATTGATAATGGCTCCAGGGTCAACCTCATTCTCATTCGTACACTTAGTCGATTGGGCCAGACTTTATCTGACTTATCTCCTTCAACATTAATTTTTCAAGGATATGACAAGAATGAACAAGAAACCCTGGTCAAAATTACACTCAGAACTCTGTTTGGAGATCTTGTTTCTAATTCAAATTCCATGGTTTTTTGTCAGGAAATAACCTTTAATATTATTCTTAGAAGGTATTGGTCGCATCAACATTCAGCCATTCCATGTTCATACCATATATGTCTGAAATACTATTTAAATGGTCAAATTGAGGCATTGTATGGTGACAAGGCTCCATTCAAAATATGTGACTCTCAACACATTGAGGCAAAGCATTATCACACAAAAGTAACGATGCCCATGAACAAGAAGATAACCAGAGTGAATGCTCCAAATGGACTAGAAAATTCATAGAAAATCCATTCATACATTTAAGTACATATTATGGGATACCCATCAGTCAACTTGGAAGGGTAGAACCAAATCCATTCACTCATCCAATAATTCCAATATTTTCTATTATGGCAATTAAGCATGATATCGTGGGAGAAATTATTGATACACTATGAAAGGATGAAAGCATTAATGGAGGTGTATTCATTTCAACTATATAACATCAACGAGCCTCTACTTCGTCAATCAGAATATAATAGATTTTAGCAATATTACAGGAAGGAAAATATGTTGACTCTCAATCCATCAATCCATCTTTACCAAAGGAAGACCCCTCTTAATCAGTAGGGTCAAATATGGTGGCTTCTTCTTCGGGATGTTCAAATAAGGACTCCTCCATTAACTCTGGGAGTGTTTCCGTGTCATCTTCTATGCCGGTGGAAATAGGAGAGGTAACACATAATGAGGAAGAAGATGACGATCTTATGGATACTCCTTCATCATTTGAAGAAGATGTCTCTACCACCGTGGATGAACACAGAGAAATAAATCTGGGAATAGAATAAGATCCACACCCCAGTCTAATTAGAGCATCCATGTACATTAAAGATCAAGATGTTTTTAATTCCTTTCTAAATAAACATTGAGATATATTTTCTTAGAAATATATTGAAATTCTAGGTCTTAATCCTGATGTAGCGACCCATCATTTGGGTTTATTAGAGGAACATCTTGGATTCAAGAAAGTAGCAAGAATGAAACAACCAACTCATTCCACAAATATTTATGCTGATGTTGTTAAACTTATAAAGCTAACATTTTCTGGGATGTTCAGTATCCCAAATGGCTGGCTAATATTTGCCCAGTGAAAATGAAGAATTGGAAAATTATTGTCTGTATTGATTTTAGAGATATTAACTGGGATTGTCTTAAAGATGATATTCACATTCCAATTACAGAAAATCTAATTGATGCAACAGATGGTTATTAACATCTTTCCTTCATGGGTGGATACACTGGGTATAATCAAATTTGTATGGCCCCAATGAAAAAATAATCTATAACATTTAGATCCTTATAAGTTGTGTTTGGGTTTAGAGTAAAGCCCTATGGATTCATGAATGTAGGGAAAACATACCAATGTTTCATGCACCATATCATCATAACCTTATAAGGATAATATGTTGAATATTTTTTTGATGATCTGGTTGTCAAATTGACACAATGTTTCAATCACTTTTCTGTATTGAAAACCTTATTCAATAAACATCAGCAACACAGTTTGAAGTTGAACCCCTTAAAATGTTCTTTCGGGGAAACCCCAAAAAAATTCATTGGTTTCATTGTAAGACATCATGGTATCAAATATGATTCTAATAAAACAAAATCAATCATTGCTATACCACCTCCAAAAAATTGAAATAATTAATAGGACTTCAAGGACACTTGGCCTATATTCGGCGCTTTATCGCTAATTTGGTGGGAAAGTGTTTACCCTTCACCAGATTAATGAAGAAGGGAGTTACCTACCAGTGGATTAAGGATTTACAAGATTCATTTGATATAATCAAGAAATATCTCTTGAGTCCACCAGTATTGATTCCACATGTTAAAGGATGACCACTTATTCTCTCCGTGACATATTCAGTGCGATTACTAGGTGCCTTACTTTCCAAAAATAATGATGCTAGGAATGAAAACAACCTTTATTATCTCAGTATTACTATTCTTTATGTGGAAACTCAATATTGAAGTATTGAGAAGTGTGGCATGGAATTATTCCTTTGAGTTCAAAAATTGAGACACTATTTGCAACATCATGAGTTCTAATTGGTATCTCGTAATAACCTGCTAAAATTTATCCTCAATCGTCCTATGCTTATAAGACGTCTATCACGGTGGGAGGTTATTTTTCAAAAGTTTCATATCTAGTTTGCGCCAAAAAATTCAATAAAATGCAAAGCTCTTGATTATTTCCATGTTGAGCACCCGTCTGCGGTAGACTGATCGTTTAATACTGAACTTCCTGATGAAGAGCTCTTCTCTATTAATGATAATTCCCAAACATGGGAAATATATTTTTGTGGTTCTTCAAGAATTACAACATGGATGAGACTAGAATATCCTAGAAACGACAAGGTTGGATTAAGAATTGTCCTTATTTCCCTAGAAAAGGATGTATTTCCTTATTCATTCCTATTATCGAAAGGTGGTACCAACAATGAAGCAGAATACTGATACCTCATCACAGGTTTGGAATTTTACCTTTATGTGCTATTGGGTCATTTAAAGGTAAAAGGTGATTCATAATTGGTAATAAAATAAATAAATGGTAAATATTCTATCAGAAAAGAAGAGTTAATACATTTGTGTGATTACATCATAGAGATAATGGATGAATTTCCCTCAGATCATATATTTTTCAGTGTCCCACAATCACAAAATGCTCAAGAAAATGCACTGGATAATGTTGCTACAGCCTTGGCATATCCAAATATGGATGAGACAGTTATCAGCATAACCCATCGCCGTTTAGTCTTATTTTTTTTCAAATGAATATGGAGGAAATTAATGAAATTTTCCCTCTTTATGAACTATATGGTCATTCCACGGGATGGAGAACATCCATAATAGAATATCATAAAAATGGGGTACTTCTCCCAAATAGGGCTGAGAAAGAGAAAATCTGGTGATGAGTGGAAAATTTTAATCATTATAGTAGTGCAGACCACCCAATGATCTTTTATAAGAGAGGCTTTTATGGAATTATTTTCATATGTGTTGATGGAGAAGAGACCACATCAATCATGAAATAATTCCATTAGGAAACTTTTGGTGCCCACCAATCTGGGAATAGAATATTTGATCAGATCTGAAGGCTTAGATACTTTTGGACTTCAATGACACAAGATTTTACAACTTTCACTAACTAATGTCATCCATGTCAAGTGCTTCCCAGCTTCATTCATCAACCAGAAGATATGCCACATACATCAAAATACTCCTAGCCCTTCGCCGCATGGGGAAAGGATGTAGTAGGATCTTATCCTCCTACCACGACTAAGTAGTTAATGTATATTCTAACTAATACTTGATTCTTATCTTAATGGTATGAGGAAATATCTCTCACGAACGTCGGTGCCAAAAGCATTGTTATTGTTTTAAAAACTGATATCATCGCTAGATTTGGTTTCCCTCATACTATTTTGTCGGTCAATGGAACCAATTTGTTTCTGTTTAAGTAAAACAGTTGTATCTGGAACTTAATATCTAGACCAACCATTCATCTCACTATCATGCGATGTCCAATGGATAGATAAATGCATTCAAGAAGACTCTATCAAATATAATCAAGTAGATGGTGGATAAATATAATAAATCATGGCCTGATAAACTTTTTAAATATTTATGGTCTTATCAGAAAACAACTCATACTTTTACCCAAGAAACTCATTATTCATTGGTATATGGAACTGAAGTAGTTTCGCTAATTGAAATAAAATTTCCTTCTCATAGATTTACAACCTGTGATCATT